>JALGQZ010000013.1:28781469-30117302 GCA_023105745.1 Austropuccinia psidii | reverse complement strand
TGTTTTGAGCACTTAATATCATGGTATTCTTACATGGACTTTTTGTACACCCATAGTGGATATCTCAATTTAAGCTTAAATTTCTATTTTTACGTGAAAAATAAGCAAGGGGGACAAAAGACATCAAAGAGAGCCAGGGTACCAAACTTCTGAGGCCTCAGAGGCGTGGATAGCTCCAGAGAATGGATCCATGGCTCATCTTGGCCCAATTGGTAAACTAAAACTCTTTGGGAACTTGGTTACCAAGTTACACCTACTGTAATCATAAGAAAATAGCAAATAACCTGCTATTTTGACGTGCCAAGGAGGTAATGAGCTACTTAGACTCCTGTAACCACGTCAATTCTTGATCACTTTCCATGACTAGACCCTAAAAGAGTAATTAAAACCCTTTTGGGACCCATATTCATTGATTTACCTCATAGCAACCAGCAAAATACTGCTATTTGCAATTCTACGTAGAAATGAGGTAAAAACTTCAAAAATTCATTAAAAATACAATTCTTAATGAATCCTTCGGAAACTTTCAGGACTAATAGAGAACTGTATTATCTATGGTACAACCAAAAAGAATTACAGTTTTACTAATAAAATTAAAAGGTTTACTTACAGTCCATTTTTGACCATTCTACGTGAAACACTGAATCTTCAAAAATTCACAGTAATTGAATCCTGTGATGAAATTGGCAATAGCATTGATAACTTTGAGAAATCAATGATTATGTTGGAATGAAAGAAGATTTACAGATGTTACTCCTTTTATTCTTAACCATATTGGGGTTGGTAGCCACGTAAAAGCATCAATTAAGTAATTATGATAATCTTACGTGACAACAGATGATGCAATCATTAATCCAAAAAGGTTTATTGTTTTCTCATTCACTGTTTTTTCAGTTTGCTCCATGGAACGCCTCTGTGAGCTGTTGTTGACTTAAAAGAAGCCTCTTCTTGCTGTTTTTTCTGCATCATCATCTTATCAATTTATTAAATCATTATTACCAACAAGTAAGTATTAGTTACAAGCTATTCTTAAGTGTTTTAAATCTTTCAGAATCAACCAGAAAGACGTGAAATCATAGAATCCAACTATATATTGCTGTAATACTGTTATAAATCCTTTTGATCCCTTAAATCCACAATTCCACGTCAAATTTCTCCACTTTTATCTATCAATAAGTTCTTTGCAGTATTAGTGAGTCATTTATCTTTAATTCTTAAAGTTTTTTTCTAGTAATAGTTTTCTTCAAGAATTATCTTTATAATTATTCTTGTAAAAGATAATTATATATTAAAATAATTTTATTATTTTAATAAAAGAAGTCTTTATTATTAAATTCTTCTTGTAATTGATTCTTGTAGACAATTACTGCTCACTGTTATAATCACTAGTAGTGTATAACACGTGAAAGAAATAATTTTATAATTATTTAATTGTGGTTATAATAATTTTTATTATTATATTTCATAAGAACAGACATAGTACTGTTGATCAATAGTAATATTATCATCAGTTTCATAGTTACATCATACATTTGGGGGCCTGGCCGTGTTTTTTGAACCTTGTACCCTTAATTAATATATTTTTAAGCTCTAAAATATATTAATTTAATAATTTTTTTCTTTCATTTTAAAGTTAAAATAATTCTTATTTTTGAAATTGTTTTGGAAATCTTTTTCATTGAGGAATTTGGTTTAATTTTATACTGTTTTTACACGTGGCTTTTTCACATCCAAAAACTTATAAAATTATTCTTTGAGTTACTCTGAATTAATTTTCATTCAAAATCTTAAAATTTTAATTTTTTTTCTTTAAAAAAGAATAATTTTTTAATATTAAAAAATATAAAACTTATAAAAAATCTTTAAAAAATATTTTAAAAAGTATAAAAAATAATTTTTTCTCTTTTATAAATTTCTTCTAGTGTCTTTAATCAAATACTGTGCAGCTGGCAACAGACTCAGTAAAAGATATATTACTAGCCCAGAATCTGAGGAAAGTATTGAGGTTCAAATTGCTAAAAGAGGCACCTTATTTAATTCTGAAAAGAATAAATTACCACCAAAAGGTGTGTTTTTATCTTTATTTTTACTCTTTATCCTTAAATTGACGTAAAAATGGTGCATACCAGAAATGGAAGCAACTATTCAGTCCAACCAGATGGATGTGGACAAGGAAGAGGCAAGGCCAAATCCAGAAGTGCCAAGTCTTCCACAAGAAAGACACATTTGGAGGATGCCAGAGTTGCCCCCCATTCCCCAAGGTCTGTACCAACAGATTTTGACGTGAATTCAGAGCCTGAACTGATTTATGGTAATATTTCCAGGGCTGAACCACCTTCAGGTGGCAGCAATAGAAATATATCAATGCCAGTACAAAAACTGGTTCAGAGCAGCCAAAGAAGAGGAGTGGGGAATCTGCCCAAGCCTTTGGCAGGGGGCCATGAACTCCTACTTACACATCAAGAGCTTTCTGGGTCAGGAGAAGACCATAGAACTCTTAGGAGGTTGGAGCCCCCTGTCTTGCAAAGACAAGGTCAAAAAGATAAAGAATTGGTTGAAGAACCAAAGTCTTTTATCCATAGACCAGAAGAAAGAGTTGGAAATGACTCCAGCTTTGGAGACAGAGGCACCAGTGGCGTCTACCAGCTCCAAACCAGCTCCAGAAGTGTCCAAAGACAAGCCCAAGGGACCTCAGAGGAAACAGAAGGGTCTCAAGAACCATCAAGGCAAAGCCAATTGGCACAGACCTTACCCACAAGGGTACAGGATCCCCAAATTGGAGCCTTCAGCAGTGGACAGTGTGTTCAATATGGCCAGAACTCTGATGGAATTCACAGCCAAGGAGCAGGAAAGGATGAACAGAAACTTTCCACGCAAATAATTGGTGTACAGACTAGTATTAATGTAGAAATTGGTAAACTTGATGGAAAGTTAACTAAAATTGCATCAGATATAGTTGAATTAAAGAAAAATGACAAAAAATACTTTGAATTGCACCAAGTGACAAATGCCAAACTTGACTCAATTACCAATTCTTGAAAAAGAATTGAAAATATATGCCAAATTCAGCATGATGAAATGGAAGATCTTTCCATTTTTAAGGTGAATGATCAACTTACAATTTTGCAAGACCAAGTCTTAAAAATAGTTGAGAATACCAATCAATTTGCCATACACTTAGCAAAAAGTGACAGTGAAAGGTAGAAGTTGAAGAATGAAATAATTGCACGTGTGGAACAAATTCATAAGAATCATGAACCACATATGCCAAGACATTCTACACCTTTAACTGAAGAGAAACTTTCTGTTAAAGAAAGTCTCACCCCATTCTTAGGAGAAAATGCCTACTCTACAAGGGATATTCCCAAAATAGAAGAATGGCCAACATTCCCTGGTGAAGGAGAATACAACCATATTGAATTCATCAGTACTATTGATATGTTGCAAGAAGACTTCAATATACCTGATGAAATCATAGTGGGAAAATTACACTGTTTATTTACCAGGACTGCAAAGAAATGGTATTACAAAATGAGGATTGATCATGGTAAACATGACTGGTCTTGGTGGAAATCTGAAGTGATTACCAAATGGGCCAATAATTCTTGGAGGTTTAAAATGGAAAATGCTTTTGAAAGTGCCATTTTTAACTCAGAAAAAGACAAACCACTTACTTGGTTCTTCAAACAAAAAGACAGATTATCTGCTTTACACCCAGATATGTCTGACACTATGATTAATATGAAAATATTAAGAAAGTGTGGAGGAGAACTGGAACATGGTATCAAAAGCAGATGTGTGGAACCTTGTTCAACAGAGGACTACATTAATGCTATGGAAGATATCATTACCAGAACAAGAATTGGTAAGACTTGAATTAAAACCCCAATAGAGTCCAAAATAGTCTCAAAGATTCCTAGAGAGGAAAGAAGACCAGAAAGACCTGTCTTGAAGTGTCATAAATGTGGCAGTACTTCACATTTAGCCAACACTTGTCCTAAGAAGACAAAGATCAATGAAGTTCAAGTCATTTAAGGAATTCAGTGTACTGAAGAGAAAGAGGAGTCTGATCAAGATTTTGTAGTCTCTGAAGATACACCAGTGGAGGACTATCCCATTGAGAACATTTCAGCTTTCTTTGAGGTCACAGAAGTCCATACCCACTTGCCACAGTACAGTGAGGATTGCTGCAACCTGATCAATATCCAAGATGCCAGAATGTGTAAAACAAAACCTGCTAGAGGAAAGGGTTATACTGCTGGGGCATCCTGTATCACATCAGTTCTGATGAGTGATATTGAAGCCAAAGTAAATTTGGATACAGGGGCATTTTGCACTTGTGTGGGCAAGGATTATCTCCAAATTATACTTCCTGAATGGAAAAACCATCTATTACCAATAGAAGGTGTACAATTCCGTAGTGCCAGTAACAATATGTACCCCCTGGGCATATTGGACACTAATATTGTATTCCCACATCCAGCAGGAAGTGTAAGAATGAAGACTGAGATTGTAGTAATGGATAATTGCACATCTCAGCACATCATTCTTGGAAATGATTACTTAAATATTTATGGTATTGATATAAATAACCATAAGGACAGATATTTCACAATTGGAGATAACAAGAGACAAAAATTTGCTTTCTCCATTATGCCAAAACAGATATCTGTAGTATCTTCTGTCAAGGATACTTACAAAGATGAATTTGTGACTAATCAACTTGTTGAAGCACAAATTAATCAATCATTGTCACCAAAGATGAGGAATGAACTTATTAATGTGTTATACACATATAAAAATGCATTTGCCTCTGATAATGAACCATTAGGCGCTATAAGAGGACATGAAGTTGATATTACTCTTAATATTGACAGACCATATCCTCCAGTACTTAGAATACCAGCTTATCCAGCCAGTCCCAGAGCTAGAGAAGCCTTGGAAAAAAATATCCAAGAGTTGATCCAACTTGGTGTGCTAAGGAAAGTAGGCCATAATGAGGAAGTTGAAGTGACAACACCTGTTATTATTGCATGGCATAATGATAAGTCAAGAATGGTTGGAGATTTCAGAGCATTGAATACCTACACAGTTCCAGATAGGTATCCAATCCCTAGAATTCAAGAAACCTTGACTCAATTGTCTAAAGCCAAGTATATAACATCAATGGATGCATTGAAAGGCTTCCATCAAAATGTTTTGACGCCTAAAGCTAAGAAATTACTTAGAATTATCACCCACTGTGGTATTTTTGAGTATCTTAGAATGCCATTTGGCATTAAAAATGCTCCATCCCATTATCAAAGGATGATGAACACCATCTTTCCTACAGAATTGTCTGAAGGATGGCTTATCATTTATATTGATGATATTATCATATGTTCTGATTCATGGTCTTTGCACCTTGAAAGACTTGCAAGAGTACTTCATAAAGTTGCAGAAGTAAACATGAAAATTTCACTTAAGAAATGCAATTTTGGTTTTGAAGAACTCAAAGCATTAGGACATATTGTTTCTGGTTTAAGCTTGGGTATTGACAAAAACAAAGTAGCAGCAGTGTTACTTAAACCAACACCCCAGAATAAAAAATAAATGATGTCTTTTCTTGGATTTGCCAGTTACTATAGGCAACACCTGAAAGACTTTGCAATTCTAGCCAAGTCACTTTATAGAATCTGTGATCAACAGACTGTATTTGAGATGACACAGGAGAGAATTAAAGCTTATGAGAAGATAAGGAAAGCCCTTACAGAAGCACCTTTACTCCTCATGCCTGACTGGAATATTCCTTTTAAGTTGTACATTGATGCATGTCGAGATGGACTAGGGGCAGCCCTACATCAAGTCCAGATTATTGATGACAAACCTACAGAAGGACCAGTTTGTTATATCTCAAGACAAATCAAACCAACAGAAGCCAGATATGGTGCAAGCCAAATGGAGTGCTTATGTTTGGTATGGGCACTTGAGAAACTACACTATTATCTTTATGGCAGTGTTTTTGAAGTGATAACTGACTGTAATGCCGTGAAATCACTTCTTAACATGAAAACTCCCAACAGACATATGTTGAGATGGCAAATAGCCATTCAAGAATATAGAGGAAACATGACTATAGTTCATAAAGCAGGAAACATTCACAAGAATGCTGATGAACTTAGTAGATGGGCTTTAGCCAACACTCCTGATAACCCAGCTTATGTACCTTTGGAAGCTGAACCACAGATTCCAATTGAAGGAATTAACATAACTGATATTGGGACTGAATTCTTTGAAGAGGTCAGAGAATCTTATAAACAAGACAAGAATTTCCATATCTTGACTTCTTTATTGGATAAAGACTGCAAAGATACATCTTTAGCTAATTCACTTGATGAAGTTTGGAGAAATTCCTATTCTGAAGAAAGATTTCACTTGTTTGATGGGATTATTTACCATAGAACAAAACATTCTTGTGTGATGACACTGTGTAGTATATTACTTATCAATACCATTCTTCATGAATGTCATGATAGTATCTACTCTGGACACCTGTCAGAAGACAGAACACTTGAAAAAGTGAAGAACTTTGCATGTTTGCCATCTTGGAGAAAAGAAACCATTGAATATTGCCATACCTGTGATAGATGCCAAAAAGCAAACAGGAGCACAAACAAGAAATTTGGATTGATGATCCATATTCAAGAACCGAAATCCCCTTGGGAAGTTGTTCACATGGATTGGGTCACAGCACTTCCTCCAAGTGGTGACAAAGGTTATAATGCTTGTTTAGTCATTGTAGACAGATATAGCAAAACTCCCATATTGTTACCATGTCATAAAGATGACACTGCTATGGATACAGCTCTTCTTTTATGGAGTAGAGTTATTTCTCATACAGGGTTATTTAAGAATATCATAAGTGACAGAGATCCCAAGTTCACATCTGCACATTGGACCAATCTTCATAGATTGTTTGGGACTAAGCTATCATTCTCTACAGCATATCACCCTCAAACAGATGGGCTAGCAGAGAGGATGGTTCAAGCTTTAGAAGACATGATCAGGAGATTTTGTGCTTATGGATTAGAATTCAAAGACTCAGATGGCTTTACCCATGACTGGTGCACTCTGATACCTGCACTAGAATTGGCATACAAGACATCAGTCCATTCTTCCACAGGACAAACTCCTGCTATGTTAGAGAAAGGATGGAATCCAAGACTCCCAGCAGACACACTGAGGAAAGACTTGATTGACATTCATCCTTCAGCCTCCAGCTTCAAGATAATGCTTGATAAAGTAAAACACCACGCAAAACAAAGTATGGATGACGCTTTCGATTATGCAAAACAGAAGTGGGACAAGAGTCATAAAGTACCAGACTTCAAAGTAGGGGACTTAGTTCTAGTTTCAACCTTGAATTTTAATAATATCAAAGGCCCAAAGAAACTTAAAGATTCTTATTTAGGACCTTTTGTTATTGTTGCTTTACATGGGACCAATGCAGTTCAAGTGGAATTGAGTGGTGAATTGGAAAATAAACACCCCACATTTCCAGTCAGCTTGATAAAGCCTTATCAACCGGCTGATAAAGAATTGTTTCCTTTAAGAAACCCAACTCCTTTAACTGTACCACCTGTGGAACAGAATGAAGACAAAAAGATAAAGAAAGTCATTAAAGAAAGGAGACTTAGGGGTAAAAATCAAAGAGAATATCTTGTCAGATATAGTAATCCAGTACATGAAGATGAATGGATGGCAGAATCAGAAATACCTGACTCAGATAAACTCTTAAGAAGATTTAGACATGAAAGAAGGCCACAAGCCTGAATATGTCTATAAATGTGCTTTAAATTACTTGATCTGAGTAATGTAAAGAGGTTGGACAGTGGACATTAACCCCCTTTGGGGCCTTATTCCTTTATCACTAATAAAATTGTAGTACAATTTTATTTTTTGGTGGGAGGGAATGTGAGCCTTGAGGTATATTTTACATACCCAAATAGGCCACAATTATCTTAAAAAGAAATTTTGAATTATGCATAACTCATAAGTCATGCATATATCCAAAATTCATCATTTTCAATTTCAGAAAAGATGAATAACTTTTTATTAAGTAAGTAAATCCATGGATTTAAGACCACATTTGGATTCTACACAAAAATTCACCTAGGGTAGCCCCATAGAATGAATAAGCTCAATTTAAGTATTTGAGGTGGTAAAATGGAAAATACTTCAATACCACATCATTAATACCACATAAAAGATCCGTGAAAACTTTTGTTTTTCTTGATTTTAAGCCAAAATAATGGGAAAGTGAGAAATCCCATGTTACATATACACTAAGAATAGTGTTATGCATGTTTTGAGCACTTAATATCATGGTATTCTTACATGGACTTTTTGTACACCCATAGTGGATATCTCACTTTAAGCTTAAATTACTATTTTGATGTAAAAAATAAGCAAGGGGGACAAAAGACATCAAAGAGAGCCAGGGTACCCAACTTCTGAGGCCTCAGAGGCGTGGATAGCTCCAGAGCATGGATCCATGGCTCATCTTGGCCCAATTGGTAAACTAAAACTCTTTGGGAACTTGGTTACCAAGTTACACCTACTGTAATCATAAGAAAAATAGCAAATAACCTGCTATTTTGACGTGCCAAGGAGGTAATAAGCTACTTAGGCTCCTGTAACCACGTCAATTCTTGATGAATTTCCATGACTAGACCCTAAAAGAGTAATTAAAACCCTTTTGGGACCCATATTCATTGATTTACCTCATAGCAACCAGCAAAATACTGCTATTTGCAATTCTACGTAGAAATGAGGTAAAAACTTCAAAAATTCATTAAAAATACAATTCTTAATGAATCCTTCTGAAACTTTCAGGACTAATAGAGAACGGTATTATCTATGGTACAACCAAAAAGAATCACAGTTTTACTAATAAAATTAAAAGGTTTACTTACAGTCCATTTTTGACCATTCTACGTGAAACACTGAATCTTCAAAAATTCACAGTAATTGAAGCCTGTGATGAAATTGGCAATAGCATTGATAACTTTGAGAAATCAATGATTATTTTGGAATGAAAGAATATTTACAGATGTTACTCCTTTTATTCTTAACCATATTGGGGTTGATAGCCACGTAAAAGCATCAATTAAGTAATTATGATAATCTTACGTGACAACAGATGATGCAATCATTAATCCAAAAAGGTTTATTGTTTTCTCATTCACTGTTTTTTCAGTTTGCTCCATGGCACGCCTCTGTGAGCTGTTGTTGACTTAAAAGAAGCCTCTTCTTGCTGTTTTTTCCGCATCATCATCTTATCAATTTATTAAATCATTATTACCAACAGGTAAGTATTAGTTACAAGCTATTCTTAAGTGTTTTAAATCTTTCAGAATCAACCAGAAAGACGTTAAATCATAGAATCCAACTATATATTGTTGTAATACTGTTATAAATCCTTTTGATCCCTTAAATCCACAATTCCACGTCAAATTTCTCCACTTTTATCTATCAATAAGTTCTTTGCAGTATTAGTGAGTCATTTATCTTTAATTCTTAAAGTTTTTCTCTAGTAATAGTTTTCTTCAAGAATTATCTTTATAATTATTCTTGTAAAAGATAATTATATATTCAAATAATTTTATTATTTTAATGAAAGAAGTCTTTATTATTAAATTCTTCTTGTAATTGATTCTTGTAGACAATTACTGCTCACTGTTATAATCACTAGTAGTGTGTAAGACGTGAAAGAAATAATTCTATAATTATTTAATTGTGGTTATAATAATTTTTATTATTATATTTCATAAGAACAGACATAGTACTGTTGATCAATAGTAATATTATCATCAGTTTCATAGTCACATCTTACAGATACCTTTGTCATATTTAATAATAGCCATACCATATCAAATAAGGTACCATTGTGTAGAACACATAAAGGGCTACACACTGAACCCATTTTGAGGTTGATATCTCAAAAGCCAACAAAGGTATGGCTGTTTTAAGGTCAAAATCCCACATTTTGTCCAATACAGTCTTACCTTGGGATAATATCCCATGAACATGATTATGAGGTGTCAAACAGACAAAGAAGCATTTTTGTACTTCAATACCTCATAATTTAGCCAATACTGGGGTCCCTTACAGTTTCTGTACAGCATTCTACGCGTCATACACATCAGAAGAGGGCTATGTGGTCCGCAGATGAAAATTTCACCCTCTATTGGTGAAAACTGCCCAGATGTGTTTTCAAAACCACATCTGAGACCAATACAGGCTATACAGGTCCTTGCAAACCACAAGCCTGTCTCATAGAGTGAAAAAATCTTCACTTCCTCTACGTGGAAAGGTCCAACAGCCCTTCCACCCCATTTCAGGATAAAAAGGAGGCTTTTCACAGCCAGAAATGCTTTCCTCATCCTGCTCTTGAATTCCCTACATAGTAAATTGTCAAAAACAGTTTTACTCTTGGGTAATAAACAGGTATAATTATAATATTATTTATTGTAACCCAACAGGTAAAGCTGCACCCAGGGCTTTCAACAGTGCTCACCACCACTATATTTCATATAGTAAAGCCCTTTTGTTCTTAAATTCAAACATCTTTAACTCTTATAACTCTTTTTAAATCCTTTTTTACCATGTCACAGTCATAGTTAAAAGTTGTAAATACATTTTAATACTTTTATCATAGACTCAGCCTGACAATGTCACAAGGAGGATACAGCCATGGATACTGCTCTGTTATTCTGGAACAACATCATATCCACCTGTGGAGTCCCTAAAATCATAATCTGTGATAGGGACCCAAAGGTCACATCTGAATTTTGGACCAACCTCTATGACATGCTGGGTACTAAACCTGCTTTTTCTACAGCTTACCACCCACAAACAGATGGACTAGCTGAGAGGATGATCCAGACAATGGAGGACATCCTTAGAATATTCTGTGCTTATTGCATGGAATACAAGGATCATGAAGGATACACCCATGACTGGGTTACCATCCTACCACCAGTTCAACTGGCTTATAACACAAGTAAGCACTCTACCACAGGAAAAAAAACCTGCACTGGTGGAAAAAGGGTGGAAACCCCCTATTTCCTGTGGATCACTTGAAGAAAAACCTTCTGACCATTCACCCCACAGCCAAAGATTTCCATGAAATGTGGAAGAGAGCTTTTGACACAGCTGCCAAATGCATACTTGAGGCAAAAGAATATAACAATCAGAGGTGGGACAAATCACACATGGAACCTGACTTTAAAGAAGGGGAAAAAGTGCTAGTCTCTACCCCAAACTTTAATAATCTCAAAGGACCCAAGAAAATGAGAGACTCATTTGTAGGGCCCTTCACAATCATTAAATTGATAGGGAAAAATGCAGTGGAAGTCAAACTCACAGAGGAGTTTTCCAGGAAACACCCAGTCTCTCCAGTGAGTTTAGTCAAGCCATACTTCCAGACTTAGGAGGATAAATCCCCCTCCAAGAAGAAGAAACCCACACCACCAGAAATAGTAGAAGTGGAAGATTCCCCTGGACCCGTGAGTAAAATCATCAGGGCCAGGAAGGTCAGACTTGATGGGAAGGATCAGAGACAATACTTAGTCAGATTCAAGAACCAGAAAGCTGATAAATGCAAGTGGTTGGAAGAAGATGCCATACCAGATGGGAACCTTCATTTAAGGAGATTCAGAGCCTCTAGGAGGACTGAACATTCTCAGCAATGATGAGCCTTTTTTAGAGGGAGGGTATGTCAGCCTGTGATTCAAAACCAGAGCACAAGCATGACAGCCAAAATACCATAAATCAATGGGATAGCCAAGATATCACCAGAACATGGAGCTGAGCCAAATCAGCTCCAAAAGTATCAAAAGAAAGAGGAAACTCACCCCTTCCCAAATATACAAGTCCCATCACCATAGGACAAAGAATAACAAAGTTATTCCTGCTCAAAGTTGCTGCTGAGCATAAACCTTAATTTTCACCTCTCATCTGAAATACAGAGTAAGAGGCTTAACCCCATCAAATGGGTATTAGAACTGAAGCTCTAAGTCAGGGCTATCCAATGGTACCAGCCAAACTGAATTAGCACCAGTATTACTGAAGTTATGGCCAAATTCAGGTCAAATAAGGGTGAACAGAATATTCACCTCCCATCCAACTTTTACAGTTTTAGTGCAAGATACCTAAAGTGGGGTCTTTTTGGAAAGAGTAAAATCAGGGCTATCTGATGGTGTCATTCATTTCCTCATATCTCAACTAGAACAAAAGCTATAAGACAAACAAGCCCAATACAGCTTTTTGCCTAGGGTGTTGGTAAAAACATGTAAGGGGTGCCTTGGGCCCATTTTTAATTAAAAATGAAACACAATTGGGACTGTATTGTGCCAAAACATTCCCAAAAGAGGTTTTTCCCAATAAAACCTCTCTAACTCCAAATTGTTTCAGATTTTTTTGCCCAGCCCCCCCCCAAAAAAAAAACAAGCCCAAACACCCCAATAATCCACATTATCCCCACCCCATTCTGATTGAATGATTTTTGTATATACAATTTATGCCAATTATCCCCCTCCTCATTCATATTTATTGCTTAAATCCCACCTCAGTCTCCTTTTTTATCAAACATGTGGAACTTTTGTATTTGAAAATAGTCATATTACACAAAAGAAAAAAAACACTTGACAAAAAACACTCATTGCGCCTTCACTTGTTGTCCCACCAAAAAAAAATTCCCAATTCATTAGCTTCTGGTTCTTTATTGTCCAGATTGAACCCTTTAATTTAAAAAAATGAAGGAAATTCATAAGTGGGAAGTTATTAAGGTCACTTTTTAAAAAGAGGCATATTACAATGACAGGAAAAAACATTTGAAAAAAAAACCTTTTTGTGCCTTCACTTGTCCCACCCAAAAAAATTCCCAAAATTATGGGATTCTGGTGCTTTGTTCTTCACATTGAACGCTTCATTTTAAAAAAAATGAAGGAAATTCATAAGTGGGAAGATTTTAAATGAATTTTTGAAAAAAATAGGCCATTTTGGCATATTGGCCAAATTGGTGAAATTTGGCAAAAAAAAAATTGAAAAAATTTGTGCTTATTGACATGCCAAGTCGGGAAAAATATGGAAAAAAAATTTCAAAAAATCCTCAAAACTGAGCCTGAGGAATTTTTTGAAAAATAAGGTCACTTACGTGTTTTTACCATAATCTTACGTGTTTTTGCCATAATCTTAAATGTTTTTACCATAATCTTACGTGTTTTTGCCATAATCTTAAATGTTTTTACCATAATCTTACGTGTTTTTACCATAATCTTACGTGTTTTTACCATAAATTGGTAAAAACGGGTAAGTTTTTAGTAAAAACACATAAGGGCTTACGTGTGTTTACCAACACCCTTTGCCTAAACCATGCATATGTACAAAAAAGCTTGTACATGGCATAACTTTGGCATATTTAATTATAGCCATATCAAATGAGGTACCATTCTGTAGAGCACATACAGGGATACACACAGAACCAATTTTGAAGTGGATATCCCAAAAACTGACAAAGGCATGGCAGCTTTAAGGTCAAAATCCCACAGTTTGACCAATACAGCCTTTCTGTGGGATAATATCCCATATCTATGATTATGAGGTGTCAAACTGATGAAGAAGCGTGTTTATACTTCAATACCTCATAGTTCATTCAATACTGGGGTGCCATACAGGTTCCGTACAGCATTCTACGCATCATACACATCAGAATCAAGCTGTGTGGTCCCCAGATGAAACTTTTCACCCTGTATTGGTGAAAACTGCCCAGATTTGGTTTCAAAACCACATCTGGTCCCAATAAAGGCTATGAAGGTCTTTTGCAAACCACAAGCCTGTCTTAGAGAGTGAAAAATCTTCACTTCCTCTACGTGGAAAGGTCTAGCAGCCTTTCCCTCCCGTTTCAGGATAAAAAGGGGCCTTTTCACAGCCAGAAAAGGTTTCCTCATCCTTCTCTTGATTTCCTATGTAGTACAATTGTCAAAAATAGTTAAACTCTTGGAAAATAATCAGGTATACTTTAAAATTAAGTATTGTAGTCTTTATTATTGTAATCCAACAGGTAATGCTGCACCCAGGGATTTCAACAGCACTCACCACCACTATTCCACAAATAGGAAAGCACTTTTATTTTCCTTATAAACCCTTATTATTGAAAATACTCTTATTTTAAACTTTTATCACCGTGTCACAGTCATAGTTGAAGTTGTAAAAAGTCTAATTACTAATTCATCATACACTCAGCCTGACAAAATCCCTGACAAGATCTGGGGAGTTGTTCATGTTGGAAGCTTGTTCCCAAGTTGTTATTTCTGGGTCTTCATTGAATGGTTTCCACTACACAAGATACCATAATGTACCTCTCTTGAGTTTTTAGTCCAAAAGCTGTTCCACTTCCCATTATTCTTGCTCTTCCACTATTACTGGTGGTGTTGGCAATTGATGTTAAGTTTGGAAAGTTTATTTCTTCATTGGTTCTAATAAGGAAACATGAAATACAGGGTGAACTGACTTCCATTGTGGAGGAAGCTTGAGTTGATATGCATGGCTTCCCATCTTCTTCAGAACTTCAAAGGGTCCCAACCCTCTTTCTGAGAGCTTATTGGTGAGTCTTGTTGTCTTGATGTTCTTGGAAGCTAGCTATACTTTGTCCCCAGGTTGCAAATAAGGTGGAATTTCCTTATTTCTATCTTCATACTTCTTGGAATGCTTTATTGCTTACTCATATTTTTTGTTGACAACTTGATGTACTGATTGGACAAAGCATAGCTATTCAAAAAATTTTATTTGAACTATTCAAAAAATTTGTCTTCAAATTCAAATTATTCAATCTCTAAATGAAAACCAGAAAATTTGAATAAAAAAATGAAGAAAGGATCAATTCAAATTTTTTTTTTAATCGAATTCAAGTAATCAGTTCTAAGTAATTATTATTATTTTAATCACTTACATTTTATTGCAATAAAACTAATCAAAATTAAGTCAGATTGATTCCAAAGACTTACCAATTATCATGAGTTATAATTAAGTAGAATTAACTATGACTAATAAAAATTCACTAGTAGTTGAAATTCATTACCATTAAGCAAAAAGCATTTCCATTAATTAGAAATCATTGCCATAAATTATCCTTAATTACCAAAAATGAAAATTAATTAAAATTACTTAAAATTAATTAAAATAACTTCAAGCTAATGTTCATTAGATTTAAGGAATTAAAATCACTTGAAAGTAATTACAATTAAATTCAAGTAATTACAATGACTTACATTTAATCAAAATCACTTAAAATTAATGATAATTAACTAAAATTAAATAAAATTAATTGACTCTGATTAACATGAGTTGAAATTAATTCAAATTAATTTTATCCAACTCATGATCCTATTTTGTTAATTCTTAATATTTGGCAAAATATTTAATTTTCCCACGTGTTATACCTTTTTTGGTAGTGAGAATGTCAAAAATAAAAGTTATCTTTGTATATGATGTAGAAATGACACTGATATGCATGAATCAAAAATGAATTCCTATCATTATTTATCTGTAATTTTTCAGTGAGTATTAATTAACATGCTTTGTAATTTTTTATGGAAAAGCTATAAAAGTTTAAGAAACTAAACCAAAAAGTAAAATTCATTTAACTTTCCCAAAATTGATAAAACCTAAATAAAAATTAACATGAATGAAGATGGATTAAAGTTGAGGCAGATCAATAAAAATACTTTAAAATTAATTAGTTTTATTTTGAATTGAATTGAATTCACTTTAAATTGATCAAAATTAATCAAAAATAATTTTCATTTATGTTTAATTAATTATAAACAACTATAAGTAATCATAAATACTTCAAATTGATCTGATACAACAATAATCAATGCCAATCAATTACAAATAATTCAAATTAAGGATAATCAATTATAATCAGTATTAACTAATTATAAGGATTATTCATTGCTTATAATCAAGCTTAACTGATTAATATCAATATTAATTAATTATAAACTGTGTTAATTAGCTAATTTCAATTGTGAGCCTTAGAGGTACTTTCATATACCCAAAAGACCACAAAAGATAAATTAAGATATAAATATAAATAAAATAAATTGATTTATATTATAAAAATCAAAATTTAAATATAAATACAAATTTATATTTAAGAATCAAAATTTAGCTATAATTTAAAAACAAAATTACAATAAAATTTAAAATTATGAAATTATATTTTTACTTGTAAAAATTAAGTAAAAATGAATTTTTAATAAAAATTGTGAAATTGAAATGTTTTTGGTAAAAATTTATATAAAATATATTATAACTTTTTATCCAATAAATAAACATAAAGAGATTATCACACCATTGGATTCCTCATGAGAAATAAAGTGGGGTCACCTCTGGATGAAATTTCTGTAACTCAACTCTAAATAAGCTTAAATTAAGTTTTTAGTATTTTCAATGCAAAAATTGAAAATCCTCAAAACTGTAATTTAATTCACACCACATGTGGTATTAACCATCAATTTTTGTGTTAAAATTGAGGTGTTGTGTTTAGTTTAGAAGTTATGAGGAATTGAAGTATTTTCAATTGAATTCAATTGAAATGTCAAAATGTGCGCATGTATTACATAAGTGAACTTTGATTTACATATGAGGTGTCAATTATTACTTTATTGTACTGTACAATTGAATTGAATTACATATGTAACTTATAAGTATAATACATGATGAGGAATCAAAGGAAAAAATAAATTGGAAAGATTAAAATTGGGGGGGAAAGGAACTCTAGCTCTAAGGGGGAGCCAGACCCCCAAAATCCTTGCTGAATGGCGTGGGCTGTCAGAATCCACACAAAAGTTCATTACTTTGGGCCTGGAATTGAGTCACAGGGTCTGTGACTCAATTGATGATGAGGTTTTGATACCAACCAGGGTGGTTTTAACTGCTTCCAAGAGGGTAAAACTACCCTTCAGTTAAAAAAATGTTAGTAAAAACAGTTTTAACTGGTTTCTAAGCCTCTTACGCACATTCTTACGTGTTTTGAAGGCTCTAGACCAGGTATTGCTATAGTAATGGCTGATTTAAGGGGCTAAAATGGCTAAAAATGGCTTAAACCAGCCCTTTTTTGGTTTAAACCAGGGTTCAATGATGCCATAATTGGCTTTTCTGTTGTCAGACTGTTTTTCACGACTGAAAAGAGTAAATTTTACTTTTGGAGTAAGCAAATTGATGGCTATAAAAGAATGTCTTCTTTGCCCCACTTTTCTCTTCATGTTAGAATCCTTTACTTTTACAATTAGTTTAAACACTGTTAAACCAATCAATAAAAGATTTAAACCACCTTTTTTAAATCATTTGTAGCCTTTTAACCACTTGAAAAAATCACTATAATCATTGTTTGTAACTCTTATAATCATTTTTACCCCTGAACCACCCCAAAAGTGAATTAAAGAATCTTTCATCATTGTTAACTTTGTCACTTTGTTTCCAAATTCACTCTGGTCACTTTTGGGCGTGTTTTCTCTTTAATATTCTTTTCAAAGACTTTGTTCTTTAATAAATTTCTTGCAGTTCTTTGCTCAATTAATTCCAATTGAAACTTCTTTTGTAGCCTTAAATATCTCTTGTAGAGGTTATTTTGGATAGATTTTCATTGTTGGTAAAACAATAAATCTGTATAATATTATTGTTCTATACTAATAAAGTTATAAACAGTAAAATTGGCATGTTTTCTCTTAAAAATAATATTTCTTACTATTTTTAATTGATTCTTACCTTATACAAATTTTGAGGACAGGAAAAGTACTTGATTTTTAATCAAAGTTTCATATCCACACCTTACATGAATGGTGAAGGATTATATACAATCTTAATTAAGGAAAATCAGTAGTAATTGATTGTAACCAATCTTAATTCATTATAAACAAGCTTAAGTCGCTATAATGAATATTAAATAAATCATTTGGAATGAATGGAAATCATTTAAATCTGATTTAGTCTGATTCAATTGGATGCCCAAAATTGATAAAAATTAACCAAAATCAGTTATTTAATTTTTAATCATTAATATTTCTTTGTATTTCTCCTTCTTTATTATTCAATTTTTTAATTTTTTATGCTTACTTTATTATTTATTTATTTATTTAATTTTTTTATTATTTATTTATTTATTTATTATTCATTGATTATTTATTCATTTATTATTTGTTTATTATTTTTTTATGATTTATTTATTATTTATTTGATTTATGATTTTCATTATTTGGTTTTTTTCAAATTTTGATGTTTTTTATTGATGATTCATTAATTATTTATTTAATTAATGATTATTGTTATTTATGATTCAATTTTTATGTTTTATTTATTTATTTGTTGATTTATATTGTTTACTACTCCCTTTTGACTATTAATGTTTGTTTAATTAATTTTCTATTAGTTACTAGTTATTTAGTTATTATTATTTTATTTTTTATTGTTATTTTTTGTCATTTTTGATTATTTTTGATTTATGTCTTGTTCATTTAGCTTTTTCTTTCTAAAATTTGTGATTCATTCTTTATTTCTTTATTGTGTATTTTTCACTTTATATTATTCATATTTCATGAGTTATGTATTATTAATTTATTTTTTTGTTTTCATAGTTTATGATTTATATCTCATCATTCATGTAGTTTTATTTTTATGAATCATTTTTCTTATTTATTTTTAGTTTGAATTATTTATTATTCTTTTTTTATTTTTTATATTAAATTATTTATCTTTTCCTCAATTATTTATGAGGTTAAATTGTTAATTATTCCTTTGTGTTATTTATTTTTCATGATATATATTATTTATGTATTCTTTAGTTTGCACTGCTTATTATGCATTTATTTTTTTCTTTATATCATGATTTATTATTTATTACTTATTTCCTATTTATTGCTTATTAATTATGAATTATCTTGAATTTTTATTATTCATTCTTTATATTTTTTAATCATGTTTTATCATACCTCTATTATTTAATTATTACTTAGTTCTTATTATTCGAATTTTTAAAGCTTATGTATTATTTATTATTTAATTTCTATGCATTATTCTTTATTTATTCAATTTTGCATTATTAATCTTCTTTATCACTTTGTTAGGGTTTGGGGATGATTGTAACCTCTAGGCTTCAATCTTCAACTCACAAAAAATTAGATCCTATTAGATGAAAATCAAAATTTTCATATTTAATTCATTCTCATCGTCCCCCTTTTATTTTTTTGTTTCAAAAAATCCCTCATAATTTTATCATTGTCTTTAACCTCTCACATAATTGCTCTTAATTTTCATTCAAATTCAGATAACAATTGAAAATTCTTACATCAACCAAGGATTGGTCTTGTGGCCAGCTGAAGGAGGATGCTCTCACCGCTCTTCAAAGATGATACTGTTCCACCATCCTACGTGACGTTTTCTGCCTTGTGTCACAAGCAAGGTGCCATACGCCCAATTCAATGGGGCAGTAAAGCTTGTCAAATAAGACCCACTCAGCTCACCCACCAGCAATTAGATCACTGGAGGGACAATGGCGACTCCCTTGACAAGACTTGTATTGTTGCAGCAAGATTGATGCGTTTTAGAATGAGTCATGTCTCACCAATTTTGGACTAAAATCAAACATGGACTGGCCAAAATTCTATTCCTGGTTAAAAATACAAATACAATATCTTTCTGGCCCTTTTGCATGCTGTACAGTACATTTTCACTCAATACAACAAGAAGTCTGACTGTTTGACTGAATCTAACTGAAATAGCAGCCCATAGCGCGATGAATTGTGAGGAATTGGTCAGCTGTTTTTCATTATTGACACAAAAAGGCCAAAAAAGAAATCCTCACTGCGTTCTGAACCTTCCAAAAGGTTTAAGGACAATCAAATGACCTCAAGCAAGATTGAAAAACATCCATATCCAGAAGAGTGCCCTTGAAGCTGGGTAGAAGATTGCAACAAGATTTTATCAAAACAAGCTCTTGCTCCTGGTATTTTGAAAGTTTTTATAAACTTCTACTCAGAAAACAATGTAAGATGAAAGCTCAAATTCCCACAAGAAATCTCACATCCAGACTTCAGCTTCAACCAGTCTACCATCCCTTTGAGGCCGTCAACATCCACTGCATTCATCATTAACTTCATCGATTGATTAAAGTCATCACTACATTAATCATGAAGGTTCTTCAAAGGTCAAAATAAATCATGCTTCAATCAGTAAAGACAAAAAACTAATTCATAATCATCAACCATTTAAGTATACTTCAAATTTCCTATTCAATCATCCTCTTCAAGAGCAAGAGCAAGAAAAAAACCAACATCAAGATTTAAAGCTGCCTCCCGAAATTCTTAGTCATCAATCTTATCCTTCATTGCAGTCACCTAATTTCTCACAATCAATCAGTTGGACCTCTCTAAACCCAAAATTCTTAAAAAAACAATCTTCCCTAAATAATCCAACACAAGCCAACCATCAAACCTCTTGTTAAAATTCGAATCAGACCAATCACCATAATACCCACATCTTAACTGATCATTTAAATAAATTTAAATCAAAATTAATTCTAACCAATATTCTCATAATTTCATATTCATAAAAACTACTTCAACATCTAACTCTGAGCTCGTGACTTCCCTTTCTAATGGAATCTTGCCTGTGTAAGCTCCCTTCCTTACTCAAACTTTCTTGTTTTTCTTAGCTCTAATCCCTCTTTAAATTTCCTCATCTCATCCAACTCAATCTCTTTTCATAATCAGTTTTTATCTCTATTTTCCTTTTCTTTAAAGATTGCAATTGATTTTTCATTTTGTTTGAATAAAACCCTTTTCTTTAACTTTAGCATCGTGTTGAAAATGTCAATCGATTGAGATGAGAATGGTCAAGATTGAATTCCCGTCTTAATGAATCTGATTAAATTGAAAATATCAGGAAGTATCCATCCTTTTCAAGCTACTCACAATGTCTTCATAATCAAGCTAGAATATGGAGAAAATCTCCTAAACATTAGGCTTTCCTCTCTTACTTTGGAGTTTTTGAATAAAACATAAATACTCATTATAATTCTTTTTTCTCAGTGGGTCATTCATGGTGAATTGCATAATTTTGTAAACTTACATGCTGCCTACAAGGCTTCCAACATAGTCTCTCAAACTGCAAATTACATCACTCTCCCAGATTTTGCAATGTTTCTTGCAGAGCTATAATCTTACTGGAAAGGCCTTAGTTTCTGGGTTGATTTTGTGGCTTCCAGTAAAGCAGATATGATGATAGCTTAACCTGAGCTGCAAAAGGTGACTTTAGTATTATTGCAACTTCTCCAGAAATATGTTCCCTTTGTTACTGAACACCAGGCCAAAAATTGGATTTTGGAAGAAATGGATAACACTATCAACTTTAATAGATTTTGAACAGCCATCTGAATGTTGGAGAAACCATAACGTTTAAGTCAATGGTCATATGACAAGAAATTACAATTTTCACTACTATTCTGGTGATTTTCTTGATCATTAAATGCTTACCCCACTAAATTAGGCTTACATCATGCCTTTTAGTCTTTACAATAATGACCTGCTTCAAAATGTACACTGGAAGCCCTCAGTTGATTTGGTCAAAGCAGGATGTTGCTTAAGGCTTTGTCTCTCTATGTGGGTGCACATGCATAGAGATGGCTTGAGGCTGTAACACCTTGTGGAGACTAATAAACTGAGGGCTTGGGTAAGCATATCCACAAAAGAGGAACTTTCCAGACCATTAGAGCCAGTGCCTCTTTTGAAAGTGCCTGGCAAAATAAAGAGTGAAACACCACTATAACATTAGATGAAGCCAACATCTTAAAAAAATACATATTTTTTGTGTTTTCGATAAACATATTAGTTAAGATTTTTGTCAAGTCATGGTGGGGGCCCACACCATGTCTAGTTTTTGTATTGCTTTATAATTGTGAGCACTGGGGGAATTGCTGCCCAATTTTTGTAATTTGGCAATATATAATCACTATATATTGAATAAATGAATCAATCCCAAATAACAGCTAAATATTGAATTGTTGATAAATAAATAAATCAATAATCAGAAGTTGGCTAATAAAAAAATAAGCAATTAAGAAATTCCATAAACAAATATTAAATTGATAGGTAATATTCCATCAAAAATAATCAATAATAATAAATAAAGAATAAAACATTGAAAATAAATGACATATAATATTAAATAAATCAATGACATGATTAATTAAAAATAGATAAATAATAAAAAATGAATGTAGAGATAATAAATTATTAATAAATAAATTAAAAACAATAAATAAATAATCAAATGAATAATAACAAATAGTTTGAAATACAAATAAGTTATAAATTCTAAATAATAAAGAAATAAGGAAAACCAAAAACATAAAATTAACCATTAAAGATAAAAAATAAACAAATAAAAAAAATAAAAAAAATAAAAAAAATAAAAAAAATAAAAAAAATAAAAAAAATAAAAAAAATAAAAAAAATAAAAAAAATAAAAAAAATAAAAAAAATAAAAAAAATAAAAAAAATAAAAAAAATAAAAAAAATAAAAAAAATAAAAAAAATAAAAAAAATAAAAAAAATAAAAAAAATAAAAAAAATAAAAAAAATAAAAAAAATAAAAAAAATAAAAAAAATAAAAAAAATAAAAAAAATAAAAAAAATAAAAAAAATAAAAAAAATAAAAAAAATAAAAAAAATAAAAAAAATAAAAAAAATAAAAAAAATAAAAAAAATAAAAAAAATAAAAAAAATAAAAAAAATAAAAAAAATAAAAAAAATAAAAAAAATAAAAAAAATAAAAAAAATAAAAAAAATAAAAAAAATAAAAAAAATAAAAAAAATAAAAAAAATAAAAAAAATAAAAAAAATAAAAAAAATAAAAAAAATAAAAAAAATAAAAAAAATAAAAAAAATAAAAAAAATAAAAAAAATAAAAAAAATAAAAAAAATAAAAAAAATAAAAAAAATAAAAAAAATAAAAAGTAAGTAATAAATAAATAATAAAAGCTAAAACTTCATTGTAATTAAGTTTAACCAATT
Source organism: Austropuccinia psidii (assembly GCA_023105745.1). Lineage (NCBI taxonomy): Eukaryota > Fungi > Basidiomycota > Pucciniomycetes > Pucciniales > Sphaerophragmiaceae > Austropuccinia > Austropuccinia psidii. The sequence goes on along the minus strand of JALGQZ010000013.1, from coordinate 30,094,188 downwards.
CTAATTAGTTATAATTACTTTTCATCAGTTTTAATTTCATTAAATTATAATTAATTTTGAGTTTTTTTGATTTATTTTCTTTTATTTTATTGAACTGTATGCATTTTTATTAATTATAATCTTAATTAAGATTGATTAATTTTATAAAATGCTTAATGAATATCAATTTTTAATTAAGTTTAACCAATTTTGATTAACTAATTTTAACTGATCTTACAAATTTTATTTAATTTCCATTGCTTTCAATAATTTTTGATTTTTGTTTTGTAATTTAAATTATTTTGAATGAATTACAACAATAAATGCATAAATAATAAGTAAATAATTAAATAAAACTGGTTATATTCAAATTCATGGTTTACTTATAATTCTTAGCTTCAAAAAATAAGTAATTATAAAAATGGAAATAAATAATAAAATGGAATGAAAACCATTTAATCCCAAAATAATATATAATAGATCCAAATAGAAAACATAATCATTTGCTTTCAAAAACCCACAATTTTCTTTTTGAAATGAATAATCCTTTTTATTAAAATTATATTTTTGAAATCAATAATTAAAACAGATAATTTGACTTTATTGCCTCTTTTAGCAAGTTTATGATGGTGAGGAATATTAATTTTTATGTAATTTGGTTTGCATAGTGTTAACCTGAATTTTTGTTAGGTGTATTTCTTTGCAATTTTTTATAGCCAAAGTTTTAATTTTGAATTTTTCATGAAAATGACAATGCCCTAATCTAGTCTATTTTAATATCATTGAGTGATAATATTACAAATTTGCTATTATGCAAACTACATATAACATGATTATGTAAATATTTGCATAGAATATTTATGCTTGTAAATGAGAATATAAGAAAACACATAATTATTGGGTAAAAACATGTAAGTGACATTTTTTCAAAAACAATCTTCAGGAAATTATATTTTTTGAGGAACTTCTCATTCTTTTAGCGATATTTATTCCATTGTGTTTTTTCATAATTGTTTTGGAAAATTTCTCTGACAACTTCTTTAAAAACACTTCCCACTTATGAATTTCCTCAATCTTTGTAAAAAAGCAAGGATTCAATATTGAGAATAAAATTCAAGAAGCCCATATTTTTGGGAAACTTCTTGGGTGGAATGATTGTAACAATATCATAAATCACATGAATTGCATGAAAAATGCCATAAATGACGTGAATGGCATCAACAATGACATCAATCACATTATTGGAATCAAAGATGCATAAAAATCATTAATGGAATTAGAAACCTACTCTATGGCATGAAGGGAATTAACAATACCATAAATTGCATTTACAGTGCCATTTATGGAATACGAATTCTATTTATTGCATTAAAAAGTGGCCCATAGAATTTCTTATGTTGATTTAATAATTTATGGCAAAAACACTTAAGGGCTTATTAGTTTTTACCAAAGCCCTAAAATCATTTAGAATCAATATATCAGAAACAATTTACTTTAATTATATATAAATTAAAGTGTTAATTTAATTCTTTCTTTCATGATTCCCAAAAGCTGACTCCAAAATTTGGTTTTGAATATTTGAAAATTAGAACATTTAATTTCAAATATTTGAAGGTAGCTTAAATTTGATTCTGAATATTTGGTCAGGCTGAAAAATTGATATATGGAATATGCAATGACACTTAAAATTCAACAGATTTTCAAAAAGCTATGCATTGTGCTTGGAGTTTTGTTGATGACTTTCCAGAAGGTTTATCTTGAGAAATGTGAATTGAGTCAAAGCTGGGATTTCTTCCATAAATGGTGAAAAATGGTGACTGTTTTGTTGATGAATATTCTGCATTATTATAGGAAAATTCAGCAAGAGGGAGCCAAATGTGCCAGTCACCTTAATGGTAACTGACATACATCCAAAGATACTGTTCTAGAATATGATTTACCCTCTCTGTCTATCCATCTGTTTCAGGGTGAAAGGCAGTTGAAAGGTTGCTTGATATCTTGAGCTTCTGACATATTTGAGTCCAGAATTATCAAACAAATAAAGAACCTCTATCACTAACAATACTTACTGGAAGGCCATGTTTGGAAAATACATGACTAATAAAGATTACAGCTAAGTCCAAGGTAGTTATTTTTGAATAAGCTGGAATAAAGATTTCCATTTTTGAGAATCTGTCTACAAATACTGAAATTGAATCAAAGCCATTTGACAGGGGCAATTAAGTGATAAAGTCCATTGATAATGAATTCCAAGGACCATATCTAATTTTAAAAGGCTTGAGTAATCCAAACTTCTGATGGTGAATGTTCTTGTTTCTTGAACATTTCTGACATGAGGAGAAATGATCCTTGATAATTTGATTCATGCCAGCCCAATATAAATCTCTTTTGATGAGCTTCAAGGTCTGCTCCTGGCCAGGATGGCCAGCCAACAGTGAGTCATGATGCTTTTGAAGAATATCCAATTGAATTTCATGATCTCTTGGAATGACTACTGTATCTTTGAATAACAACAGTTAAGCTTGAGGTTCAAGAGGATAATCTGAGACTGATTCACCTCTTGCTAATTGCTTCAGAATTTCCTTATACTCTGTGTCTTGCCATACTTCCTTGTGAATTTGGTCAACTACATCTGAGAAAATTCCAGCTTTGATTTAGAAAAATCTTGACTCATGAATTTCATCTTGCTTGAGAACTTGATGAAAGTTTTTAGGATTCTTGCTAATGAATTCCACCCCCCTCTCTGGGTACATGTCATCCTGACGTGATAAGGTTTCTGGTAAAGTGGCCAGTCTGCCTGGGAGGTAAGTAATAGTGAAATGGAACTCAGAGAAAAACTCAGCCCAGAAGGCTTGACAACAAGTAAGGACTTTGGAAGACAGAAAATATTGGAGGGAAGAGTGGTCTTTCAATACTTAAAATGGATCAGAAAGAGAAAGAAGAAAGTCTCTCCAGAGCTTGAGAGCCCAAACTATTCCAAGAAGTTCCTTGTCATGAATTTCATAGTTGAGCTCAGCTGGGAGGAGCTTGTGACTATCAAATGCAATGGAATGATTTCCTGAGTCATTCACCTTACTCAACACAGTAAACAAGGCATAATAAGAAGCATCAGTCTCTACAATAGTTGGTAGAGAAGGATTGAAATGGGAAAGGGTAGGAGCAGTGGTGAAGGCTTCTTTAAGTATCTGAAACCGGCTAAGAGCTTCCTCACTGAAGATAAAGGGAGAATCTTTTTTAAGAAGAGAAGTGAGAGCAGTGATTTCTTTGGAATAATTTTCAATAAAATGACAATAAAAGTTGGAAAATCCAAGAAAAGATTGAAGGGCTTGGATTTTCTGTGGCTGTGGCCAATTGAGGATTTGCTGAAATTTTGAAGAATCCATCTTGAGGCCATCACTTGAGACAGCATATACCAAGTAATCCACACTCAAGGCATGTAATAAACACTTGGAGGCTTTAGAAAAAAATTTATTGTCTCTCAGTCTTTGGAGTACAGAGGCCACATGTTTGAAATTCTCCTCCTCAGAATTAGAGAAAACCATAATATCATCTAAGTAGACTCCAACAAAATCATCCAAGAAATCTGCAAATAAATCATTCACAAGATTTTGGAATGAAGAAGGAGCATTGGCTAAGCCAAATGGAATCACCAAATACTTATAGCTACCATACTTGGTTCCGAAGGCAGTTAAATGCTCATCCCCCTCTTTGATTCTCAGGAGATTATAATCACCACATAAGTCTATCTTGGAGAAGATAGTGGAACCTTTAAAGATGGTGAGAAGATGGTTCACAGGAGGTGAAGGATACCTGTTCTTCCTAGTGACAGCATTGAGGTTGTGGTAGTCAGCACACAAATGTAGGCCACCATTCTTTTTCTTAAAAAAAAGGACAGGTGCTCCTGTTGAAGAGGAGCTTGGCCTAGTGAAGCCTTTCTCTACATTCTCTGAAAGGTAGGCCCACAGTGTTTCTGACTCTTGATGTAATAATGAGTAGATAACACATACTTGTGGTTGAAGACCCTCCAGTCCAATATGATGATCACAGGCTCCATGTGGAGGAATTTTCTCTCCTTTCACCTTGGAGAACACATCCAAATACTGGTGATAAGCAGGAGGGACAACCTTCATCACAGTTTCAATTTCTTCTGTCTCTTCCTCATCATCCTACTCCTCCTCAAGAGATGCATGGAAGGATAAAGGAGGAAGGTTTATATCACCTTGAAAGAGATGAAGCAAAGATATTGCAACATTTTCTCCAACATCTTTTATCTCTTTAGAGACTTCATCTCTTGATTGAAGTAATGACTAAGAGGGAATGATGGAAGGGAAGGTGTCTTAAGTTCACAAACCAGAACAACACTGTTGACAGCAGTGGCAAATTCATTACTACTAGAAGAATTAATACCACTAGCATCACAGGTGATCAATCCATTTTTCCTATCAATAATGGATTAAAATGGTAAAGGAAATCATAGCCCAATATCAGGTCTTCTCCCTTGGGTGAATCCATGATAAAAAAGTCCCAATTAAATCTTGGGAAAGAAGGTAAGTCATCAACCCACTTGGTATAATGGGTGATGAACAAGGAAGTGGATTCATTGGAATCCAAGATGAAAAGAGGAATCTTCTCAGGGAGCTCTTACATAGTCAATGAGTACTTGAGAACAAAATTCTTTGCAATAAAAGTTTTTGTAGCACCAGAATAAATGAGAGACTTATAAAAAATATCAGATACAGAAGAAAAAATAAGAGATTTTAAAGATTTATCAACAGTAGTATTCAGAGTGCACAATTGTTCTGTTGAAGAAAATAAGTGAGAACCATTAAACACAACATGATTCCCACTCAGGATTTTCCATGCTTGCTAGGGAAGCCTCTTTATTATCCTGGCCTATTCTGAGGCCTCTTGTAGCATTTTTCAATTGGTTTCTTTCCACCACAGTAAGTGCATAAACCTTCTTGAATCCTCCTCTCCTTTTCATAACAAATTAATTGTCCTTATTGAGGAGATCAGCATGAGGCTTATTATTTGACACTTAAAAATTCTTCCCCTTCTTATTCTTCTTGTGATGAGGCTTCTGAGAAGATGAGTCTTGAGGAGGCCTGGAAGATTTGGATCCATTAACTGGAGGTTTCTTCTCTTTATGACTACCCTTTTCCTTCTTCCTCTCATGGTACCTTGTATCTAACTCCAAAGTGATGTCCATGAGTCTTTGAAGGCTATCAAAGTTTCCAGGGTTAAAAGCCAAAAGGTCCAACAGTCTTGATGCTAAGCCCCTTCTATAAACATGAATATAAGCCCTTTCCCCCCAATCCACAATTATTGACTTTAAGCTTCTGTCACAGGGGCTCTTGGTGAAAATAAGAGTGGCCTGGCACTCATGAATCAAGAACTCACTTGGAAGGCTCCAAAAGAATAAAGTGATAATAGAAGGATATATATATCTTTGAGAGAAAAATGAATGCAATACAAGATATGCCAAAATAAGAAGGAAGCCAAAGGCCAAAGATAATAAGAGAAAGATAAAAGCCAAAGAGACAACCAAATGAATCCTCAATTCACTCTTTCAACCCACCAGAAAGAACAATGGAAGTAGTAAAGGATATGACCACCAATATCCACTGACAGGAAAAGAAAAAGGTGGAAATAACTGAATTGAGATTATCAGTCTTTACTTTAATAATGAAAAAGAAAATGAGGATAAAAATAAATCCAATAAATTAATTAACTGGGGGAAAAGTCCCTAGGGAGAAAAAAGTGGTCAGTATACGTGAAAATTGGAAAGACTGATCCTGGAGGGTTGATCACCCAATTGTATTGACTTATTTGGGTCAATACATAATTGGCCATCTTGAGAATTGAACTGTGTTACTGAATTCCCACAGTGAAATATGAATTGGCCCAAAAGGGCGAAGGCTGTATAGGTTGCTTGAATAAAGCCTGTATGGACTAACTGAGCTGTCCAACAAGTACTGAAGTGCTTGATGCCTTGAAAACTGATTGAATGAGTGATAACCTCTAGAAATTACCCCTTGAATAATCCTGAAATGAAATAACAACCCAACTCCTGCAGGACCAGGTGGTTGGGATCCTTGAATGTTCTTCTGGTTGCCTTCATGTATTGCAAGACTGAATGGCTGAAAAGCCTTCCCTCAAAATGGGCAATGGATTTGGGGACTGGAGTTGAAATGACTTAATTGGGTCCTGAAAAAATCATGATTAGATTTGCTTACAAAAAATGGTGCATAATGGTAGATTATACCATATATGCACCACACCTGGATCCTTTAGTATGGGGCCCATGAATGAGGGAAAAGTCTTCCCCTGAGCAGAGGGGGATCCTTGGTGGCCCCTGGTGGTTTCCATAGACTATGGGTTTAGAGTGGGGTCCTGGGATCCTGGGATCCTTTTGGGCAAAAATGGGCTCAGGTGGGCCCACTTGGGGTTTGGGACCCACCTGGCCTTGGGGTCTAATGGATTGCCCCCTTGGCCCCTTTTGGCCTAATTGGATTGAGGCCAAAAGCGGCCTACAGGGTCCCATGGACTGTGTATTATGACCCGCAGGCCATAGAGGTCACAGGGGGCCTAAATGGCCCAAAAAGGGCATAGAACCCCCAATCAAAAGGGGTGGGCCAAAGGCCCAGGAGATGGTTAGAGGGGAAAGAGGCCCTTGGAAGGCAGAATGACCCCCCAGGCCCAAAATAATGATATTGGCCTGGGGGTGGTGAGGTGGAGAATTCGCCAAGGAGGCCAATGACTGCAGGATTTGGCCTGAGGACATGAGTGGCCAGTGAAAGTCAATATGGCCCAAAGGCCATTAAACACCAGCAAGGACCAATTGGCCATAAAAATGATGGTATGGCCAATCGGGCACCTGCCAAGGGAGCTGCTACTTCAGTTTCTTCAGACTCCTCCCCCTCTTCATCTTCAGCTTCCCCTGATCTGCTTCTAGGCCCTTGAGTAATGCTTGGATAGCCACCCAACAAGCCAGAGGTTGATCTTGATCTTCTTGGCTTCACACCTCCTCTTCTGGAGGGTGCTTCTCATTCCATTGGTGGTTCCCCGTCCAAATTTGCACTCAGTTGATGAACTGATTTTGTGCAGTAAAAAGGAGCCCTTGCTGTAGGAGTGATAACAGATTGATGTCTTTGAGATCTTGTATCCTTGGCTGGAGAGCTATTATGAACTGGAATTACTTAAGAATAAGAAAATAGGAACTTGATGATACTTTGAGAACAAATAAATGAGGCTTGAACAAATCAAATCAAATGAGAATCTTAAGGAATCAATAAAAATCTTGAAAAACTTCCAATCAATGTCAATAAACACATCAATCAATTCAAAATCAAAATCAATTACCTCTTGAGGAATTCAATCAATCAGTCAATATCTTGAGGAATCAAATTCAATCAATCAATTGAATCACTCTTGAGGATGAATCAGTGGTCTTGAGAAAGCAAAGTCAAGTCAATCAAATCAATAAAATCTTGAAATGAAAACTGATGTCCTGATGATTCCCAATCATAATAACCAATCAATCAAAACGTGAAAAACCTGAATTCACACAGAAAAGAAATTAAATGAAGAGGTCAGCAGCATTAAGAAATGAATGAGATGAAAATTAATGAGAGATAATAAAGTAATAAGAGAATCGTAAATTCATAAAGAATTATAATTGATGAATGAATGAAATAAATTTTGAAATAATGAAAAGAAAGAAGCCATTACAAGTTAATTAATATAATGTCACAGGGGCTCTCCTAAGTGAAGAGGGCCTGGGACTCACTTATGGAGGGCTCAGGATATGATAAGATGGAATACACTAAACAGTGCAATAAGGATAGAATTGCTAATAAAATAAATATAAGAAAAGAAGAAACAAAGAATAAGAGTAAGAAATAAAAGAGCAAACCACAAACAAGTCCAAGTCCACTGTTTCAACCTGTCAGAAGGAAAGAGAAGGGTTAATAAAGATATAGCCACCACAACTCATACTTTACAGGCAAAGAAGAAATGCAAAGAGTAACTTGATACTAATAAATATAATACCCAAAATAAGAGTAATGATATTTATTAAATAATAAATCAACTATATTGATTAACTGGGGAAAATTCCCAGAGGCAGGAAAAGGGGCTGGTATATGTGAGAATCCACCAGCCCTGATCCAAAGAGTTAAATGTCTTGAGAGGAATCTTCATTTGAATTTATTTGAACCATACAGCAGGGTCTGTATAAGAGGTGTGGTGGAGTTGGGTGTGTGAGAGGGATTGATACCAATGGGTTTCTCTGTATTCCTAATGATGTGTTAATATATTGTATTTAAAATGTGTATGACTTGTGGTTTGTACAGTGACCTCCAGAAAAGATCCAAACACTTTTTTCGGGGGCCATTATTTTTCTTTTGGTTTCTAAATCACTACCCCTAACTCCATTTTTGTAATCTTTTTTTTTCTTTTTTTACACCTCCTCTGTTACTTTTCAACTCTAACAATAATTTCATTATATTTTTTTTTCTCTTATACCCTTTCTTCTCTTTAATTTTTTTTATTTTATCCTCAACAACATCTTTTGCTGTTTGTCTTTTTATTCAAAAAAAAAGTTCATTGGGTTTTTAAATTTTCTTTTTATCCTAATTAAACCAATCAATTGGGACTAAAGTTCAGCTGCCATAATTTGATTTGGCTATATCAAATTTCTGACTTGTTCCAACTGTCAAGTAGCTGTCAGATGGTGTTTAAGACCATCTTGTCTCCAACCAATCATTGTCAACCATCATAAAATACCCAATCAATATGTGTTTGTTTTGTGGTCTCTGAAATGGTTTTACTATTTAAATATTGATCTTTGAGTTTTTTTTTCAGGTAAGACAAAATCATAATTTCTTAAAAATACTTTAAATTTTTACTTATATATATAATTTTTTTATTATCATGCCCCAATCACTTGATGAAGGAACTTGGGGTCAAATTGTGGGAATGAGAGCTGCTGGAGCCTCAATACAAACCATCAGAAATCATTTGCAAGTCCCACCAACTAGGGTTCATGATGTGATTTGCAAGCATCAGGAGCATGGCCATCTTAAATTGCTACCAATACCAGGTAGACCCAGAAAGCTCAACAACTGCAATCTTTGCCAGTTATCTTGTGTAGTTCAACAGAATTGATGCAAGAAGCTAGCTGAAATCAAAAGCCTCATTACTGTTGATGTCTCCATCAATACCCTTCACATCACTCTGCACAAGGACCTTGGTAAGAAATCTTGCATCGCTGTCAAGAAGCCTTATCTCTCACCTGTGCACATGCAACAATGATTAGACTTTGCATGGCAACACCTCACCTGGACCAATGAGTCATTGTTTGAGCTTGGCAAACAATCAAAAAGGACTCAAGTCTGGCGGACACCTCAAGAGAAGTACGAACTTGACTCCATGACTGTTAACCACTGATCTGGCCGAAGGTCGTTTATGATATGGGGGCCTCTCTGTGGGGCCATTCAATCCCAACTCGATTTTTTACCTCCTGGCCAGCATTCAGCAGCCAATTTCATTGCAAATGTTTACAAACCGGGCCTCCTTCCTTTCTACAAAGAACTTATTGATGCTGGTGTGGCCAAGAATTACAACCAGCTTACACTCATGGAAGATGGTGCTCCCATACATACAGCTCAAGTAAGCAATGATTGGCAACAATCAAACAACATCCATAAACTTCAATGGCCTGCAAACTCACCTGAATTAGATGTGATTGAGAACATATGGTTCAAAATGAAATACATGGTCACCAACCTTTTCAATCCAAAGACAATGGACAAATTGAAGGCAGCAGTCAATGCTGCATGGGAGGAAATTCCATTTGAGCACTTAGACAATGTCCTTGTGTCTCTGCCTCACCGGATGCAAGCTGTGGTCAATGCAAATGGAGCACCAGTGCAATGGTAAATAAAAATAGGAATTTTTGAATTATTTTTTTTTTCCATTTCATCAAATAGTTGTAACAATAAAATCAAAAAAATTATACACAAAATGTTATCCTACTTTCTAAGCCAACTATGGCTGTGTGAGAACTGCTACAATAATGAGAAACCCAAAAAAAAACTAAAAAAAAACTTAAGTGTCCCCCCAAAAAAAGTGATAGAACCATGAGAAACCAAAAAAAAAAAAAAAGTAAGTGCCCCCCAAAAATTAGTGTTCAGATCTTTTCTGGAGGGCACTGTACAGTTCAGTAGAGTCTATAGTTGTGTGGCTATTACAGGGTGATCATACAGTTTCAGTCTTGTGATTCCAAACTGTATTTTGAATGTCCAGCCTGTACAAGTATTGACAGGCTGTATTGATGAACCAGCTGTATGTGTGTTTCAGCAAGAAGATTTGCTGAAACTGATTTCTGATATATATATTGGATTTGCTGGTTTCATGAGTTTGAGTGGGTTTAAGGTTGAATACCTTTACCCCTGATAGCCACTGTGACACATCAGCAGAATAGATTGGTCCATAGGTCCTATATTGTGTGCCTTGTGCAGGATTTGGGCCATTCATCTAAGCCATACATTTGTTAGCTAAACCAGTCACTCTTCCTCAAAAAGAAATTTACAACATTCATCTCTGCAGTCCTAATTGCCAAAATTATTCCCTACAATTTTTCTACAACAAAATTCAAGTGCTACAAAAAGAAAGATTACACAATCAGCATCATACGAAAGCCAAGTGTACCATGCTTTCAGTAAGAGAAGTTTCAAAATGATTGCTCACTGTGCCGAAAGCCTCCTGAGCCAGGCCGATCTGATTTGAATGCCACAGACTTGCAAAGTTGCTGAGTTAATTGCCAAAAAGTGATAACGTGTGAGGAAGGGTTGAGAGCAAAAAATAATAATTTTATGATGAAGCGAGGATCGAAAACTTTGCTGGGCGACGCTGGAGGACGCAGGAAAAAGTTTCCATGAAAAGACCTGATTTGGGAATTTTCAGCCGGATTTGCAACTGTTTATGATAAAAGTTGGAAATGTAGATAATCTAAGCTATGATACCACAAAGCGAAGGTGACCGAAGAGAAATTTTAGAGGATAGAAATCGAAAAAATTCCATTTTCGGACCTATAAGAATCAAAAACAAACAAAGCACATAAAAAACAAAAAAGTAGCGCAACAGGCCCAATCGCCGGACGTGGCCCAGAAAGTGTCATGATCTTGATCATCGAGGTCTTGTTTCAATCTCCCAATCATCAGCATCGCGGTATTCGTTTCTCGAGATTGGTCTTTTTATCCTAGGACATCGAAAGTCTGGTTGCGCAGACATCATTCATACGTGCTAACTCAGCCACTTCGTATACTGTTATCTTCTCGAAAGCTCATTGAAAAAATTCGAAAGCGGCCAGTTTTGGAAAAGAAAATCAAGCTGAAAATAAAATGAAGCAAATTCGGAGGCAAATCGAGAAAAATGGTGCAGGATCGGTGACTCTGAAAGCCGAAAACGATGAAGATATGTGGCATGTCTATAACTTGATCAATGTGGTTAGCTTTCCAACTTAGCTTCAAAATTCTCCTTTTCGCTGGTATTTTTCAGATCAAGTTTTCACTCAAACACTTGAAACAAAACAAACGTTGTGATAGCTTTGCTTAAAGCAGAAACCAAGTTCAACGTTGCTGAAAGAATTGGGTGTTTTTTTGGTGATTTTTAACCGCCCCAGGGTGACCAAGTTAGATCGGCATCAATTCGAAAGATAGTCACAGAGACAAATTCAGCAACCGGTGCTAAGGACTCACGTCGTATAAAGCTCAACTTAACGATTGAAGTCAAAAAAATCTTATATTCTGGTGCAGAGTTACCCTCCGCCGAATCAGCAGCTAATGACTTGATCACTCCAACTCAATCCAGCTCCAATTCGTCCAATGGTGCCTCATTACATCTTTCCGGTCAAATTTCTCAGCAAAACGAGCACGTCAAATTAGGTGCTTTTCATACCTTGGACCTTGAACCCGACCGAGAATTCACCATCATCAAAGGCCCTGATGGCTGGGATTCGATTCATATGGAGAGATTGAGTGATTCTCTTGATGCCTCAAAATCAGCCGACGTTGGCGTCATCCTAGCTGACGAAAGTGGAAAAGCTACAATCTGTCTCATTGGCACTCACGCTACTTTTATCAAACAGCGCATCGAAGTCCCATCGGCTAAAAAGAAGAAATCAGGACCGGGTAGTGATAAGGTGATGGAAAAGTTTCACAAACAAATTTATGACGCTCTCACCAAGCACTTTAACTTTGCACAACTCCGAATGATTATTGTTGCCAGCCCTGGAGATATGAAAGATTCAGTCTTTGAAGCAATTTTTTCTCAAGCAACGGTGCGTCGTGGGATTCCTGCTTTGTTTTCATAGCCATCATGACTTATTTTTTGAATTTAATTTCAATCATCAATCACAGCGAGAAAATAATAAAGTCATCCTAACCTCTAAATCAAAATTTCAGCGAATTCATTCTCCTTCAATTCATATTCAATCCTTGATCGAAGTAATGAGTTCGCCTCAAATTCTCAATCAATTAAAAGATACTAAATATTCAAAAGAGATTCGGGCTTTGGATAAACTCAATAAAATGCTGCTTGATGACGCTCACAGGGTTTGCTATGGAGAAAAACATGTTGACTGTGCTGCCGAGCGGGCTGCAATCGGAACTCTTTTAATCATTGATTCGCTTTTTCGGTGCATCCCTCTATTTTAATACAAATGTTCTTTTTCTCAAAGCTTTCAGGGTAGAGGCCCTATTTATTGGTTAACAAACATTGACAAATTTGAACCTATGATTGTATTTTTTAAATAGATCACCTGATCCACTCAAGCGAAAAAAATTTATTGAATTGGCCGAGAATGTCCAACGTTATGGTGGCGAGGTTCTGATATTCTCAAGTTTACATGCAACAGGGATCAGTTGAGTAAAATTTTGATACTTGCCTTTGGGTGTTGTAGCAAGCAATTGATTTCAAATAGTCTCAATAGGGTTGAGCGAGTTGACCGGTGTGGCAGCTATGTTGACATTCCCCCTGGACATGGAAGTTATTGAAGCTGAGGAAGCATAGAATTCTTTACAAGCATTATCATCGATCATAATTCCTTACAGCAAGTCATCTTTGCATTTGAAGAAAATTGTGTTCAGTTTAAATAATTCACATTGGTCCATAGATTTCTCTTTCTAGAAAAGCATAATATTTTGCAAAAAAGGCTTCCCGTAAAATAGTAATCATCTCAAGTTCCTCCTGTATTCATTTCACTCACGACGGATATATTGTCGGAATGTTGATCTGTGTTTTTCTCTGTTAAAGTGCTGTTGACTTCACATATTGCACTGACTGTGTATTTCATAAGCACACTAATTGGCATCCAATTCATCCCAAAAAATCAGTATTTAAACGTTAAGTGATATAGAAATCTGTGTTTCAAAACTGATGGGAAGATGAAATAAGAGAAGAAAGAAGGAAAATAGGCTTTCCAATGTGTCCTTTTACTCATGGATTGCAGATTTCAAACTTGGGAAGTTGTCTTCTGATGTGTTTGCAACACCTTTAGCAGTCGATTTGGCTTTAGAAACACATTTACAGTGCAAGGTAGTTCCGAATGTGCCGTGCCTAAAGTGGAGTGCGATGCACCTTTTGGTACGCCATGTTGGCGCCCGCCGCCCTGCGCCCACTTTCTCGCCACTATCCCAAAAATAGGGTTAGCGACATGCCGCAGCAGCAGTCCTAATTTCTAGTGAGCTTAGTGATCTTTTTTAAAATTCCTCCCTCCAATTTTTTTTGTCAACATCATCTTCTCTCCTATACTCTATTCCACTCTTTTATTATTCACACTTTTACCTTGTCCTTGTGTTTTGTGTTGTCTTTCCTTCTATTGCTCCTATTCCATGTCTGATTTGTCTGCTCCATGGATCAAACCTACCTCAAATCATGGGCCACATTGGAGGGGATTCTCAACCTTCCTCTTGCCAAAGAACAGCAAAATGCACCTACTGCTCAAAGGTTTTCCCTCAAGCATGCCCACATAAAAGACACATGCAGATCAATATCTCCAATTGAAAAATCAAAATACTTACAGGCAATTTTGTATGCCCCTATTCCCACCAATTCAGAAAATGACTTGAATAATGATGGCAAATCCTGTGCTTTGAGCAATGAGTCAAGGAAACCCTCAATCAAGCTTAGCATTCCATCAAAAAGGCCATGTCCTGAAACCTCAACATTGTTGTATTTCTGGCCCATCTCAAAAGAAAAGACTCAGAACTTACATGAACTACTTTACAAGGCCCTCATCACATCCAAACTCCAATTTAGATTCATCAAAAATCCATTTTTTCAACAATATCAAGAATAGCTTGTATGATCATCATTTATGCTTTTGAATTGCCATGAGATCTCTGACAACCTTTTACCTGGACTTCATGCCAAGCATGAAGTATCCTTATTTCATGACCCCAATGGGCACAATAACCTCACCCTCTCACTGAATGGCTGGACTAATATATCAGGAAATAGCATCTATGCAATGATTCTTTTTCAAGGAAAATATTTTCAGTGCTTCATTGATATTCTCAACCTTAATTTCATGTAAAATACCTTGGGAAACATTTTCAAGGCTATAAAAGATGTTCTTGTATCAAAAAATATCAATGCTGAAAAAAATCTCAGCTGTTGTGACTGATTCTCTTTCAGTGATGGTTAAATTCCAGGTAGGTACAAAAATCTCATTGAAAACCCAATGCAAAGTAGCTAATCAACTTCTGTTATAGTCACTTATACAAAGGGATTGTTCACAGGTTCAAAAGGCATCTTGCATCTTGCACCTCCTCAACTTGATCACAACATCACAACCCATCAGTTAATGTTTGAAACAGTCAAAAGAAATCAAATAATCGTTAATTTCTTTTGATCCTCACATTTTTAAAGAAAGCAACTTCAGATTTGGGCTGATGAAAATGATGTTTTGCATGGGTTGTCAACATTTTGCAAAACATGATGGTATTCAATGGCCAATGTGAGCCTGTGAGGTATATATGACATACCCATAAGGCCACAAATAACTTTATATAGAGCTGATTTAGTCTTGAACAGAATTTTCAGTTGAAATTGAAATGAAAAATAACAAAAAATAAGTATAACTTTTGTTTGGATAAACAAAGTTATAATTATTATGTCATTTTTGGATTCTACACCAAAAATAACCTAGGGTACACCCATAGGGTGTTATAACCAAATATGCTTATTTCTTAAGTTATTGGAAGATTTAAGAATCTAAAAGTACTAATGTAACTTTTTTAACATTTTTTTAAAATGGTTAAATTTAAGCTTAAATAAGCTTAAATTTAAACTTGCATAAGGTTTATGCAAACTTACCAAAATTTTAGTTAAAATTGAGGTGTGGTGTATATTTACTGAATTGGATAAGGATTTGCCATACAGAATGTAAATCCTGCGTGAGCTCAAGTTAAAAGTTTTTAAGGCCATAGTATGGCTTTAAATAAATAAAAGGGCAAAATCCACACAGAAAGGTGGGACAAAGGAAAAAGACCAAATAGAGCTGGGGTACCCAGCTTTTTAGATCTGCAAGGATTCAATTAAGGTTGTCTACCTGTATTGGAGGATTTTCAACCTTATTTAAACTTTAAGATTAGACTTTGATCCAACCTTAAAGTTTAAACTGGTTTTATCCCAATTTGGACAGGAATTTCAAGCTGCCAAAGGGTAAATCCCAATATGCAAGCTTGAAATTAAATGTTTTGAGAGCTGTCAAAGGTTAAATACGCTTAAAACTTCAAAGCTACAAGTATAAAAACCTTATCAAAAGCTAAGTTTTAGTGTGTTTTGCTATTTTATGTGGAAAAATAGCAATAACTTCAAAAATTCATTAAAAATACAAATCTTGATGGATTTTCTTGAACATTTCACACAGCTTACAATTAAATTTTATCTGTGTATAAATCAAATTCTAAGTATCTGCTATAAGAAGGTTTCATTGGTAATCAGACTGGAAAATTACTCTTTTAATTATACTTAGAGAAAATTAAGATTTCTTTAAAAAATTAATTAGAAATTGAGCTTAAGAGATTTTTACTTGAAACTTCATTTTAAGTTGTTCATGTGATGAACTTAAATATAAATAAGCTCATTTTATATTAAAACTTAAAATAATTAACTTAAATGAGTATTAAAGTTACTTGGAGTTAAGAATAAAACCAGTAACTTTAAATTGGAATTAAAAATAAGTTACCTTAAGTTAAGAACCTTATTTTTAAGCATGGTTTTTCAGTCTTGACTTGAGCACACCCTCTATATCCATTAATAATCATGAGAACTTCTCTGAAGACATAAAAAGAGTCTATTCATCACTGTTTTTATCCATCAATTCAATTCAATCCAATTATATTAGACATTTAAACAGGTAAAGTTCTATTATATATAAAGTCTTATTATTAAAGTATTTCTTGAGTATTTTATTCTTTATAAATCTTGAATCAAAGAATTGAAATCATAGAAATTAGATTATTGTTGTAATAACCAATAATATATTTTATTTTATAACATTATTGTCTTAAAATCACTTTTAAAATCCACAAATTCCTCTTTCAAACTCTTTAAATCATATTTTTATTATAAAAAGTTGTCTTATATCTTAAAATATTGATTTTTTGGCATGTTTTTAACTTATAATAATTATTTAATATAATAACTATTTTATTTGACTTATTGTATTAATTATATATTATGAATAAGTTTTTCTTTAAAATTCTATAATTTTTCATCTATTATTAGTTTATTTATATAGAACTTTTCTATAAGACTTATATCTGCACAGTGTGTGTTATAATTTCTTTTTATAAATAATATTCATATTATTTATAAGTGGTTAAATATTGATATTTTCCATGTTTAATTGTCTCATTAAGAGCTGTACACTTCTTATTGCTATAACTGTCAGTGACTATAACAATAATAGAATAATTATCATTTATTATAATTCTTAATATTTTTATTATTATTATATTGTATAATAATAATTAAATTTATTTTTTTTAACATAATTATTTTTATAATTATATTTAATTTGTGGTTATAATATTTTGTTATATTATATTTTTCTACTGAGGACAGTCATAGTACTCTTGATATTGTTACTATTATCAAGAGTTTCATAGACAAACCTTCCATATTTCTTGAATTCCCATTCTTTTGGCATGAAATTGAGAAAAACAAAAATTTTCACAATTATTTTATGTGGTATTGAAGTATTTTCCATATTACCAACTCATAGGGCTAATTAAAGCTTATTCACTCTATGGAGCTAACCTAGGTGAATTTTTGTGTAGAATCCTAATCTGTTCATAAATCCATGGATATCCATACTCAAAAAGAAGGTATTCACCTTTTCTTAAATGAAAAATGATGAATTTGGATTATATGCATGACTTATGGGTTATGCATAGTTTAAAAGTTAATTTCATTTTTATTGCAGCCTGTATGGGTATGTAAAATATCTTTCAAGGCTCACATTCCCTCTCACCAAAAAAAACTGTACTAAAGCTTTATAAACAGTATGTAAGAAGACAAAAGCCCCAAAGGGGGTTAACTTCCACTTTCCAACCTCTTTATATTACTCAGATCAAGTAATTTGAAGCACATTTACAGACATATTAAGGAATGTGGCCTTCTTTCATGCCTAAATCTCCTCCAAAGCTTATCTTACTGAAGTATATCTTATTCCTCCAGACATTCATATTCATGTACTGGGTTTCTATATCTTACAAGATATTCTCTTTTATTTTTACCCCTAAGTCTCCTTTATTTAATGACTTTATTTATGTTTTTGTCTTCATTCTGTTCCACTGGTGGTACATTTAAAGGAGTTGGTGTCCTTATAGGAAACAATTCTTTATCAGTTGTTTGATAAGGCTTAATAAGGCTTACTGTAAAGTTGGGGTGTTTTTTTGCTAATTCACCACTCAATTCCACTGTAAGGTTTGTCTATGAAACTCTTGATAATAGTAACAATATCAAGAGTACTATGACTGTCCTCAGTAGAAAAATATAATATAATGAAATATTATAACCACAAATTTAAATATAATTATTAAAAATGATTATATAAAAAAATAAATTTAATTATTATTATAATAATATAATAATAAAAAAAAATATAATAATTATAATAAATTATAATTATTCTATTATTGTTATAGTCACTGACAGTTATAACAATAAGAAGTGTAAAGCTCTTAATGAGACAATTACACGTGGAAAATATAAATATTATTTATAAAAAGAACTAAACACACACTGTGCAGAAATAATTCTTTATAGAATAAAATTCTATATAAAAAAACTAATAATAGATAAAAAAAATATAGAACTTTAAAGAAAACTTACTTATAATATTTATTTAATACAACAAGTTATAAAACAACAGTTATTATATTAAATAATGATTATAAGTTAAAAACACGCCAAAAATCAATAAAATCAAAGATAAAACAACTTTTTATACTAAAATTTATGATTAAAGAGTTTTTGAGAGGAATTTGTGGATTTTAAAAGATATTTAAGATGAAAATTTTATATAATAAAAGTTATTATAGATGATTACAACAATAATCTGAATTCTATGACTTCAATTCTTTAATTTAATAAATAAAGAATAAAAATAACTTAAGAATTACTTTTAATAATAAGATTTTATATTTAATAAAACTTTACCTGTTTAAATGTCTAATATGATTGGATTGATTATGAATGATGGACAAAAACAGTGATGAAAAGACTCTTTTTATGTCTACAGAGCAGCTCTCATGATTCATAATGGATGTAGAGGGCGTGCTCAGATCAAAACTGAAAAACCATGCTTAAAAATTAAGTTCTTAATTTAAGGCAACTTATTTTTACTTCCAATTTAAAGTTACCAGTGTTATTCTTAACTCCAAGTAACTTTAATCCTCATTTAGTTTAATTATTTTAAGTTTTAATATAAAATAAGTTTATTTATATTAAAGTTCATCACATGAACAACATAAAATCAGAGTTTCAAGCAGAAATCTCTTAAACTGAATTTTTAATTAATTTTTAAAGAAATCATAATTTTCTTTAAGCTTAATTAAAAAAGTAATTTTCCAGGCTAATTTCCCAGGAAACCTATTAATAAAAGATACTTAAAATTTAATTTATATATTGATAATATTAAATTCTAAGCTGTGTGAAATTTTCAAGCAAATCCATTAAGATTTGGATTTTTAATGAATTTTTGAAGTTATTACTATTTTTCCACGTAAAATAGCAATACACACAAAACCTTAAGTTTTGATAAGGTTTTGATGATTGAAACTTTAAAGTTTTAAGCTTATTTAAGCTTTTTAAGCTTGATTAAGCTTTGACAGTTCTTAAAACCTTGATTCCAAGCCTGCTTATTGGGATTTACCCTCTTGGCAGCTTGAAATTCCTGTCCAATTTAGGATAAAACCAGTTTAAACCTTAAGGTTGGATCAAAGTCTAATCTTAAAGTTTAAATAAGGTTGAAAATCCTCCAATACAGGTGGACAACCTTAATTGAATCCTTGCAGATCCAAAAAGTTGGGTACCCCAGCTCTATTTGGTCTTTTTCCTTTGTCCCACCTTTTTGCGTGGATTTTGCCCTTTTATTTATTTAAAGCCATACTATGGCCTTAAACCCTTTTAAATTGAGCTCACGCAGGATTTACATTCTGTATGGCAAATCCTTAGCCAATTCAGTAAATATACACCACACCTCAATTTTAACTAAAATTTTGGTAAAGTTGCATAAACCTTATGTAACTTTAAATTTAAGCTTAATTAAGCTTAAATTTAACAATTTAAAAAAAATGTTAAAAAAGTTACATTAGTACTGTGAGATTCTTAAATCTTCTAATAACACAAGAAATAAGTGTTTTTGGGTATAACACCCTATGGGTGTACCCTAGGTTATTTTTGGTGTAGAATCCAAAAATGACATAATAATTATAACTTTGTTTATCCAAAAAAAAGTTATACTTATTTTTTATTATTTTTTATTTTAAATTCAACTAAAAAGTCTGTTTAAGACAAATTTAATTGTTTATAAAATCATTTGTGGCCTTATGGGTATGTTAAACATACCTCACAGGCTCACATTCCCTACCACCAAAAAAAATTGTACCACAATTTTCTTTTGTAGTATACCCCCAAGTTATTTGGGGGGGGTATAATCCACTGTCCAACCTCTCTACTTATACTGTTCAAGTATGTAAAGCACACAATTCAAACTTTATTGGGGAATTGGTCTTCTCTCATGTCTGAATCTTCTGAGAAACTTTTGGGAATCAGGTATCTTACTTTCTTCAACCCACTCATCTTCATGTTGTGGATTTCTGTACCTGACTAAGTATTCTCTTTCATTTTTACCCCTAAGTCTCCTTTCTTTTAAGACCTTCAGTACTTTCTTTTCCTCACTTGGTTCAAGTGGGGGTACTTCTAAGGGTGTTTCATTTCTCAAAGGAAATAATTCCTTATCACTTGATGTGTAATGCTTTACAAGACTGACGGGGAAAGTTGGGTGTTTGTTTCCTAACTCTCCTGACAGTTCTACTTGTACTGCATTTGTCCCATGGAGGGCTTTAATAATAAATGGTCCTGCAAAGGAATCTTTCAATTTCTTTGGACCTTTAATATTATTAAAGTTCAAGGTTGAAACTAGTATTAAGTCCCCTACTTTGAATTCTGGTGTCTTATGACTTTTATCCCATTTCTGCTTAGCATATTCAAAGGCATCATTCATGCTTTGATTTGCATGATGTCTCACTTTATCAAGCAGCAGCTTAAAGCTTGAAGCAGTTGGATGAATGTCAACCAAATCTTTTTTCAAAGTATCAACTGGAAGTTTGGGGTTCCATCCTTTTTCCAACATTGCAGGAGTCTTGCCTGTTGAAGCATGGATGGAGGTCTTGTAGGCTAATTCCAATGCTGGTATAAGAGTACACCAATCATGGGTAAAGCCATCAGAATCTTTAAACTCCAGGCCATAAGCACAAAATCTTCTGATCATGTCCTCAAGGGTTTGAATCATTCTTTCTGCCAGTCCATCTGTTTGTGGATGGTAGGCTGTTGAAAATGATAATTTTGTACCCAAAAGCTTATGTAGATTAGTCCATAAGGCTGATGTGAATTTTGGGTCTCTATCACTAATGAT
The DNA here is from genome assembly GCA_023105745.1 of Austropuccinia psidii. NCBI lineage: Eukaryota > Fungi > Basidiomycota > Pucciniomycetes > Pucciniales > Sphaerophragmiaceae > Austropuccinia > Austropuccinia psidii. The sequence goes on along the minus strand of JALGQZ010000013.1, from coordinate 30,072,995 downwards.
ATTTTTAAAGAGACCAGTATGGGATATGACTCTGTTCCAAATTAGAAGAGCTGTATCCATAGCTGTGTCATCTTTATGGCATGGTAAAAAGATTGGTGTTTTGCTATATCTGTCCACAATAACAAGACATGCATTGTAACTTTTATCACCTCCAGGTGGTAAAGCAGTTACCCAATCCATGTGAACCACTTCCCACGGGGTACTTGGTTCTTGAATATGGATCATTAAACCAAACCTTTTACCAGTAGCTTTATTGGCTTTCTGGCATCTATCACAACTATGACAGTACTCAATGACATCTTTTCTCCAAGATGGCCACCAGGCACATGTCTTAATTCTTTCCATTGTTCTGTCTTCAGACAGATGTCCAGAATAAATGTTATCATGGCATTCTAGTAGTATTGTGTTAATCAACATTCTACTACATAGGACCATGACACATGTGTGTTTAGATCTATGAGGTAGTATACCATCAAACAAATGAAATCTTCCATTATCATAAGATGTTTTCCAAATATCATCCAGAGAATTAGCCAAGGCTACATCTTTACAATCTTTGTCAAGTAGAGCAGTAAGAATATGACAATTCTTATCTTGCTTGTAGCTTTCTCTAACCTCTTCAAAGAATTCTGTTCCAACATCTGTGATATTAATTCCTTCAATTGGGATTTGAGGTTCTGCACTTGTAGGAACATAGGCAGGATTATCAGGTGTATTGGGTAATGCCCATCTACTTAAGCCATCAGCATTCTTATGAATATTTCCAGCTTTATGTACTATGGTCATATTGCCTCTATACTCCTGTATAGCAATCTGCCATCTTAACATGTGTCTGTTTGGAGTTTTCATGTTAAGAAGTGATTTTACTGCATTACAATCAGTAATTACTTCAAACACACTACCATCAAGATAATAATGAAGTTTTTCCAGAGCCCAAACAAGGCAAAGGCACTCCATTTGGCTAGCTCCATATCTTGCCTCAGTAGGTTTAATTTGTCTTGAAATAAAACAAACTGGACCTTCATAAGGTTTGTCATTGACAATTTGAACTTGATGAAGAGCAGCTCCTAAACCATCACCACATGCATCAATATACAGCTTAAAAGGAAGTTTCCAGTCTGGCATCAATAATAATGGTGCATTGGTCAAGGCATACTTGATTTTATCATATGCTTGAATTCTCTCCTGTGTCATTTCAAAAACAGTTTGTTGATCACAAATTCTGTATAATGATCTGGCATGGATTGCAAAATCTTTAAGGTGTTGCCTGTAATAACTGGCAAATCCTAAGAAAGACATCATCTCTTTTTTGTTCTGGGGCATTTGTTTCAGTAAAACTGCAGCCACTTTGTTTTTGTCAACGCCAAGGCTTAGTCCTGATACTACATGTCCCAGAGCTTTCAACTCATGAAACCCAAAATTACATTTTTTAAGAGAAATTTTCATGTTCACTTGTAGAATTTTCTTAAGTACTAATGAAAGTCTCTCTAAATGTGATTGCCAGGTTTCTGAACAAATGATAATGTCATCAATATAAATGATTAACCATCCCTCTGATAATTCATGTGGGAATATGGTATTCATCATTATTTGATAATGAGAGGGTGCATTTTTAATACCAAAAGGCATCCTCAAATATTCATAAATACCACAATGAGCTATTATTCTCAATAATCTCCTTGCATGAGGTGTTAAAACATTCTGATGGAAGCCTTTAAGAGCATCCATGGAAGTAATAAACTTTGCTTTGGATAACTGAGTCAAAGTCTCATGGATTCTAGGGATTGGATACCTGTCTGGAATAGTATAGGTGTTCAATGCCCTAAAATCTCCAACCATCCTTGACTTATCATTATGCCAAGTAATGATTACTGGAGTTGTGACTTCCACTTCCTCATTGTGTCCAACTTTTCTAAGAACTCCCAGTTTCATTAGTTCATGAATATGACTTTCTAATGCTTCTCTAGCCCTAGGGCTAGCTGGGTAAGCTGGTCTTCTTAATAGTGGGGGATAAGGTCTCTCCACGTTAAGCATGATATCCACTTCATGGCCTTTTATAGCCCCAAGTGGTTCATCATCAGAAGCAAAGGCTTTTTGAAATTGAAATAAAATTTCAATAAGTTCTTCCTTCATTTCTGGTGTTAATTCAGGACTAATTTGTGCTTCACTTAATTGATCTGACACAAATTTTTCTTTATTAACATTTTTTACTTGTTGAATGACAGTAATTTCTTTTCTTTCTGGAGAAAAAGCAAATTTTTGCCTTTTATTTTCCCCTATAGTGAAATATCTGTCCTTATAATTATTAATATCAATACCATAGATATTGAGATAATCATTCCCAAGTATAAAGTGTTGTGAAGTACAATTATTCATAACAACAAATTCAGCTTTCAATCTCATACTTCCTGCAGGGTGAGGAAATATTATTGTAGCTTCAAATATACCCAAAGGATGCATATTCTGGCTAGCACTGCTGAATTTTACACCTTCAATTGGCATCAACTTGTCTTGCCAATTGGTATAAATTTTGTCAAGATAATCTTTCCCAACACAAGTGCAAAAAGCACCTGAGTCAAGATGTATCTTGGCTTCTGTGTTATTTATCACAATATTAGTGATACAAGATGACCCAGCTGTATAACCTTTACCTCTGGCAGGTTTGGTTTTTTGCATTCTGGCATCTTGCACATGTATGAGATACATACATTCATCACTGTACTGTGGTAAGTGAGTATGTACCTCAGTGACCTCAAAAGAAACATTAATATTCTCTATACTAAGTTCTTCTGATGTTTCTTCTTCTTCTGAAGGTTCAGAATCACTTTCATGTAAAGCTACATCAGTTTCTTTTGTGTCTTCCGCTTTTTCTACACTTATCTCATTGACTCTTGTCTTTTTTGGACAAGTGTTTGCTAAATGAGATGTGCTTCCACATTTATGACATTTCAAAGGAGGTCTGTCATGTGGTTTATTTGGTTTTGAAATTGGTTTCCCACTAGTCTTGTTGTCTATTGGGGGTTTATACCAATTTCTTCCAATTTTTGTTCTAGTAGTGATATCCTCCATAGCATTGATATAATCTTCTGTAGAGCAAGGCTCAATACATCTGCTTCTTATAGCATGCTCAATGTCACCACCACACTTTCTTAATATCCTTTTATGTACCATTGGTTCAGACATATCAGGATGAAGGGCAGTTAATCTGTCCTTCTGTTTAAGAAACCAAGTCATGGGCCTGTCCCTCTCAATATTAAAAATGGCTTCCTCAAAAGAATTTTCCATTCTAAATCTCCAGGAATCATTTGCCCATTTGGAAATAACTTGTTCTTTCCACCAAGGCCAGGAATGTTTTCCATGGTCTTGTCTCATTTTATAATACCATTTCTTAGCTGATTTGGTAAATAATGAGTGTAATCTGGCACTTATGTATTCATCTGGTATGTTAAAGTCTTCTTTGAACATATCAATTGTTTTCATAAATTCCATATGATTATATTCTCCTTCACCACTGAAGGTTGGCCATTCCTCTAATCTTGGAATGTCTTTGAAATTGCAAGCAGTTTCCACATCATTACTTGAAATTGTATGATGTAAATCATTATTCAAGTTAAGATCATTTCTGTCAAGAAATGGTGTGGATTGCCTTGGCAATTCATTTTTTAGTGATATATTATTAATACTTGATTGAATATCTTCTTTCAATTCAAGTCTTGCTTTATCACTTTTTTCCAATTGTTCTTGAAAAAGAGCTGCATTGTGGCCAGTTGAATTTTCCAAGTTTTGAACTTGTATTTTCAATTCTCTTAACTGTCCAGTTATAAAAGAAATTGAATTCTCATCTGGTTGATTGAGTAAGGTAACTTTATGCTCAAGTCTTTCACAAATTTGCGTCAAAGACAAAATATTTGCCTTATTAACATTTTCAAGGCCAATAATGGTCTTTTGTTGGTCTTTAACTTGTACTATCTCATTGCCCAGCTTTTGTTGGACATGATCAAATGCTTTAAATTTTGCCATAATTTCTTTATTACAAGATTCAAAGTAAGTTACAAGCTTTACAGGGTCTATTTCTTTGGAAAGGATTGGTTCAATCTTTCCTCCTCCTTGTTTTTGAATTCCATCAAAGTTCTTGCCATATTGAACACATTGTCCATGGCTGTCTTTTCCTTCTTTGGAATTCTGTAATTCTGAGGGTAGGGCTTGTTCCACTTGGGCTTTGCCTTTCCCTTTGCCTTTTGCTTGCCCTTCTGGTTGGTCTTTGGGGCTTGCTTGGGCTTGTTTGGCACTTGTTGAGGCGGATTTTTGCTGGTGGATGCTTGAGGAGCTTCCACTTGGCTGTTGTCCTTGCCCTGGGCCAACTTCTTCTTCTGGTCTTCTGATAACATGCTTTGGTTTTTCAACCAAGCTTTTATCTGTTGGACTTGTCCTTTGACAGACATTGGTGTCCAACCCAATAGAAGATCTTCTGTCTTTTCTGGCCCCATGAACTTCTTCACTTGAAGATAAGAGTTCATGGTGCCTATCCAAAGACTTGGAAGGAGTTCCCACTCTTGTTGTTTTGACGCCAGGAACCAGTTTTTCCATTGGGATTGATAAATTTCCACAGTTGCCTGTTGGAAATGGTTCAGGTCTAACAGCAATAGCAGTTATGTCAGCTTCTGGACTCTCAATAAGAGGTTCAAAGGTGCTGGCTAACCTTTGGGAACTGGTGGAAGTTCTGGCATCCTCCATTTGTGCCTCTCCTCTGGGAGGACATTCTTGCCTTTTGGATTTATGGCTGGAATGTCCTGGTCCAGATCCATTTGATTGGATGGAGTAGTTGCTTCCACTTCTAGTAGGAGTCATTTCACGTCAATTTTAATAAAAATTAGAGTAAAAGTGGATTGAATTCACCTGCAGGACCTTTAAAGGGCTCTTTGGTTATTAAACCCCTTGGTGCTGGGCTGGTTTGAATTTCAATACTGGACTCTGAGGCTTCAGAGTCTGAAGAACTTTCTCTGATGGAAGACACTAGAGAAAAAATAAAAATATAAGTTATTTTATCAAATAATAAAAATAACTTATAAACTCAACTTATTGAATAAAGTTGTTTTTATGTAATTTATGGCAAATTACGTCAAAAATAAAGAAAAATGTCTAAGATAAAAAGAAAAAATGTTTTTAGTAAAGATTTTTATTTTTAAAGATTTTTTATTTGATTTATTATTTTCTTTAAAGAAATACTAATTATGCAATTAACAAGTTAATTAATCAAAATTATATTATTATTCACTTTATACTAGAATAACTCAAAGAATAAATTTCAAGTCTGTGATGTGAAAAAGCCACTAGTTAGACAAAAGAAATTTATTCCAAGTCACTCAATAGTATATTGTTTCAAACAATATTCTTAAGAAAAAATAACTTTATTAATATTATAAAGATTATTTATAAGGGATAAGTCCCAAAAAAGCCAATATTAAGACAAATATGGCAATTTTACGTCAAAAAACAGTAAAATAAGGTCTAGAATATGATTTATGTCCCAAAAATTGGTTTAAAATCACGGCCAGGCCCCCAAATGTAAGGTTTGTCTATGAAACTCTTGATAATAGTAACAATATCAAGAGTACTATGACTGTCCTCAGTAGAAAAATATAATATAATGAAATATTATAACCACAAATTTAAATATAATTATTAAAAATGATTATATAAAAAAATAAATTTAATTATTATTATAATAATATAATAATAAAAAAAAATATAATAATTATAATAAATTATAATTATTCTATTATTGTTATAGTCACTGACAGTTATAACAATAAGAAGTGTAAAGCTCTTAATGAGACAATTACATGTGGAAAATATAAATATTTAACCACTTATAAATAATATAAATATTATTTATAAAAAGAATTAAACACACACTGTGCAGAAATAATTCTTTATAGAATAAAATTCTATATAAAAAAACTAATAATAGATAAAAAAAATATAGAACTTTAAAGAAAACTTACTTATAATATTTATTTAATACAACAAGTTATAAAACAACAGTTATTATATTAAATAATGATTATAAGTTAAAAACACGCCAAAAATCAATAAAATCAAAGATAAAACAACTTTTTATACTAAAATTTATGATTAAAGAGTTTTTGAGAGGAATTTGTGGATTTTAAAAGATATTTAAGATGAAAATTTTATATAATAAAAGTTATTATAGATGATTACAACAATAATCTGAATTCTATGACTTCAATTCTTTAATTTAATAAATAAAGAATAAAAATAACTTAAGAATTACTTTTAATAATAAGATTTTATATTTAATAAAACTTTACCTGTTTAAATGTCTAATATGATTGGATTGATTATGAATGATGGACAAAAACAGTGATGAAAAGACTCTTTTTATGTCTACAGAGCAGCTCTCATGATTCATAATGGATGTAGAGGGCGTGCTCAGATCAAAACTGAAAAACCATGCTTAAAAATTAAGTTCTTAATTTAAGGCAACTTATTTTTACTTCCAATTTAAAGTTACCAGTGTTATTCTTAACTCCAAGTAACTTTAATCCTCATTTAGTTTAATTATTTTAAGTTTTAATATAAAATAAGTTTATTTATATTAAAGTTCATCACATGAACAACATAAAATCAGAGTTTCAAGCAGAAATCTCTTAAACTGAATTTTTAATTAATTTTTAAAGAAATCATAATTTTCTTTAAGCTTAATTAAAAAAGTAATTTTCCAGGCTAATTACCCAGGAAACCTATTAATAAAAGATACTTAAAATTTAATTTATATATTGATAATATTAAATTCTAAGCTGTGTGAAATTTTCAAGCAAATCCATTAAGATTTGGATTTTTAATGAATTTTTGAAGTTATTACTATTTTTCCACGTAAAATAGCAATACACACAAAACCTTAAGTTTTGATAAGGTTTTGATGATTGAAACTTTAAAGTTTTAAGCTTATTTAAGCTTTTTAAGCTTGATTAAGCTTTGACAGTTCTTAAAACCTTGATTCCAAGCCTGCTTATTGGGATTTACCCTCTTGGCAGCTTGAAATTCCTGTCCAATTTAGGATAAAACCAGTTTAAACCTTAAGGTTGGATCAAAGTCTAATCTTAAAGTTTAAATAAGGTTGAAAATCCTCCAATACAGGTGGACAACCTTAATTGAATCCTTGCAGATCCAAAAAGTTGGGTACCCCAGCTCTATTTGGTCTTTTTCCTTTGTCCCACCTTTTTGCGTGGATTTTGCCCTTTTATTTATTTAAAGCCATACTATGGCCTTAAACCCTTTTAAATTGAGCTCACGCAGGATTTACATTCTGTATGGCAAATCCTTAGCCAATTCAGTAAATATACACCACACCTCAATTTTAACTAAAATTTTGGTAAAGTTGCATAAACCTTATGTAACTTTAAATTTAAGCTTAATTAAGCTTAAATTTAACAATTTAAAAAAAATGTTAAAAAAGTTACATTAGTACTGTGAGATTCTTAAATCTTCTAATAACACAAGAAATAAGTGTTTTTGGGTATAACACCCTATGGGTGTACCCTAGGTTATTTTTGGTGTAGAATCCAAAAATGACATAATAATTATAACTTTGTTTATCCAAAAAAAAGTTATACTTATTTTTTATTATTTTTTATTTTAAATTCAACTAAAAAGTCTGTTTAAGACAAATTTAATTGTTTATAAAATCATTTGTGGCCTTATGGGTATGTTAAACATACCTCACAGGCTCACATCCACCTTAACTGCATTTTTTCCATGTAAGGCAACAATAAAAAATGGTCCTACATAAGAATCTTTAAGTTTCTTTGGAGCTTTCATATTATTAAAATTCAAGGTTGAAACTAGAAACAAGTACCCTAATTTGAAGTCTGGTACTTTATGACTTTTGTCCCACTTCTGTTTTGCATACCCAAAAGCATCATTCATTCTCTGCTTTGCATTATCTTTTACTTTATCAAGCATACTCTTGAAGCTGGAAGCTGTAGGATGGATTTAAATTAAGTCTTTCCTCAGTGTATTGGCTGGGAGTCTTGGATTCCATCCTTTTTATAACATAGCAGGAGTATGACCTGTAGAAGAATTGACTGATGTTGTAAGATGTGTCTATGAAACCGATGATAATATTACTATTAATCAACAGTACTATGACTGTTCTTATGAAATATAATAACAAAATGTTATTATAACCACAATTAAATAATTAAAGAATTATTTCTTTCACGTGTTAAACACTACTAGTGATTTTAACAGTGAGCAAGTAATTGTCTACAAGAATCAATTACAAGAAGATTTTAATAATAAAATTATTTTAATATATAATTATATTTTGCAAGAATAATTATATTAATAATTCTTGAAGGAAACTAATTTTAGAGAACAACTTTAAGAATTAAAAATAAATCACTCACTAATATTCCAAAGAACTTATTGAAAGATAAGATGAAGAGATTTGACGTAGAATTTTGGATTTTAAGGATCAAAATGAATTTATAACAGTATTACAACAATATATAGTTGGATTCTATGATTTCACGTTTTTCTGATTGATTTTTAAAGATTTAAAACACTTAAGAATAGCTATAACTAATACTTACTTGTTGGTAATGATGATTTAAATGATAATAAGATGATGATGTGGAAAAAACAGCAAGAAGAGGCCTCTTTTAAGTCAACAACAGCTCACAGAGGTGTGCCATGGAGCAAACTGAAAAACCAGTGAGTGAGAAAACAATAAACCTTTCTGGATTATTGATTGCATCATCTGTTGTCACGTAAGATTATCATAATTACTTAATTGATGCTTTTACGTGACTACCAACCCCAATATGGTTAAGAATAAAAGGAGTAACATCTGTAAATCTTCTTTTATTCCAAAATAATCATTGATTTCTCAAAGTTATAAATGTTATTGCCGATTTGATCACAGGTTGTAATTACTGTAAATTTTTGAAGATTCAGTGTTTCACGTAGAATAGTCAAAAATGGACTGTAAGTAAAACTTTTAATTTTACTAGTAAAACTGTAATTCCTTTTGGTCGTACAATAGATAATACAGTTCTCCATTGGTCCTGAAGGTTTCAGAAAGATTCATCAATAATTGTATTTTTAATGAATTTTTGAAGTTTTCACCTCATTTCTATGTAGAATTGCAAATATCAGTGTTTCACTGGTTGCTATGAGGTAATTCAATGGACACAAGTCCAAAAAGGGTTTTGATTAATCTTTTGGGGTTTATCCATGGAAAATAATTAAGAATTGACATGGGTACAGGAGTCTAAGTAGCTTTTTACCTCCTTGGCATGTCAAAATAGCAGGTTATTTGCTATTTTCTTAAGATTTACAGTAGTTGTGACATGGTAACCAAGTTCCCAAAAGGTTTTAGTTTACCAATTAGGCTAAGATCAGCCATGGATCCAAGGTTTGGAGCTGTCCACACCTCTGAGGCCTCAGAAGTTGGGTACCCTGGCTCTCTTTGATGTCTTTTGTCCCCCTTGCTTATTTTTTACGTCAAAATAGAAATTTAAGCTTAAAGTGAGATATCCACTATGGGTGTACCAAAAGTCCATGTAGGAATACCATGATATTAAGTGCTCAAAACATGCATAACACTATTCTTAATGTATATGTAACATGGGATTTCTCACATTCCCATTATTTTGGCGTGAAATTAAGAAAAACAAAAATTTTCACAGATCTTTTATGTGGTATTGAAGTATTTTCCATTTTACCACCTCAAAGAGTTAATTTGATCTTATTCACTCTATGGAGCTACCCTGGGTGAGTTTTTGTGTAGAATCCAAATCTGGCCTTAAATCCATGGATTTACTTACTCAATAAAAAGTTATCCATCTTTTCTGAAATAAAAAATGATGAATTTTGGATATATGCATGACTTATGAGTTATGCATAATTCAAAATTTCTTTTTAAGATGATTTTGGCCTATTTGGGTATGTAAAGTATACCTCAAGGCTCACAGATGTCTTATATTCTGGCTCTAATGCCGGTATTAGAGTGCACCAGTCATGGGTAAAGCCATCTGCCTCTTCAAATTCTAAACCATAGGGGCATAATATCCTTATCATGTCCTCTAAAGTTTTAATCATTCTCTCTGCCAGCTCATCAGTTTGAGGGTGGTATGCTGTAGAAAATGATAACTTGGTCCCAAACAATCCATTAAGATTGGTCCAAAGTGCAGATGTGAAGTTGGGGTCCCTGTCACTTATGATGTTCTCAAATAATGTCAGCTGGAGTCTATGTTGAAGCAGTAATTAGGCTATTTACAACTAGAACTATGACTGTGACATGTGAAAATAATTTTAAAATAAGAGTTTTTAAATAATATAATGGTTTATAATATAATAAAAGGGTTCTACTATTGGAAAATAGTGGTGGTGAGCACTATTGAGAACCCTGGATGCAGTCTTATCAGTTGGATTACTACAATAAGAACTACAATAATTAAAATTATAATTATACCCTGATTATTATCCAAGAGTAAAACTGTTTTGGACAGTTTACTACGTAGGATATTCAAGAGCAGGATGAGGAAACAATTCTGGCTGTGAAAAGCCTCCTTTTTATCCTGAAATGGGGTATAAAGGATGCTAGACCTTTCCACGTAGAGGAAGTGAGGATTTTTTCACTCTCTAGTGCTGGCTTGTGGTTTGAAAACAGCCTGTATAACCTGTATTGGGCTCAAATGTGGTTTTGAAACCACATATGGGCAGTTTTCACCAATACAGGGTGAAAATTTTCATCTGGGGACCTCACATCCTGATTCTGACGTGTATGACGCGTAGAATGCTGTACAGAAACTGTATGGGACCCAAGTATTAACTGAAATATGAGGTATTGAAGTAAAAACAAGCTTCTTTGTCTATTTGACACCTCATATTAATGGTTATGGGATATTATCCCATGGTAAGGCTGTATATGACAGCAGGTGGGAATCTGACCTTAAAACAGCCATGCCTTTGTCAATTCTTGAGATATTAAGCTCGAAATTGGTTCAGTGTGTAGCCCTGTATGTACTCTACACAATGGTACTTCATTTGATATAGGTATTATTAAATATGGCAAAGTTATCCCATGTACAAGATTTTTGTACCTTTGCGTGGTATAGGCAAAAAGCTGTATCGAGCTTATTTGCCCCATACCTTTTGTTCTAGTTGAGCTATGGGCAAATGAATGAAACCATCAGATAGCCCTTATTGTGCTCTCTCCAAAAAGACCCCACTTCAAGTATCTCACACTCAAACTGTAGAAGTTAGATGAGAGGTGAATGTTTTGTTCACCCTTATTTGGCCTGAAATTTACCATGACTCCAGTAATATTGGTGCTAGCTCAGTTTGGCTGGTACCATTGGATAGCCCTGGGTTAGAGCTTCGTTTTGAGTACCCATTTGATGCGGTTAATCCTCTCCTTCTAGATTTTAGATGAGAGGTGAAAATTAAGGTTTATGCTCAGCAATAACTTTGTTATTTCTTGTCCTATGGTGATGGGACTTATCTTTTCAGAAAGAGGTGAGTTTCCTATTTCTTTTGATACCTTTTGAGCTGATTTGGCTCAGATCCATGTTTTGGTGGTATCTTGGCTATACCATTGGTTTATGGTATTTTGGCTGTCATGCTTGTGCTCTTGTTTTGAGTCACAGGCCGACATACCCTCCCTCTAAAAAAGGCTCATCATTGATGAGACTGTTCAGTCCTCCTAGAGGCCCTGAATCTCCTTAGATGAAGGTTCCCATCTGGTATGCCATCCTCTGCCAACCATTTGTTTTTATCAGCTGTTTGGTGCTCCAAGATATTTTGTACATATGCATGTTTTGGGCTTGCTTGCCCCATACCTTTTGTTCTAGTTGAGATATGAGGAAATGGATGACACCATGAGATAGCCCTGATTGTGCGCTTTCTAAAAAGACCCCACTTTATGTATCTCACACTAAAACTGTAGAAGTTAGATGAGAGGTAAATGTTTTGTTCACCCTTATTTGGCCTGAAATTGACCATAACTCCAGTAAAATTGGTGCTAGCTCAGTTTGGCTGGTACCATTGAATAGCCCTGGCTTAGAGCTTCATTTTGAGTACCCATTTGATGGGGTTAAGCCTCTCCTTCTAGATTTTAGATGAGAGGTGAAAATTAAGGTTTATGCTCAGCAATAACCTTGAGCAAGAATAACTTTGTTATTTCTTCTCCTATGGTGATGGGACTTATCTTTTCAGAAAGAGGTGAGTTTCCTATTTCTTTTGATACCTTTTGAGCTGATTTGGCTCAGATCCATGTTTTGGTGGTATCTTGGCTATACCATTGATTTATGGTATTTTGGCTGTCATGCTTGTGCTCTGGTTTTGAGTCACAGGCTGACAAATAACCCTGTATGATAAATAACTATATTACATAGAAGAAGAGATGTGTCCATAGAAGTGTCATCTTCATGACATAGTGAGAATATGGTTGGTTTGTGGTATCTTTCTACTATTACTAAACAAGCATTATAACCTTTGTCACCACTTGGAGGAAGTGATGTGACCCAATCCATGTGAACAATCTCTCAAGGGGATTTTTGTTCTTGAATGTGTATCATAAGGCAAATTTCCTTGCCTGTAATTCTGTTTTATTTTTAGCATCTGTCACAAGTATGGCAATATTCAATGCTTTCTTTTCTCTAAGTTGGACACCATGCACAGTTTTTGACTTTTTCAAGTGTTCTATCCTCTGACAGGTGTCCAGAATAGATTGTACCATGACATTAATGAAGAATGGTATTAATAAGAAATATACTGCAAAATTTCATTACACAAGAAATTTGGGTTCTTTGGTAGATTCTGCTCTCAAGAAAGTAAAATATTCATTCATAATAGGAATTTTTCCTTATTTAATCCAGTGAATTAGCCAAAGCGGTGTCTTTGCAGTCTTTGTCCATTAAGGATGTCAAGATATGTAAATTCTTGTCTTTTTTATATTATTCTGTGAATTCTTTGAAAAATTCAGTCCCAATATCAGTTATGTTGATTCCTTCAATTGTAATCTGTGGTTCTGCTTCTAAAGGAACATAAGCCATGTTATCAGGGTTATTGGCTAATTCCCACCTGCTACATCCATCAGAATTCTTATGTATATTGCCTGCTTTATGTATCCTCTATATTCTTGAATGGCTATTTTCCATCTTACCATGGGTCTGTTGGGTTTTTTCATGTTCATAATTGATTTTACCACATTAAAGTCAGTTATCACCTCAAAAACACTTCTATCAGGATAGTAGTTTAATTTAACAAGTGCCCATACAAAGCATAAGCATTCCATTTGTCTTGCACCATATATGGCTTCTGTTGGTTTGATTTGTCTTGAGATATAACAGACTGGTCCTTCTGTGGGTTTGTTGTCAATAATTTGGACTTTATGTAGGGCTTCCCTAATCCATGTCCAAATGAATCAATGTACAGCTTAAAATTTATATTCCAGTCTGGCATAAGTATTAAATGTGCTTCTTTAAGATCTTTCCTTATATTCTTATACACTGAAATTATTTCTTGTGTCATCTCAAATAATGTCTGTTTATCACAGATTCTATAGAGTGACTTTGCTAGAATTAAAAAATCTTTTGAGTATTATGTGTAATAACTGGAAAATTCAAGAAAAGACATCATTTCTTTTTTATTATGTGGTATTGGCTTAAGTGACACTGCTGCTCCTTCATTTTTGTCAATACCCAAGCTTAAGCCAGAAACAATATGTCCCAATGCTTTAAATTCTTCAAAGCCAAAATTTCATTTCTTGAGTGAAATATTCATATTTACTCCTGAACCTTTTTCAAGTACTCTTCCAAGTCTTTGAAGGTGCAAACACCATGAGTCTTAATGTATAACTATATCATCGATATAAATAATGAGCCATCCTCCAGATGATTCTGTGGGGAAGATATTATTCATAATTCTTTTATAATGAGATGGAGAATTTTTAATTCCAAATGGAATTCTATGATACTTATAAATACCTCATTGAGTGATAGTTATAAGTAATTTATTGGCTTTGGAAGTCAAAAAATTCTGATGAAAGCCTTTAAATGAATCCATTGAGGTTATGTACTTGTCTTTGAATCATTGGCTCAAGAATTCTTGGATTCTGGGAATTGGATACCTATCTGGAACTGTGTAGGTATTCAGAGCTCTAAAATCTCCAACCCTCCTTGATTAATCATTATGGCATACGTTTCTTAGTAAACCAAGCTTTATTCACTCTTGGATATGTTTTTCCAAGGCTTCTCTAGCTCTGGGGCTTTCTCGGTAAGCTGGTCTTCCAAGTACTGGAGGGTATGGTCTATCAATATTTACGGTAATATCAACTTCATGCCCTCCAATAGCCCCTAATGGTTCATTACCTGAAGAAAATGTATTCTTATACTTGTATAACACATCAAGAAGCTCTTGCTTCATATTGAATTAATTTTTTCTTCACCAAGTTGTTTTGTCACAACTTCTTCCTTATATGTATATTTATTTGAAGATACTACTGATATTTGTTTGGGAATATTGGCAAAAGCAAATTTCTGTCTTTTGTTTTATCAAATTGTAAAATATCTTTCTTTATTGTTATTGATGTCAATACCATAAATATTCAAGTAATGATTTTCAAGAATGATATGTTGAGATGTACAACTGCCCATTACTACTATCTCTGTCTTCATTCTCACACTTCCTGCAGGCTGTGGAAATCCAATATTAGTGTCCAATATTCCCAAAGGGTAGATATTATTACTGGCACTACTAAGTAGCACATCTTCTATTGGTAATAGATGTTTCTCTCATTCAGGGAGTATGGATTGAAGGTAGTCTTTGCCTACACAAGTGCAAAAATTATCCTGTGTCCAGATTGACTTTGGCTTCAATATCATTCATTAGGATTGATGTAATACAGTATTCTCCAGAAGTGTACCCTTTTCCTCTAGCAGGTTTGGTCTTAAAAGTCCTGGCCTCCTGGATATTGATCAGGTTTTAGCAGTCTTTACTGTACTGTGGCAAGTGAGTATGGACTTCAGTTACTTCAAAGAAAGCTGTAATGCTTCCAATAAGATAGTCCTCTTCTGGTGTTTCATCAGAGATTGCAGAATCCTGGTCAGATTCTTCTTTCTCTTAAGCACACTGAACCTCCTCAATGACTTGAACTTCATTGATTTTAGTCTTTTTTGGGATGATTGTTGGCTAAATTTGAGGTGCTTCCACATTTGTGACACTTCAAGACAGGTATTTCAGGTCTTCTATCCTCTTCAGAAGTCTTTGGGATTATGTTAGACTGCATAGGGTTTCTAGTCCAGTTTGTACCAATTCTTTTCCTAGTAATGATATCTTCCATAGAATTAATATAGTCCTTTGTTGAACAGGACTCTACAAATCTGAACTTAATAGTGTGGTCTATTTCTCCTCCACATTTTCTTAATATTTTCATATTAATCATAGAGTCAGACATATCTGGGTGTAAAGCAGATAACCTGTCTTTTTTTTTGAGAAACGAAGTAAGTATTTTATGCTTGTCTGAGTTCAAAATGGCACTCTCAAAAGAGTTTTCCATTTTCAATCTCCAGGAAGTGTTGGCCCACTTGGTGATAATCTCATATTTCCACCAAAGCAAATCATATTCTCCATGTTCTTGTCTCATCTTTTAATACCATTTCTCTGAAGTTCTGGTAAACAAGGAGTAGACTTTTCCCACTATCATTCTATCAGGTATATGAAAATATTCCTGAAACATATCAATTGTTCTAATGAACTTAATATTGTTATATTCACATTCATCAGAGAATGTTGACCATTATTCTAGTTTGGGAATATCTCTTGAATAGATCACATTTTCCCCTAGAAATGGGGTCAAGCTTTCTTTTGCAGAAAGTTTTTCTTCAGTTAACATTGTAGAATTCCTGGGCATATGTCAATTTGTTTCATAATTCTTATAAATTTTATCTACATGTTAAATTATTTCATTCTTTAATTTCTTCCTTTCACTGTCACTTCTTGAAAAATTTGTGGCAAAAAGATTGGTATTATCAACTATTTTCAAGTCATTCTCTTTGAGAGTTTTAAGTTTGTCCTTAATGTGATTAATTGAAAGATTCTCCAATTCATCACTTTTTATATAAAACTTACTCTCAATTCTGTAACATGTGCTGGATGTTAATTTCTTCAATTCTGTATCCAATGTATCAAATTTTACATTCATAATAGATTGAATATATCTAATTTCATCTATTATTTGCATAGAAAGGTCCTGTTCATCCTTTACTATTCCTTGGATGTTAACTCCATAAGGGCTCTGGCCATATTGAACACACTGTCAATGGCTGAAGGTTCCCATTTGTGGATCATGTACCCTTGTGGGTAAGGTCTGTGCCAATTGCCTTTACCTTTGACCTTTCCTTGATTGTTCTTGAGACCTCTCTGTTTCTTATGAGGTCCTTTGGGCTTGTTTTTGGACTGTTCTGCAGCTGGTTGATGCCACTAGTCCTTCTTTCTCCAAAGCTGGGGTCACTTTCAACTCTTTCTTCTGGTCTATGGTTAAAAAAATTTGGTTATTAAACCAATTATTTATCTTTTTGACATTTTCTTTGCAAGACAGGGGAATTCATCCTCCTAAAATTTCTATGGTCTTCTCCTGACCCAGAAAGCTCTTGATGTATAAGTAGGAGTTCATGACCCCCTTCCAAAGGCTTGGAAAAGTTTCCCACTCCTCTTCTTTGGCCTCTCTGTACCAGTTTTTGTACTTGGACTGATATATTTCTCTTGGAAGTGTTTCAGCTTTAAAACATTACCTTGAATCATTTCAGTCTCAGAGTTAATGTCAAAGGAGGTTGGTAGAGACCTTAGGAAATGGGGAAAACTACAGAATCCTCCAAATGTGCCTTTCTTGAGGCAGGCCTTTCAGGTCTGGCCCTGGTCTTTCCTCTTCCTTGTCCAGATCCATCTGGTTGGACTGGATAGTCCCTTCTATTTCTGGTATGCACCTTTTTCACGTCAATATGAGAGAAAATAAAGAATTAAGACAAAGAACACACACCTTTTGGTGGTTGTTTGGATAACTCTGATTTAAATCAAGTGCCTCTTTTAGCCATTTGCACTTCACTTCTCTCCTCAGATTCTGCTTCCAAAGATGCTAGACTGGTAAGATATCTCATACTGATCTTATTACCAGCTTCAATGTACTTGATTAAAGACACTAGAGAAAAATTATGATTTATAATTTAAAACTTTTTCAGTATTTTTTGATAAGTTTATTATTTATTTTTTTAATATATTATTGAAAAAAATTATTCTTTTAAAAGAAAAAAATTAAAATTTAATAATTTGAATCAAAATTTTAATCAAGATTAACTCAAAGAAAAATTTTATTAGCTTTTGGTTGTGAAAATTCATGTGTAAAACAATATAAAATTAATCTGAATTCCTCAATGAAAAAAAATTTACAAGACAATTTAAAAAATAAAAATAATTTTAATCTTAAATTGAAAGAAAAAAATTATTAAAATTTGTATATTTTAGAGCTTAGGAATATATGAATTGAGGGTAAAAGGTTCAAAAAACATGGCCAAGTCCCCAAATGTAAGATGTTTATATGAAACTGTTCATAACATTACTACTAATCAACAGTAATATAAATTTCCTTATTAAATATAATAAATGAATTTATTGAAACCACAATTAAATAATTAATTACTTGATCATTTCTTTTACTTGTTATACACTACCAATGATTACAACAGTAAGCAGTAATTGTCTACAAGAATCAATTACAAGAAGTATTTAAAGATAAATTGTCTTTTTTAAAATAATAAAATTATGTTAATATATAATTATATTTTACAAGAAGAATTATAATGATCATTCTTTAAGAAAAGTATCACTAGATAAAGCTTTAAAAATTAAATAAAAACATTTACTAATACACCAATAATACCTTGTAAAGAATTGGCAGGGTGATTTGACGGATTAATTTTGGATTTAAAGGATAAAAGTGATATTATAACAGTAATACAACAACATGATAGTTGAAGACTATTGTAAAGATTTTATTTCTATCATTTACCCTCTTTCTGATTGATTCTTAAATAATTGAAACACTTAATAAAGGTATTAACTAATACTTACTTGTTGGTACTGAAGATATAATTGGATAATAAGATGATTTGGAAAAAAAAGCAAGAGGAGGCCTCTTTTAAATTGATGAAAGCTTAAAGAGGCATTACATGGAGCAAACTGAAAAACCAGTGAGTTAGAAACCAATTATCCTCTTTGGATTATGAATTTCATCATCTGTTGTTATGTAAGATTATAATAATTACTTAATTAAGTCATTTTAAGTGATAACCAACCTATTTATGGCTGAGAAATAAAGGAGTAAAAACTTTGAATCTTCTTTCCTTTCAAAAGAAACATTTATTTATTCAAATTTATCAATTAGTTTGGAAATCTTGTCACAGGTTGTATTTTCTGTGAATTTTTCAATATACAGTGTTTCATGTGGAATCATAAAAGATAGACTATACGTAAACCTTTTAATTTGAATTATGAAGTAATAGTCCTTTTTGGTTTTTATATAGATAATATCTTTCTCCATTTTTCCTCAGAGATCAATAAAGATTAATTAAGAACTGTATATTTCATGAATTTTTGAAGTTTTCACCCTATTTGTTCATAGAATTTCAAATAGCACAGTAATAGCTGGTTTCCCTGAGGTAAATGAATTGATAGTAGTTCCAAAAGGGGTTTTATTACTCTTTTAAGGCTTATCCATGTAAAATAATTCATAATTGACATGGCTACAGGAGTCATAGTTACTCTTTACCTCCCTGTCACATCAAAATAGCAGCTTATTTTTCATTCTCTTATCATTTAATGGGACTTTATCTTAGTTACCAAGTTCCCAAAAGGTTTTAGTATACTATTTGGGCCATAATTAGCCATGGATCCAAGATTTAGAGCTTTCCACATCTCAGAGGCCTCAGAAGCTGGGTAACCTGGCTCTCTTGGATTTCTTTTGTCCCCCTTAGCTATTTTCATGTAAGAAACAGTAATTCAGGCTTCAAGACTGATATCCACCATAGTTGTACCAAGACTGTATGTAAGAATACTGTATTTTTAAGTACCACAAACTTCAATAACACTAATCTTGGTGTATATGTAACATGGGATTTCTGATGTTCCCATTATTTTGGCATGAAATTGGGATAACCAATGATTTTCACAATTATTTTATGTGATATTCAAGTATTTTCCATATTACCATGACATAGAGTTAATTTAAGCTTATTCACCCCTATGGAGCTACCCTAGGTGAGTTCTTCTTTGAAATACAAATCTGGCCTTGAATCCATGAATTTACTTACTCATAAAACAGTTATCCATCTTTTCTCAAATTAAAAATGATGAATTTTGAGTATATGCATGACTTATGGGTTATGCATAGTTGAAAAGTTAGTTTTATCTTTATTGTGTCCTATTTGGGTATGTACAATATACCTCAAGGTTCACAGTTATAAATAGTGGGAAATACAATGTTTACTATTTTCCATGGATTTAGATATTTGAAGAGAATTTAAAAAGTTTGAATAAGATATTAATATAACCACTAAAGTTCAAGTGATTAATATGGCTTATAGCTTCAGTATTTCAAAATTAATATTTTTATTTAAAATAACAAATTGTTTTACCTTAGTATTTCAGATTTTATTGAATTCAATGTGTCAGAGGGAGAAACAGAGGATATAGGGCTGTTAAATAGTAAATATCCTTTATCATAATGACCAAATACCTCATAGCACTCATCAAATTGTTCTATCCACTGGCATTGATCATTACTTTAGTTTTTAGTGATGATCACTTGATTATTAAACCTTCTTATCTCATTATTACACCATAAACAAGAGTTCTCACTATAAATCTTAATTTCATGAGAAAGAGATACAAGGTTTTTTACAAAACCAGGCTGTAGTAAAACACAAATGTTTAATTCATAAAAGATAGTCAATGTCCAATTCAGCTTTAATTGTATTTACTTCTGTTGGCAATAATTCATCTTATTCTATTCTTGATGAATCAAACAACTCAAAATCAAAAAATTGTGTCCATGAAGGCTGCATCACATGAATTTTGAGCCTCTGTACTATTTTATTGAAAAAAACCTTCCTCAAAGCTCTCAAGCTTATCAGGTGATAGAAAAAAATCAATGTTCTCTATAAAACATGCTCCAAAAGAGAGTGGCTTTTTAAAACATGCTCACACATCCTTTATAAAACTCTCCCTTGGACTTTGGTTTGTTGAAGTAGATTAATCTTGATATTTCTAACCATGTGTAATGTAATGGGAATCATCTGGTTTTGACCCTTTGTTTTTATTCCAGACATCATTGAAAAGATACCTTCAACTCCTTCTGAATGTGGAATGATTTCTAAAAGTTAAATTTACACCCTCTTTATGGATCTATTGTCTTGGTTTAATGGAGATTGCAACCAGAAGTCAAATGAACTAGAGACTTGTAAATAATTGAAATGGAATTCATTGCTCTAACACAAACCTCTTTGTTCAAAAATTTTAATGGATTCAGATCTCAAAAAATTCCACTCCTTTGGAAAGCTCATAAGCATTCTTTTAATACTATCTAATGAAAATCTGTATGATAATTCCACTCAACAATATGAAGGGTGTAAAAAAAGTCAAACATAAATTTCATCCAAAAATCTTGCACTTTGCTTTTTAATAAATTAAAGAAGATGATTATTTAAGCCTTGAAAGAGGTCTTATACGCTTCTTCATTTGATTGTTTTATGTACAGTTATCAACTCCTTCCAAATGTATCCTAAATTGGTCTTCTCAACTTCTAACTGTCCAATTGCATCAATAACATTTTTTTTATCACTCTTACAACTATTTCTTTTGATTTGCAATGGTCACAATCCTCAATAATCTTTTTGATATTATTGAAAATTTCTGGTGTATAAATTTTTTGATCATCTTATAGGGAAAGACAAACTCTAAAGCCTTGGTTGTGTTCCAAAACAGAGATAAAGACCTTTAAAAATTAATATAATCCTGTTTCACAAGCTGTTGTCAGACAATTATTCAATTCATTTTCTCTATCCCAAGTCTCCAAATGCTTGATCCAGAAGCCGGCCATAGTAAATTAATTCACAAGTGATTTGTTTTTCTTTAAAGCACCTTCTTCTAATGGTTTGAATAAAATATCTTTTTACCATGATATTAAATTCATGTAAGAAGCAGCTCACACCAAATACATGATTAAATCGCTTATTAAGTAAAGCCTGAGTTTATAAAATCAGATCCATCTATAAGGTTTTCTTTGTAATCTAATTTGATGAAATAAGCTTACTTGGAACTTCAGAATAACAAAGGGAGAATTTTCCACAATGTAAATCATTTTTGAGATATCAACTTTCTTACTTCTAAGGATGTCTTTTACTGCAGTAATTTTTTTTCTTCTGTTTGACACTTCTGGTGTAAAGCAAGGGTATGAATAAAGATCTTTGTGTCCTTCCCATGTAATAGTAAAACAGCATAAATTCTGTTCCCATAATTATCAGTCTAATAATTAACTTAAATAGTGATATTGTTCTTCTGTTGCAGTTCTTGAGCCATTTTTAATTCTTCCTTTGCATGTAGCATGTGTAAATTTCTTTAACTCATATGCTGGTGTGTTGGAATAGTAAAATGTGAGCGGGAAAGTTGACTTTGATATTACTTGAAGTTATTGTTGATAAAAAAGCGCTAAGGTATTATCAACTCAATATTTTCCTTGAGGAGAAGCTCGTGCATAAACTTAGTCTTTCCTTTTGATATTTCTTTGAAGTATGTTGACACATCAGTATTTTCCATTGCATGATTTTGTGATACTGCACAAGCTGAAGTTTCTTCTGTAATAATAATTTGTGAATTATCTTTCAAACTATCTTTCAGAATAAGCTTGAGATATGCAGCCTTTTTTCCAAGCGCAATGTTCATGCAATTGTCTTTTATATGACCGAAAAGAAGGTTGGGTTTGGTATTCTTGAAGATATACTGACAGAATGTACCTTTGGCTTGATGTCAATTAGAGATATTGAAGCAGGTTTTAGACATAAGAAATCCTTTCCATAGAGCTCCATGGGATCTTGTTGGCCTAACCCAAACAATGTTTTCAGACATAGTGGAAGTGTAAGAGTTTTATTGAAAAATGCCAGTGAGAGGGGAAATTCTGATGAATAGATATCATTTTGTGCGTAAAATATAAGCTCCACAGTTTTGGGAGAAAATAATCTTAGCAACAGTTGCAACACATCAGTATCGTCCAAATTGGGATCATTTAAGTCCAAAAATGGAATAAGTCCTATTAGTACCAAAGGGTCCGTCCACCTTGCATGGCCAGAATCATACTCGGGGCGGGTATCAGTAAGATGGCCCCGTCAAAACCCATACACAACCTCATGTCGCAGCACTTATGGGTTATGACCACTCTGCTATAAAAAGCTGTAGCCTGCTCGCGGTGGTGGCGAGACGATCGCCAAGGACTACCACGCCGATGATGTCGAATCAAGCAACCCTTCCTACGAAATCGGAGGATACCGCCGAAGAGGAGCAGCTGCCTGATGATTTCCTCGACAAATTGGACGATGACTTTGAGCTGCTTGGCTTTCGCGAACAGCGACTGGACCAATTGCGCAGAGAGTATGTTGTAAAAAATTATGGCTCCTTTCCCCAGATGTTCTTAATGCGTCTGCTTTCCAATCATGACGATTGCTATTTCGCTGGCGAGCGGTCAGCTCGTGCGTAGAGCTCATCAAAGATGATTTTCTTTTCTAGGATTGCCAAGAATCAACAGATGAGAGAGGACCATCACGGGAGATATCTTGAGATCAAAGATGAAAAAGAGCTAATCAAGATTACTGCGTAAATCCTGACAAGTCTTTTAGCCTTCAACTCATTATACTCAAGACTTGTTTTCCTTGCTCAGCTTTGATCGTGACTGTTGCCTCTGGCTAGGAACACTAATATGGCAGTTGTACATTTCTTCCACACCGATTTCGAGCGTTGTAAACTAATGGATCAATATTTGGAGGTAATTGTCCTCGTCCCATTTACGCGCTCTGACTTCCAGCATCACATTGACTATTTAGGGTCAACCAGCAACTTGCATCAAAGTTTTTCTCCACTAGATTTTTGAAAGTCGATGTCGCAAATGTCCCTTGGTTGGTAACTAAACTAAGCATCAAGGTCCTTCCGTGCGTCATTGGATTTTTAGATGGTGTGACCAAAGAAAGGTGAACTCCGTGCCTGGATGTCGCAGGCGTATTTGCTATACTCAAGCTCAACTGACAATGTACGATCCCCTAGAATTGTTGGTTTCGAGGGAATTACTGGAGAGTCTAGCAAGGATATCAATAGTGCTGCTCTCGAATTGAAGCTCAAGCAAGCTGGTAAGTTAGCATCGCCTGGTGCTTTTATTCAACTATTTACAACTTTAATCTCAATTTCTATCCTGTTAGGTGTCATCAAAAACGGAAAAGACTTGATACAAACTCTTGCGCAACGCTCGGCCGTGTCTTTTGCGTCGCAAAATTCCGACCATGATGAAGATTGGGATGACTAGCGCCGAAGTGTTTTTTTGGGGGCGGCCAGATTAATTAAATGTATTTTCAATTGTGTTAATTGGATATTCGAGCTCAATTCACTACAAATTTATTTAGCTTGATTTTGTTTGGGCACCTTTCGCCAGTCTTAATTCGGCATGCAAATATGTACAACCGACCAGCATCCCAAGAAGAAGCATTTGATTGTGAATTTTCTCTGATTGTCTGTTGAAGCTCTGCAAAGCCTCAATCCAGAACCGCCAATAGCTTATTTTCTAATGCCTTCCGAGTTAAGGAAGCTCTTGAGCGCTCTTAGGCCGAGTTATGAGATAAAAAGATTTCTCGGCTTCTGCGATTTAAAAATGTTTTTGTTTGCAAAAGTCACAAGGCAAGAATATAGTGGTATGGCGAACTGACCTCTCCTTTCCTTTTTTGTAAAGAGTTGACCCAAAAATCTCAAACTATTGGAATATCGCCTTATTAGAGTTTCCAAAGCTTGCTTTCTTTATTAACAATTGAGTTCCATAAAAATTGCAATCTAGCTACTGGGGTAAACAGTCACAATTTGAGAGGCTTTAAGCTCATACCAGAGACAAACCTCTCTTTACTTTGTCATTGACCCCAATCGTTTCACAAAACAAGTCACTTGTAACCGAGAGGAAAAACACAGTTACCATTGTTGTGTTTTTCTCCTTTCTATGTAACAAAATTGTCAAAATTAAAAAAATAAATAAATCAAGCTTCCAAAACAGAAAAAGGCCAAAGGTCATATTGAATGATTAAGCCAATATGATTTCAAATGAAAAGAAAAAAACAAACCAGAAAGATTTAAGATGGTTGTTCCTTTCATTTTACTTAAATGGTGTTATTTTTATTTATTGTTCTCAAAAATAGAAATAATAGAAAATTAAAAAGAATTAAAAGCAAAAACAAAAAAAATTAATAATTATTATGTAATACACATTATTTTTAATACATTCTTTATTTAGCCTTTTATTTACCCAATGTGCTCTTCCATATAATAAATGGTTGAAAATAATAATAATAAATACTTTCAACTTTTTTTGTTTTCCTAATAACAAAATGAGAAAAACAGCCTCAATTAAAATTATTTATTCCTTAAAATGAATAAATGATTAAAATTTGAAATTAACAAATAGAAATTTATATAAAGTAATTTCTTTGGAAGGATGTATTTTTCAAAGAAACTTGTTTTCATAAAATAATCAGAATAGTAATATTCTTTTGAAATGGAAACATATGTATGTATTGTTTTTCTTAATGCCAATATGGATATTGTTTTAGTGAATATTGGCATGTGTTAAAAATTTCTGCTTACTAAATACATGCCGTCATCTTTTTAAATGAAATCTAGCCATGCCCCTGACCTCCCAAATATATATATATATATATATTTCTCAACATATCTCATAAAATAATCTGGTTTTTGAAATGAAAGAAATTTTGATTTTTGAGAAAATGGAATAAAGTTAAAATGTCTTTTCTTGAAAAAAGAAAAATAAGATTTCTCCCATTCTTCAAAAAAAGGAAAAAAAAGAGTAAAAATCAAAAGTATTTGTTTTTTATTAAAAAGAACAGGATAAAAAACCCCATTCAAAAAAACATCTAAAGTACAGCTTAAGAAAATAAAGTACCATATTGATAAGTTCATAAAATTGAATAGCTAGTTTTTTTTGACAAAGAATGAATAATCTGTTAAAATACAAACTATTTTTTTTGTCTGCAAAATAAGTAAATAATTTAAATTTCAAAAAAAAAATGATAATATAATTTTTTCAAGAAATAAAGATATTTCTTTGAGAAAGCAAACCATTTCATATAAAAAATACAGAAAAAAAACATGAAACAAATATTGACAAAGAAAATAAAAAAAATACTTCTATATCCCTATGCTCATTTTCTAAAAAGATTTTCTTTTCCCCACCTTGTTTTAACTTTAAATTGAGGTAAGTTTTTCAATTTCTTTGCAAAAAAAATAAACACAAAGATTTCTGAGAAAATTGAAAATTACTACTTTTTATTATTTTCAAAAAAAGTTGAGAAACTTCCTACTTATGTATCCTCTATGGGATTAAAGAGTGGCTTTATTTTGACAAATGGGAATTTTTTTCCAAGTAACCCCTCCAAGGGCCATAGATTTAAAAAAGGATAAAAGTTCATGTTAAAAAGAAAATATTTGTTGGTTTCAATATTTTAGTCATAAATGTCAGCTTTTCCTTAAGAAGCCTTTGAGAAAAAAAGGTCTTTTAATGACAACTTTCAGGGCCATAAAAGGACTCCAAAGTAAAATGGTCTGAAGTATTAGCCAAATTAAAACCCCATAGGATAGAAAATACATAAATTTAAAGTATTGAGACCCTCTTATGTGCTATTGAAAGGATTATTAATACCAAAATGTCTATATTTGCAAATCTTCCATATCTTATATCACTGAGCCAAAGAATTATTGAGTACCCCAATATAATATTAGGGCCATCTTTATGGATGTCCCACTTTAAAAATTACATATTGCTTGCTGGGGTGTCTTTCCCAAAATTTACTCCAATATTAGCCTCAAAAAGTATCCCAAAAATATTAATTTTTTCCGTTTTTGTGATTTGATTAATGTAAGAAATTAGGAAAAGAAAAATTTTGTTTCAAGATCATTTGAAAGCAAAATTGGCCTTTTTTCCATGCATTTCACAAACTGGAGTTTACTCAAGAATATAAATATGACCAAATAGACTAGGTTCAAAGGCTTTGTGTAGGGCTCCATAGCTTATTTATAAGTTAGCTTGTGTCTTCTTAGCTGAATCTCACATATATTTGAGCCATATCTTTTGCAAATATTTCTTTATATTGAAGATATTGTGGCATTCCTTCCTGTTTTTGAATAAAGCTCAAAAGGAATCATTTTAAAAAAAAAACTCCATCATTGGGAGGATTAAGCTCCAATTTACCACCAAAAATCTCTTTTATCAGAGGAGTTTACTCACAAACTAAAAACCAGAAATTAATGGAAGCATAACAACCATCTAAAATATTCATATTTAACACTGATTTTGCATAGAAACTTTAGCTCAAATGATTATTACAAAACCTGGAAATATTGTAAGACCTTCCCCACTTATTAACCACTTGAACTCAATTTAATATTGCTCAGAAGTAATAGTACCTGTATTATCTTCATCATCACATTACACATCCTTAGAAATTAACTTCAACTTTCCACAAAGCCCCCACAGTAAAAGAAAACACATCTTATTCCTCCATCAATAGAACATTCATATTACTTGAACTGGAAATGTAAGGTTTGACTATGAAAAAATAAGTAAAAATTACTAATATTTTGATTATTGTACTCTGAATGTACTTATAAATGAAATAAATAAGATAAAAATAATTATAATAATAAATATTTATTATAATTATGGCATAAAAATAATTATATTATAAAAGAATAATATAATAAGTAAATATATTAATATCTAATAATCAATATATTTAAAAGCACTTTATTATTGTTACCAACAAATAATAAAGGCGTAAAAAATTGTTTTTTATTAATAAAAACAATTAATAACAATAATATTACTAATATTAAAGCTATATATTAATATAAATACTATTTATATTAATTAAAGAATTATCAATAGTAATAATAGAGAGAAATTATCATAATAAGAGAAAATAACCTACTTTGAACACTGAATATAATAATTTTGAAAGATTTTATGCCAAATAATGTATATACAACTTACTTGTATTGTATTTACAAATAAAAATAAAAGAAATTACAAATATTCTTGATTTTACATGGAAATAAGATTTTTAAGAGAATTATAACAAAACAAATGAACAATTGGAGTAATCACGTCAAGATTTATGATTATAAGGAATATTACAATTGGTCTTTAATAATATACAAGATCTATATATAAAGAATAAAGATTTTACTTTTTGATTTAATAGTTTTATTGTTTTGATGCATCTGGGGAGAAATAGAGTAAAAAGAGCTATATTTATAGTAAATTCCTCCCTTCTAGAGTCCAGTAGGCTTCTAGTAAATGTGTACTGATGGTATCCATTGGAAATGATCAGTATTTTAAGGTTAATTGATGATTATGTCATGATCAAACCATCTTATCTCATTATTATGCCATTATTTAGAGTTATCACTATAACTCTAGGTTTGATGACATCATATACTTAGAAAAGGCCTGAGCTTTGTGAATTTTATTAGTGTAACTCATAATCTAATAGTATTCACCAGCTTTACCACTTATATAACTGTTAAGCTTAAAATAAGATTACAGTGAGTGATCATGAATGATCAATTTTCAGGCTAAACATTGATCATTAATACCTTTTAAGCTATACACGCTACATCTAATCAGAGAGTGAATTATGATAGCCTTTAATGTCCTTATAGAAATTCCAAGAGCATTTTATTACATCATCAAAACTCTATTTTTGATGATTTTTCTTGTATCTCATCTTTTCTGTCAAAGTTCAATATTTTAAACTTCAAACCTTGATTTCAGAGGGTTTTACCTTGAATATTATGATAATAAATAAAGAATTTTTCACTTATGAACTAGTAGAATCTGAATATCCACTTTGGCTTAAGCTTGGACCACTTTACCAAAAAAGTGGTCAACAGCTCTAGTAATTTTGTTCAATAAACCCTTACAAGTTATAACCTTGTTTATAGCTTGTCAAATAACATTCATATCTGTGCTCTTATAGTAATTATGTGGTGAATTTATTTTTGGTTTAAATCTCTATCATGTATATCTCAAGAGATATATATTAGCTAAAAACCATGAATGTATGCACTGACCAAAAAAGTGCATATATTCAGCTTAATTCCTTAAGTATTGACTTTAGAGAATTGATGTAAAGATTTTATTTGTAGTTTTTCATGGGGAACCCAATGTTGAAATTCATTTAACATGTTCTTTAATTAGTTTCCGGGTTAAATAATATTTTATGTCTTTTTTAGGGTATTCTTACTTATTATTCAGTAATTATTGACTTTACAGATATTCCATAAAAATGATGTATGTGTATTTTACCATGAGGAATCTAATAGTGTGATTTTGTTTCAAATTTTTACTCATTAGAATCTGAGTTAATTCAAATTTTATACCTATTTATGGCATTTTCACTGGTTTTAAGATAATTATTAAGAGTATAATTATTAGAAAGTTTTTCTTGTGAAATTTTTGAATATGTGATCATATCTCAAAGGCTCACATTCCCTACCACCAAAGAATACTGTACCACAATCTGATATAGTTAATTAGGGTATCATCCACTGTCCTACCTCTTCAATAGACTTTATTAGTCTTGAAGCTCCATAATGCTCAATTTTCTATTCTTTAAGTTTTCTTTCATGTCTCAACCTTCTTAATAGTTTTTTAGAATTTGTTATATCTTTCTCAAGTAGCCATTGATCTTTTTGAGTTGCATTTCTATACCTTACAAGTTATTCCCTTTCTTTTTTGTTTCTTGTCCTTCTTTCTTTAAGGAATTTCACAATTTTGTTTTCTTCTCCTTCTTCTAAAGGGGGAATTTCAAGTGGGGGTTTATTTCTTAATGGAAATAATTCTTTGTCACTTTATCTATAAGGATTTATTAGACCTACAGGGAAAGCTGGGTGTTTATTCATTAATTTACCTGTGAGCTCTAGTTGCACAGCATCAGGTCCATGTAGTGCTTTTATCATAGATGGTCCTGCAAAGGAATCTTTCAATTTCTTTGGGCCTTTTATATTAATGAAATTTACAGTTGAAACTAAGACCAAGTATCTCATTTTGAACTCAGGTAGTTTATGGCTTTTATCCCATCTTTCTTTTTCATATTTTAAATAATCTTGTATACATCTGTTTGCATTGCGTCTTGCTTTGTCAAGCATTAATTTGAAGTTACTTTCTATTGGGTGTGTATCCACTAAGTCCTTTTTGAGGGTATCATGAGTAAGTCTTGTATTCCAGCCTTTTTATAGCATTGCTTGTGTTTTTACAGTTGAAGAATGGATTGATGTTTTATATGCTATCTCAAGGGCTGGTGTTAATGTATACTAATCATGGGTAAAACCACAAGAATTTTCGTATTCTAGTCCATAAGGACAGAATCTCCTGATCATGTCTTCTCAGCTCTGTATCATTATTTCTGCCAGACCATCAGTTTGGGGGTGGTAAGCTGTTGAGAATGATAATTTTGTTCCAAACAGGTTATGGAGGTTTGTCCATAATGCTGAAGTGAATTTTGGTTCTCTATCACTTATGATATTTTGGAATAAGCCTGTGTGGCTGATAACTTTATTCCATATCATTATGGCTGTATCCATAGCTGTATCATCCTTGTGACATGGTAAGAACATTGGAGTTTTTCTGTATCTGTCAACTAATACTAGGCATGCATTTTAACTTCTGTCTCCTCCTGGAGGTAATGCTGTTACCCAATCCATGTGAGCTATTTCCCAAGGGGATTTTGGTTCTTGGATTTGTATCATCATTCAAAATTTCTTTCCTGTGGCTCTGTTTGCTTTCTGAGATCTGTCATAGGTTTTTCAGTATTCTGCAACATCTTTCTTCCAATTTGGCCACCAAGAGCAGGTTTTTACCCTCCCTTGTGTTCTTTCTTCTGAGAGATTCCCAGCTGCAACACTATCAAGAAATTCATTTAGTATAGTGTTTATCAGAGTTCTATCTGTTATAGCCATAACACATGTGTGTTTTGTTCTATGATAAAGGATTCCATCAAGGAGGTGGAATCTTCCTTCATCATATGCCTTTTTCCATGTTTCATCTAGTTTTGATGAAAGTGATGGGTCTTTGCAGTCTTTCATTAGAAGTTGGCATAAGATGTGGCAGTTTTTGTCCATTTTATAGCTTTCTTTAACTTGGTTAATAAATTCTGTGTCAATATCTACAACACATATGCCTTCTATATGATTCTCTTCCTGTGGTACCCATGCTGGATTTTCAGGTGTATTTTCCAGAGCCCATCTGCATCTTTATTAATATTACCAGATTTATGAACTACAGTCATATTTCCTCTATATTCTTGGATGGAAATTTGCCATCTTAGCATATGTATATTTGAAGTTTTCATGTTTAATAAATATTTTATGGCATTACAATCTGTAATTAAATCAAACACTGTTCCATCCAAAGAATAGTGTAATTTTTCTAAAGCCCACACTAAGCAAGGGCATTCCATTGGGGTTGCTCTATACCTTCCTTTTGTTGGCTTTATTTGTCTTGAAATGAAGCAAATTTGTCCTTCAACAGGTTTGTCATTGATGATTTGTGTCTGGTGTAGTGCAGCACCTAGCCCTTCTCCACAAGAATCAATTTATAGTTTAAAGGGTAGTTTCAAATCTGGAATTAAGAGAAATGGGGCATTTGTTAAGGAATTTTTCAGTTATTCATATGCCTTGACTCTTTCTTCAGTCATTTAATAGGCTGTCTGTTGGACACAGAGCTTATAGAAGGATTTAGAAATTCTTGAAAAGTGTTTTATATTCTGTCTGTAATAACCAGCGAATCCTAGAACTTATTGAATTTCTTTTTTGGTTTGGGGCATTGGCTTCAATAGTACTGCTGCTACTTTGCTCCTATCTAAGCCCAAACTTAGTCCAGATACAACATGTCCTAGTTCTTTCAGTTGACTGTATGAAAAATAACCCTTTTGCAAGGAAATTTTCATGTTTACTTGAACTATCTTTTGCAAGACTCTTTCTAATCTTGTTGAGTGACTATCCCAAGTTTCTGGGCAAATTATGATATCATCAATTTAGATAATCAACCATTCTTCTGACAATTCTTCAGGAAATATGGTATTCATCATTCTTTGATAATGGGACGGTGCATTTTTTATACCAAGTGGAATTCTCAGATATTCAAACATTCCACAGTGGTCTATTATCCTCAGTAGTCTGTTGGCATTGTATGTTAAGACATTTCGATGAAAACCATCTAGAGCATCCATGGCTGTGATGAGCTTAGCCTGTGATAATTGTGTTAATGTCTCATAGATTCTGGGGATTGGATATCTGTCAGGGATAGTATAGGTGCTTAGAGCTCTAAAGTCCCCTACCATCCTTGATTTTCAATTATTCCAAGTTATAATGACAGGTGTAGTGACCTCTACCTGTTCATTATGTCTTAATACTCCAAGGTCCATTAATTCTTCAATGTGTACCTCTAAAGCGTCTCTAGCTCTTGGGATATCTGGGTAAGTTGGTCTTCTTAATAAAGGTGGATAATGTTTTCCACATTAAGGCTTATGTCTACCTCATGTTCAATTATGGCACCTAGTGGTTCTTTGTCAGTTGCGAAGGCATTTTTATTTTTAAATAAGAGGTCAATAAATTTTTCTTTCATTTTTTCTGTTGATTGAATTCTGCCTCTTTAAGTTTTTCAGCTATGAAGAAATTATTTTCTGGGTTTTTTTTTTCATTCTTAATAACCTTTTTTTATTTTTGTTATTTAAGAAGCCAAATTTTTGTATTTTTTTGTCCCCTATGTTAAAATATCTATCTTTTTGGTTAGAGATATCTATGCCATAAATTGACAAGTAGTCATTTCCAAGTATAAAATGATTACTAGTGCAGTTTGCCATTACCACAAACTCTACTTTCAATCTGATACATTGTGAAGGATGGGGAAAAAATGAGTGTTAAGTCAATTATTCCAAGGGGCTTCATGCTTTCACTTGCACTACTAAATTTGACTCCTTGTATTGGTATAAGTTTTCTTTCCCAATCTGGTACATGTATTGAAATAACTCTTACCAACACAGGTACAATATGCTCCTGTATCTAAGTTCACTTTTGCCTCTTGCCTTTCCACCATGACAATACTTATACTTTATTTTCCAGCTGTATATCCCAATACTCTTGCTGGTTTGGTTCTATAAAATTTAGCATCTTGTATGTTTGTCAGGCTTGTGTCAGATGTTCTAAATTGTGGTAAGTTTGAATTGACATCCATTACTTCATATCTTAACTCGGTATTATTAATTTGTGCATTAATTATATTAATTTAATCACTTTCAGAAGTTTCTGATTCTTCAGTGTCCTTTTCAGATTCAGATCCTTCTTATTTATCATTGTGGTCCTCCATTTCCACAATTTCATTAATTTTTGCTTTTTTAAGGCAATTATTGGATAAGTGTCCAACACCTCCACATTTGTGGCACTTTCTTTGATCATTACTGTTGGATTTATTGAGCTTGGAAGGCTCCCTTGGTTTATCTTTCTTGATAAATGGTTTATTTGAACTTTAAATGTCCAATTTCTTTGAAGTTCTAAAATTTTTGGTCCTTGTCACTATGTCTTCTAGTGCATTGATATACTCTTCTGTGGATCATGGTTCTATACACCTGCTTCTCAGGGAATGTTACAATTCTCCTTCACATTTCTTAAGTATTTTCATGTGTACCCCTTTTTGTGACACTTCTGGGTACAGTGCATTTAATCTTTAAACTTGTTTTAAGAACCAAGTAAAAGGTTTATCCTTGTCTGGGTCAAAGAAGGAATTTTCAAATGCATTTTCTATTTTCTACCCCATGAATCATTAGCCCACTTGGTGATTATTTCTTGTTTCCACCAAGACCAGATATTTTTGCCATTTGTTTGCCTTATGCCATAATACCATCTTTTTCCAGATTTCTCAAATAGTGAGTGTAATCTGGCAGTGATTAATTCATCTGGTATGGTATAATCTTCTTGTAACATGTTAATTGTTTTAATAAATGAAATATGGTCATATTCACCTTCTCCTGTGAATTTTGGCCATTCTCTTAATTAAGGTTCTTCCTTCATGAATACTTGGTTATTGTCTTGATTACTCAAGTCTGTTATTAATAGATTTGTTATTCCCTCTTTTGGCTTAATAAGACTTCTTATGTGAAAGAATAGGATTGATAATTTTTGCATATTGAAGTTAGAATCCTTTATTTTATCCATTTTTTTAGTAATAAGTCTTATTTCACTTTGAATGTCATATTTAAGATTCATTCTTTCTCCATCACTTTTTTCTACATGGTCTAGAAGTAAGTTTTGGTGTGATGAAGTCTTTTCTTCAAATTTTTCTACAGAAATACTTAATTTGTTTAATTTTTCTGTAAGATTATCAATACTCATGTCATAATTGATTGTCAAAGTTTTTTTTGATATCCTTTATTTATTTATAGAATTAATGTTGTTCATGTATTAATTTTTGAGTATTGTCAATGAGAACCTTTGGTTTATTACTTTCAACAATAAATTTGATGTTATAAATTTCTTTTTCATTTTGTACAACAATTTTTGTTACAGATGATAAATTATTATTTATTTCTTGTAAAGATAATAAACTGTTTTCAATTTATATAAGAGGTAAAATACTACTTTTAATTTCTTTTAAAGTATTTACAACATCTGGAGACAAAGTTATTTCTTTGGAAAATGAGGTTGTCTCATTCTTTGTTCCTCCTTGTCCTTGAATTCCATCAAGGTTCTGGCCATGTTGAAGACATTGTCCATGGCATCTTTTTGGATTCTTGGAATCCTGTAAATTGGGGAATATGGTTTTCTACAGTTCATTTTCTTGTTCTTCTTCCCTTCTTGGGGAAGTGGGTTGGCTTGAGGCTTGCTGGTAGAAGCTACTGGGGCTTCTTCCTTGGCTTCCTCCCTATTTTTGGCATGGTATTCCTTGATGGTTTTTTTTGAGGTTTGTATGATAGTGGATTCCATACATTGGAGTATCTCACTATTTCCTCTTCTCTGAGAAATATTTCGAGGATGTGCCAGGAGTTAACCACTCCTTGGTGTATTTGTGGCAACATTTCCCAATCCTTGTCCTTGTACACCATGTAGTACTGCTTGTACTGGCTCATGTAAATGTCTATTTGAGCCCTCTGAATGTGATTTATATCTGTTTGAGTCACTCATACTTAGTTCTAACTCTGGTTCAGATATTATGGGCATTTCTGGGACTTGCCTTTGAGATATGGCACTTCCTTGTGTGGATTCTGTTCCACTGGGGATTTTGCCCTTTCTTTTCCCTTTTGAGGGATCAATTCTACTTCTGAGCCCAGCTCCATCTGATTGGATGGAGTATTGAGAACCTCTTCTAGTAGTCATAATTTAAGAAATAAGAAATGAAAAGATCTCAGGACAAGAATTCCTTTTTTTTATGGAAGATTTAAAACAGAGGTACTCACCTTCAGAGTCCTGAATGGTGGGTCCTGGAAAGTCTAATTTCTTGACCTTCTTTTTATTAATGACAATTGATGTTGGGGAACTTGAGAAGCTTCTTCCACCAATACTTCAACAGTTGTCTGGTTGTCCTCTGCTGGGTTGTCTGAAAACACTAAAAAGACAAATAAATATAAGTCTTTTTTTTATGAAAGTATTTTTTTGGCAAGAAAAGGCAATTTTCTATGTAAAAATAGCTTTCATATCTTAGGATAAATGAAATGAATAAAGAAATGAAGAAAAATGAATAAAAATAACTTTTTTGTTTTTTTTGATATTTTTTAATATTCTTAATAATTTTATTTTTAAAGAATAAAATAAAAATGAAGATGATTCTTTTATGAAATTAATTTATAATTTAAAATGTATTATTGGATAAAATCAATAAGAATCTTCTTAAAGTTATATATAAGTAAATATCACAGCCAGGCCCCTAAATGTAAGGTTTGACTATGAAACAATAAGTAAAAATTAATAATATTTTACTTATTGTACTCCAAATGTCCTTATAGATGAAATAAATAAGATAAACATAATTCTAATTATGGCGTAAAAATAATTAGATTATAAGATAAATATAATAATATATTAATATTTAATAATTGATATATTTAAAAGCAAATAATGAAGGTGTGAAAAATTGTTTTTTATTAATAAAAACAATTAACAACAATAATATTACTAATATTAAGGTTATATATTAATATAATTATAATAAGGGAAAATAACCTACTTTGAACACTTAATATAATAATTTTGAAAGAGTTTATGCCAAATAATGTAAATACAACTTATTTATATTGTATTTACAAATAAAAATAAACGAAATTACAAATATTCTTGATTTTATGTGGAAATAATATTTTTAAGAGAATTATAACAAAAAAAATGAACAATTGGAGTAATCATGTCAAGATTTATGATTATAACAAAGATTATCTTTGGTATTTGATAATATAAAAGGTCTATATATAGAAAATAAAGATTTTACTTTTTGACTTAATTTTTTTATTGTTTTGATGCATCTGAGGGGAAATAGAGTAAAAAGAGCTCTATTTATAGTAAATTCCTCCCTTATAGAGTCCAGGAGGCTTCTAGTAGACGTGTACTGATGGTATCCACTGGAAGAAATCAGTATTTTAAGGTTTAGTGATGATTACATCATGATCAAACCATCTTATCTCATTATTACACCATTATTTAGAGTTATCACTATAACTCTAAGCTTGATGAGATAATAGGATTTGAAGCAGCCTAAAATTCATGAATTTTATTAGTATTAATCATAATATAATAGAATTCACCAGTTTTATCACTTATATAACTGTTAAACTTAAAATAAGACTACAGCAAGTGATCATAATTGATTCATTTTCAGCTTAAACTTATATCATTAATAACTTTGAAGTTATACATGCTAAAGCTATTCAGAGAGTTAATCCTGATAGCCTGGAATATCCTTATTGAACTTCTGAGAGAATTGCATTACATCATAAAAACTGTATTTTTGTTGATTTTTCCTGTATCTCATCTTTTCTGTTGAAATTCAATATTTTAATCTTCAAATCTTGATTTCAAGGGGTCTTAACTTGAATATTATGATACAAAATACATCATTATTCACGTATGAGCTAGTATATTCTGAATATTAACTTTGTTTTAGGTTTGGACAAGTTTTACAAAAAAGTGGTCAACAGCTCTAGTAATTTTGTTCAATAAACCCTTACAAGTTATAACCTTGTTTATAATGTGTCAAGTAATTTTCATATCTGTGTTTTTACAGTAATTGCGTGGTGACTTTTTTTTGGTTCAACTCTCTATAATGTATACTTCAAGAGATATTAGCTAAAAACATGAATGTATGCACCGACCAAAAAAGTGCATATATTCTGCTTAATTCCTTAATTATTTACTTTAGAGAATTGAATTAAAATTTCTTTAGGTGTAATTTTTCATGGGGAATCCAATGGTGCAATTTATTTCACATGCTGTTCAATTAGTTTCTGGGTTAAATAAGATTTTATGCCTTTTTTAGGGTATTATTACTTATTATTCAGTAATTATTGACTTTACAGATATGCCATAAAAATGATATATGTGTATTTTACTATGAGGAATCTAATGGTGTGTTTTTCTCATATGCTTACTCATTAAATTCTGATTAAATTAATACTTTATACCTATTTATGGAATTTTCACTGGTTTTAAGATAATTATTAAGAGTATAATTATTATGAAGTTTTTCTTGTGACCTTTTTGGATATGTGTTCATATCTCAAAGGCTCACATGAAATACCTGATATGATTAAATCCCACTCATATTCACTTCATGAATTAAAAAGCTATCACAAGACTCAAGCTGATCCTCAAAAGTATTTAATAAGACGTAGATCCCCCATGTTATAAAAAAGAGTTTGAGAAATGTACAAAAAACTCTCATACAATGAAAGCCCCCTTTAAAAAAGTCAAAATTCAAATACATGTTTATATAAACTCTTCAGAAACTCTTCATGAGATTAAGTCTAAGATTAGGGGAAAAATAACATAAGTTTTGTGAGCCTTAGAGGTAACTTCATATACCCAAAAGACCACAAATATAAAATTAACATATAAATATAAATAAAATAAATTTATTTAAATTATTAAAATAAAAATCAAAATATAAATATAAAATTATATTCACAATTAAAAATTTAATTACAATTTAAAAATAAAATTACATTAAATTTTAAAATTGTAGAATTACATTTATACTTGAAAAAATTAAGTAAAAATGAATTTTTAACAAAATTGTAAAAAAATAAATAAATTTGGAAAAAATTTAAATGAAAATTATTATAACTTTCTATCTAATGAATAAACATATGAAAATCATTTAACCATTGGATTCCTCATAAAAAATCAGGTGGGGTCACCTCTGAGTGAAAATTTTGTAACTCAACTCTAAATAAGCTTAAATTAAGTTTTTAGTATTTTCTGCATGAAAATTTGAAATACTCAAAACTTCAATTTAATTCACATCACATTTAGTGTTAATCACCAAAATGTGTGTTAAAATTGAGGTGTTGTGTATATTTTAGAAGTTTTGAGGAATTAAAGTATTTTCAATTGAATTCAATTGAAATGTCAAAATGTGCATGTGTATTACATAAGTGAACTTTGATTTAAATATGAGGTATCAATTATTACTGTATTGAACTGTACAACTCAATTGAATTACATATGTAAATTATAAGTATAATACATGATGAGGAATTAAAGGAAAAATAAATTGGAAAGATTAAATTTGGGGGGGAAAGGAACTCCAGCTCTAAGTGGGAGCTAGACCCCCAAAACCCTTTCTGAAAGGCGTGTGGTGTCAAAATTCCCGCAAAAGTTCATCACTTTTGGCCTGTAATTGAGTTACAGGGTCTGTGGACTCAATTGATGATGAGGTTTTGATACCAACTGGGGTAGTTTTAGCTGTTGCCAAGAGGGTAAAACTACCCTTAAGAAAAAACAATCATAGTAAAAACAGTTTTAACTGGTTTCTACGTCTCTTACACAACTTCTGACGTGTTTTGAAGTCTCTAGACCAGGTATTGCTATAGTAATGGCTGATTTAAGGGTCCAAAATGGCTAAAAATGGCTCAAACCAGCCCTTTTTTGGTCTAAACTACGGTTCAATGATACCATAATTGGCTTTTCTGTGGTCAGAATGTCTTTCACGACTGACAAGAGTAAATTTTACTTTTGGAGTAAGAAAATTGATGGCTATAAAAGAATGTCTTCTTTGCCCCACTTTTCTCTTCATGTTAGAATCTTTTCCTTTTATAATTAGTTTAAACATTGTCAAACCAATCAATAAAAGATTCCAACCAACTTTCTTAAATCATTTTAAACCTTTCAACCACGTGAAAAAATCATTATAATCATTGTTTGTAACTCTTATAATCATTCTTACCCCTGAACCACGCCAAAAGTGAATTAAAGCATCTTTCATCACTGTAAACTTTGTCACTTTGTTTCCAGATTCACTCTGGTCACTTTTGGATGTGTTTTCTCTTTAATATTCTTTTTAAAGACTTTTTTCTTTAATTCATTTCTTGCAGTTCTTTGCTCAA
This sequence comes from Austropuccinia psidii, assembly GCA_023105745.1. Classification (NCBI taxonomy): domain Eukaryota; kingdom Fungi; phylum Basidiomycota; class Pucciniomycetes; order Pucciniales; family Sphaerophragmiaceae; genus Austropuccinia; species Austropuccinia psidii. Next base: position 30,034,011 of record JALGQZ010000013.1, on the reverse strand, counting down.
TGAATTCCAATTGAAATTGCTCTTGAAGAAATTTCTTTTGTAGCCTTAAATATCTCTTGTAGAGTATTTTTGGATAAATTTTTATTGTTGGTAAAACAATAAATTTTTATAATATTATTGTTTTATACTAATAAAGTTATAAACAATAAAATTGGCGTGTTTTCTCTTAAAAATAATATTTCTTACTATTTTTGATTGATTTTTACCTTATACAAATTTTGAGGACAGGAAAATTACTTGATTTTTAATTAAAGTTTCATATCCACACCTTACATTTGGGGACCAGCCATGATATTTTACCTGTGACATATTTTTTTTACTCTTTTTAAATCTTTTTTCTTATATTGAAAAATTTAAAAGCATATAAAAAATACTTATAATTCAAAAAATTAACAAAAAAAATAATTTTTACAATATTATAAGTGAGGCTTATATTTTAATTTCTTATTTGAAATATCCCTTTTTTTACTTAATTAATTGGTCTTTTCATTAATTTTAGTGTCTGACAACGTGGTAAGACAAGAAAACATTGAAACAGCCTCAACAGTAACCAGCATTATTCCTGCCAGTACTGTTAATTCTGATCATAATAGTACTATTATTGTGACTCAGAATATTCAACCAGAGCCAATTTATTCTGAATTAGTCAACTTGGAAATAAGTAATACTCTTCAGAAAGCCAAAGATTTGGCCAATAGTAAGTTTTTTGATGTAAAATTACTATTTTAAGCCTTTTTAACCATAATTATGCCTTCAACCAGGTCAGGAGCCAGCTATAAACTCTCAAGCAGCTCCCAAGAAGGTAATAGACATGATTATGGCAGAGGACAATCAGGTACAGAAGGAAAAGGGCTAGTTGATGACTTCCAAACAACTAAAATGGGTCATTCTGAAGCTGATAATACCATTTTACCTTCTAAAAGAGCTGACACCGCCACAACAAGCCTCAGTGGACATATACAAAGCCAGCCACAGTGCATACAACAATGCATTTTAGTTCAAGGAGTACCAGATCCTTGCAGACCTGTGAAGGAATTGCATGAATTCCTACCTGACTGTGAGAAAATTCCTGGGCCATCCCAATACTTGCAAATTGCTCAATGGATGGAATCCATTGATGGAGAAGAAAAACATGATGCTTTTGACACTAGAATGGAGGAAAAACAACCCTCCACCACCCAAACCAGTGCCAAAAACAGCCCCAGTGGCCAGCAGCAGCAATTTAAACGTGAAAAATCAGCCACAAACTCCAAACAAGGGCAAAGGGAAGGCACCAGCCGCAAATCCTTACAGCCAGGGCTACAGAATCCCAAAGATTCAACAGGATGCCATGGAAAATGTATTTCAGATGGCCAGAACCATGATGGAATTACAAAAGAATGAGGAAGCCAGATTAAAATATCAAACATGATTTCTGATACTTTTGATTGTATTCCAGAGTTGTATAAAGCTATTTCTGAAGTAAAAAGTCATCTTTCTGATAAAAATACATCAATTTGTAACAATCGTAAAACAAATAACTTGAGTCTGAGCCAAATAAATGATACACTCAAATGCTTTGAAAGAGTTTTAATAACAATCAAAACTTCCAATAATGATAATTCTTTTGGCATTAAGATAAATGAACAATCTGCCATTATTAAAGAATTAACAGACAAATATTCTAAATTCAATATTTATGACATAATTGAAACAAGAATAAAACAAGCCATAAGCACTATCAAAGAAGATAATAAAAAAGCTCTTGATGATACATCAAAATCATTTGCTGAAGTAAAGACAAATATAGTTGCCCTGAAAAAGCATTTTGATACCTCAAGAGAGGAAATATAAAAATTAACAATAAAGTTAAATGAAGTTATATCTGATAATACTAAACAAAAAGAATTATGGAATGAGCTAACATATAAAGAGGATAATCACAAAAAGAATGTCATAAACTCCATACAAAACTTGCAACATGAATTAAGAAATTCACAAAGGTGTAACAACAGTAAAATGAATGATATTGAACAACTGCTAAAGACTTTACCAAGAATGTCTACACCTCTGAATCAAAATGAAGATGCAAGAATCCCCAATCCACAAGTATTGGATATTGAAAATTCACAGTTAAAAAATGAATTTTCTACTTCTTTTCATAACTTAGAACCATCAATGGGCCAACCACTCTTGAAAGAAGTTCCAAAAATAAAGAATGGCCTCACTTAAGTGGTGAAGGAGAGTATGACCATATGGAATTAATTAGAGGTATTGACATGATCAAAAATGATTTTGAATTACCAGAAAGATTGGTAACAGCCAGATTTAACACCTTGTTTACCAAATAAGCTCACAGATGGTACATCAAAATAAGACAAGGACATGGACACCAGAGTTGGACTTGGTGGAAAACCCAAATAATTAACAAATGGGCAAATGATGCTTGGAGGTTTAAAGTTGAAACAGCATTTGAATCTGCCAAATTCAATGCTGATAAAGACAAAGCTTTACCATGGTTTTGCCAACAAAAAGACAGATCAACAGCATTATATCCTGACATGTCAGAATTTATGATCCATAGAAAAATTCTGAGACAATGTGGAGGTGAATTAGATCATACTATCAAAAGCAGGACTACTGAACCATATTCAGCAGAGGATATTATCAATATATTAGAAGAAGTAACCACCAGAAGCAAAATTGGTTCTAGTAGGGTGAATCTCAAAACAAGGTTTAATACACCTTGGAAAGATTCTGTGGATAAAAACCCCAAAGAAAATTCTAATAATATTAAGTATAAATCTGAAGATACAGTCAAAAAGTGCCATATTTTCCAAAGCACCACCCATTAAGCTAATACATGTCCAAAGAAAGGGAAAATCAATGAAATTGATATTGAAAAGGAACCTGATGTTGAGAAAGATGACATAATTGAAGACAATTCAGATGATAAGTCATGAATATTTTCTGAATCTTCAAAAGATATAGAAAATATCAATGCCACTTTTGACATCATGGAATCTTATTCCCACTTGCCACAATTGAGCAATGGTCAACTTGTTTTATCAAAAGCTCAAGATGCACAACTTATGAAAAAAAACCAAACAGGGGGAAAGGCTATACAGCTGGTAACTCCTGTATAAAAGAAGTGGTAATTGACAACAAACCCACCAAGCTTTTGCTTGACCCAGGAGCCTTCTTCTCTTGTGTTGGAAACTCTTTTCTTAAGACTTGTGTACCAAATTTTGAAGACCAATTGTTATCAATTGATGGTATAAAATTCAATAGTGCAAGTAATCCAATGAAAGCATTAGGAATTTTTGAGACCAATTTCATATTCCCACACATAAATGGAAATTTAAGAATCACAGTTGAATTTGTTGTTATGGGAAATTGTTCTAGTACCCATTTTATATTGGGAAATGACTATTTAATCATGTATGGGATAGATTTACATAATAACAAAGACAGATACTTTACTATTGGAGACAATAAGTGCCAAAAATTTGCCTTTTTACCATTTAAAAGGAAAATTACAGTAAAAAAAGTATCACCAGTCAACTTAGAGTTAAAGAAATTCAAGTCTGAGCAGTTAAATGAGGTTGAAATAAGCCTTCATCTGACTGATAAACAAGAAAATGAACTTTCTTCCCTTTTGTATGACCACAGAGGAGAATTTGCTTCAGACAAAGAACCTCTAGGAGAAATTATTGGTCACAAAGCTGACATTGATCTTAACATTGAGAGACCTTATCCACCACTCTTAAGAAGACCTGCATATCCAGCAAGTCCAAAATCAAGAGAAGCTCTAGAAATTCATATCAAAGAACTTCTGGACCTTGGTGTGATAAGAAAAGTAGGCCACAATGAAGAAGTAGAAATAACTACACCAGTCATAGTGGCATGGCATAATGGAAAATCTAGAATGGCTGGGGACTTTAGAGCTCTGAAAACTTACACTATTCTAGACAGATACCCAATAACAAAAATCCAAATTGCCCTTACTCAAATATCTCAAGCAGTGTATATAACCACTATGGATGCCCTTAAGGGATTCCATCAAAATGTGGTGACACCAAGAGCAAGAAAATACTTGAGAATCATTGTTCGTTGTGGAGTGTATGAATACTTGAGGATGCCCTTTGGTATCAAGAATGCACCTTCACACTTCCAAAGAATGATGAATGAAATGTTCCCTGAAGAACTCTCAGAGGGATGGTCAATCATTCAAATTGATGACATTATTGTCTGTTCCAAGACTTGGGAAGAGAACATGTACAGATTGTCCAGAGGTTTGACAAAAATTCAATCAGTAAACATGAAAATCTCCTTGAAGAAATGTCATTTTGGATTTAAAGAGCCTAAAGCACTAGGACATGTTGTATCTGGTTTGCCCCTTGGAATTGACAAAAACAAAGGTGCAGCAGTATTTCTAAAACCAATGCCTCAGAATAAGAAGGAAATTCAGTCATTCTTAGGTTTTGCAGGATATTACAGGCAACACATTAAAGATTTTGCATCCATAGCAAGACCACTTTATAAATTGTGTGACAAAGACACAGAATTTGAAATGACTGTTGACAGAGTCAAAGCTTTTGAGACTCTAAGAGAAGCCTTGACCACTGCTCCACTCTTACTGATGCCAGACTTTAAATTGCCTTTCAAACTGTATATTGATGCATCAGGGGATGGACTAGGTGCTGCACTTCACCAAGTTCAGATCATAAATGACAAACCTGTAGAAGGACCCATATGTTTCATATCCAGGCAAATCAAATCAACTGAAGCCAGATATGGAGCAAGTCAAATGGAATGTCTATGCCTTGTCTGGGCCTTGGAAAAATTGAACTACTTCTTAGAGGGATGTGGTTCTGAAGTGATAACAGATTGTACAGCTGTCAAATCACTTTTAAACATGAAAACACCCAACAGGCATATGCTCAGGTGGCAAATAGCCATACAAGAATACAGGGGCAATATGACTATTGTTCATAAGGATGGGAATATTAATAAGAATTCAGATGGGCTGAGCAGATGGCCATTACCAAATAATATTGATAATCCTGCTTATGTTCCAGAAGAAGCTTCATCACAGATCCCAATAGAAGGAATAAGTGTTACAGATTTGAACACCACCTTCTTTGAAGAATTCAGAAATAGCTACACTCAAGATAAGAATTGTAGCATCTTATGCCAATTACTTAACAAGGACAGTAAAGACAACTCTCTAATACATGCCTTGGATGAATTATGGAAAAAGTCTTATAATGAAGGAAGATTTCACCTACTAGATGGTATAATTTACCACAGGACCAAGCACACATGTGTCATGACAGTTGTGGACAGGTCATTAATCAATATTGTACTAAAAGAATGCCATGATAGCCCCTTTTCAGGACATCTGTCTGAAGACAGAACAAGAGAGAAAGTAAATAACTGCATATGGTGGCCAATGTGGCAGAAAGATGTTGCAGAGTATTGAAAGACCTGTGAAAGATGCCAAAAGGCAAATAAATCCACCAGCAAGAGACTTGGAAATATGATAAAAATCCAAGAACCAAGCAGACCTTGGGAAATTGTCCATATGGATTGGGTAACTGGCCTACCACCAGGAGGTGAAAGAAGCTATAATTATTGCCTAGTAATTGTGGACAGATTCAGTAAAACTCCAATCTTTTTACCATGTCACAAGGATGATACAGCCATGGATACAGCTCTTCTGATATGGAATAGAGTAGTGTCATGGACTGGGATATTTACAAATATCAATAGTGATAGGGATCCCAAATTCACTTCAGCACTATGGACAAATATTCACCAATTATTTGGCACTGAACTGTCTTTCTCTACAGCCTACCACCCACAAACTGATGGACTGGCTGAAAGGATGATCCAAACCTTAGAGGACATGGCAATAAGATTTTTTGCATATGGCCTTGAATTTAAAGATAGTGATGGTTTGAACCATGATTGGTGTACTATTCCACCTGCACTGGAACTGGCATACAAAACCTCCATTCATGCCAGTACCAATGAGACTTCTGCTATTTTGGAAAAAGGATGGAATCCCAAATTACCCCAAGCTTCTTCAAGGAAGGATTTGGTTGAAATACATCCTACAGCTGCCAGCTTCAAAGGAATGCTAGACAGAGCCAGAAAGCATGCAGTAAAATGCATGGAAGACTCATTTGCATATGCTCAAGATAAATTGGACAAATCTCATGCCACTCCAGATTTCAAGGTAGGGGATTTAGTACTAGGATCCACCACCAACTCCAATAACATCAAAGGATGTAAAAAGCTCAAAGAATCCTTTGCGGGACCTTTTGTTATTAAAGCCCTCCATGGAGAAAATGCTGTTGAAGTAGAATTATCTGAAGAACTTAGTAATAAGCATCCTACATTTCCAGTGAGCTTTGTAAAACCATATAAATCTAGTGATGCTGAGAAATTTCCCTTGAGGAATAAAGTTCCCCAAGTTATAACTCCTATTGAGACATCTGTTACTAAGAAAATTACCAAAGTTCTTAAAGAAAGAAAATTAAGAACCAAGAAAGTGAGGGAATACCTTGTTAGGTACAGTGACCCAACTTGTGAAGATGAATGGTTAGAAGAAAAAGATATACCAGAAGCTACCAAACTCCTCAGGAGATTCAGACACACTAGAAATACCAATATTACAAAGTAATATTCTTTTTTTAGAGGGAGGGAATGTGAGCCTTAGAGGTAATTTCATATACCCAAAAGACCACAAATACAAAATTAACATATAAATATAAATAAAATGGATTTATTTATATTATTAAAATGAAAATTAAAATAGAAATATAAAATTATATTCAAAATCAAAAAATTTAATTACAATTTAAAAATAAAATTACATTAAATTTTGAAATTGTAGAATTACATTTATACTTGAAAAAATTAAGTAAAAATGAATTTTTAACAAAATTGTAAAAAAGTTAAATGAAAATTATTATGAATTTCTATCTAATAAATAAACATATAAAAATCATTTCAACATTGGATTCCTCATAAAAGATCAGGTGAGGTCACCTATGAGTGAAAATTTTGTAACTCAACTCTAAATAAGCTTAAATTAAGTTTTTAGTATTTTCTGCATGAAAATTTGAAATACTCAAAACTTTAATTTAATTCACATCAAATTTAGTGTTAATCACCAAAATGTGTGTTAAAATTGAGGTGTTGTGTATATTTTAGAAGTTATGAGGAATTAAAGTATTTTCAATTGAATTCAATTGAAATGTCAAAATGTGCGCATGTATTACATAAGTGAACTTTGATTTACTAATGAGGTATCAAGTATTACTGTATTGAACTGTACAACTCAATTGAATTACATATGTAAATTATAAGTATAATACATGATGAGGAATTAAAGGAAAAATAAATTGGAAAGATTAAATTTGGGGGGGAAAAGGAACTCCAGCTCTAAGGGGGGGATAGACCCCAAAGTCCTTGCTGACAGGCGTGTGGTGTCAAAGTTCATGCAAAAGTTCATCACTTTTGGCCTGGAATTGAGTTACAGGGTCTGTGGACTCAATTGATAATGGGGTTTTGATGCCAACTGGGGTAGTTTTAGCTGTTGCCAAGAGGGTAAAACTACCCTTAAGATAAAAAAATCATAGTAAAAACAGTTTTAACTTGTTTCTACGTCTCTTACACACATTCTGACGTGTTTTGAAGGCTCTAGACCAGGTAATGCTATAGTAATGGCTGATTTAAGGGTCTAAAATCGCTAAAAATGGCTTAAACCAGCCCTTTTTTGGTCTAAACTAGGGTTCAATTATGCCATAATTGGCTTTTCTGTTGTCAGACTGTTTTTTACGACTGAAAAGAGTAAATTTCACTTTTTGAGTAAGAAAATTAATGGCTATAAAAGAATGTCTTCTTTGCCCCACTTTTCTCTTCATGTTAGAATCTTTTCCTTTTATAATTAGTTTAAACATTGTTAAACCAATAAATAAAAGATTCCAACCACCTTTCTTATATGATTTTAAACCTTTTAACCACGTTAAAAAATCATTATAATCATTGTTTGTAACTCTTATAATCATTTTTACCCCTGAACCCCCCCAAAAGTGAATTAAAGCATATTTCATCACTGTAAACTTTGTCACTTTGTTTTCAAATTCACTCTGGTCAGTTTTGGGCGTGTTTTCTCATTAATATTCTTTTTAAAGACTTTGTTCTTTAATTAATTGCTTGCAGTTCTTTTCTCAATTAATTCCAATTGAAATTGCTCTTGAAGAAATTTCTTTTGTAGCCTTAAATATCTCTTGTAGAGTATTTTTGGATAAATTTTTATTGTTGGTAAAACAATAAATCTTTAGAATATTATTATTTTAAACTAATAAAGCTATAAAAAATAAAATTGGTGTGTTTTCTCTTAAAAATAATATTTCTTACTATTCTTAATTGATTTTTACCTTATACAAATTTTGGGACAGGAAAAGTACTTGATTTTGAATCAAAGTTTCATATCAACACCTTACAAGTTTCTTGATGTTAAATTTAATCTGAAAAAAGAGTCCTCAATCCAGATAAAATCATTTATTAAGCAAAAATACATGAGATAAAATGACCTTTTGCCTTTCAAAATAACTCTGATTAAATTAAGATCCAAAGAATTAGTTGATAAGAAAACAATTTGAAAAAAATCACAAAATAAGAAATGGAAAAATAGCCCTTTCACCAATATGATAAAAATAAAAATTTTGATAAAGTTGAGATTACTTAAAAGATAAATACAGAATTAGGGTGGAGAAGGAGAAATTCTATGGAGGTAACTTGGTTCCCAAAGTATATAATAAAAGTCCTATATCCCAAAAGTATTAAAATTTCTCCATAAATTGTTTTCTATTTCAATCGTTGGAATTCTTTTATCTCCCTCCTAGGAGGTACTCTAGTCTACTTTAGCCATTGAAGTTTTCCAATAACTAAGATAAGTGGAGCTATTATATTTAAAGCTTACCCAGTAGAAAATCTTGGTGGTCATATAATATAGAGGAATTTTTCTCTACTTTTATGAAATTTCAATATAGATGTTTTAACACAATATTTCTCTTATTCATAAACCTAGTTTTTTGTATTTATTAGACTTTATATAAGAAATTTCTTATCACTATTATTTCATATAACCATTACCAAAACTAGTAATTCAAAGCACCATAATGGAACAATTGTATATCTCATTATCACTTTTTTAACTTACCTAAATTGTCAAAAGAAGCTTACCAATTTTCTCAAATCATCCCAGTCAAAAATCCAATAATATTTTGTAACCAATTAGAAATATCTTTCAAAAATTCACTGATAGAAGCCTTGAAGGGAGCTAACTATTTCCTTTAGCTTGCTTCTCCAGCTAACAATTCCTTCTCCATGTATAACAAGGTATCCTGACCAAGACCTCCTGTTTAAATCTTCTGCCCAACTTGAATCGGAGTAACCAATTATATTGTCATTTTCACTTTTGTGGTAATTTATTACCAGATCTTTAGTTCCTTTCAGATACCTTGGTATACTTTTGAAACATTTCCAGTGATTAATTCTTGGTTTTTCTAGGAACTGTGAGAGATGTCCCACTGCATATGCTATATCTGGTCAAGTGCATTGTGTTAAATAATTTAGGCTTCCCACAGTTTCTCTGTAAGCTAAATTTAATTTCTTAAATTATTTGGCTTATTCATCTTTGGATGGTTCTAATTGAATATTGCTTTGCATTGACGTTGATGTGGCTTTGCAGTCTTCCATGTTATATTTCTTTAGGAGGTCTTCAATGTAATGAGTCTTATTAATGGTTATGTGATCTAACCTATCTCGTGTTATTCTTATTCCTAATACATGACTTGCAAGCCCTAAATCTTTGATTTTGAATTATTCTTTTAATCCATTTACAACTTGATTAGAATCTTTTCCAACTATTAATATGTCATCCACTCACACAAATAGAATTATTTGTCCTCTAATGAATAGACATGGATCTAAATTACGAGGTATAAAGCCAAAGTTTATGAGCCAGTTTTTCAATGTCTGATACCAACTCTGTGAAGCCTGTTTTAATCCATAGAGTGAGTTTTTTAATTTTAAAACATATTCAGTGGGATTATTCATGAAATTATTTGTTCTTCTTTCTTCATATTTTTTGGGTTTAGATTCTCTGATCCATTCAAAAAACCCTTCAGGTGGTGATTAGAAGATTGATTCTTCTTTGCTTAACTCTGAATTGAGGTAAGCCATTACTAAATCTGATTGCCTAATTTTTTGTTCTTTTTGTGCTAAATGACTAATCAGGAATCTTAGTGTGGAGAGACGACCTGTTGGAAGAAAGGTTTCTTGATAGTCTATTCCACTGTTTTGTTTGAAACCTCTTGCTACACATCTAGCTTTTTATTGTTGTAGGTTTCAATTTTGATCAAACTTCTTAGTAAATACCCATCTTGTATTTATAAGAGTTTTTTCTATTGGAATATCTTTACATGGGATAATTTTGAATACATTTTGATAAGAGATACAGTTGAGTTTTTTAAAATAAGCTTGTTTCCATTTGATCCAATCAGGTCTTCTTTGAGCTTCCTTTAAGCTTTCTGGATTTACTTCCTCCATTTATATATTTTCATTAATTTCTATCAACATTGTATAATTGTTTTTAGAACAAGCTTCATCTCTTTCTCTAGAAGCTACTTCTCCAGATTTAGCAACTAGTGCTTGGTTGTTGCAGGACTGTCTTTCTATGATATTTTCTTGCAAAATATCTGAGTTAATGTCCATAGGTGCTTTAATATAGAGTTCCCATTCCCACTGTGGTTTCTTGCTTTTCTTCTGTATTTTACTTGTCCCTTCACTAATTTGAGTATTTTCAGGTTCTTGAGGCCTTGGAATTCTTAATCTTATCCACAGTGGTTTTCTATTTTCTTCTTGTACATGAGTATCTGTTTGTGCTAGCTCTATCTCTTCTTGTATGATAGGTTAAATTTCTTATTCAATTATACTTTCTTGGTTAATGTTGTTCTTGTTGTCTTTCTTGTTTTGAAGGGAGTTTCATCTTTGTTGAATCTAACATCTTGTGAACAAATGATTTTTCCTGTGTCTTCAAGCAGGATTCAATATATTCCAAATTCTGGCTCATAACCTACAAGTATTCCTTTGTGCGCTCTTACATCTAGTTTTCTCTTATAGCTGTTATTTGTTAAAAAGGCTCTACATCCAAAAAATTTTATTCTGCTGATATTTTGTTTTCTATTGAAGAGTTTTTCAAATTGTCTTTGTTTGTTTTCTGATACCCTTACTTGTAGGAAATTTGTGGTATTGGTTAATTCTTCCCAGAGCTCCTTTTTTACTCCTGATTCAAGCATGAGTGTTCTGAACTTATCCAGTAACAGTCTGTTAATTATTTTAACTGTTCCATTATTTTGTGGAGTGTACAGGGTTGTAACAGTAAGATGTATTCCTCTTTCTTCACAAAAGACTTTTATAAAATTATTTACCAATTCTTTTCCTCCATCACCTATGATTCTTTTAACTTGTTTCTCTAGGACTTTTTGCGCTTGTAAGATAACTTTTTCTAGCTCATGTTTTGCATCTTGTTTACTTTTGAGCATTCAGACCCAAGAGAAGCAAGTGCTGGAGTCAGCAATCACAAGAATATACTAGGCTCCTCCTAGTCAAGTTGATGTGATTGGTCCCATGAGGTCAACTTGAATTTTATTGAGAAGTTTGTTTGGTCTTTCAATTTTTTCATTGAATTAAATTCAAGTTTACTTTCCCATTTTACATGATTCAAATTTATAAGACTTTTCACTGTGACCAAGTCATTCATTTTCACTTACAAATGCATTGTTATTGTCAAAATTAATGTGTAAAAGTCCATTCTTGATGTGCCCATCAAATATTTTCTTTTTATTTTGAACTACCTGAAATTTGTTGTTTTGAAGTCTTCCCAGATTGCCTTTTCCTTTCCATATCTTAGATATTGATATAAGGTTATAGGTTAAGTCAGGTACATATAATGCATTATTGAACACAATTTTATTATTATTTGATATTTTGACAACTTTCCCTGTTCCTTTTATTGGGATTTTGACACCTTCTTGGCCTATCTGTATTCCTCCAGAATAAATTCTTAAGTCAGTAAAGTCAGATTTGCTTGTGGAGATATGATCATTGGCACCTGAATCAAGAATTGTTTGTTTTTGGTTTCTTGCAATTAGTGAACATCCCTTTTTATTTATTGCAACAAATGCAATTTTTGGTCTTCTTTGTTGTTTCCAGCCAACCTTGCTTATTTATTTTTATTTTTATTATATTGATTGTTATTTCCTCTGTTTCTACAGTTCTGAAAATGTGGCCCTTCTTTCCGCAGACAAATCATGTCCTTGTTTCCTTGTCTTCTGATAGAGCCACTTTGTCTTTGGGCTCAATTTTTGCTTGAAATATGGCTCTATCTTTTTTGACATTCAAAATGATTTCTTCAATTGTTGGGTATTGATTTCCATATGTGAGTGTCCTCATAAGTGATTCATATTTATTAGGTAGAATCCTACTGGATAATCTAGATACTAATGCATTGTTCACATCTGTTCCAGTTATTGAAGTTCTTCTTGTATTTGCTCAGAGGTCTTCAACCCATTGGTCTAGGTTTTTAAATTTTAGTTCTAAAGATTTATTTAAGGCTATCTCTTTTGCTTGTACTCCTGATCCAACAAACGTATCTTTGAGAATTCTCCATAATTCTTGTCCATCCCCTTTTTCTTCTGGTGTGATTTTATTTCCTACAACTTCCAAAATTGATTCATCTAAATGTCTCATAATAAGACGGTAAGACTTTTCTTTGTTTTCTTCATTTACATCACCATCTGTTCCATCTACAAATCTCCAAAAACCTATGTGTTGTAGTTCTGCTTTAATTTCAGTAACCCACGTCACATAGTTTCTGTCTTTGAGGGTTATTTTTTGATTGCTGTCTGATTTGTCCATTTTCAATGGGTGATAATTTTAGTACTTTGAGATCTTGGTACTGATAATGTGTAATCAAGGGGAGTGGTATTTATTGGAAATACTTAATAATTAATATTTTTGATAAATTATTTGGTATTGCTAAAATAAATTGAATGTGATTTCATAAAAATAATAAAGACTGAATAATCTATATACAACGTGAGTCTAGAAGACTCTTCTATTTATACTCTTGTATGGTCCTTTTACCATTTCTTATTCTTTTGTAGTCAACTAAGTACTTTACATCTAATAGTTAATGTTTTCTCCTACTTTTGTGCTTTTCAGTATCATTGCTGTGTGCTTTCCTTTTTATTCTCTTTTTTTACTTTCTTTCTATATTAAAGTCCCTAAAGCTTTTATATCCAATAAGCTCATCCAACACTTCGACATCTTCATTGTTTAACTTTTCGTGCTCATTAATGAGTTTTTCCAATAGTTTCTCTAGCATTGAGAATTAATCAAATTACTGAATATTTTATTATTAATTATTCATTACATACGGATGATTATAGAAATTTAAATTATCATTTTTTTCAATTTAAAATGAACTTACTAATTTGACTTCCAGAAAACTTTTTTTTTCGAATCTTAGGAGGAGTTTGAAGTTGAACATCTCACCCTTTGTTGAAGGATTGGTGATGAATTAATAAATGGTTTTTCTATTCCCCCTGCAGATAATTACTCATCTAATTCCACATGAGAGTATTCACTACAGTTAATTGTTTTTCCTTCTAATTAATATATCATATGAATCTGATTGGATTAGATCTTTATTATCCTCATCTTTTATTTGTTTGATTATCTTTGAGTTTTTTTGGCTAAGCTTCAAACAATGAAAATCAATATTTCTGAATGATTACTAGTATAATTTGATATATAATGATAGTAATTAAGATACTTCAAAGAAAAGGAAAAGATTCTCTTTCTTTTTTTTGGAAAGAATAATATATTTCAAATTATTAATATAGTTTCTAAAGTTAAATCCTCTTTTAGCTTCTTAGATGAAGCTTTTAATATTTATTTAAAGATAAAGGAAATTAAAAATGGTGTCTCAATCTTTTTTCTAGATTTTTTGGGAGGCAAAAATGAAGAAATCTCCTTGAAAAAAAAGAACATTTCAAAATTGAAAATTTCAACATTTTTACCCATGAAGCTCTTTTTTCATTTTTCATATAAATTTTGATTTTTAAACAAAAAAAGTAAAAGTGGAAAAAAATAATTTAATTCAATTATAGTTTTTCATATCAAAACAAAATTAATAGACTTTTTGAGTTGATTTATTTTTCAAATTGAAAATTTCTTTGAAATTTTGCAGAATAGAGTCCCAATTCTCATTAAATTCAATAAATATAATTGAATAATTCAAAATATCAAATGAAATTGAATATTTTATTTCAAAAATTATAAGAATTACCAGCCTGTGACTCAAAACCAGAGCACAAGCATGACAGCCAAAATACCATAAATCAATGGTATAGCCAAGATACCACCAGACCATGGAACTGAGCCAAATAAGCTGAAAAGGTATCAAAGGAAAGAGGAAACTCACCCCCTTCTGAAAATATAAGTCCCATCACCATAGGAAAAATAATAACAAAGTTATTCCTGCTCAAAGTTGTTGCTGAGCATAAACCTTAATTTTCACCTCTCATCTAAAATCCAGAAGGAGAGGCTTAACCCCATCAAATGGGTATTCAAGATGAAGCTCTAAGCCAGGGCTATCTAATGGTACTAGCCAAACTGAGATAGCACCAGTATTACTTGAGTTATGGCCAAATTCAGGCCAAATAAGGGTGAACAAAACATTCACCTCTCATCTAGCTTTTGCAGTTTTAGTGTGAGATACCTTGTAAGGTTTGACTATGAAAAAATAAGTAAAAATTACTAATTTATTACTTATTGTACTCTGAATTTCCTTATAATTGAAATAAATAAGATTAAAATAATAATAATAATAAAGAAATATTATTATTATGGCGTAAGAATATTATATTATTAAATAAATATAATAATGTAATTAATATTATATAAAATTATAATATTGTAAATAATATATTAATATAAAATAATTAATATATTATAAAGCTCTTTATTATTGTTACCAACAAATAATAAAGGCATAAAAAACTGTTTTTTATAAATAAAAAACAATTAATAACAATAATATTACCAATATTAAAGTTATATATTAATATAAATACTATTTATATTAATTAAGAATTATTAAGAGTAATAATAAGAGAAAAATTATTATAATAAGATGAAATAACCTACTTTTAACACTTAAAATAATAATTTTGAGATATTTTACACCAAAAGAATATAATACAACCTTTTCAAATTGTATTTACAATAAAAATAAAGAAAATTTACTAAATTTCTTGATTTTACGTGGAAATGAGTTTATAGAGAGATTTATGACAAAAACAATTAAAGAATTGATTTAATCACACAAAAGTAGTGATTAATAATAAGATGGTCTTTGGTCTTTAATAATATAAGAGTTTTATATATAAAGAATAAAGAAATTACCTTTTATTTAATTGATTTAATGTTTTTGATGCGTCTGAGGGGTAAATAGAGTAAAAAGAGCTCTATTTATAGTAAATACCTCCCTCCTAGAGTCCAACAGGCTTCTAGTAGACGTTTACTGATCATATCCACTGGAATTGATCAATATTTTAAGGTTTGGAGATGATTACATCATTATCAAACCATATTACATCATTATTACACCATTATTTAGAGTTATCACTATAACTCTAACGTTGATGACATCAGAGGCTTGGAAGAACCCCAAATTTCGTGAATTTTATTAGTTTTAATCATAAACTAATAGTATTCACCAATTTTATCACTCTTAAGACTGTTAAACCTAAATTAAGGTTACAGTGTGTGATCATAACTGCTCAAATTAAGCTCAAACTTTGATCCTCAATAACTTTTAAGATTTACACGCTACAGAAATTCAGAGAGTGAATTCTGATAGCCTGGCATAACCCTATTATGCTGCCAAGAGCTCTTCATTACATCATTAAAACTCTAATTTTGATGATTTTTCTTGTAACTCATCTTTTCTGTCGAAATTCAATATTTTAAACTTCAAACCTTGATTTCAGGGGGTTATACCCTGAATTTAATAATACAAATTACATCATTCTTCACGAATGAACTTGTAGAATCCGACTGTATACTTTTTTTTAAGCTTGGAGCACTTTCACAACAAAGTGGTCAACAGCTCTGTTGATTTTTATCAATATTTCATCATAGGTTTTAACCTTGTTTATAATTTGTAAAATAAAGCTCATATCTGTGCTCTTACAGTAATTACGTGGTAACTTTATTTTTGGTTCATCATTCTATCATGTATAGTTTAGAAGATATTAGCTATGATCCTTGAATATATGCGTTGACCAAAAAAGTGCATATATTCAGGTTAATTCCTTAAGTATTAAAATTGGAAATTAGCTTATTAATTGTTTTATGTGTGGAATTTCATGGGGAATCCACTGGTACAATTTATTTTACATGTTGTCTCATTAGTTCTTGAGATAAATAAGGTTTTATGGTTTTTATAAGGTATTATACCTTATAATTCCTTAAATATTGACTTTACAGATATGCCATAAAAATGGTATATGTGTATTTTTCCATGGGGAATCCAATGGTATAATTTATTTTACATGTTGATTCATTGGCTTTTAAGTTAAATCAATTTTTGTACCAATTTATGGTATTTTTTGTATATTTAAGTAATTATTCTAAGTAATTTTAATATAATTATATTAAAGGTATAATTTATTCTGAGTCTTTTTTGTGACCTTATTGGGTATGTGGTCATATATCAAAGGCTCACATACCTAAAGTGGAGTCTTTTTGGAAGGAGCACAATCAGGGCTATCTGATGGTGTCATCCATTTCCCCATAGCTCAACTAGAACAAACGCTATGGGGCAAATAAGCTCAATACAGCTTTTTGCCTAAACCACGCAAATGTACAAAAATCTTGTAAATGGGATACCTTTACCATATTTAATGATACCCATAGTAAATGAGGTACCATTGTGTATAGCACAGACAGGGCTACACACTGAACCAATTTTGAGGTTGATATCTCAATAATCAACAAAGTTATGGCTGTTTTAATGGCAGATTCCCACCTGCTGTCATATACAGCCTCACCATGGGATAATGTCCCATAATCATGAATATGAGATGTCAAATAGACAAATAAGCTTGTTTTCCTTCAATACCTCATATGTCCGTCAATAATGGGGTCCCATACAGTTTCTGTACAGCATTCTACACGTCATACACTTCATTATCAGGCTGTGAGGTCCCCAGATAAAAATTTTCACCCTGTATTGGTGAAAACTGCCCAGATGTGGTTTCAAAACCACATCTGAGCCCAATACAGGCTAATACAGGTATTTGCAAACCACAAGCCTGTCCCAGAGAGTGAAAAATCTTCACTTCCTCTACGTGGAAAGGTCTAGCACCCTTTCCACCCCATTTCAGGATAAAAAGGAGGCTTTTCACAGCCATAATTGTTTCCTCATCCTGCTTTTGAATACCCTACGTAGTAAACTGTCCATAACAGTTTTACTCTTGGGTAATAATCAGGTATAATTATAATTTTAATTATTGTAGCTCTTATTATAGTAATCCAACTGGTAAGACTGCACCCAGGGTTCTCAATAGCGCTCACCACCACTATTCTTTAATAGTAGAACCCTTTAATTTTATCATAAATCTTTATTTCACTCGAAACACTCTTATCTGAAATTATTTTCTATGTGTCACAGTCAAAGTTCTAGTTGTAAATAGCCTAATTACTGCTTCAACATAGACCCAGCCTGACATTTTGGGGGCCTGGCCATGTTTCAAACTTATTTGGACCTTATCAAGTGAGTTTTTTTTCTCTGAATTTCCTCATTCTGACAACCTTTTTACTCTTTTTAGGCGTAATTGTTTCTTACAAAATATATATTATATATATATTTTCCTTTTTTTGGTATATATACCACTTTCTACTCATATTTTAAGAGTATCTGTCACGTGGCTAATAACCACAAGACCCTTATTTTTGGTGTGTTTTACATATAAAAAGACTTGAGCCATTAATACAGTCTTATTTTTTAATTAAATTAAGACACCTCATACTGATAAACCAACAGTTGAGGCGTGGTTGGGCATATTGTTAGCTCAATTGCCCTGTTATACACCACTTTTGACAGATTATAGTTGCTAATTACAAGTAATCTGTGAGATATTGGTATACAAACAGTATACCAAATATCAGTAAGCTGTATTTCTGACGTGGAATTGTTGATTCAATTACACTGTCATTGTACAAGGGAATATTGTGGTAATATACAAGCCCAGAGGCCATTCTTAGACGTGCAAACAGCATTTTAAGAAGTATTAACTGACATTAAGCCCTCTTTTTTCCTGTTTCGATTCAGTAGACGATAACTTCATACCACTTAAAAGCCAGTCACAGGCCAACACACCAGTAACACCCTCAGAACCAGAGGGCAGCAAAGGCAAAAGGAAGAGGCACAGTGAAGGCCTGATAACAGTAAAAAAGTGGACACCCATTGCCACAGAGAAGAGTAGAAAACCATGAAATTCTGCTTCAATACAAGGTAAACAAACCTTGATATCTTGTGCAGGGAAAATTACTATAATTAACCCAGTTGTAACCTCTAAAGGTAAATTGCCCAAATCAGCAGACAACAAATTTATACAAGGCACAGACACAGGTAAATACCCTAAGAACATAAAGTTTTTGACTGCTTGCAAACACTAACATGTGACCTGTACACCTCAGAGATCTTGGCTTCCAAAGGAACCAACCAGAGGACAGAGAAGGTTTGTCCAGAACCAGAAGACCTTAAAGAGGACACCTTGGACACAGTAGTGGATGGCAAAACAATGAGGGAGATCATATCAACCTTGCCATTCTCACTGAAATTCAATGGAGACCTCAAACCAGAGGACTGGAAAGACATGGATCAAGCTCTTCAGCTCCACCAACTCCTCAAGGACTTATTCCAATGGAGCATGGACAACAAGAGGTTCAACCTGACATCTCACTGGGAAGAACTTGGAAAAAGTTGCCAGAAGATCTGTCTCAAAGAGATAGACTTCAAAGACCTTATGGTAATCACCAAAGGTTGGAATCCTACCAGGCGGTTCAGACTCCTGGAGGCAAGGGCACAGAGGATAAGGGAGAATCAAGCCACTATCCAAGCTATAGAAGAACAGTTAACCCAGACAGGGCCTACTCAGATTCCTTCAGGATCACAAGGAGCAGGCCAAATCAGCTCTCCACTGGCTTCACACCATTCAGAAACCAGCAGATCAGTGGCCAAGAGTCACCATTATTCACAATTCCAGGAAGTTTCCAGGAGATGACAAGGAAAAAAGGGCAAGAACAAAGCCTCCTTCAACCAGAGGAGGAAGGAGTCAGACCCTATGATTCAGAAGCTGTTGGATTTGGTAAAAGAAGTGCACAAGAACCAGAAGTATTTTTAAACCACTCTAGAATCAGTAGTCCTAGTAATAGAAACATTACCCCCACTCAGACTGAACATAACATTGTCACATCTGAGAGTAACATCAACAGTGATACACTGTGGTTACAAATGTCCCAATATGCTGAGAAATCTGCAAAGCAGTTTTCAGAACTTGAAGCCAGCCATGAAAGGATGAAAAAATTACAAGCCTCCATGGACAAAAAAGTTAAAAATATTCAAGAAGGACATGCTCAATTGAGAAAAGCCTCTGAAGAAACTAACAAAAGACTGAATCTAGTCTTTGAAGAACAACACCACAGCAAAAGGGACAGGGATTGTCTGGACCAAGACATAACAAATTGTTTAATGTCTACCATAACTTGAAGCCCCAACCACAAGGCCAAGTTATGGAAAATCCATATCAGCCAGATGCCATGTTGATGAATAAGGCAAGATCTCCATCACAATACCAGTAGGGAGATTGTATGTCTTATTCAGAGAAGGAAGCCTTGAAACAGCTTCCTGAGGCCTCAAGCTGGCCCAAATTCTCTGGAACAGGAGAATATGACCATATGGAGCTCATAGATTATATTGATGGACTCTTAATTGATGTACCAAGCATACCAGACTACTGGATTACTGCTAGATTAAAAACTGCATTTAAAGGTCATGCTAGTATATGGTACACAAAAATGAAAGAAATTCATGGCAGAAGGAACTGGAAATGTTGGAAGAGTCAAATCATCCAAAAGTACAGTAATGGAACTTGGATATGGTAAAAGACCATGTCATTTGACAATTACAAATACCCTGTGGACAAAGATCCATATTAGTGGTGTCTTAGACAGTAATTTTGTTGAAGAAGATAAATTATTATTTATTTCTTGTAATGATAATAAACTATTTTTAATTTCTTTTAGAGGTAATATACTATTCTTAAATTCTGTTAAAGTATTTACAACATCTGGGGACAAGGTTATTTCTTTGGGAAATGAGGTTGTCTCATTCTTTGTTCCTCCTTCTCCTTGAATTCCATCAAGGTTCTGGCCATGTTGAAGACATTGTCCATGGCATCCTTTTGGACTTTTGGAATACTTTATCTTGGGGAATATGGTTTTCTACAATTCCTTTTCTTGTTCTTCTTCTCTTCTTGGGTAAATGGGTTGGCTTGGGCCTTTCTGGTAGAAGCTACTGGGGCTTCTTCCTTGGATGCCTCCTTCTTTTTGGCATGGTACCCCTTGATCTTTTTGATTTGAGGTTTGTATGATAGTGGATTTCATCCATTGGAGTATCTCACTATTTCCTCCTCTTTGAGGAACTTTTTGAGGATTTGACAGGAGTTCATCACTCCTTGGTTTATTTGAGGCAACATTTCCCAGTCCTTGTCTTTGAACACTGTGTAGTACTGCTTGTACTGGCTCATGTAAATGTCTATCTGAGCCCTCTGAATGTGATTTTTACCTGTTTGAGTTACTCATACTTAGTTCTAACTCTGGTTCAGATATCATGGTAATTTCTGGGACTCTCCTTTGGGATAAGGCACTTCCTTGTGTGGATTCTGTTCCACTGGGGATATTTCCCTTTCTTTTCCCTTTTGAGGAATCAATTCTACCTCTGAGTCCAGCTCCATCTGATTGGATGGGGTATTGGGAGCCTCTTCTGGTAGTCATGATTTAAGAAATAAGAAATAAGATGATTTCAGGACAGGAATTCTTCTTATGGCAATTTATAAATGAGGTACTCACCTTCAGAGTCCTGAATAGTGGGCACTGGAAAGTGCAATTTCTTAGCTTTCTTTTTCTTAATGACAATTGGTGTTTGAGAACTTGGGAAAGTTTCTTCCACCAATCTTTCAACAGTGACTTGGTTGCTTTCTGTTGGATTGTCTTCAAACACTAAAAAAGACAAATAAATATAAGTCTTGCATATAAGAAGAGTTATTTTTTGGTAAGACATGGCAATTTTCCACATCAAAATTTCTTTTATATCTTTGAAAAAATGAAATGAATAAAAATAACTTTTTTTATTGGTTTTTAATATTTTTTAATATTTTTTATGTTTTTATTTTTAAAGAATAAAAGATGAATATGATTCTTTTATGAAATTAATTTATAATATAAACTTATTTTTAATTTATAAATATCTTTCTTAATCACTAGAGCCACTCAAAGAAAGTTCTTGTAAGTCTTAGGATGTGAAAACCCACATGTAAGACAGTACAATTTCTTTCCAAATGCCTTAATAGCTTTTAAAATCAATAAATATAAAATTATGATATAATTTTATGTTTTATAATTATAATTTATTATTGGATAAACCCAATTAGAACCTTTTTCAAGGTCTTTTAAAGTAAATTTCCCAGCAAGGCCCCCAAATGTAAGGTTTTACTATCAAACAATAAGTAAAAATTACTAATATTTTACTTCTTGTACTATGAATGTCCTCATAAATAATATAAATAAGACAAAAAAATAATTATAATAATCCCCCAAATGTAAGGTTTGACTATGAAATAATAAGTAAAAATTACTAATACTTTACTTATTGTACTATTAATGTCCATACAAATAATATAAATAATATAAAAAAATAATTATAATGATAAAGAATCATTATAATTATGGCGTAAAAATAACTATATTATTAAATAAATACAATAATATGATTTATAATATTTTAAAATCAATATAATAAATAAGTATATTAATATATTTAAAAGCACTTTATTATTGTTACCAACAAATAATAAAGGCATAAAAAATTGTTTTTCATAAATAAAAAACAATTAATAGCAATAATGTTACTAATATTAGAGTTATTTATCAATTTAATTACTATGTATATTAATATAAGAATTATTAAAAATAATAATCAAGAGAAAATAACCTACTTTTAACACTTAATATAATAATTTTGAGCGTTTTTAAACCAAAATAATCTAAAGAGAATTTATACAAAATGTATTTACAAATAAAAATAGAGCAATTACAAAAATTCTTTAATTTTTACATGGAAATTGAGTTAAAGGAATTTTTAAACAAAAACAATTAAATAATTGAAGTAATCACGTCAAGATTGATGATTATAATAAAGATGATCTTTGGTCTTTGATAATATGAAAGCTCTATATATAAATAATAAAGAATTTACCTTTTAATTTAGTTATTTTAGTGTTTTTGTTGCGTTTGAGGGGAAAATAGAGTAAAAAGAGCTCTATTTATAGTAAATACCTCCCTTATAGAGTCCATAAGGCTTCTAGTAAACGTGTATTGATTCTTTCTACTATAAATGATTAATAGTTTAAGGTTTAGTGATGATTAAATCATGATCAAACCATCTTATCTCATTATTATGCCATTATTTAGAGTTATCACTATGACTCTACGTTTGATGACATCATAGGCTTGGAAGAAGCCTAAACTTTGTGGATTCTATTATTATTGATCACAATATAATAGTATTAATCAGTTTTAGCACTTATATGACTGTTAAACTTAAAATAAGATTACAGTGAGTAATCATAAATGATCAAATTAAAGCTTAAACTTTGATCATTAATAAATCTAAAGTTATCCATGCTACAGCTATTCTGATAGTGGATTATAATAGCGTGGCATGTCAATATTAAGCTTCCAAGAGCATTCCATTAAATCATCAAAACTCTATTTTTGATAATTTTTCTTGTAACTCATCTTTTCTGTTGAAATTTAATATTTCGAACTTCAAGCCATGATTTCGAGGGGTTATACCTTGAATATTATAATAAAAATTGTTTCATTATTCACGTGTGAACTAGTAGAGTCTGACTGTCTAAAGTTTTTTAAGTTTGGACCACTTTCACAACAAAGTGGTCAACAGCTCTATTGATTTTATTCAATAATTCATTACAAGTTTTAACCTTGTTTATTGCTTGTGTAATGAAGCTCATATTTGTATTCCTACATTATTTACGTGGTGACTTTGTCTTTGGTTTATCTTCCTATCTTTTATATTTCAAGAGATATTAGCTAAAAACCATGAATATATGTATTGACCAAAAAGTGCATATATTCAGCTTAATTCCTTAAGTATTGACTTTAGAGCTTAGTTTTATAATTGTTTTATGGGTAGATTATTATGGAGAATCCAATGGTACAGTTCATTTTACATGTTGTTCCATTGGTGTCTGAGATAAATGAGGTTTTCTACCTTTTTTAAGATATTATTACTTATACTTCAGTAATTATTGACTTTTCAGATATGCCATAAAAATGACATATGTGTATTTTAACATGAGGAATCTAATGATGTAGTTTATTTCAAATTTTTATTCATTATATTTGGATTTAATTGAGATTTTGTACTTCTTTATGTTATTTTACTAATTTTTGAGATAATTATCATAAGTATCATTATTACAGAAAGTTTGCTGTGACCTTTTTGGATATGTGGTCATATCTCAAAGCCTCACATAAACTGGAAAATTATTTTCTCAATTAGTCACAATAATTTGGTGTGTTTTTTTATTTTTCAGTATTGATAAAATCCAGAAATCATTTACCAATAATTAAATGCATCAATGCATTCAATAAAAAGACACTTGTCATTTCTCAAAAAAAGGAGAAAGCCCAATTAATCCTATTTATCAAAAAATTAATTCAAAGCTAATTGATGTCAAAAAACCCAAATAATTCCTATAAATTGTAACAAAAATAACTCAAATATAGACTAAATATCAGATAAAATACATGGATCATTTCAGAATGAAAAAAGCATTGATTAAAATTTCATTTAACCATATTAATACATGAATTTTTACTTCACTCAAGACTATTACATATAATTCAATTGGATTCAAATAAATGATATAGATCATAGGTATCAGAGCTTTATCCTGTTTCTTGACATAATTCCTCCCCAAATTTTCTCGAAATAATACCTCATAAAATCAAAAATGGTCCAAATATTATATTTTATGTCAAAATATCTGAGTATTCCACTTCATCACACTTATTAATTACCAGAAATCAAACCTCCAATAGAAATATATGAAGTGATATATAAATGGTTATTCATAAATAAAGAATTTAACTGTCCAAAGACTAAAAAAGCTGATGTTTTAGAGGCAAATTATACCAACTATGCTAAGTTTGAGCAATTTTTATTTTCTGAACATCAGAATGATTCTCAATTTACACCCTGGGACTGTAGCATACAAAAATTTCCTATTCATAAAGCTGAAGAGAGATATCCCTCTCTTAATATGCATTTATTATAGCTATAAGTGAAAATAATTTCCTCTAAAGAGCTTTATGGGCCAAGATAATAGTTATATTTAGTAGCTTTGTACTATATTCTAAGAAGATCTCCTCAGAATAAATTCTGTGCCATAAAGCTTGAGTTTTTCTTCAAATTTTAATATGTAATATATCTGTGATAAGAGAAGAAATGATAAGTTATATCATGTCTCACTTGATAAAAAATTTCATAAGAGGTATCCATTTTATGGGATGGTAACTCTTTCATAATATCTACATATTCAGAAACTCCTCAATTACTTCAGAAAACTTCTCATTGAGTAATGATTTCAAAATAAAATGGTTCCATTTTAATATCTTTCATCTATTTTTTTCATATCTGAGCTGGTTAAGATGTTCTATTTTCACATAAAATCCTATAATAGAGACCTTAAAGGTTTGATTTTTTGATAATAACATGATATTAATTAATAAACTCAATCAAAATACATAGGTAATCTAAATAAGACTTTTAAATATATTCTTGAGGTATTAGGCTTTGACAAGTCTGACCAAACAAGGAGATTTAGGGAACTATATCGAATCTCTGTGGCTTGCATATTCAACTTGAATTTCTTCCAATAATTCCATTTCAAAATTCAATTTCTGTCCTATGCAATGTTACTCCCATGTCAAATCCCGAATTCAAAACCTGCTTTCAGTTTTGGCTACTTTTCTCATGATGACTAATAGCTTATACTAGTAAATAATAATCAGAAAAAAAATTCAATTTTTTCACTGAGCATGTCTAACTCCAAATATTAAACTGTGTTTAAAGTAGATGCATATCAGAGAATTAATTTGAATTTTTTTTTCTTTTCAAACCACTGTTGGGAATTCAAACCTCACACAGAACCTAGAGGTCTTGGGATTTATATTTTTTCTGCAATATAATGGAAGACTTAACCTGTGATTTATTGATGATGTTATTTTCTTTGATTTATTTTCCCAATTACAAATTGAATTGATAATAAAAACTTATGAGATTAATAAATATTTTCAGAGTGCTCTCATCAAACATTTTTTTCCCAAAATGTTAAGATTTTACTAACAATAATCTTAGATGGTGCTATCAGAGATATCAAAGCCACAAATTGGTTCTCCAAAGGCCCCAGATGTTGATAGGAAGTATATGAATTAATAAATTACATGGTTATCTGTCAAACAGGGATATGTACAGTTTTAGTTAGAGTTATATAAAATTTATGGGAAGTTATTTTCCATTCTATGAGTCATTTTGTTGTCCTATTTTTCAACTTATTTATCTGGAATCAATAACCCTGTGAAATTCTCACCTTTTTAGAATTTATATAGTTTTTTTGTGGTTTTTAATAGTATTTTTTGTGTGATTTGAGATCTTTTTCAGTTTTTTTTGGCCTCATTATTTATTAGCTAACATTCATCTGTATTTGATGAGGGTGAGTTCCTATAAGAAGTCTTTCAATCAGGACAGAAACAAGCCTTAAAAATGCATTTTCACAGAGCAAGACCATACTTTTAAAGTACTAACTACTTTCAAAATTTGTAAATATTTTTTATTATTTTTCTCATTTTATTTTCAGTTAATTTTATGTAATTTATAAGGGCTTTTGGTTAATTTGGGAAAAAACTGAAATTAAATTTGAAAAATGTAAGAGGAGAAGGATTTTGGTGAATATGTTGTAGAAGATAAGACATAAAGTGATATGAAGGATGATAAACATTCAATAGATACATATTCTCTAATTCATTATTCAAGATTAAGGTTTTTTTCCCAAATACATCAAATATTTTACTCTTATAAGAGAATTTTCTAAAGTTTTTTAAAGATATAATAGGCTTTAAAATTTGTTATGTTTGATAGTTTTTGTGGATATAAGTACCCTATGAATCATACGTGATATTTTCCAAGTTTGAGGAGATATATGTTTAAATTGATGAAATTCATACCCTCAAATAGGCTGTTTTGAAAACTAGAAAATAAAAAATTCATGATTTTTTCCAAACCAGTTTTAGCTAATTTATAAAGCTTTCTCCTTATATTTTTTTGAGTTTTGGCTGAAGCTCATTTCATAATATCATGTTCTTAATTATTAGAAATGTATTTTTTTTACTTTTTACAAAAAATAGAACAAAATCAAAATAAATATTGAATTCCAGTCTCCCCATTTTTAAGAAAAATGAGGAGTCTCATATTTGAATTTCAGTTTTTAAAGTTGAAACTTTATCCATTTTTCAAAGCCAGTTCCAACCTTAATTTTATTATTCAAACAAAACTATTATTAAAAATCTTAGTAATACCATTGAGGGCATCAATTTCTCATGCCTCAAATATTCCATCTTTGAAAGTGAGTTTATTTTCAAAAATATCAAGTGCAGTTTATTTTTGAAAATTTACTTTTAAATAATTTTTTGATTTTCTGTCCATATTATCTAAATATCTCCTGAAATTCCTAGCTTGATATCAAATAATTTAACTCTGATATATTTAAATCTTTCTATTTTCCATCATTCTAATATCTCATTCTTAATTAAGTCTTCATATATTACTTTTTTCCTTCTTATGGCTATTTTGTTAAATAAAAATATTAATAAGATTCAAGATTAATAAATCATTTAAATTAATCAAATAAGGAAAAATTCTATTTTCTTATAATTTTGATAAAGGATTCTTTTTTAAAGCTAAACTTTTGACAGAAAAACTCAGCAGATTTTTAGAATAATTCTATTGAAAAAGGCTCTACCATTCAAAAATAATAAATTAAAGTGGAAGAACCTTAAAAATTAATTAGGCTCAGATGTCAAGGAAAAATATCAAATTTCCTTACCATGTCACAGGGGCTCTTCAAAGTGAAGAAGGGCTGGCACTTAGTAAACTGGGACTCACTTATGGGGGGCTCAAGGATGGAATAAGATTGAGTACAATTAAGAGTGTTAATAAGATATAATTACTAATAACATAAAGATAAGAAAAGCAGAAACAAATAAATGAGAGTAAATAATAAAAGAGCCAACCACAAAAAAAGTCCAAGTCCACTGTTTCAACCTGTCAGAAAGAAACAGAAGGGTTAATAAGGATATAGCTACCACAACTCTACTGAACAGGTGAGGAAAAGATGCAAAAACCTACTTAATACCAATAAATATAATACCCAAAAATAAGAGTAATAATATTCATTAAATAATAAATCAGCTATATTAACTAACTGGGCAAAAGTCCCCAGGGGGAGAAAGAGGGGCTGGTATATGTGAGAATCCACCAGCCCTGATCCAAAAGGTGAATTTTCCTGAGAGGAATCTTCATTTTAATTTTTTTAGCTAATACAGCCCCTGTATGGATCTACAGGATCTGTACAAGAGGTGTGGTGGAGTTCGGTTATCATAAAGTTTCAGTATTGTGAATCCAAATTGTCATTGGAATATGCAGCCTTTCCAAGTATTGACAGGCTGTATTGATGAACCAAGCTGTATGCATGTTTCAGAAAGAAGATTTTCTGAAACGTATTCCTGATACACATACTGGATTTTCTGGTTTCATGAGCTTGAGTGGTTTTAAAGTTGAATACCCTTACCCCTGATAGTGGCTGTGACATACCATTAGTGTTTGCTTCTTTTCCTTGAAACAATTTTTTAAAACTATCTTCCAAATTTATTTCCTGTTATTCTTTTGACAATTGAAAAATTCTATACAATAGAAATTTTTCTTTTTATCTCTTTTATAGTCTTATAAATCTAATTAGACAAAACTCCCAACAAAAACATCAGTTATTCTTTTTTTGAAAATAAGGTATTTATTCAAAAATTCAAAATAAGAGTTGATAATGATATGATTCATTCCAATGAAAAGCTCAAAAATTTGAGAACTCAATAAAAGTGTTTCTATATCTCTTTTCATTTTTTTTATCAAATCAAAAGATCAAATACAGAATAAGAAATACCTACTAATTATTAAATAAACCTGGAATAAACATTAAAATAAACAAAAATTAAAATCCAATCTGATATTCATTTTTTTATCTCTTTTCTTTGTACAGTATGGTGACAAAACTGTCCTTCCACTATTTCAACCCATGTGCACCCCCAGTCCCAAACCAAAATCCACAATCCAATTTATTTTTTTCCATTTTACAAATAATTTTTCCTTTTTTTATTTCTACTCAATTTCTGCTTTTCTTCTTTTTTTTACTCTTTATAACATTCTGCTTTTCTTTTGGTGAGTTTTTTGTAATTGATTGGTTTGAGGTATTTGTTTTAACATACCTATTTTGTTTTTAAAAATAGTCAGGTTTTTTAATTTCAACCTATGTCAATCCTGCTGCATCAATGCCTCATCAATACAGCAACAGAACCAAAGCAAGTATTTTTGGGATGCATGAGGCTGGATTATCACTCCAAAAAAACAGTAAGCTCACCGGAATTCCCAAGAAATCATAAATTGATACAATGATTGTGGAACAGTTTAAAACTTACCTAGGCCAGGAAGGAAGCCTATATTTAATAAATGCAATATTTGACAACTCAATAGAGTGACTCAAAGCCAAAGACATGCAAGCTTGAATGAAATAAAAAATTCAATTACAAAGGAAGTTTAATAACAAATAGCCTAAATATTCCTTCATAAAGAAGGAATCTTCTCAAGAATTGCCATGGTCAAACCTCATTTTCGACCTCAGTACTTTGACAAACAATTAGCATTTTCAAGGTCACACATTTATTGGTCACTTGAAGACCTGAAGAAAGTGATATGGACTGACAAGAGCAGCTATGAGCTTGCAAAATACCCAACACTGACTCTGTCAGGTTGAGTCTATGTAGAAGCAGTAATTGGGCTAGTTACAACTTTAACTTTGACTGTGACACAGAAATAAAGTGATAAAATAAAGGTATTTATTGATAATAAGGGTTTATAATTGAAATAAAACGGCTTTACTATTTTGCAATAGTGGTGGTGAGTGCTGTTGAAAGCCTTGGGTGCAGCTTTACCTGTTTTATTAGAATAATAAAGACTACAATACTTCTAAATTAAGAGTATACCTGATTCTTTTCCAAGAGTATAATTGTTTTTGACAGCTTTACTACGTAGGAATTCAAGAGCAGGATGATGAAAACAATTCTGACTGTGAAAAGTCTCCTTTTTATCCTGAAATGGGGTGGAAAGTGTGCTAGACCTTTCCACGTAGAGGAAGTGAAGATTTTTCACTCTCTGAGACAGGCTTGTGGCTTTCAAAGACCTTTATTAACCTGTATTGGTCTCAGATGTGGTTTTTAAACCACATCTGGGCAGTTTTCACCAATACAGGGTGACAAATTCCATCTGGGGACTTCACAGCCTGATTCTGATGTGTATGATGAGTAGAATGCTGTACAGAAGCTGTATGGGACCGCAGTATTGGCTGAGATATGAGTTATTGAAGTAAAAACAAGCTTATTCATCTATTTGACACCTCATATTCATGATTATGGGACATTATCCCATGGTAAAGCTGTATATGACAGCAGGTGGGAATCTGACCTTAAAACAGCCCTAGCTTTTGCAATTCTTGAGATATCAACCTCAAAATTGGTTCAGTGTGTAGCCCTGTATGTGCTCTACACAATGGTACCTCATTTGATATGGTTATCATTAAATATGGCAGAGTTATCCCATGTACATGAATTTTGTGCATTTGCGTGGTTTAGGCAAAAAGCTGTATTGAGCTTATTTGCCCCATAACTTTTGTTCTGGTTGAGCTATGGGGAAATGGATGACACCATCAGATAGCCCTGATTGTTCTCTTTCCAAAAGGACCCCACTTTAGGTATCTCACACTAAAACTGCAAAAGTTAGATGAGAGGTGAATGTTTTGTTTACCCTTATTTGGCCTGAATTTGGCCATAACTCAAGTAAGACTGGTGCTAGCTCAGTTTGGCTAGTACCATTGGATAGCCCTGGCTTAGAGCTTCATTTGGAATACCCATTTAATGGGGTTCAGCCTCTCCTTCTGGATCTTAGATGAGAGGTGAAAATTAAGGTTTATGCGCAGCAATAACTTTAAGCAGGAATAACTTTGTTATTCTTTGTCCTATGGTGATGGGACCTATATTTTCAGAAAGGGGTGATCTTCCTCTTTCATTTGATACCTTTTGAGCTGATATGGCTCAGCTCCATGTTTTGGTGGTATCTTGGCTATACCATTGGTTTATGGTATTTTGGCTGTCATGCTTGTACTCTGGTTTTGAGTCACAGGCTGACAGACTCGAGTTTGGAGAACTCAGGGTTAGCCATATTCTTTTTAATGCCAAGTAGCTCACCACCATATTGGACATCAGTCCATTATGGTTTGGGAAGGCTTTTGCAATATCAAACAATCACCACTCTTTATTATAGGCCTGAACGCACACCAAACCCAAGGATTCATTGAAAACGTGTATTCAATAGGGTTATTTCCCTTTTACAATTACTTGCAACAACAGCAAAAATTGCCACAACTTCAAGCATTTACCCTTTGTGAAGATAACGCACTGGTTCATACTTCTCTCTTATCTCTCCAATGAAAGGAATATAAAGGCATAGTCAAATTTCAGTGGCCTAAAAATTCACCCAATTTAAATCCAATTGAGAATGCATGGAAGAAAATGAAGATCATCATTCACAAACAATCCCATCCAAAAACCATACCTGAACTACAAATTGTGGTGCAGGCTGTCTGGAATGACATGCCCAAAGATTATTTCAGGGCATTGATACAGTCAATTCCCAATTGAATGAGGGCTGTTATTTCAAAGCATGGGGCTCCCACCAGATGGTAGTTGAATTTGGGATTTTTCTTTATTAGCATAATTACTAAATTAAAAAAAACTATTTACAATTTTATTTTTTATTTTTTTTAAAGCAGTTTGCTACAAATACATTTTTTTTAAATGGAATTGAATTTTGAAGATAATTAATTTATGCAAGTTAGAGAGCCTTTGACAAAAATTATATTGTGAGCTTGAGTTTTTGTATTATTAAAAAAATAACATACGTACTTTTTTAGAATAATAAAAATAAAGATGGACGGACTTTCTTTTATCACTGGAAGGACAGCTTTGTCACCCCACTGGACCATGAATATTAAATGATTAACACTAGTATTAATTTGAAAGACCAATCTTCAATAGAAAAAATATAATCCAGAATTTTGAAACATGTACTTCTAAGTACAAAAAATTTGAGTTTCCTTAGTGATATTTTTTATTTTTATTTTTAAAAAATTATAGTGCATTGGGGATAGCTTTGTATTTTTCAAAACACAATACCTCAAATATAGCTCATCTTGATGGCTTTAGTCTTATTTCTTTGTGCCTTACATTTTATATGTCAACTAGGTAAGTGATTTTTTTTGAAAAATTCTTAATTTCAATGATGTTTTTGATTATTTTCAAGAAATTCTCCTCAATTATAGATTTTTTATATTCTATCGTAATTTAAATTTTACAGAGAGAAAGGAATAAAAATTTTCAATTTTTTTTCACAATATTCAAAATAACTTCTTTTTTCTTTGAGTTAGAAATAACAAACCCTTTATTATGACTTCATATTTTTATCTCATTTTCTCATAAAATGATCAAGATCGAATTGAGTAAAGCTAAAATGGTTCCTGGTGACTTGAAGGGGATATAAAGCCAAATCTCCATAATTTAAGATTTAAATTTTCTTCCTCTCAATCTCTTACTTTGAAGAAATATTTTTCAAATTTATAATTTCAATTTGTAAGATAGCACAAATAAAAAAGCTACTCATTGAACTGATATACACCACATTTCTTAATGAGTTTGGATGAAAATATCACCACTAAATATATTCAATTTTTTGGTAATCAATTGGTTTTTTATTGATACCTTCAATTATCTTAATTACATATTAAATTTGAATCAAATTTTACCTTTTTAAGCTTAAAAAATAAGATCTCATGAAGATATTTTAACTAAAATGGAATTTATGAATTATTCAAAAGTTCTTCTAATTGTTTTTTGAATGAATTAAAAACATAGAAAAATTCATTTTTTGATTAAAATGAGATTCAAAAGAGTTAATTTCATATTTAATTTTTCAAAAAAGTTTCTTCTTGATAAAAGATATTACACTAAAAGAAAATAACAACTCATTATTTTTGTAAAATTTAAAAATTCAACATTTCTGTACTTTTCTGAAAATAATTGAAATATTTATTCATTTAAAGATTTATTTTTCTTCTTTTACATGATAAAGAAAGCTTAAAGTTTAATTGAGTAAATTAATCAAAAAAAGTTTATTTATCGTAAAAATGATTCTTTTCTAATATTTTGTAATAGTTCCAATTACTTAGCTTTTTATCAGATCCTTTTGTATTGATTTCAAAAATAATACATACAAGTTATTAACAAATTAGGAAGAAATATTAATCTTCAATTTATTTAATTTCATTCATGATTAAAAATTCATTCAATTTTAATAAGGAAAAATTTACTTTGATTATTAAGCAAAAGCTCATATTTTTGAATAAATTTAATTTTTTATGTTTTTTCTCAAAATATAAATAAATATTGACAAAAGTCAGAAAAAAACCAAAAAAGATCAGAAATAACTTGGAAGTTATTCCAAATGATCATTTGAAGTAATTTTTTTTTGATGGATGTAAGATAATAAGGGTATCATATAACAGATATCCTGAGCTCAATATATTTTTTTTCATGAAATCCCATTTTCAAGTCGTGGGATTTTGTAAATACCACACCACAAGGGGAATAGTATTTAAACATCCAAAAACCTGTATTTTTGGGACAAATTTCAATTTTAAAAACCTCAAATACCACATGGATCATTCCAAATTCCTGATAATTTTTTTCCAAACTTTCCAATTGAATATTTTTTAATTTTAAGTTCTTCAAATGTATAATAACACAGTCATGGTACAAATGATTACTTAGTGGAAATCATTGTCCAATCCTTATGGAAAATATTTTTCGGCTAAGTTTTATTTAATTTATGATTCAACCCTTCCCAAAAAATATACCAGAACTCTATTATTTCAATAAATAACTGAATTACAGTATGTAGATTTGTTGGCCACTGATTCTGATTCTGAACTTGACCTTCAAATAGCACATTTGCACCATCTAAGTGGGCGAAGATATCTAAGGAAATCGAAAGCTCATCCAACAGCTTATAAATATACCCTAGGATAATTATTAAGCTTGGAAAGTCAGAAATACAGACTACTATGTCATACTACGCATCAATATTTTCATACATGTTTAGCTATGATTCAAGATGATGAAGTATTTCAAAATGTGTTACAATAAAAAACGAGAGATCCAGATTTAAAATTGGCAGCGGGCTTATCACACTTAGGCTCAAATGTAAATTGTACGAGATCGTGAAAGCTAGGAATCCTTTTTGAAGTTATCCATGGGTAAATCGAGCTATATACTCAGTGTATTATAAAGATTTTGCTCAAGTATAAGAACGATTATATCATATGGCCAAAAATTTAAAAGAAAAGGGAAAGCTCAAATTTTATGTAATCTGAAAGAGTTCCTGACTGTATTTGGTTTATTTATTGAAATAATTGTCTCAGAAACCACCAAAAGAGGAAGAAGCCTACTTTAATCAAAATAAAATTTAAGTTTTTTTGGCTTATTGGTTTGTTATGAGCTGACTCAAAATACTATTCAATTAATGTATGCCATGAGCAATAATTTTCTTTCCGTTCGTTTTTGATGTTCAGGTTCACTTCATTACTTGAATTTATATCAGAATATGAAAATTTCCAAGACCCCTCAATATTATTATATGAGGGATAGGTAGCTTCGGTTAGCTCAGGATATCAAAGCTAATCATGGATTGTACCAGTATACAAGGTTTCTTCCTACCATTTGGAATAGAATCAAAATTTTAAGCTATGTTTCCCATATAAAGAGTTTAAATTCAACATGAAATTCACATTTTGAAAGAATGTTTGACATTTTTGAGGGAAATTAAGAATGCAAAATACCAATGAGGTCAAATCCTTTGTAAATTTGGTGGTCAAATGTGTGATCTTACATGAAATTTTGGTTTCCTTTGTAAACTGATGGATTTGTTTATATGAATAGCAGGATCCACCTAAACTAAAAATGTTTTGGATGTGGATGATGAAAATGAGCAGTGGAAGATGCATTAATGTATCAAGAAATTGACTTTCAATTGGGTGAAAAAGAGATAATTTTTTTAAAAATGTTAATTATCAAAACTTTTGAAACATCCAGAGAAAACATTTTATCAATTTCATTTTTCTTATTGGTTTACTATATAAACTATATTTCTTACTAAAGTGAAATAATTTTTTTAGATAAGGTGTGTTAACCATATATAAAAAATAAAGCAAAACAAAATGTAAATGAATGTGTCATAACTTTTTAAAAATTTCTCTTTTGATATTCCTTACTCCTTTCTTTAAAAGAATGAACTTTGTATTCAACTTCATGTGGGTTGAAATTCTGGATTTTCCTGCCAATATTTAATGATATTCTTGTCAGCCTGTGACTCAAAACCAGAGCACAAGCATGACAGCCAAATACCATAAATCAATGGTATAGCCAAGATATCACCAAAACATGGACCTGAGCCAAATCAGCTCAAAATGTATCAAAAGAAAAAGGAAACTCTTCCCTTTCCAAATATACAAGTCTCATCATCATAGGACAAAGAATAACAAAGTTATTCCTGTTCAAAGTTGTTGCTGAGCATAAACCTTAATTTTAACCTCTCATCTGAAATACAGAAGAAGATGCTAAACCCCATAAAATGGAGCTCTAAGTCAGGGCTATCCAATGGTACTATCCAAACTGAGCTAGCACCAGAATCACAGAAGTTATGACCAAAATAAGATCAAATAAGGGTGAATAAAATATTCACCTCTCACCTAACTTCTACAGTTTTAGTGTGAGATACCTAAATTGGGGTCTTTTTGGAAAGAGCACAATTGGGGCTATATGATGGTTCCATTCATTTCCCCATATCTCACCTAGAACAAAATTTATAGGGCAAACAAGCCCAATACAGCTTTTGCCTCAAACCACGCATATGTACAAAAATGTTGTACATTGCATAGCTTTGCCATATTTAATGATAACCAAATCAAATGAGGTACCATTGTGTAGAGCACATGCAGGGATACACACTGAACCAATTTTGAGGTTTATGTCTCAAAAACTGGCAAAGGTATGGCTGTTTTAAGGTCAGATTCCCACCTGCTGTCATATACAGCTTTACCATGGGATAATGTCCCATAATCATGAATATGAGGTGTCAAATAGATGAATAAGCTTGTTTTTACTTCAATAACTCATATCTCAGCCAATACTGCGGTCCCATACAGCTTCTGTACAGCATTCTACTCATCATACACATCAGAATCAGGCTGTGCGGTCCCCAGATGAAATATTTCACCCTGTATTGGTGAAAACTGCCTAGATGTGGTTTCAAAACCACATCTGAGCCCAATACAGGCTATAAAGGCCTTTTGCAAAACACAAGCCTGTCCTTGAGAGTGAAAAATCTTCACTTCCTCTATGTAAAAAGGTCTAGTAGCTTTTTTCACCCCATTTCAGGATAAAAGGAGGCCTTTTCACTGCCAGAAAAGGAATCCCCATACTGCTCTTGAATTCCTACATAGTACAACTGTCAAAAACATTTATACTCTTGGAAAATAAACAGGTTATACTATAAATCTCAGTATTTTAGTCTTTATTATTGTAACCCAACAGGTAAAGCTGCACCCAGGGCTTTGAATAGTGCTCACCACCACTAATTCTCATTAGTAAAGTCCTTTTTATCTTTAATTAAACCTTTTTGAATTCTTTTATCCATGTGAAAGTCATAGTTGAAGCT
Source organism: Austropuccinia psidii (assembly GCA_023105745.1). Classification (NCBI taxonomy): domain Eukaryota; kingdom Fungi; phylum Basidiomycota; class Pucciniomycetes; order Pucciniales; family Sphaerophragmiaceae; genus Austropuccinia; species Austropuccinia psidii. The sequence goes on along the minus strand of JALGQZ010000013.1, from coordinate 29,997,365 downwards.
GTAAATATCCTTATTACATCTTTATCATAGACTCAGCCTGACAATTCCTGTTAATATGAAAAGAGCACCAAAAATGGATGATTTTGGCATTATTGATCAATTCTTGGAGGGGTTGGTGGTTTGATGTATTATTTAGGATTCTTCCCAAATTTTCTAAATATTATCTTCCTTTTAAAAAGAATAAAATCGTAACTTTAGTTGTGAAAAAGATAAACCATGACCAGTGGTTTGAAATTTTTCTGGAATTATTTGATAATTTTTCTGTTAATAAAATATAAAATACTATGTATACAAGGGTTTAAATCCTTTGAATCTATATGAATCTTGTTATGGAATCCATATGAAAGAATGATTACATTATAAAAGGTTTTCCTATGATTTGAGCTGTGTAATTTACATTCCACTTGACAAAAATTTGGTAATTGAACTTCTTTCATGATATCGTGATTTTTTGTGAGTGTCTTATTTGATACTCATTTTATCCCTCAATATATAAATCCATTTAATGTTGAGCTTTGACCCATTATTCATCATCTTGAGCTCAGCCATATTTTATTGCATACACACCTGCAGAATTTTTAGAATCAGAGCCTTGACAAAATCCAATACTTTTCATAATCCCTCCTAGAATATGTTAATTATTCTTGATGTTCTTTCTATTATTGGAAAGGTTTTCAATTTGATTATGAGTCTCTCTAAGTAATGTAGTGCAGTTGTTTTCTGATTGAAGGGATGAATTTGATAAATCATAATTGAAATATAAGTTGTTTTATGTTTATTGCTGATTACTTATGGATGAGGAAGAATATTCCTTGGAGGAATACCAGTCCAGGTGGAATTGGGATTTTTCTTTGATTTCTAATAAAATTAAATGAAACTCTTTGTTTTCTTTTTCAAGATCTTTTCTCCTCTGATCAACAAAGTCCGATTGTCTCATTTGGGTACTAGTGTGAAATGGAGGGTTTTTCTTAAATTATTTACACATATTATCTTTGAAATATAAATGATAATCAGGTTGAGTCCCAAAATTCAAATGCAAAGAAGTTTTTTTGAGATGGGGATGATGGGATTTGTAAGTTTTGTCTATGAAACTCTTGATAATAGTAACAATATCAAGAGTACTATGACTGTCCTCAGTAGAAAAATATAATATAATAAAATATTACAACCACAAATTTAAATATAATTATTAAAAATAATTATATATAAAAAAATAATTTAATTATTATTATAATAATATAATAATAAAAAAATAATAATAATAATTATTCTATTATTGTTATAGTCACTGACAGTTATAACAATAAGAAGTGTAAAGCTCTTAATGAGACAATTACGCGTGGAAAATATGAATATTAACCACTTATAAATAATATAAATATTATTTATAAAAAGAATTAAACACACACTGTGCAGAAATAATTCCTTTAGAATAAAAATTCTATATAAAAAAACTAATATTTAGATAAAAAAAATATAGAACTTTAAAGAAAACTTACTTATAAGATTTATTTAATACAACAAGTCTAATACAACAGTTATTATACTAAATAAAGGTTATAAGTTAAAAAACACGTCAAAAATCAATAAATTTAAAGATAAAACAACTTTTCATAATATAAATTATGATTAAAGAGTTTTTGAGAGGAATTTGTGGATTTTAAAAGATATTTAAAACGATAATTTTATATAATAAAATATATTATTGGTGATTACAACAATAATTTAAGTTCTATGACTTCAATTCTTTTAATTTTTATAAATAAAGAATAAAAATAACTTAAGAATTACTTTTAATAATAAGATTTTATATTTAATAAAACTTTACCTGTTTAAATTTCTAATATGATTGGATTGATAATGAATGATGGACAAAAATAGTGATGAAAAGACTCTTTTTATGTCTTAATAGCAGCTCTCATGATTCATAATGAATGTAGAGGGCGTGCTCAGGTCAAAACTGAAAAATCATGTTTAAAAATAAAGTTCTTAACTTAAGGCAACTTATTTTTACTTCCAATTTAAAGTTACCAGTGTTATTCTTAACTTCATGTAACTTTAATCCTCATTTAAACTAATTATTTTAAGTTTTTTAATATAAATAAACTTATTTATATTAAAGTTCATCACATGAACAACTTAAAAATAGAGTTTCAAGCAGAAATCTCTTAAACTCAATTTTTAATTAATTTTTAAAGAAATCATAAATTTCTTTGAGTTTAATTAAAAGAGTAAATTTCCAGGCTAATTACCCAGGAAATTTATTTCTAAAAGATACTTAAAATTTGATTTATATATTGATAATATTAAATTCTAAGTTGAGTGAAATTTTCAAGCAAATCCATTAAGAATTGGATTTTTAATGAATTTTTGAAGTTATTGCTATTTTTCCACGTAAAATAGCAAAACACACCAAACCTTAAGTTCTGATAAGGTTTTAATGCTTGAAACTTTAAAGTTTTAAGCTTAATTAAGCTCTGACAGTTCTTAAAACCTTGATTTCAAGCCTGCATATTGGGATTTACCCTTTGGCAGCTTGAAATTCCTGTCCAAATTGGGATAAAACCAGTTTAAACCTTAAGGTTGGATCAAAGTCTAATCTTAAAGTTTAAATAAGGTTGAAAATCCTCCAATACAGGTGGACAACCTTAATTGAATCCTTGCAGATCCAAAAAGTTGGGTACCCCAGCTCTATTTGGTCTTTTTCCTTTGTCCCACCTTTCTGCATGGATTTTGCCCTTTTATTTATTTAAAGCCATACTATGGCTGTGAGCCTTAGAGGTAATTTCATATACCCAAAAGACCACAAATATAAAAAATAACATATTAATATAAATAAAATAAATTTATTTATATTATTAAAATAAAAAGAAAAAATATAAATATAAAATTATATTAAAAATAAAAAATTAATTATAATTTAAAAATAAAATTACTTTAAATTTTGTAAATATAAAATTACATTTATACTTGAAAAATTTAAGTAAAAATGAAATTTTAACAAAATTGTGAAAAAATAAATAAATTTGGAAAAAAGTTAAATAAAATTTATTATAACTTTTTATCCAATAAATAAACATATAAAATTTATTTCACCATTGGATTCCTCATAAAAAATCAGGTGGGGTCCCCTCTGAGTGAAATTTTTGTAACTCAACTCTAAATAAGCTTAAATTAAGTTTTTAGTATTTTCAATACAAAAGTTGAAAATCCTCAAAACCTTAATTTAATTCACACCACATGTGGTGTTAACCATCAATTTTTGTGTTAAAATTGAGGTGTTGTGTTTAGTTTAGAAGTTATGAGGAATTGAAGTATTTTCAATTGAATTCAATTGAAATGTCAAAATGTGCGCGTGTATTACATAAGTGAACTTTGATTTACATATGAGGTGTCAATTATTACTGTATTGTACTGTACAATTGAATTGAATTACATATGTAAATTATAAGTATAATACATGATGAGGAATTAAAGGAAAAATAAATTGGAAAGATTAAATTTGGGGGGGAAAAGGAACTCCAGCTCTAAGGGGGAGCTAGACCCCCAAAATCCTTGCTGACAGGCGTGGGATGTCAAAATTCACGCAAAAGTTCATCACTTTTGGCCTGGAATTGAGTTACAGGGTCTGTGGACTCAATTGATGATGAGGTTTTGATACCAACTGGGGTAGTTTTAGCTGTTGCCAAGGGGGTAAAACTACCCTTAAGATAAAACCATCAGAGTAAAAACAGTTTTAACTGGTTTCTACGACTCTGACACACATTCTGACGTGTTTTGAAGGCTCTAGGCCTGGTATTGCTATAGTAATGGCTGATTTAAGGGTCTAAAATGGCTAAAAATGGCTAAAAATGGCTTAAACCAGCCCTTTTTGGTCTAAACCAGGGTTCAATGATGCCATAATTGGCTTTTCTGTTGTCAGACTGTTTTTTACGACTGACAAGAGTAAATTTTACTTTTGGAGTAAGAGAATTGATGGCTATAAAAGAATGTCTTCTTTGCCCCACTTTTCTCTTCATGTTAGAATCTTTTTCCTTTTATTAATTAGTTTAAAACTGTTAAACCAATCAATAAAAGATTCCAACCACCCTTTTTAAATCATTTTGAACCTTTTAACCACGTGAAAAATCATTATAATCATTGTTTGTAACTCTTATAATCATTTTTACCCCTGAACCACCCCAAAAGTGAATTAAAGCATCTTTCATCACTGTTAACTTTGTCACTTTGTTTCCAAATTCACTCTGGTCACTTTTGGGCGTGTTTTCTCTTTAATATTCTTTTTAAAGACTTTGTTCTTTAATTAATTGCTTGCAGTTCTTTGCTCAATTAATTCCAATTGAAATTGCTCTTGAAGAAATTTCTTTTGTAGCCTTAAAATATCTCTTGTAGAGTATTTTTTGGATAAATCTTTATTGTTGGTAAAACAATAAATTTTTATATTATTGTTTTATACTAAGAAAGTTATAAACAATAAAATTGGCGTGTTTTCTCTTAAAAATAATATTTCATACTATTTTTAACTGAATTTTACCTTATACAAATTTTGAGGACAGGAAAAGTACTTGATTTCTAATCAAAGTTTCATATCCACACCTTACATTTGGGGGCCCAGCCGTGATATTTTACCTGTGACATATTTTTTTACTCTTTTTAAATCTTTTTTCTTATATTGAAAAATTTAAAAACATATAAAAAATACTTATAATCCAAAAAAATCCTTAAAAAAATAATTTTTTTCATATTATAAGTGAGGCTTATATTTTTATTTCTTTTTTGAAATAAACTTTTTTTTACTTAATTAATTGGCTTTTTCATTAATTTTAGTGTCTGAGAACGTGGTAAGACAAGAAAACATTGAAACAGCCTCAACAGTTACCAGTATTATTCCTGCAAGCACTGTGATTTCAGACCATAATAGCACTGTTATTGTGACTCAAAATAACCAACCTGAGCCAATAACCTCTGAATTAATTAACTTGGATATAAGTAATACCCTTCAGAGAGCAAAAAATTTGACAAATAGTGAGTTTTTTGACGTAAAATTACTATTTTTAACCTTTCTAATCATAAATATGCCTTCAACCAGATCAGGAGCAAGCTATAAACCCTCAAGCAGCTCCCAAAAAGGTCATAGACGTGATTATGGCAGAAGCCAATCAGATACAGAAGGACAAGGGTCAGTAAAAGACTTCCACAACAATAAATTGTCCAATTCTGAAGCTGATGACACTATTTTACCTTCAAAAAGAGCTGACACCGCCACAAGAAGCCTCAGTGGACATTTACAAAGCCAGCCAGAAGGCTTACAACAATGCACTTCAGTACAAAGAATACCAGATCCTTGCAGATCTGTGGAGAAACTGCATGAATTCATACCTGACTGTAAGAAAATTCTTGGGCCATCCCAACACTTGCAAATTGCTCAATGGATGGCATCCATTGATGGAGAAGAAAAACATGATGCTTTTGACACTGGAATGGAGGAAAAACAACCCTCCACCACCAAAACCAGTGCCAAAAACAGCCCCAGTGGCCAGCAGCAGCAATTCCAACGTGAAAAAGCAGCCACAACCTCCAAACAAGGGCAAAGGGAAGGCACAAGCTCCAAAACCTTACAGCCAGGGCTACAGGATTCCAAAGATTCAACAGGATGCCATGGAAAATGTATTTCAGATGGCCAGAACCATGATGGAATTACAAAAGAAGGAGGAAGCCAGATTAAAGTTCCAGAAATGATTTCTGATATATTTGATTCCATCCCAGAGTTGTATGATGCTATAAATGACGTGAAAAAACATCTTTCTGATAAAAATGAATCCATTTGTAACAACATTAAAACAAACAACCTGAGTCTGTGCCAAATTAATGAAACACTTATGTGTTTTGAAAAAGTTTTAAGAACAATTAAAAATTCTAATAATGACAATTCTTCTAACATTAAAATAAATGAACAATCTGCCATTATTAAAGAATTAACAGATAAATATTCTAAATTCAATATTGATGACATGATTGAAACAAGAATTAAACAAGCCATAAATATTATCAAGACAGATAACAAGAAAGTCCTTGATGACATTTCAAATTCATTTACTGAAGTAAAGACATATACCATTGCCTTGAAAAAGTGTTTTGATGCTTCACAAGAAGAAGTATCAAAATTATCAATGAAATTGAATCAAGTCACTGCTGATAATACAAGACAGACAGAGTTATGGCAAGAACTTACACATAAAGAAGACATGTATAAAATTGAAGTAATAAATTTAATACAAAGCTTCCAACATGAATACAGAAATTCCCAAAGGTGTAGCAACAGTAAAATGAATGGCATTGAACAATTACTGAACACCTTACCAAGAATGTCTACACCTCTAAATCAAAATGAGGGCACAAGAATTTCAAATCCACAAGTATTGGATCCTGATAATTCACAACTAAAAAATGAATTATCCACTTCTTTTCATAACTTGGAACCATCAATGGGCCAAGCACTCTTGAAAGAAGTTCCAAAACTTAAAGAATGGCCTCACTTCAGTGGTGAAGGAGAGTATGACCATATGGAATTCATTAGAGGTATTGACATGATCAAAGAGGATTTTGAATTACCAGACAGATTGGTAACAGCCAGGTTTAACACCTTGTTTACCAGATCAGCTCACAGATGGTACATCAAAATAAGACAAGCACATGGACACCAGAGTTGGACTTGGTGGAAAACCCAAATCATCAACAAATGGGCAAATGATGCTTGGAGGTTTAAAGTTGAAACAGCCTTTGAATCTGCCAAATTTAATGCTGATAAAGACAAAGCTTTACCATGGTTTTGCCAACAAAAGGACAGATTAACAGCATTATATCCTGACATGTCAGAATTTATGATCCATAGAAAAATTCTGAGACAATGTGGAGGTGACTTAGAGCATGCTGTTAAAAGCAGGACTACTGAACAATCTTCAGCAGAGGATATTATCAATATACTAGAAGAAGTAACCACCAGAACCAAAATTGGTTCTAGTAGGGTGAATCTTAAAACAAGGTTTAATACACCTTGGAAAGATTCTGTGGACAAAAACCCCAAAGAAAATTCTAGTAATATTAAATATAAATCTGCAGATACAGTCAGAAAATGCCATATTTGCCAAAGCACCACCCATTTAGCCAATACATGTCCAAAAATGGGGAAAATCAATGAAATTGACATTGAAAAAGAACCAGATGTTGAAAAAGAAGACATAATTGAAGACAATTCAGATGATAAGTCATCCATATTCTCTGAATCTTCAAAAGATATAGAAAATATCAATGCCACTTTTGACATCATGGAATCTTATTCCCACTTACCACAATTGAGCAATGGTCAAGTTGATTTATCAAAAGTTCAAGATGCACAACTTATGAAGACAAAACCAAACAGAGGAAAAGGTTATACAGCTGGTAACTCCTGTATAACAGAAGTGGTGATTGACAACAAACCCACCAAACTTTTTCTTGACCCAGGAGCCTTCTGCTCTTGTGTTGGAAAATCTTTTCTTAAGACTTGTGTACCAAACTTTGAAGACCAATTGTTACCAATTGATGGTATAAAATTCAACAGTGCAAGTAACCCAATGAAAGCATTAGGAATCTTTGAGACCAATGTCATATTCCCACACATAAATGGGAATTTAAGGATCACAGTTGAATTTGTTGTTATGGAAAATTGCTCTAGTACCCATTTTATATTGGGAAATGACTATTTAATCATGTATGGGATAGATTTACATAATAACAAAGACAGATACTTTACAATTGGAGACAATAAGCGCCAGAAATTTGCCTTTTTACCCTTTAAAAGACAAATTACAGTAAACAAAGTATCACCAGTCAACTTAGAGTTAGAGAAATTCAAGTCTGAACAGTTAAATGAGGCTGAAATAAGCCTTCATCTGACTGATAAGCAAGAAAATGAACTTTCTTCCCTTTTGTATGACCACAGAGGAGCATTTGCTACAGACAAAGAACCCCTGGGAGCAATTATTGGTCATGAAGTTGACATCATTCTTAACATTGAGAGACCTTATCCACCACTCTTAAGAAGACCTGCTTATCCAGCAAGTCCAAAATCAAGAGAAGCTCTAGAAATTCATATCAAAGAACTTCTAGACCTTGGTGTAATAAGAAAAGTAGGCCACAATGAGGAAGTAGAAATAACTACACCAGTCATAGTGGCGTGGCATAATGGAAAATCCAGAATGGTTGGGGACTTCAGAGCTCTGAACACTTACACTGTTCCAGACAGATACCCGATACCAAAAATCCAAATTGCCCTTACTCAAATATCTCAAGCAGTGTATATAACCACTATGGATGCCCTTAAAGGATTCCATCAAAATGTAGTAACACCAAGAGCAAGAAAATACTTGAGAATTATTGTTCATTGTGGAGTGTATGAATACTTAAGGATGCCCTTTGGTATCAAAAATGCACCTTCACACTTCCAAAGAATGATGAATGAAATCTTCCCTGAAGAACTCTCAGAGGGATGGTTAATCATTTACATTGATGACATTATTATCTGTTCAAAGACTTGGGAGGAGCACATGTACAGATTATCAAGAGTTTTGACAAAAATCCAATCAGTAAACATGAAAATCTCCTTGAAGAAATGTCATTTTGGATTTAAAGAACTTAAGGCACTAGGACATGTTGTATCTGGTTTGTCCCTTGGAATTGATAAAAACAAAGTTGCAGCAGTATTGTTAAAACCCATGCCTCAGAATAAGAAGGAAATTCAGTCATTCTTAGGTTTTGCAGGATATTACAGGCAACACATTAAAGACTTTGCATCCATAGCAAGACCACTTTATAAGTTGTGTGACAAAGACACAGTATTTGAGATGACTGTTGACAGAGTCAAAGCTTTTGAGTCTCTAAGAGAAGCATTGACCACTGCTCCACTCTTACTGATGCCAGACTTTAAATTGCCTTTCAAACTGTATATTGATGCATCAGGGGATGGACTAGGTGCTGCACTTCACCAAGTTCAGATCATAAATGACAAACCTGTAGAAGGACCAATATGTTTCATATCCAGGCAAATCAAACCAACTGAAGCCAGATATGGAGCAAGTCAAATGGAATGTCTATGCCTTGTCTGGGCCTTAGAGAAATTGAACTATTTCTTAGAGGGATGTGTTTTTGAAGTAATAACAGATTGTACAGCTGTGAAATCACTTTTGAACATGAAAACACCTAACAGACACATGCTCAGATGGCAAATAGCCATACAAGAATACAGAGGCAATATGACTATTGTTCATAAGGATGGGAATATTCATAAGAATGCAGATGGACTAAGCAGATGGCCATTACCAAATAACATTGATAATCCTGCTTATGTTCCAGAAGAAGCTTCACCACAAATTCCAATAGAAGGAATAAGTGTTACAGACTTGAACACCACCTTCTTTGAAGAAGTCAGAAATAGTTACACTCAAGATAAGAATTGTAGCATCTTATGCCAATTACTTAACAAAGACTGTAAAGACAACTCTCTAATACATGCCTTGGATGAAGTATGGAGAAAATCTTATAATGAAGGGAGATTTCACCTACTGGATGGTATAATTTACCACAGAACCAAGCACACATGTGTCATGACAGTTGTAGACAGGTCATTAATCAATCTTGTACTGAAAGAATGCCATGATAGTCCCTTTTCAGGACATCTTTCTGAGGACAGAACAAGAGAGAAAGTAAAGACCTGCATATGGTGGCCAATGTGGCAAAAAGATGTTGCAGAATATTGCAAAACCTGTGACAGATGCCAAAAGGCAAATAAATCCACTGGCAAAAGACTTGGAAATATGATGAAAATCCAAGAACCAAACAGACCTTGGGAAATTGTCCATATGGATTGGGTAACTGGCCTACCACCAGGAGGTGACAGGAGCTATAATGCTTGCCTAGTAATTGTGGACAGATTCAGTAAAACTCCAATCTTTTTACCATGTCATAAAGATGATACAGCCATGGATACAGCTCTTCTGATATGGAATAGAGTAGTGTCATGGACTGGGATATTTACAAATATCATCAGTGATAGAGATCCCAAATTCACTTCAGCTCTATGGACAAATCTTCACCAATTATTTGGCACAAAACTGTCTTTCTCTACAGCCTACCACCCACAAACTGATGGTCTGGCTGAAAGAATGATCCAAACCTTAGAGGACATGGTGAGAAGATTTTGTGCATATGGCCTTGAATTCAAAGATTGTGATGGATTTACCCATGATTGGTGTACTCTGTTTCCAGCACTGGAATTAGCATATAAAACATCAATCCATTCCAGTACCAATCAGACTCCTGCTATTCTAGAAAAAGGATGGAACCCCAAGTTACCCCAAGATTCCTTGAGGAAAGACTTAATTGAAATACATCCCACAGCTGCTAGCTTCAAAGGAATGCTAGACAAAGCTAGAAAGCATGCAGTGAGATGCATGGAGGACTCTTTTGCATATGCTAAAGACAAATGGGATAAATCTCATGCAACTCCAGATTTCAAAGTGGGGGACCTAGTTCTTGTATCCACCACTAACTTCAATAACATCAAAGGATGTAAAAAGTTAAAAGACTCCTTTGCAGGACCTTTTGTGATTAAGGCCCTCCATGGAGAAAATGCTGTTGAAGTAGAGTTATCTGAAGAACTTAGCAATAAGCACCCTACATTTCCAGTAAGCTTGATAAAGCCATACAAATCTAGTGATGCTGAGAAATTTCCCTTGAGGAATAAGATTCCCCAAGTTATACCTCCTATTGAGACATCTGGTACTAAGAAAATAACCAAAGTTCTTAAAGAAAGGAAATTAAGAACCAAGAAAGTAAGGGAATACCTTGTTAGGTACAGTGACCCAACTTGTGAAGATGAATGGTTAGAAGAGAAAGATATACCAGAAGCCACCAAACTCCTGAGGAGATTCAGACACACTAGAAACACCAATATTACAAAGTAATATTCTTTTTTAGGGGGAGGGAATGTGAGCCTTAGAGGTAATTTCATATACCCAAAAGACCACAAATATAAAAAATAACATATTAATATAAATAAAATAAATTTATTTATATTATTAAAATAAAAAGAAAAATATAAATATAAAATTATATTAAAAATAAAAAATTAATTATAATTTAAAAATAAAATTACTTTAAATTTTGTAAATATAAAATTACATTTATACTTGAAAAATTTAAGTAAAAATGAAATTTTAACAAAATTGTGAAAAAATAAATAAATTTGGAAAAAAGTTAAATAAAATTTATTATAACTTTTTATCCAATAAATAAACATATAAAATTTATTTCACCATTGGATTCCTCATAAAAAATCAGGTGGGGTCACCTCTGAGTGAAATTTTTGTAACTCAACTCTAAATAAGCTTAAATTAAGTTTTTAGTATTTTCAATACAAAAGTTGAAAATCCTCAAAACCTTGATTTAATTCACACCACATGTGGTGTTAACCATCAATTTTTGTGTTAAAATTGAGGTGTTGTGTTTAGTTTAGAAGTTATGAGGAATTGAAGTATTTTCAATTGAATTCAATTGAAATGTCAAAATGTGCGCGTGTATTACATAAGTGAACTTTGATTTACATATGAGGTGTCAATTATTACTGTATTGTACTGTACAATTGAATTGAATTACATATGTAAATTATAAGTATAATACATGATGAGGAATTAAAGGAAAAATAAATTGGAAAGATTAAATTTGGGGGGGAAAAGGAACTCCAGCTCTAAGGGGGAGCTAGACCCCCAAAATCCTTGCTGACAGGCGTGGGATGTCAAAATTCACGCAAAAGTTCATCACTTTTGGCCTGGAATTGAGCTACAGGGTCTGTGGACTCAATTGATGATGAGGTTTTGATACCAACTGGGGTAGTTTTAGCTGTTGCCAAGAGGGTAAAACTACCCTTAAGATAAAACCATCAGATTAAAAACAGTTTTAACTGGTTTCTACGACTCTGACACACATTCTGACATGTTTTGAAGGCTCTAGGCCTGGTATTGCTATAGTAATGGCTGATTTAAGGGTCTAAAATGGCTAAAAATGGCTAAAAATGGCTTAAACCAGCCCTTTTTGGTCTAAACCAGGGTTCAATGATGCCATAATTGGCTTTTCTGTTGTCAGACTGTTTTTTACGACTGACAAGAGTAAATTTTACTTTTGGAGTAAGAGAATTGATGGCTATAAAAGAATGTCTTCTTTGCCCCACTTTTCTCTTCATGTTAGAATCTTTTTCCTTTTATTAATTAGTTTAAAACTGTTAAACCAATCAATAAAAGATTCCAACCACCCTTTTTAAATCATTTTGAACCTTTTAACCACGTGAAAAAATCATTATAATCATTGTTTGTAACTCTTATAATCATTTTTACCCCTGAACCACCCCAAAAGTGAATTAAAGCATCTTTCATCACTGTTAACTTTGTCACTTTGTTTCCAAATTCACTCTGGTCACTTTTGGGCGTGTTTTCTCTTTAATATTCTTTTTAAAGACTTTGTTCTTTAATTAATTGCTTGCAGTTCTTTGCTCAATCAATTCCAATTGAAATTGCTCTTGAAGAAATTTCTTTTGTAGCCTTAAAATATCTCTTGTAGAGTATTTTTTGGATAAATCTTTATTGTTGGTAAAACAATAAATTTTTATATTATTGTTTTATACTAATAAAGTTATAAACAATAAAATTGGCGTGTTTTCTCTTAAAAATAATATTTCATACTATTTTTAACTGAATTTTACCTTATACAAATTTTGAGGACAGGAAAAGTACTTGATTTCTAATCAAAGTTTCATATCCACACCTTACAATGGCCTTAAACCCTTTTAAATTGAGCTCACACAGGATTTACATTCTGTATGGCAAATCCTTAGCCAATTCAGTAAATATACACCACACCTCAATTTTAACTAAAATTTTGGTAAGTTTGCATAAACCTTATGCAACTTTAAATTTAAGCTTAATTAAGCTTAAATTTAACAATTTTAAAAAAATGTCAAAAAAGTTACATTGGTACTGTGAGATTCTTAAATCTTCCAATAACATAAAAAATAAGTGGTTTTGGGTATAACACCCTATGGGTGTACCCTAGGTTATTTTTGGTGTAGAATCCAAAAATGACATAATATTTATAACTTTGTTTATCCAAAAAAAAGTTATACTTATTTTTTATTATTTTTTATTTTAAATTCAACTAAAAAGTCTGTTTAAGACAAAATCAACTGTTTATAAAATCATTTGTGGCCTTATGGGTATGTCATACATACCTCACAGGCTCACATTCCCTACCACCAAAAAAAATTGTACCACAATTTTTCTTTTGTAATGTACCCCCAAGTTATTTGGGGGGGTATAATCCACTGTCCAACCTCTCTACTTATACTTTCAAGTATGTAAAGCACACAACTCAAACTTTTTATTGAGCAATTGGTCTTCTCTCATGTCTGAATCTTCTGAGAAAGTTTTGGGAATCAGGTATTTTGTTTTCTACAATCCATTCATCTTCATGTTGTGGATTTTTATACCTGACCAAGTATTCTCTTTCATTTTTTCCCCTAAGTCTTCTTTCTTTCAAGACTTTCAGTACTTTTTTCTCCTCACTTAGGTCCAGTGGGGGTACTTCTAAGGGTGTTTCATTTCTTAAAGGAAATGATTCCTTGTCACTTGAAGTGTAATGCTTTACTAGACTGACAGGGAATGTTGGATGTTTATTTTCCAGTTCTCCCGACAGTTCTACTTGTACTGCATTTGTCCCATGAAGGGCTTTAATAATAAATGGTCCTGCAAAGGAATCTTTCAATTTCTTTGGACCTTTAATATTATTAAAGTTCAAGGTTGAAACTAGTATTAAGTCCCCTACTTTGAATTCTGGGGTTTTATGACTTTTATCCCATTTCTGTTTAGCATATTCAAAGGCATCATTCATGCTTTGATTTGCATGGTGCCTCACTTTATCAAGCAACAATTTAAAGCTTGAAGCAGTTGGACTAATATCAACTAGATCTTTCTTCAAAGTATCAACTGGAAGTTTGGGGTTCCATCCTTTTTCTAACATTGCAGGAGTCTTGCCCGTGGAAGCATGGATGGAGGTCTTATAGGCTAATTCCAATGCTGGTATAAGAGTACACCAATCATGGGTAAAGCCGTCAGAATCTTTAAACTCCAGGCCATAAGCACAAAATCTTCTGATCATGTCCTCAAGGGTTTGAATCATTCTTTCTGCTAACCCATCTGTTTGTAGATGGTATGCTGTTGAGAATGATAATTTTGTACCCAAAAGCTTATGTAAATTAGTCCATAAGGCTGATGTAAATTTTGGGTCTCTGTCACTAATGATGTTTTTAAAGAGACCAGTATGGGATATTACTCTATTCCAGATTAAAAGAGCTGTATCCATAGCTGTGTCATCTTTGTGACATGGTAAAAAGATTGGTGTTTTGCTATATCTGTCTACAATAACAAGACATGCATTGTAACTCTTATCACCTCCAGGTGGTAATGCAGTTACCCAATCCATGTGAACCACTTCCCATGGGGTACTTGGTTCTTGGATATGGATCATCAGACCAAATCTTTTACCAGTAGCTTTATTGGCTTTCTGGAATCTATCACAACTATGACAGTACTCAATGACATCTTTTCTCCAAGATGGCCACCAGGCACATGTCTTAATTCTTTCCATTGTCCTGTCTTCAGACAGATGTCCAGAATAAATGTTATCATGGCATTCTAGTAGTATTGTGTTAATCAACATTCTACTACATAGGACCGTGACACATGTGTGTTTAGATCTATGATATAGTATACCATCAAACAAATGGAATCTTCCATTATCATAAGATGTTTTCCAAATATCATCCAGAGAATTAGCCAATGCTGCATCTTTACAATCTTTTTCAAGTAGAGCAGTAAGAATATGACAATTATTATCTTGCTTGTAGCTTTCCCTAACTTCTTCAAAGAATTCTGTTCCAACATCTGGGATATTAATTCCTTCAATTGGAATTTGAGGTTCTGCACTTGTAGGAACATAGGCAGGATTATCAGGTGTATTTGGTAATGCCCATCTACTCAAGCCATCAGCATTCTTATGAATATTTCCAGATTTATGTACTATGGTCGTATTGCCTCTATACTCCTGTATAGCAATCTGCCATCTCAACATGTGTCTGTTTGGAGCTTTCATGTTAAGAAGTGATTTAACTGCATTACAATCAGTAATTACTTCAAACACACTACCATCAAGATAGTAATGAAGTTTTTCCAGAGCCCAAACAAGGCAAAGGCACTCCATTTGGCTAGCTCCATATCTGGCCTCAGTAGGTTTAATTTGTCTTGAAATGAAACAAATTGGACCTTCATAAGGCTTGTCATTGACAATTTGAACTTGATGAAGAGCAGCTCCTAAGCCATCACCACATGCATCAATATACAGCTTGAAAGGAAGTTTCCAATCTGGCATCAATAACAATGGTGCATTGGTCAAGGCATACTTGATTTTATCATATGCTTGAATTCTCTCCTGTGTCATTTCAAAAACAGTTTGTTGATCACAAATTCTGTACAATGATCTGGCATGGATTGCAAAATCTTTAAGGTGTTGCCTGTAATAACTGGCAAACCCTAAGAAAGACATCATTTCTTTTTTGTTCTGGGGCATTTGTTTCAGTAAAACTGCAGCCACTTTGTTTTTATCAACACCAAGGCTTAGTCCTGAGACTACATGTCCTAGAGCTTTTAACTCATGAAACCCAAAATTACATTTTTTAAGAGAAATTTTCATGTTCACTTGTAGAATTTTCTTAAGTACTAATGAAAGTCTCTCTAAATGTAATTGCCAGGTCTCTGAACAAATGATAATGTCATCAATATAAATGATTAACCATCCCTCTGATAATTCATGTGGGAAGATAGTATTCATCATTTTTTGGTAATGAGAGGGTGCATTTTTAATACCAAAAGGCATCCTCAAATATTCATAAATACCACAATGAGCAATTATTCTCAATAATTTCCTAGCATGAGGTGTCAAACCATTCTGGTGAAAGCCTTTTAGAGCATCCATAGAAGTGATGAATCTTGCTTTGGATAATTGAGTCAAATTCTCATGAATTCTAGGGATTGGATACCTGTCTGGAATAGTATAGGTATTCAGTGCTCTAAAATCACCAACCATCCTTGACTTATCATTATGCCAAGTAATGATTACTGGAGTTGTGACTTCCACTTCCTCATTGTGCCCAACTTTTCTAAGAACTCCCAGTTTCATTAGTTCATTAATATGATTTTCTAATGCTTCTCTAGCCCTAGGGCTAGCTGGGTAAGCTGGTCTCCTTAATAGTGGCGGATAAGGCCTTTCCACATTAAGCATAATGTCCACCTCATGGCCTTTTATAGCCCCAAGTGGTTCATTATCAGAAGCAAAGGCTTCTCAATATTGAAATAAAACTTCAATAAGTTCTTCCTTCATTTCTGGTGTTAATTCAGGACTAATTTGTGCTTCACTTAGCTGATCTGACACAAATTTTTCTTTTTTAACATTCTTTACTTGTTGAATGACAGTAATTTCTTTTCTTTCTAGAGAAAAAGCAAATTTTTGCCTTTTATTTTCCCCTATAGTGAAATACCTGTCCTTATGATTGTTAATATCAATACCATAGATATTGAGGTAATCATTTCCAAGTATAAAGTGTTGTGAAGTACAATTGTTCTTAACAACAAATTCAGCTTTCAATCTTATACTCCCTGCTGGATGAGGAAATACTATTGCTGCTTCAAATATACCCAAAGGGTGCATGTTTTGGCTAGCACTGCTGAATTTTACACCTTCAATTGGCATCAACTTGTCTTTCCAATTGGTATAAATTATGTCAAGATAATCTTTTGCAACACAAGTGCGAAAAGCACCTGAGTCAAGATGTATCTTGGCTTCTGTGTTATTTATCACAATATTAGTGATACAAGATGACCCAGCTGTATAACCTTTACCTCTAGCAGGTTTGGGTTTTTGCATTTTGGCATCTTGCACATGTATGAGATCCATACATTCATCACTGTACTGTGGTAAGTGAGTATGTACCTCAGTGACCTCAAAAGAGACATTAATGTTCTCTATACCAAGTTGTTCTGATGCTTCTTCTTCTTCTGAAGGCTCAGAATCACTTTCGTGTAAAGATACATCAGTTTCTTTTGTTTCTTCCACTTTTTCAACATTTATCTCATTGACTCTTGTATTTTTTGGACAAGTGTTTGCTAAATGAGATGTACTTCCACATTTATGACATTTCAAAGGAGGTCTGTCATGTGGTTTATTTGGTTTTAAAATTGGTTTCCCACTAGTCTTGTTGTCTATTGGGGGTTTATACCAATTTCTTCCAATTTTTGTTCTAGTAGTGATATCCTCCATAGCATTGATATAATCTTCTGTAGAGCAAGGCTCAATACATCTGCTTCTTATAGCATGCTCAAGGTCACCACCACACTTTCTTAATATCCTCTTATGTACCATTGGTTCAGACATATCAGGATGAAGGGCAGTTAATCTGTCCTTCTGTTTAAGAAACCAAGTCATGGGCCTGTCCCTCTCAATATTAAAAATGGCTTCTTCAAAAGAATTTTCCATTCTAAATCTCCAGGAATCATTTGCCCATTTGGAAATAACTTGTTCTTTCCACCAAGGCCAAGAATGTTTACCATGGTCTTGTCTCATTTTGTAATACCATTTCTTTGCTAATTTGGTAAATAATGAGTGTAATCTGGCACTTATGTATTCATCTGGTATGTTAAAGTCTTCTTTAAACATATAAATTGTTTTCATAAATTCCATATGATTATATTCTCCTTCACCACTGAAGGTTGGCCATTCCTCTAATCTTGGAATGTCCTTATAATTGCAAGCAGTTTCCATGTCATGACTTGAAATTGTATGATGTAATTCATTATTCAAGTTAAGCACATTTCTGTCAAGAATTGGTGTGGATTGCCTTGGCAATTCATTTTTTAGTGATATATTATTAATACTTGACTGAATGTCTTCTTTCAATTCAAGTCTTGCTTTATCACTTTTTTCCAATTGTTCTTGAAAAAGAGCTGCATTGTGACCAGTTGAATTTTCCAAGTTTTGTACTTGTATTTTCAATTCTTTTAACTGTCCAGTTATAAAGGAAATTGAATGTTCATCTGGTTGATTGAGTAAGGTAACTTTAAGCTCAAGTCTTTCACAAATTTGCGTCAAAGACAAAATATTTGCCTTGTTGACATTTTCAAGGCCAATTATGGTCTTTTGTTGGTCTTTTACTTGTAGTATCTCATTACCCAATTTTTGTTGGACGTGATCAAATGCTTTAAATTTTGCCATAATTTCTTTATTACAAGATTCAAAGTAAGTTACAAGTTTTACAAGATGTACTTCTTTGGAAAGGATTGGTTCAATCTTTCCTCCTCCTTGTTTTTGAATTCCATCAAAGTTCTTGCCATATTGAACACATTGTCCATGGCTGTCTTTTCCTTCTTTGGGATTCTGTAATTCTGAGGGTAAGGTTTGTTCCACTTGGGCTTTGCCTTTCCCTTTGCCTTTTGCTTGCCCTTCTGGTTGGTCTTTGGGGCTTGCTTGGGTTTGTTTGGCACTTGTTGAGGCAGATTTTTGCTGGTAGATGCTTGAGGAGCTTCCACTGGGCTGTTGTCCTTGCCTTGAGCCAATTTCTTCTTCTGATCCTCTGACAACATGCTTTGGTTTTTCAACCAAGCTTTGATCTGTTGGACTTGTCCTTTGACAGACATTGGTGTCCAACCCAGCAGAAGATCTTCTGTCTTTTCTGGCCCCATGAACTTCTTCACTTGAAGATAAGAGTTCATGGTGCCTATCCAAAGACTTGGAAGGAGTTCCCACTCTTGTTGTTTTGACACCAGGAACCAGTTTTTCCATTGGGATTGATAAATTTCCACAGCTGCCTGTTGGAAATGGTTCAGGTCTAACAGCAATAGCAGTTATGTCAGCTTCTGGACTCTCAATAAGAGGTTCAAAGGTGCTGGCTAACCTTTGGGAACTGGTGGAAGTTCTGGCATCCTCCATTTGTGCCTCTCCTCTGGGAGGACATTCTTGACTTTTGGATTTGTGGCTGGAATGTCCTGGTCCAGATCCATTTGATTGGATGGAGTAGTTACTTCCACTTCTAGTAGGAGTCATTTCACGTCAATTTTAATAAAAAATAGAGTAAAATTGAATTGAATTCACCTGCAGGACCTTTAAAGGGCTCTTTGGTTATTAAACCCCTTGGTGCTGGACTGGTTTGAATTTCAATACTGGACTCTGAGGCTTCAGGGTCTGAAGAATTTTCTCTGATTGAAGACACTAGAGAAAATTAAAAATATAAGTTATTTTATCAAATAATGAAAATAACATATAAACTCAACTTATTAAATAAAGTTGTTTTAATGTAATTTTATGGCAAATTACGTCAAAAATAAAAAAATGTCTAAGATAAAAGAAAAAATGTTTTTAGTAAAGATTTTTATTTTTTAAAGATTTTTTTATTTGATTTATTATTTTCTTTAAAGAAATAATAATTATGCAATTAACAAGTTAATTAATCAAAATTGTATTATTATTCACTTTATACTAGAATAACTCAAAGAATAAATTTCAAGTCTGTGATGTGAAAAAGCCACTAGTTAGACAAAAGAAATTTATTCCAAGTCACTCAATAGTATATTGTTTCAAACAATATTCTTAAGAAAAAATAACTTTATTAATATTATAAAGATTATTTATAAAGGATAAGTCCCAAAAAAGCCAATATTAAGACAAATATGGCAATTTTATGTCAAAAAACAGTAAAATAAGGTATAGAATATGATTTATGTCCCAAAAATTGGTTTAAAATCACGGCCAGGCCCCCAAATGTAAGGTTTGTCTATGAAACTCTTGATAATAGTAACAATATCAAGAGTACTATGACTGTCCTCAGTAGAAAAATATAATATAATAAAATATTACAACCACAAATTTAAATATAATTATATATAAAAAAATAATTTAATTATTATTATAATAATATAATAATAAAAAAATAATAATAATAATTATAATAAATTATAATTATTCTATTATTTTTATAGTCACTGACAGTTATAACAATAAGAAGTGTAAAGCTCTTAATGAGACAATTACGCGTGGAAAATATGAATATTAACCACTTATAAATAATATAAATATTATTTATAAAAAGAATTAAACACACACTGTGCAGAAATAATTCCTTTAGAATAAAAATTCTATATAAAAAAACTAATATTTAGATAAAAAAATATAGAACTTTAAAGAAAACTTACTTATAAGATTTATTTAATACAACAAGTCTAATACAACAGTTATTATACTAAATAAAGGTTATAAGTTAAAAAACACGTCAAAAATCAATAAATTTAAAGATAAAACAACTTTTCATAATATAAATTATGATTAAAGAGTTTTTGAGAGGAATTTGTGGATTTTAAAAGATATTTAAAACGATAATTTTATATAATAAAATATATTATTGGTGATTACAACAATAATCTAAGTTCTATGACTTCAATTCTTTTAATTTTTATAAATAAAGAGTAAAAATAACTTAAGAATTACTTTTAATAATAAGATTTTATATTTAATAAAACTTTACCTGTTTAAATTTCTAATATGATTGGATTGATAATGAATGATGGACAAAAATAGTGATGAAAAGACTCTTTTTATGTCTTAAGAGCAGCTCTCATGATTCATAATGAATGTAGAGGGCGTGCTCAGGTCAAAACTGAAAAATCATGTTTAAAAATAAAGTTCTTAACTTAAGGCAACTTATTTTTACTTCCAATTTAAAGTTACCAGTGTTATTCTTAACTTCATGTAACTTTAATCCTCATTTAATCTAATTATTTTAAGTTTTTTAATATAAATAAACTTATTTATATTAAAGTTCATCACATGAACAACTTAAAAATAGAGTTTCAAGCAGAAATCTCTTAAACTCAATTTTTAATTAATTTTTAAAGAAATCATAAATTTCTTTGAGTTTAATTAAAAGAGTAAATTTCCAGGCTAATTACCCAGGAAATTTATTTCTAAAAGATACTTAAAATTTGATTTATATATTGATAATATTAAATTCTAAGTTGAGTGAAATTTTCAAGCAAATCCATTAAGAATTGGATTTTTAATGAATTTTTGAAGTTATTGCTATTTTTCCACGTAAAATAGCAAAACACACCAAACCTTAAGTTCTGATAAGGTTTTAATGCTTGAAACTTTAAAGTTTTAAGCTTAATTAAGCTCTGACAGTTCTTAAAACCTTGATTTCAAGCCTGCATATTGGGATTTACCCTTTGGCAGCTTGAAATTCCTGTCCAAATTGGGATAAAACCAGTTTAAACCTTAAGGTTGGATCAAAGTCTAATCTTAAAGTTTAAATAAGGTTGAAAATCCTCCAATACAGGTGGACAACCTTAATTGAATCCTTGCAGATCCAAAAAGTTGGGTACCCCAGCTCTATTTGGTCTTTTTCCTTTGTCCCACCTTTCTGCATGGATTTTGCCCTTTTATTTATTTAAAGCCATACTATGGCCTTAAACCCTTTTAAATTGAGCTCACACAGGATTTACATTCTGTATGGCAAATCCTTAGCCAATTCAGTAAATATACACCACACCTCAATTTTAACTAAAATTTTGGTAAGTTTGCATAAACCTTATGCAACTTTAAATTTAAGCTTAATTAAGCTTAAATTTAACAATTTTAAAAAAATGTCAAAAAAGTTACATTGGTACTGTGAGATTCTTAAATCTTCCAATAACATAAAAAATAAGTGGTTTTGGGTATAACACCCTATGGGTGTACCCTAGGTTATTTTTGGTGTAGAATCCAAAAATGACATAATATTTATAACTTTGTTTATCCAAAAAAAGTTATACTTATTTTTTATTATTTTTTATTTTAAATTCAACTAAAAAGTCTGTTTAAGACAAAATTAACTGTTTATAAAGTCATTTGTGGCCTTATGGGTATGTCATACATACCTCACAGGCTCACAGGATTTATTTAATCAATGGTAAACGGATGATTTGGATTAATTAAAATATCAAAATGAAATTCCTTACCTAAATTAATAAACAAAAAAATAAAATCAAAATAGATTAATTAACATGGTCAGTTTGATAATCAGTTGAAAAGCAAAAATATAATTGAGAATGAGAATAATTATGAAGTAAAATTAAAAAAATAGGTTCTTATTATCATTTTGCTAAAAGAATTTGAAAAAAGTGTTATATTTTATTCATTTAAAAATTGATAATTATTATTTAGATAAAAACGTAATTATGACTGGTAAGAATAGGTAGGATAAAACTAGAAAATGAAATTAGCAAATTTTGTCTAAAAAGATCTAAGATTTAGTTAGAAAACATTCACAATTAATTAGTAAAAACAATATCTATTTTTTTCTATTAATTAAAGATTCAAAATAAAAAAACACCCCATTGGGGGTAGATGGTGAATAATCAATATGATAGGGCCAGTTGGGAGGTGGATGGAGTAGTTAAAGAGGATCTTAAAATGACAAAATGATCCTAAATCAAAGGAATTTCCTATAATAATAAGAAAAATAATAAGAAAAATAATAAGAAAAATAATAAGAAAAATAATAAGAAAAATAATAAGAAAAATAATAAGAGAATAATAAGAAAAATAGTGATGAATTTAATAATGAAGAGCTGATTGTGACCTAGCACTTAAAATGAGGTTGAAGGGTTTGATATTGAGTTTTTTGAGATCAATTAACTTGCTTGGTAGCTGAAATAATTGAACACTCAAAAACAAAGGAAGTTGCTTTTTCTTAAAACAGTGTGAAAAAGAAAAAATTAGAATGTGATTCCAAAAAAAAGGTGAATAAAAAAGTATTCTTCTTTGAGTTTAGTCAAATTAGATGAGACAAACTGGCCTGAAAAGATGAAAATTAATAATGAATAAGTGAATTCTCAAAGATTGGAAATAATTTGAAATGAAAAATAGAAATTGAATGATTTTATTTATAATTTCTCTTATTAAGCTGAGAAAGAAAAGCTTAACATTTCTTTGGGTTTTTCTAATTTGGAGCCAGGAAAAATTTGAAATAATTCAATTTAGCTCCAACAAATTAATGAATTTTTATAATAAATTGAAAAAATTAAATCAAAATCCAATTTTGAGACTGAAAAAAGATTGATTCATTTGATTTTATTTTCTAACACCTTCATTTTAATGCACTAGCAGCTGATACTGCACAAAACGAAATTGAAAATTGTTCACATAAACCCAATGCAAATCTACCATCCATATAAATGGATGAATGAGCTCAAATCATCATTTTGCTTTATGGTTAGACTAATTTCAGTCACCAAGCTATGTTTCCAGATTTATAACCCGCCTTTCTCAAATATATCTCACTTATTTCCAAATAAAAGATAAAATTTTAATCACATTGCTCCCTCCTAATCAGCTTGGTAAAACATTTATTATTTTGAAATTTAAGATACATGCCAAAAAAGGATTTTCATTCTGAAATCACTATAAAATATTATAAGTTTAAACACTCAACATATCATTCCCTCCAGAATTACATGAGTGAATTACCAATTCATTCAGACTCACAAATCAATGTCAGAATTTGTTTCACTTCCACAAGTGGCTTGAAAAATTCAATGAAGAATTTTTGAAATCCATATTATGTTGCTATTTTAATAACTCCAATTCTTTTTCCCATTTTTCTTTCTCAAATTTTCTTTTGCCATATTTTTCCTACATTCAAAATCTAGTTTTATGTATTTCAAAAACCTTTCCTTGTTATTTTGAACCAGGTGGGCTTTTTTATCTTTAATTCACTGTTTTTTATCCCATTCCAAACAATCATTATCAGTTGCCTCATGAGCTAAATCTCAATAATTCAACCTGAAAGACCAAAGTTGCAAATACAAAAAAATTACTTCAATTTTTGCCAATACTAAATAAGATTCTGATATTTTGTAGAAGATTAATAATTGATATTCCTTTTTGAACCACTTGCCTCATTCAAATTAAAATCTCATCCCTTCTTTCTATCTTGGGATGAGCTGATTTCTATTTTCCATACCTAATTAAGAAAAAACTACAATGAGTACACCCCAAACCACTTCTAAAGAAACTCAAAACCCCAATATCTACCAATTCATCAAAATTTTGATTGTATTAATCTATTCTCTGTGGAATTATAACAGTTTCCTCTTTGGTCACCATAGATTCCTAAATTTCAATGCTCGATTCAAACCTAAAAAGTCTTTTCAATCCCAAATAGACTTAATTACCTCATTATTCTCAACACCTTCCTTAACTTCACTGGAATGAACTTCCTCAAACTCTTTTGCATGATAAATTGCCAGTGGTATAACCTTTGGTTTTTGAACAAATAGGGAATCCATCTCATAAAAAAACCCAAACTTTCTATCTTTTTGGCCATATTATTGATGCCCCTTCTCTCACATTATTCAGTGATTTCCACTCCAGCTAGGTATTAAAACCTTTTAGCTGTGGTATCTTTCCTCTTATATGCCTCCCATCATTTATGAACTATTGTGGAGCTGAGATCCAATTAGTGACAGTATTTGATTCTTCATCTCCATATAAATCAGGTGCAAATTCTTTTTTTACTTGAAGGCGCTTCCCAAGAGATTTTGAGCCACTTATTACAAAGCATGCATCAAAGTTAAGTTTATTTTTGTGAGCCTTGGGGTATATTTTGCATACCTAAATAGACAAAAATTGATATTAAAATAAATTATTAAATATTCTTAACCCATAAGTCATGCATATATCCAAAATTCATCATTTTCTATTAAAGGAAAGATGCATAACCTTTTTGTGAGTAGGTAAATCCATGTATTGAAGGCCAGATTTGGCTTCTACATGGAAATTCACTCAGGATATCTCCATAAAGTTAATAAGCTTAAATTAACTATATTAGGTGGTCATATGGAAAATAATTCAATACCACATAAAAGAATTGTGAAAATTGCTGTTTTTCTCAATTTAACACCAAGTTAATGGGAATTTGAGAAGTCCCATGTTACATATACAGTAAGATTAGTGTTATTCATGTTTGTGTAGCTTAAAATTAAACTTTTGGTACACCCATAGTGAATATTGGTCTTTAAGCCTGAATTACTATTTTTGATGTGAAAATTTTTAAGGGGGAAAAAAGACATCAAAGAGAGCCAGGGTACCCAACTTCTGAGGCCTCTGAGGCGTGGATAGCTCTAAAGCTTGGATCTATGGCTGATAATGGCCCAATCAGTATATTAAAACCTTTTTGGAACTTTGTTACCAAGTTAAACTCTCCTTAAATCATAAGAAAATTGCAAATAAGCTGCTATTTTGACATGACAAGGAGGTAAAGAGCAACTTAGACTCCTGTAGCCATGTCAATTCTTAATTATTTTCCATTTATTATCCTTAAAAGAGTAATTAAAACCCTTTTTGGACTAGTATCCATTGATTTACCACATAGAAACCTGCTATACTGTGCTATTTGCAATTCTACATAGAAATAAGGTAAAAACTTCAAAAATTCATTCAAAATACAATTCTTAATGAATATCTCTTAAGCTTTCAGGACCAATGTAGAAACAAATACTTCATATAAAAACCAAAAAGAATCACAGTTTAATGAGTAAAATTAAAAGTCTTACTTATAGTCTATTTTTGATAATTCCATGTGAAACACTGAATCTTCAAAAATTCACAGAAAATACAACCTGTGATGAAGTTTCCAATAACATTTATAACTTTGAGAAATTAATTTTTATTTTGAAATAAAATAATATTCAAAGTTTTTACTCCTTTTATTCTTAGACATAAATGGGTTGGTAGTCATGTAAAAGCCTTCATTAAGTAATTATGATAATCTCATCTGATAACAGATGATGCAATCAATATTCCAAGAAGGGTAATTGCTTTCTCACTCACTTTTTTTTCAGTTTGCTCCATAGATTGCTCCTGTGAGCTGTCATTGATTTAAAAGAGGCCCCCTCTTGCTTTTTTTTCCTAATCATCTTATTATCCAATTATACCTTTATTACCAACAAGTAAGTATTAGCTGAAATCTTTGCTTAAGTGTTCCAAATTTTTCATAATTAATAATAAAGATGTGAAATCATATAAATAAATTATAATTTGTTTTAAAACTTCCATAAATTAATTTTGATCCTTTAAATCCACAATTTATCCATCAAATCTCTTTACCAATTCTTTTCAAGGTTTTATTGGAGTATTAGTGAGTGGTTTTAATTAATTCTTAAGGTTTTTCTCTAGTATTAGCTTTATTCAAGAGTTATATTCATAATTATTCTTGCAAAAGATGATTATATATTAAAATATTTGTATTATTGTATTCAAGAAGTTTTATTATTAAATACTTCTTGCAATTGATTCTTGTAGAAAATTCCTGCATGCTGTTGTAATCATTAGTGGCTTATAGCAAGTAAAAGAAATAATTAATTAATTAATTATTTGATTTTAGGTATCATAATCTTCTCATTATATTTCATAAGAACAGTCATAGTACTGTTGATTAATAGTAATATTATTAATAGTTTCATAGACACATCTTACAATTGTAAATGAGTAGTCTGTTTGAGTTGGATTTCCACAGGGATTTACAATAATTGAGGTTTATTTTGTGGTTTATCATCTTTTCTTTATGGAATGGTGTGGAATTATTAGTATAAAAGCTGGTTTTAGATTTTGGAGGAGGGTGTATGGAAATAAGAAATTTGAATGATATATTCAATAGCCCCTAGTAATTTCTTGATTTTCCTTTTGGATGGAGGGGTTAGGTTTAAATAAGAAAAAAAGTGAGGTTATGCTCAAGCCTTTAATTGCCATCAATTGAAATTAAATAAAAAACTCAGGGGACTGAGTTAAAAAAGTGTGGTATCTAGGCTTTAAATCCAACATTTTTGGAGTGGGTTATTTTATACATTGGACACCCCCAATATCTTACCATAAACTAATTTCTCAATGATTTATGAGTTCATGCTTCTGAATCAGGTGTTGCTTTTAATATAGGACTTTTAGCTAAAAGATGAACACCTTGTGGCTGGAATCAATTATTTTTAGTTGAGAAAGAATTAATCCTTCAGCTTATTATTATATTTAAATAAAGTCTTATTCTGTAATTATTCACATGCCTAAGTATTTTGCCAAAAACATTTATTGCTTTCAATTCATAAGCTTTACATCAAATAATTTTTGAGGGATAGCAAAGTCTCTTCAGTACTACTATACTTATAAATTAAATAGAATATTTGATTCAAGTCCAACCCCTTTATAAATTGAATACTTGAAAAATAAAATATAGTTTGAAATGGTTGGATATTTGTATGAAATAAGCCTCTTTTTTAAATGGAGATTTTTTGTCTTAGGTGCTTAAAATAAGTAAATTTCAGGCTGAGTATATGATGAAGCTATAATAAGACTATTTACAACTTTAAATAGGACAGTGACACAGTGAAATTAATTTGAAAAAGGTTTGAGGATGATAATAATGGCTTAAAGGTGAAGTAATAAGCACTTTCAAATTAAGAAATAGTGGTGGTGAGTGCTTTTGAAAGCCCTGGGTGCAGTCTTACCAATTGGGTTACTATAATAAGAGCTACAATACTAAGAATTAAAGTATACCTGACTTTTTTTTCCAAGAGTATAACTGTTTCTGACAGTTGTACTACATAGGAATTTAATAACAGGATGAGGAAACCTTTTCTGGTGGAGCAAAGGCCTCCTTTTATCCTAACATGGGGTGGAATGGCCCTCCAGACCATCCACGCAGAGGAAGTGAAGGGTTTTTACTTCTGGGTACTGGCTTGTGGCTTCCACAGAGCCTGCATACACTGTATTGGGCTCAGATGTGGTTTTGAAACCACATCTGGGCAGTTTTCACCAATACAGGGTGAAAATATTCATCTGGGGACCACACAGCCCTCTTCTGATGTGTATGATGCATAGAATTCTGTAAAGAACCTGTATGGGACCCCAGTATTTAATGAACTATGTGGTATTGAAGTATAAACATGCTTCTTTGTCTGTTTGACACCTCATAATCATGGTTGTGGGATATTATCCCATAGTAAAGGTGTATTAGCCCAATTGTGGGATTTTAACCTTAAAGCTGCTATACCTTTGTCAGTTTTTGAGACATTGAGCTCAAAGTTGGCTCATTGTGTAGCCCTGGATGGGATCTACACAATGGTACCTCATCTGGTATGGGTAACAATAGATATGGCAAAGGTATGCCATGTACAAGTTTTGTTATTCATACATATGATTTTCTCAACATCTGTATGGAGCTTATTTGCTCCATAAATTTTGTTCTAGATGGGATATAGAGGAATGAAAGGCACCATCAGATATCCCTGTTTGCGCTCTTTCCAAAAATCCCCCACTTTAAGTATCTCACACTAAAATTGTAGAAGTTAGATGAGAGGTGAATATTTTGTTCACCCTTATTTGACCTTATTTTTCCTATAACTTCTGTAATTTTGGTGTTAGCTCAATTTGGCTAGTACCATTGGATAGCCCTCACTTAGAGATTCAATTTGGATACCCATTTTCTGGGGTTAAGCCTCTTCCTCTGGATTTCAGATTAGAGGTGAAAATTAAGGTTTATGCTCAGCAACAACTTTGAGCAGGAATAACTTTGTTATTCTTTGTCCTATGATCATGGTACTTTTATATTTGGAAAAAGGTGAGCTTCCTCTTTAGTTTGATACCTTTTGAGCTGATTTGGCTCAGATCCATGTTTTGGTGGTATCTTGGCTATACCATTGGTTTATGGTATTTGGCTGTCATGCTTGTGCTCTGGTTTTGAGTCACGGGCTGACAGTAAATTTATAAATAGCTGAGTGATATCAATGGATTTGATGGAGAAAGCAGTGGGATTCAAATTATTCCCATTTAAAGATAAAATTGAGTGAAATATTTCTTAATCAGAAAATTTAGATCATAAGAGTTTTACATAATGATACCTTCAAATGAAGAGTTTTTAATGCCAATTTGACAGAAATTAAATCCAAAACTAATTATTTCCAGTTATCTTCTTCTTTTTTGAAACCGATTTTGATTTTAATTATTTTTTTGTATTATCAGTAGCCACAATAGCCAACACAGCTATCTACACCATAGTAAAGATTGGGTCTCTCCTCAAAAAAAAATACATCACCTTTATTTGAAATTTTTCTTTCATTTTGTTTTTTTTGATCTTTTTGAAATATTTGGAAACTTCAAAATATCAATTCCTAGTAATTTTCATGGGCTTGGTATCCAAGAAACAGGAGGTTATTTTTTACCAACAATAATTATAAATTCATTAATATCTAATTATTCCATGTTATTTTTTCTAAGATTTGACTATGAAACAATAAGTAAATCTTACTAATATTTGACTTTTTGTACTTCTAATGCCCCAGCTTGAATGAATCATAAGATTCAAAAAAATTCAATAATAATCTATTGCTATAACTATGGAATAAACATATTTATCTTATCTAAAAAGAATAAAATAATATAATAAAATAAATATATTAATATCTTTTAAATTAATACATTTATTTCAGTTTATTAATGTGACCAAAATTTTCATAAATTTGTAAAAAATGGTTTTTTAATCACAATAAACAATTTACAACAATAATATCACTATCCTTAAAGTTATTTAGTAATATAAATACTGATTATAATAAAAAAAGCTCTATTAAGAATAAAAATGAACAGAAAATAACCTACTTTCAACACTTAATGTAATACTTTTGATTGATTTTGCTCCTGATAATGTAAATACAACTTATTTAAACTGTATTTACAATGTAAAATAGAGAGAAGTTCAATTTTTACTATTTTTATGTGGATTTAGAGGTTTTGCAATACCTTTAACAAATAAAAATAAAATATTGGTGTAATTATGTAAAAGCTGGTGATTACTATAAGATATTGGCTTTGTCTTCAAAAATATAAGAGTTTTAGATTTAAATAATATAGTATATTACTTTTTGTTTAATTTTTCTATTGAATTGTATGTCTGAGGGGGAAACAGATAAAGGAGAGGTCCTTTTATAGTGGATATCCTTGCTTCTAGTAGACATTTACTGATTTTATCCACTGGAATTGATCAATAGTTTAAGGTTTGATGATTATTAAATTATTATTAAACCTTTTTATCTCATTATTAAACCAGTTGTTAGAGTTATCACTGTATCTCTAATTTTCTGACATAATAATATTGGAATATGAATTAATTATGTGGATTAAAGTAGTTTTAATAATAAAGTACAAATATAAACCAGTTTAATCTCTTATTCAAAGGTTAAACTGAAAAAAGGCTACAATTAAAGATCAAAAATTGTCATTTTTAAGCCTTAACTGTAATCTTTAACAACTTTCAAGTCTTCCAAGAAAATGAAATTCAGAGAGTCAATTTTAACAGCTTGGAATTTCCTTATCAAGGTTTCAAGGGTATTCAATTAAACTATCAAAACTCTATTTTTGATTATTTTTCTTTTAATACATCTTTTCTGTAAAAACTTGCTATTTTAGGCTCCAAAACATTATTTCATAGAGTTTTTGTCTGAATATCATAATAAATATTATTGCATTATTCATGTATTAGTTATTAGAATCTTAATTATCTCCTTTTTTAAAGTTTGAAACACTTTTAATCTTAAGTGGTCTACTGGTATTGCTATTTAAACCAATTTCCCATATTATTCTTAACTTTTCTTATAGCTTCCCAAATAAAGCTTATATAGTTACTCTTATAGTTTCTTTGCTTTGAATTTCATCTTTAATCAGGTCTTTATCAAGAGTATTTCAAAGTATATGAGCCAAAAACCATGAATATAGGCACCAATCATAAAAATGCACATATCCAGATATCTCAGTAAGTATTGGGTTTACAGATATGACATAAAAGAGTAATATGTGTATTCCTTTATGGGGAGTCCAATGGTTCCATTTTTTTCACATTTTTAGCCATTGTTCTCGTAGATAATCAAGAATTTATTCTTTTTTATGGTAAATTTTCCTTATTTTAAGATTATAATTTCAATCCTAATCATTAAAATAATTTCTGCAATTTTGTTTGTGACCTTTTTAGATATGTGGTTATATCCAAAAGGCTCACATTCCCTGCCAAAGAAAGATTTGAAACAATCTGATATAGTTAACTAGGGTATTATCTACTATCCTACCTCTTCAGTAGACATTTTTAGTCTTAAAGATCAATATTGCTTGATTTTCTCATTCTTTAGGTCTTCTTTCATATTTAAAACTTCTTGATAACTTGTCAGAATTATTTATATATTTATCAAAAACCCATTCATCTTTATGAGTTTTTTTTCCTATACCTCACCAGGTATTCCCTTTCTTTTCTGTTTCTTGTCCTCCTTTATTTGAGGACTCTTATTCTTTTCTTTTCTTCTCCTTCTTCTAGAGGAGGAATTTTGATTTGTGGTTTTATATTTCTCTGGGTAAATAATTCCTTATTACTTGAACTGTAAAGTTTTATTAGACTTACATAGAAGTTTGGGTGTTTGTTCAACAATTTACCTGTAAAATGTAGTTGTAAAAAATTAGGTCCATGTAGTAATTTTATAATTAAAATTTCTGAAAAGGAATCTTATAATTTCTTTGGTCCTTTACTGCTATCAACATCTAGTGTTGAAGCTATACTGAGACCAAGTATCCTATATTGAAATCAGGTGGCTTGTCACTTTTGTCCCATCTTTCTTCTTATATCTCAAATGATCCTTCATAAATCTATTTGCATGATGTATTTATTTATCAAAAATTATCTCAAAGTTTCTTTCTATTGGATTTATACAAACTAAGTCTTATTTGAAGTTTTCATAGGGTAGTCTTGGGTTCCAGCCTTTTTCCAAAATTGCAGATGTTTTGCCAGTCCATGAATCATTTAATGTCTTATATGCCAGCTCAGGAGCTGGTATTATAGTACACCAATCAAGGGTAAAACCATAAGCATCTTTAAATTCTAGGCCATAAGCACAGAATCGTCTGATCATTTCTTTGAGAATTTGTATCATATTTTCTGCTATTCCATCAGTCTGAGGGTTAAAGGCTGTTGAGAATGATATTCTTGTGTCAAACAATTTAGGGAGATTTGTCCCTAAGGCTGAAGTCGATTTGGGATCTCTATCACTTATGATATTTTGGAACAAGCCTGTATGGCTGATAACTTTATTCCATATCATTATGGCTATGTTGATAGTTGTGCCATCTTTGTAGCATGGTAAGAGCATTGGGGCTTTCCTGTAATTATCAACTAATACTAGGGATGCATTGAAACTTCTGTCTACTCTGGGAGGTATAGCTGTTTCCCAATCCATATGAGCTATTTCCCATGGGGATTTTGGTTCTTGTATTTGTATCATCATTCCAAATTTCTTACCTGTGGCTTTGTTTGTTTTTCAGCATCTGTGTGAGCCTTGCGGTATATTTTACATACCCAAATAGGCCAAAACTATCTTCAAAAATAAAATTTGAGCTATGCATAACTCATAAGTCATGCATATATTCAAAATTCATCATTTTTTATTTCATAAAAGATGAATAACTTTTTTTAGTAAGTAAATCCATGGATTTAAAACCAGATTTGGATTCTACACAAAAACTCACCTAGGGTAACTCCATAGATTGAATAAGCTTAAAATAACTCTAAGAGGTGGTAATATGGAAAATACTTAAATACAACATCATTAATACCACATAAAAGAATTGTGAAAATTTTTGTTTTTCTCAATTTCACACCAAAATAATGGGAACGTGATAAATCCCATGTTACATATACACTAAGAATAGTGTTATGCATGTTTGTGGATCTTAATATTATGGTATTTGTACATAAACCTTTGGTACACCCATAGTGGATATCAGTCTTTAAGCCTGAATTTCTATTTTTGACGTGAAAATAGTCATGGGGGGCAAAAGACATCAAAGAGAGCCTGGGTACCCAGCTTCTGAGGCCTCTGAGGCGTGGAAAGCTCTAAAGCTTTGATACATGGCTGATCTTGGCCCAATCAGTATACTAAAATTTTTGGGAACTTGGTTACCAAGCTAAAATCTTATTAAAATATAAGAAAATAGCAAATAAGCTGATATTTTGATGTTCCAAGGAGGTAAAGAGAAGCTTAGACTCCTGTAGCCATGTCAATTGTTAATGATTTTCCATGGATAAACCCTAAAAGAGTAATTGAAACCCTTTTTGGACCAGTATCCATTGATTTACCTCATAGCAACCAGCTATATAGTATTAGTTGCAATTCTATGTAGAAATGAGATAAAAACCTCAAAAATTCATTAGAAATACAATTCTTTATAAATCTTTCTGAACCTTTCAGGACCAATTCAGAATGGTATAATTTATATCAAAACCACAATTAATCACACTTTTACAAGTAAAATTAAAAGGTTTACTTACAGTCCATTTTTGATGATTCCATGTGAAACACTGAATCTTCTAAAAATTCACAGAAAATACACTCTGTAATGAAATTTCCAATCAAATTGCTAACTTTGAGAAATAAATGAGTATTTTCAAATAAAAGAATATTTACAGTTGTTACTACTTTTATTCTTGACCATAAATGGGTTGGTAGTCATGTAAAAACATCAATTAAGTAATTATGATAATCTTACATGACAACAGATGATGCAATAAATAATCCAAAAAAGGTTGATTGTTTTCTCACTCACTGGTTTTTCAGTTTTTTCCATGGCACTCCTGAGTGAGCTGTTGTTTACTTAACAGATGCCTCCTCTTTCTGTTTTTTCCAAGAATCATCACATTATTCAATTATACCATTATTACCAACAAGTATTATTTAAGCTTTTCTTAAATTGTTTTATCCTTTCAGAATCAATCAGAAAGACGTGAAATAATATAAATCAACTACATATTGTTGTAATCCTGTTATAAATCAATTTTGATCCATTAAATCCACAATTATCTCTCAAATTTCTCTACTAATATCTTTCAATAAGTTCTTTGGAGTATTAGTGAGTTTTTTGTCTTAATTCTTGTGGTTTTTCTCTATTAATAGTTTTCTTCAAGAGTTATATTTCTCATTGTTCTTTTAAAAGATAATTATATATTAAAATAATTTTATTATTTTAATAAAGAAGTTCTTATTATCAAATTCTTCTTGTAATTGATTCTTGTAGACAATTATTGCTTACTGTTATAATGACTAGTAGTGTATAACAAGTAAAATAAATAAATAAATAAATAATTAATTGTGGTTATAATATATTTTACTCTTATATTTCATAAGAAAAGTAATAGTACTGTTGATTGATAGTAATATTATCAACAGTTTCATAGACACATCTTACATTTGGGGACCTGGCCGTTTTTTTTTCAACCTTGTACCCTTAATTAATAAATTTTTAAGCTCTAAAATATATTGATTTAATTTTCTTTTCTTTCAATTTAAAGTCAAATATATTTTTTATTTTTGAAATTGTCTTTAAAATCTTTTTCATTGAGGAATTTGGTTTAATATTATATTGTTTTAAACAAGGCTTTTTCACATCCAAAAACTTATAAAATTATTCTTTGAGTTACTCTGAATTAATTTTAAATCAAAATCTTAAATTTTCAATTCTTTTAATTTAAAAAATAATAAAAACTTTTAAAAAATCTTTTAAGTATAAAATATAATTTTCCCTTTTTTCAAAAATATTTTTTTCTAGTGTCTTTAATCAAATACTATTCAGCTGGTAACAGACTCAGTAAAAGATATATTACCAGTTTAGAATATTTAGAAGCAGAATATGAAGACAGTATTGAAGCTCAAATTGCTAAAAGAGGCACTTTGTTTCAAACAGAAAAAAGCAAAACAACCACCAAAAGGTCGGTATTTTTGACTTTATTCTTAATTTTGTTCTCTTAAATTGATGTAAAATGGTGCATACCAGAAATGGAAGCAACTATTCAGTCGAACCAGATGGATGTGGACAAAGAAGAGGCAAGATCAAGTCCATAAGTGGCAATTCATCCTCAAGAAAGACACATCTGGAGGATGCCAGAGTTGCCCCCCATTCCCCAAGTTCTGCACCCACAAACTTTGATATGGGCTCTGAGTCTGAACCAATTCATGATAATACTTCAAGGGTTGAACCATTTTCAAGTGGCAGCAATAGAGATTTATCAATTCCAATACAAGAATTGGTACAGAGCAGCCAAAGAAGAGGAGTGGGAAATATGCCCAAGCCTTTGGCAGGGGGCCATGAACTCCTACTTACACATCAAGAGCTTTCTGGGTCAGGAAAAGACCATAGAACTATTAGGAGGATGGAGAACATTGTCTTTCAAATATAAGGTCCAAAAGATAAAGAACTGGTTCAAAAATCAAAGTCTTTGATCCATAGACCAGAAGAAAGAACTGGAAATGACTCCATATTTGGAGAAAGAAGGCCCAGTGGCATCTACCAGCTCCAGAAGTGTCCAAAGACAAGGCTAAAGGACCTCAGAAGAAGCAGAGAGGTCCCAAGAACCATCAAGGAAAGGACAAAAGCAAATCCAATTGGCACAGACCTTACCCACAGGGGTACAGGATCCCCAAATTGGAGCCTTCAGCCATGGACAGGGTCTTCAATATGGCCAGAACTCTCATGGAATTCACAGCCAAACAGCAGGAAAGGATGAACATGACCTTTCCACACAAATAATACAAGAGATAAAATTTGTTAAATCTAGTATTTATGTAGAACTTGGTACATTTGATGCAAATTTAAATAAAATAACATCAGATATAAGTGAATTGAAGATAAATGAAAGAACTTCTACTTAGTGGTATAAGCTGACAAATTTCAGACTTTATTCAATTACCAATACATGCAACAGAAATGAAAGTAAATTTCAAGTTCAAGAGGATTAAATAGGAGATATTTACATTTCACACATCAATGAACAACTTGAAATTCTGAGAAGTCAGGGTTTGGAAATAATTACTAATACCAATCAGTTTGCCACACATTTGGCAAAAAG
Source organism: Austropuccinia psidii (assembly GCA_023105745.1). NCBI lineage: Eukaryota > Fungi > Basidiomycota > Pucciniomycetes > Pucciniales > Sphaerophragmiaceae > Austropuccinia > Austropuccinia psidii. The sequence continues at coordinate 29,961,223 of JALGQZ010000013.1, read as the reverse complement.
TGACAGTGAGAGGAAGAAATTAAAGAATGAAATAATTGTAAATGTGGAGCAAAATAATAATAATTATGAACCACATATGCCAAGACATTCTACACCTTTGACTGAAGAGAAACCTTCTTCAAAATGAAGTTTGACCCCCTTTTTAGGAGAAAATCCTATCTGTGCAAAAGATATTCCCAAACTTGAAGAATGGCCAATATTCTCTAGTGAAGTAGAATACAATCATATTGAGCTCATCAGAACAATTGATATTTTGCAAGAGGATTTTCAAATACCTGATGAAATTATAGTGGACAAGCTACATGCCTTTTTTACCAGAACTGCAAAGAAATGGTATTACAAAATGAGACAAGATCATGGTAAACATGATTGGCCTTGGTGGAAATCTGAAATAATCACCAAATGGGATAACAATTCTTGGAGGTTTAAAATGTAGAATGCTTTTTGAAAGTGCCATTTTTAACTCAGAAAAGGATAAACCACTTCCTTGGTTCCTCAAACAGAAAGACAGATTATCTGCCTTACACCCAGATATGTCTGACTCTATGATTAATATGAAAATATTAAGAAAATGTGGAGGAGAACTAGAGCATGCTATCAAGTTCAGATGTGTAGAACCCTCTTCAACAGAAGACTACATCAATGCCATGGAAGATATCATTACTAAGACAAGAATTGGTTAAACCTGGACTAGAATCCCTATGGAATCCAAAATTGTCTCCAAACCTTCCAGAGAAGATAAGAGTCCTGAAAGACCTGTCTTGAAGTATCATAAATGTGGAAGCACCTCACATTTAACTAACACCTGCACCAAGAAGACAAAAATTAATGAAGTTCAAGTTAGTGAAGAAGCTCAGTGTACTGAAGAGAAAGAGGAATCTGACCTATATTTTGCAGTCTCTGAGGATACACCAGTAGAAGACTATCTCATTTAAAAAATTACAGATTTCTTTGAGTTCACAGAAGTCCATACTCACTTGCCACAGTACAGTTAGGATTCTCATAACCTGATCAATATCCAGGATACCAGAATGTGTAAAACCAAACCTGCTAGAGGTAAAGGGTACACTGCTGGAGCATCTTGTATCACAGCAATCCTGATAAATGATATCGAAGCCAGAGTAAATTTGGATACAGGGGCATTTTGTACTTGTGTAGACAAAGATTATCTTCAAGCCATACTCCCTGGATGGAAGAATCATCTATTACTAATAGAGGGTGTACAATTTGGTAGTGCCAGTAATAATATGTACCCTTTGGGCATATTGGACACTAATCTTGTATTTCCACATCCAGCAGGAAGTGTAAGAATGAAAACAGAGAGAGTAGTAATGGACAATTGCACATCCCAGAACATCATTCTTGTAAATGATTACTTTAATATTTATAGTATTGAAATAAATAACCATAAGGACAGATATTTCACAATTGGAGAAAATAAGAGACAAAAACTTGCTTTTTCCAATATGCCAAATCAAATATCTAGAATATCTTCTGTTAAAGATACCTATAAAGAACAATTTGTGGCTAATCAACTTTTTGAAGGACAAATTAATGCATCATTATCACCCAAGATGAGGCATGATCTTATTGAAGTATTATACACATATAAGAATGCCTTTCCTTTTGATAATGAACCATTAGGCACTATTAAAGGGCATGAAGTTGATATTACTCTTAATATTGACAGAAAATACCCTCCAGTACAAAGAAGACCAGCTTCTCCAGCCAGTTCCAGAGCTAGAGAAGCCTTGGAAGAACATATCCAAGAGTTGATCCAACTTGGTGTACTAAGACACATAGGCCATAATGAAGATGTTGAAGTGACAAGACCTGTTATTATTTCTTGGCACAATGATAAATCAAGGATGGGTGGAGATTTTAGATCATTGAATACCTACACAGCTCCAGATAGGTATTCAATTCCTAGAATTCAAGAAACCTTAACTCAATTGTCTAAAGCCAAGTATATAACATCCATGGGTGCATTGGAAGGTTTTCATCAAAATTGTTTGACACCCAAAACTAAGAAATTACTTAGAATTATCACTCACTGTGTTATTTATGAGTATCTTAGAATTCCATTTGGTATTAAAAATGCACCATCTCATTATCAAAGAAAGATGAATACCATCTTACCCACAGAACTATCTGAAGGATTGCATATCATTTATATTGATTATATTATCATATGTTCTGACTCATGTTCTTCTCACCTTGAAAGATTTGAAAGAGTACTTGACAAAGCTACAGGGGTGAATATGAAGATTTCACTCAAGAAATGTAACTTTGGCTTTGAAGAACCTAAAGCTTTAGGAAATATTGTTTCTGGTTCAAGCTTGGGTATTGACAAAAATAAAGTGGCATCAGTGTTACTTAATCCAATACCCCAGAATAAGAAAGGAATGATGTCTTTTCTTGGATTTGTCAGTTATTACAGGCAACACCTGAAAGACTTTGAAATTCTAGCCAAATCACTCTATAGAATATGTGATCAACAGACAGTATTTGATATGACACAGGAAAGAATTAAAGCTTATGAGAAGATAAGGAGAGCTCTTACAGAAGAACCTTTACTCCTCATTCCTTACTGGAATATCCCTTTCAAATTGTATATTGATGCATGTGGAGATGGATTAGGGGCAGCCCTACATCAGGTCCAACTTATTGATGACAAACCTACAGAGGGACCAGTTTGTTACATCTCAAGACAAATCAAACCAACAGAAGCCAGATATGGTGAAAGCCAGAGGGAGTGCTTATGTTTTGTATGGGCACTTGAGAAATTACACTATTATCTTTCTGGAAGTGATTTTGAAGTGATAACTGACTTTAATGCTGTTCAATCACTTCTCAACATGAAAACTCCCGACAGACATTTGTTGAGATGGCAAATAGCCATTCAAGAATATAGAGGTAACATGACTATAGTTCATAAGGCAGGAAACTCCCATGAGAATGCTGATGGACTTAGCAGGTGGTCCCTAGCCAATATTCCTGATAACCCAGCTTATGTACCTTTGGAAGAAGAACCACAGATTCCAATTGAAAGAATTAACATAACTTATATTGGGACTGAATTCTTTGAAGAGGTCAGAGAATCTTCTAAGCAAAAAAAGAATTGCCATATCTTGACTTCCTTGTTAGATTAAGACTTAAAAGATACATCTTTAGTCAATGCACTGGATGGGGTTTGGAAGATTTCACTTGTTTGATGGAATAATTTACCACAGAAAAAAACCTTATTGTGTAATGACATTGTGTAGCAGATTGCTTATCAATACCATTCTTCATGAATTCCATGATAGCACCTACTCTGGACACCTGTGAGAAGACAGAAAACTTGAAAGTGTGAGCCTTTGAGATATGACCACATATCCAATAAGGTCACAAAAAGGATTAATAATAATTATACCTTTAATATAATTATATTAAAATTAATTAGAATAATTATACACTAAAAATAATTACTCAAATATACAAAAAATACCATAAATTGGTACTAAAATTGGTTTAACTTAAAAACCAATGAATGAACATGTGAAATAAATTATACCATTTGATTCCCCATGGAAAAATACACATATACCACTTTTATGGCATATCTGTAAAGTCAATATTTAAGGAATTATAAGGTATAATACCTTATAAAAACCATAAAACCTTATTTATCTCAGAAACTAATGAAACAACATGTGAAATAAATTGTACCAGTGGATTCCCCACAAAAATCCACATATAAAACAATTAATAAGCTAATTCCCAAAATCAATACTTAAGGAATTATCCTGAATATATGCACTTTTTTGGTCAACGCATATATTCAGTGATCATAGCTAATATCTTCTAAAATATACATGATAGAATGATGAACCAAAAATAACGTTACCACGTAATTACTGTAAGAACACAGATATGAACTTTATTTTACAAGTTATAAACAAGGTTAAAACCTATGATGAAATATTGATAAAAATCAACAGAGCTGTTGACCACTTTGTTGTGAAAGTGCTCCAAACTAAAAAAAAAATACACAGTTGGATTCTACTAGTTCATTCGTGAAGAATGATGTAATTTTTATTATTAAATTCAGGGTATAACCCCCTGAAATCAAGGTTTGAAGTTTAAAATATTGAATTTCAACAGAAAAGATGAGTTACAAGAAAAATCATCAAAATTAGAGTTTTGATGATGTAATGAAAAGCTCTTGGCAGCATAATAAGGTTATGTCAGGCTATCAGAATTCACTCTCTGAATTGCTGTAGCGTGAAAACCTTAAAAGTTATTGAGGATCAAAGTTTGAGCTTAAATTGAGCTGTTATGATCACATACTGTAACCTTAAATTAAGTTTAACAGTCTTAAGAGTGATAAAATTGGTGAATACTATTAGTTTATGATTAAAACTAATAAAATCCACGAAATTTGGGGTTCTGCCAAGCCTCTGATGTCATCACACTTAGAGTTATAGTGATAACTCTAAATAATGGTGCAATAATGATGTAATATGGTTTGATCATGATGTAATCACCCTCAAACCTTAAAATATTGATCAATTCCAGTGGATATGATCAGTACACGTCTACTAGAAGCCTGTTGGACTCTAGGAGGGAGGTATTTACTATAAATAGAGCTCTTTTTACTCTGTTTTCCCCTCAGACGCATCAAAAACATTAAATCAATTAAATCAAAGGTAATTTCTTTATTCTTTATATATAAAACTATTATATTATTAAAGACCAAAGACCACCTTGCTATAATCATCTCTTTTGACGTGGTTAAATCATTTATTTAATTGTTTTTGTTAAAAATCTCTCTAAAAACTCATTTCCACGTAAAAATCCAGAATAATTTGTAATTTTCTTTATTTTTATTGTAAATACAATTTGAAAAGGTTGTATTTATATTTTTTGGCGTAAAATACTTCAAAATTATTATATTAAGTGTTAAAAGTAGGTTATTTTCTCTTATTATAATAATTTCTCTATTATTACTCTTTTAATAATTCTTTAATTAATATAAATAGTATTTATATTAATTCATAACTTTAATATTGGTAATATTATTGTTATTAATTGTTTTTTATTAATAAAAAACAATTTTTTACGCCTTTATTATTTGTTGGTAACAATAATAAAGAGCTTTTTAATATATTAATTATTTTATATTAATATATTTATTTATTATATTATATTTTCATAATATAAATTATATTATTATATTTATTTAATAATATAATTATTTTACGCCATAATAATAATAATTATTTATTATTATTATATTTTTAATCTTATTTATTCATTTTATAAGGACATTCAGAGTACAATAAGTAATAAATTAGTAATTTTTACTTATTGTTTCATAGTCAAACCTTACAGAAAGAGTGAAGAACTGTGCATGGTGGCCATCTTGGAGAAAGGAAACCATTGAATATTTCCATAGCTGTGATGGATGCCAAAAAGCAAACAGGATTACAGGAAAGAAATTTGGACTGATGATTCAAATTCAAGAACCAAAATCCCCTTGAGAAGTTGTTCATATTGATTGGGTCACAGCACTTCCTCAAAGTGGTGACAAAGGTTATAATTCCTGTTTAGTCATTGTAGACAGATATAGCAAGACTCCCATATTCTTACCATGTCATAAAGATGACACTGCTATTGATACAGCTTTTCTTCTATGGAGTAGAGTTATTTCTCATACAGGATTATTCAAGAATATCATAAGTGACAGAGATCCCAAATTCACATCTGCACTTTGGACCAATCTTCACACATTGTTTGGGACTAAGTTATCATTCTCAACACCATATAACCCTCAAATGGATGGACTAGCAGAGAGAATGATTCAAACTTTAGAAGACATGATCAGGAGATTCTGTGCTTATGGGTTAGAATTAAAAGACTCAGATGGCACTACTCATCACTGGTGCACTCTAATACCAGCATTGGAACTGGAATATAAGACATCAGTCCATTCTTCTACTGGCCAAACTCCTGCTATGTCAGAAAAAGGCATGGAATCCAAGACTCACAGCAGACACACTGAGGAAATACTTGATTGACATTAATCCTACTGCTTTCAGCTTCAAGATAATGCTTGATAAAGTTAAACATCATGAAAAACATAGTATCAATGATGCTTTTGACTATGCAAAACTGAAGTGGGACAAGAGTTACAAAGTACCAGACTTTAAAGTAGGGGATGCAGTTCTAGTTTCAACCTTTACTTTTAATATTATCAAAGGCTCAAAGAAACTTGAAGATTCTTATGTAGGACCTTTTTTTATTGTTTCCTTACATGGAACCAATTCAGTTCAAGTGGAATTTAGTGGCTAATTAGAAAATAAACACCCCACCTTTCCAGTCAGCTTGATAAAACCCTATCAACCAGCTGACAAAGAGTTGTTTCCTTTGAGGAACCCAACTCCTTTCACTGTACCACCAGTGGAACAGAGTGAATACAAAGCAATAAAGAAATTCCTTAAAGAAAGGAGACTTAGGGGTAAGAATCAAAGAGAATATCTTGTCAGATTTAGAAATCCAGTACATTAATATGAATGGCTGCCAGAATCAGAGATACCTGACTCAGATAAACTCTTGAGAAGATTTAGAAATGAAAGAAGGCCACAAGCCTGAATATGTCTATAAATGTCCTTTGAATCACTTGATCCGAGTATTGGAAAGAGGTTTGACAGTGGACATTAACCCCCTTTGGGCCTTTTTCTTCTTGATATCATTAATAAAATTGTAGTAAAATTTTATTTTTGGGTGGGAGGGAATGTGAGCCTTGAGGTATATTTTACATACCCAAATAGGTCACAACTATCTTCAAAAATAAATTTTAAACTATTCATAACCCATAATTCATGTATATATTCAAAATTAATCATTTTTTATTTCAGAAAAGATGAATAACCTTTTTGTGAGTACGTAAATTCATGGATTTAAGACCAGATTTGGATTCTAAACAAAATTTCACCTAGGGTATCTCCATAAAATAAATAAGCTTAAAATAACTCTAATAGGTGGTAATATGGAAAATATTTCAGTGCCACATCATTTATACCACATAAAAGAATTGTGAAAATTTTTGTTTTTCTCAATTTCACACCAAAATAATGGGAATGTGAGGAATCCCATGTTACATATACACTAAGAATAATGTTATGCATATTTTTGGAACTTAATATTATGGTATTCTTAAATACACTTTTAGCAGTCTTGAAACCTGAATTTCTGTTTTTAATGTGAAAATAGTCAAGGGGGACCAAAGACATCAAAGACAGCCAGGATACCCAGCTTCTGAGGCCTCTGTGGTGTTGACAGCTCTAAATCTTAGATACATTGCAGACATTTGCCCAATTAGTATACTAAAACCTTTTGGGACCTGGGTTACCAAGTTAAAATCCCATTAAATCGTGAGAAAATAGCAAATAAGCTGCTATTTTGATGTGCCAAGGAGGTAAAGAGGAACTTAGACTCCTGTAACCATGTCAATTCTTAATGATTTTCTATGGATAAACCCTAAAAGAGTAATTTAAACCCTTTTCGGACTAGTATCCATTGATTCACCTCATAGCAACCAGAAATATAGTATTATTTGCAATTGTAAGTAGAAATGAGGTAAAAACTTCAAAATTCATTAAAAATACAATTCTTAATGAATCATTTTTAGCCTTTCAGGACAAACTAAGAACAGTATAGCTCATTTAAAAAGAAAAAATAATCATAATTTTATAAGTAAAATTAAAAGTTTTACTTGAAGTCCATTTTTGATGATTCCATGTGAAACACTGAATCTTCAAAAATTCACAGAAAATACACTCTTTGATTAAATTTCCAATAACATCAATAACTTTGAGAAATAAATAATTATTTTGGAATAAAAGAATATTTACAGTTGTTACTACTTTTATTCTTAACCATAAATAGGTTGGTAGTCATGTAAAACAATCAATTAAGTTATTATGATAATCTTACATGACAACAGATGATGCAATCAATAATCCAAAAATTCTGATTGTTTTCTCACTCACTGGTTGTTTGGTTTGCTCCATGGCATTCCTCTGTGAGCTTTTTTTCACTTGACAGAGGCCTCCTCTTGCTGTTTTTTCCAAGAATCATCACATTATTCAATTATACAATTATTACCAACAAGTATGTATTAGTTAATCTTTTCTTAAGGTTTTTTATTCTTTTATAATCAATAAGAAAGACGTTAACTCATATTAATCAGCTATATATTGTGGTAATCCTGTTATAAATCAATTTTGATCCATTAAATCCACAATTATCCCCCAAATTTCTGTACTGTTATCTTTTAATGAGTTCTTTGGAGTATTAGTGAGTGTTTTGTCTTAATTCTTAAGGTTTTTCTCTAGTAATAGTTTTATTCAAGAGTTATCTTTATAATTATTCTTGTAAAAGATAACTATATATTCAAATAATTTTCTTATTTTTATCAACAAGTTTTTATTATTAAATTCTTCTTGTAATTGATTCTTGTAGACAATTACTCCTTACTGTTATAATCACTGGTAGTGTATAAAAAGTAAGAAAAATAATCAATTAATTAATTATTAAGTTGTGTTTATAATATTTTTTGTTATTATATTTCATCAGAACAGTCATATTACTGTTGATTAATAGTAATATTATCAGAAGTTTCATAGATAAATATTATAATGTAGTACAAGTTTTGTAATATTCTGCAACATCATATTGCTAATTTGGACACCAAGAATAGGTTTTCACTCTTTCTAGTGTTCTTTCTTCTGAGTGATGTCCAGAAACAACACTATCTTGAGATTCATGTAGTATAGTTTTTATTAAAACTCTATCTGTTTGGGTCATAACACATGTTTTTTTGGTTCTATGATAAAGAATTCCATTGAGGAGGTGGAATCTCCCTTCATCATAAGCCTTCTTTCATAATTCATGTAGTCTGGAAGATAATGATGGGTCTTTGCAGTCTTTAATCAAGAGTTGGCATAAAATATGGAAATTCTTGTTCATCTTACAGCTTTCTTTATCTTGGTTAAAGCATTATGTGCCAATTTCTGTGACACATATTCCTTCTATGTGAGTTTCTTCCTGTGGTGTCCATTCTGAGATCTTGGGTGTTTTTTCTAGAGCCCATCTGCTAAGAACATCTGCTTTATTACCAATATTTCAATATTTGTGAGCTATGGTCAGATTCCCTCTATACTCTTGGAGAGCAATTTTCCATCTCAGCATATTTCTATTTGGTTTGTTCATGTTTGATAGTTATTTTACAGAATTACAGTCTTTAATGACATCAAAGATCACTCCATCCAAGTAATGGTGTAATGTTGCTAGAGCCCACACAAAGGAAAGGTATTCCTTTTTTTGGCTCTATACCTTGCTTCTTTTGGATTAACGCTTTTGGAAATAAAGCAAATTGGCCTTTCAACAGGCTTATCATTTATAATTTGTGTTTGGTGTAGTGCATAACCTAATTGTTTTCCACAAGCATAAATGTAAAGTTTGGAAGGTAATTTGAAATCTGTCATTAAAAAACAGGGCCATTTTTGAGGGCATTTTTCAGTTCCTCATATTAGACATAATCCTTAATGTGGAAAAACATTATCCACCTTTATTAAGAAGACCAGCTTACCCATCTAGCCCAAGAGCTATAGAAGCTTTAGAGGTACACATTGAAGAATTAATGGACCTTGGGGTATTAAGGAAAGTAGGACATAATGAACAAGTAGAGGTCACTACGCCTGTCATTATAGCTTGGCATAATGGAAAATCAAGGATGGTAGGGGACTTGAGAGCTCTAAAAATGCATAGTATCTCTGACAGATATCCAATACCCATAATCCATGAGACATTAACACAATTATCACAGGCTAAGTTCATCACAGGCATGGATTCTCTAAAGGTTTTTCATCAAAATTCCTTAACAGACAATTCCAAAAGACTACTGAGGATTATGGTCCACTGTGGAATTTTTGAAGATCTGAGAATGCCATTTGGTATAAAAATGCACCTTCCCATTATCAAAGGATGAGGAATACCATATTTCCTGAATAATTTTCAGAAGAATGGTTGATTATTTATATTGATGATATCATAGTTTTCTCAGAAACTTGGGATAGCCACTTAACAAGACTAGAAAGAGTCTCAAAAAAGATAGTAGAAGTAAACATTAAAATCTCCTTGAAAAAGTGTCATTTTTCATAAAGTGAACTGAAAGCACTAGGAAATGTTGTATCTGGACTACGTTTGGGCATAGATAAGAGCTAAGAAGAAGCAGTACTATTGAATCCAGTTCCCAAACCCAAGGAAGAAATTCAATCATTTCTAGGATTTTCTGTTTATTACAGACAGCATATAGAAGACTTTGCAAGAATTTCTAAATCCTTGTATAAGCTCTGGGACCAACTGAAACTCTATGAAATGACTGAAGAAAGAGTCAAGGCATATGAAGAACTGAAAACCTCCTTAAAAATGCCCCATTTATCCTAATGCCAGATTTGAAACTACCCTTTAAAATATACATTGATGCTTGTGAAGAAGGGCTAGATGCTGCACTACACCAGACACAAATCATCAATGACAAACCTGTTGAAGGACAAATTTTCTTTGTGTAAAGACAAATAAATACAACAGAAGCAAGGTATGGAGCAATCCAAATGGGATTCCTCTGCTTAGTGTGGGCTTTAGAAAAATTACACTATTATTTTGATGGAACAGTTTTTGATGTAATTACAGATTGCAATGCTTTAAAATCTTTATTAAACATGAAAACTCCAAATAGACATATGCTAAGATGGCAAATTGCCATCCAAGGTTATAGAGTAAATATGACTGTAGTTCATAAATCTGGTAATATTCATAAAAATGCAGATGGCCTTAGCAGATGGGCTCTGGCAAATACACCTGAAAATCCAGCATGGGTACCACAGGAAGAACACCATATAGAAGGCATATGTGTCACAGATATTGGCACAGAATTCTTTAACCAAGTTAAAGAAAGCTATAAAATGAACAAAAACTGCCATATCTTATGCCAACTTCTAATGAAAGACTGTAAAGACCCATCACCTTCATCCAAACTAGATGAAATATGGAAAAAAGCATATGATGGAGGAAGATTCCACCTCCTTCATGGAATCCTCTATCATAGAACTAAACATACATGTGTTATGGCTTTAACAGACTGAACTCTGATAAGCACTATACTACATTAATGTCATGATAGTGTTGCAGCTGGATATCTCTCAGAAGACAGAACACTAGAAAGGGTAAAAACCTTCTCTTGGTGGCCAAATTGGAAGAAATATGTTGCAGAATACTGCCAAACCTGTGATAGATTCCAGAAAGCAGACAAAGCCACGGGAAAGAAATTTGGGATGATGATCTAAATCCAAGAGCCGAAATCCCCTTGGGAAATAGCTCACATGGATTGGGTAACAGCCTTACCTCCAGGAGGAGACAGAATTTACAATGCATGCCTAGTATTAGTTGACAGATACAGAAAAACTCCAATGTTCTTACCATGTCACAAGGATGATACAGCTATGGATACAGCCGTAATGATATGGAATAAAGTTATTAGCCACACAGGCTTATCTCAAAGTATCATAAGTGATAGAGACCCAAAATTCACTTCAGCATTATGGACAAAAATCCATAACCTGTTTGGAACAAAATTATCATTCTCAACAGCTTACCACTTCCAAACTGATGGTCTAGCAGAAAGAATGATACAGACCTTAGAAGACATGATCAGGAGATTCAGTGCTTATGGACTAGAATTCAAATATTCTTATGGTTTTACCCATTATTTGTGTAAATTAATACCAGCCCTTGAGCTAGCATATAAAACATCAATCCATTCTTCAACTACCAAAACACTGGCAATGCTAGAAAAAGGCTGGAATATAAGACTTCCTTACGACACCCTCAAAAAGACTTAGTTTATATACACCCAACAGCAAGTAGTTTCAAATTAATTCTTCACAAAGCAAGACACCATTCAAACAGATGCATGCAAGATTCTTTCAAATATGCAAAAGAAAGATGTAATAGAAGCCATAAACCACCTGACTTCAACATAGGAGACTTGGTCTTAGTGTCAACTCTAAATTCCAATAATATAAAAGGCCCAAAGAAATTGAAATACTCCTTTGCAGGACCATTTATTTTAAAGGCACTATGTGGATGTAATTCTGTGAAACTAGAGCTCACAGGTGAACTAATGAACAAACACCCAACTTTCCCTGTAAGTATGATAAAACCTTACAGCTCAAGTGACAAATAATTATTTCCTTTAAGAAATAAACCATCACTTGAAATTCCCCTTTAGAAGAAGGAGAAGCAAACAAAATTGTGAAAGTCCTTGAAGAAAGAATTACAAGAAACAAAAAAGAAAGGGAATACTTTGTAAGGTATAGAAACTCAACTCAAGAAGATGAATGGATACTTGAGAAAGAAATAACAAATGCTAACAAACTATTAAGAAGGTTCAGACATGAAAGAACCCTAAAGAATAGAAAATTGAGCATTATGGAGCTTCAAGACTAACAAAGTCTGCTGAAGAGTTAGGAAAGATTCCCCATGGTAAAATATCCATATATCATTTTTATATCATATCTGTAAAGTCAATAATTACTGAATAATAAGTAAGAATACCCTAAAAAAGACATAAAAGCTTATTTAACTCAGAAACCAATGAAACAAAATGTAAAATAAATTGCAAAATTAGATTCCCCATGAGAAACTTCACTTAAAACAATTTTATCTCATTTCTCTAAAGTCAATACTTAAGGAATTAAGCTGAATATATGAACTTTTTTGGTCAGTGCATACATTCATGGTTTTTAGCTAATATCTCTTTTATTATACATGATAGAGAGTTAAACCAAAAATAAAGTCACCACGTAATTACTGTAGGAACACATATAAGAACTTTCTTTTAAAATTTATAAACAAGTTTATAACCTGTAAGGGTTTATTGAACAAAATTACTAGAGCTGTTGACCACTTTGTTGTGAAAGTGGTCCAAAGTTAAAACAAAGTGGATATTCATATTATAATAGTTCATACAAAAGGTTTGAAGTTTAAAATATTGAATTTTGACAGAAAAGATGAGATACAAGAAAAATCATCAAACATAGAATTTTGATTATGTAATGAAGTGCTCTTGTAAGTTTAATAAATGCATTCCAGGATAGCAGAATTCACTCTCAGAATAGCTTTAGCATGTAGAACTTGAAAGTTATTAATTATCAAAGTTTAAGCTTAAAATTGATCATTTATGATCCCTCACTGTAATCTTATTTTACGTTTAACAGTTATATAAGTGATAAAACTGGTGAATAATATTATTTTATGATTATTACTACTAAAATCCACAAAGTTTAGGCTTCTTACAAGCCTATGATGTGATCAAAATTAGAGTTGTAGTGACAACTCTAAATAATGCCGTAATAATGAGATAAGATGGTTTGATCATGATGTAATCATCACTAAACCTTAAAATACTGATCATTTCCAGTGTATTTAATCAGTACACGTTTATTAGAAGCCTACCGGACTCTAGAAGGGAGGAATTTACTATAAATAGAGCTCTTTTTACACTTTCCCCCCCCTAGACACATAAAAACAATAAAACAATTAAATCAAAAGGTAAAATCTTTATTTTCTATATATAGATCTTTTATACTATCAAAGAGAAAAGATAATATTTCTTATAATTATCAATCTTGACTTGATTACTCCAGTTGTTCATTTTTTTTTATGATTCTTTTAAAAATCTTATTTCCATTCAAAATCAAGAATATTTGTAATTTCTTTTATTTTTATTTGTAAATACAATTTAAATAAGTTTTACTTATATTATTTGGCCTAAAATCTTTCAAAATTATTATAATAAGTGTTAAAAGTAGGTTATTTTCTCTTATTATAATAATTTCTCTCTATTATTACTATTAATAATTCTTTAATTAATATAAATAGTATTTATATTAATATATAGCTTTAGTATTGGTATTATTATTGTTATTAATTGTCTTTATTAATTTAAATAAGTTTTACTTATATTATTTGGCCTAAAATCTTTCAAAATTATTATAATAAGTGTTAAAAGTAGGTTATTTTCTCTTATTATAATAATTTCTCTCTATTATTACTATTAATAATTCTTTAATTAGTATAAATAGTATTTATATTAATATATAGCTTTAGTATTGGTATTATTATTGTTATTAATTGTCTTTATTAATAAAAACCAATTTTCTATGCCTTCATTATTTGTTGGTAACAATAATGAAGTTCTTTTAAATATATTAATAAATAAATATTAGTATATTTATTTATTATATTATTATAATTATTTAATAATATAATTATTTTTACACCATAATTATAATACATCTTTGTTATTATAATTATTTTTATCTTATTTATTTCATTTATAAGGACATTCAGAGTACAATAAGTAAAATATTAGTAATTTTTACTTATTGTTTCATAGTCAAACCTTACCATCTTTATTGAGGAAAATATCACAGAAAACATATCCATTTTTGCAATTAGAAATTTCAATCATATTTATCAGTCAGGAAACATCTCAAAGGAATTACTTGAAGTTTTTACTTCTGAAAAAATTGGTCTTGAAATTATTACTTCAATACCAAATTTATCACAAATTGAGAATTAAAAAAATGCCTTGGGGAATCATTGTGTTTCATAGTTCAAGTGCCTATGAGACCAACAAAGAATAAAAATAAATTAATACCACAGTTGCATCTAAAAACTTAGCAACCCTCAATAATATAGACTATAAACAAGAAAAAGGTAAGATGGATGCATAATACCATTGAAATATTGATGAATGCAATTCTCATTCTAAAATTTTAAAAGAAACTTTTAATATTTCATGATTTCTTGAAATAAATCATGCTTGAATTATTAACCTTGAAAATTTCTAAAATTATTTGAAGTTCATAATGGAAATAGAAGCACAGTCTGATCACATTTCATCTTTTAATAAATGGGTTAAGAATAGTGCAAAATCCTAAGATATAAAGAAGTTTCTAAAAATGATCTTTATGTGATATTTTTTAGTATGCAGGTTCCTTATTTGTAAGTTTTTTAATTCTATCCATACTCATGTGATTAATCTTTTTGATGTTTTTGAAATCCCTTTTTTGACCCAAATTATTTACCATCCCTGTTATTATTACCAAGAAATAATAAATATGGAGAACACATATCACCATTATTAGTAATATTTATCATAGATTTTCTCTTTTTAAACAGAGGATGTCTGAGAGATACCATATAGCATAAAAATATATCTTATAGAGCTAATATCGTATTAAAATACACCATATGTGATGAGTATTATAGTATATGAATATTAAATGATTATAGAATTATTAGAAATTTGGAATTAATAGTTGTTACAGTGATAAAACCTGACAAATAATAATATGAATGCCCAAACAATAGGTAAAAACTTGATACCCCTTCTTGTTGAATATGAAAGAGACAAGAATATTGAACCCCAGCTCATTAAAATTGAGCATTAAAGCTAGCCTGAGGATTATGGTAACTATTATTTTCATATTCCACCTCATTAATTATTATTTCTGAAAATTCATATTTGAATTTCTTAAGGATGTTTTGTAATGTACAACATCATTTAATTCATTCCACCATATGAGCAATATGTGCATTTTTTATAGTATTACTCATAAATCTTTCAATGAATTCCATTTTCATTTGAGCATTACAATAAAATACAAAAATAATTGGAAATTTTTGATCATTATGAGATGTTCTTGAAGCCACTACTTTCTGGGAGATTTGAATCTGGAGCCTCATAAGCAGGGATTAAGTTCTTATGCAAGAAATCAACTAAATTAGATGAAAAATATTGACCTGTGAAAATGTTCAGTGTCAAGCACCCACAAATTTATTTTTAAAGTACCAAAATACTTTTATTCAAAAAAAAATTATCCTAATTATATATCCACATTTTGTTATTAAATTTTGAGTTCCTACAAAAGCATGGCCAAAAAAAAGGATTTTTTTATTAAAATCATTAAAAATACGTGCATTGAGTAAGTGTCTTTTTTTTCTTTCAACACACGTTTGACCATCTTTTGCTGGTTTTTGATAAATGGGGATTGTTGTACCATAAATAAAGCCAATATGGCAATAAAATTCTTCTTGTTTCATCACTTCAGATAATTTCTTTCTTCTTTCTGAATTGGGTCCCCTGAGAGCCTCTACATCCAGTGAAGGTATGGCAAAAAGAACCCTTCTTGAAATTAAACTTACTGTTCCTCTGCCAATATACAAACTTCTTGAAATTCTTCCAACTGAACTTATATTTCCATTGGATCCTAAATTTTTTCCAATGCAATTGACAATTAATGTGAGACTGTAAGTTTTTATTATAACTAAAGCTTTGAAAAATCAAATTATCTTTTTTCTTTGAAAATAAATGCATGATTCTTTCTTTGGTGGTTGTCATAGACTGATTGAAAACCTCATCCTTAGTAAAAAATATTAATTGAATATCAAAAGGTTCAGGATCTATTTGATCATCTGATTTTTCTCCAAATATCACAAATTATTGATCTTTAACATCTTTCTGAACAACTTTGCTTTGTAGAATTCCATATCCCAAATGATTTGATTAGTCAAGCTATTTTGATATAGAATTGAACCTACTGTTGGTATTCCTAAAAGTTTACATTTCAAAATCTGAGCCTTTTGCTTTTCCACCAACTCCCATTATTTAATCATATCTTTGGTAAATTTTTGTTCTTAGATATTTTTAGCATTATCACAATAATTTATTGCTAATCTTAATAAAAATTTATTAACAAGAACCTAAAAAAGGCCAGAAACAATTAAGTAAAAAACTAAAGTCAGCAAATACAAATAGGTAAATGAGCAATTAGGCAAACCAATATATTTCATAACTTGGGCTAAGCTGGGTAAATTGCCCTATTGATTGGTGGATTGACTATCTTGATTTATTTGCCCGATTTATGACGAAAATGAAGAATTACGACGAAAAGTAACCTGTTTCGATGAGCAATAAGAAATTTCGACAAAACTGATTCCCTGCAGTGGTGTGCACTGGATGATGTCTTCACCCCTTTTGATCACAGCCCCAAAAAGATTTAACTTCAATTTATGATTTTTTAAATTTAAAATTAGATTGGATTCTTCGAAAATTTTAACTTAAAACTTAATCTAAATAGATACAAAATAATAGGAAATTGAATTCGAATGATATATATTTATGTTAAGTCTTAGTCTTAACCAATTATATCAGGCTTTCAACATGAGTTGTTTTGGTAAAAAAACATTTAATCCCAGCAAAACTATACCAATAAACTAGACTTCAAATATATTCTCAAAGTGACAAACAAAATCTATTTGTGTTCAAGATTTTTAGTAGCATTACCTATTATAATGCATATTGCATACAAAACTTTTAATATTAGATTTATAAATATTCTGCCAGTGTTGTTAAAGCAAAGCTATAAAAAATATCATAATTTATCAGCAATCAATTACATTTAAAACTTTGCAATGAATTGTTTTACAGCAAGAGCATTGGCAATTTTTTTACGCATCTGTCAATGACCTTTCCTAACTGGGCTATCAAAGGTTGAGAAGCATATTCAACTTTTGAAAATAACAAAAAGACTGTAGACCGTATCTTTACGTTCCAGGGCCTAGGGAGTTTCATTCGTTCCCGCCAATAGCTGTTTTTAGGTAGTATAATATGAGGTACCTCTGGTCGCGCTTGCAGGGGTCATTACTTTTGCCGGCTATATACGCTCTGTCCTAACGGCGCTTTCAAATATGTTCGTGGGAAGTTTTAGGCAGTTGGTTGCGGGGCTGCTGAAGTGATTATGTTCATAATCTGACCTTTCATTTTTGATTGAACACGAGCGATTAATTTTGAACAAAGAAAATCTACTCTTTGGCATCTTGTGTACAAAGCAAGATAAGCAACCATATTGCTCCGAGAGAAAAGAGTAGAGGTGAACAGGTGCAAGCGCGCTGTGCTGGAGATGACATATTTATGACGAGTCAATCGTTACCCAGGCTAGCATACATTATATTTGGAGAGAAGAACCCTCAAGAGCAATCAAGACCCATTTGCCAGAAAGCGATTTCTAAATTGACGGCCTTTCCAGAAGGAATGTTAGGAAGTTGTTAGCGACTCGATCAACAAATTACTGACATGAACAATTGTTTCACCTTTCTAAAGATTAATTTCAACTCATGCATTGTTTCACAAGAAGGTGGATCTTTCATAGCCGTTTGTTCCAAGAGATCGCGCCCGGTTTTTACCGCCTTTTGAAATTCCTCGCCACTGTAGTTTACAATCCAATCCCAATATGGATTTCTGTTTTTCACCGTTAATGGATCATTTCTTAGCTTTAAGGCCATTTCACCATATCCTATGAGGCAAGGGGCAGTGGCGACACGAAGATGCAAGAGAGACTTGGTGAAGCCAATATCTAAAACATACTGGTTTTTGGTAATTATTATCGAAAAGGTTTGCATTAGCATAGTCAGGTACCAATTTTACGATACAATAGACCCACTCGAGTATACGCGATTGTTTGATTGGATTCGGGAGTCTTCAAAAAATCATCCTTTGATATGCCCCATTCTACGCATTTCTGTTAAAATGCGTTCATAGTGAGATAGAATCGAAGCTAGCAAACAGACAATGGACTGACTGACTTTAATATGATTCTTACTCTCAGCGACAATTGATTTCACAAGATCCGTGGTGGCATCAATCTCATCCATAGTGTCACATTTGAGGGCCATTAATGAGTGAATTCGAGCGTAATGGAGTAAGAAAATCTACAACCCAAATAAGCAAGCTTATCAGTTGGATTTAATTATTTTGATCCATTGAGGCTCAGGGAGAAAACTGACGTAATCTTGTTGCAAAAAATGTTGAAAACATCTCCTAGGTAGTTTTGCATTGCGAACACCTGCCAAAAATTGATGATCAGAAGTGAATATTTTCCATAAATCACCCGCAGCGTCGATTAAGGCCGAAGTAAACGGGTACTGTTGCTGAGCACTGGGACTATGTCAATAAGATCGGTAAATATAGTCACTTACGGCTCCCTTCAAGCTAAAAGATTAAATAGACAAAGGCATATGCATACATTGATATTGAACGTTGTATAACATTATAAAAATGATTGAGGGGTCCTGATCCGTTTCCAATTTCTAATGAAGTTTGTATAGCGCCCGTCACATACTTAATAGAAGCATCTACTGCTTCCACCACTTGAATGTGCAAAATTGACTGAGACTTTTGGCTAGCCAAGAGGGGAGCAAGCTATTGCTCACGTGGTAAACCTTTGGCCAGGTAGACAGTCAATGCGGCGGATAAGGTACATCCTGTCCCATGCGTGTTATTCGACTGGAGCCTCCTAAGAAGATTCGGTGGTTAAAACAGATGAGTTTGGGATGTGACCATAAACGTTTTGGCCAAAGTGCAAGCACCCACGGATGACTGAACGTATGGAATGTGTCATCACTCGCAACATAAAGAATGTCGACCACCATCCCCTCGGCCGTCGACAAGTGCCCGCCTTTCAATAAAACGTTTTTAGCACCGAGCCTGGATATTTCAATACAACAATTTTCCATATCCTCAATACTTGAAATTGTCTGGTGTCTTGCCCTCCGCCCTGATAAAATAATAGCTTCAGGTATGTTGGGGGTAATTATTGTTGCTTGACCCAGAAGTTTACTTGTCAACACATTGATTGCATCCAGCTCGAGAAGATCATGGCCGGAACTTGAGACCATGACTGGATCGATTACTAGATGAGGTCGAACCGATAGCTCTGGGTAGAGTTGTGAAAGAGAAGCTTGAACGGCTTTGATGATTTCCGCGTTATAGAGCATGCCTATCGCCGATGGTGATTGGCGTTAGCTATGCTTTTGGATTTCCAACCCGACATCACCAACGGAGGAAAGATTGGGTTCCACCGTACCTGTTTTGATTGCACTAACCGGAATATCGGAGATAACTGCCTCGAATTGTTTGGATACCATGGGTGGACTTACGGCCTCCACGCCATTCACACCCATGGTATTTTGAGAAGTGATGGCGGCTAAGTAGAAAGTTTGCCTCACCGACTGGTCAGCACAGATCGCAACGACAAAATATGATGGGAAAAGTCCGATGAATACATCGAATTCGGGAGCCGATTTGAAAGATAAGACTGACTGATTACCGACATTCCATATGCCTTCAAGGTGGTAAAGGTCTTCAAATCTTCAAGAACACCGCAGCTCCAAGGATTTAATTCGGGAGATCTGGTATGTGAGTCCGAAATAAAACATACCAGCTTGAATGCCAGCTCCGCCAGAGGAGTCACTCCCAGCAATCGTCAAAACAATCGGATGCCTTTTAGTTTCGAGATCCATGGCGGTGTACGAGCTCGAGCAGAAGGGCAGGGCGTGGCTCGCTCTATCCGAACGAAGGTCGATTGATGAGAGTTCCGGATAAGATGAATGCCCCGAGCGGCGTTCGCCGGTGCCGGAGTTTGGGTCCCGACTCCCGAGACGCGCATGAGCTGAGCTCACGGCAGACCGTCCCACCGCGTCGGCGCCTTGACCCCACCACGGCTCAATCTTCCCAGATTTCTGGAGCAACTGCCGCTGCAGACCAGCAAACATTCCATCAACCCACGGCTGTCGATGGTATCTCAATGCAGGCGCCTTGCTAGAGTGCCGGCAGGATCGATAGCAAGGACAAGCCAACCAGAAGGCCAACCGAGTGATGACAAGAAGTGTCTTGAAAGTGATTCCAGAGTTTTAATTCGCCTTTTTTAGTGGAAACGAGACTTGACCCACTGAAATCTGGCTTCCTATGGTTCATGCCACACCTCACTTGGAGCCTATTATGAATTTTGGGGTGGCAGGAACTGCTGCCCTGAGCCGTGAGCAAGACGCTTGCTGCAAATGGCAGAGGCCTCTTGCGGTACAAAACTCAAGCGTAAGTAGGCTCGTTGGACTAAAAATCGACTGGGAACAGGCCAAGGACCAAAGGAGATCAGTCTGGTCCCATTGGGTCCTTGCTGGCTCTGATTTTGAGACTTGAGGGACGTTTGAGCTTTGAATTGGTAGCTGATACATCTCCTTCCAGCCGACCGACGAGATGATATGATACAGCCAGCCAGGGAGTCTCTGTTCCCTCCCTTTCCGCCGACAAGTCACAATTTGGCCTTTCCGAAGCAAATTGCTCACTCATAACACGTTTCCTAACATGCTTAGTAGCTTGCCCATCACTTTAGTGGACGCCAAGTCTTCAAACCAATAACTCTGCATTCAATCTAAGCTGAAGTGTTCTAGGATCAAAAGTCACAGAATTGAAACCACTTAGTTTTAAGGCTAAAAATTTGAGTCTATACTTTCAAGGAGGCTTTTTTATTCTAAAGTTTTTATCTTACATAATCTTATTATAAACACTTTTCCTCATTTTATTAAAACTTTTTTTGTGAAGAAAAGAATAATCACTTCCCTGTTGCTTATTCGAAGAAATTGCATAACATTGCTAACAAGTTAAATTCTTGACGAGTTTCAAGATAGAAATTTTGATTTTTAATTTAAATTTTAATAAGAAACCTGAAGAAGTCAGCTAATGAAAAATTTGATTTTGTCGAACGAAGAAGCTGAACCAAAAGTGCTTGCTTTTGTGAGACCACCATCGTTTGACGATCTCAAACCTCATCCATCCCTAAATCTTTAGGAAAGATGAGGTTTTAATGATGTGCTATTCAGCCCCTTCAACCAAGTAAAACTTCGTGGTCTCACTATCAGCTGTAGCTGACTTTCTCTATTGAGCGATTCATTCATGAAGAATCTAAGGAAATAGAATCAGGGAGCGATTTTCATCGAACGTGTTTCTAGAAGAAAACATTTCTGCTACACATCTTGGCCATGCGAAAATAATGCACCACTGAGTTATGGTTCAGTAGCAGCTAATTCCCTACCTACCTGTCAAGAAACCTCTAGGGCAATTTATAAGCCTCTGTTCCTTCATGATAGGCTTTGGTATCTATCCAGCCTCCAACTCCCACATCGCAACTACGCTGTTTTTTTCTGCGCTTGCTTTGTCTCTGGGGATAGCTATACCGATTCAGTAACAATCTATGGTGTTCATCAATACTAAAATACTTAAAGCCACTGTGCTATCACTTGGATTTTGGAGTACAAGAAAGGCAGCCCTTCCACCTAAAGTGGACAAGATAGATTTTTGGGAAGCCTTTCTACCTGAAGAGAGTAAGAAATGTCTACAGAGTTATATATTATTATTATTTATATCAATTAAGCTAAATTTATCTTTTCAGAGTCCCAACTTTTCAGCTCTCACTACGGTGACACATTGAATCTGCTCAACCATGACCCTGATCCGAGATGGTACGATTTGCTTTAGACTGTGCTGTTTTCTCAAATGTTGATACCAAGCAAAATGTGGTGATTCCTTTTTCATAGGTCTTCTGACGGGTCTCTAACATTCTCGGCCAAGCATCTTTATTTGTCTTCACCAAAAATTTACTTTAGTCCTTCTGAGTATTTGAAGATTTCTGACAAAAATTTTCAAGCATTGTGCCAAAAAATTGATGATTCGATTAAAGCTGGTAACCTAGTACACATGGAAGATGGCGAACAAGACGATCATTTTCAAAACGGGCTTGGGGCTTTGAGGGGTAGAGTGCCACAAATGTTACTTTTACGAGGGGGAGTTTGGCAAATTCGACTAGAAACCTCTCAAAAAGTCTGGGAGCAATATTCACAAAAACTAGGTGTAGGGATGCCAGAAATAATGACAATGCATGGGGAACTGGAAGAAAAAAAATTAGCAGACTTTGATCGCGTCGAGGGTTCTGGGTTGATTTCTGATGATCGGAGGAGAGCTTTCTTGCAAAGCCAAAGCGATACATCGCAATACAAAAATGAGGTAAAGAAAGCCAAGGATGCCTTGTTCAGACTCTTAGATGGCAACAAGTTTACAACCATTGTACTGAAAACGGCCCCAACTGGGTTGGCCGAGATCATTGAGACAGTACCCAAATTCAAGGAGAAGGTTGCGATTGTTTGGACTAATCCCGTAGGCATGCGAGAGTTAGGTGGTTACGTCGGGAGATTCAATTACAACCAAGATCGGCAAGCATCAAAAAGGCTGATAGAGTTGGGCATTCCCATAATTGCTGCCTCACATCGTGTTGGACAGGCGAAAATGAGCGCTATGGTAGACGAAAGCGTCATGCCAATATTTAAAAAAATTTCGCAGGAGAAGGTCAATTTTAATGGCTTCAAGAACCTCAACAAAATGAAAACGTCGAACGGTCTGATTTCCAAAAATTTTGAAGCTACCGCCAGTAGGTTTGAGAAATTGAAAATTGCCAAATGGCAAGCTCAAGAAAAGTCCTTGAGTGCTGAGAAAGCCCAGCTGCTTAACAAAGAAGCCTCAAGCCTCGATCCAGAACTGGAAAGAATAAATGACCAACTGAATCTTGCAGACAAAAGTTTGGGTGCAAAGTGGTATCGCATTCGGCAGGAGCTGGCAGAGAACCAATCTTTTCGTGAATACTGCTCGGTAGACCAATACGCAGAGGTAGTGTTGGATGAGGAAATTCGTAAAGAGTCTGTTCTTCAAGTCTTGCAAGCGAGATTGAAGGTTATCGAAATATCACCAACCGATCATGTTATCCAGCCGATCTTAACTGGACAAAACGACGAGGCCAATGTCTTTATACTGACCAACATCGATTCTGGCATGCTTGCAGAGCAGCACCAAAAGCTGTTTGACTGGTTGGCCAACGGGGAACCAAAGCAATCGACTGTCGGAGCCTAGATGGCATGCCCTTTCTCCAGGATGCCTATCTGGTAAACGAGAGAAATTCTTGGTATCAAACAATTTTGAAGGTTTATTTTCCATCTGTAATCGTAGGCCTGACAAGATGAAGCTTTTTAGCACTTGATTAGAACACAGAATATTTAGAGAGAACTTTACACTTGTCAAACGATAGCCGATATCATATTCCATCGCAGTAGCCTTGTCCAAGCGTCGTAGTTAGTTGCTTCATTATGGTTGTTTCTGTGAGAAGTTTCAAACCAAGCCACTTGAATATTAATGAAATTTAAAAACTGCCTCATCACTACAACATTATCGCCAGTGAGTTCTTCATAATCATAAGGTCTTCTAGCCGAAATATCCCCTTAGCGAATCTAAGCATCCTTCAAGCCATACCATTCAATTATTGCTTAGATGAAAAATACCTTAACGCAACATTGATATAATTGAATAAGCTTGGAAAGCCATCAATAAGATAATTTCTCAAAATGTTACAATTGTACTTGATTTTTGATAAAAACATTCAAAATAACCGACATTACTTTTTTAAAATTTCATGGATTAAACTATTGAATCCATTTTAAGACTTGCTAATTTTTTTGAAAAACAATTTCAAATTTTTTAAAACTCTTGAAAATATTATATTTTTATATGAATGAAATTATGCAACCATCATAATCATCAAATAGAGGAATTCTTATACTCTGTTGAAAATACCACTTTTCGGCAAGAAAACAAGGATGACTAATTTTAGACCCAAGAAGAAACGTGAGAAGTCAGCATTTCCGGCCAAAAATAAGAAAAAGTCAGCCAAACCTCCCTGATAGCTCATTGGATTGTTTTTTGTAGGGTTTGGCCATATGCACCCGTTTGCTTTTTTTCCCTGCTGGGAGACTTACCTGATGTCAAAATGCCCCTAGACGTGCCATAGCTGCGGGACCTGTACCCAAAAATCACAGGTGGCAAGCCTTATCACTAAGTTGGGTTTCAACCTCAATTATTGCTTTTGCTCCCCACATCCCTGGAAAGTTATTTCATCATTATCATTCCTTGAAAAAATCTTTTCGAATCTAAAATTTGCAAATTTTGACTATTTCTTAGTTTTGATTCAGTTATTATGTTTGCATTTTTTTTCTTACTCTTGTGATTCCCTTTGTAATTAATTCTTTCAAAATACTACTCAACTATTATGGATACATACTTCCAGCCAAAAGCCACGGAGTCTCTTGGATGGCCTTTTTGATTTTGAGTATATCTCAACTTGATTCTTCAATCTAGGAAAAAGCTAAGCTTACCAATTGTCTTCAAATTTTTAATAAAGCAACATCTCAATTCTTCTCCCAACTCAAAGATCACTTCCCAAAAAACCTGACTTCCAATAAATCTTCATACCTTGAAAAATTCCCTCAAGGTTCAAAGAAAAAGGAGCTTCATTAAATCTTCCTCAAATCTCTCATTTTATCCAACTTATGCTCCTTATTTTTGGATAAATACTAATTTCAAAAATACAAACAATGATTGGTTTGCTCACTTTATCTTCCTCCTATAACCTTATCAATAGCCAACTCAAATTTCGGCACATCTCCATGCAAAAAATAAAATTCATCTTTATGGGGAGGTGGCTCAAGTGGAATTCTTGATATTCAAAATCAATTTGTGGACAGATAATTCTATCACCTCAATAAATTCCTTACTCCTACTCTTATGCCAATATATGAAGAAATTTGTCAACATCCTTGATCTGAAACTTGAGAAAATTGTATTGGACAACTTTTCTGATTTAATCAAGACTTTTTTGAAGAAGAACCAAACAATTTTTAGTAAAATAAGCTCTATAGTCACAGATTAACCCTCAGTAATGATTATGCTTCTGATTTTTCCACCTGTTTAATTAGACTTATTATGCTTCTGAGGCATGCCTGGGAAAGGGCCTGTCTCAAATGATGAGATGCTACCAAATATTTAATGATTTTAATTTAATAATGAAATCCCCTTTTTCACACCTAATACTGGAAAATATGGTGAAATGCAAGTTATTGGTCAACTAATTGAAATCCTCTCATTTTATAGTAATTTTCTCAAAAACTGGTTCAATGAGAATAGCACTAACCATGGACTTATCAAATTTTGTTCAATTAAATTTGAATTTATTGAAAGGTTTAAATTTATGAAAAAATACAATTAAAAAGGCCTCAAAAGATTTCCCAATATACAAAATCATCCTCAAAGAGCTACACCAGTACTATCAAAGGAAGTCATTTCAGCTATCAGAAGCTGTGAGAATTTCACAACCAATGAGGCCTTGGTGAGTTTCTCAAGCCTGAAGTTGATGAAATATTCCTACCGGGATCAAAATAAACTGAGATTTCTGATTTCTGAATATAATTCTCCTATTTTAAACAAACTGTCTTATCAATCATGCTCTATCACCAATTCAGAATTTCGAAAAAAAGCCAACTAAAATTATCAAGCCAACAAGGTCAGTTTTTATTCGGTGATAAATATATCATTTTTTTTCTTCCTTCCTCCATCATATTTCAAAATATCCTTATAAAATAGACACTAAAATATTACTATCACTTCCATGATTCTTGTGCTTACAAATTATTTAAGATAATTCAAAAAGGAGCCCAAAAAATATTGCAGCAAATCGTAAAATTTTTGTAAATTCAATACTTTGAAGATAGTTTTCTTTTCATTTTGGTGAGATATAATTCCAATTTTTAATACCTTTTTTACTGATTAAAGGTAGTTTCTAAATGATAAAGCTTGTTATTGGTTTGTAATGACTGATCCCAATAAAAATTCATCCTTCCATAAGTTACAATTTCCATCAATAGAAATAGTTCTTTGTATAGAAATAGCTTACGGACTACTATGACGTCTAATTATATAAGTAAAATATATATACCAAAGTCAAACTCACCAACCTACCCTCAAAATTAATGAGTAGCTGAAGTTAAATTCCCATAAAGAGGATTTCACAAAGAACAAATGAAAACCCATTTTTAACAATAAAAATTCCCCAACTAATCTTGATAACAGGGTT
This sequence comes from Austropuccinia psidii, assembly GCA_023105745.1. Lineage (NCBI taxonomy): Eukaryota > Fungi > Basidiomycota > Pucciniomycetes > Pucciniales > Sphaerophragmiaceae > Austropuccinia > Austropuccinia psidii. Next base: position 29,934,266 of record JALGQZ010000013.1, on the reverse strand, counting down.
GGTTTTAATTTATTCAAACATCCCTTATATCCATAGTAGATTAAAGAGGAAGTCTTTTATCAGTAATAAATTGATCTGAAATCCCAGAAAGATATATTACTGAACAAATTCTTTAATTAAAGCCTTTTGGAGGAGCTCTGGTAATTGTTGGTGAGTACTTTTAAAAAGAATACCATATTGGTTGACCCCTCAAAAGTGGGAAATTCAACCAATACCACTTGAATAATTAGTCTCCTTTCCCATGTGTCTTTTTCAATGTTTAAAACATTCTAGAGGAATTTTATTTTATTTTTTTTGTATGAAATACATAAATATTGGTCCTTGATGTACTATTAATGGTTATCCTTAAAGAAATATAACAAATAATATTGGTATTAATTTCTTTCAATTTATTTTAGTAATCTGTGTAATTATTAATCCTGGTATATTTTCAGGAAATTTTCAATAGATAGAACATAGATAAATGGAAAGAATAGATTGATAATCTTTTTTAATTCTATTTAAGAATTATTTTGAGATTATAAATAAACTTTTTTGATTCAACATTGATATTCTACCCTTCTTATGATAACGATATTATCACACAAAAAGCTTATAGGACTTAAATTAGCTTTACTAAACTATTATATATCAAAAATAGAATCCTTTTTCTCTAAGTATCACATATAATATTCAAGAGAATGTTTTCTACACCTTTAAACAGGTGATTAATTTTGTGAGCCTTAGAGGTATTTTCAGATACCCAAAAGACCACAAATAATAAAATAATATACAATTATAAATAAAATAAATTTATTTATATTATCAAATCAAAAAATCAAAATATAAATAAAAATTTATACAAAAAAGATTAAAATTTAATTTTGATTTAAAAATAAGAGTACATTGAATTTTAAATTTGTGAAAACACATTTTTACTTGAAAAACTTAAGTAAAAATGAATTTTCAACAAAAATACCAAAATTAAAATATTTTTGGAAAAGATTTAAATAAAAATTATCATAAATTTTTATCCTAAAAATAAACATATGAAAATTATTTCACCATTGAACTCCTCATAAAAAATAAGGTGGGGTCACCTCTGGGTAAAAATTCTGTAACTCAACTCTAACTAAGCCTAAATTAAGTTTTTGGTATTTTCTGTACAAAAGTATGAAAATCCTAAAAACCTTCATTTAATTCACACCACATGTGGCGTTAACCATCAATTTTTGTGTCAAAATTGAGGTGTTGTGTTTAGTTTAGAAGTTATGAGGAATTGAAGTATTTTCAAATGAAATGTCAAAATGTGCACTTGTATTAAATATGTGAACTTTAATTTACATATGAGGTGTCAATTATTACAGTTGTGTAATTTAAAAACTCGATTGAATTACATATGTAAATTATAAATATAACACATGATGAGGAATTAAAGAAAAAATAAATTGGAAAGATTGACTCTGGGGGGGAAAAGGAATCTTGGCTCCAAGGGGTTCCAGACCCCCAAATTCCTTGCTGACAGGCATGAGAGGTCAAAATACACACAAAAGTTCATTACTTTTGGCCTGGAATTGAGTCACAGGAGCTGTGTCTCAATTGATGATGAGGTTTTGATACCAACCAGGGCAGTTTTAACTGTTGCCAAGAGGGTAAAACTACCTTTAAGATAAAAAAATCATTGTAAAAAAGGTTTGAAATGGTTTTTACGTCTTTTACACACATTGTGACATGTTTTGGAGGCTTGAAACTAGGTATTACTATTGCAATGGCTGATTTGAGGGCCCAAAATTGCTGAAAATAGCAAAAAATGGCTAAAACCAGCCCTTTTTTGGTGTAAACCAGGGTTCAAGGATGCCATAATTGAATTTTGTGTTTTAAGAGTGTTTTTAACGACTGACAAGAGCAAATTTCACTTTTGGAGTAAGAGAATTGGTGGCTATAAAAGAATGTCTTCTTTTTCCCCACTTTTCTCTTAATGTTAGAATCTTTTCCTTTTATAATTAGCTTAAAAACTGTTAAACAAATCAATAAAAGATTCCAAACACCTTTTCAAAATAAATTTAAACCTTCTAACCATGTGAAAAAATTATTATAATCGTCTTTACCCTTGAACCACCCCATAAGTGAATTAAAGCATCTTTCCTCACTGTTAACTTTGTCACTTTGTTTCCAAATTCACTCTGGTCACTTTTGAGTGTGTTTACTCTTTAATAATCTTTTTAAAAAATCTGTTATTATATTAATTGATTGAAGTTTTTTTCTCAATTAATTCCAATTGAAATTGCTCTTGAAGAAATTTCTTTTGTAGCCTTAAATATCTCTTGTAGAGTATTTTTAGATAAAGTGTTATTGTTGGTAAAACAATGAATCTTTATAATATTATTTTTTTATACTGATAGAGTTAAAAAAAATTAAATTGGTGTGTTTTCTCTTAAAAATCTCATTTCATACCTTTTTTAATCAATTTTACCTTAAACAAATTTTGAGCACAGGAAAAGTACTTGATTTTTGGTCAAAGTTTCATATCCACACCTTACAGATTTGGAAATTATACATGGGATATAACCACATGGTCAAATTTGATTTACAAATTTCCAGTATTAACCAGTATTTCAACTTGTTTAATAACCTTTTTGGCAAGATTTTCATTTTTTGAGGTCTGGGGTTGATTCTGGTTGGAGACAAGGGAAAGTTCTCAATTAAACAGCCATTTTCCACTCCATTGGCATACAAAGGTTCCTCCCCTTGGAGGCTCCTTATAGGTACCTGTTGTAACCAATGTGGCTCCATGAGGAGGACATGGGTAATACCATGAGCTACATGCACTTTGAGACACAGTTCTCCAAACCTGAGAGTAATGTCACATTGTGGATTGTGATATAAAAATTGCCAGTATTAACTAGTCTTTCAATTTTTTTTAATAGGATTTTCGGAAAGAGTTGCCTTTTTTGAGGTCTGGAAGAAATCATTGTGAAATATATATCAAGACTATAGACTGAAAATTAGAATAGAAATAAAACTGAAAGATAGAAGTTTTGAAAAAAATTCAAGCCAAAACTTTATTATAAAATTAGATTAATATCATCTTTTTGTTGAGAATCTTGAAATCCTAATATTTCAAAAATTAAATTTATTTTCCATTTGATATTTATGTCAATTTCAATTTCAATACATTTTTTTTATATTATTATCTTTATTGGCATAAATATCAAGATCATGAAATAGATATTTCATTCATATTTAATTTGGGCAAAAAAGAAAGTGGATAATATAAGTTTTTGAAAGAGATTTTACTGAAATATAATTTATTCTAAATTAATCACTGATTCTATTAGGATATAAACATATTATTCAAGAGATACTGTGTAATTCTTTTTTTTTCAATGGAATTATTTATTTTTTAATTTTTTTTTCTACCTTTTTTGCTCTTATAAAGGATATTTTTCTACTTTATTAGCCTATTTACCTTATTCAAGCTATTATTTAGTTATAAATTTGCCCTCAATATATCTTATTTAACTATTATTTATTTCTTTAAATGCAATTTTCAGAAAAATGGGGGGAAACTGTTCAAAAATAGATTATTTATCTCAAAATCTGTAATTTTTGTAATCTATATTTAATAAGTGAAAGTATATCTTTGAAAGGTCAAGAAAAAAAAATCTCTATTCACATGCTAAGGTAAAGAAGAATCAGAAATTTTCTCTTTAGCTCAAAATTATTCCAGAAAATAAATTCCCATGTCCCTTATTTTTGCATAATATTCTTAATATTCCATAATAATTTTGCTTACTGATTTGGAATTAATTTTGTTTAAATATTTCTTGAAGCTATAAATTTTGATTCATAGATCTCTATTCTCTTCCAAATTAATAATTTATTTATTTACTTGATGAGGTTATAAATTTCATCATTTCAAAAGTATTTTTTCATTTTAACAAGAAAGCACAATGACTAAACTCAAAGAATTAAGAGGAATAAAGCAATAAATTTAAGGATTTCCCTACCATTAATGTTCCTTGAGCTCCTGGTTGAAAGTGATAGAGATTCCTATTAAAAATATAAATCATATATTAAATTGAATATAAATAATTTGTGTCAATTTAGAAGGATTTACCACTCCTTGAATGTGGAAGAAGAAATTTTTCCAATGATTGGGGCTTGTAGTGGTGTTGAAACAAAAAAAATGCATCAAATATCTTCTCCATTATAAATTTAATTCTCAAAAATTATTCATGAAGCTATTGATAAGCTCCTTGATGATAAAATTAATTTAAATATATTCATAATTACTCAAGTGAAATAAAATTAGGAGCAGAATATATCTAAGAGTTCTTTATCATAGAATTTTATCTAAAACGTATTCAAATATTTTCCAAATATAATATTAAGAAATATCCTTCATGTAGTTTTAATATTTATTTTGAAAGAATCCTTGAAATACTGATTTTAGTCATCTTATTCTAGGAGATGTAACAGAGATGACCTTTTTTGTTGGAAGTAAACTTAAATGGGACAAATATCAATTTAAATCCATATACAACAAGATTCAAAAAATCATCCATTTTAACTGAAATTATTTGAATATCCTTATTGAAATCATAAAAAAAGTTGTAAAAAACTTCAATAATACCCAGAGTGCAATTCAGGAATATCCTTTCAAACATTTTCAAAAATTAAAATTGAGTTCATTTTCCTACAATTACATCTTCCTATATTTAAATGAAGAGTTATATGATTCAGTGAATCAAAGAAAAATCAAAATATAACATTTTTTCAAGCTTATAGAAATTTTATCTAACCATTGAAATTTGATGAATTATTCTTGAAATACTATATTACCCTTATGCAGCCAGAATTCTATCATAATTGTGCTTCCTTAACTTATTTTGAACTCCATTAAATAAACTATTTGTAGAAAAAGATTTCATATTACGAGCTACTTGTTACTTACTGCTTAATATTGAATCAAGGATTAAAAATGAAAACTGAAGTCTCGGTATAATATTGAATTTTCTTTTTTAGTCCTTGAAATGAACTTTCTTTGCCTAAATATTCAATAATTTCAAGATATTTTTTGTTTCAAAAAAATGAAATAGGAGAATAAAAAGTCTTTTCATTCTCATAAAGTCAAAGAAATAATAAAAAATAATTCAAAAATAAATTATAAAAAATAAATATTATAAAATACTAAAAAGAGATGAAACTTTATTTGATTTTCTAATATATAATTATTGTTATTATTATTATTATTATTATTATTATTATTATTATTATTATTATTATTATTATTATTATTATTATTATTATTATTATTATTATTATTATTATTATTATTATTATTATTATTATTATTATTATTCTTAGAGTTCTTAGGTTTTTTAATAAAAAAACAGTATCAAGGGATAGAATCCTTCTAATTCAAAAAGATCATCTTTTTTTATTAATTTTACCATATATTATCATTGTAATTTTAGATCAATCCTATAATATATTATAGTTTTTATTAAGAAAATAATATTTTATCATTACTTTTTACTCTTTAGTGCTGCTAATTTTGTTCCTTAAAAATTATTTTAAATTAAAACAAAGGTGAAGAAGTGAGAAATGTAACAATGGCTTATTCCCCTTATTAATAGCTGATTCTATTTTGACCAAAACCTCCATATTTTGATTAAATTACTCCATTTACCTGAAGATTTAAAATTAGTTTGGGCACAGAGAATTCAACTAAAGTAGACATATAGCCATATAAGAAAATAATCTACTTAAAATGGAATTATTTGACAAGAATTAAGTAGAAATTTATTCATAATCCATGGCTATTCTACATATTTTTCTTATTAATTTTCTATTTGATTCATTTTTATGGGAATAATTTGAAATTTTGAACTATATCCTGATGGTATAAGGTTTTAATATACAAAGCTAAGAACCATAATTTATAAATTCATATGTAAATTTTTCAGAAAATATCAATAGAGAGTTTTCATTCCAAACAATATTCCAAATGATACCTACATATATGCTAAAAACATTACATTGTGAACCTTGAGGTATAATGTAGTTATATTATATTAATTGAAGGATATAAACGATACGATGTAGAATTCAACCTTCCTTATTCTCAGCTTCTAAATTCTACTTATGTCTATTAATTAATATCTTATATATATGAGTATTGGATTTGAGTCACCATAACCAAGGTAAATACAATTAAAAATGACTCATAACCCCAAGTAATGTCAAGTATAACCACAGAAGATCCAATGAAATCCAGAAGGTATTCAATATGTTCTTAATCTTCAAGAATTTGAAATATTTTCCTTGATGAAGTAAGTTTGGTATCCCATTGATAAATCTGAATCACATATTTTTATAATTTAACATAATCCTAATCCCGAGAAAATTCATTCTTCAGGATCCATGATAAGAATTTAATTATTATAAGAATAAAATGAAATGAAAGAACTTATATGTTCAGGAATATTTCCAATCTTAATATGAGACCACATTTTTGAGATATTTTTTGACTTTGTGTTTCAATAAAATTAGATCAAGAAGATTTCAATATTAGAAATTTTCAAATACTCATTGAGATTAATAACTGCTATGAAAAAATACATCTGGGATTTTGATTACTCAGAAACTAGCTCTTGAAAAAAATCCTCTTCATGTAGATAATAATTTAAAAAAAATATTATAGGAAGGGAATATTTTTTCAATAATTTCTTAAAAAATAGAAAGTTAGGATATCTTCAAGAATAAATTTCAATTGATATATGGTTTTAGCTTTTGAAGCTGAAAATTAAAATATAATAATGAGCTTATGGATTCTTAATTTGTGAATTATTCTTAAAAATAATATCTTCCTTGATGGAAGAAAAACTGCAACTAGGCTAAACTTAGCAAATAATGGTCAAAGCAATTTAACAAATTTATTTTTGTTAGAACCACTTATGTGAATTATAAATTTTGATACCAGTAATAAAAAAAATTTAATCTGTGTTATTATTAATTTAGTAATACATATATTTATTCAGCTTTGAGACCCATTATTTCTGAAAAATGTGACCACTTCTTGTCTCATGGATTACTAATCTGTATATTTCATAATAGAATAGAGAAGCATATTAAAATTCATAATTTTCAGAAAAATATGAGATTTAAATACTTTCTTCATCTAACAAAACAGAGTACAATGAAGTTACTATTAGCTCTTCTTTTTTTTGAATATTAAATGATAGCTTAGTGAGAAAATGTATTCTAAATTTAAAAGTGAAATTTTTTTGGGATTTTAATATTACCTAGTATAGTGTACAAAATTCGAGTCATACAATATTGTACTGTAATTTATTTTCTTACTTTTCTCTTTTGGTATAGGCTGGGGTAAACATATAGCTAACTAGGAATTATTTTCATTGTGAAAATATGGAACCTTCTTTTCTAAGTCTTCAGAGAATAACGGGAATAGATTGAATAAAGTAATATAACCTCATTTTATCCTCCAAGAGACTTCCAAGAGCTTTATAAGATAAAGAATGACTTAATTCTGAGAATTTTACATTTGTGATCAAATAATTGAGTTAATGTCAGGCTAAAAGTTAATATTCATGATTTTATGATAGCTGAAACACTAGATTTTAATTAAGGATTTTCACAAATTAGATTTAAAATGCTTTTTAAATTCCTCGACTCATACATAAATCCTTATTTCATCATTTATGGAAGAATTTCTTCCAACAACTTTTACAAAAATTTTCGGACCTTCTTCCATTTTCCACTTTGAGGCATGTCACAGCTTCATGACCCCAGCCATTGGAATTGAAGACCCAAATTTTGTAGAGCTAATATCTGTCCCAGACCCTCAGGGGGCCTCATAAGGCTTATAAAGCACAGCCTGCGGGCCACATACCATCGTCTGTATGGGGGCTCAAAGTCCAATCTGATCTCCCAGAACCAGAATTGGCCAAAATGGTCATGGGTTCCCTTCCATGACTCAAAAAACAAAACAAACTTCTGGAAAAAACTCCATAAAGGGGCAAAGGGTCCTTCCCAATGTACCCTGACCCCCCAATTCCTTCCAATTATCATAATATCAAAACTGACCATTTTTTCTGGTGGTTCCAGTTTTGGAAATCTTACTCCCTCAGATTGATCATAATATCATTATGAATAAATTTCTATGGTGATTGATTCCCTTCCATTCTTATCCTCTAAATCTCATTCATGGCAATGTTCTCAAGGTCCAATCCCTGAAGTACAACCAGCTCAAGAGTACAGTGACCAGAGTCAACAGTTGAAACCAATGAAGGCCAGCCTCCTCCTTCAATCAGGCTGTAACACCAATCATAAAGTATTTGCTGTGATAAAAGAGCCTTTTTCAAATGTTAAAAACTCAATTCAGCCATAAAGACTGCATTAGAAGAAACCTGTATGGAAATTACCTTTGTAATCAATTTAACTTGATACTGTGGGTATTTTCAATAAACCAGTTTGTTTTGCAATCTGGCCAAGGAAAATTTACCAAATCAGTCAATAGCTCTGGAGTAGAGGTGTACTGATGGAATAAACTGGAAATGATCAGTATTTTAAGGTTTGGTGATGATTACATCATGATCAAACCATCTTATCTTATTATTATGCCATTATTTAGAGTTATCACTATAACTCTAGGTTTGATGACATCATAGGCTTGGAACAAGCCTAAGCTTTGTGTATTTTATTAGTATTAATCATAAAATAATAGTATTAACCAGCTTTATAGCTTATAAACTGTTAAACTTAAAATAAGATTACAGTGAGTGATCATAAATGATCAATTTTAAGCTTAAACTTTGATCATTAATAACTCTTAATTTATACATGCTACAGCCATTCAGAGAGTTAATTCTGATAGCTTGGCATGTCCCTATGAAACTTCCAAGAGACTTTTATTACATCATCAAAACTATATTTTGATGATTTTCTTGTATCCCATCTTTTCTATTAAAATTCAATATTTTGAACCTCAAACCATGAATTCAGGGGGTTTTACCATGAATATTATGATGAAAAAGACATCATTATTCACATTTGAGCTAGTAGAACCTGAATATCCACTTCATTCTAATTTTCGACCACTTTCATAATAAAGTGGTCAACAGCTCTAACAATTCTGTTCAATAAACCCTTACAAGTTATCAGCTTTCTTATATCTTGTCAAATAGAGTTCATATCTGTATCTTTAAAGTACTTAATTGTTAACTTAATTTTTAGCTTAACTCTCTATCATGTATATTTCAGGAGATATTAGCTAAAAATGATGAATGTATGGGCTGATCATAAAAGTGCATATATTCAGCTCAATTCCTTAAGTATTAACTTTAGGGAAACGGCATAAAGCTATATTATGTGTAGTTTTTCATGGGGAACCCAATGGTGAAAGTTATTTAAGTGCTTTTACATTGGCTTCTGAGATAAATAAGAATTTATGTCTTTTTATGCCATTTTTGCTTATTACTCATTGGTTATTGACTTTACAGATATTCCATAAAAATGATATATGTGTGTTTTATCATGATGAATCTAATGGTGTAAATTATTCAACATTTTTATTCATCATATCATAAGTTAATTCATCATTTATGCCTGTTTATGGTATTCTTACTTATTTTAAGATAATTATTTGGAGGAATAATTATTGTAAAGTTTTTCTTGTGACCTTGTTGGATATGTGGTCATATCTCAAAGGCTCAAAAATTCATTCCACAACTAGTAGAGAACCAGAAATTTTAGCAAAAGTTTGGAATCCAAGAAATCCTTATGACACTCTCAAAAAGGACTTAGCTGATATACATTCAACATCAAGTAGTTTTAATAGAATTCTTTACAAAGCAAGACATAATTCAAACAGATGTATTCAATATTCTTTTAAATATGCAAAAGAAAGAGGGTAAAACATTCATAAGCCACCTGATTCAAATTAGGAGACTTTGTCTTAGTATCAACTTTAAATTGAATAATATCAAAGGCCCAAAGAAATTCAAATATTCTTTTGCAGGATGCTTCATGATAGGAGCACTACATGGCCATAATGTTGTGCAGCTAAAATTGACCAGTGAATTCATGAACAAATGCCCAAAATTCCCTGTAATTCTGATAAATCCTTACAGCTCAATTGATAAGGAATCATTTCCCCTAAGAAATAAACCACCACTTTAAATTCCCCCTATATAATAAGGGGAAGAAAAGAAAATTGTAAAATTCTCCAAATAAAAGAGGACAAGAAAAAAAAGAAAGGCAATAATTTGTAAGGTATATAAGCCCAGCTCAAGAAGATAAATAGCTACTTGAGAGAGATATAACTAATTCCAATAAGCTATTAAGAAGGTTTAGACATGAAAGAAGACCTAGAGAATATACAAGTTAAGCATTGTTCAGCTTCAAGACTAAGAACATCTATGGAAGAGGTAGAGCAGTGGAATACACCCCAATTGACTATATCAGATTGTGGCGCAATCTTTTTTGGTGGTAGGGAATGTAAACCTTTAAAATATGATGTCACAACCATGGCAATTCATCCTTTTGGAACTAAATATGGCATATCCATCTTATAGAAATTTGGCCATATCCATAATCATTGGCAAAATTGGCCATTTTATTCTTTTATGGGCTTTATGGTCATTTCATCATCTGGGGCCAACCTGCCCCTTCATAATAATCAGGCCTTTCCTGGCCAGGTTTTGCTTTTGGGAAGTCTTTTGTATTTTCCAGTCAACAGGGAAAATACAGCTCAAAAGCCTGTATTTGGCTTTTTAAGCTTTAAATACAGATTTTCCCATTTTGTGCACTTTGCTGTATTTTCCATTTTAGGCCATTTTCCCATGAAATATCGCAAATATGGCCATTTGGGGCTTAATTACCATATTTGCACATTTTGCGTATTTTTGCACAAATATAGTTTCAAAGATGTATTAGCTGTATTTGGCCAAAATTGGTCGAAACACCCAAAAAAACCCTTTCGCCTTTGAGGCCACTCAAAACCCAATTTTCACTTATATCCTCCTGGCATCAATCCAAAAGACCTTTGACCATTTCCACCCTTCAATAACCAAAAGTGCCATAAATGTTGTTATACACCATTATGCATCTTGTTGCACCAGAAATACAATGGCACCAATATCAAATGGTTATTTAAGCTTTTAATCAGGTCATCAAGGCACATCATCCAGAGGATCCATCAAGGCCCAAAAGAAAAGTGTCAATCTCAAATACCAATGACGCCATCAAGCAATCATTGGTTATTCTTACTAACAGTATTCCTCCAAGGGAATAGTGGCAGTTCATCCTCAAGGGATATTCAAGAGGAAGTTCCAAAAACAATTTCCCAAGGATCAGTACTCAATCAATCCACCTTGGCAACCACATTCATTCAATATAGCCTGGATTCATTAAGACCTGTATTTTCATTCATACACCATGGGAATTACATTCAACCCAGTTCATTTCCAAATTTGGAAAGGTATACACTTCATCAAGCAAGGAATACAGCTTCAAGGATTCAATACAGACCACCTGTCAGCCTGAAGGAGTCAAGCTCCCAACTTTTCACACATACCAGCCTGCTTTGACCCTGGGGGGTTTTCCCCCAGTTAATTAATATATTTTGATTTTATTTTATCTTTATTTTCTTTTCATTCTTTTCAGTGAATACTGATATTATCAAGTCAGTCATTTAGCACCTCTTTCTTTTCCTTCTCTTTTCATGTCAATGGATATTTGGTGGTCATATCCTTACTAATTCCATTGTTCCTTTTGGCAGGTTGAAAAAGTGATTAAGAACTCACTTGGTTGGCTCTTTGGCCATTTGGATTCCCTTTCCTCTTATTGCATCTCATCTTTGTACCTTCATATTTCTTAGAGGAATTTATTTATTTACTTTTTGGAGTCTTCCAGGTGAGTTCCCTGATTTCTCAGTGCCAGGCCACTCTTGTCTTCCACTAGAGCCCCTGGGACATTATATTAATTAACTCATAATTTCTTTTCATTCTTTTCATTCTTTCTTTATAATTTCATTCACTTATTTCATCAAAATTATGACTCTTCAATGTTTACATGCTTCATGATGCATTGTCATCTCTCAATTTTCTCTCATTCATTATTCATTCTTGAAAATTGAAAGCTGACCCCTTTTTATTTTGTTTCTCTTTTTAAATCTCTTTCTAAAATTATCAAATTCATTTTATTCATAATTCAGGGTTTAATTCTAAAGCTGATTTTCAAATTGCTCATCAAAATTCATTCAGACCCATTCTTGACATCAAGATTCACATTGATTCATTCTTCAAGAATTTTGATTTTTAAAGAACTCACTTGATTTGATTTGATTGATTGATTTGGCATAATTGATATTGACTTCAAGAAAATTGATTTACCTGAAGATTTCATTGATTTTGCTGATTTTTCACATCAAGAATTTTGAGATAAAATTGATTTTGCCTCAATAATTAATTTTATTGATTCATTTTCTGAAAGATTTTGATTTTGATTGATTTGACATATTTTTTTATTAACTTGAAGATTTCATTTTGACATTTGATTGATTTTTCTTCAAGACATTGATTTTGATTTTGATTTTGACTTCAAGTTTCCCAATTATTTTCCTCAAGATTTTCATCTTCAAATTGTTGAATTTATATTAATTTTATTTCATTTTATTCCTGAAATCATTCCTGTCCAAAATTCACCTCCTTCAAGACAGACAAGATCCCAGGCCAGAGCTCAAGCCATTCTCACTACAACTCAAAGAGTTCCTCTTGAAGGCACCCCAGCAGTTCTGATGAGGGCCCCATTTGGAAGGAAGGAAGGACACCAAGAAGATCAAATTCTTTTTCAGGAGTAGTTGGCGGTTTTCCAGGACTTTCATGGACCACTTTCAAAGGTCCTGGTGAAGATGGTGAAGAGGAAGAGTCTGATGGTACTGAAGGTGTTCCTGCTCCTGTGGGAGCATCCCAAGTTACTGAAGGGCCAACTCTAGCCCAGTCTAATTATCCTCAGCCATCCTTATTGGCCATCATGCAGCAAATGACTCAAATTATGGCCAATATTCAAGCATCAAGACTCCCTCTATGAAGTCACCAGAATTCTTTGATGGGACTTGACCCTTCAAAGTCAGAAGTTTCATTCAGTCTTTTCAATTCATTTTTCATAATTATCAGGCAAATTTTTCTCAAGACAGAAAGAACATCCTTTATGCCATTTCATTATTTATTGTCAGGGCTGCAAAATGTATTGAGCCTTATATTTCAAATCTCACCAATCAATATCCAAATTCCCTTCTCAATTCATGGAATTTTTTTTGAATCACAGCTCTTTACTTTCTTTGGGGACCCAAATGAAGTCAGAAAATCTGAAGCAGAGTTTGATTCCTTAAGAATTACAAAAGTTGGGCATGTATCATGATACATTGCTGATTTCAGAAGTTTGGTCTCAAGAATTGGAGATTGGGGTAAAAGAGCTCTCATCCATCATTTCAGGAAGGGATTGTCATCCAGGATTTTTGATCAATTGGCCTCCTATCCTTCAAGAATTGACTATCTTCAAGACTTAATGAATACTACCCTGGAGCTTGATACCAGGTACCAGGAGAGGCAAAATGAAAAGAGTCATCATCATGAGAAGAAGACAGAAGCCTCAAAGTCAAATTATTATCCTCAAAATTCTTCAAGCTCAAGTCAAAAGAAGAAGAATTTTCAGAGGAGGGAAAAGCCCCATTCTTCTTTATTTAATAAAGATTTCAAGATAATGAATTCTGAAAAAGAAAGAAGAATAAAGGAGGGTTTATGTACCTATTTTGGTGGGAAGAATAGTCTTGAGTCTTGTTTGTAAAGGCCTAAAAATCAGCTTTCCCAACCATCAGGAAAATTTCCCAGCCAGGGAAAAGACTGAGTGGAGATCATGTTGTGTTCAATGGTCTTCACTTTTTTTCATCCAGAGCACAGTTCTGCATTCTGAATGCTGGTGTCAAGAATTCTCCCAAATTCTTTGTTTTTATTCTCTTTCTGATGTTTTTTAAAGTATTTTCATTGATTCTGGTTCTACCAACTCATTCATTGCAAAGAAGTTTGTTTACAAGTATTCTTTGAAGAGGTCAGAACTCCCAGAAAAGATTCCTCTTATCATCTTGGACTACTCTGACTCCCCTTCCTCATTTGTGACTCACCATACCAAATATATGGTTGAGCTCCCTTCCTTCCAAAGCTTTGAATGGAACTTTTTAGTCATTGGTACTCCCAAGGGAGAAGACCTCATATTGGTCTTTGAATTTCTTAATCATTTTGATCCATCTATTGATTGGACGCAAGGGCTGATCACCTTTAATGCTGATCATAAGCAATATTATGATTCTTCTAAATCTTTCAGTAATTACCTTTCTTCTTCCAAATCATATGCAGCTCTGGTTGGTGATTCTAGAACACCATCATTTACATCTTCTGTCAATATTCCTTCCCTTAATTCCCATCAGTCATTACTATCCTCAAGAGATGAATTCTTCAAAGAGATTCAAGATGTTGGAGAAGATGATTCTGTATATTCACTTAATCACTTCTTTGGGAATATGGACATTCCTCCTTAATCTTATCATGACTCCCTGGAGGAGTTGTGAGATGAAGAGTAAGAGCCAGAAGAAATAGAAACCATGATTAAGGTTGTTCCTTCTGCTTATCACCAGTACTTGGATGTATTCTCCAAGGTTAAAGCAGAGAAACTTCCTCCTCACCGCACCTGTGATCATCATATCAAGCTTGAGGGGTCTCTACCTCCAGTTGGGGTGATGTACACTCTATCAAACCAAGAGTCAGATACACTCAGGGCCTACATTTCAGAGAATGTAGAGAAAGGTTTCATCTGGCCAAGCTCCTCTTCAACAGGAGCATCTGTCCTTTTTTTCAAAAAGAACAATGGAGGCCTCTGCTTGTGTGTTGATTACTGCAAACTCAATGCTGTTACTAGGAAGAATAAGTAACCTGTTCCTCCTATGAATCAGCCTCTCACTGTTTTCAATGGGTCTTCTATCTTCTCCAAGATTTATTTACATGGTGCATATAAACTGCTCATAATCAAGGAATGTGATTAATATTTGACTTGTTTTAGGACTAAATATGGTATTTATGAGTATTTTGTTATGCCATTTGGGCTCACCAATGCTCCTGCCTCTTTCTAAAACCTTGTCAATGATATTTTTTATGATCTTCTTGATTTTTATGTTGTTTTTCATTTGGATTAAATTATGGTATCTTCCAAATCTGAGGAAGAACATGTCACTCATGTGTCCACTGTTCTTTCCAGACTCAGATCCAATAACCTTTTTGCTAAGGCCTCCAAGTGCCTATTTCATGTTTCTAGTGTAGAGTACTCAGGTTATATTGTTTCTTCTGAAGGACTCAAGATTGAACAAGAAAAAGTCCAGAAAATTTTCAATTGGCCACCTCCAAGAAACCTCAAGGTTCTTTAATCATTCCTTGGCTTTTCCAACTTTTACTACCATTTCATCAAGAATTCTTTAAAGAAGATTAGTTCATTCACAATTTTCCTCAAGAAAGATTCCCGTTTTACCCTCAATGAGGTAGCTCTTAGAAAGTTTAATCAACTTAAAGAGTCTTTAACCACTTCTCCAATCCTTCTCTACCCACCATTGTAGAGAATGATGCTTCTGATTATGCCTTGGGTGCTGTACTGAGTCAGGTCACTGACTCAGGAAAACATCCCATTGCATTTGATAGTCGCAATCTTCTTCCAGCAGAGCTCAACCATGAGATTCATGACAAGGAACTCCTTGGCATAGTCTGGGCTCTCAAGCGCTGGAGAGCTTTTCTTCTTTCCCTTTCTTCCTCATTTGAAGTTCTCACCAATCATAGTTCACTTCAATATTTCATGTCATCAAAGATTCTCACTTTCCGTCAAGCCCATTGGGCTGAATTTCTCTCTGAATTTCAGTTCTCAATCACTCACCACCCTGGCCGCTTGGCTACCCTTTCAGATGCATTGTCATGTCAGGGTGACATTTACCCAGAGAGGGGGGAATATTTCATTAGTAAGAATCCAATGAATTATCAAAAAATAATAAGTCAAGATGAGATTCAAGCCTCAAAGTTCTTTGCAGTCAAGGTGGATTCATTTTCAAATTTGATTGATTCAATTCAGAAGGCATTATGCAAGATTCACAATATAGATGTTTTATTCAAGATTTGGGTAAAGGTAAATCTGTCCAAAAATATTCTCATGATTCCTCTTCCCAACTTCTCCTGTTCAGAGATTGGGTGGTGGTTCCAAATGACCCCACAATTCAGCTCAGCATACTTCAAAAGAGGCATAACTCTCCTCTATCTGGAAACCCTGGCCAAGAGAAGACTCTCAAACTTGTCAATCAGGATTTGCACTGGTCCGGCATGACTCAATTTATCTTGGATTATGTCTCATCCTGTCAACAGTGTTCAAGAAACAAAAATATTCATCACAAGAGCTTTGGACTCCTCAAACCTCTTCCAACTCCAAATGGTCCTTGGAATTGGCTTTCAAAGGATTTCATCACTCAATTTCCACTGTCTGATTCATTTGACTCAATCCTTGTCTTATAGGAAAGATTCTCAAAAATGACAGTTTTCATTCTAACAATGTCTTCATTAACTTCATTGGATTTGGCTCATTTGTTAATCAAGAATATTTTCTGAAAGCATGGCCTTCCTTCAAGAATTTTTAGTGATAGAGGTTCTCCTTTTGTTTCTTCCTTTTGGACCAATCTTTGTCAGCATGTAAGATGTGTCTATGAAACTGTTGATAATATTACTATTAATCATCAGTACTATGACTGTTCTTATGAGATATAAGAATAAAAACTACTATAACCACAATCAAATTATGAATTGATCATTTCTTTTACTTGTTATACACTACTAGACATTATAACAGTAAGCAGTAATTGTCTACTCGAATCAATTACAAGAAGTATTGAATAATAAAACTTCTTTATTGAAATAATAAAATTCTTTTAATATATAATTATCCTTTTCAAGAATAATTATAAATAAAATTCTTGAAGAAAACAATTACTAGAGAAAAACTTTAATAATTAAGATAAATCACTCACTAATACTCCAAAGAACATATTAAAGATAATAGCAGAGAAATTTGATGGATAATTGTGGATTTAAAGGATCAAAATGGATTTATAACAGTATTACAACAATATATAGTTGTTTTTGATGATTTCACGTCTTTCCTATTGATTCTAAAAGATTTAAAACACTTGAGAAAAGCTTTAACTCATACTTACTTGTTCATAATAAAGGTATAATTGAATAATGTGATGATTTGGAAAAAACAGCAAGAGGAGGCCTCTTTTAAGTCTAAGACATCTTGCAGAGGCATGCCATGGAGCAAACTGAAAAACCAGTGAGTGAGACAACAACAAACCTTTTTGGATTATTGATTGCATCATCAGTTATCACATAAGATTATCATAATTACTTAATTGAAGCTATTACGTGACTGCCAACCCAAATATGGTTAAGAATAAAAGGATTAAAAACTGTAAATATTCTTATATTTCAAAATAAACATTAATTTCTCAAAGTTATCAATGTTATTGGAAATTCCATCACAGTGCATTTTCTGTGAATTTTTGAAGATTCAGTGTTTTACATGGAATCATCAAAAATGGACTGTAAGTAAAGATTTTAATTTTACTTATAAAAGTATAATTCTTTTTGGTTTTTATATGAATTATACTGTTCTCAATTTCTGCTTGAATTTTCAGTAATATGAATCAAGAATTTTATTTTCAATGAATTTTTGAAGTTTTTACCTTATTTCTATGTAGAATTGCAAATAGCACTATATGGCTGGTTGCTATGAGGTAAATCAATGGATGCTAGTCCAAAAAGGGTTTATCCATGGAAAATAATTAAGAATTGACATGGTTACAGGAGTCAAAGTTGCTCTTTACCTCCTTGGCACGTCAAAATAGCAGCTTATTTGCTATTTTCTTATGATATAATGAAGTTTTGAGCTGGTAACCAAGTTCCCAAAAGATTTTAGTATACTAATTGGGCCAAGATCAGCCATAGATCCAAGCTTCAGAGCTGTCCATGCCTCAGAGGCCTCAGAAGCTGGGTACCCTGGCTCTCTTTGATGTCTTTTGTCTCCCTTGACTATTTTTTACGTCAAAATAGAAATTTAAGCTTAAAGTGAGATATCCACTATGGGTGTACCAAACGTTTATGTAATAATACCATAGTATTAAGTTCCACAAACATGCATAACACTATTCTTAGTGTATATGTAACATGGGATTTCTCACATTCCCATTATTTTGAAATGAAATTGAGAAAAACAAAAATTTTCACAATTTTTTTATGTGGTATTGAAGTATTTTCCATATTACCACCTCAAAGAGTTTATTTAAGCTTATTCACTCTGTGGAGCTACCCTAAGTTAAATTTTGTGTAGAATCCAAATCTGGCCTTAAGTCCATGGATTTACTTACTCAATAAAGAGTTTTCCATCTTTTCTGAAATCAAAAATGATGAATTTTGAATATATGCATCACTTATGGGTTATTCATAGTTCAAAATTTATTTTGAAGATAGTTGTGGCCTATTTGGGTATGTGAAATATACCTCAAGGCTCACACAGCAGCTCAAGATTTCAAGAGATCTGTCAACTGCTTACCATCCAGAAACTGATGGACAGACAGAGAGGGTAAATCAGATACTAGCACAGTACCTTTGTATGTATGTCAGTTATCATCAAGATGATTGGAACACCTAGCTCCCTCTGTTTGAATTTGCCTACAATAACTCTGACCACTCTTCAACAAAACAATCACCGTTTTTCACTGTTTATTGAAAAGATCCTCATTTTGACTCAGTTCACATTACTCAAGATACTCCTGCTCGAAATTTATCAATAAAAATACAATAAGTGCAGCAAGATATCAAGAGAGAGCTTTAAGTTGCCATAAACAGGTTTAAGAGGTATGCAGATAAAGGTAGAGCAATTCCACCTTTTTTCAATCCTGGTGACATGGTATGGCTTTCTTCCAAAAACATCAAATCAACTAGAACCACCAGAAAACTGTCTTAAAGATGGTTGGGTCCCTTTTCAATCTTGAAGAAAGTCAGAACTCATGCCTATCATCTCAAGCTCCCATCTCAATTGAAGTCCATCCACCCAGTCTTCCATATTTCACTCTTGGAACCAGTCAGCACATCAAAATTGCAAACTGGCTTCAAGAGCCTCCTCCTCCAATTATAATTGAAGAAGAGGAGGAATGGGAACTCTCTCAAATACTGGAATCAAAGCTCAAGAGAGGAAAATTATGGTATTTGGTGGAATGGAAACGTTTCAGTCAAGACCCAGAAAGATCCACTTGGGAACCAACTGAAAGCCTCAAGACTTGTCCTGAACTGGTTAAGGATTTTCATTCTTTATATCCTGACAAGCCAGGACCCAATTCATCAAGAGCTTGATCATTTTATGGTGCTTGGTGGGGAGAGGAATTACCAAAAGTAAGTCCCACTCCTGGTATGCACCTTTGGAGGTATTCACTCTTTTTGTTGTAAGCATCACCTTGGCCACTCTGTGAGAGCTCTGCATTTTTTTGACACAGATCTTTGGCCTGGCTTTCAGCATCAATTCCAAAATTATGGCCATTTTCACTTGGGAAAATGGACCATTCCTTTTCTTAATTTCTTTCCAAGTCTTTCCAACTCAAATTCATTCCTTCAGAAAATTTCTTTTCTTATTATGGCACTGGCGGGAGTGGTAATTACCAAAAGTAAGTTCCTCTCCTGGTGTGCACTTCCCTGAGGGGTCTAGAATTGTTCAAAACGTCACCTTGGCCACTCTGTGAGCACCTGGAATAAAATCTCCTTTTCCAGGTCCTTGGCCAATTCAAATCAATTGTCAACATTGGTGATCAAGATCGGAACCTCCTCACAATTCATTTCTCTTTATCTCTTTTTCTTTTCTCATTTTTATTTTATTTTCTTTTATCATTTCACAAATCATCATTCATTTTCAAAATAATATCAAGCAAGTCACACATCATATGCCAACATTTCAATATCAGTATCAAATTTTATTTCTCAAAAGAACTTCTCCTTATCCCTCCCTCAAACTCTTTCCAATATCCTCAACAGGCTTCACCTTGTATTTGTGTTCAGGAGCTCACCATTTTAAGGTGGGGGGTACGTCACAACCATGGTAATTCATCTTCTTTAATCTCAATATGGAATATCCATGTCATATCCATAATCATTTTCCAAATTGGCAATTTCATTCTTTTATTGCCTTGATTGTCATTTAATCATCTGGGGCCAACCTGGCCTCATCATCATCATCAGGACTTTCCTTGCCAGGTTTTCCTTTTGGGCAGTCTTTTGCATTTTCCAGTCAACAGGGAAAATAAGGCCCAAAAGCCTTTATTTGTATTTTTAAGCTTTAAATACAGATTTGCGCATTTTGCTGTATTTGCCATTTTAGGCCATTTTCCCATGTAATATGGGAAATATGCCCAAACAGCCATATTAGGCCATTTGGGGCTTAATTTCCAGATTTGCGCAAATATATTTTTAAAGCTGTATTAGCTGTATTTAGCCAAAAACCCAAAATTGGTGAAAACACCCAAAGACACTCTTTCACCTTTGAAGCCACTCAAAATTCAATTTTCACTTATATCCTCCTGGCATCAATCCAAAAGACCTTTGACCATTTCCACCCTTCAATAACCAGAAGTGCCATAAATGATGTTATGAACCATTATGAATCTTTTTTTACCAGAAATCCAATGGCGCCAATATCAAATGGTTATTTCAACTTTTCATCAGGTCATCAAGGCACATCATCCAGAGGATTCATCAAGGCTCAAAACAAAAGTGTCAATTTAAAATACCAATGACCCCATCAAGCAATCATTGGTTATTCTCATTCACAGTATTCCTCTAAGGGAATACTGGCAGTTTATTCTTGAGGGATATTCAAGAGGAAGTTCCAAAAACAATTTTCCAAGGTTCAGTACTCAATCAATCCACCTTGGCAACCAAATTCATTCAATACAGTCTGGATTCATCAAGACCTGTATTTTAATTCATACACCATGGGAATTTCATTAAACCCAGTTCATTTCCCAATTCAGAAAGGTATAAACTTCATCAAGCAGTCAATACAGCTTTAAGGATTGAATACAGACCAGCTGTCAGCCTGAAGGAGTCAAGCTCTAAGCTTTTCACATATACAAGCCTCCTTTGACCCTGGGGGGCTTTTTACCCAGTTAATTAATATATTTTGATTTTATTTTATCTTTATTTTCTTTTCACTCTGTTCAGTGAATACTGATATTATCATGTCAGTCATTTAGCACCTCTTTCTTTTTCTTTTCTTTGCCTGTCAATGGATATTTGGTTGTCATATCCGTACTAAATCTATTTTTCATTTTGGAAGGTTGAAACAGTGATTAAGGACTTACTTGGCTGGCTCTTTGGTCATTTGGCTTCTCTTTCCTATTATTGCATCTCATCTTTGTACCTGCATATTTCTTAGAGGAATTCAATTCTTTTATTGTAATTTTTTTTGGAGTCTTCCAAGTGAGTTCCTGATTTCTGAGTTCCAGGCCACTCTTATCTTCCACTAGAGCCCCTGTGACATATTATTACATACCAAAAAGGTCACAAAAAAACTTTACAAAACTTATTTCAACACTAATAATGGAAATTATAATTTTAAAATAAGTAAAAAGACAATAAAAAGGCATAAATTCTTTATTATCAAAGAAACCAATCGGTAAGAATGTGAAATAAACTACACCATTTCATTCTTCATCAAACACTACACATATAGATTTTGTATCTCATATCTGTAAAGTCAATACTTACTGAGATGAACTGAATATATTCACTTTTATGATCAGCACATATATTCATGTTTTTTAGATCATAGATTTTGAAATAGGAATGATAAATAGTTCATACAAAAACTAAGTTACCATTAAATCACTGTAAACATTTAAGATATGAAACCTATTTGGCAAGTTATAAGCAAAGTTAAAGCTTACAAGGGTTTTGTGAGCCTTAGAGGTAATTTAATATACCCAAAAGACCACAAATACAAAATTAACATATAAATATAAATAAAATAAATTTATTTATATTATTAAAATAAAAATCAAAATATAAATATAAAATTATATTCAAAATAAAAAATTTAATTACATTAAATTTATACTTGAAAAAATTAAGTAAAAATGAAATTTAAACAAAATTGTAAGCAAATAAATAAATTTGGAAAAAAGTTAAATAAAAATTATTATAGCTTTCTATCCAATAAAGAAACATATAAAAATTATTTCACCATTGGATTCCTCATAAAAAATCGGGTGGTGTCACCTCTGAGTGAAATTCTTGTAGCTCAAATCTAAATAAGCTTAAATTAAGTTTTTAGTATTTTCAATACAAAAGTTGAAAATCCTCAAAACTTTAATTTAATTCATACCACATGTGGTGTTAACCATCAATTTATGTGTTAAAATTGAGGTGTTGTGTTTAGTTTAGAAGTTATGAGTAATTGAAGTATTTTCAATTGAATTCAATTGAAATGTCAAAATGTGCGTGTGTATTACATAAGTGAACTTTGATTTACATATGAGGTATCAATTATTACTCTATTGTACTGTACAATTCAATTGAATTACATATGTAAATTATAAGTATAATACATGATGAGGAATTAAAGGAAGAATAAATTGGAAAGATTAAATTCTGGGGGGGAAAGGAACTCCAGCTCTAAGGGGGAGCTAGACCCCTGAAATCCTTGCTGACAGGGGTTTGGTGTCAAAATTCATGCAAAGGTTTATTACCTTTTGGCCTGGAATTGAGCTACAGGGTCTGTGGACTCAATTGATGATGAGGTTTTGATACCAACTGGGGTAGTTTTAGCTGTTGCCAAGAGGGTAAAACTACCCTTAAGATAAAACAATCATAGTAAAAACAGTTTTAACTGGTTTCTAAGCCTCTTACACACATTCTGACGTGTTTTGAAGGGTCTAGACCAGGTATTGCTATAGTAATGGCTGATTTAAGGGTCTAAAATGGCTAAAAATGGCTTAAACCAGCCCTTTTTGGTCTAAACCAGGGTTCAATGATGCCATAATTGGCTTTTCTGTTATCAGACTGTTTTTCACGACTGACAAGAGTAAATTTTACTTTTGGAGTAAGAGAATTCATGGCTATAAAAGAATGTCTTCTTTGCCCCACTTTTCTCTTCATGTTAGAATCTTTTCCTTTTATAATTAGTTTAAACATTGTTAAACCAATCAATAAAAGATTCCAACCACCTTTCTTAAATCATTTTAAACCTCTTAACCACGTGAAAAAAAAATTATAATCATTGTTTGTAACTTTTATAATCATTTTTACCCCCGAACCACCCCAAAAGTGAATTAAAGCATCTTTCATCACTGTAAACTTTGTCACTTTGTTTCCAAATTCACTCTGGTCACTTTTGGGTGTGTTTTCGCTTTAATATTCTCTTTAAAGACTTTTTTCTTTAATTAATTTCTTGCAGTTCTTTGCTCAATTAATTCCAATTGAAATTGCTCTTGAAGAAATTTCTTTTGTAGCCTTAAATATCTCTTGTAGAGTATTTTTGGATAAATTTTTATTGTTGGTAAAACAATAAATCTTTATAATATTATTGTTTTATACTAATAAAGTTATAAACCATGAAATTGGCGTTTTTTCTCTTAAAAATAATATTTCTTACTATTTTTAATTAATTTTTACCTTATACGAATTTTGAGGACAGGAAAATTACTTGATATTTAATCAAAGTTTCAATTGATGATGAGGTTTTGATACCAACTGGGCTAGTTTTAGCTGTTGCCAAGAGGGTAAAACTACCCTTAAGATAAAACAATCATAGTAAAAACAGTTTGAACTGGTTTCTACGCCTCTTACACACATTCCGACGTGTTTTGAAGGCTCTAGACCAGGTATTGCTATAGTAATGGCTGATTTAAGGGTCTAAAATGGCTAAAAATGGCTTAAACCAGGCCTTTTTGGTCTAAACCAGGGTTCAATGATGCCATAATTGGCTTTTCTGTTGTCAGACTGCTTTTCAAGACTGACAAGAGTAAATTTTAATTTTGGAGTAAGAGAATTGATGGCTATAAAAGAATGTCTTCTTTGCCCCACTTTTCTCTTCATGTTAGAATCTTTTCCTTTTATAATTAGTTTAAACATTGTTAAACCAATGAATAAGAGATTCCAACCACCTTTCTTAAATCATTTTAAGCCTTCTAACCACGTGAAAAAATAATTATAATCATTGTTTGTAACTTTTATAATCATTTTTACCCCTGAACCACCCCAAAAGTGAATTAAAGCATCTTCCATCACTGTAAACTTTGTCACTTTGTTTCCAAATTCACTCTGGTCACTTTTGGGCGTGTTTTCTCTTTAATATTCTTTTTGAAGAAATTGTTCTTTAATTAATTGCTTGCAGTTCTTTTATCAATTAATTCCAATTGAAATTGCTCTTGAAGAAATTTCTTTTGTAGCCTTAAATATCTCTTGTAGAGTATTTTTGAATAAATTTTTATTGTTGGTAGAACAATAAATCTTTATAATATTATTGTTTTATACTAATAAGGTTATAAAGGATGAAATTGGCATGTTTTCTCTTAAAAATAATATTTCTTACTATTTTTAATTAATTTTTACCTTATACGAATTTTGAGGACAGGAAAATTACTTGATATTTAATCAAAGTTTCATATCCAGACCTTACATTTGGGGGCCCAGCCATGATATTTTACCTGTGAAATATTTTTTTACTCTTTTTAAATCTTTTTTTCTTATATATTGAAAAATTTAAAAACATATAAAAAATACTTATAATTGAAAAAATCCATTAAGATTTTTTTTTCATATTATAAGTGAGGCTTATATTTTTATTTCTTTTTTGAAATAGCCTTTTTTTACTTAATTAATTGGCTTTTTTCATTAATTTTAGTGTCTGAAAACATGGTAAGACAAGAAAACATTGAAACAGCTTCAACAGTAACCAGCATTATTCCTGCCAGTACTGTTAATTCTGATCATAATAGTACTATTATTGTGACTCAGAATATTCAACCAGAGCCAATTTCTTCTGAATTAGTCAACTTGGAAATAAGTAATACTCTTCAGAAAGCCAAAGATTTGGCCAATAGTAAGTTTTTTTACGTAAAATTACTATTGTAAACCTTTTTAACCATAATTATGCCTTCAACTAGGTCGGGAGCCAGCTATAACCCCTGAAGCAGCTCCCAGAAAGGTAATAGATTTGATTATGGCAGAGGCCAATCAGGTACAGAAGGAAAAGGGTCTGTTGATGACTTCCAAACAACTAAAATGGGTCATTCTGAAGCTGATAATACCATTTTACCTTCAAATAGAGCTGACACCGCCACAACAAGCCTCTGTGGACATATACAAAGCCAGCCACAGTGCATACAACAATGCACTCCAGTTCAAGGAGTACCAGATCCTTGCAGACCTGTGTAAGAATTGCATGAATTCTTACCTGACTGTGAGAAAATTCCTGGGCCATCCCAATACTTGAAAATTGCTCAATGGATGGCATCCATTGATGGAGAAGAAAAACATGATGCTTTTGACACTAGAATGGAGGAAAAACAACCCTCCACCACCCAAACCAGTGCCAAAAACAGCCCCAGTGGCCAGCAGCAGCAATTTCAATGTGAAAAAGCAGCCACAAACTCCAAACAAGGGCAACGGGAAGGCACCATCCCCAAAACCTTACAGCCAGGGCTACAGAATCCCAAAGATTCAACAGGATGCCATGGAAAATGTATTTCAGATGGCCAGAACCATGATTGAATTAAAAAAGAAGGAGGAAGCCAGATTAAAATATCAAAAATAATTTCTGATACTTTTAATTGTATTCCAGAGTTGTATAAAGCTATTTCTGATGTAAAAAGTCATCTTTCTGATAAAAATACATCAATTTGTGACAATCTTAGAAAAAATAACTTGAGTCTGAGCCAAATAAATGATACACTTAAATGCTTTGAAAGAGTTTTAAGAACAATCAAAACTTCCAATAATTATAATTCCTTTGGCATTAAGATAAATGAACAATCTGCCATTATTAAAGAATTAACAGACAAATATTCTAAATTTAATATTGATGACATAATTGGAACAAGAATGAAACAAGCTATTAATACTACCAAAGAAGATAATGAAAAAGATCTTGATGATATTTCAAAATAATTTGCAGAAGTAAAGACAAATACAGTTGCCTTGAAAAAGCATTTTGATACCTCAAGAGAGGAAATATCAAAATTAACAATAAAGTTAAATGAAGTTATATCTGATAATACTAAACAAACAGAATTATGGAATGAGCTTACATATAAAGAGGATGATCATAAAAAGAGTGTCATAGACTCTATACAAAGCTTACAACATGAGTTAAAAAATTCACAAAGGTGTGATAACAGGAAAATGAACAATATTGAAAAACTGCTAAAAACTTTACCAAGAATGTCTACACCTCTGAATCAAAAGGAAGATGCAAGAATTCCCAATCCACAAGTATTGGATATTGAAAATTCACAGTTAAAAAATGAATTTTCTACTTCTTTTCATAACTTAGAACCATCAATGGGCCAAGCACTTTTGAACGAAGTTCCAAAACTTAAAGAATGGCCTCACTTCAGTGGTGAAGGAGAGTATGACCATATGGAATTCATTAGAGGTATTGAAATGATCAAAGAGGATTTTGAATTACCAGACAGATTGGTAACAGCCATATTTAACACCTTGTTTACCAAATCAGCTCACAGATGGTACATCAAAATAAGACAAGCACATGGACACCAGAGTTGGACTTGGTGGAAAACCTAAATCATCAACAAATGGGCAAATGATGCTTGGAGGTTTAAAGTTGAAACAGCCTTTGAATCTGCCAAATTTAATGCTGATAAAGACAAAGCTTTACCATGGTTTTGCCAACAAAAAGACAGATTAACAGCATTATATCCTGACATGTCAGAATTTATGATCCATAGAAACATTCTGAGACAATGTGGAGGTGACTTGGAGCATGCTATCAAAAAGCAGGACTACTGAACAATCTTCAGCAGAGGATATTATCAATATCTTAGAAGAAGTAACCACCAGAACCAAAATTGGTTCTAGTAGGGTGAATCTCAAAACAAGGTTTAATACACCTTGGAAAGATTCTGTGGACAAAACCCCAAAGAAAATTCTAATAATATTAAGTATAAATCTGCAGATACAGTCAGAAAGTGCCATATTTGCCAAAGCACCACCCATTTAGCCAATAAATCTCCAAAGAAGGGGAAAATCAATGAAATTGATATTGAAAAAGAACCTGATGTTGAAAAAGATGAAATAATCGAAGACAATTCAGATGATAAATCAGCAATATTTTCTGAATCTTCAAAAGATATAGAAAATATCAATGCCACTTTTGACATAATGGAATCTTATTCCCACTTGCCACAATTAAGCAATGGTCAACTTGATTTATCAAAAGTTAAATATGCACAACTTATGAAAACAAAACCAAACAGGGGAAAAGGTTATACAGCTGGTAATTCCTGTATAACAGAAGTGGTGATTGACAACAAACCCACCAAACGTTTGCTTGACCCAGGAGCCTTCTGCTCTTGTGTTGGAAAATCTTTTCTTAAGACTTGTGTACCAAACTTTGAAGACCAATTGTTACCAATTGATGGTATGAAATTCAACAGTGCAAGTAACCCAATGAAAGCATTAGGAATCTTTGAGACCAATGTCATATTCCCACACATAAATGGGAATTTAAGAATCACAGTTGAATTTGTTGTTATGGAAAATTGCTCTAGTACCCATTTTATATTGGGAAATGACTATTTAATCATGTATGGGATATATTTGCATAATAACAAAGACAGATACTTTACAATTGGAGACAATAAGCGCCAAAAATTTGCCTTTTTACCATTGAAAAGACAAATTACAGTAAACAAAGTATCACCAGTCAACTTAGAGTTAGAGAGATTCAAGTCTGAACAGTTAAATGAGGCTGAAATAAGCCTTCATCTGACTGATAAACAAGAAAATGAACTTTCTTCCCTTTTGTATGACCACAGAGGAGCATTTGCTTCAGACAAAGAACCTCTAGGAGCAATTATTGGTCATGAAGTTGACATCATTCTTAACATTGAGAGAACTTATCCACCACTCTTAAGAAGACCTGCATATCCAGCAAGTCCAAAATCAAGGGAAGCTCTAGAAACTCATATCAAAGAACTTCTGGACCTTGGTGTAATAAGAAAAGTAGGCCACAATGAAGAAGTAGAAATACCTACACCAGTCATAGTGGCATGGAATAATGGAAAATACAGAATGGTTGGGGACTTTAGAGCTCTGAACACTTACACTGTTCCAGACAGACACCCAATACCAAAAATCCAAATTGCCCTTACTCAAATATCTCAAGCAGTGTATATAACCAGTATGGATGCCCTTAAAGGATTCCATCAAAATGTGGTGACACCAAGAGAAAGAAAATACTTGAGAATTATTGTTCATTGTGAAGTGTATGAATACTTGAGGATGCCCTTTGGTATCAAAAATGCACCTTCACACTTCCAAAGAATGATGAATGAAATCTTCCCTGAAGAACTCTCAGAGGGATGGTTAATCATTTACATTGATGACATTATTGTCTGTTCCAAGACTTGGGAGGAGCGCATGTACAGATTGTCCAGAGTTTTGACAAAAATTCAATCAGTAAACATGAAAATCTCCTTGAAGAAATGTCATTTTGGATTTAAAGAACTTAAAGCACTAGGACATGTTGTATCTGGTTTGTCCCTTGGAATTGACAAAAACAAAGTTGCAGCAGTATTGCTAAAACCCATGCCTCAGAATAAGAAGGAAATTTAGTCATTCTTAGGTTTTGCAGGATATTACAGGAAACACATTAAAGATTTTTCATCCATAGCAAGACCACTTTATAAATTGTGTGACAAAGACACAGTATTTGAAATGACTGTTGACAGAGTCAAAGCTTTTGAGTCTCTAAGAGAAGCCTTGACCACTGCTCCACTCTTACTGGTGCCAGACTTTCAATTACCTTTCAAAATGTATATTGATGCATCAGGGGATGGACTGGGTGCTGCACTTCACCAAGTTCAGATCATAAATGATAAACCTGTAGAAGGACCCATATGTTTCATATCCATGCAAATCAAACCAACTGAAGCCAGATATGGAGCAAGTCAAATGGAATGTCTATGTCTTGTCTGGGCCTTGGAAAAATTAAACTACTTCTTGGAAGGATGTGTTTTTGAGGTGATAACAGATTGTACAGCTGTCAAATAACTATTAAACATGAAACCACCCAACAGACATATGCTCAGATGGCAAATAGCCATACAAGAATACAGAGGAAATATGACTATTGTTCATAAGGATGGGAAAATTCATAAGAATGCAGATGGACTAAGCCAATGGCCATTACCAAATAATATTGATAATCCTGCTTATGTGCCAGACGAAGCTTCACCACAAATTCCAATAGAAGGAATAAGTGTTACATACTTGAACACCACCTTCTTTGAGGAAGTCAGATGTAGTTACACTCAAGATAAGAATTGTAGCATCTTATGCCAATTACTTAACAAAGACTGTAAAGACAACTCTCTAATACTTGGCTTGGATGAAGTATGGAAAAAATCTTATGATGAAGGAAGATTTCACCTACTGGATGGTATAATTTACCACAGAACCAAGCACACATGTGTCATGACAGTTGTAGACAGGTCATTAATCAATATTGTACTGAAAGAATGCCAGGATAGCCCCTTTTCAGGACATCTGTCTGAAGACAGAACAAGAGAGAAAGTAAAGACATGCATATGGTGGCCAATGTGGCAGAAAGATGTTGCAGAGTATTTCAAAACCTGTGACAGATGCCAAAAGGCAAATAAATCCACTGGCAAGAGACTTGGAAATATGATTAAAATCCAAGAACCAAGCAGACCTTGGGAAATTTTCCATATGGATTGGGTAACTAGCCTACCACCAGGAGTTGACAGAAGCTATAATGCTTGCCTAGTAATTGTGGACAGATTCAGTAAAACTCCAATCTTTTTACCATGTCACACAGATGATACAGCCATGGATACAGCTCTTCTGATATGGAATAGAGTAGTGTCATAGACTGGGATATTTACAAATATCATTAGTGATAGGGATGCCAAATTCACTTCAGCACTATGGACAAATATTCACCAATTATTTGGCACTAAACTGTCTTTCTCTACACCCTACCACCCACAAACTGATGGCCTGGCTGAAAGGATGATCCAAACCTTAGAGGACATGGTGAGAAGCGTTTGTGCATATGGACTTGAATTAAAAGATTGTGATGTATTTACCCATGATTGGTGTACTCTGTTGCCAGCACTGGAATTAGCATATAAAACATCAATCCATGCCAGTACCAATCAGACTCCTGCTATTCTAGAAAAAGGATGGAACCCCATGTTACCCCAAGATTACTTGAGAAAAGATTTAATTGAAATACATCCCACAGCTGCTAGCTTCAAAGGAATGCTAGACAAAGCTAGAAAGCATGCAGTAAGGTGCATGGAGGACTCTTTTGCATATGCTAAAGACAAATGGGATAAATCACATACAACTCCAGATTTCAAAGTGGGGGACCTAGTTCTTGTATCCACCACTAACTTCAATAACATCAAAGGATGTAAAAAGTTGAAAGACTCCTTTGCAGGACCTTTTGTGATTAAGGCCCTCCATGGAGAAAATGCTGTTGAAGTAGAGTTATCTGAAGAACTTAGAAATAAGCATCCTACAACTCCAGTGAGCTTGATAAAGCCATATAAATCTAGTGATGCTGAGAAATTTCCCTTGAGGAATAAGATTCCCCAAGTTATACCTCCTATTGAGACATCTGGTACTAAGAAAATTACCAAAGTTCTTAAAGAAAGGAAATTAAGAACCAAGAAAGTAAGGGAATACCTTGTTAGGTACAGTGACCCAACTTGTGAAGATGAATGGTTAGAAGAAAAAGATATACCAGAAGTGACCAAAATCCTCAGGAGATTCAGACACACTAGAAACACCAATATTACAAAGTAATATTCTTTTTTAGGGGGAGGGAATATGAGCCTTAGAGGTAATTTCATATACCCAAAAGACCACAAATACAAAATTAACATATAAATATAAATAAAAATCAAAATATAAATATAAAATTATATTCAAAATAAAAAATTTAATTACAATTTAAAAATAAAATTACAATAAATTTTGGAATTATAAAATTACATTTATACTTGAAAAAATTAAGTAAAAATGAAATTTTAACAAAATTGTAAAAAAATAAATAAATTTGGAAAAAAGTTAAATAAAAATTATTATAGCTTCTCATCCAATAAATAAACATATAAAAATTATTTCACCATTGGATTCCTCATAAAAAATCAGGTGGGGTCACCTCTGAGTGAAATTCTTGTAACTCAACTCTAAATAAGCTTAAATTAAGTTTCTAGTATTTTCAATACAAAAGTTGAAAATCCTCAAAACCTTAATTTAATTCACACCACATGTGGTGTTAACCATCAATTTTTGTGTTAAAATTGAGGTGTTGTGTTTAGTTTAGAAGCTATGAGGAATTGAAGTATTTTCAATTGAATTCAATTGAAATGTCAAAATGTGCACATGTATTACATAAGTGAACTTTGATTTACATATGAGGTGTCAATTATTACTGTATTGTACTGTACAATTGAATTGAATTACATATGTAAATTATAAGTATAATGCATGATGAGGAATTAAAGGAAAAATAAATTGGAAAGATTAAATTTGGGGGGGAAAGGAACTCCAGCTCTAAGGGGGAGCTAGACCCCTGAAATCCTTGCTGACAGGGGTGTGGTGTCAAAATTAATGCAAAGGTTTATTACCTTTTGGCCTGGAATTGAGCTACAGGGTCTGTGGACTCAATTGATGATGAGGTTTTGATACCAGCTGGGGTAGTTTTAGCTGTTGCCAAGAGGGTAAAACTACCCTTAAGATAAAACAATCATAGTAAAAACAGCTTTAACTGGTTTCTAAGCCTCTTACACACATTCTGACGTGTTTTGAAGGGTCTAGACCAGGTATTGCTATAGTAATGGCTGATTTAAGGGTCTAAAATGGCTAAAAATGGCTTAAACCAGCCCTTTTTGGTCTAAACCAGGGTTCAATGATGCCATAATTGGCTTTTCTGTTGTCAGACTGTTTTTCACGACTGACAAGAGTAAATTTTACTTTTGGAGTAAGAGAATTCATGGCTATAAAAGAATGTCTTCTTTGCCCCACTTTTCTCTTCATGTTAGAATCTTTTCCTTTTATAATTAGTTTAAACATTGTTAAACCAATCAATAAAAGATTCCAACCACCTTTCTTAAATCATTTTAAACCTCTTAACCACGTGAAAAAATAATTATAATCATTGTTTGTAACTTTTATAATCATTTTTACCCCCGAACCACCCCAAAAGTGAATTAAAGCATCTTTCATCACTGTAAACTTTGTCACTTTGTTTCCAAATTCACTCTTGTCACTTTTGGGTGTGTTTTCTCTTTAATATTCTCTTTAAAGACTTTCTTTATTAATTAATTTCTTGCAGTTCTTTGCTCAATTAATTCCAATTGAAATTGCTCTTGAAGAAATTTCTTTTGTAGCCTTAAATATCTCTTGTAGAGTATTTTTGGATAAATTTTTATTGTTGGTAAAACAATAAATCTTTATAATATTATTTTTTTATACTAATAAAGTTATAAACAATGAAATTGGCGTTTTTTCTCTTAAAAATAATATTTCTTACTATTTTTAATTAATTTTTAACTTATACAAATTTTGAGGACAGGAAAAGTACTTGATATTTAATCAAAGTTTCATATCCACACCTTACAGGTTTATTGAGAAAAATTGTAATAGCTGTTGACAACTTCAATTTAAAACTTGTCCAAAATTAAAGTAAGTTGTATATTCAGATTCAACTACTTAATAAGTGAATAATGATGTAATTTTCATTATGATATTCAAGGTATAACCCCATGAAATGATGTTTTGAAGTTGAAAATAGTAAATTTCAACAGAAAAGATGAGTTACAATAAAAATAATAAAAAATAGATTTTTGATTATGTAATGGAATTCCCTGTAAAGCTTAGTGAAGACATTCCAAGATATCAGAGTTCACTCTTTGAATGGTTGTAGTATGAGTAACTCAAAATCTATCATTTATGATCACTAACTGTGATCTTATTTCAAGTTTAACAGTTAAATAAGTGATATAACTGGTTGACAACAGTATATTGAGATTAAAAATAATAAAATCTACAAATCTCAACCTTTTTCAATTCCTATGAAGTCAGAAAACTTAGAGTTATGGGGATAACTCTAAATAATGGTGTAAGAGGGAGATAACAAGGGTTAATTATGATTTAATCATCACTGAGCCTTAAAATGTTAATTAATTCCAGTGGAAAACATCAGTACTCATCTACTAGAAGACTTCTGGAGCCTAGGAAGGAGGATTTCAATATAAATAGAGCTCTTTTTCCTCTATTTCCCCCTCAGATGCATCTCAAACATAAAAACATTGTATTAAAAGCTAATTTCTTTATTCTTTATATATAAAACTATTACATTATTAGATACAAAAGGTCTAACCTGTGGTAATCACCTACTTTGACATGATTAATCAAATATTTTGTTGTTTTTTGCAAATAATCTCTAAGATGCTCAATTCCACATAAAAATAGTTAATTTTGTAATTCTCTCTATTTTTTATTGTAAATACAATTTGAAGAAGCTTTATTTTAATTCTTATGCATAAATTTATTCAAAATTATTATATTAAGTGTCAAAAGTAGGTTATTTTCTCTTCATTATTATTATTCTTAATGATTTTTCTATTAATATAAATAGTATTTATATTGATATATAGCTTTAATATTAATAATATTATTGGTATAAAGTAATTTTATTATTAAATAACAATTTCTTACATATTAATGATTTTTGGGTAACAATAGTAAACTGCCATAAATATATTAATAAATTATTTTTTATAATATAATTTATATTCTTTTATTTATTTGAATAATATGCATTTTTTATGCCATAATTTTAATAATACTTTATTCTTATAATGATTTTAATTTTATTCTTAATTTAAATTAGGAAACTCAGAATACAATAAGTAGAATATTATTAATATTTGTTTATTGTTTCATAGGCAGACCTAACATTATCCTTTTAAATACAACTCTTAAATTTAAAAATACTAAATTCATAACTTTTATTGATCACCCAACCTTTGAATATTATATCAATATTTTGTTAAAATTTGTTAAATTCTCTTGAAAACTCTAAATCAACATAAAAATTGTAAGAAATGTATTTCTCTCTATTTCAAATTTTAACTAAATTTTAAATGAGTTTTAATTACTTATTCAGGCATCAAATAATTCAGAATTATTCTATTAAGTATTAAAAGTAGGTTATTTCTATCTTATTATAATATTTATCTCTAAAATTATCTTTGATTGATATAAATAGTATTTATATTTATTTATAACTTGAATGTTAGTAATATTTTAGGTAAAAATTGCTATTTATTAATTAAATAACAATTTTTATGCAGTTTCATTTGCTGGTAACAATGATAATTAGCCTTAATATATTAAATTTTGAATTATTTATATATTCATTTCATTATATTCTTTTTCTGATGTAGTATATTTTATGCCATAATTACAATCATGTTTCATTCTTTTAAGTATTTCATTTCTAATGACTTACTATTATTAAGAAATTCTGAGTAAAATAAGTAAAATATTAGTAATTTATACTTATTGTTTCTCATTCAAGCCTTACATTTAGCCAAGCTCTTCTGTTCATGTCAAAATCCTTCAATATTCATTAATTAGTTCAAAACTCTCAACAAAGTGAAAAAATTATTATAGTCATTTTTGTAACTCTTATAGTTATTCCCACCCTTTAGCCACCCCTAAATTTGGATTATAGCCTTTTTAATCACTTTTAGCCTTTTCAATCATCCAATATATTCACTCAGGTGATTTTTGGAAATTTTTTCTCTTAGAAATATTTTAGGGAGCCTTTTTTAATATTAATTTCTTCAAATCCTTTTCTCAATAAGCTCAATAGGCTTCCTCTTGTATAATTCATACATCTAAATAATAAATCTTGATAATGAAATTGTTTTATACCAAGAAATTCAAAAAATTATAGTTTTGGAATTTTTTCCAAAACTCTCCAAATTATCATTTTTAAATAATTTACCTTGTAAAAATCATGAGGATAGAAATAATTCCTCATATTCAATCAATTTCACAAATACACATCTTAAATTTGATAGGTTCTATATCAAAAGCAAAGCTTTTAATCAATATTCATCAGGAAGATATGGGAAAAAGTTTTTCTAAATATAAATAAATTTTTTGAGAGTATTGAGTATTGTAAGCTTGGGTCTCTTTTTTGTACTCCAGTTTATATAAAATGAATTTATAAACTAATTGTTGGTGAAATACTATCCAACTTGGATAATAGAGGTAGCTGAAATTATATTCTCATTAATGGAATGAGCTTTACAAATAATCTTTAATATAATAGATAGTTTGAGTAATTTCAATCATTTAGTAAATCCTGTTAGATCTTATATCTTTCAACTTTAATAATTACTTCATTTTAACTGTGAAAATATAAAAAATTGTGCTTTGCGGGATAATTAGAATGTAATAATGATCCTGTTAGGTATTATCAATGCATAAATTTAAATAATTACATAAAATCATAATCATAATTTTATCTACAAAATTCAATGATTTCATATAAAGATATTATGGAATCATTAAGGTTCAAATTATAAAAATTTGAATTTCAATTGGAATTTTGAATCTGATCATTGAAAAAAATTAAAAATAAAGGTTGGAGATGGTGTAGAAGGTAATCCATTTGATTTTTTCAGGTTCACAAGCTTAAAATTATGGGTAAATTATCAAACTACTTATTAATTTTTACCTGCTACATTGAGGAGTGATTATTGAACATTGGCTACAAGAATTTATTAAAAAATGTTTTTCTAACTATTTTTTGCCATTAGTTAGAGGTACCTTCCAATATGAAGTTTATTTCATATTTTGAAATCACTATATTTTTATTATATGAAATAAAAAAAAATTATTTATTCTCACTAAATTAGGCAGGTTCCCACTCTTTTTAGCATTGAGAAAAGTGGTGAATCAGTTATTCATCACAAATACCTTCCTGAAAAGTTATTATAGCAAATTAATATATATATAAATAATTTATTTCTTTTTCTTCCTGTATTTTTTCCTAAATTGAGATAACTTGTTCTCTTTTAATGTAGTTTTTTGGTATGCTGTAGTTGATTGTAAAAGACAAAATTTGTCCTTTAAATCAGTTTTTTTACTTGAATTAAATTTCAATTATAGAATAACTCAAGGTATTGATTTATTATAGAGATGGAAGGATTAACATAAAATCACATTCCCATAAGGAATGTCATGGAATCCGAAGTTCCTTGATTCTAAACCTTTTCATGAATGTAGATTTTTTTAAGGTATTCAATTAAAAGGACCCTTTTTTTGTTGGAAAAACAGTTGTGGTCGGTAAAAAGCTCTGACTTGTAAAATGTTGGCCGTTTCTATTTTATTAAAGTAAGAGTATCCATATATCTTTCTACTATTGTCTTTGAAAATATGAAATAAAGATATCAACTAACAATAGTGATAAGAATAATAATAATTAATTAAAGAAAAGATTTATTGAGTTGAAAATAAGACTCATATCAAGAAAATGAAAGAAATAACTAAGGAAAACAATAAATTTATTTATTTATTTTCTCTTTTTTAAATGAATATTATTCAAAGAAAAAATACGACTTCTTCATTTTTTAATTTCCATAAAAAATAACTGTATAGAAAGATTAAAGAGACAACAGTTTGTTTTACTAAAGGTGATAATTTCACAGAAAATCTTTTTATTTTTTCAATAACTGTTTTAAGAGAAATGATCTTCAATATTATCCTCTTTCAACAATAAGTAACAAAAACCATAA
Organism: Austropuccinia psidii; assembly: GCA_023105745.1. NCBI lineage: Eukaryota > Fungi > Basidiomycota > Pucciniomycetes > Pucciniales > Sphaerophragmiaceae > Austropuccinia > Austropuccinia psidii. The sequence continues at coordinate 29,897,047 of JALGQZ010000013.1, read as the reverse complement.
AATACAAGTTTTATTGATTTGTAAAACCTATTTTTTGGGTTAAGCCTTCAAAAGAGAAAAATTACAGTTGAAATTAAAAATGGAGCTGTAGAATAAAATATTTATATTCAATAATATCAATCTCTCTGATTGAACTTATTCAATGAATATAAATAATTACTTATTTCTTGCAATATTCAAGTATAATACACATTAATCACTATTTCTTTTATTTATTCTATTAAAAAAGGAAAATTTAAAGTTATTTAATATTTCAGTGTGCTGGAATCACTCTCATTTTCAAAAGGATACGGTAGCCCTCAGTTAGCTTATATATGAGTAAAACTACAATATTAGACCAAGCTAACTGCAAATTACTCTCCAAAGCCAAAAGAATCTTTCAAGTTCAGCCTCATTTCTCATGGTACAATGTCAGGATGAAACTATGATAAAGGTGTAAATAGACTAAGTACAACTTTAACTATGTTTGTGACACGGTAAAAATGGTTAAAAAGGGATTTATAAGGGTTAAAGATAATTTAATTCAAGATAAAAAGGGCTTTACTATATTTGATATAGTGGTGGTGAGTGCTGTTGAAAGCCCTGGGTGCAGCTTTATCTGTTGGGTTACAATAATAAAAGACTACAATAATTAAATCTATAATTATACCTGATTATTAACCAAGAGTATAACTGTTTTTGACAGTTTACTACATAGGTTATTCAAGAGCAGGATGAGGAGACAATTCTGGCTGTGAAAAGCCTCCTTTTTATCCTGAAATGGGGTGGAAAGGGTGCTAGACCTTTCCACGTAGAGGAAGTGAAGATTTTTTCACTCTCTAGTACTGGCTTGTGGTTTGAAAACAGCCTATATAGCCTGTATTGGGCTCAGATATGGCTTTGAAACCACATCTGGGCAGTTTTCACCAATACAGGGTGAAAATTTTCATCTGGGGACCTCACAGCCTGATTCTGACGTGTATGACGCGTAGAATGCTGTACAGAAACTGTATGGGACCCCAGTATTGACTTACATATGAGGTATTGAAGTAAAAACATGCTTCTTTGTCTATTTGACACCTCATATTCATGATTATGGGATATTATCCCATGGTAAGGCTGTATATGACAGCAGGTGGGACTTTTACCTTAAAGCAGCTATAACTTTGTCAGTTCTTGAGATATCAACCTCAAAACTAAACCTTTGTGTAGCCCTTTACGTGTTCTACACAATGGTACCTTATTTGATATGGTTATCATTAAATATGGCAAAGTTATGCCATGTACAAGATTTTTGTACATAGGTGTGATTTAGGCAAAAAGCTGTATTGAGCTTGTTTGCCCCATAACTTCTGCTGTAGTTGAGATACGGGGAAGTGGATTACACCATCAGATAGCCCTTATTGTTCTCTTTCCAAAAAGACCCCACTTCAAGTATCTCACACTAAAACTGTAGAAGTTAGATGAGAGGTGAATGTTGTGTTCACCCTTATTTGGCCTAAAATTGACCATAACTCCAGTAATATTGGTGCTAGCTCAGTTTGGCTGGTATCATTGGATAGCCCTGGCTTAGAGCTTCATTTTGAGTACCCATTTGATGGGGTTAAGCCTCTCCTTCTAGATTTTAGATGAGAGGTGAAAATTAAGGTTTATGCTCAGCAATAACTTTGAGCAGGAATAACTTTGTTATTCTTTGTCCTATGGTGATGGGACTTATATTTTCAGAAAGAGGTGAGTTTCCTCTTTCTTTTGATACCTTTTGAGCTGATTTGGCTCAGCTCCATGTTTTGGTGGTATCTTGGCTATACCAGTGGTTTATGGTATTTTGGCTGTCATTCTTGTGCTCTGGTTTTGAGTCACAGGCTGACATACAAGCTGATGAGATTATTGATACGTATTTTTTATCCTGGTGGATATAGCCTTTATCAATTCTTAATAATTGATTTCTTCTAAGATATAATTGCTATTTTTTAAATTAATATGCTAGTCATATTGGAATGGCAGTAGCTTTAAGCTTCAAAGGCATCCTGAACTTTTGATCAGTTCTTCCTTACTCTCCTAATAATATTCTTTCTTAATAGTTTGAAGCTGATCTTTTTGACTGTAAAATCAGATGTAGAAAAAAAATTAGTCCTGAAAAGTTCCTTTATCCAAGGTCAAAAATGTTCAGTTATCAGAAAGCTAATGAAGTGAGAAAATAGCTGTTCCATGTTGCAAATAAAGAATATTTTTTGTGTGATTATTGATAGAGAGAAACAAGCAACTCTTTCTCCATTTCTCATAGCAATCAAACAATAAATCAATTCTTTTTAATTAAACAAAATTATATCCTTGTTTTAGTTCCTGGAAGATTTATAGTAAGAAATATTTTTCTGTTTAGATTACTCTAAATTTAAAGCTTCTTGCATAAATGAGTAATAATACTTATTCTATGTGGGAAAAATTCAATAATTTGGATTTTGATATTTAAATATGGTTCCATTTTTTTTGTATCAAAAAAAATCTATATTAACCGAAGTTTTTTGACTGGTTTCGGCAAAGGTTTATTAGATAGTTAGGATTTTATTCTGAATTTCAAATACTATATCTTAAGTATTTCTTTGAATTGTATTTCGCTTATTCTTAAATAGAGCTTATATATTATTGTGGCTTAAATATATATGCTATACATGAGCCTACTTAAGAGTTATTTTACAGCCCGAGAAAGCGCAATTAGACATTTATGCTTGATTCCAACCTAAAATGTCAATTAATCTTTAATCATGAAGGAAATTTGAATTAATTTGATGAAATTTGTTTTGAATCCAAAAATTTATTGAGTTTTCTTAAGTTATTCAGCTAATAGAAAACAAGCTTCTATTGTACCTCATATTATTTTGAAAAATATCCTTGATCTTGGATCCCCACCCTTTCTGTAAGGTGTGGATATGAAACTTTGATTAAAAATCAAGTACTTTTCCTGTCCACAAAATTTGAGTAAAGTAAAAATCAATTAAAAATAGTAAGAAATATTATTTTTAAGAAAAAACATGCCAATTTTATTGTTTATAGCTTTATTAGTGTAAAACAATAATTTTATAAAGATTTATTGTTTTACCAACAATAAAAATTTATCCAAAAATACTCTACAAGAGATATTTAAGGCTACAAAAAAAATTTCTTCAAGAGCAATTTCAATTGGAACTAATTGAGCAGAGAACTGCAAGCAATTAATCAAAGAACAAAGTCTTTAAAAAGAATATTAAAGAGAAAACATGCCCAAAAGTGACCAGAGTGAATTTGCAAACAAAGTGACAAAGCTTATAGTGATGAAAGATGCTTTAATTCACTTTTGGGGTGGTTCAGGGGTAAAAATGATTATAAGAGTTACAAACAATTATTATAATGATTTTTTAACGTGGCTAAAAGTTTTAAAATGATTTAAGAAAGGTGGTTGGAATCTCTTATTGATTGGTTTAACAATGTTTAAACTAATTATAAAAGGAAAAGATTCTAACATGAAGAGAAAAGTGGGGCAAAGAAGACATTCTTTTATAGCCATGAATTCTCTTACTCCAAAAGTAAAATTTACTCTTTTCAGTCGTGAAAAACAGTCTGACAACAGAAAATCCAATTATGGCATCATTGAACCCTGGTTTAGACCAAAAAGGGCTGGTTTAAGCCATTTTTAGCCATTTTAGACCCTTAAATCAGCCATTACTATAGCAATACCTTGTCTAGATCCTTTAAAACACGTCAGAATGCGTGTAAGAGACTTAGAAACCAGTTAAAACTGTTTTTACTATGATTGTTTTATATTAAGGGTAGTTTTACCCTCTTGGCAACAGCTAAAACTACCCCAGTTGGTATCAAAACCTCATCATCAATTGAGTCCACAGACCCTGTAGCTCAATTCCAGGCCAAAAGTGATGAACTTTTGTGTTAATTTTGACACCACATGCCTGTCAGCAAGGAGTTTGGGGGTCTAGCTCCCCCTTAGAGCTGGAGTTCCTTTTCCCCCCCAAATTTAATCTTTCCAATTTATTTTTCCTTTAATTCCTCATCATGTATTATAGTTATAATTTACATATTTAATTCAATTGAGTTGTACAGTTCAATACAGTAATAATTGATACCTCATATGTAAATCAAAGCTCACTTATGTAATACACGTGCACATTTTGACATTTCAATTGAATTCAATTGAAAATACTTTAATTCCTCATAACTTCTAAAATATACACAACACCTCAATTTTAACACAAATTTTGGTGATTAACACTACATGTGATGTGAGTTAAACTAAAGTTTTGAGTATTTTCAATTTTCATACAGAAAATACTAAAAACTTAATTTAAGCTTAATTAGAGTTGAGTTACAAAATTTTCACTCAGAGGTGACCCCACCTGTTTTTTTATGAGGAATCCAAAGGTGAAATAATTTTTGTATGTTTATTTATTGGATAAAAAGTTATAATAATTTTTATTTAACTTTTTTCCAAATTTATTTATTTTTTTTACAATTTTGTTAAAAATTCATTTTTACTTAATTTTTTCAAGTATAAATGTAATTTTATAATTTCAAAATTTAATGTAATTTTATTTTTAAATTGTAATTAAATTTTTAATTTTTAATATAATTTTATATTTATATTTTGTTTTTCATTTTAATAATATAAGTAAATTTATTTTATATATATTTTTATGTTAATTTTGTATTTGTGGTCTTTTGGGTATATGAAATTACCTCTAAGGCTCACATTCCCTCCCCCTAAAAAAAGAATATTACTTTGTAATATTGGTATTTCTAGTGTGTCTGAATCTCCTGAGGAGTTTAGTAGCTTCTGGTATATCTTTTTCTCCTAACCATTCATCTTCACAAGTTGGGTCACTGTACCTAACAAGGTATTCCCTCACTTTCTTGGTTCTTAATTTTCTTTCTTTAAGAACTTTGGTAATTTTCTTAGTACCAGATGTCTCAATAGGAGGTATAACTTGGGGAACTTTATTCCTCAAGGGAAATTTCTCAGCATCACTAGATTTATATGGCTTTACCAAGCTCACTGGAAATTTAGGATGCTTATTACTAAGTTCTTCAGATAATTCTACTTCAACAGCGTTTTCTCCATGGAGGGCTTGAATAACAAGAGGTCCTGCGAAGGAGTCTTTGAGCTTGTTACATCCTTTGATGTTATTGAAGTTGGTGGTGGATGCTAGTACTAAATCCCCTACCTTGAAATCTGGAGAGGCATGAGATTTGTCCTATTTATCTTTAGCATATGCAAATGAGTCTTCCATTCATTTTACTGCATGCTCTCTGGCTCTGTCTAGCATTCCTTTGAAGCTGTCAGCTGTAGGATGTATTTCAACCAAATCTTTCCTTAAAGAATCTTGGGGTAATTTGGGATTCCATCCTTTTTCCAAAATAGCAGGAGTCTCATTGGTACTGGCATGAATGGAGGTTTTCTATGCCAGTCCCAGTGCAGGTAGAAGAGTACACCAATAATGGGTGAAACCATCACTATCTTTAAATTCAAGGCCATATGCACAAAATCTTCTCACCATGTCCTCTAAGGTTTGGATCATCCTTTCAGCCAGATCATCAGTTTGTGGGTGGTAGGCTGTAGAGAAAGACAGCTTAGTGCCAAATAATTAGTGAAGATTTGTCCATAGTGCTGAAGTGAATTTGGGATCCCTATCACTAATGATATCTGTAAATATTCCACTCCATGACACTACTCTATTCCATATCAGAAGAGCTGTGTCCATGGCTGTATCATCCTTGTGACATGGTAAAAAGATTGGAGTTTTACTGAATCTTTACACAATTACTAGGCAAGCATTATAAATTCTGTCACGTCCTGGTGGTAGTCCAGTTACCCAATCCATATGGACAATTTCCCAAGGTCTGCTTGGTTCTTGGATTTTTATCATATTTCCAAGTCTGTTGCCAGTGGATTTATTTTCCTTTTGGCATCTGTCACAGGTTTTGCAATACTCTGCAACATCTTTCTGCCACATTTGCAACCATATGAAGGTCTTTACTTTCTCTCTTGTTCTGTCTTCAGACAGATGTCCTGAAAAGGGGCTATCATGGCATTCTTTTAGTACAAGATTGATTAATGACCTGTCCACAACTGTCATGACACATGTGTGCTTGGTCCTGTGGTAAATTATACCATCCAGTAGGTGAAATCTTCCTTCATTATAAGATTTTTCCATACTTCATCCAAGGCATGTATTAGAGAGTTTTTTTTACTGTCCTTGTTAAGTAATTGGAACAAGATGCTACAATTCGTATCTTGAGTGTAGCTATTTCTGACTTTTTCAAAGAAGGTGGTGTTCAAGTCTGTAACACTTATTCCTTCTATTGGGATCTGTGGTGAAGCTTCTTCTGGAACATAAGAAGGATTATCAATATTATTTGGTAATGGCCATCTGCTCAGTCCATCTGCATTCTTATGAATATTCCCATCCTTATGAGCAATATTCATATTGCCCCTGTATTCTTGTATGGCTATTTGCCATCTGAGCATATGCCTGTTGGGTGTTTTCATGTTTAAAAGTGATTTGACAGCTGTACAATCTGTTATCACTTCAAAAACACATCCCTCTGAGAAGTAGTTCAATTTCTCCAAGGCCCAGACAAGACATAGACATTCCATTTGACTTGCTCCATATCTGGCTTCAGTTGGTTTGATTTGCCTGGATATGAAACATATGGGTCCTTCTACAGGTTTATCATTTATGATCTGAACTTGGTGAAGTGCAGCACCCAGTCCATCCCCTGATGCATCAATATACATTTTGAAAGGTAATTGAAAGTCTGGCATCAGTAAGAGTGGAGCAGTGGTCAAGGCTTCTCTTAGAGACTCAAAAGCTTTGACTCTTTCAACAGTCATTTCAAATACTGTGTCTTTGTCACACAATTTATAAAGTGGTCTTGCTATGGATGAAAAATCTTTAATGTGTTTCCTGTAATATCCTGCAAAACCTAAGAATGACTAAATTTCCTTCTTATTCCGAGGCATGGGTTTTAGAAATACTGCTGCAACTTTGTTTTTGTCAATTCCAAGGGACAAACCAGATACAACATGTCCTAGTGCTTTAAGTTCTTTACTTCCAGAATGACATTTCTTCAAGGATATTATCAAGCTTACTGATTGAATTTTTGTCAAAACTCTGGAAAATCTGTACATGTGCTCCTCCCAAGTTTTGTAACAGACAATGATGTCATCAATGTAAATGATTAATCATCCCTCTGAGAGTTCTTCAGGGAATATTTCATTCATCATTCTTTGGAAGTGTGAAGGTGCATTTTTGATACCAAAGGGCATCCTCAAGTATTCATACACTCCACAATGAACAATAATTCTCAAGTATTTTCTTGGTCTTGGTGTCACCACATTTTGATGGAATCCTTTAAGGGCATCCATAGTGGCTATATACACTGCTTGAGATATTTGAGTAAGGGAAATTTGGATTTTTGGTATTGGGTATCTGTCTGGAACAGTGTAAGTGTTCAGAGCTCCAAAGTCCCCAACTATTCTAGATTTCCCATTATGCCATGCCACTGTGACTGGTGTAGTTATTTCTACTTCTTCATTGTGTCCTACTTTTCTTATTACAACATGGTCCAGAAGCTCCTTGATATGAATTTCTATAGCTTTGCTTGATTTTGGACTTGCTGGATATGCAGGTCTTCTCAAGAGTTGTGGATAAGGTCTCTCAATGTTAAGAATGATGTCAGCTTCATGATCAAGAATTGCTCCTAGAGGTTCTTTTTCTGAAGAAAATTCTTCTCTGTGGTCATACAAAAGGGCAGAAAGTTCATTTTCTTGTTTATCAGTCAGATGAAGGCTTATTTCAGCCTCATTTAACTGTCCAGACTTGAATTTCTCTAACTCTAAGTTGACTGGTGATACTTTGTTTACTTTAATTTGTCTTTTAAATGGTAAAAAGGCAAATTTTTGGCGCTTATTGTCTCCAATAGTAAAGTATCTGTGTTTGTTGTTATGCAAATCTATCCCATACATGATTAAATAGCCATTTCCCAATATAAAATGGGTACTAGAGCAATTTTCCATAACAACAAATTCAACTGTGATTCTTCAATTCCCATTTATGTGTGGGAATATGACATTGGTCTCAAAGATTTCTAATTATTTCATTGGATTACTTGCACTATTGAGTTTTATACCATCAATTGGTAACAATTGGTCTTCAAAATTTGGTACACAAGTCTTCAGAAAAGATTTTCCAACACAAGAGCAGAAGGCTCCTGGGTCAAGCAAAGGTTTGGTGGGCTTGTTGTCAATCACCACTTCTGTTATACAGGAGTTACCAGCTGTATAACCTTTCCCCCTGTTTGGTTTTGTTTTCATAAGTTGTGCATCTTGAACTTTTAATAAATCAAGTTTACCATTGCTCCATTGTGGCAAGTGGGAATAAGATTCCATGATGTCAAAAGTGGCATTGATATTTTCTATATCTTTTGAAGATTCAGAAAATATTGATGACTTATCATCTGAATTGTCTTCAATTATGTCATCTTTTTCAACATCAGGTTCCTTTTCAATATCAATTTCACTTATTTTCCCCTTCTTTAAACATGTATTGGCTAAATGGGTGGTTCTTTGGCAAATATGGCACTTTCTGACTGTATCTGCAGATTTATACTTAATATTATTAGCATTTTCTTTGGGGTTTTTGTCCACAGAAGCTCTCCAAGGTGTATTGAACCTTGTCTTGAGATTCACCCTACTAGAACCAATTTTGGTTCTGGTGGTTACTTCTTCTAATATATTGATAATATCGTCTGCTGAAGATTGTTCAGTAGTCCTGCTTTTGATAGCATGCTCTAAGTCACCTCCATATTGTCTCAGAATTTTTCTATGGATCATAAATTCTGACATTTAAGGATATAATGCTGTTAATATGTCTTTTTGTTGGAAAAACCATGGTATAGCTTTGTCTTTATCGGCATTAAATTTGGCAGATTCAAAGGCTGTTTCAACTTTAAACCTCCAAGCATCATTTTCCCATTTGTTAATGATTTGGGTTTTTCACCAAGTCCAACTCTGGTGTCCATGTGCTTGTCTTATTTTGATGTACCATCTGTGAGCTAATTTGGTAAACAAGGTGTTAAATCTGGCTGTTACCAATCTTTCTGTTAATTCAAAATCCTCTTTGATCATGTCAATACCTCTAATGAATTCCATATGGTCATACTCTCCTTCAACACTGAGTTGAGGCCATTCTTTAAGTTTCGGAACTTCTTTCAAGAGTTCTTGGCCCATTGATGGTTCTAAGTTATGAAAAGAAGTAGAAAATTCATTTTTTAACTGTGAATTTTCAATATCCAATACTTGTGGATTGGGAATTCTTGAATCTTCATTTTGATTCAGAGGTGTAGACATTCTTGGTAAAGTGTTTAGCAGTTGTTCAATATCATTCATTTTACTGTTGTTACACCTTTGTGAATTTCTTAATTCATGTTTCAAGTTTTTTATTGAGTTTATGACATTCTTTTTATGATCATCCTCTTTATATGTTAGCTTATTCCATAATTCTGTTTGTTTAGTATTATCAGATATAACTTCATTTAACTTTATTGTTAATTTTGATATTTCCTCTCTTGAGGTATCAAAATGCTTTTTCAGGGCAACTGTATTTGTCTTTACTTCAGCAAATGATTTTGAAATATCATCAAGAGCTTTTTTATTATATTCTTTGATAGTGCTTATGTCTTGTTTTATTCTTGTTTCAATTATGTCATTAATATTGCATTTAGAATATTTGTCTGTTGATTCTTTAATAATGTCAGATTGTTCATTTATATTAATGCCAAAAAAATTATCATTATTGGAAGTTTTGATTGTTCTTAAAACTCTCTCAAGGCATTTAAGTGTATCATTTATTTGGCTCAGACTCAAGTTATTTGCTTTAAGATTGTCACAAATTGATGTATTTTTATCAGAAAGATGACTTTTTACGTCAGAAATAGCTTTATACAACTCTGGAATACAATCAAAAGTATCAGAAATCATTTTTGATATTTTAATCTGGCTTCCTCCTTCTTTTGTAATTCCATCATGGTTCTGGCCATCTGAAATACATTTTCCATGGCATCCTGTTGAACTTTGGGATTCTGTAGCCCTGGCTGTAAGGTTTTGGGGCTGGTGCCTTCCCGTTGCCCTTGTTTGAAGTTTGTGGCTGCTTTTTCACATTGAAATTGCTGCTGCTGGCCACTGGGGCTGTTTTTGGCACTGGTTTGGGTGGTGGAGGGTTGTTTTTCCTCCATTATAGTGTCAAAAGCATCATTTTTTTCTTCTCCATCAATGGATGCCATCCATTGAGCAATTTGCAAGTATTGGGATGGCCCAGGAATTTTCTCACAGTCAGGTAAGAATTCATGCAATTCTTCAACAGGTCTGCAAGGATCTGGTACTCCTTGAACTGGAGTGCATTGTTGTATGCACTGTGGCTGGCTTTGTATATGTCCACTGAGGCTTGTTGTGGCGGTGCCAGCTCTTTTTGAAGGTAAAATGGTATTATCAGCTTCAGAATTACCCATTTTAGTTGTTTGGAAGTCATCAACTGACCCTTTTCCTTCTTTACCTGATTGGCCTCTGCCATAATTGTGTCTATTACCTTTCTGGGAGCTGATTGAGGGGCTATAGCTGGCTCCTGATCTGGTTGAAGGCATGATTATTGTTAAAAAGGCTTAAAATAGTAATTTTACATCAAGAAACTTACTATTGGCCAATTCTTTGGCTTTCTGAAGAGTATTACTTATTTCCAAGCTTACTAATTCAGAAAAAATTCGCTCTGGTTGAATATTCTGAGTCACAATAATAGTACTATTATGATCAGAATTAACAGTACTGGCTGGAATAATGCTGGTTACTGTTGAGGCTGTTTCAATGTTTTCTTGTCTTACCACGCTGTCAGACACTAAAATCAATGAGGAAACCAATTAATTAAGTAAAAAAAGGATATTTCAAAAAAGAAATTAAAATATAAGCCTCACTTATAATATGAAAAAAATTATTTTTTTATTGATTTTTTGAATTATAAGTATTTTTTATATGTTTTTAAATTTTTCAATATAAGAAAAAATATTTAAAAAGAGTAAAAAAAATATGTCACAGTTAAAATATCATGGCTGAGCCCCCAAATGTAAGGTGTGGATATGAAACTTTGATTAAAAATCAAGTACTTTTCCTGTCCTCTAAATTTGTTTAAGGTAAAAATCAATTAAAAATGGTAAGGAATATTATTTTGAAGAGAAAACACACCAATTTTATTGTTTATAAATTTATTAGTATAAAAAAATAATTTTATAAAGATTCATTGTTTTACCAACAATAAAAATTTATCCAAAAATACTCTACAAGAGATATTTAAGGCTACAAAAGAAATTTCTTCAAGAGAAATTTCAATTGGAATTAATTGAGCAAAGAACTGCAAGAAATTAATCAAAGAACAAAGTCTTTAAAAAGAATATTAAATAGAAAACATGCCCAAAAGTGACCAGAGTGAATTTGGAAACAAAGTGACAAAGTTTACAGTGATGAAAGATGCTTTAATTCACTTTTGGGGTGGTTCAGGGGTAAAAATGATTATAATAATTTTTTCACGTGGTTAAAAGGTTTAAAATGATTTAATAAAGGTGGTTGTAATCTTTTATTGATTGGTTTAACAATGTTTAAACTAATTATAAAAGGAAAAGATTCTAACATGAAGAGAAAAGTGGGCAAAGAAGACATTCTTTTATAGCTATCAATTTTCTTACTCCTAAAGTAAAGTTTACTCTTGTCAGTCGTTAAAAACAGTCTGAAAAACAGAAAAGCCAATTATGGCATCATTGAACCCTGGTTTAGACCAAAAAGGGCTGGTTTAAGCCATTTTTAGCCATTTTAGACCCTTAAATCAGCCATTACTATAGCAATACCTTGTCTAGAGCCTTCCAAACACGTCAGAATGTGTGTAAGAGACATAGAAACCAGTTAAAGATGTTTTTACTATGATTGTTTTATATTAAGGGTAGTTTTACCCTCTTGGCAACAGCTAAAACTACCCCAGTTGGTATCAAAACCTCATCATCAATTAAGTCCACAGACCCTGTAACTCAATTCCAGGCCAAAAGTGATGAGCTTTTGCCTGAATTTTGACACCACACGCCTGTCAGCAAGGATTTTGGGGGTCTAGCTCCCCCTTAGAGCTGGAGTTCCTTTTCCCCCCCAAATTTAATCTTTCCAATTTATTTTTCCTTTAATTCCTCATCATGTATTATACTTATAGTTTACATATGTAATTCAATTGAGTTGTACAGTTTAATACAGTAATAATTTATACCTCATATGTAAATCAAAGTTCACTTATGTAATACACCCACACATTTTGACATTGCAATTGAATTCAATTGAAAATACTTTAATTCCTCATAACTTCTAAAATATACACAACACCTCAATTTTAACACAAATTTTGGTGATTAACACTACATGTGATGTGAGTTAAGTTAAAGTTTTGAGGATTTTCAATTTTCATACATAAAATATTAAAATATAATTTAAGCTTATTTAGTGTTGAGTTACAAAATCTTCACTCAGAGGTGACCCCACCTGATTTTTTATGAGGAATCCAATGGTGAAATAGTTTTTATATGTTTATTTATTGGATAAGAATTTATAATAATTGTTATTTAACTTTTTTCCAAATTTATTTATTTATTTACAATTTTGTTAAAAATTCATTTTTACTTAATTTTTTCAAGTATAAATGTAATTTTATAATTTCAAAATTTAATGTAATTTTATTTTTAAATTGTAATTAAATTTTTAAATGTGAATATGATTTTATATTTATATTTTGATTTTCATTTTAATAATATAAATAAATTTATCTTATTTATATCTATATGTTAATTTTGTATTTGTGGTCTTTTGGGTATATGAAATTACCTCTAAGGCTCACACTTTCTATAATCTCTCTTGACAGCTCATTCAAACTATTTTCATCTATTAAAAACAATTTAAATCTAATAATCTATTGTATACCAGCCTATATTTAGACATCTTTAAGAAGTGATATTTAATTATCAATCAAAAAAAAACTCAGAAAACTTCATAAGAAAATTTAGGATACTATAATACTTGAAATTATAAAGCTATTGATGCTCCTAAAAACCTTATTAATGAGATTTACACCAATTTTTCTTAATTTAATATATTGTGTAGATCACATCAAGGGTTCCACTCACTATTTTGCTTTTTTGGTTCTATTCCTAATATTCATCTCTGAAATGATAACTAAACCTCTCTTTCAATATGTATTCTACCCCAAATTTTAATTTATTTTTAGATTGATTTGAAGCTTATTTTTAATTCTGCTTGATATCAATAAGCTTAGATTTCCTAATAAATGGCTTGATGATTTTCACAAAATGGCATGAAAATTCTTTTAGCTATGTACCCCGGATTTTTTGAGGTGTGGTTTAGAAAAGTATTTCTTCTATATATTCTTAATGAATTATTTATGAGTGTATTAAAATATATTTTCTTTTGAAACTATTAGTCATCACTTTTTCAATTGGGTTAATTTAATAAAAATCTTCTCAAACTTTTAGTTCAAATTCCTCAATATCTTTGATTATTTGGATCTTTTCTTTTCATAATTTCAGAGTTGAGGAATTTCATTTTGAATATTCAAGAGGTGTGATGATTTTTCAAATATTTCAGAGATCACACTCGGGTTAGAAATCTTAATCAGATTGAAATTATATAACAATTATTTAATTCTTATTAAGGATACTCTTTAATTGATTTGATTTCAATTCAAGGTAATATTTGTATACTTGATTTAAGCTCAAGTTTATTTTGGTAGTGTTGGAGGTTAGAATTCTCAACATGAGCTTAATACCCCTATGTTTAATTATATAAGAGCTCTTTTGAGGATTTTATATTCTCAAAAAACAATTTTATTACATTGATATTGACTATTTTCAACCAAAGATATTATATAAGATTATTGTTCCTCCTAGTAAAGGGATGTATTAACTCCAAATATTTGAGAGAAGCTTCCATGTGGGAAATTATACAGATTTGGGGAGATATTTCCTCTTTTTTACCTTCTTAATGGAATCTCAACTTTTAAATATGATAAATCTTTCTTTATATGAATTTATATCTGTGGCAGTTTCCCTATCAATAATTTTACCAAATTTTTCCATATTAAATGGACTAAAATCCTTGAGGATTTGTTTTGGTGTAATTCTTCAGTTTTTTAGTTTGTAAGGTAATGAAAATCCTATTAATTAAAAAATTAATCTGTGAGAATTTTTTGCATATATTTTGTAATTGACTACTTTTTCTCTTTATAAATGGGAGTATTTATTATATCTGGTATTTGTTCTATTGATGATTAAATGATAGTAGTGTGCTTATTCAGAGAACTCTTGGAGGTCATATTGATGTTTGTGACTTCATTTTAATTTGTTTTTATACATATCCAGATCATTTGAAATTTAAGATTCAATATAAAAGGATTTCAAAAGTTCTTTTTGATAAAGAGGCTTTATGCAAACAGTTCGTTTAACTAATTACTTCATTTTCTATTCGAGTGATTTATCTTGCTCTAGAAGTTATTGATTTTACATACTCTATATCAAATTTTGATGTAAGTTGATTATGACACTATTTCTTGGGAATCAGATAGCATTTTTGAGCTTACAGAGGTAATTCATTAATTTATAATTCTAGTTATTCATGATTTAATAAGATATTTCATTTCATTATTTCAGAAGCTGAGTTCTATATTCAACTTTTACATATCAAAAATGGATTAAGGTTCATATTCTAGAGTTTTATGAGGATGTATCATGTATGAAAGCCTGTTTCTATGAAGTTTTTCATATTTTTTTAGTCAACTCTTGAATGCTTATTCTTAAGTGACCTCTAGTGAGTGTGGTTAGAATTTTTGAGCCTCTGAGATATGACCACATATCCAAAAAGGTCAAAGAAAAACTTTACAATAATTATTCCTCTAAATAATTATCTTAAAATAAGTAAAAATACCATAAAAAGGCATAAATTCTGAATTAACATAGAATATTAGGAATAAAAATTTTGAATAAATTACACCATTATATTCCTCTTGATAAAAAACACATATATCATTTTTATGGCATATCTGTAAAGTCAATAACTAATGAGTGGTAGGCTAAAATGCCATAAAAGGACATAAATTCTTATTTATCTCAGAAGCCAATGAGACAAAATGTGATATAAATTGCACCATTGAATTCCCCATGAAATACTACACATAAAATAATCTTATTTCATTTCTCTAAAGTTAAGAATTAAGGAATTAAGCTGAATATATGCACTGTTATGATCAGTGCATACATTCATAGTTTTGAGCAAATATCTCCTGAAATATACATGATAGAGAGTTAGACAAAAGAATTAACACTTAAGTACTGTAAAAATACAGATATGAACTTTATTTTACAAGTTATAAACAAGGTTATAACATGTAAGGGTTTATTGAACAAAATTGCTAGAGCTGTCAACCACTTTGTTGTGAAAGTGGTCCAAACTCAAAATAAAGTGGATATTCAGGCTCTGATAGTTAATACGTAAAGAATTATGTATTTCTTATACTAATATTCAAGGTAAAACAACCTGAAATCATGGTTCGAAGTTCAAAATATTGAATTTTGACAGAAAAAATGAGCTACAAGAAAAATCATCAAAAATAGAGTTTTTATTATTGGATTAAATACTCTTGGTAATGAGGAAATTCCAAGCTATCAGAATTTACTCTCTGAATGGCTTTTGCATGTATAACTTGAAGTTTATGAATGATAAAAGTTCAAGCTTCAAATTGATCATTTATGATCACTCACTGTAATCTTATTTTAAGTTGAACAGTTATATAAGTGATAAATCTTGTGAATAATATTAGACTATGCTTAATGCTAATAAAATCCACAAATTTTAGGCTTTTGAAATCGTATGATGTCATCAAACTTAGAGCTATAGTGATAACTCTAAATAATGACGTAATAATAAGATAATATGGTTTGATTATAATGTAATAATCACTAAACCTTAAATTATTGATTAATTCCATTAGATAACATCAGTAAATGTCTACTAGAAGCCTGTTGGACTCTAGAAGGAAGGAATTTACTATAAATAGTGGTCTTTTTCCTCTATTTTTTCCCTCAGATGCATCAAAAACAATAAAACACTAAGCAAAAAGGTAAAATCTTTATTCTTGATATATAAATCATCTATATTATCAAAGAACAAAGGTAATATACATTATTGTGAGCCTTTGAGATATGACCACATATCCAAAAAGGTCACAAGAAAAACTTTATAATAATTATCTTAAAACCAGTGAAAATGCCATAAATGGGTATAAACTCTGAATTAACTCAGAATCAAATAAGAAGACATGTGAAACTAATTATACCATTAGATGCCTCATGGTAAGATACACATATATCGTTTTTATGGCTTATCTGTAAAGCCAATAATTACTGAATAATAAGTAATAATACCCTAAAAAAGACATAAAATATTATTCAACGCAAACCCCAATGGAGCAGAATGTGAAATAAATTGCACCATTGGATTCCCCATTAAAAACTATACATAAAACAATTGTATTACAATTCTCTAAAGTCAATACTTAAGGAATCAAGCCAAATATATGCACTTTTTTGGTCAATGCATACATTCATGGTTTTTAGCTAATATCTCTTGAAATATACATGATAGAAAGTTAAACCAAAGATACAGTCACCACATAATTACTTTAAAGACGCAGATATGAACTTTATTTAACAAGCTATAAAAAAGGTTATAACTTGTAAGGGTTTATTGAACAAAATTACTAGAGCTGTTGACCACTTTGTTGTGAAAGTGGTCCAAACTTGAAACAAAGTGGATATTTAGATTCTAATAGTTCATACGTGAATAATTATGTATTTTTTATCACAATATTCAAGGTAAAACCCCTTGAAATCAAGGTTAGAAATTTAAAATATTGAATTTTGACAGAAAAGATGAGATGCAAGAAAAATCATCAAAAAGAGAGTTTTGATGATGTAATGAAATTCTCTTTGCATTTTAATTAGGACATTCCAAGCTATCAGAATTAATTCTCTTAATGTATGTAGCCTGTATAACCTAAAAGTTATGAATGATAAAAGTTTACCCTTATAATTGATCATTTATGATCACTCACTGTAATCTTATTTTAAGTTTAACAGTTATATAAGTGATAAAACTGGTGAATAATATTAGATTTTAATTAATACTAATAAAATGCACAAAGTTCAGGCTTCTTTCAAGCCTATGATGTCATCAAACTTAGATTTATAGTGATAACTATAAATAATGGTGTAATAATGAGATAAGATGGTTTGATTATAATGTAATAATCACTAAACCTTAAGATACTGATCATTTCTAGTGGATACCATCGGTACACGTCTACTAGAAGCCTACTGAACTCTAGAAGGGAGGTATTTACTAGATACAGAGCTCTTTTTACTCTATTTTTCCCCCAGATGCATCAAAACAATAAAACAATTAAATCAAAAGGTAAAATCTTTATTCTTTTATATTAGGGAGTGTCAAAGCTACCAAATCCCACACTCAAAATCCCGAGTTTTATTTTTCAAATCCCACATTAACTTTTTGGGATTTGGGAAATCCCACACCTCAAGAGGTGAGGTATTTTGAGGTACCAAAATCCCACCTTTAGCTTCACTTAAAGGGACATTTTTACAACAAACAACTTAGTAAAGGCATGTAAAATTGCATAAAACTCCCCTTCTCTTTCATAAAATCTGAATATAATGGTCATTTATTAAGTTATTTGATTTCAAGTTGCATTTTCTATACATCTTTTCTTCATTTACCATGCCAAAGGCATCACAAAGGCTACCTTTACTTCAGACATTAAACTCACCGCAGTTCATTGATGCTCTCAACTCTGATAGTGATTCTGATATCCAGGAAGATATAATCTCATTAGATATGATAACATCACAAAGATAAATCAATCCTTGTAGAAGATATCCATCACATTACATTTATAAAATGAATTATTTACAAACTTTATCATCTGAAAAGTTTTGACAGCTATGTAGGACCACACATGAATCATTTGAAAAATTGGTTAAATAAATTCAAGATTATAAAGCCTTTCAAAACTAATCACAAAACAAACAACACAATCCTCCCATCCAATTGGCTGTGGCACTATCAAGGCTAGGATAAAATGGCAATGGGTCCGCTTTGGGAAGGATTGGAATTTTATTTGTAATTAGCCATGGAGCTATTGTGTTGTACACTCAAAGAGTGAGCCAAATATTAATGAAGTTGAAGTGCAAAGTGATTGTGTGGCCAACAATAGAACAACAAAGAGAGATTTCTCAAGTAATGCAGGCAGAAGGCTTCCCTGGGTGCATTGGGTTCATTGATGAGAGTCTCATACCATTATCACAACATCCCCCAATGATGTTGAAGCCTATTTTGATTGCAAAAAGAGGTAAGCTGTTGAATTTTTATTCTTCATTTCATTTTTACTGATTTTTTACAATAAAGGTATTCTATGTCAATACAATTGGTTTGCAATATAAACAAACAGTTCACTTCTCTACACATTGGTTGTACTGGGTCACTTCATGATTCAAATGTTAATCAACATATGAAAATAGCACAAAAACCTCAAGATTTTTATGAAAAGGATTAGGACTTACTTGCAAATTCAGCATATGCAAGCTCTTCTTGGGTTGTTCCAGCATATAAGGGAGTGGTAGCACAGAATGAAGCCAACTTTTCTTTCAATTACTGTCTAGCAAAATCAAAGTTCAGAATTGAGAATTCCATTTGAATTTTGAAGGGGAGGTGGTTTTCTCTAAGGGAAATGAAAAATCAAATGAGGGATAATCATGAAATTGAATATTTTGTTAGTTGGGTTGTTTCTTGCACAATTTTACATAATATCTTAGCACAAATTGGTGATGAATGGTTTTATTTATATGAATATGATGATCAACCACATGCAAAAAATTGGTCCAATAATGACATTGGGGAAGATGTGTCAAATATGTGAAGGAGAAGTAAACCAATTACTTTGGCATGGAAAGATAGTCAATTGTGAATTTCATCAGGACCATTGATTTATGAACTTAATTTAATGGCATACAATGGAGTGGAGATGTTATTGGTAAAATAAAGCTATTTACAATTAATATTTTTTAGTTTTTTTTGGTCCTGCATATTTCTTTCAAAGTACCCATTGACTTTTAAATTAATTTCAGTGGGGGTCATTTTCAAGAATTTGTCACCTACATTGAATAATTTATGGTTGATTTGAAAAGAACATCCAAAATGAGTTATTTTGTAATGATTGATAATTTCTGGAGGAGGGTTTGTTGTATGATGAACCATTGTTGATGTCTTTTAAAGGATCTCCATGATGCCAGGTTTTTTTGAAAAATCAATCTCCATTTTCAATTTGGGGAAGTGCAAGCCATGGACAGAGGGGGTGAAGACAGTTGGAAGGGGATGGAAATCTTTTTTTGATACAAAAGAAAATGTACCATAAGTCCAGGCATTGAGATCATTTAAATCTTGGTGTGGCTTATTGAAAAATCCATCTTGAGTGACAATGACATTGGTAAATGATTTGAATTCTTGCTTTGTATTTGCAGAGGTCCATTCAAGTTAGCTGAAGTTTGGTAAGCTGGCTTCTTCCATTAATGAATTATTTTCATTTGCATCTAATTTTGAAACATGGGATATTCTTGAGTAAACAAATTTGTCATATTGATGAAGTTTAGTCCATTTAATGTTATCCAATTCAGTTTTATGAGGAGTCAAACCAGATTTTCTGCAGTAAACACCTAATAATATTGAAATTACTTATTAATTCTTAAAATAACAAGCAAAAAAGATCACACACCTTCAGATTTTCCAGAATCTGAACCAGGACAAAACCCAATACCTTTCATAATGCCACCTAGGAGTTGCTTATTGGTTTTAATTTCTTGTTGATTTTGGGATAAGGACATTAATGTCATGATGAGGTTTTGGAGCATTTGAGAGTGGCCAGAAAAATTATCAAAAGGGGATATTTCATATATGATGACAGGTAAAAAGGGCTTTTTGGTTTTATCAATGAGTATATAAGGATGGGGTAGAGTGTTGAGTGATGGAAGTTTTAACCATGACACATTGGCTGATTTCTTGTCAATTGAAATGGTTGAAAAGTTCTTATATTCTGTGTTTGAATGGCCAAGGTGAGACATGATTTCTTTTGAATCATGCATGTGTTGTCTTTGGCTTCAGGTGAGTTTTCTTTTATGATTTGATTTGGTATTATTATCCTCATGATGTTCTATATTTGGTTTATTCCTAACCATGACATCAAGAGGAGGAATAGTACATTCAACATCATTCAAATCATTCTGATGATGTGCTGAGTCTGGTTTAGTTCTAACCATGACATTATCAGAATGATTTGAAGAGTGAGATGGAGGAGGAGGTTTTTTTTTCAATTTCAAAGAAGATGTAAGGGGGCTGAAATGGAATGACATTGTACAATAAGCCCTTATAAATGATCCACCCCTATATTAACAAATAAATAAAAAGATTAAACAAAACTTAAAAGAAAAAACAATGATAGGTCAGTAATGATAATCATCAAAAAAAAGAAAAAAAAATCATAAGTTCAACATGATTATTATTTAAAAAAAATAAAATAAAATAAAATAAATTAATCATCAGTGATTCATGATGATGATTATAATAAAAAAAAGAGGTCAGCAATCATAATGATCAAAAAAGAAAGAAAAAAAATCATAAAGATTATTATGATTTAAAAAAAAACAAAAAATCATCAGTGATTAATGATGATGATTAAAAAACAAAGAAAAAACAAGGAGGTCAGTAATGATGATGATAAAAAAAAACAAAATAAAATAATCATAAATATCATTATGCTTCAAAAAAAATAAACATAAAAATAATCAGTGATTCATTAATAATCCTCAATTTAAAAAAATAATGATAAATATGATTATGATTTAAAAAAATCAAAAAAAAAGAAACAACATCAGTACAGGATCTATCAAAAAAAATAAAAAAAATACAAAAAATACAAAAAAATAAAAAAAATA
The DNA here is from genome assembly GCA_023105745.1 of Austropuccinia psidii. NCBI lineage: Eukaryota > Fungi > Basidiomycota > Pucciniomycetes > Pucciniales > Sphaerophragmiaceae > Austropuccinia > Austropuccinia psidii. The sequence continues at coordinate 29,875,879 of JALGQZ010000013.1, read as the reverse complement.
CAAAAAATACAAAAATTAAAAAAATTAAAAAAATTAAAAAAAATAAAAAAAATAAAAAAAGGGTATTGGTAAAAACACGTAAGCAGATTGGTAAAAACACGTAAGCAAATTGGTAAAAACACGTAAGGGGTGCCCTGGGCCCATTTTTCATTAAAAATGAAACACCATTGGGCCTGTATTGGGCCAAAACATGCCCAAAAGAGGTTTTTTCCCCACAAAACCTCTCTAACTCCAAATTGTTTCAGATTTTTTTGCCCAGCCCCCCCCCCCCCCGAAAAAAACAAACAAGCTCAAACACCCCAATAATCCACCTTATCCCCACCCCAAACCATTGTTTTTTTTTGGAAAAACAGCATTATCAAAGCCATTTTGCAAAGCTTTTCACACTTTTTTTTCTTTTTTTCCCCCAAAGACTGCATTTTCCACCACAACAACCTGCTTTCAAGCCTCTCAATTTTCAATTTTTTACCATCCCTCATCAATTAATCCCACATTTAAACCACTTTCTGTCACTCTTAACCACTTCTGTTCATTTTTCACACCTTTTTTCACCTCTTTTTCACATTTCGAAAGGTTGTTACCCCATTCCAAATCCCCCAATTCCCCCTTTTTTTTACTTTTATACATAATTTTCATTAAAAAAATGCTTCAACCCCCCACTGAAGGTGAATTTCAGACCCTTGAGCTTCTTTGGCAACATGTGCATAATGTTGCCAGGGCTCAGGGGTATGCTGTGTCCACCTTGAGGTCCAATATGACCCACAACCAAATTGAAATATGTTGTGACAGGTCTGGCACCCCAAATCCCAACAAAAGCCCCTCCAAAACAGTCACCTCAAGAAAGCTTGACTGTCCTTTTAGACTTTGTAAGGTTTGACTATGAAACAATAAGTAAAAATTACTAATTTTTTACTTATTGTACTCTGAATGTCCTTATAATTGAAATAAATAAGATTAAAATAATAATAGTAATAAAGAAATATTATTATTATGGCGTAAAAATATTATATTATTAAATAAATATAATAATATAATTAATATTATATGAAATTATAATATTATAAATAATATATTAATATAAAATATTCAATATATTATAAAGCTCTTTATTATTGTTACCAACAAATAATAAAGGCGTAAAAAACTGTTTTTTATAAATAAAAAACAATTAATAACAATAATATTACTAATATTAAAGTTATATATTAATATAAATACTATTTATATTAAATAAGAATTATTAAGAGTAATAATAAGAGAGAAATTATTATAATAAGATGAAACAACATACTTTTAACACTTAAAATAATAATTTTGAGATATTTTACGCCAAAAGAATACAATACAACCTTTTCAAATTGTATTTACAATAAAAAATAAAGAAAATTACTAAAATTCTTGATTTTTACGTGGAAATGAGTTTATAGAGAGATTTATAACAAAAACAATTAAAGAATTGATTTAATCACGTAAAATAGTGATTAATATTAAGATGGTCTTTGGTCTTTAATAATATAAGAGTTTTATATATAAAGAATAAAGAAATTACCTTTTATTTAATTGATTTAATGTTTTTGATGCGTCTAAGGGGAAAATAGAGTAAAAAGAGCTCTATCTATAGTAAATACCTCCCTCCTAGAGTCCAACAGGCTTCTAGTAGACGTGTACTGATCATATCCACTGGAATTGATCAATATTTTAAGGTTTGAGGGTGATTACATCATGATCAAACCATATTACATCATTATTACACCATTATTTAGAGTTATCACTATAACTCTAGGTTTGATGACATCAGAGGCTTGGCAGAACCCCAAATTTCGTGGATTTTATTAGTTTTAATCATAAACTAATAGTATTCACCAATTTTATCACTCTTAAGACTGTTAAACTTAAATTAAGGTTACAGTATGTGATCATAACTGCTCAAATTAAGCTCAAACTTTGATCCTCAATAACTTTTAAGATTTACACGCTACAGAAATTCAGAGAGTGAATTCTGATAGCCTGACATATCCTCATTATGCTGCCAAGAGCTTTTTATTACATCATCAAAACTCTAATTTTGATGATTTTTCTTGTAACTCATCTTTTCTGTCGAAATTCAATATTTTAAACTTCAAACCTTGATTTCAGGGGGTTATACCCTGAATTTAATAATAAGAATTACATCATTCTTCACAAATGAACTAGGAGAATCCAACTGTGTACTTTTTTTTAAGTTTGGAACACTTTCACAACAAAGTGGTCAACAGCTCTGTTGATTTTTATCAATAATTCATCATAGTTTTTAACCTTGTTTATAATTTGTAAAATAAAGTTCATATCTGTGTTCTTACAGTAATTACGTGGTAACTTTATTTTTGGTTCATCACTCTATCATGTATAGTTTAGAAGATATTAGCTATGATCCTTGAATATATGCGTTGACCAAAAAAGTGCATATATTCAGGATAATTCCTTAAGTATTAACATTGGAAATTGGCTTATTAATTGTTTTATGTGTGGATTTTCATGGGAAATCCACTGGTACAATTTATTTCACATGTTGTTTCATTAGGTTTTGAGATAAATAAGGTTTTATGGTTTTTATAAGGTATTATACCTTATAATTCCTTAAGTATTGACTTTACAGATATGCCATAAAAATGGTATATGTGTATTTTTCCATGGGGAATCCAATGTTATAATTTATTTTACATGTTGATTCATTGGTTTTTAAGTTAAACCAATTTTTGTACCAATTTATGGTATTTTTTGTATATTTAATTAATTATTTTTAATGTATAATTATTTTAAGTAATTTTAATATAATTATATTAAAAGTCTAATTATTCTGAGTCTTTTTGTAACCTTATTGGGTATGTGGTCATATCTCAAAGGCTCACATTCCCTACCACCAAAAAAGATTGTACCACAATCTGATATGTGTGATTAAGGTATCATCCACTGTCCTACCTCTTCAATAGACTTTGTTAGTCTTGAAGCTCAATAATGCTTAACTTTTTTATTTTTCAGGTTTTCTTTCATGTCTGAATCTTCTTAGTAATTTATCAGCATTTGTTATATCTTTCTCAAGTAGCCATTCATCTTCCTGAGTTGAATTTCTATACCTTACAAGGTATTCCCTTTCTTTTTTGTTTCTTGTCCTTCTTTCTTTAAGGACTTTTACTATTTTCTTTTCCTCTCCTTCTTCCAAGGGGGGAATCTCAAGTGGGGGTTTATTTCTTAGTGGAAATAACTCCTTGTCACTTGAACTGTAAGGTTTTATCAGACTTACAGGGAAAGTTGGGTGTTTGTTCATTAGTTCACCTGTGAGTTCTAATTGCACAGCATTGGGTCCATGGAGTGCTTTTATCATAAATGGTCCTGCAAAGGAATCTTGCAATTTCTTTGGGCCTTTTATGTTATTGAAATTAAGGGTTGATACTAAAACAAAGTCTCCTATTTTGAAATCAGGTGGTTTATGACTTTTATCCCATCTTTCTTTTGCATATTTAAAAGAATCTTGCATGCATCTGTTTGCATGGTGTCTTGCTTTGTCAAGCATTATCTTGAAACTGCTTGCTGTTGGATGTATATCCACTAAGTCCTTTTTGAGGGTGTCATAAGGAAGTCTTGGATTCCAACCTTTCTCTAGCATTGCTGGTGTTTTGCCAGTAGAAGAATGGATTGATGTCTTATATGCCAGTTCAAGTTCTGGTATTAGTGTACACCAATCATGGGTAAAACCATCAGAATCTTTGAATTCAAGCCCATAAGCACAGAATCTTCTGATCATATCCTCTAGGGTCTGTATCATTCTTTCTGCTAGACCATCAGTTTGAGGATGATAAGCTGTTGAGAATGACAATTTTGTCCCAAACAAGTTATGGAGATTTGTCCATAATGCTGAAGTGAACTTTGGGTCTCTGTCACTTATAATATTTTGGAAAAAGCCTGTGTGGCTAATGACTTTATTCCATATTATTATGGCTGTATCCATAGCTGTGTCATCTTTATGATATGGTAAGAACATGGGAGTTTTACTGTACCTGTCAACTAACACTAGGCATGCATTATAACTCCTGTCTCCTCCTGGAGGTAAGGCTGTTACCCAATCCATATGAACTATTTCCCATGGGGATTTTGGTTCTTGGATTTGGATCATCATTCCAAATTTCTTTCCTGTGGCTCTGTTGGCTTTTTGACATCTGTCACAGGTTTGGCAGTACTCTGCAACATCTTTCTTCCAATTTGGCCACCAAGAGCAGGTTTTCACCCTCTCTAGTGTCCTATCTTCTGAGAGATGTCCAGATGCAACACTATCATGACACTCATGTAAAATAGTGTTTATTAGTGTTCTATCTGTTAAGGCCATAACACATGTGTGTTTTGTTCTATGGTAAAGGATTCCATCAAGGAGGTGAAATCTTCCTTCATCATATGCCTTTTTCCATATTTCATCTAGTTTTGATGAAAGTGATGGATCTTTGCAGTCTTTCATTAGAAGTTGGCTTAAGATATGGCAATTTTTGTCTGTCTTATAGCTTTCTTTAACTTGGTTAAAGAATTCTGTGCCAATGTCTGTAACACATATTCCTTCTATATGGTGCTCCTCTTGTGGTACCCATGCTGGATTGTCAGGGGTATTTGCTAGAGCCCATCTACTAAGACCATCTGCATTTTTATGAATATTCCCAGATTTATGAACAATAGTCATATTTCCTCTATATTCTTGGATAGCAATTTGCCATCTCAGCATATGTCTATTTGGAGTCTTCATATTTAATAGTGATTGCACAGCATTACAGTCTGTGATTACATCAAATACTGTGCCATCCAAATAATAATGCAGTTTTTCTAAAGCCCATACTAGGCATAAGCATTCCATTTGGCTTGCTCCATACCTTGCTTCTGTTGGCTTTATCTGCCTTGAAATGAAACAAATTGGTCCTTCCACTGGTTTGTCATTGATAATTTGTGTTTGGTGAAGTGCAGCACCTAGTCCTTCTCCACAAGCATCAATGTACAGTTTGAAGGGTAGTTTCCAATCTGGCATCAGAAGAAATGGGGCATTTGTTAAGGAATTTTTCAATTCTTCATATGCCTTGACTCTTTCTTCTGTCATCTCATAGACTGTTTGTTGGTCACATAGCTTATACAAGGATTTAGCAATCTTTGCAAAGTCCTTTATATGCTGTCTATAGTAACCAGCAAATCCTAGAAATGATTGCATTTCTTTTTTGGTTTGAGGCATTGGCTTAAGTAGTACTGCTGCTACTTTATTTTTGTCTATGCCTAGACTAAGGCCAGATACTACATGTCCTAGTGCCCTTAATTCACTGTATGCAAAATGACATTTTTTCAAGGAAATTTTCATATTTACTTGGACTATTTTCTGTAATACCCTTTCTAGTCTTGTAAGGTGATTTTCCCAAGTTTCTGAGCAAACTATGATATCATCAATATAGATAATCAACCATCCTTCTGATAATTCTTCAGGGAATATGGTATTCATCATTCTTTGATAATGGGAAGGTGCATTTTTTATTCCAAATGGCATTCTTAAGTATTCAAAAATTCCACAATGGACTATTATTCTTAGTAGTTTCTTGGCATTGTCTGTTAAGACATTTTGATGAAAACCCTGCAGAGCATCCATAGCTGTGATGAACTTAGCTTGTGACAATTGGGTTAATGTCTCATGGATTCTGGGTATTGGATATCTGTCTGGAATGGTATAGGTATTCAGGGCTCTGAAGTCTCCTACCATCCTTGATTTTCCATTATGCCAAGTTATAATGACAGGTGTAGTAACTTCTACTTGTTCATTATGTCCAACCTTTCTTAATACTCCAAGGTCCATTAATTCTTTAATGTGCACTTCTAAGGCTTCTCTAGCTCTTGGACTGGCTGGATAAGCAGGTCTTCTTAATAAAGGTGGGTAAGGTTTTTCTACATTAAGAATTATATCCACTTCATGTCCAATTATGGCACCTAGTGGCTCTTTGTCAGTTGCAAAGGCATTTTTATACTTAAATAAGAGATCAATCAATTTTTCTTTCATTTTTTCTGTTAATTCTTGATTGAATTCTGCCTCTATGAGTTGTTCAGATATAAAAAGTTCCTTTTCTGGAATTTTTTCTTCATTCTTAATAACTGTGATTTGTTTTTTGTTATTTAAGAATCCAAACTTTTGTCTTTTGTTATCTCCTATGGTAAAATATCTATCCTTTTGGTTGGAAATATCTATACCATAGATTGATAAGTAGTCATTCCCAAGTATGAAATGATTACTAGTACAGTTGTCCATTACTACAAACTCTAATTTAATTCTGACACATTGTGAGGGGTGAGGAAAAATTAGTGTTAAATCAATTATTCCAAGGGGCTTCATGCTCTCACTTGCACTACTAAATTTGACACCTTGTATTGGCATAAGTTTTTCTTGCCAGTCTGGGACAATGGTTTTTAAATAACTTTTTCCAACACAAGTGCAATATGCTCCTGTATCCAAGTTAACCTTTCCTTCTTGGTTATCAACCATAACAATACTAATACTTGATTTTCCAGCTGTATATCCCATTCCTCTTGCAGATTTGGTTCTATACATTTTGGCATCTTGTATGTTTGTCAGATTTGTGTCAGATGTTCCAACTTGTGGCAAGTTTGAGTTAACATCCAGTACTTCATAAATTATATCAATATTATTAATTTGTGCATTAATTATATTGATTTCATCACTTTCAGAGCTTTCTGATTCTTCTGTCTCTTTTTCAGAGTCAGATTCTTCTTCTTTGTCATTGTGGTTTTCTGTTTCCACAATTTCATTAATCTTTGCTTTTTTAAGGCAATTATTGGCTAAGTGTCCAATACCTCCACATTTATGGCATTTTCTTTGCTCATTATTGTTGGATGTATTGGGCTTAAAGGATTCTTTTGATTTATCTTTTTTGATAAATGGTTTATTTGGGCTTTTAATGTCCAATTTTTTCCAAGTCCTGCCAATTTTTGTTCTTGTCACTATATCTTCTAGTGCATTTATATACTCTTCTGTGGAGCATGGTTCTATACACCTGCTTCTTAGGGCATGTTCTAGTTCCCCTCCACATTTTTTAAGTATTTTCATATGCACCATCTTCTGTGACATTTCTGGGTACAGTGCATTAAGCCTTTCAACTTGTTTTAAGAACCAAGTTAAAGGTTTATCTTTCTCTGGGTCAAAGAAAGAGTTTTCAAATGCATTTTCTATCTTATACCTCCAGGCATCATTTTCCCACTTGGTGATTATTTCTTGTTTCCACCAAGACCAGGTATTTTTACCATTTGTCTGTCTTATGCCATAATACCATCTTTTTGCAGATTTCTCAAATAATGAATGTAATCTTGCAGTGATTAATTCATCTGGTATGGCATAGTCTTCTTGTAACATGTCAATTGTTTTAATAAATGACATGTGGTCATATTCACCTTCTCCTGTGAATGTTGGCCATTCCTTCAATTGAGGTGCTTCTTTCATTAAGACTTGGTTATTGTCTTGGTGACTCAAGTCTGTTATGAAAGGATTTGACAATTCCTCTTTTGTTTTAACAGGGCTTCTTATATGAGAAAATGGTGTTGATAACTTTGGCATATTTAAATTAGCCTCATTAATTTTATCCATTTTTTCTGTAATAAGCCTTATTTCACTTTGAATATCATCTTTCAGATGCATTCTTGCTTCATCACTTTTTTCCACATGGTCCAAAAGTAATTTTTGGTGTGATGAAGTCTTTTCTTCAAATTTTTCTACAGAAATACTTAATTTATCTAATTTTTATGTAAGATTGTCAATACTCACATCATAATTGATTGTCAAAGTCTTGTCTTTGATATCTTTTATGTATTTATACAATTCTTGTTGTCCTTGTATTAATTTTTGAGTATTGTCAATTAAATTCTTTGGTTTATTATTTTTAACAATAAACTTAATGTTGTCAATTTCTTCTTTGTTTTGCACAACAATTTTTGTTAAAGAAGATAAATTGTTATTTAGTTCTTGTAGTGATAATAAACTATTTTTAATTTCTTTTAGAGGTAATATACTATTTTTAATTTCTGTTAAAGTATTTACAACATCTTTGGACAAGGTTATTTCTTTGGGAAATGAGGTTGTCTCATTCTTTGCTCTTCCTTGTCCTTGAATTCCATCAAGGTTCTGGCCATGTTGAAGACATTGTCCATGGCATCCTTTTGGATTCTTGGGATTCTGTAACTTGGGGAATATGGTTTCCTCCAATGCTTTTTCTTGTTCTTCTTCCCTTCTTGGGGAAGTGGGTTGGCTTGAGGCTTGCTGGTAGAGGCTACTGGGGCTTCTTCCTTGGTTGCCTCCCTCTTTTTGGCATGATAATCCTTGATTTTTTTGATTTGAGGTTTGGATGACAGTGGATTCCATCCATTGGAGTATTTCACTATCTCCTCCTCTTTGAGGAACTTTTTCAGGATGTGCCAGGAGTTCATCACTCCTTGGTGTATTTGAGGCAGCATTTCCCAGTCTTTGTCCTTGTATACTGTGTAATACTGCTTGTACTGGCTCATGTAGATGTCTATTTGAGCCCTCTGAATGTGATTTGTACCTATTTGAGTTATTCATACTTAGTTCCAATTCAGGCTCAGATATCATGGGCATTTCTGGGACTTGCCTTTGGGATAAGGCACTTCCTTGTGTGGATTCTGTTCCACTGGGGATATTGCCCTTTCTTTTCCCTTTTGAGGGATCAATTCTACCTCTGAGTCCAGCTCCATCTGATTTGATGGAGTATTGGGAACCTCTTCTGGTAGTCATAATTTAAAGAATAAGAAAAAATAAAAGTATTTTAGAATAAAATTCTTTTATGGCAACTGAAAAAGAGGTGCTCACCTTCAGAGTCTTGAATTGTGGGCCCTGGAAAGTCTAATTTCTTAGCTTTCTTTCTTTTGGTGATAACTGGTGTTGGAGAACTTTGACAAGTTTCTTCCACCAATCTCTCAACAGTAGCTTGGTTGTCTTCTGTTGGGTTATCTTCAAACACTAAAAAAGACAAATAAATATAAGTCTTTTTATAAGAAGTGTTATTTTTGGCAAGATATGGCAATTTTCCACGTAGAAATTGCTTTTATATCTTTTAAAAATTGAAATAAATAAAGAAATGAATAAAAATGAATAAAAATAACTTTTTTATTTGTTTTTAATATTTTTTAATATTTTTTATATATTTTTTATTTTTAAAGAATAAGATAAAAAATGAATATGATTCTTATAAAATTAAATTATAATAAGAATTATTTTTAATTTATAAAATATCTCTTTTAATCACTAGAGTCACTCAAAGAAAGTTCTTGCAAGTCTAAGGATGTGAAAAACCACGTGTAAGACAGTACAATTGCTTTCCAAATGCCTCAATAGCTTTTAAAATCAATAAAATATAAAATTATTATATAATTTTATGATTATAAATATAATTTATTATTGGATAAACCCAAATAGAATCTTTTTAAAGGTCTTTTAAGTAAATATCACGGCCAGGCCCCCAAATGTAAGGTTTGACTATGAAACAATAAGTAAAAATTACTAATTTTTTACTTATTGTACTCTGAATGTCCTTATAATTGAAATAAATAAGATTAAAATAATAATAATAATAAAGAAATATTATTATTATGGCGTAAAAATATTATATTATTAAATAAATATAATAATATAATTAGAATTATATGAAATTATAATATTATAAATAATATATTAATATAAAATATTTAATATATTATAAAGCTCTTTATTATTGTTACCAACAAATAATAAAGGCGTAAAAAACTGTTTTTTATAAATAAAAAACAATTAATAACAATAATATTACTAATATTAAAGTTATATATTAATATAAATACTATTTATATTAAATAAGAATTATTAAGAGTAATAATAAGAGAGAAATTATTATAATAAGATGAAATAACCTACTTTTAACACTTAAAATAATAATTTTGAGATATTTTACACCAAAATAATACAATACAACCTTTTCAAATTGTATTTACAATAAAAAATAAAGAAAATTACTAAAATTCTTGATTTTTACGTGGAAATGAGTTTATAGAGAGATTTATAACAAAAACAATTAAAGAATTGATTTAATCACGTAAAATAGTGATTAATATTAAGATGGTCTTTGGTCTTTAATAATATAAGAGTTTTATATATAAAGAATAAAGAAATTACCTTTTATTTAATTGATTTAATGTTTTTGATGCGTCTAAGGAGAAAATAGAGTAAAAAGAGCTCTATTTATAGTAAATACCTCCCTCCTAGAGTCCAACAGGCTTCTAGTAGACGTGTACTGATCATATCCACTGGAATTGATCAATATTTTAAGGTTTGAGGGTGATTACATCATGATCAAACCATATTACATCATTATTACACCATTATTTAGAGTTATCACTATAACTCTAGGTTTGATGACATCAGAGGCTTGGCAGAACCCCAAATTTCGTGGATTTTATTAGTTTTAATCATAAACTAATAGTATTCACCAATTTTATCACTCTTAAGACTGTTAAACTTAAATTAAGGTTACAGTATGTGATCATAACTGCTCAAATTAAGCTCAAACTTTGATCCTCAATAACTTTTAAGATTTACACGCTACAGCAATTCAGAGAGTTAATTCTGATAGCCTGGCATAACCTTATTATTCTGCCAAGAGCTTTTCATTACATCATCAAAACTCTAATTTTGATGATTTTTCTTGTAACTCATCTTTTCTGTCGAAATTCAATATTTTAAACTTCAAACCTTGATTTCAGGGGGTTATACCCTGAATTTAATAATGAGAATTACATCATTCTTCACGAATGAACTAGGAGAATCCAACTGTGTACTTTTTTTTAAGTTTGGAACACTTTCACAACAAAGTGGTCAACAGCTCTGTTGATTTTTATCAATAATTCATCATAGTTTTTAACCTTGTTTATAATTTGTAAAATAAAGTTCATATCTGTGCTCTTACAGTAATTACGTGGTAACTTTATTTTTGGTTCATCATTCTATCATGTATAGTTTAGAAGATATTAGCTATGATCCTTGAATATATGCGTTGACCAAAAAAGTGCATATATTCAGGATAATTCCTTAAGTATTAACATTGGAAACTGGCTTATTAATTGTTTTATGTGTGGATTTTCATGGGGAATCCACTGGTACAATTTATTTCACATGTTGTTTCATTAGGTTTTGAGATAAATAAGGTTTTATGGTTTTTATAAGGTATTATACCTTATAATTCCTTAAGTATTGACTTTACAGATATGCCATAAAAATGGTATATGTGTATTTTTCCATGGGGAATCCAATGGTATAATTTATTTTACATGTTGATTCATTGGTTTTTAAGTTAAACCAATTTTTGTACCAATTTATGGTATTTTTTGTATATTTAATTAATTATTTTTAATGTATAATTATTTTAAGTAATTTTAATATAATTATATTAAAAGTCTAATTATTCTGAGTCTTTTTGTGACCTTATTGGGTATGTGGTCATATCTCAAAGGCTCACAGACTTTATGCCAGGAAATATGCCAAGAGTACCACTTGGACTCTTAAAGTCAAAAATCCTGAACATAGCCATTATGCCACTGAAAATACCATGGCACATCCTGCTTTCAGGAAATTCAATGAGCAAGAAACATCCCAAATTGCTCAAATGTCTGAATCACTTCTCATGCCAAGGCAAATTCAGGCCCAATTATGCAGCCAGAGGGAGTCTGACAGGCCTGTAATCCTTCAAGACATTTATAACCAAGTCAAGAAAATCAAGAAAGACAAACTGCAAGGCAGAAGGCCCATTGATGCTCTTATTGACACTCTCAAAGAAGAAAATTTTGTTTGGTCCTCTGCAAGGGATTCTGAGGGACACATTACCTCCTTGTTTTTTACTCACCCCCTGGCTATAAAACTTCTTCATGGCTTTCCTCATGTCATTCTTATGGATTGTACTTATAAAACCAATAAGTACAAAATGCCCCTTTTTCATATTGTTGGATTCAGCTCAACAAATAAGACCTTTTCTGGGGCTTTTTGTTTGATGAAGAATGAAAATGAAACTTCATATACTTGGGCATTAAATCAATACATTGAAAAGGTCCTCAACAACACCAATCTTGTTCCCCCTCCAGTTATTGTTATTGACAGGGATCTGGCCTTGAAAAACTCTATTAAGAAGCTCTTCCCAGACTCCAAAGTCATGCTATGCATTTGGCACATCAACAAGGATGTATCTGCTCATTGCATGAAGAAAATTGGTCATGGAACTTATTTTGAAAATTTTATGAGACTTTGGAATCAAGTAATATACTTCTTCACTTTATTTCATTTTATTTCACTTTTTTTCTTATTATTGTCTCTATTAATGACTTTGGGATTCTTTTCTCAGCTTATGTATTCACCCACTGAAAAGTCTTTCAAAGACAACTGGAAGAAGCTTCAAAAGCAAGTTAAAAATGCTGAGGTCTTGCAGTATTTGGAAAATACCTGGCTTCCTCTAAAGTAGTATTATGTGCCAGCCTGGACCAACCACCATTGCCACCTGGGTGTGGGATCCACCTCCAGAGTTGAAGGTGCCCATGCCATGGTTAAACTTTGGCTACAAAAGTCCACTGGTACTCTCCTGGAGGTAGTCAGGGCACTCCACATGGCATTCAGAAAACAATTTATTGAAATTATCAACAGAATCTCCAAAGAAATGATTGTCCATGTCAAGAATTTTCCTCCACACATCTGTGCCCTCAATGGCAAGGTGTCTCATTATGCTCTTCAGATTGCCTTTGAAAATTTCAAAACAAAATTTCCTCCAAATGAAAAATGCACCAACAAATACAACAATTATAAAGGCATTCCTTGCAAGCACAAGACCCAAAAGGCATTTGCCAAGCGCCAAAGGCTTGAATTATCAGACTTCCATCCTCAATGGCATTTGAATTTGCCTGTGAGGGTTTTTGAATTTCTTCTTATTATTTTTTTTCTTATTAACTGATTTTATTTGTCATATTCTTCTCAGACTGGTTTCCAAGGTGATGATCAAAGTGTTGAAAAAGAAAGAAAGAATGAAGCCAAGAAAATATTTGAAGACATTGGGGAAGACCTGTTCCAAAGACCAATGGCAGAAATCACTCCAATACTCCAACATTTTCAAGATGTTTTGACTGGAAAAGTCCCATTTGATCAAATTCCCAAGAGTCAAGAGGATGATCAATATTATGAAGACCCTCTAGAATGCAAGGATATCTGTGGAAGACCCCAAGGAGCCAAGAATAAAAACAAAAGAGAACCTTCAAGATTTGAAATTATTGAAAGTAAATCCAACAGAAGAGGGAGACCCCCATCAAAAGTGACCAGCACAACAACTACAAGATCCCAGTCAAATGCCCCCTCTCCAATTATGGAAGTGGACTCATCTGAAGATTCTGAAGATTCTGAGGACTCATTATCTAAATCCATCAGTTCATCAGATTCACTACCCTCAGCAACTGAATTAAATAAATCAGAAGTAACCCTTAGAAGGTCAAGAAGATTGGCAATTGGAAGCAAAACATCACAAAGAAAATCACACAAGCCTGCCACCAGTTTGAATATCTATGATGCAATTGACTTGACCTGTGAGCATTGTCAAAGAAACTATCACACAAGTGATGAATGCTCCAAGCTGTTTGTGAGTTTCTGATTCTTTTTAATGTAATTTTATGTTGTTTATTTTGATATTTATTCATTTTTTGGACTTATTTTATCAGATAACTGGCTCAGAAGACTTGCCCAAGTTTATATTGAAATACACCTTCAAGGCCATCAATGTCCAGGGTGATGGAAACTGTGGCTACAGAACAGTATCCCACTTCATTTACAAGACTCAAGATCAATGGGCTGATGTCAGAGGTGACTTGGCTGAAGAAATTAACCAAAATCAAGACCTTTATGAAGCCATGAACACCTTAATTCCCTCAGTATCCTCTTATTTGGAAAGAATTGAATGGTATGAAGATGTTGGCCAGGCTCCAAAAAGCAAGTGGATGTCCATGCCTGACATGGGGGATCCAATTGCAAATAAGTATAAAAGACCAGTTTTCTTTTATTCCACAGCCCAATCTTTTTCTTTTTTCCCTTATTTCTGTCCTCCAAATGATAATCCCCCATTTTCATCTGCTTCTTGAATAGTTGTGCTCATTTTGTTCCTTTGGACATCATCATTTCTAAAGTTTATCCTGTCCCCCCCCATTACTGTGAACTGGGAGATTCATGCCCAACCACAAGCCCTGGGGTGGGCTGATAAATTTAAGAAACACAGAATGTTGTATTTGTCCAATCTTCCTCCCCCCTCTCAGAAAAAACCCACTCTTTTGGAGGTTGATTCTGATTGAATGATTTTTGTATATACAATTTATGCCGATTATCCCCCTCCTCAGTCATATTTATTGCTTAAATCCCACCTCAGTCTCATTTTTTATCAAACTTGTGGAACTTTTGTACTTGAAAATATTCATATTACACACAAGAGAAAAAACAGTTAAAAAAACACTAATTGCGCCTTCACTTGTTGTCCCACCCAAAAAATTTTCCCAATTCATGAGCTTCTGGTTCTTTATTGTCCAGATTGAACCCTTTAATTTAAAAAGAAAATGAAGGAAATTCATAAGTGGGAAGTTATTAAATTCACCTTTTAAAAATAGGCATATTACAATGACGGGAAAAAACATTTGAAAAAAACCCCTTTTTGCGCCTTCACTTGTCCCAACCAAAAAAATTCCCAAAATTATGGGATTCTGGTGCTTTATTCTTCACATTGAACCCTTCATTTTAAAAAGAAAAATTAAGTAAATTCATAAGTGGGAAGATTTTAAATGAATTTTTGAAAAAAATATGCCATTTTTGGCATATTGGCCAAATTTGTGAAATTTGGCAAAAAAAAAAAATTTGAAAAAATTTGTGGTTATTGACATGCCAAGTCGGGAAAAATATGGCAAAAAAAAATTAAAAAAATCCTCAAAACTGAGCCTGAGGAATTTTTTTTGAAAATTAAGGTCACTTACGTGTTTTTACCATAAATTGGTAAAAACACGTAAGGGCTTACGTGTGTTTACCAACACCCTAAAAAAATAAAAAAAATAAAAAAATAGAAAAAAATAGAAAAAAAATTAAATAAATGATGTTAATGGCCTCTGGAGGCCATCTTTATTATATTATATTATTATATTTATTTAATAATATAAGAATTTTATGCCATAATTATAATAATTCTTTAGTATTCTAATTACTTTTTATTTTATTTATTAAATTAATAAGGACATTGGTAGTACAATAAGTGAAATATTTGTAATATTTACTTATTGTTTCATAGTCAAACCTTACAACATTCATTTAATAGAAAGGAATATTCTATATTGGGATTTTCCCTTATTTTTTTGTAATTTATTGTTCTTTGTAGTACTTGATGGTGCATATGCTCCTTGTGATAGGTGATCTAGTCTTTTGCATATATCATCATGGGCTTAGAGGGATGAGATTATGAATTTTTTATAAATATAAATTTGAATTTAAGTTTTTTAGTTTGATATAGACTCATCTAGTCTAAAGTGTGTGTGAGCTCAGTACCTATGGGGTAATCATTACCCTAGCACCAGAGCTTCCTCTTATGGTATAATTAATTACATATTACCCAAGAAACACCATTTAGAAACCTTTTATCAAATTTATAAAACAAAAATAAATATTAAAATAATTTTCTTAACTCAAAAAATGAATCAAATTATGAGAGAAAGTGTTCAGAAATGAGAGTAATATTGTGGATATAATACCCTTGGGAATCTCCTAAAGTAAATTTCTCTAATGGGGACTCTGTGCCAAAATTTCCAAAAAAACAAGTCTCTGAAAGTTCTGAATTGATTCTTAAAATATCCATTGAGCTAATTTGGTTATAATATAACCTAAATGGGCCATTTTATAGTACAAGATGGCCTTATAAGCTGCCATTAAGGGGCCAATAAAAGTAAAATTTGGTTTTCCAAAAAATACCAATTGTAAATATTACCATTACAATCATAAGATATATCAAAATGAGCCCACAAGAAACAAAAAATCCTAAAAGAACAAACTATCAAGGACAAAAAATATCGCAAGCTTTCATTATAATTAGAAATTAAACCTTTTAGCAGTTCAGAAAACTATTTCAGAAGTAGATAACTACTTAGAAGTAATGGAGTCAGAGGTTATTGTCCCATCTATCCAGTCATCATGGGATATGACTGTTACAGAAGCCTACCTTTATTCCAAATCTTGGTAGACTGTGATTCAGATTAAAAGCATAACTGAACCATCAAAACAGCCAAAATTACATAATAACTATGGATTGTTGTTTATTCATTAGGACAGCTCAAAAACCTAATACTCTATAGTTGTAAACACATAGTTAAATAACTATATCATTTTCACTCTTCCTCCTTTGTACCCATATCCTCAATCCTAAATGAATGGAGCAGGCAGGATATCTTATACTTGAGCTACATTCCTCATCTGGGTCTGCACTCTCCACAGAATCATGCCGCGTATCTATATCACAAGGTGCACATTCACCTGCAGTGAGTGCGATACAATAGGAGCTTTCAAGCATGTGATTCCAAGCCTTCACCGTTTCCTATGATGTCGGAAAAACATACGCTGTTTAGTGATATGAAGCGTCTTCTTTTGTGATATCTGCCCCCTTTTCTCCAATTAAGCTGTTGTCCCAATACAATCAAGGCAAATTATTCTTGAGGTACAGTAAGCTTGAAGCAGAGTGGTTACAGCCACTGCAGCAAATGATAGGATGTGTTTGAAGTTTGAATTGAGCCTCGCAAACGATCGTATTGAATATGCATAATGTCAGAACGGCAAGCGCATCATCCATCACATGTCACATGACTGTCATAAGTTTCCGGGAAAACTCCCCTTGGGCGGATTACATCAGTTGTGGCTTAGCCTGGACAAAAGCCCTTCCTCCTCTTGACCATCGTTGACCATCTTGATCATCTTCATCATCCTCTCCATCTTGTTCGTCATGACGAAGCAATCCAAATCAAGTCAAGGATCCCCCCAGAAAGCCAACAACCAACATCAATACAAGAAATCGAGATTTGGAAAACAATTTGGCGCATTGCTCACCTCAGAAGACGGCCAGCCACAGTCACAAAGCTCCAGCTTACCCCTTTCACCATCAATCCCACATTCAATGGTGCAAGATCAAAGGTACAAGACATCGTCTCATCGCTCGTCAAGCTTCACTCACTCATCTCTTTATTCTCCTTCGCAGTCTCAATCATGATAATGCTCAAGATAAAGAGGATTCGAAATCAAATAATCGGAAAAAAAATAAAAAGGGTTGCAGTCGTCAGAAATCCAATCAATGTAACAAATCAGAATGTGACTTAAACTCCTCTAATAAATCTCAACCGGCTAACAGCAAGCAATGCGCTAAGAAAAAAGCTCAAGCCCAATCTCATTTAGATAATCGTTCATCGGTTAATGCTCAAATTGAGGACGATAACGACAATCCGGATATTTGTCTCATCTGCGCTGAACCTATAAAACTCTATGCTTTAGGGGTCTGTTCACATCGAACTTGTCATGTTTGTATGATTAGAATGCGTGCCCTATACAAAAACTGGGATTGCACGCTATGTAAGGTATGTGAAGATCATATTTAGCTTACTTGTTTCAGATCAATCGACCAAATCCTTTGTTCACATTGATTTACCAACTAACTAATACTTTGCGTCTTTTAGACTAATCTCCCCGAGGTCATTTTCACCACCGATCCTAGCGCCCCATACAGTAGTTATGATCTTTCGAAGCTTACCTATAAGGACCCTCATTTATCGATTGCTTGCGAAACGTTTGAACAACTCGATCAATTGCTTTCCTTTCTCAAATTCAACTGTCCTCACCCAGATTGCTCTTGTATTCTTGCTAGTTGGAAAGCTCTTAAATCTCATACCATCTCTGCTCATGGCTTACAAATATGCAACTTGTGCTCTTCTAACAAAAAAATATTTGCCCATGAACACAACCTTTTTACCAACAAAGCCTTAGCAACTCACATGAATCAAGGGTCAGTCGGAATCGGAGTAGGTCTTCTTGGCTCAAAAGACTCGGGGTCAGATGAAAGTTGCTGTGTTAAAGATGGTTTCAAAGGACATCCCAAATGTGGCTTTTGTAATATATATTTCTTTGATGACGATCAATTACATCGCCACTGCAGAGAGAAGCATGAGCAATGTTTCATTTGTGTTCAAAATGGCGTAGGCCGTTGGCAATACTATCTGGATTATAATCACTTGGTAAGTACTTCTCCCTTTCATTTCATCATATCTTGTTCCACTATTTTCACCTTGTCATCATGGTTTCCTTCTGAGTCTTATATATTAACTTGACTTTTAGGAGAACCATTTTCTTAGTGATCATTATCTGTGTAATCAATCATCATGTTTAACTGCTAGATTTGTAGTGTATCCAACTGCCCTCGAACTTCAAGCTCATCAAATTGAGGCTCATGGAATTGAATTGAGTAACAAGGCTATGAAAGATGCTCGAAAGATTCAGACCCACTTTGTCTATGCTGGCGTCAACGACCCACAATCCATGCAAGCCTTGCAACGTCAGGACCAGACCACCCATCAGCAAAGAGTAGCAAAGGGACCAAGAGTGATGAACATTGCTCCAACTACCAGTGTGGCTAACGCATCAAACTTATCAAACGCAAATCGAACTGTGCCCGGTCTAGGTTCAAGCAGAGCTAACTTGAATAATAATAATAACACCAAAAAGCCCGATAAGGGCAAGTCGCAGGCACAACAACCCGAAAACTCTAAACTTCCATTATTTCTCAACCTTATCAACCTCAATGAAATCTCAGGCAGTTCATCAAGCAACAAGGATTCAAATGTTCTCCAACACGTTGCATTCATTGAAAGTGTCAGAGCAGCTGTTAATGGCGTGGAGACAAAAGTAGCGTCGTTTAAAGTTGCAGGTAAGCTTCTCCTCTTCACCTGACTGATTTACGCAGTCCTATTAATATCCTTTCAAATAATAGCCCGAACTTTTTACAACAATGAGATGTCGGCTCCTGATTTCATTGATACTCTTTGTTCTATTTTTGACCGCCGCTCTGATATAATCGAATCAATTCTCAATGACCTTCTTGGGCTACTTGACATGGATAGCGCTCGTAAAACTGAACTGCTAGAAAAGTGGTTTGACCTTGATCTGGAGGTAATTTCAGGCTCATTGTTTCCTTACCTGTCTCGCTTCTGAATGGACAACTTTTTTTTTCTGGTTTTTGCCACATCAAATATAACACAGCAATCACAGTTTCCATCACTCGATGGTCGTACGTCAAACGTTTCAGGTGCGGCTGCAAAGCGCCCAAATACGGTCGCTTCCAAGGCGGCCTCATGGGCGCGACGCACAGCGGTCCCAGTTGATACTTTTGATGCTAATTATCCTCAGTTGGTTGGCGGATCCTCTAAAACTCAAATCAACCCTGGAAGTTCTGGTCTTGCCGCTCGAACAGTTAAAGTCGGGCCCTCAGCAGCACCATGGTGTTCGGGTGGAAAGGTCAAAAACGGTTTGTGCTTCTTTGACAATTTAGAGTGCGCTTTTTCAAACAGTTTAACTGACAAATTGTTGACTTAAATGGTCCCAGGTGGCACTTCAAGCTCACCTTCAGTTCCCTCAGCTACCCAGGCGAGCTCGATTAAGCCTACGACATCCCAAAATATGTCAACGAAAGGCAGCTTGACTAGTAGATCTAATAAGGATACCTTTCCTGCTTTACATACTTCAGCTTGTGTAGAACGACCCGCACCCATGGCAGATATGTCTACTCGATTTAAGAATGCATTAACGTCGCCTAGGAATGTCGCAAATGGCTCCAATGGCCACGCATCCTCTTGGGTTACGAATGAAATAAGTCAACCTACAAGCAGTAATAATAAACGGGCGCCAAAGTTAATTTTATTCTCAAATTCAAGGGATGCGAGAATTTGATGCTTACCCGTGACCAAGAAAAAAAGACCATATAATCGCAGCAACTGTGTACAACTTCTAGCGCTTCCTCATCTCCCCCTATCTCCTTTCTGCCCTCAAAAGGATGTGATGTCAATAAGTATTCAAGTGACACCCCAATTAGTCTGCAAAAACGCTTAACCACTTTCAACTATAGACGGAATCATCAATATATATCATACATACAGAATAATAATATTTCGTATAAAAATTTTCAAAGCTGTGATTTAATTGCAATTGTATTTGAGTAAAAGCATTGTTGACAAAAATACTTTTTTTCAGTCTTGTTACTTAATTTATCATTGATTTCCCTTTTAACTTTAAATACGTAGATGCTTTTAAGTCATTAGATTTTGAAAAATAGACGAGATTTTTCCTTCAAAAAAATGATGTAACTTGTATCATTTAAATATATAATGTCACTTATTTATTTGGTAATTTGGTAAGCTTTCCTTCTTGCATTTGTGATGCATATGTTTTTCTCTAAGAACCACATTGATAAGGACTCTTTGAATTCTGGACAAGGTCTACAAATCCTTAGTGTACTCTCTTAAGATCTGGTTTATGGTTGGGTTTGGAGCTTTGTTCAACTTTTTATAATTCTAATTGAGGAATTTTTCAAAAAAAATTCCAAAATATCTTTGCATTCATGAGCAAGTTTTCAAGTTGAGTTAAATTTACTTTTACATTTCTCCATAGTTTCAAATTTTTCATTTAAATGAAGTTGGTTTAAAACAGTTCCAATTATGGAAGCTGGTAATATAACTTTAAATGTCAATTAGTGTAATAGTGGCTGCAGTGCTTCATTTAGCTTGGTAAGATGGAATCAGGTGTCATAGACTTCATGCATCACTCCATGGAACAATGAATTATTGTGTGATGAATTTTGCTTTGTTGGTTGGTTTCGCAGGAGATAGGATGATTTTTTAAAGTCTCATGTTGGAAATGGCTATCATCAAGAGATTTGAGGCTTAACAATTAAAAAAACTGTACTGCATTGGTAATGGTAGCTCTTATGCAAAAGTAGAGCATATTTTTAAGATTGATATGTCGTTGGCTTACCATATGTGTCAAAGTATAGTTCAAGTGAGCTTGGTGGTGTTGCATGAGTTTAAAATAGTGTAAGTTTTGCTTTATCTTGAATTTGAATAGTTTGATAATTAGTTTTCCAGATCTGAATTATGAAGAGAAGTGAGAAAATATCTAGGGGTTTTTCAAGAGAAGATGGAGACTAACCAACATTAGTGAAGCCATTTGTGGCAGAGATATGCTAAATATTCTGAAACCAAATTATCAACAGAACTCTCAGATTGGTTACAAAAGATGTAAATGCTATTTATTCTAATGTTTCATAGATTGAAACAGGAATTTTAATATGTAAGTATAATATATGACATAAATGTTTCCTTCATGTGTATCAGAAGTTTTCAATGGGTCTAAAGTGAAAATCAGGGGTCAATACATAGCAATAAGATGTTTTTCAAATATCAAATTGGAAAATATCTGATACCTGGAGATCCAAGATCCTTCTATGATTTTTTACTCATTGGTGATTCAGGATATACATCCAAATTTCCTATTGTAATACCAGGTAGGAATCAAAATTCTGGAGAAAGGACCAAAATATCAAGTATCAAGCAAGGTGAGAGAACAATTTTGAGTAATCAATGTTGACAAATATAATGATCATACATCAAATCCCAGAATGGTCATCAAGAAAAAATTTGCACCCTTGAAGAAATTGACTTTGTTGTTTTCTTTTGCCACAGGCTATCCTACCATTATATAAATGTAAAGTTAAATTAACTTGAATGAGCTCACACAATCTTCATCTTCCATTATTGTTGAGCTCAAAATTTTAGAAGATGGAAAATACCAATCAATTACAAAAATCAGATGTCCAGGGAGATGAAAATTTCATCAACATTTAGGAACATCACATGATATTATCAGAGATTTGTGAGTTGTTAATTTTTGAACGATTATTTTAAAGTTAATGTTTGAATAAAAGTTTGAAAACAATTGAAGGCTAATAATCAGAGATCAGTAATGACATGAGCTATATCTATGATAATTAGGTAGGTTATTTTGATTATTTGCAATATAATGAGGAATTTTCTCATTTTTTGAAATACAATAAAGCTGATAGCAAATTTTATTTCAATAAAAGGAGGGTCCAAAGTAGAATTAATAAACTCAAATTTGGAATTATACATATCCTGATTTGTGAAGAATTGTTTTACCTGGAATATCAAAATTGAAGATTGTCTTGTGAATATACAATTTTTTCAATGAATCTGAAGAAGTTTTTGATTAATTCATTATTTCAGTAGAATATGAATCTCGGATTCACTAAAATCAAGCCAATTTCATTATTTCTGGCTGAAGTGATCCAATAGATTATTATTTCTTTTAACTAAACTTCCTCTTGTTTTAATTTCTTTGAGAATTTGGTAATATTTGGGCTTCTTTTGGATCATGCATTCAAATTATCAGGGATGCTATTTTCCTCATTGGGTATTTGAAATGGGTTCCCTTTTGGATCCATTTAAATATAACTAATGAGGAATGTTATTTTATAAGCTACTTTTGGTCAATAAGAAATTGAGTCAAGTTTTATAATTTTATTTAAAACTAATATACATGTGGAGCTCCTGTGAGCTCATATATGAGCTTCCTTGAACCAAGAACATATTCTCCCAATTCAAAAAATGATAAAACACAACAAATTTAGAATTAACTTGGTAATCTTAATTTTGAAAAGTCTAATATGGTAGTATTTTTTAAAAAAAATATTAATAAGTATACATTTAAGAATCATGAATAAAAATTTTCAGAGGTATTGATACTATGATTCAAGTGACTCAAATTGAAATTTTTCAGATATTATAATAAGTTTCTTTTTCTGAAAAAAATATGTTTCACTAAAAAAAGAAAATAGAAAAATTTATTTTATTGCATCACCCAGAACTTACATCAGCTTATTATATTAAGCATGTTTTAGCAATAAAGTTGAAAATTGTAACAAAATTCCACAGAATATACATTTTCATAAAATATTTAGATTTGAATTCCATCCAAGACCCTGAAAGATCCAAAAACATGATCAGACCTCTAGTTTTGAATATAAAATTGCTTTTTTTCATAGACCAATCCCATTTTAGACATGAAAGACCTCAATAGTTCAAGAATTGAAAGTTAATTAAAATTACATTTCTATTTTCTTAATTCCACACCATTTTAACAATAGTATCATTGTTTGCTTTTTCAAGAACCATAACCTACTCTATTCTACTCCAATTCACATAGCTTTAATTTGGACTCTTATATTCCACTTCTTTTTCCCATATTTATTCACTAAATCTTTTCTTGATAATATGATTCTAATTTCTCCTCCTGAAATTTATTCTACTATTCCCTTTTGATTCTGATTCTGTATCCTCCTGCCTATTTTTTTATTTGATTTTTATCATGATAAATTTGAATTCTATTCATCTCACCTTCCTATTCTTGACTAAACCATACCATCATCTTGAAAGGGCTCAACATATAATTTTCGTTGTTTGGACAATTATTTTATAAGATATTGATACCATTAGAAGAACAAAGAGTGGAAACTTCACCCTTGAATTTTTCACTTATTATGACACTAAGGAAATAATTTAGGTCTTGAAAAGGTTTTTTTTGGCTATCTTTCAATTGATCATTTAAGAGGTTCTTGAAGGAAAATTTTCTTTTTCCACACACAAGATATTGTCTTAAATACCAAAATAATTATCTCTGGTCTCATTAATTCTTAAGTTTAACTTATATTATTACAAATTTCATTATCTTCATGTAGGGTATTATGAAGTTCTATTCCTATTTCATTCATGACCTATATATTTTTGTTCAATTTTTTTTGACAAAATTCAAATCTTCTAAAAATAGAATTGGTATGTCATATTATTTAAATGTTCCTGTCACTCTACTACTTATTTATATGATTATTTCAAAGTTGAACAAATAAGCCCTCCTAAAGTGGAATTGAAGAAATATCAAATTATCTAAAGATGGCTAAAGAATAAGGAAATTTGTAAATTTCAAATTAGACTGAGATATCTTGATTTATAAGCTTTCATCAAAAACTTTTATTTTCAATCCAAAATATTAATGATGGTCTCTTAAGTAGAGGGAGATCATATTTATGCCTTCATTTTTTATAAAATATCAATAACGGGGCTCAAAGACACTTATTTTAATGGCTTGAATACTTTCAAATATACTACATAAAGTCCCAAAAATTCCTTTTTATTATCTTCACTCCAAAAGTACCTGGTCTTCCTATTCTTATAGATTTCTTTGATATTAAGGTGTGATTCCTCCTGTAAAAGTTGATGGGATTTAGAATGAACCCATTAATTTATTTTGATTTTTAATTTAACTGAAAAATTATGGTCTAGCTGTATTAAATGAAATGAATATAGCTTAAGGGCTTCTTATTTTCTGCTTTGTGTGGCTTCTGGATTCCTTTTTAATTCAATTACTAACTTTAATCATTATATAAAATATGTAATTAGGAAGGGTTTAAGCTGAATTGGGTGAATTTTAAGCTTTATTACCTTTAATTTCATCAAAAAATGTAACTTTGAATTCTCTCATATGTAGATATTTGAGAATAAGGTGTGGAATTGGAAAAACTTCATAAATATTGAGAATTAATACCAAGTGAATTTTTTTGGTGGAAAAAAAATATTCAAATACTCATTGTAGATTTTTTTTTGATTAGTTTTCTGAATGAAATTCAATAAAAAAATATAAATATAATTCAGCTCAATAAATTTAATATATCTTGTGTTTTCAAAAAAATTCAGAAATAAACCATTAATTGATCCCAATCAAACTATTCAAAGCCAATCACAAATAATAGGAAGGATCAATGAAATTCATAGCTCCTAATACGAATAGTTATTATAAATAATAATTTTACTCCTTCTTGAAAATTCCATTAATATTTTTAATTATTAAGTTTTTTTTTCAAAAATAATTGTATTTAATTGATTGTGAGTTTTATTTCTTTGAAATAATCTGTGTAAAAAGGAAATAATAAGGTTTTACTCTTTTTTTTAAAAAAAATAATATTTGCTTTATTGTTAAATTTAATTAATTAAAGATGGAAACTGGAAATCCCTCTCCCTAAAGTGTTTCCTTTTCATGCTAAAAGAAATTAAAAAAAGATGACCTAAAGAAAATTTGAGAAAGTTCTTTACATTTATGAATCATGAAATTCTTATCAATTTTAAGAATTGTTCAATGAAAGTTCATACCATCTTTGAAACCTCAATCATTGAAACAGCATTTTAAAGCATTAGCTAAAAAATAATTTTATTAAGGATAATCTCTGATCCTATGGAATGAATAAGATGAAAAAAAAGCAATGTGGCTTATATAGAGATTGGACTAATTTTGGAATTTCTATAATCTTATATTTTTTGAAATTCTTGTGTCTGTTTTGGGACTTGTAAAATGATGAATATGCTTTTTTTTAAAAGCCACCACACCTGAAAACTCATCTTATGAAAAGATATGCTGTAAGTTGGGGAAGGTATTTATTTTTGGGCTTTTTTTATATATTGACCAACATTTCATAATATTGTAAGTATCTAAAGATCATATATATATCTTAAACGTTTTGGTGAATAGAGTTAACACAGATGTTCTTGTGTCTAGTTTTGTGATGTAAGATTCTCTTAATTTTTTTTGATAAAACTTTGAATTTCAGTGTATAATAATTGCTCAGGAAGCATTCCCTTTTATTCCTATATTACAATGTATGGCTATTAAAAAGATTTGATTTGAACTTTTTTAAAAATTCATCTTCAACTTCAGATTTTTCTACCTCTAAATGGAAAAAAAATCAAATAATTCATTTTCAAATTATAATTTTCTAACCTTTAAATCAAATCCATAAAATTCCAATTTTTTCTTGAAAAAATCATTTATTTAAATAATTCATTAATTAAAGAAAATTAATATTAAGTAAAATTAATTTAAATTAGTTGCAATTACTTCAAATTAATTTTAATTAAATAAAATCAATTAAAATTCATTAAGATTAAGTAAAAATAACTTCAAATAATTACAATTAAATAAAATTAAGTAAAATTAATTAGAATCAATGTAAATCAATCCAAATAAATAAAAATGAATTCAAATTAATTAATATTAAGTAAAATCAATTAAAATTAATTCAAATGTATTAATATTGACTAAAATTGATTATTATCCATCAATATTAATTTAAATTAATTCCAATTAATTTAATTTATTTATATCAATGAAGATTAATTAAAATAAATTCAAATTAATGAGAATTACTGAAAATTGAGTTAAATTATTTAAAATTAGTTAAAATTAAGTGAAATAAATTGAAATTAATTAAGAATAATCAAAATAAATTAAAATTAAGTAAAAATAATTCTTATGAATTAATATTAATTCAAATTAAGTTTAATCAAGTAAAATTCATCAAAAATAATTGAAACTAATTAATAGCAATTTTAGTTAATTAATATTTAAAATTAATTACAGTTCCCTTATAATTAAAATTAGCTTTAATTAATTAATAATTAGATTTCTTGGAATTAATCATAATTAATCAAAATTATTCAAATTAATTTAAATTAATAAGAAATAAATCAAACTGTTTAAGCTTAATTCAATTTGATTAAAATTCCTTCCAATTTAACAAGATAACTTTCAATCCATCAAATTAAAATTAATTCAAGCTAATTAAGATTAATTTCTTCAAAAAGTTACGAAATAGTTTTTCATCATTTTCGATGAGATTAAACTATCAAGAAAAATGGAGACTTTTCTCCAAGCCAGAAACTAATCCATGCTATAATTTTAGTATATATTAAAGCAGTTTAAGTATCTGATAACATAAATTTAATTATTAATTTAAATGGATAATAAAAATTCTGAATCAAATATAAATAAAAAATTAATTAAAAAAAGATTGAAAGATAGAAAAAGAAAACAGGAAAATGGAGGCGATATTATTTATAGTTTTACATAGAATAGAAAAGATTATTATTACCATGAATTCAGAAATATTGGATTTCCAATTTTTCTTAGCAACAATTTCCTCACTAGTCAAAATAAATTAGAATTTTATAATGTAAAACATTTTGGTGGCAATAAATAAATTTTTCTTATTTTGCCACAAAACACCAGGCTGTAAATATGGTCAGATTCAGGTCATTTTCAGATTTATTGAATTTGGACTTTATTAGAGATTGTCAAAATGTGGCTCATTGGCTTCAGAAAAATTCCAGTGTGTATGGGGATATAAATGGTTATAGAAGTCAAGGAGGTAAGATGATACATGATGGATAGTGGAAAGCTCAAGACAAAGGAGGATTTGTCTGATACCAACCTGTCAAGATTGACATCACACTTCCATAATATAGATTCAGATATGAAGAACTAAATTAGGAGTAAAATATATTTATTCACTTGTAGTAAACAGGTTTCAATTAATTGCCAACAAAGCTTTTGAAGGATTCTAAAATACATTGAAATCAATTAGGACAATAAGTTTTCAAGAAATTATGCATCAATAGTCCATCAAAAAATATCAATTTCTAAGTAATTTCACTTTTACCTTTGAGGACTATCATAATAATTATCACAAGGATGAATATTTCTGAAATTATTCTTATGGAATATGGATTCCAGTAGAACTTAAAAAACAAATTAGGTAAAAAAACAGAATCATGGTGCTAAAGGAGGGTCTTTTATGTTTCCCAGCTACAAATTTGGAATATATTTGTCAAATTGTCATGGGATTTGGAAAATAAGTTGGCAAATAAGGGATCATGGTCACTAGAAATTAAACAATTTTGTGGAAAAAGAATTTGAAAAATATACTAGGCTTGCATTATTGTTCCATATTACAAAGAAATTAGCTTTGAATTATAAAAAGTATAATAAGGGATTGGGAAAGCGCAAACATTTTACTGATAAAAGTGCTCATTTGGGAGAGATTTGTAATTGATATGACTGAAGCTCTTTTCACTAGAGTTTTGTATCATTTAAAGCAGCTTTAAGCCTTGTAATTATATTATATAATCATTATTTGGAAATTATTTAAGTAATTATCTGTTTAGAGTTTATGGGGAGTGATAATTTATAGTATAAAATTGAATTTTTCAAAATGGATATTTATGATATCCACTTGCCACATTTTTCCAGAAATTGAGAAGTGAATTCATAGGTATAATCATGAAGGATTCAATGAAGGATCTCTTATTAATTTTCATGAAATGGAACTTATCTAATCCTTTATATTAAAGAAGTATAGATATTAAATATTTTATGTATATCTAGAATTTATTTATTATTTATTTATTATTTATTTATTATTTATTTATTATTTATTTATTATTTATTTATTATTTATTTATTATTTATTTATTATTTATTTATTATTTATTTATTATTTATTTATTATTTATTTATTATTTATTTATTATTTATTTATTATTTATTTATTATTTATTTATTATTTATTTATTATTTATTTATTATTTATTTATTATTTATTTATTATTTATTTATTATTTATTTATTATTTATTTATTATTTATGTATTATTTATTTATTATTTATTTATTATTTATTTATTATTTATTTATTATTTATTTATTATTTATTTATTATTTATTTATTACTTATTTATTATTTATTTATTATTTATTTATTATTTATTTATTATTTATTTATTATTTATTTATTATTTATTTATTATTTATTTATTATTTATTTATTATTTATTTATTATTTATTTATTATTTATTTATTATTTATTTATTATTTATTTATTATTTATTTATTATTTATTTATTATTTATTTATTATTTATTTATTATTTATTTATTATTTATTTATTATTTATTTATTATTTATTTATTATTTATTTATTATTTATTTATTATTTATTTATTATTTATTTATTATTCATTTATTATTTATTTATTATTTATTTATTATTTATTTTTAGAAAATTTGGTAATATTTGGGCTTCTTTTGGATCATGCATTCAAATTATCAGGGATGCTATTTTCCTCATTGGGTATTTGAAATGGGTTCCCTTTTGGATCCATTTAAATATAACTAATGAGGAATGTTATTTTATAAGCTACTTTTGGTCAATAAGAAATTGAGTCAAGTTTTATAATTTTATTTAAAACTAATATACATGTGGAGCTCCTGTGAGCTCATATATGAGCTTCCTTGAACCAAGAACATATTCTCCCAATTCAAAAAATGATAAAACACAACAAATTTAGAATTAACTTGCTAATCTTAATTTTGAAAAGTCTAATATGGTAGTATTTTTTAAAAAAAATATTAATAAGTATATATTTAAGAATCATGAATAACAATTTTCAGAGGTATTGATACTATGATTCAAGTGACTCAAATTAAAAATTTTCAGATATTATAATAAGTTTTTTTTTTGAAAAAAATTTGTTTCACTAAAAAAAGAAAATAGAAAAATTTATTTTATTGCATCACCCAGAACTTACATCAGCTTATTATATTAAGCATGTTTTATCAATAAAGTTGAAAATTGTAACAAAATTCCACAGGATATACATTTTCATAAAATATTTAGATTTGAATTCCATCCAAGACCCTGAAAGATCCAAAAACATGATCAGACCTCTAGTTTTGAATATAAAATTGCTTTTTTTCATAGACCAATCCCATTTTAGACATGAAAGACCTCAATAGTTCAAGAATTGAAAGTTAATTAAAATTACATTTCTATTTTCTTAATTCCACACCATTTTAACAATAGTATCATTGTTTGCTTTTTCAAGAACCATAACCTACTCTATTCTACTCCAATTCACATAGCTTTAATTTGGACTCTTATATTCCACTTCTTTTTCCCATATTTATTCACTAAATCTATTCTTGATAATATGATTCTAATTTCTCCTCCTGAAATTTATTCTACTATTCCCTTTTGATTCTGATTCTGTATCCTCCTGCCTATTTTTTTATTTGATTTTTATCATGATAAATTTGAATTCTATTCATCTCACCTTCCTATTCTTGACTAAACCATACCATCATCTTGAAAGGGCTCAACATATAATTTTCATTGTTTGGAAAATTATTTTATAAGATATTGATACCATTAGAAGAACAAAGAGTGGAAACTTCACCCTTGAATTTTTCACTTATTATGACACTAAGGAAATAATTTAGGTCTTGAAAAGGTTTTTTTTGGCTATCTTTCAATTGATTATTTAAGAGGCTCTTGAAGGCAAATTTTCTTTTTCCACACACAAGATATTTTCTTAAATACTAAAAAAATGATCTCTGGTCTCATTAATTCTTAAGTTTAACTTATATTATTACGAATTTCATTATCTCCATGTAGGGTATTATTAAGTTCTATTCCTATTTCATTCATGACCTATATATTTTTGTTCAATTTCTTTTGACAAAATTCAAATCTTTTAAAAATAGAATTGGTATATTATATTATTTAAATGTTCCTGTCACTCTACTACTTATTTATATGATTATTTCAAAGTTGAACAAATAAGCCCTCCTAAAGTGGAATTGAAGAAATATCAAATTATCTAAAGATGGCTAAAGAATAAGGAAATTTGTAAATTTCAAATTATACTGAGATATCTTGATTTATAAGCTTTCATCAAAAACTTTTATTTTCAATCCAAAATATTAATGATGGTCTCTTAAGTAGAGGGAGATCATATTTATGCCTTCATTTTTTATAAAATATCAATAACGGGGCTCAAAGATACTTATTTTAATGGCTTGAATACTTTCAAATATACTACATAAAGTGCCGAAAATTCCTTTTTATTATCTTCACTCCAAAAGTACCTGGTCTTCCTATTCTTATAGATTTCTTTGATATTAAGGTGTGATTCCTCCTGTAAAAGTTGATGGGATTTAGAATGAACCCATTCATTTATTTTGATTTTTCATTTAACTGAAAAATTATGGTCTAGCTGTATTAAATGAAATGAATATAGCTTAAGGGCTTATTATTTTCTGCTTTGGGTGGCTTCTGGATTCCTTTTGAATTCAATTACCAACGTTAATAATTACATCAAATATGTAATTAGGAAGGGTTTAAGCTGAATTGGGTAAATTGTAAGCTTTATTACCTTTAATTTCATCAAAAATTGTAACTTTTAAATCTCTAATATGTAAATAATTGCGAATAAGGTGTGGAATTGGAAAAAATTCATAAATATTGAGAATTAATACCAAGTGAATTTTTTTAGTGGGAAAAAAATATTCAAATAATCATTGTAGATTTTATTTGATTAGTTTTCTGAATACAATTCAATAAAAAATTATAAATATAATTCAGCTCAATAAATTCAATATATCTTGTGTTTTCAAAAAATTTCAGAAATAAACCATTAATTGATCCCAATAAAATTATTTAAAGCCAATCACAAATAATAGGAAGGATCAATTAAATTCATAGCTCCTAATACGAATAGTTATTATAAATAATAATTTTACTCCTTCTTGAAAATTCCATTAATATTTTTAATTATTGAGTTTTTTTCAAAAATAATTGTATTTAATTGATTGTAAGTTTTATTTCTTTGAAATAATCTGTGTAAAAAGGAAATAATAAGGTTTTACTCTTTTTTTTAAAAAAAATAATATTTGCTTTATTGTTAAATTTAATTAATTAAAGATGGAAACTGGAAATCCCTCTCCCTAAAGTGTTTCCTTTTCATGCTAAAAGAAATTAAAAAAAGATGACCTAAAGAAAATTTGAGAAAGTTCTTTACATTTATGAATCATGAAATTCTTATCAATTTTAAGAATTGTTCAATGAAAGTTCATACCATCTTTGAAACCTCAATCATTGAAACAGCATTTTAAAGCATTAGCTAAAAAATAATTTTATTAAGGATAATCTCTGATCCTATGGAATGAATAAGATGAAAAAAAAGCAATGTGGCTTATATAGAGATTGGACTAATTTTGGAATTTCTATAATCTTATATTTTTTGAAATTCTTGTGTCTGTTTTGGGACTTGTAAAATGATGAATATGCTTTTTTTTAAAAGCCACCACACCTGAAAACTCATCTTATGAAAAGATATGCTGTAAGTTGGGGAAGGTATTTATTTTTGGGCTTTTTTTATATATTGACCAACATTTCATAATATTGTAAGTATCTAAAGATCATATATATATCTTAAACGTTTTGGTGAATAGAGTTAACACAGATGTTCTTGTGTCTAGTTTTGTGATGTAAGATTCTCTTAATTTTTTTTGATAAAACTTTGAATTTCAGTGTATAATAATTGCTCAGGAAGCATTCCCTTTTATTCCTATATTACAATGTATGGCTATTAAAAAGATTTGATTTGAACTTTTTTAAAAATTCATCTTCAACTTCAGATTTTTCTACCTCTAAATGGAAAAAAAATCAAATAATTCATTTTCAAATTATAATTTTCTAACCTTTAAATCAAATCCATAAAATTCCAATTTTTTCTTGAAAAAATCATTTATTTAAATAATTCATTAATTAAAGAAAATTAATATTAAGTAAAATTAATTTAAATTAGTTGCAATTACTTCAAATTAATTTTAATTAAATAAAATCAATTAAAATTCATTAAGATTAAGTAAAAATAACTTCAAATAATTACAATTAAATAAAATTAAGTAAAATTAATTAGAATCAATGTAAATCAATCCAAATAAATAAAAATGAATTCAAATTAATTAATATTAAGTAAAATCAATTAAAATTAATTCAAATGTATTAATATTGACTAAAATTGATTATTATCCATCAATATTAATTTAAATTAATTCCAATTAATTTAATTTATTTATATCAATGAAGATTAATTGAAATAAATTCAAATTGATGAGAATTACTGAAAATTGAGTTAAATTATTTAAAATTAGTTAAAATTAAGTGAAATAAATTGAAATTAATTAAGAATAATCAAAATAAATTAAAATTAAGTAAAAATAATTCTTATGAATTAATATTAATTCAAATTAAGTTTAATCAAGTAAAATTCATCAAAAATAATTGAAACTAATTAATAGCAATTTTAGTTAATTAATATTTAAAATTAATTACAGTTCCCTTATAATTAAAATTAGCTTTAATTAATTAATAATTAGATTTCTTGGAATTAATCATAATTAATCAAAATTATTCAAATTAATTTAAATTAATAAGAAATAAATCAAACTGTTTAAGCTTAATTCAATTTGATTAAAATTCCTTCCAATTTAACAAGATAACTTTCAATCCATCAAATTAAAATTAATTCAAGCTAATTAAGATTAATTTCTTCAAAAAGTTACGAAATAGTTTTTCATCATTTTCGATGAGATTAAACTATCAAGAAAAATGGAGACTTTTCTCCAAGCCAGAAACTAATCCATGCTATAATTTTAGTATATATTAAAGCAGTTTAAGTATCTGATAACATAAATTTAATTATTAATTTAAATGGATAATAAAAATTCTGAATCAAATATAAATAAAAAATTAATTAAAAAAAGATTGAAAGATAGAAAAAGAAAACAGGAAAATGGAGGCGATATTATTTATAGTTTTACATAGAATAGAAAAGATTATTATTACCATGAATTCAGAAATATTGGATTTCCAATTTTTCTTAGCAACAATTTCCTCACTAGTCAAAATAAATTAGAATTTTATAATGTAAAACATTTTGGTGGCAATAAATAAATTTTTCTTATTTTGCCACAAAACACCAGGCTGTAAATATGGTCAGATTCAGGTCATTTTCAGATTTATTGAATTTGGACTTTATTAGAGATTGTCAAAATGTGGCTCATTGGCTTCAGAAAAATTCCAGTGTGTATGGGGATATAAATGGTTATAGAAGTCAAGGAGGTAAGATGATACATGATGGATAGTGGAAAGCTCAAGACAAAGGAGGATTTGTCTGATACCAACCTGTCAAGATTGACATCACACTTCCATAATATAGATTCAGATATGAAGAACTAAATTAGGAGTAAAATATATTTATTCACTTGTAGTAAACAGGTTTCAATTAATTGCCAACAAAGCTTTTGAAGGATTCTAAAATACATTGAAATCAATTAGGACAATAAGTTTTCAAGAAATTATGCATCAATAGTCCATCAAAAAATATCAATTTCTAAGTAATTTCACTTTTACCTTTGAGGACTATCATAATAATTATCACAAGGATGAATATTTCTGAAATTATTCTTATGGAATATGGATTCCAGTAGAACTTAAAAAACAAATTAGGTAAAAAAACAGAATCATGGTGCTAAAGGAGGGTCTTTTATGTTTCCCAGCTACAAATTTGGAATATATTTGTCAAATTGTCATGGGATTTGGAAAATAAGTTGGCAAATAAGGGATCATGGTCACTAGAAATTAAACAATTTTGTGGAAAAAGAATTTGAAAAATATACTAGGCTTGCATTATTGTTCCATATTACAAAGAAATTAGCTTTGAATTATAAAAAGTATAATAAGGGATTGGGAAAGCGCAAACATTTTACTGATAAAAGTGCTCATTTGGGAGAGATTTGTAATTGATATGACTGAAGCTCTTTTCACTAGAGTTTTGTATCATTTAAAGCAGCTTTAAGCCTTGTAATTATATTATATAATCATTATTTGGAAATTATTTAAGTAATTATCTGTTTAGAGTTTATGGGGAGTGATAATTTATAGTATAAAATTGAATTTTTCAAAATGGATATTTATGATATCCACTTGCCACATTTTTCCAGAAATTGAGAAGTGAATTCATAGGTATAATCATGAAGGATTCAATGAAGGATCTCTTATTAATTTTCATGAAATGGAACTTATTTAATCCTTTATATTAAAGAAGTATAGATATTAAATATTTTATGTATATCTAGAATTTATTTATTATTTATTTATTATTTATTTATTATTTATTTATTATTTATTTATTATTTATTTATTATTTATTTATTATTTATTTATTATTTATTTATTATTTATTTATTATTTATTTATTATTTATTTATTATTTATTTATTATTTATTTATTATTTATTTATTATTTATTTATTATTTATTTATTATTTATTTATTATTTATTTATTATTTATGTATTATTTATTTATTATTTATTTATTATTTATTTATTATTTATTTATTATTTATTTATTATTTATTTATTATTTATTTATTACTTATTTATTACTTATTCATTATTTATTTATTATTTATTTATTATTTATTTATTATTTATTTATTATTTATTTATTATTTATTTATTATTTATTTATTATTTATTTATTATTTATTTATTATTTATTTATTATTTATTTATTATTTATTTATTATTTATTTATTATTTATTTATTATTTATTTATTATTTATTTATTATTTATTTATTATTTATTTATTATTTATTCATTATTTATTTATTATTTATTTATTATTTATTTATTATTTATTTATTATTTATTTATTATTTATTTATTATTTATTTATTATTTATTTATTATTTATTTATCATTTATTTATTATTTATTTATTATTTATTTATTATCTATTTATTATTTCTTTATTATTTATTTATTATTTATTTATTATTTATTTATTATTTATTTATTATTTATTTATTATTTATTTATTATTTATTTATTATTTATTTATTATTTATTTATTATTTATTTATTATTTATTTATTATTTATTTATTATTTATTTTGTATTTATTTATTATTTATTTATTATTTATTTATTATTTATTTATTATTTATTTATTATTTATTTATTATTTATTTATTATTTATTTATTATTTATTTATTATTTATTTATTATTGATTTATTATTTATTTATTATTTATTTATTATTTATTTATTATTTATTTATTATTTATTTATTATTCATTTATTATTCATTTATTAATTATTTAATTTTTATTCAATATTTATTCAATATTTCTTTATTAATTATATATCCTTTATTCATTACCTTATTTTTTATTTTTATTATTCATATTTCATATTTCATTTTTTAATTTTTATGATCTGTTTTTTATTTCTTATTTTTGATTTTTATTTTTTATTTTTATTTTTTATTTTTTATTTTTTATTTTTTATTTTTTATTTTTTATTTTTTATTTTTTATTTTTTATTTTTTATTTTTTATTTTTTATTTTTTATTTTTTATTTTTTATTTTTTATTTTTTATTTTTTATTTTTTATTTTTTATTTTTTATTTTTTATTTTTTATTTTTTATTTTTTATTTTTTATTTTTTATTTTTTATTTTTTATTTTTTATTTTTTATTTTTTATTTTTTATTTTTTATTTTTTATTTTTTATTTTTTATTTTTTATTTTTTATTTTTTATTTTTTATTTTTTATTTTTTATTTTTTATTTTTTATTTTTTATTTTTTATTTTTTATTTTTTATTTTTTATTTTTTACTTTTTATTTTTTATTTTTTATTTGTTATGTTTTATTTTTTATTTTTTAATTTTCAATTTTCAATTTTTATTTTTAATTTTCTATTTATTATTTGTTATTTTTTCTTAGTTTTTATTTAACAATTCTTTAGGATTTATTTATGATTTATTTCTTATTTATCTTTTTTTACTCATTTTTTTGTATCTATTTTTCCTTATTGATTATTTAATTCTTAGCTTTTTATTTATTTATTCTTTTTGTATGCGCAACATTTGCGCATCAAGAAGGAGGTATATCACCAGATAGGGCTTACACCTCCTATTTGGCCCGTCCAAACTCTGCGTAGATTTCTTAAGCTTCTACGCAGAGAGATATTTTGCCTTTTAGCTTTTCAATAATTTTCTGTCCCACTATCAAATTGACCCCTAAAAGATGGAGCTGATGGCTACTTTCAGGAAATAATGATGAAGCCGTCAAATGGAAGTCTGGACATTAACATTCTACAACCACAATCTAGGAGTCAGGATCAGATAGCCTTGGTGATTGGTCTCAGGAGGAAATCTCTGTGCGTATTTCAAGAGCTTTTTAATTCTCAATTTATGCTGTGGATCATTTGCAGTGTAATGTCTTCTCTGTCCCTATGATTTTGTTGGTCCCAAGCCAGCCTTAACATCCCCAGGAAGCTCACTCAACAGCTCTTGATATTTGTTCTTCTTGCCTCCTCAATTTCTTAGCGAAATAGTATAATTTTGCGTCGCAAATAAAGAAGAATTGGTGATATTGTTGAAATTCATAGCTACATCAGCTTACTGACATCTGATGCAGCTGAGAAAGCGTGGTTCAAGGCTATTTTATTAATTCATTGTGGCCAACATGCCATTTCTCAAAAATTGATTAACAAGTATCGTGAAGATTTGGATACTTATCTGTTTATCCCATTGGGAGAAAGCTATAGTTGCACTTACAAGTCAGTTCCGATGCTCCACTCTTGTGAAAATTTTGGCATTTTAATTTAATTTAAGTTTTTAACCTCAACCATGGACTTGAATCAGTATTTAATTTCCAGCTTTATTTCACATCCAAATGTGTATAACATTCTTTCAATTTGACTAATTATGGTTTCTACATTGATTACTAAAATACCAAGTGCGGTCCTCTGATGATTTATTGTCATGTTAAATACCTGTGGTAATCTGGTGCAAAGAAGGATATTTTGATATACCATAAAGAATTTATGCTCTGTTTGAGAAAAGATGTGTCAGATAAAAATCAAAATATAAATAATACTGGAAATAATGACTTTGAAAAACGAGGTCAAAAGATCAAAAAACAACTTTCATTATCTCTCTGTTATCTGAAAATTGGGGAATCGCAATCTCAGATTTGAGAGGACTTGAGTTAAGTTATTGCCTCTTGTCCCTTTTACCTCTTTTGATCTCCCCTCATATGTTGATTATCCTTTTTAATCAACCCGCTTTTTTTCATTCATGATGATTTTTTTGAATTTACCTTGCTGTTGATGTCTTGGAATCTTATGAAGTTTTATCAGAACTGGATCCAGAATTGGCTTTGAAAAATTCAAAAGTAGCTTCAAATTATGAGTGTAATCAGGATGAGAATTCGATATCAGTTGACATTGTCCAATAAAATTTAGTTCTTGCTATTAAAGGGGAAGCATTTATTTTAATTAGATTATGAGACATATTCCATTTTGAAAAGTGGCTGGACCTGATGGGGATTAATTTGAATTGTAATTATTTTTCTAGCATTTTGCAAGTCAATTTCATTGTCTCCCGGAAATGCTGTTCAAAATATTTTGAGGCTGTTGGGGATTTGGTTTAAATATGGCTATCATCAATTAGTAACCAACACAATTAAAGATGGTTTTGGAAATTTTAGCATCAATACTTAGGTAGAAGTTGTTCCTCAGGTAACAATTTTCATTTTTAGAATATTTCTTTCTCTTTCAATGAATAAGAAGTCAAAGTTTTGTGAATTTTCATCTTCGGCTTTCAGAATTCCCCCCAAATATCCTTTGCTACTGAAAGCCCTCAGGGGAACTGGTTGAAGAGGGGTGTTGCTTAAGCCTCTGCCTCTCTATGTGGGTGAACACACATAGCTATGGCTTGAGGCTGTAACATAATGTAGAGACTGAAAAACTGAGGGCTTGGGAAACTAGTTCCACAAAAGAGGAGCTTTCCAAGCCAATATGGCTGGTGCCTCTTTTGAAAGTTCCCTGCAAAACAAAGAGTGAAACACCACTTTAAAATTAGATGAATTAAACATCTTGAACAAATACCTCTTTTTATTTTTCACTTGATAATTAGCATATTCTCTTGTAATGGTGGGGGCCCACACCATGAAAATTATTTGTATTTTTTTAATAGAAGATATAAGGGTATTGCTTCCCAATTTTTGAAATTTCGTTAAAAAAAACAAGTATTAAGATTCCTTTGATTGTTTTTCCCAAAATTAATATTTCAATCATGCAGTTTGTCTAAAAGAATGAATTTTTTTATTTAGTTAATCATAGCAGGAAATGAGAGATAAAGTAAGTAAAACAAGAATTAAAAATTTCATTCTAATAATAAGAAATGAATAATAAATAAGAAACATCAAATAATTTATGAATAATATTTTTAATGGATTATAAGTTATAAAAAATGATAAGAAATAAGAAATAAATAAATAATACAAATTTAAAAGTAATAAATAATACAAATTTAAAAGTAAGAAATCATAAGTCCTAAGTAAAGAAATAATTAAGAAATAAGAAAGAAATGAAAAAATATTAAATAGGAAAATTAATAGTGAAGAAACAATAAAAAAATAAAAATAAATTAATGAATAATACAAAAAGAACAAATGAATAATATATAATAAATGAATATCAAATAAAAATTAACTAAATAATACAAAATTAATCATTAATAAATATTGAAGAAATAAAGAAAAAAAAATTAACCAAGAAATAATAAATGAATGGTGAACAATAAATAATAAAATATAAATAAAGAATAAATACTAAATAAAAATTAAGAAACAAATAAATAATAAAGAAATAATGATAATCAATAATAAATGATTAACCAATACAAGATAATAAAGAATAAATAATAAAGAAATAATAAAAAGTAAAAAATGAATAAATATATAAATAAATAAATCAATCAAATATAGATAGATAATAAAAAATTCATGAACCGTTATAAAATTACACAATTATGATAATAATTCATAAATTATTTATATTGAAAATCATGCATAAATAATAATTAACAAATTAAATGAATGAGAAATACTAGTAGTAAATCAATTATTTATAATGATCCCCAAATATTAATCCAAAATAATTAATATTAGAATGATAATAATTAAAAAAAATATAAATCCTTGGCAAATATCATAATAATTAATGAGATAATTGTCATAATAATAAACAAATATATTTTATTAAAAATTCATCAGTTTTTTCTAATAAAAATTAGGAAACTATAGATATGAATAATGAATAACTTCTCCACAATAAGAAAAAATAATTAATTATAATAATAATTAACTCAAATATTTATATTTGATATTTCATAATAATTAAACAGTTCATAAATCTTGATTAAATTAAGTAATTATAATAACCATTGATAAATGATTCATACTAAAACTCATTCATGAATGCTTATTAACAAGTCATTTAGAACTACAGCTAACACATTAATCATGCTAACTCTTAACAAAATAATCACACTAATAATAAGGAACTGACGTATCATCAAAACTGATAGGATTTTCCTAAAGAAAATTAATGTATTAATTAAAATACTGAGTATCAATGCTCCAAAATAATAATAACTTATTTATTTTTAATAACGATCAATTAATTCTTGGTAATAATGATCTAAAAAGAGTGTTCAATTTTCAACTAACCAATTTCTCATTGAAGGTAAAAATATTGATTTTTAATATATTAACTCACAAATTCATTAAGCAACTAAAAACCCAAATAATCTTCAAATATTAGTAACTAATTAACCTTTTAAGCTGTTATCATTAATTGGAAGAACAGATCCAAATAATATTATTTATTATCTTTTAAAACATGAATTTAAACAGATTTTAAAAATCAAACAGTCCATGAATAATACATAAGGAACTTTATTTAATAATTAGTTTTAATATTTATTCCCACAAAAACTTATAATTAACTTTTGAATGATTAAAAATTAATACCAGAGGTCCTTATTTTCAACAACAACTAAAATTAAAGAAACTGACTGATACTAAGATCATCAGAATGAAAATATCCTTTTTATTACTATTTTCGATTTGTGATAATGTAACTCATCAGAATTTTCTTCTCAAAATAATTATCTTCTTATGGTTGAAGTAATAACACTTTTCTTTCTTGAGTCATGAAAACTTCATTCTTGAAATAAATAATGATTTATTCTTAGAGCCAAAATCGTTTTTTACTGCCAATGAGAGCTTCAAAATGATGGAAAAAATGAGCTTCATGTGGTTATAATAATGGTTATTTCTATTTCATTTGAATAGTCACTTGAATACCATGATGTGGAGGTTTATGAGGTGTAATTATTTGAAATTTCTCATATTTAATTATGAATTTATAGAAGAAATCATTCTTTTAACTTTTTCATTACCCGCGATATACTATAATATCATTTAATATAAATATTTAATATTTTCTATTAGGAAAATTCATAAGAAATGATTATTGTAATATTCATATATAATGATAATGATTTTGAATGTGAGTATATACTAAATATATTTTGATTGGAGAATCATAAATATAAAAGAGATTATTTTAATACTGATTAAAAATAAAGCTTTTTTTCCAAGAAATTCAACATAATATCAATTAAAATATCAATATTAAACAAAAATGAATTAAAAATTCCTCTTTTAATATTCAAAAATTCAATTTCAAATCTTTGAAGGGAGCTCAAATTCTATTCTGAATATTTGGTGGGGTTGAAAATTTTATATTGAATATATGAGGACCCTCAAAATATAACAAATTTCTAAAAATCTAGTATTGGTGACAATAAGCATTAGAAATTTGCCTTTTTACCTTTCAAAAGAGAAATCACAGTTAATGAAGTATCACCAGTCAGCTTGGATTTAGAAAAATTTAAATAAGAACATATTCATGAAGCTGAAGTAATTCTTCACCTTACTGAAAAACACTTTTATATGACCATAAAGAAGACTTTGAATGAGATAAAGAGCCATTGGGAGAAGCTATTGGTCATGAGGTTGGCATTATTTGAAAAATTAAGAGACCTCACCCACGATTATTAAGGTGGCCTGCAGACCCAGAAAGCCCAAAATCAAGATCAGTCCTTGAACTTCATAATAAAGAGCTCTTGGACCTTGGTGTAACAAGAAAGGTTGGCCAAAATGAAAATATTAAAATACCAAAACCTGTAATATTGGTTTGGAATAATGGAAAATCCAGAATGGTTGGAGAGCTTAGTGATTTGAATACTTACACTTTCCCAGACAGTAACCCCATACAGAAAACCCAAATTTCCCCTACTCAAATATCTCAAGCAGTGTAAATCAGAACTTTGGATGCACTGAAGGGATTCAAAAATAATTTAATTACACTAAGAGAAAGAAAGTGTTTGATAATTATTGTCCATTTTTGAATTTATGAATACTGGAGTATTCCTTTTGGTATCAAAAATAAACCTTTACACTTACAAAGAATGATGAATGAGATATTTCCTGAAGAGCTTTCAGAAGGATGGTTAATCAGTTATATTGATAAAATATTTGTTTTTTCTAACACTTGGGAAGAACATATTATATTATCTAGGGTTTTGGAAAAAATAAAATCAGAAAACATGAAGTTTTCCTTAAAGAAATTTCATTTTGGAGTCAAATAATCAAAGCCCTAGGAAATGTAGTATCTGGTTTATCCCTTGAAATAAACAAGAGAGAAGTTTCAGAAATAATATTAAGGACTATGCCTCAGAAAAAAAGGAAATGAAATTAGTTTGAGACTTTTCAGGTTACTACAGACAGCATATTAAAGATTTTTCACCAATTGGAAGACATATTTAAAAGTTTTGTGACAAGGATACAGTACTTTAGATGACTTTTGATAGAGTAAAAGCCTTGAACACTGCTCCAATTATACTAATTGCAGACTTTAAGCCATCATTTAAGCCTTAAATTGATGGATCAGGAGATGAATTAGGAGCTGCACTTCATCAAGTCCCAATTATTGATAAAAGACCTGTGGAAGGTCCTGTAGTTTCATAGCCAGGAAAAACACAGAAACAGAAGCCAGATATGAAGCATTTCAGATGGAATGTCTACTTCTTGTTTGGGCCTTGGAAAAAATCAATTATTTCCTTGAAGGATGTGTTTTTCAAGTCATGAAACATTTTACTGCTGTAAAATAAATTCTAAACATGAAAAGACCCAACAGACATATACTCAGATAGAAAATAGCCAGAAAAATAGTATAGAAGAAATATTGTCATTGTACATAAAGATGGAGGTATTCATGAAAATTAGAATTGATTAAGAATATGACCATTGAAAAATGATATTAAGAATTCCGCTTATGTTCAAGAAGAAAATTCTCCAGAAATTCCAATAGAAGGAATTGGTGTTACAGATATAAAAACTGCTTCATCTGAGGAGGTAACGAAAAGCTTCAATAAAGAGAAGAAATGCAGAATCTTATGCCAATTTCTTGCTAAAGATTCCAGATATAGATCCTTCATACATTCCTTGGATGAAATATGGAAATATTCATATGATGAAGGAAGATTACACTCAATTGATGGAATAATCTCCCATAGAACAAAGAACACCTGGGTTATGAAATTAGTAGATAGGTCTTTAATCAATCTTTTTCTTAAATAATGCAATGAAACCCCATTCTCAGGATAGGACAAGAGAAGAGATTAAGACCTGCATATGGTGGCAAATGTGGTAAAAGGGTGTTTCACACTACTTAAAAACCTGTGAAAGATGTCAAAATGCCAATAAATCCATGGGAAAAAACTTGAAAATATATTAAAAATCCAGGAACCCAGTAGACCTTGGAAAATTGTTCATATGGATTAGGTCACTGGTCTACTGCCATGAGGTGATAGAAGATATGATTCCTTCCTAGTGATTGTTTACAGATTTAGTAAGACTAGAATCTTTTTACCATGTAACAAAGATGTTACATCCATGGATATATCTCTTCTCATATGCAATAGATTAGTATCATTGACTGGTATATTTACAAAAATTATCAGTGACAGAGATCCCAAGTTTACCTCAGAACTATGGACAAATCCTCACCAATTGTTTGGGACCAAATTATCCTTCACTACAGCTTACCATACAAAAACTGTTGGCTTAGCTGAAAAAATGATCTAGACCTTGAGAGACATGGTCAGAAGAGTTTGTGAATATGGCTTGGAGCTCAAGTATTGTGATGAATTCACCCATGATTGGTGCACCCTTCTACCTCCACTGGAACTAGAATATAAATGATCTATTCTTTCCGGTACCAATCAGACTCCTGCTGTTCTAGGAAAGGGATAGAATTCCAGACTACCCCATTCCTCTTTTATGAAATATTTGGTTTAGATGCATCCAAAATATTCTAGCTTCAAGGGAATGATAGAAAAAGCTAAGAAGAGTGCAATAAGATGAATGGAGGACTCATTTGCATCTGCCAAAGACAAATGGAATAAGTCACATGCTACTACAGACTTTAAGGTAGGAGACCTGGTACTTGTATCCACTACCAAATTCAATAGAAAAAAGTATTCAAAAAGCTTAAAGACTTCTTTCAAGGACCTTTTGTCATTAAATCCCTTTAGAGAGAAATGGGTTTTGAATTAGAATTATCTGAAGAGCTTAGTAATAAGTATCCTAAATTCCAGTAAGCTTCATAAAACCTTACAAAGCTAGTGATGATGAAAAATTCCCCTTAAGAAATAAGGTTCCCCAGAATATACCTCCTGTTGAAACATCTAGTACAAAGGAAATAACCAAAGTCCTCAAAGAAAGCAAGCTGAGGACTTATAAAGTGA
Organism: Austropuccinia psidii; assembly: GCA_023105745.1. Classification (NCBI taxonomy): domain Eukaryota; kingdom Fungi; phylum Basidiomycota; class Pucciniomycetes; order Pucciniales; family Sphaerophragmiaceae; genus Austropuccinia; species Austropuccinia psidii. The sequence goes on along the minus strand of JALGQZ010000013.1, from coordinate 29,831,220 downwards.
TAGAATATCTTATCAGATAAAGTGATGCAGCTTGTGAATATGAATTTTTAGCAGAAAGGGAAATACCTGAGGCTACCAAAATTCTCACAAGGCTCAGACACACTAGAAATAGAAATATTAGAAAGTAATATTTCTTTAGGGGGAGGGAATGGGAGCCTTACAGGTATTCTTACATAACCAAAAGACTGCAAGGAATTAATTGAGTTATACTTAATAATAATTTCTTTTTTAAATATAAAAAGAATCTAAATATAGAAATAAAATTTATGATGAAAATTAGACAATTAACTTACATTAATTTTCAAAAATGTGAAAATATCTTTTCACTCGAAATAATGAGGTGAAAATAAATTTTTATCAAAAATATTCAAAATAAGATACTTTTTTAAAGAATGTTTGTAAAAATTGTTATAAATTGTTTCCCAAAATAAGCAGATGAAAATTATTTCTACATTGAATTTTACATGAGAAATCATGTGGGGTCACCTCTGGGTGAAAATTCTGTAATCAACTCTAAATAAGCTTAAATTAAGTTTTTAGTATTTTATGTATGAAACTCTTAAAATCGTCAAAAAACTAAATTCAATCCAAACAAAATGGGGTGTTAAAAATGAATATTTGTGTTAAAGTTGAGGTATGGTGTGTAGCTTAGAAGCTATGAGGAATTGAAGTATTTTCAATTGAAATGTCAAATGGTGCACATCTATTACATAAGTGAGCTTAAGTTTACATATGTGGAATTAATAATTACAGTTTCTTACTGTAGCTTTTCAATAAAATTACATATTTAAATTTAAACTATAGTAAATGATGAGGAATTAAAGAAAAAATAAATCAGGAAAATAAATTTTTGGGGAAAAAAGGAATCTTGCATTCAAGGGTTCCAGACTTCCCAAAATTACATGCTAACAGGTGTGGGATGCCAAAATACCCACAAAATGTTATTAATTTTGGCCTAGAATTGAGTAACAGGGTCTGTGAATCATTTTATGATAAGGTTTTGATAACAACCAGGAAAGTTTCAACCGTTTCCAAGAGGGTAAAGCTACCTCCAAGCTACAACAAACTTAATGAAAATATTTTTGACTAAACCAACTAATAATATAGAAATGGCTTGTTTGAGAGACCAAATGACCAAAATAAGCCCTTTTTTAGTCTAAACCAGGGCTTGATGATTCCATAATTGGATTTTATGTTGGTGCTTTTCTAATTACTTATCAAAGTAAGTTTTACCTTTGGAGTGAGAGAGTTGGTGGCTATAAAAGAATGTCTTCTTTTCCCCAATTTTCTCTTCCTGTTAGAATTTTTTACTTTTATAATTAGCTTAAAAGCTGTTAAACAAATAAATAAAAGATTCCAACCACAAATCTTCAATAATTTAAAAACTTTTAGCCATGTGAAAAGATCACTAAGATCATTGTTTCTGACTCTTATAATCATTTTTACCCTTGAACCACCCCAAAAGTGAATTGAAGAATCTTTCATCACTTTTAGATTTGCCATTTTGCTTCCAAATTAAAGCTGGGAACTTTTGAGTTTGTTTTGTCTCTCATATTCATTTTAGAGACTCTGTTTTATTATTGATTGGCTTCACGTTTTTCTCAATTGATTCCAATTGAAATTTCACTCATCCAAAATTTCTTTTGTAGCCTTAAATATCTCTTTTAGAGTCTTTTTGGATACATTTCAATTGTTGTTAAAACAATAGATATTCTCAATACAATTTCTTTGTACTAGAAAGGTTAAAAGAAGTGATTTGGTGTGGGTTTTTCTTAAATATCTTAAAACTTTTATTTTGGCTTAATTTTACCTTAGACAAATATTTGGGGACAGGAAAAGCTGCACAATTTGTCTATGAAACTTTTGATAATATTACTATTAATCAACAGTACTATGACCGTTCTTATGAAATATAATAATCAAAGTTATTATAACCACAATTAAATAATTAATTACTTAATTATTTATTTTACTTTTAATACACTACTAGTGACTATAACAGTAAGCAGTAATAATCTACGAGAAGAATTTAATAAAAAAACTTCTTTATTAAAATAATAAAATTACTTTAATATATAATTATCTTTTACAAGAATAATTATAAAGATAAATCTTGAAAAAAGCTATTACTAGAGAAAAAATTTAATAATTAAGATAGATCACTCACTAATACTCCAAAGAACATATTGAAAGATAATAGTAGAGAAATTTGATGGGTAATTGTGGATTTAAAGGATCAAAATTGATTTTTAACAAGATTGAAACAATATATAGTTGATTTCTATTATTTCACGTCTTTCTGATTGATTATTAAAGAATAAAAAACACTTAAGAAAAGATTAACTAATACTTACTTGTTGGTAATAATGGTATAATTGAATAATGTGATGATTTGAAAAAAACAGCCAGAGAAGGCCTCTTTTAGGTCAACAAAATCTCAAAGAGGCGTTCCATGGAGAAAACTAAAAACCCAGTGAGTGAGAAAACAATAAAACTTTTTTGGATTATTGATTGCATCATCTGTTGTCACATAAGATTATCATAATTATTTAATTGATGCTTTCATGTGACTACCAAGCCATTTATGGTTAAGAATAAAAGGAGTAACAATTGTTAATCCTCTTCTATTTCAAAATAAATACTAATTTATCAAAGTTATATATTTCATTGGAAATTCCATCCCAGGTTGTATTTTCCTGGAATTTTTGAAGATTCAGTGTTTCACATGGAATCATCAAAAATGGACTGTAAGTATAACTTTGAATTTCACTTATGAAACCATGATTATTTTTTGGTTTTTCATGAAAAATACATTTTTTCCATTTGTAATGAGGGTTCCAGAAATATAAATTAAGAATTGTATCTTTGATAAATTTCTGAAGTTTTTACCTTATTTTTACATATAATTGCAAATAGCACTATATTACTGGCTGCTATGAGGTAAATCAATGGATACTAGTCCAAAAAGGGTTTTAATTACTCTTTAAGGATTTTAACATGTAGAATTATTAAGAATTGAAATGACTACAGGAGTCTAAGTTTCTCTTTACCTCCTTGGCATGTCAAAATGGTAGCTTATTTGCAATTTTCTCATGATTTAATGAGATTTTAACTTGGTAACCAAGTTCCCAAAAGGCTTTAGTATACTAATTGGACCAAGATCAGCCATAGATCCAAGCTTTAGAGCTATCTGTACCTAAGAGGCCTCAGAAGTTGTGTGCCCTGGCTCTCTTTGATGTCTTTTTTCCCCTTGACTATTTTTAACATCAAAATAGAAACTCAGGTTTCAAGACTGATATCCACTATGGGTGTACCAAAGGTGTATATAAGAATACAATAATATTAAGTGCCAAAAACATGCATAACACTATTCTTAGTGTATATGTAACATGGCATTTCTCACATTCCCATTATTTTGATGTGAAATTGAGAAAAACAAACATTTTCACAATTCTTTTATGTGGTATTGAAGTATTTCCCATATTACCACCTCTTAGAGTTAATTTGAGCTTATTCACTCTATGGAGCTAACATAGGTGAATTGTTTGTGTAGAATCCAAATCTGGCCTTAAATCCATGGATTTACTTACTCAATGCAAAGCTATTTATCTTTTCTGAAATAAAAAATATTGAATTTTGAATATATGCATGAGCTATGGGTTATTCATAGTTCAAAAAGTTTTTTAAAGATAATTGTGGCCCATTTGGGTATGTAAAATATACCTCAAGGCTCACATTCCTTCCCACCAAAAAATAAAATTGTATTACAACTTTATTAGTGATAAAAAAATAAGGCCCCAAAGAGGGTTAATGTCCACTGTCCAACCTCTTTTCATTACTTAGATCAAGTAATTCAAAGCAAATTTATAGACATATTCAGGCTTGTGGCCTTCTTTTATGTCTAAATGTTCACAAACATTTATCTGAGTCAGGTATCTCTGATTCTGCCAGCCATTAATCTTCATGTAATGGATTTCTATATCTGACAAGATATTCTCTTTGATTTTTACCCCTAAGTCTCCTTTATTTAATTACTTTATTTATCTTTTTGTATTCACTGTGTTTCACTGGTGGTACAGTCAAAGGAGTTGGGTTCCTTGAAGGAAAAAATTCTTTATCAGCTGGTTGATAATGCTTTATCAAGCTGACTGGAAAAGCTGGGTGTTTATTTTCCAATGCACCACTCAATTCCACTTGAACTGCATTGGTTCCATGTAAGGCAAGAATGAAAAAAGGTCCTCCATAGGAATCTTTTAGCTTCTTTTGGCCTTTGATATTATTAAAATTTAAGGTTGAAACTTGAACTAAGTCCCCTACTTTGAAGTCTGGTACTTCATGACTCTTGTCCACTTCTGTTTTGCATAGTAAAAAGCGTCATTCATGCTTTGTTTTGCATAAGGTGTTAGTTTACCAAGAATCATTTTGAAGCTGGAAGCTGTAGGATGGATTTCAATTAAGTCTTTCCTCGGTGTGTCTTCTGGGAGTCTTGGATTCCATCCTTTTTCTAACATAGCAGTAGTTTGACCATGTGGAAGAATGGAGTGATGTCTTATATGCCAATTCTAATACAGGTATTAGGGTGCACCAGTCATGTGTAAAGACATATGAGTCTTTGAATTCTAATCAATAAGCACAGAATCTCCTTATCATGTCCTCTAAAGTTTTAATCATTCTTTTTTCTAGACCAACTGTTTGAGGGTGATATGCTGTAGAAAATGATAACTTAGTCCCAAACAGTCTATGAAGACTGGTCCAAAGTGAAGATGTGAACTTGGGATCTCTGTCACTTATGATATTCTTAAACAATCCTGTATGAGAAATAACTCTATTCCATATAAGAAGAGCTGTATCCATAGCAGTGTCCTCTTTATGACATGGTAAGAATATGGGAGTCTTGCTTTATCTGTCTACAATGACTAAAAATGCATTATAACTCTTATAACCACTTGGAGGAAGTGCTGTGACCCAATCCATATGAACAACATCCCAAAGAGATTTCAGTTTATGAATATGAATCAGAAGTCCAAATTTCTTGCCCATACTCCTGTTTGGTTTTGGAATCTGTCACAGGTATGACAATATTCAATGGTCTCTTTTCTCCAAGATATCCACCATGCACAGTTTTTCACTTTTTTAAGTGTTCTGTCTTCTGAAAGGTGTCCAGAATAGACACTATCATTAAATTAATGAGAAAGGGTATTGATAAGTAATCTTCTGCAAAATGTCATTACACAAGAGTGTTTGGTTCTGTGGTAAATTATTCCATCAAACAAATGAAATCTTCCTTCAGAATAGGAATTTTTCCAAACTTCATCCAGTGAATTCTCCAAAGCTGTGTCTTTAAAGTCTTTGTCTATCAATGATGTCAATATATGGCAACTTTTGTCTTTCTTATAAGACTCTCTGACCTCTTCAAAGAATTCAATCCCAATATCAGTTATGTTAATGCCTTCAATTGGAATCTGTGTTTCTGCTTCCAAAGGTACATAAGCTGCATTATCAGGAGTATTGGCTAATTCCAAACTAATAAATAAATCAGAATTCATATGAATGTTTCCTGCTTTATGAACTATAGTCATGTTTCCTCTACATTCTGGAATGGCTATCTGCAATATCAACATATGTCTGTTGGGGGCCTTCATGTTAAGAGGTGATGTCATGGCATTACAGTCAGTTATAACTTCAAAAAGGACTGCCATCAAGATTATAGTGTAATTTATCAAGTGCCCATACCAAACATAAGCACTCCATCTGGATTGCACCACATCTGGCTTCTGTTGGTTTGATTTGTATTGAGATATAACAAACTGGTCCTTCTGTAGGTTTGTCACCAATGATTTGGACTTGATGTAGGGATTCCCCTAATCAATCTCTACTTGAATCAATGCACACTTTAAAGGGTATATTTCAGTCCGGAATGAGGAGTAAAGGTGCTTTTGTAAGAGCTTTATTTATATTCTCATAAGCTCTAATCCTTTCCTCTGTCATCTCAAATACTGTCTGTTGATCACAGATTCTATATAGTGACTTGTCTAGAATTGAAAAGTCTTTCATATGTTGCCTGTAATAGCTGGAAAATCCAAGAAAAGACATCATTTCTTTTTTATTCTGGAGTATTGGCTTAGGTTACACTGTTTCTACTTTGTTTTTGTCAATACCCAAGCTTAAACTAGAAACAACATGTCCTAAAACTTTAAGTTCTTTAAAGTCAAAGTTACATTTCTTGAGTGAAATCTGCATATTAACTCCTGAAACTTTGTCAAGTACTCTTGAAAGTCTTTCAAGGTGCAAAGAACATGAGTCACAACATATGATAATATCATCAATATAAATGATAAGCCATCCTTCAGGTAATTCTGTGGGGAAGATGGTATTCATCATTCTTTGATAATGCAATGGTGCATTTTTAAAACCAAATGGAATTCTAAGATACTCATAAATACCACAGTGAGTGATAATTCTAAGTATTTTCTTAGCTTTGGGCATCAAAACATTCTGATGAAAGCCTTTCAATGCATCCATGGATGTTATGTGTGAGCCTGTGAGGTATGTTTAACATACCCATAAGGCCACAAATGATTTTATAAACAATTAAATTTGTCTTAAACAGACTTTTTAGTTGAATTTAAAATAAAAAATAATAAAAAATAAGTATAACTTTTTTTTGGATAAACAAAGTTATAATTATTATGTCATTTTTGGATTCTACACCAAAAATAACCTAGGGTACACCCATAGGGTGTTATACCCAAAAACACTTATTTCTTGTGTTATTAGAAGATTTAAGAATCTCACAGTACTAATGTAACTTTTTAACATTTTTTTAAAAATTGTTAAATTTAAGCTTAATTAAGCTTAAATTTAAAGTTACATAAGGTTTATGCAACTTTACCAAAATTTTAGTTAAAATTAAGGTGTGGTGTATATTTACTGAATTGGCTAAGGATTTACCATACAGAATGTAAATCCTGCGTGAGCTCAATTTAAAAGGGTTTAAGGCCATAGTATGGCTTTAAATAAATAAAAGGGCAAAATCCACGCAAAAAGGTGGGACAAAGGAAAAAGACCAAATAGAGCTGGGGTACCCAACTTTTTGGATCTGCAAGGATTCAATTAAGGTTGTCCACCTGTATGGGAGGATTTTCAACATTATTTAAACTTTAAGATTAGACTTTGATCCAACCTTAAGGTTTAAACTGGTTTTATCCTAAATTGGACAGGAATTTCAAGCTGCCAAGAGGGTAAATCCCAATAAGCAGGCTTGGAATCAAGGTTTTAAGAACTTTCAAAGCTTAATCAAGCTTAAAAAGCTTAAATAAGCTTAAAACTTTAAAGTTTCAATCATCAAAACCTTATCAAAACTTAAGGTTTTGTGTGTATTGCTATTTTACGTGGAAAAATAGTAATAACTTCAAAAATTCATTAAAAATCCAAATCTTAATGTATTTGCTTGAAAATTTCACACAGCTTAGAATTTAATATTATCAATATATAAATTAAATTTTAAGTATCTTTTATTAATAGGTTTCCTGGGTAATTAGCCTGGAAAATTACCTTTTAATTAAGCTTAAAGAAAATTATGATTTCTTTAAAAATTAATTAAAAATTCAGTTTAAGAGATTTCTGCTTGAAACTCTGATTTTATGTTGTTCATGTGATGAACTGTAATATAAATAAACTTATTTTATATTAAAACTTAAAATAATTAAACTAAATGAGGATTAAAGTTACTTGGAGTTAAGAATAACACTGGTAACTTTAAATTGGAAGTAAAAATAAGTTGCCTTAAGTTAAGAACTTAATTTTTAAGCATGGTTTTTCAGTTTTGATCTGAGCACGCCCTCTACATCCATTATGAATCATGAGAGCTGCTCTGTAGACATAAAAAGAGTCTTTTCATCACTGTTTTTGTCCATAATTCATAATCAATCCAATCATATTAGACATTTAAACAGGTAAAGTTTTATTAAATATAAAATCTTATTATTAAAAGTAATTCTTAAGTTATTTTTATTCTTTATTTATTAAATTAAAGAATTGAAGTCATAGAATTCAGATTATTGTTGTAATCATCTATAATAACTTTTATTATATAAAATTTTCATCTTAAATATCTTTTAAAATCCACAAATTCCTCTCAAAAACTCTTTAATCATAAATTTTAGTATAAAAAGTTGTTTTATCTTTGATTTTATTGATTTTTGGCGTGTTTTTAACTTATAATTATTATTTAATATAATAACTGTTGTTTTATAACTTGTTGTATTAAATAAATATTATAAGTAAGTTTTCTTTAAAGTTCTATATTTTTTTTATCTATTATTAGTTTTTTTATATAGAATTTTATTCTATAAAGAATTATTTCTGCACAGTGTGTGATTAATTCTTTTTTATAAATAATATTTATATTATTTATAAGTGGTTAATATTCTTATTTTCCACATGTAATTGTCTCATTAAGAGCTTTACACTTCTTATTGTTATAACTGTCAGTGACTATAACAATAATAGAATAATTATAATTTATTATAATTATTATATTTTTTTTATTATTATATTATTATAATAATAATTAAATTTATTTTTTTATATATAATTATTTTTAATAATTATATTTAAATTTGTGGTTATAATATTTCATTATATTATATTTTTCTACTGAGGACAGTCATAGTACTCTTGATATTATTACTATTATCAAGAGTTTCATAGACAAACCTTACATTTGGGGGCCTGGCCGTGATTTTAAACCAATTTTTGGGACATAAATCATATTCTAGACCTTATTTTACTGTTTTTTGACGTAAAATTGCCATATTTGTCTTAATATTGGCTTTTTTGGGACTTATCCCTTATAAATAATCTTTATAATATTAATAAAGTTATTTTTTCTTAACAATATTGTTTGAAACAATATACTATTGAGTGACTTGGAATAAATTTCTTTTGTCTAACTAGTGGCTTTTTCACATCACAGACTTGAAATTTATTCTTTGAGTTATTCTAGTATAAAGTGAATAATAATATAATTTTGATTAATTAACTTGTTAATTGCATAATTATTATTTCTTTAAAGAAAATAATAAATCAAATAAAAAATCTTTAAAAATAAAAATCTTTACTAAAAACATTTTTTCCTTTTATCTTAGACTTTTTTCTTTATTTTTGATGTAATTTGCCATAAATTACATAAAAACAACTTTATTCAATAAGTTGAGTTTATAAGTTATTTTTATTATTTGATAAAATAACTTATATTTTTAAATTTTCTCTAGTGTCTTCCATCAGAGAAAGTTCTTCAGACTCTGAAGCCTCAGAGTCCAGTATTGAAATTCAAACCAGCCCAGCACCAAGGGGTTTAATAACCAAAGAGCCCTTTAAAGGTCCTGCAGGTGAATTCAATCCACTTTTACTCTAATTTTTATTAAAATTGACGTGAAATGACTCCTACTAGAAGTGGAAGCAACTACCCCATCCAATCAAATGGATCTGGACCAGGACATTCCAGCCATAAATCCAAAAGGCAGGAATGTCCTCCCAGAGGAGAGGCACAAATGGAGGATGCCAGAACTTCCACCAGTTCCCAAAGGTTAGCCAGCACCTTTGAACCTCTTATTGAGAGTCCAGAAGCTGACATAACTGCTATTGCTGTTAGACCTGAACCATTTCCAACAGGCAACTGTGGAAATTTATCAATCCCAATGGAAAAACTGGTTCCTGGCGTCAAAACAACAAGAGTGGGAACTCCTTCCAAGTCTTTGGATAGGCACCATGAACTCTTATCTTCAAGTGAAGAAGTTCATGGGGCCAGAAAAGACAGAAGATCTTCTATTGGGTTGGACACCAATGTCTGTCAAAGGACAAGTCCAACAGATAAAAGCTTGGTTGAAAAACCAAAGCATGTTATCAGAAGACCAGAAGAAGAAGTTGGCCCAGGGCAAGGACAACAGCCAAGTGGAAGCTCCTCAAGCATCCACCAGCAAAAATCCGCCTCAACAAGTGCCAAACAAGCCCAAGCAAGCCCCAAAGACCAACCAGAAGGGCAAGCAAAAGGCAAAGGGAAAGGCAAAGCCCAAGTGGAACAAGCCCTACCCTCAGAATTACAGAATTCCAAAGAAGGAAAAGACAGCCATGGACAATGTGTTCAATATGGCAAGAACTTTGATGGAATTCAAAAACAAGGAAGAGGAAAGATTGAACCAATCCTTTCCAAAGAAATAGACCCTGTAAAGCTTGTAACTTACTTTGAATCTTGTAATAAAGAAATTATGGCAAAATTTAAAGCATTTGATCATGTCCAACAAAAGCTGGGCAATGAGATAGTACAAGTTAAAGACCAACAAAAGACCATTATTGGCCTTGAAAATGTTAATAAGGCAAATATTTTGTCTTTGACGCAAATTTGTGAAAGACTTGAGCATAAAGTTACCTTACTCAATCAACCAGATGAGAATTCAATTTCTTTTATAACTGGACAGTTAAGAGAATTGAAAATACAAGTTCAAAACTTGGAAAATTCAACTGGCCACAATGCAGCTCTTTTTCAAGAACAATTGGAAAAAAGTGATAAAGCAAGACTTGAATTGAAAGAAGATATTCAATCAAGTATTAATAATATATCACTAAAAAATGAATTGCCAAGGCAATCCACACCATTTCTTGACAGAAATGATCTTAACTTGAATAATGATTTACATCATACAATTTCAAGTAATGATGTGGAAACTGCTTGCAATTACAAAGACATTCCAAGATTAGAGGAATGGCCAACCTTCAGTGGTGAAGGAGAATATAATCATATGGAATTTATGAAAACAATTGATATGTTCAAAGAAGACTTTAACATACCAGATGAATACATAAGTGCCAGATTACACTCATTATTTACCAAATCAGCTAAGAAATGGTATTATAAGATGAGACAAGACCATGGAAAACATTCCTGGCCTTGGTGGAAAGAACAAGTTATTTCCAAATGGGCAAATGATTCCTGGAGATTTAGAATGGAAAATTCTTTTGAGGAAGCCATTTTTAATATTGAGAGGGACAGGCCCATGACTTGGTTTCTTAAACAGAAGGACAGATTAACTGCCCTTCATCCTGATATGTCTGAACCAATGGTACATAAAAGGATATTAAGAAAGTGTGGTGGTGACCTTGAGCATGCTATAAGAAGCAGATGTATTGAGCCTTGCTCTACAGAAGATTATTTCAATGCTATGGAGGATATCACTACTAGAACAAAAATTGGAAGAAATTGGTATAAACCCCCAATAGACAACAAGACTAGTGGGAAACCAATTTCAAAACCAAATAAACCACATGACAGACCTCCTTTGAAATGTCATAAATGTGGAAGCACATCTCATTTAGCAAACACTTGTCCAAAAAAGACAAGAGTCAATGAGATAAGTGTAGAAAAAGCGGAAGACACAAAAGAAACTGAGGTAGCTTTACATGAAAGTGATTCTGAACCTTCAGAAGAAGAAGAAACATCAGAAGAACTTAGTATAGAGAATATTAATGTTTCTTTTGAGGTCACTGAAGTACATACTCACTTACCACAGTACAGTGATGATTGTATGGATCTCATACATGTGCAAGATGCCAGAATGCAAAAAACCAAACCTGCCAGAGGTAAAGGTTATACAGCCGGGTCATCTTGTATCACTAATATTGTGATAAATAACACAGAAGCCAAGATACATCTTGACTCAGGTGCTTTTTGCACTTGTGTTGGGAAAGATTATCTTGACAAAATTTATACCAATTGGCAAGACAAGTTGATGCCAATTGAAGGTGTAAAATTCAGCAGTGCTAGCCAGAATATGCATCCTTTGGGTATATTTGAAGCTACAATAATATTTCCTTACCCTGCAGGAAGTATGAGATTGAAAGCTGAATTTGTTGTTATGAATAATTGTACTTCACAACACTTTATACTTGGGAATGATTATCTCAATATCTATGGTATTGATATTAATAATTATAAGGACAGATATTTCACTATAGGGGAAAATAAAAGGCAAAAATTTGCTTTTTCTCCAGAAAGAAAAGAAATTACTGTCATTCAACAAGTAAAAAATGTTAATAAAGAAAAATTTGTGTCAGATCAATTAAGTAAAGCACAAATTAGTCCTGAATTAACACCAGAAATGAAGGAAGAACTTATTGAAATTTTATTTCAATTTCAAAAAGCCTTTGCTTCTGATGATGAACCACTTGGGGCTATAAAAGGCCATGAAGTGGATATCATGCTTAACGTGGAGAGACCTTATCCCCCACTATTAAGAAGACCAGCTTACCCAGCTAGCCCTAGGGCTAGAGAAGCATTAGAAAGTCATATTCATGAACTAATGAAACTGGGAGTTCTTAGAAAAGTTGGACACAATGAGGAAGTGGAAGTCACAACTCCAGTAATCATTACTTGGCATAATGATAAGTCAAGGATGGTTGGGGATTTTAGGGCATTGAACACCTATACTATTCCAGACAGGTATCCAATCCCTAGAATCCATGAGACTTTGACTCAATTATCCAAAGCAAAGTTTATTACTTCCATGGATGCTCTTAAAGGCTTCCATCAGAATGTTTTAACACCTCATGCAAGGAAATTATTGAGAATAATAGCTCATTGTAGTATTTATGAATATTTGAGGATGCCTTTTGGTATTGAAAATGCACCCTCTCATTATCAAAGAATGATGAATACCATATTCCCACATGAATTATCAGAGGGATGGTTAATCATTTATATTGATGACATTATCATTTGTTCAGAAACCTGGCAATCACATTTAGAGAGACTTTCATTAGTACTTAAGAAAATTCTACAAGTGAACATGAAAATTTCTCTTAAAAAATGTAATTTTGGGTTTCATGAGCTGAAAGCTCTGGGACATGTAGTATCAGGACTAAGCCTTGGTGTTGACAAAAACAAAGTGGCTGCAGTTTTACTGAAACAAATGCCCCAGAACAAAAAAGAGATGATGTCTTTCTTAGGATTTGCCAGTTATTACAGGCAACACCTTAAAGATTTTGCAATCCATGCCAGATCATTATACAGAATTTGTGATCAACAAACTGTTTTTGAAATGACACAGGAGAGAATTCAAGCATATGATAAAATCAAGTATGCCTTGACCAATGCACCATTATTATTGATGCCAGACTGGAAACTTCCTTTCAAGCTGTATATTGATGCATGTGGTGATGGTTTAGGAGCTGCTCTTCATCAAGTTCAAATTGTCAATGACAAACCTTATGAAGGTCCAGTTTGTTTTATTTCAAGACAAATTAAACCTACTGAGGCAAGATATGGAGCTAGCCAAATGGAGTGCCTTTGCCTTGTTTGGGCTCTGGAAAAACTTCATTATTATCTTGATGGTAGTGTGTTTGAAGTAATTACTGATTGTAACGCAGTAAAATCACTTCTTAACATGAAGACTCCAAACAGACACATGTTAAGATGGCAGATTGCTATACAGGAGTATAGAGGCAACATGACCATAGTACATAAAGCTGGAAATATTCATAAGAATGCTGATGGCTTAAGTAGATGGGCATTACCCAATACACCTGATAATCCTGCCTATGTTCCTACAAGTGCAGAACCTCAAATCCCAATTGAAGGAATCAATATCACAGATGTTGGAACAGAATTCTTTGAAGAGGTTAGAGAAAGCTACAGGCAAGATAAGAATTGTCATATTCATACTGCTCTACTTGACAAAGACTGTAAAGATGTAGCCTTGGCTAATTCTCTGGATGATATTTGGAAAACATCTTATGATAATGGAAGATTTCATTTGTTTGATGGTATACTATATCATAGATCTAAACACACATGTGTCATGGTCCTATGTAGTAGAATGTTGATTAACACAATACTACTAGAATGCCATGATAACATTTATTCTGGACATCTGTCTGAAGACAGAACAATGGAAAGAATTAAGACATGTGCCTGGTGGCCATCTTGGAGAAAAGATGTCATTGAGTACTGTCATAGTTGTGATAGATGCCAGAAAGCCAATAAAGCTACTGGTAAAAGGTTTGGTTTAATGATCCATATTCAAGAACCAAGTACCCCATGGGAAGTGGTTCACATGGATTGGGTAACTGCTTTACCACCTGGAGGTGATAAAAGTTACAATGCATGTCTTGTTATTGTGGACAGATATAGCAAAACACCAATCTTTTTACCATGCCATAAAGATGACACAGCTATGGATACAGCTCTTCTAATTTGGAACAGAGTCATATCCCATACTGGTCTCTTTAAAAATATCATTAGTGATAGAGACCCAAAATTCACATCAGCCTTATGGACTAATCTACATAAGCTTTTGGGTACAAAATTATCATTTTCAACAGCCTACCATCCACAAACAGATGGACTGGCAGAAAGAATGATTCAAACCCTTGAGGACATGATCAGAAGACTTTGTGCTTATGGCCTGGAGTTTAAAGATTCTGATGGCTTTACCCATGATTGGTGTACTCTTATACCAGCATTGGAATTAGCCTACAAGACCTCCATCCATGCTTCAACAGGCAAGACTCCTGCAATGTTGGAAAAAGGATGGAACCCCAAACTTCCAGTTGATACTTTGAAAAAAGATTTGGTTGACATTCATCCAACTGCTTCAAGCTTTAAGCTGCTGCTTGATAAAGTGAGACATCATGCAAATCAAAGCATGAATGATGCCTTTGAATATGCTAAGCAGAAATGGGATAAAAGTCATAAGACACCAGAATTCAAAGTAGGGGACTTAATACTAGTTTCAACCTTGAACTTTAATAATATTAAAGGTCCAAAGAAATTGAAAGATTCCTTTGCAGGACCATTTATTATTAAAGCCCTCCATGGGACAAATGCAGTACAAGTAGAACTGTCAGGAGAGTTAGGAAACAAACACCCAACTTTTCCTGTCAGTCTTGTAAAGCATTACACATCAAGTGATAAGGAATTATTTCCTTTGAGAAATGAAACACCCTTAGAAGTACCCCCACTTGAACCAAGTGAGGAAAAGAAAGTACTGAAGGTCTTAAAAGAAAGGAGACTTAGGGGTAAAAATGAAAGAGAATACTTAGTCAGGTACAGAAATCCACAACATGAAGATGAGTGGGTTGAAGAAAGTAAGCTACCTGATTCCCAAAAGTTTCTCAGAAGATTCAGACATGAGAGAAGACCAATTCCTCAATAAAAGTTTGAATTGTGTGCTTTACATACTTGAACAGTATAAGTAGAGAGGTTGGACAGTGGATTATACCCCCCCCAAATAACTTGGGGGTATACTACAAAGGAAAATTGTGGTACAATTTTTTTTGGTGGTAGGGAATGTGAGCCTGTGAGGTATGTTTAACATACCCATAAGGCCACAAATGATTTTATAAACAATTAAATTTGTCTTAAACAGACTTTTTAGTTGAATTTAAAATAAAAAATAATAAAAAATAAGTATAACTTTTTTTTGGATAAACAAAGTTATAATTATTATGTCATTTTTGGATTCTACACCAAAAATAACCTAGGGTACACCCATAGGGTGTTATACCCAAAAACACTTATTTCTTGTGTTATTAGAAGATTTAAGAATCTCACAGTACTAATGTAACTTTTTAACATTTTTTTAAAAATTGTTAAATTTAAGCTTAATTAAGCTTAAATTTAAAGTTACATAAGGTTTATGCAACTTTACCAAAATTTTAGTTAAAATTAAGGTGTGGTGTATATTTACTGAATTGGCTAAGGATTTACCATACAGAATGTAAATCCTGCGTGAGCTCAATTTAAAAGGGTTTAAGGCCATAGTATGGCTTTAAATAAATAAAAGGGCAAAATCCACGCAAAAAGGTGGGACAAAGGAAAAAGACCAAAAAGAGCTGGGGTACCCAACTTTTTGGATCTGCAAGGATTCAATTAAGGTTGTCCACCTGTATGGGAGGATTTTCAACATTATTTAAACTTTAAGATTAGACTTTGATCCAACCTTAAGGTTTAAACTGGTTTTATCCTAAATTGGACAGGAATTTCAAGCTGCCAAGAGGGTAAATCCCAATAAGCAGGCTTGGAATCAAGGTTTTAAGAACTGTCAAAGCTTAATCAAGCTTAAAAAGCTTAAATAAGCTTAAAACTTTAAAGTTTCAATCATCAAAACCTTATCAAAACTTAAGGTTTTGTGTGTATTGCTATTTTACGTGGAAAAATAGTAATAACTTCAAAAATTCATTAAAAATCCAAATCTTAATGGATTTGCTTGAAAATTTCACACAGCTTAGAATTTAATATTATCAATATATAAATTAAATTTTAAGTATCTTTTATTAATAGGTTTCCTGGGTAATTAGCCTGGAAAATTACCTTTTAATTAAGCTTAAAGAAAATTATGATTTCTTTAAAAATTAATTAAAAATTCAGTTTAAGAGATTTCTGCTTGAAACTCTGATTTTATGCTGTTCATGTGATGAACTTTAATATAAATAAACTTATTTTATATTAAAACTTAAAATAATTAAACTAAATGAGGATTAAAGTTACTTGGAGTTAAGAATAACACTGGTAACTTTAAATTGGAAGTAAAAATAAGTTGCCTTAAGTTAAGAACTTAATTTTTAAGCATGGTTTTTCAGTTTTGATCTGAGCACGCCCTCTAAATCCATTATGAATCATGAGAGCTGCTCTGTAGACATAAAAAGAGTCTTTTCATCACTGTTTTTGTCCATAATTCATAATCAATCCAATCATATTAGACATTTAAACAGGTAAAGTTTTATTAAATATAAAATCTTATTATTAAAAGTAATTCTTAAGTTATTTTTATTCTTTATTTATTAAATTAAAGAATTGAAGTCATAGAATTCAGATTATTGTTGTAATCATCTATAATAACTTTTATTATATAAAATTTTCATCTTAAATATCTTTTAAAATCCACAAATTCCTCTCAAAAACTCTTTAATCATAAATTTTAGTATAAAAAGTTGTTTTATCTTTGATTTTATTGATTTTTGGCGTGTTTTTAACTTATAATTATTATTTAATATAATAACTGTTGTTTTATAACTTGTTGTATTAAATAAATATTATAAGTAAGTTTTCTTTAAAGTTCTATATTTTTTTTATCTATTATTAGTTTTTTTATATAGAATTTTATTCTATAAAGAATTATTTCTGCACAGTGTGTGATTAATTCTTTTTTATAAATAATATTTATATTATTTATAAGTGGTTAATATTCTTATTTTCCACGTGTAATTGTCTCATTAAGAGCTTTACACTTCTTATTGTTATAACTGTCAGTGACTATAACAATAATAGAATAATTATAATTTATTATAATTATTATATTTTTTTTTATTATTATATTATTATAATAATAATTAAATTTATTTTTTTATATATAATTATTTTTAATAATTATATTTAAATTTGTGGTTATAATATTTCATTATATTATATTTTTCTACTGAGGACAGTCATAGTACTCTTGATATTATTACTATTATCAAGAGTTTCATAGACAAACCTTACATTATGTACTTGGCTTTAGACAATTGGGTCAAGGTTCCTTGGATTCTAGGAATTGGATACCTATCTGGAACTGTGTAGGTATTCAGTGCTCTAAAGGCTCCAACCATCCTTGATTTATAATTATGCCAAGAAATAATAACAGGTTTTGTCACTTCCACTTCCTCATTATGGCCTACTTGCCTTAGTACACCTCGTTGGATCAACTCTTAGATATGTTTCTCCAAGGCTTCTCTAGCTCTGGAACTGGCTGGATAAGCTGGTCTTCTAAGTACTGGAGGGTATGGTTTGTCAATAATAAGAGTAATATCAAATTCATTCCCTTTAATAGCACCTAATGGTTCATTATCAGAAGCAAATGCATTCTTCTATGTGTATGAAACATTAATAAGTTCTTGCCTCATTCTGGGTGGCAATGATGGATTAATCTTTGCCTCAACAAGTTGAGTAGTCACAAATTCTTCCTTATTAGTATCCAATATACCCAAAGAGTACATATTATTACTGGCACTACTAAGTTGCGCACCTTCTATAGGTAACAGATAGTTTTTCCATTCACAGGGTATGACTTGAAGGTAGTCTCTGCCTATAGAGGTGCAAAATGCTCCTGTATCCAAATTGACCTTAGCCTAAAAATCATTTATCAATATTGATGTAATACAAGATGCTCCAGAAGTGTATCCTTTGCCTCTAGCAGGTTTAGTCTTACACATTATGGCATCTTGGATATTGATAAGGTTATGAAAATTCTCACTATCCTGTGGTAAGTGAGTATGGACTTCTGTGACCTCAAAGAAAGCTGTAATGTTTTCAATGGGAAAATCATCTACTGGTGTATCTTCAGAGATTTCAGAATCATGGTCAGATTCTTCTTTCTCTTCCGTATACTGAACCTCTTCAATGACTTGAATTTCATTGATTTTAACCTTTTTTGTACAAGTGTTGGCTAAATGTAATGTACTACCACATTTATGACAATTTAAGACAGGTCTTTCAGGTTTCTTGTCCTCTCTGGAAATCATTTGGGTCATTCTGGACTCCATAGGATTTTTAGTCCAGGTTTTACCAATTCTTGTCCTAGTAATGATATCTTCCATGGCATTAATGTAGTCCTCTGTTGAATAGGGCTCTACACATATTCACTTGATACCATATTCTAGTTCTCCTCCACATCTTCTTAATATTTTTATATTAATCATAGCCTCAGACATATATGGGTGTAAAGAAGATAATCTGTCTTTCCATTTAAGGAACAAAGTAAGTGGTTTATCCTTTTCTGAGTTAAAAATGGCACTTTAAAAAGAATTTTCCATTACAAATCTGAATGAGTTTTTAGCCCATTTGGTGATTATGTAAGATTTCCACCAAGGCCAATCATGTTTATCATGATCTTGTCTCATCTTGTAATACCATTTCTTTGCAGTTCTGGTGAACAAAGAGTGTAATTTTCCCACTATAATTTCATCAGGTATATGAAAATCTTCTTGAAAAATATAAATTGTTCTGATGAACTGAATATGATTATATTCACCTTCACAAGAGAATTTTGGCCATTCTTCTAGTTTGGGAATATCTTGTTAAGAGATAGCATTTTGTCCTAGAAAAGGGGTCAAACTTCCTTCAACAGAATGTTTCTCTTCAGTAAAAGGTGTAGAATGTCTTGGCATATTTAGTTCATAATTCTTATGAATTTTCTCTACATTTTCTCTGCGTTTCACTGTCACTTTTTTCCAAATGTGTGGCAAACTGATTGGTATTTTTAATTATTTCCAAAACTTGATGTCTCAGAATTGTAAGTTGTTCATTGCTGTGTGAAATGGAAACATCTTCTATTTCATCATCTTGAACTTGACCTTAACTTTCAATTCTGTAACATGTATTGGTAATTGAATCTAGTTTGGCAATTGTAGAATTATACTATTGAGAAGAATGTCTGTCTTTATTTTTCAAGTCATTGATATCTGATGTTATTTTAGTTAACTTTCCATCAATTCTACCAAGTTCTACATTAATACTAGTTTTGAAAAATTGTATTTCTTGTATTATTTGTGTGGAAAAGTACTTCCAATCCTTTCCTGCTGCTTGGCTGTGAATCACATAAGAGTTTCTGGCCATATTTAAGACACTGTCCACAGCTGAAGGTTCCAATTTGGGGATCCTGTACCCT
This sequence comes from Austropuccinia psidii, assembly GCA_023105745.1. Classification (NCBI taxonomy): domain Eukaryota; kingdom Fungi; phylum Basidiomycota; class Pucciniomycetes; order Pucciniales; family Sphaerophragmiaceae; genus Austropuccinia; species Austropuccinia psidii. Next base: position 29,811,520 of record JALGQZ010000013.1, on the reverse strand, counting down.
TGTGGGTAAGGTCTGTGCTAGTTTGCTTTGCCTTTGCATTTTCCCTGATGGTTCTTGGGACCTTTCTGTTTCTTCTGAGGTCTTTTGAGCTTGTCCTGGGACACTTCTGGAGCTGGTAGACACCACTGGGCCTTCTTTCTCGAAATATGGGGTCATTTGCAGCTCCTTCTTCTGGTCTATTGATAAAAGACTTTGATTTTTCAACCAATTCTTTATCTTTTTGACATTGTCTTTGCAATACAATGGGCTTCAACCTCCTAAGAATTCTATGATATTCTCCTGACCCAGAAAGCTCTTGATGTGTAAGTAGGAGTTCATGGCCCCCTGCCAAAGGCTTGGGCATATTTCCCACTCCTCCTCTTTGGATGCTCTGTACCAATTCTTGTATTGGCATTGATAAATTTCTATTTCTGCCACTTGAAAATGGTTCAACCCTTGAAATATTATCATGAATCAGTTCAGACTCAGAGTTCACATCAAAGTTTGTGGGTGCAGACTTTGGGGAATGGGGGTCAACTCTGGAATCCTCCAGATGTGTCTTTCTTAAGGAAGAATTTCCACTTTTAGATTTGGCCTTGCCTCTTCCTTGTCCACCCCCATCTGGGTGGACTGAATAGTTTCTCTCATTTCTGATATGCACCATTTTACGTCACTTTCAAAAGAAAAAAAATGAGAATTTGAAGAGTAAAACACACCTTTTGGTGGTTGTTTAGCTTCTTCTGATTGAAATAAAGTGCCTGTTTTAGCAATTTTCACTTTAATAATGTCTTCAGATTCTGCTTGTGAAGACTCTGGGCTGGTGATATATATTTTACTGAGTCTCTTGCCAGTTGCACAGTGTCTGATTAAAGACACTAGAGAAAATAAAAAGAGAAAGAATTATCTTTTATACTGTTTTGAAATATGTTTATAGATTTTTTATAAGATTTATTTTTTAATACTAAAAAACCAATTATTCCTTTTGAAGGAAAAAAATAATCAAAATGTAAGATTTTGATTTAAAATTGATTCAGAGTAGCTCAAAGAAGAATTTTATAAGTTTCTGGATGTGAAAAAGCCATGTGTAAAACAATATAAAATTAAACCAAATTCCTCAATGAACAAGATTTGAAAGACAATTTCAAAAATGAAAATAATTTCAACTTCAAATTGAAAGGAAAAAAATTATTAAATTAATGTATTTTGGAGCTTAAAAATATATTAATTCAGGGTACAAGGTTCGAAAAACATGGCCAGGCCTCCAAATGTAAGATTTGTCTATGAAACTGTTGATAATATTACTATTAATCAACAGTACTGTGACTGTTCTTATCAAATATAATAGTAAAAGTTATTATAACCAAGATTGAATAATTAATTACTTAATTATTTATTTTACTTGTTATACACTACTGGTGATTATAACAGTAATCAGTAATTGTCTACAAGAATCAATTACAAGAAGAATTTAATAAAAAAACTTTTGTATTAGAATAATACAATTATTTTAATATATAATTATCTTTTACAAGAATAATTATAAAGATAACTCTTGAAGAAAACTATTACTAAAGAAAAACTTTAGGAATTAAGATAAATCACTCACTAATACTCCAAAGAACTTATTGAAACATGATAGTAGAGAAATTTGACAGGTAATTGTGAATTTAAAGGATCAGAATTGATTTATAACAATATTAAAACAATATATAGCTGATTCCTGTAATTTAAAGTCTTTCTGATTGATTCTTAAAGAAGAAACCACTTAAGAAAAGATTAACCAATACTTGTTGGTAATAATGGCATAATTGAATAATGTGATGATTTGGAAAAAACAGCAAGAGAAGGCCTCTTTGTGAGCCTGTGAGGTATGTATAACATACCCATAAGGCCACAAATGATTTTATAAACAGTTAATTTTGTCTTAAACAGACTTTTTAGTTGAAATTAAAATAAAAAATAACAAAAAATAAGTATAAATGTTTTTTGGATAAACAAACTTAGAAATATTATGTCATTTTTGGATTCTACACCAAAAATGACCTGAGGTACATCCATAAGGTGTTATACCCAAAAACACTTATTTATTGTGATATTAGAAGATTTAAGAATCTCACAGTATTAATGTAACTTTTTTAACATTTTTTCAAATTGTTAAATTTAAGCTTAAATAAGCTTAAATTTAAAGTTGCATAAGGTTAATGCAAACTTACCAAAATTTTAGTTAAAATTGAGGTGTGGTGTATATTTACTGAATTGGCTAAGTATCTGCCATACAGAATGTAAATTCTGCGTGAGCTCAATTTAAAAGGGTTTAAAGCCATGGTATGGCTTTAAATAAATAAAAGGGCAAAATCCATGCAAAAAGGTGGGACAAAGGAAAAAGACCAAATAGAGCTGGGGTACCCAACTTTTTGGATCTGCAATGCTTCAATTAAGGTTGTACACCTGTATTGGAGGATTTTCAACCTTATTGAAACTTTAAGATTAGACTTTGATCCAACCTTAAGGTTTAAACTGGTCTTATCCCAATTTGGACAGGAATTTCAAGCTGCCAAAGGGTAAATCCCAATATGCTGGCTTGAAGTCAAGGTTTTGAGAACTGTCAAAGCTTGATAAAGCTCAAAAACCTTAAATAAGCTCAAAAATTTAAGATTCCAAGCATCAAAACCTTATCAAAAACTAAGGTTTGGTGTGTATTGTTATTTTATGTGGAAAAATAGCAATAACTTCAAAAATTCATTAAAAATCCAAATCTTAATGGATTTGCTTGAAAATTTCACACAACTTAGAATTTGATATTATCTATATATAAATTAAATTTTAAGTATCTTTTATAAATAAATTCCTTGGGTAATTAGCCTGGAAATTTAATTTTTTAATTAAGCTCAAAGAAAATTATGATTTCTTTAAAAATTGATTAAAAATTGAGTTTAAGAGATTTCTGCTTGAAACTCTATTTTTAAGTTGTTCATGTGATGAAATTTAATATAAATAAGGTTATTTATATTGAAAAATTAAAAATAATTAGTTTAAATGAGGATTAAAGTTACATGGAGTTAAGAATAACACTGGTAACTTTAAATTGGAATTAAAAACAAGTTGCCTTAAGCTGAGAGGTTTGTTTTTAAGTATGGTTTTTTAGTTTTTACCTGAGAACGCGCTCTACATTCATTATGAATAATGAGAGCTGCTCTGAAGACATAAAAAGAGTCTTTTCATCACTGTTTTTGTCCATCATTCATCAATCCAATCATATTAGAAATTTAAACAGGTAAAGTTTTATTATTTATAAAATCTTATTATTAAAGTAATTCTTAAGTTATTTTATTCTTTATTAATTGTAAATTAAAAGAATTGAAGTCATAGAATTCAGATTATTATTGTAATCATCAATAATATATTTCATATTATAAAATTATCATCTTAAATATCTTTGAAATCCACAAATTCCTCTTAAAACTCTTTAATCTTAAATTTTATCATAAAAAGCTGTTTTATCCTTAAAATTATTGATTTTAGGCGTGTTTTATAACTTATAATCATTATTTAATATAATAATTGTTGCTGTTTGACTTGTTGTATTAAATAAATATTATAAGTAAGTTTTCTCTAAAAGTTCTATATTTTTTTATCTAGTATTAGTTTTTTTTATATAGAATTTGATTCTATAACAATTATTTCTGCACAGTGTGTGTTATAGTTCTCTTATAAATAATATTTATATTATTTATAAGTGGTTAATATTCATATTTCCACGTGTAATTGTCTCATTAAGAGCTTTACAATTCTTATTGTTATAACTGTAAGTGACTATAACAATAATAGAATAATTGTAATTTATTATAATTATTATATTTTTATAATAATAATTAAATTTATTTTTTATATAATTATTTTTAATAATTATATTCAAATTTGTGGTTATAATATTTTGTTATATTATATATTTCTACTGAGGACAGTCATAGTACTCTTGATATTGCTACTATTATCAAGAGTTTCATAGAAAAACCTTACATTTGGGGGCCTGGCCCTGATTTTAACCAATTTTTGGGACATAAATCATATTCTAGACCTTATTTTACTCTTTTTTTGACGTAAAATTGCCATATTTATCTTAATATTGGCTTTTTTTGGGACTTATCCCTTATAAATAATGTTTATAATATTAATAAAGTTATTTTTTCTTAAGCATATTGTTTGAAACAATATACTATTGAGTGACTTGGAATAAATTTCTTTTGTCTAACTAGTGGCTTTTTCACTTCACAGACTTGAAATTTATTCTTTGAGTTATTCTAGTATAAAGTGGATAATAATACAATTTTGATTAATTAACTTATTAATTGCATAATTATTATTTCTTTAAAGAAAATAATAAATCAAATAAAAAGATTAAAAAATTAAAAATCTTTACTAAAAACATTTTTCTTTTATCTTAGACATTTTTCTTTATTTTTGACGTAATTTGACAAAAAATTACATTAAAACAACTTTATTTAATAAGTTGAGTTTATGAGTTATTTTTATTATTTGATACAATAACTTATATCTTTAATTTTCTCTAGTGTCTTCCATCAGAGAAAACTCTTCAGACTCTGAAACCTCAGAGTCCAGTATTGAAATTCAAACCAGCCCACCACCAAGGGGTTTGATAACCAAAGAGCCCTTCAAAGGTCCTGCAGGTGAATTCAATTCAATTTTACTCTATTTTTTTATTGAAATTGACGTGGAATGACTCCTACTAGAAGTGGAAGTAACTACTCCATCCAATCAAATGGATCTGGACCAGGACATTCCAGCCACAAATCCAAAAGGCAAGAATGTCTTCCCAGAGGAGAGGCACAAATGGAGGATGCCAGAACTTCCACCAGTTCCCAAAGGTTAGCCAGCACCTTTGAGCCTCTTATTGAGAGTCCAGAAGCTGACATAACTGCTATTGCTGTTAGACCTGAACCATTTCCAACAGGCAGCTGTGGAAATTTATCAATCTCAATGGAAAAACTGGTTCTTGGCATCAAAACAACAAGAGTGGGAACTTCTCCCAAGTCTTTGGATAGGCACCATGAACTCTTATCTTCAAGTGAAGAAGTTCATGGGACCAGAAAAGACAGAAGATCTTCTGTTGGGTTGGACACCCATGTCTGTCAAAGGACAAGTCCAACAGATCAAAGCTTGGTTGAAAAACCAAAGCATGTTATCAGAGGATGAGAAGAAGAAGTTGGCCCAAGGCAAGGAAAACAGCCCAGTGGAAGATCCCCAAGCATCCACCAGCAAAAATCCGCCTCAACAAGTGCCGAAAAAGCCCAAGCAAGCCCAAAGACCAACCAGAAGGGCAAGCAAAAGGAAAAGGGAAAGGCAAAGCCCAAGTGGAACAAGCCTTACCCTCAGAATTACAGAATCCCAAAGAAGGAAAAGACAGCCATGGACAATGTGTTCAATATGGCAAGAACTTTGATGGAATTCAAAACAAAGGAGGAGGAAAGATTGAACCAATCTTTCCCAAAGAAATAGATCTTCTAAAGCTTGTAACTCACTTTGAATCTTGTAATAAAGAAATTATGACAAAATTTAAAGAATTTGATTATGTCCAACAGAAGTTGGGTAATGAGATATTAAAAGTTAAGGAGCAGAAAAAGACCATTATTGGCCTTGAAAATGTTAATAAAGACAATATTGTGTCTTTGACGTCAATTTGTGAAAGACTTGAGTCTAAAGTTACTTTACTCAATCAACCAGATGAGAACTCAATTTCTTTTATAACTGGACAGTTAAGGGAATTGAAAATACAAGTTCAAAACTTGGAAAATTCAACTGGTCACAATGCAGCTCTTTTTCAAGAACAATTGGAAAAAAGTGATAAAGCAAGACTTGAATTGAAAGAAGACATTCAATCAAGTATTAATAATATATCACTAAAAAATGAATTGCCAAGGCAATCCACACAAATTCTTGACAGAAATGTTCTTAACTTAAATAATGATTTACATCATACAATTTCAAGTCATGATGTGGAAACTGCTTGCAATTTTAAGGACATTCCAAGATTAGAGGAATGGCCAACCTTCAGTGGTGAACGAGAATAGAATCATATGGAATTTATGAAAACAATTGATATGTTCAAAGAAGACTTTAACATACCAGATGAATACATAAGTGCCAGATTACACTCATTATTTACCAAATCAGCAAAGAAATGGTATTATAAAATGAGACAAGATAAACATTCTTGGCCTTGGTGGAAAGAACAAATTATTTCCAAATGGGCAAATGATTCCTGGAGATTTAGAATGGAAAATTCTTTTGAAGAAGCCATTTTGAATATTGAAAGGGACAGGCCCATGGCTTGGTTTCTTAAACAAAAGGACAGGTTAACTGCCCTTCATCCTGATATGTCTTAAACAATGGTACATAAAAGGATATTAAGAAAATGCGGTGGTGACCTTGAGCATGCTATAAGAAGCAGATGTATTGAGCCTTGCTCTACAGAAGATTATATCAATGCTATGGAGGACATCACTACTAGAACAAAAATTGGAAGATATTGGTCCAAAACCCCAATAGACAACAAGACTAGTGGGAAACCAATTTCAAAACCAAATAAACCACATGACAGACCTCCTTTGAAATGTCATAAATGTGGAAGCACATCTCATTTGGCAAACACTTGTCCAAAAAAGACAAGAGTCAATGAGATAAATGTTGAAAAAGTGGAAGACACAAAAGAAACTGATGTCTCTTTACATGAAAGTGATTCTGAGCCTTCAGAAGAAGAAGAAGTATCAGAAGAACTTGGTATAGAAAATATTAATGTCTCTTTTGAGGTCACTGAGGTACATACTCACTTACCACAGTACAGTGATGAATGCATGGATCTCATACATGTGCAAGATGCCAAAATGCAAAAAAAAACCTGCCAGAGGTAAAGGCTATACAGCTGGGGCATCTTGTATCACTAATATTGTGATAAATAACACAGAAGCCAAGATACATCTTGACTCAGGTGCTTTTTGCACTTGTGTTGGAAAAGATTATCTTGACAAAATTTATACCAATTGGCAAGACAAAGTAATGCCAATTGAAGGTATAACATTCAGAAGTGCTAGCCAAAATATGCATCCCTTGGGTATATTTGAAGTAGCAATCATATTTCCTCATCCTGCAGGAAGTATGAGACTGAAAGTGGAAATTGTTGTTATGAATAATTGTACTTCACAACACTTTATACTTGGGAATGATTATCTCAATATTTATGGTATTGATATTAATAATCATAAAGACAGGTATTTCACTATAGGGGAAAACAAAAGACAAAAATTTGCTTTTCCTCTAGAAAAAAGAGAAATTACTGTCATTAAACAAGTAAAAAATGTTAATAAGGAAACATTTGTGTCAAATCAATTAATTGAAGCACAAATTAGTCCTGAATTAGCACTGGAAATGAAAGAAGAGCTTATTGAAATTTTATTTCAATACAGGGAAGCCTTTGCTTCAGATAATGAACCACTTGGGGCTATAAAAAGCCATGAGGTGGACATTATGCTTAATGTGGAAAGGCCTTATCCGCCACTATTAAGAAGACCAGCTTACCCAGCTATCCCTAGGGCTAGAGAAGCATTAGAGAATCATATTAATGAGCTAATGAAACTGAAAGTTCTTAGAAAAGTTGGACACAATGAGGAGGTAGAAGTCACAACTCCAGTAATCATTGCTTGGCATAATGATAAGTCAAGGATGGTTGGTGATTTCAAAGCACTGAATACCTATACTATTCCAGACAGGTATCCAATCCCTAGAATTCATGAGACTTTGAATCAATTATCCAAAGCAAGATTCATTACTTCCATGGATGCTCTGAAAGGCTTTCATAAGAATGTTTTGACACCTCATGCTAGGAAATTATTGAGAATAATTGCTCATTGTGGAATTTATGAGTATTTGAGAATGCCTTTTGGTATTAAAAATGCACCCTCTCAGTATCAGAGAATGATGAATACCATCTTCCCACATGAATTGTCAGAAGGATGGTTAATAATTTATATTGATGACATTATCATTTGTGCAGAAACCTGGCAATTACATTTAGAGAGACTTTCATTAGTACTTAAGAAAATTCTTCAATTGAACATGAAGATATCTCTGAAGAAATGTAATTTTGGGTTTCATGAGTTAAAAGCTCTAGGACATGTACTCTCAGGACTGAGCCTTGGTGTTGACAAAAACAAAGTGGCTGCAGTTTTACTGAAGCAAATGCCCCAGAACAAAAAAGAAATGATGTCTTTTTTAGGGTTTGCCAGTTATTACAGGCAACACCTTAAAGATTTTGCAATCCATTCCAGATCATTATACAGAATTTGTGATCAACAAACTGTTTTTGAAATGACTAAGGAGAGAATTCAAGCATATGATAGAATCAAGTATGCCTTGACCAATGCACCATTATTACTGATGCCAGACTGGAAACTTCCTTTCAAGCTGTATATTGATGCATGTGGTGAAGGTCTAGGAGCTGCTCTTCATCAAGTTCAAATTGTCAATGAAAAGCCTTATGAAGGTCCAATTTGTTTTATTTCAAGACAAATTAAACCTACTGAGGCCAGATATGGCGCTAGCCAAATGGAGTGCCTTTGCCTTGTTTGGGCTCTGGAAAAACTTCATTACTATCTTGATGGAAGTGTGTTTGAAGTAATTACTGATTGTAATGCAGTAAAATCACTTCTTAACATGAAAACTCCAAACAGACACATGTTAAGATGGCAGATTGCTATACAGGAGTATAGAGGCAATATGACCATAGTACATAAACCTGGAAATATTCACAAGAATGCTGATGGCTTAAGTAGATGAGCATTACCCAATACACCTGAAAATCCTGCCTATGTTCCTACAAGTGCAGAGGCTCAAGTCCCAATTGAAGGAATTAGCATCACAGATGTGGGAACAGAATTCTTTGAGGAAGTTAGAGAAAGCTATAAGCAAGATAAAAATTGCCATATACTTACTGCTCTACTTGACAAAGATTGCAAAGATGCAGCATTGGCTAATTCCCTGGATGATATTTGGAAAACATCTTATGATAATGGAAGATTCCATTTGTTTGATGGTATACTATATAATAGATCTAAACACACATGTGTCATGGTCCTATGTAGTAGAATGTTGATTAACACAATACTACTTGAATGCCATGATAACATTTATTCTGGACATCTGTCTGAAGACAGAACAATGGAAAGAATTAAGACATGTTCCTGGTGGCCATCTTGGAGAAAAGATGTCATTGAGTACTGTCATAGTTGTGATAGATGCCAGAAAGCCAATAAAGCTACTGGTAAAAGATTTGGTCTGATGATCAATATCCAAGAACCAAGTACCCCATGGGAAGTGGTTCACATGGATTGGGTGACTGCCTTACCACCTGGAGGTGATAAAAGTTATAATTCATATCTTGTTATTGTAGACAGATATAGCAAAACACCAATCTTTTTACCATGTCAGAAAGATTACACAGCTATGGATACAGCTCTCTTGATCTGGAATAGAGTAATATCCCATACTGGTCTCTTTAAAAACATCATTAGTGACAGAGACCCAAAATTTACATCAGCCTTATGGACTAATTTACATAAGCTTTTGGGTAAAAAATTATCATTCTCAACAGCATACCATCCACAAACAGATGGGTTAGCAGAAAGAATGATTCAAACCCTTGAGGACATGATCAGAAGATTTTGTGCTTATGGCTTGGAGCTTAAAGATTCTGATGGCTTTACCCATGATTGGTGTACTCTTATAACAGAATTGGAATTAGCCTACAAGACCTCCATCCATGCTTCAACAGGCAAGACCCCTGCAATGTTGGAAAAAGGATGGAACCCCAAACTTCCAATTGATACTTTGAAGAAAGATTTGGTTGAAATTCATCCAGCTGCTTCAAGCTTTAAGCTATTTCTTGATAAAGTGAGACATCATGCAAATCAAAGCATGAATGATGCCTTTGAATATGCTAGGAAGAAATGGGATAAAAGTCATAAAGCCCCAGAATTCAAAGTAGGGGACTTAATACTAGCTTCAACCTTGAACTTTAATAATATTAAAGGTCCAAAGAAATTGAAAGATTCCTTTGCAGGACCATTTATTATTAAAGCCCTTCATGGGACAAATGCAGTACAAGTAGAACTGTCAGGAGAACTGGAAAAAAAACATCCAAATTTCCCTGTCAGTCTAGCAAAGCATTACACTTCAAGTGATAAGGAATTATTTCCTTTAAGAGATGAAACACCCTTAGAAGTACCCCCACTAGATCAAAGTGAGGAGAAAAAGGTACTAAAAGTCTTGAAAGAAAGAAGACTTAGGGGAAAAAATGAAAGAGAATAATTAGTCAGGTATAAAAATCCACAACATGAAGATGAATGGATTGTAGAAAGCAAAATACCAGATTCCCAAAGGTTTCTCAGAAGATTCAGACATGAGAGAAGACCAATTGCTCAATAGAAGTTTGAATTGTGTGCTTTACATACTTGAAAGTATAAGTAGAGAGGTTGGACAGTGGATTATACCCCCCTCAAATAACTTGGGGGTATACTACAAAAGAAAAATTCTATACAATTTTTTTTTGGTGGTAGGGAATGTGAGCCTGTGAAGTATGTATAACATACCCATAAGGCCACAAATGATTTTATAAACAGTTAATTTTGTCTTAAACAGAATTTTTAGTTGAAATCAAAATAAAAAATAACAAAAAATAAGTATAAATTTTTTTTGGATAAACAAAGTTAGAAATATTATGTCATTTTTGGATTCTACCCCAAAAATGACCTAGGGTACATCCATAAGGTATTATACCCAAAAACACTTATTTCTTGTGATATTAGAAGATTTAAGAATCTAACAGTACTAATTTAACTTTTTTAACATTTTTTTAAAATTGTTAAATTTAAGCTTAAATAAGCTTTAATTTAAAGTTGCATAAGGTTAATGCAAACTTACCAAAACTTTAGTTAAAATTGAGGTGTGGTGTATATTTACTGAATTGGCTAAGGATCTGCCATACAGAATGTAAATCCTGTGTGAGCTCAATTTAAAAGGGTTTAAAGCCATGGTATGGCTTTAAATAAATAAAAGGGCAAAATCCACGCAAAAAGGTGGGACAAAGGAAAAAGACCAAATAGAGCTGGGGTACCCAACTTTTTGGATCTGAAATGATTCAATTAAGGTTGTCCACCTGTATTGGAGGATTTTCAACCTTATTTAAACCGTAAGATTAGACTTTGATCCAACATTAAGGTTTAAACTGGTCTTATCCCAATTTGAACAGGAATTTCAAGCTGCCAAAGGGTAAATCTCAATATGCTGGCTTGAAATCAAGGTTTTAAGAACTGTCAAAGCTTAATCAAGCTTAAAACTTTAAAGTTACAAGCATCAAAACCTTATCAAAAGCTAAGGTTTGGTGTGTATTGTTATTTTACGTGGAAAAATAGCAATAACTTTAAAAATTCATTAATAATCCAAATCTTAATGGATTTGCTTGAAAATTTCACACAACTTAGAATTTGATATTATATATATATAAATTAAATTTTAAGTATCTTTTGTAAATAAATTTCCTGGGTAATTAGCCTGTAAATTTACTTTTTTAATTAAGCTCAAAGAAAATTATTATTTCTTTAAAAATTAATTAAAAATTGAGTTTAAGAGATTTCTGCTTGAAACTCTATCTTTAAGTTGTTCATGTGATGAACTTTAATATAAATAAGGTTATTTATATTGAAAACTTAAAAATAATTAGTTTAAATGAGGATTAAAGTTACATGGAGTTAAGAATAACACTGGTAACTTTAAATTGGAATTAAAAACAAGTTGCCTTAAGCTAAGAACTTTGTTTTTAAGTATGGTTTTTAGTTTTTACCTGAGCACGCCCTATACATTCATTATGAATAATTAGAGCTGCTCTGAAGACATAAAAAGAGTCTTTTCATCACTGTTTTTGTCCATCATTCATCAATCCAATCATATTAGAAATTTAAACAGGTAAAGTTTTATTATTTATAAAATCTTATTATTAAAGTAATTCTTAAGTTATTTTATTCTTTATTAATTGTAAATTAAAAGAATTGAATTCATAGAATTCAGATTATTATTGTAATCATCAATAATATATTTTATATTATAAAATTATCATCTTAAATATCTTTTAAAATCCACAAATTCCTCTTAAAACTCTTTAATCTTAAATTTTATCATAAAAAGTTGTTTTATCTTTAAAATTATTGATTTTAGGTGTGTTTTATAACTTATAATCATTATTTAATATAATCACTGTTGTTGTTTGACTTGTTGTATTAAGTAAATATTATAAGTAAGTTTTCTCTAAAAGTTCTATATTTTTTTGTCTAGTATTAGTTTTTTTTATATAGAATTTTATTCTATAAGAATTATTTCTGCACAGTGTGTTTTCTAATTCTTTTCTAAATCATATTTATATTATTTATAAGTGGTTAATATTCATATTTCCACGTGTAATTGTATCATTAAGAGCTTTACAATTCTTATTGTTATAACTGTCAGTGACTATAACAATAATCAAATAATTATAATTTATTATAATTATTATTTTTTTATTATTATATCTTTATAATAATAATTAAATTTATTTTTTATATAATTATTTTTAATAATTATATTTAAATTTGTGGTTATAATATTTTGTTATATTATATATTTCTACTGAGGACAGTCATAGTACTCATGATATTGCTACTATTATCAAGAGTTTCATAGACAAACCTTACACTATTTTAAGTCAAAAACAGCTCACAGAGGCATGACATGGAGAAAACTGAAAAAAAAGTGAGTGATAAAACAAGAAACCTTTTTGAATGATTGATTGCATCATCTGTTTTCACATAAGATTATCATAATTATTTAATTGATGCTTTCCCTTGACTACCAACCAATTTATGGTTAAGAATAAAAGGAGTAACAATGGTTAATCTTCTTCTATTTCAAAATAGTCATTTCTTTCTCCAAGATGTCAATGTTATTGGAAATTTCATCACAGATTGTATTTTCTGGGAATTTTTGAAGAGTCAGTGCTTCACATGGAATCTTCAAAAATGGACTGTAAGTAAAACTTTTAATTTGACTTATAAACATATGATTATTTTTGGTTTCTTTATGAATCATAATGCTCTTAATTGGTCCTGACAGTTTCAGAAAGCTTCATAAGTAATTGAATTTCTAATGAATCTTTGAAATTTTACCTCAATTCTATGTAGAATTGCAAATAGCACTATATTACTGGTTGCTATGAGGTAAATCAATGGATACTAGTCAAAAAAGGGCTTTAATCACTTTTTTAGGGCTTATACATGGAAAATCATTAAGAATTTACATGTCTACAGGAGTCAAAGTTGCTCTTTACCTCCTTGGCACATCAAAATAGCAGCTTATTTGTAGTTTTCTTAGGATTTAATGAGATTTTGAATTGGTAACCAAGTTCCAAAAAGGTTTTGGTATACTAATTGGGCCAGAATCAGCCATGGATCCAATCTTTAGAGCTATAAACTCCTCAGAGGCCTCAGAAGTTGGGTACCCTGTCCTTCTTTGATGTCTTTTGTCCCCTTGACTATTTTTCATGTTAAAATAGACATTCAGGTTTATCCACTATGGGTGTACCAAAATTTTATGTAAGAATACCATGATATTAAGTGTCACCAACATGCATAACACTATTCTTAATGTATATGTAACATGGGATTTCTCACATTCCCATTATTTTGGCGTAAAATTGAGAAAAATAAACATTTTTCACAATGACTTTATGTGGTATTGATGATGTGGTATTGAATTATTTTCCATATTACCACCTCATAGAGTTAATTTGAGCTTATTCACTCTATGGAGCTACCCTAGGTGAATTTTTGTGTAGAATCCAAATATGGATTTAAATTCATGGATTTACTTCCTCAATGAAAAATTATTCATCTTTTCTGAAATCAAAAATGATGAATTTTGAATATATGCATGACTTATGGGTTATGCATAGTTCAAAAAGCATTTTTGAAGATAATTGAGGCCTATTTGGGTATGTAAAATATACCTCAAGGCTCGAAATATACTTGATTTTAAATCAAAGTTTCATATCCACATCTCACTTCTAATATCTGAATCTTCTGAGAACCTTTTGGGGATTGGGTATTCTATTTTCTGAATTCCACTAATCTTCATGTTGTGGGTTTCTGTACCTACTTAAGTGTAATATTTCATTATTTCCTCTAATTCCTATTTCTTTTAAAACTTAGAGTACCTTCTTAACTTCAGTTTTGTCATATGGTGGTACTTTTAAGTGTGTTTCAATCCTCAAGGGAAATAACTCCATATTACTTTAAGTTTAATGCTTGAATAAGCTAACAGGAAATGTTGGATGTTTTTCTTTCAAGTTTCCTGTTAATTCTACTTGTATAGCAGTTGTCACACAAAGCAATTTAATAATAAATGATCCTGAAAAGGAATCTTTCAATATCTTTGGGCCTTCAATAGCATTGAAGTTGAATGTTGAAACTAATATTCAATCTCCTAATTTTGGTTCTGGGGTCTAATTAATTTTATCCCATTTTTGTTTAGCATACTCAAAGGAATCAGTGACTGTTTGTTTTTCCAGATGGCTTAAACTATCAATCAGTACCTGAAAGCTTGGAGAAGTTGGATTAATATATGCCAAATCCTTTGTCCAGTCATTCACTGGAATATTGGAGTTCCATCCATTGTCCAACATTGCAGGGGTTTTTACCGTGGATGAATGGATAGAGGTCTTTTAGGCTAACTAAAATGCTGGTATAAGTGTACACTAATCATGGGTAAAGCCATAAGAGCTATTAAGCTCTAGGAAATGAGTACAAAACCGTTTTATCATTTCCTCAAGGATTTGAATCATCCTCTCTTCCAATCCATCAGCTTATGGATGATAATAACCTGTTGAGAATGAATGTTTAGTGCCCAAAGCTTAGGTAAATTTTTTCATAAGGCTGATGTGGATTTTGGGTCTCTATCTCTAATGATATTATTGAAGAGACCAGTATAAGAAATAAACCCATTCCAAATCAGACAAGCAGTATCCACATTTGTGTCATTTTTATGACATGTTAAAAAATTTGGAATTTTTCTAAATCTATCTACAATTAAAAGACATGCATTGTAACTTGCCTCACCACTTTGTGTTAAGTCAGCTCCACAATCCATGTGGACCACTTCTAATGAGGTTCTTGGTTCTTGTATATGAATCATCAAGAACAATACTCTACAAGTAGCTTCATTGTCCTTTTAAAACCTTTCACAACTGTGAAAGTACTGAATGACATATTTTCTCAAAGATAGCCACCATGGAAATGTCTTAATAATTACTTCCAATGTTCTGTATTCAGACAGATGTCCAGAATAAATGCTTCCAGGGTACACTATCAATATGAATTTAATTAAAATACTACCATAAAAGACCATTAAAAATGTGTGTTTATACATATTAGAAATGATGACATCAAATGAATGGAAACTTCCATTTTCAGATGATGTTTTGCAAGAATAATCACAAGAATTGGCTCAAGCTGTATCTTCAAAGTCTTTGTCAAGTAGAGAAGTAAGAAGTTTTAAATTCCTATCTTTATTGTGGCTTTCTATAGATTTATAAAAGAGCTCTTTTCTTACATCTGTAATGTTAATCTCATCAATAAGAATTTTGGGTTATGAGTAAGCAGGAACAAAGGGAGGTTTGTAAGGTTTGACTATGAAACAATAAGTAAAAATTACAAATATTTTACTTATTGTACTCTGCATGTCCTTATAAATAAAGTGAATAAGATAAAAATAATTATAATAATAAAGAATAATTATAATTAAGGCATAAAAGATTATTATATTATTGAATATAATAATATATAAAATAAATATATTGATATATAATAATTGGTATATTTTAAAGCACTTTATTATTGTTACCAAAAAGTAATAAAGGAGAAAATAAATTGCTTTTATTAATAAAAACAATTAATAACAATAATATTACTAATACTATAGTTATAAATTGATATAAATACTATTTATATTAATTAAAGAATTATTAAAACCAATAATAAAGAGAAATTATTATAATAGGAGAAAATAACCTACTTTTGACACTCAGTATAATACTTTTGAATACATTTATGCCAAATAATATAAATTAAACTTCTTTAAATTGTATTTACAATTAAAAATAAGAGAAATTACAAGTTTTCTTGATTTTACATGGATTTGAGATTTTTAAGAGAAATATAGCAAAATAGTAGAACAATTGAAGTAATCACGCCAAAATTGATGATTATAATAAATATTACCTTTGGTATTTAATAACATAAAATATCTATATATAAAGAATAAAGATTTTACCTTTTGATTTAATCGTTTTAATTTTTGATGCATCTGAGGGGAAAATAGAGTAAAAAGAGCTCCATTTATAGTAAATAACTCCCTCCTAGAGTCCAGTAGGCTTCTAGTATACGTGTAGTGATGGTATCCACTGGAAATGATCCATAGTTTAAGGTTTCATGATGATTACATCATGATCAAACCATCTTATCTCATTATTATGCCATTATTTAGAGCTATCACTATAACTGTAAGCTTGATGACATCATAGGCTTGGAATAAGCCTAAGATTGGTGGATTTAATTAGTATTAATTATAATATAATAGTATTCACAACTTTCATCACTTATATAACTGTTAAGCTTAAAATAAGATTACAGTGAGTGATCATAAATGATCAAATTTAAGCTTAAGATTTGATCATTAATAATTTTCAAATTATACACACTAAAGCTAGTCTTAGAGTGGATTCTGATAGAATTTCATGTCCTAATCAAACGGTCAAGAGCATTTTATTACATCATAAAAACTCTATTTTTGATGATTTTTCTTGTAACTCATCTTTTCTGTCAAAATGTAATATTTTAAACTTCAAACCATGATTTGAAGGGGTTATAACTTGAATATTATAATTTAAATTACATCATTCTTCACAAATGAGCTAGTGAGGTCTGACTGTCTACTTTCTTTTACGTTTGTACCACTTTCACAACAAAGTTGTAAGATGTGACTATGAAACTGATGATAATATTACTATTAATCAACAGTACTATGTCTGTTCTTATGAAATATAATAATAAAAATTATTATAACCACAATTAAATAATTATAAAATTATTTCTTTCACGTGTTATACACTACTAGTGATTATAACAGTGAGTAGTAATTGTCTACAAGAATCAATTACAAGAAGAATTTAATAATAAAAACTTCTTTTATTAAAATAATAAAATTATTTTAATATATAATTATCTTTTACAAGAATAATTATAAAGATAATTCTTGAAGAAAACTATTACTAGAGAAAAACTTTAAGAATTAAAGATAAAAGACTCACTAATACTCCAAAGAGCTTATTGATAATAAAAGTAGAGAAATTTGACGTGGAATTGTGGATTTAAGGGATCAAAAGGATTTATAACAGTATTAAAACAATATATAGTTGGATTTTATGATTTCACGTCTTTCTGATTGATTCTGAAAGATTTAAAACACTTAAGAATAGCTGTAACTAATACTTACTTGTTGGTAATAATGATTTAATAAATTGATAAGATGATTTGGAAAAAACAGCAAGAGAAGGCCTCTTTTAAGTCAACAACAGCTCACAGAGGCGTGCCATGGAGCAAACTGAAAAACCAGTGAGTGAGAAAACAATAAACCTTTTTGGATTATTGATTGCATCATCAGTTGTCACGTAAGATTATCATAATTACTTAATTGATGCTTTTACGTGACTACCAACCCCAATATGGTTAAGAATAAAAGGAGTAACAATTGTAAATCTTCTTTTATTCTAAAATAATCATTGATTTCTCAAAGTTATCAATGTTATTTCCAATTTCATCACAGGTTGTAATTACTGTGAATTTTTGAAGATTCAGTGTTTCACGTAGAATAACCAAAAATGGACTGTAAGTAAAACTTTTAATTTTACTAGTAAAACTGTAATTCATTTTGGTTGTACCATAGATAATACAGTTCTACTTTAGTCCTGAACGTTTCAGAAGGATTCATTAAGAATTGTATTTTTAATGAATTTTTGAAGTTTTTACCTTATTTCTACATAGAATTGCAAATAGCAGTGTTTTGCTGGTTGCTATGAGGTAAATCAATGAATATGGGTCCCAAAAGGGTTTTAATTACTCTTTTGGGGTTTATCCATGGATAGTCATTAGCAATTGACATGGTTACAGGAGTGTAAGTAGCTCATTACCTCCTTGGCACGTCAAAATAGCAGGTTATTTGCTATTTTCTGGTGTTTTACAGTAGTTGTAACTTGGTAACCAAGTTCCCAAAGAGTTTTAGTTTACCAATTAGGCCAAGATGAGCCATGGATCCATGCTCTGGAGCTATCCACGCCTCTGAGGCCTCAGAAGTTGGGTACCCTGGCTCTCTTTGATGTCTTTTGTCCCCCTTGCCTATTTTTTACGTCAAAATAGTAATTTAAGCTTCAAGTGAGATATCCACTATGGGTGTACCAAAAGTCCATGTAAGAATACCATGATATTAAGTGCTCAAAACATGCATAACACTATTCTTAGTGTATATGTAACATGGGATTTCTCACTTTCCCATTAGTTTGGCTAAAAATCAAGAAAAACAAAACTTTTCACGGATCTTTTATGTGGTATTAATGATGTGGTATTGAAGTATTTTCCATTTTACCACCTCAAATACTTAAATTGAGCTTATTCACTCTATGGAGCTACCCTAGGTGAATTTTTGTGTAGAATCCAAATCTGGTCTTAAATCCATGGATTTACTTACTCAATAAAAAGTTATTCATCTTTTCTGAAATTGAAAATGATGAATTTTGGATATATGCATGACTTATGAGTTGTGCATAATTCAAAATTTCTTTTTAAGATAATTGTGACCTATTTGGGTATGTAAAATTGCCTCAAGGCTCACATTCCCTCCCACCAAAAAATAAAATTGTACTACAATTTTATTAGTGATAAAAGAATAAGGCCCCAAAGGGGGTTAATGTCCACTGTCCAACCTCTTCACATTACTCAGATCAAGTAATTTGAAGCACATTTATAGACATATTCAGGCTTGTGGCCTTCTTTCATGTCTAAATCTTCTCAAGAGTTTATCTGAGTCAGGTATTTCTGATTCTGCTATCCATTCATCTTCATGTACTGGATTTCTATATCTTACAAGATATTCTCTTTGATTTTTACCCCTAAGTCTCCTTTCTTTAATGACTTTCTTTATCTTTTTGTCTTCATTCTGTTCCACAGGTGGTACAGTTAAAGGAGTTGGGTTCCTTAAAGGAAACAATTCCTTATCAGCTGGTTGATAAGGCTTTATCAAGCTAACTGGAAATGTGGGGTGTTTATTTTCCAATTCACCACTCAATTCCACTTGAACTGCATTGGTTCCATGTAAGGCAACAATAACAAAAGGTCCTACATAAGAATCTTTAAGTTTTTTTGGGCCTTTGATATTATTAAAAATCAAGGTTGAAACTAAAACTAAGTCCCCTACTTTGAAGTCTGGTACTTTATGACTCTTGTCCCACTTCTGTTTTGCATAATCAAAAGCATCATCCATACTTTGTTTTGCATGATGTTTTACTTTATCAAGCATTATCTTGAAGCTGGAAGCTGTAGGATGAATGTCAATCAAGTCTTTCCTCAGTGTGTCTGCTGGGAGTCTTGGATTCCATCCTTTCTCTAACATAGCAGGAGTTTGTCCTGTGGAAGAATGGACTGTTGTCTTGTATGCCAATTCTAATGCAGGTATCAGAGTGCACCAGTCATGGGTAAAGCCATCTGAGTCTTTGAATTCTAATCCATAAGCACAGAATCTCCTGATCATGTCTTATAAAGTTTGAATCATCCTCTCTGCTAGCCCATCTGTTTGAGGGTGATATGCTGTAGAGAATGATAACTTAGTCCCAAACAATCTATGAAGATTGGTCCAAAGTGCAGATGTGAATTTGGGATCTCTGTCACTTATGATATTCTTAAATAATCCTGTATTAGAAATAACTCTACTCCATAAACGAAGAGCTGTATCCATAGCAGTGTCATCTTTATGACATGGTAAGAATATGGGAGTTTTGCTATATCTGTCTACAATGACTAAGCAAGCATTATAACTTTTGTCACCACTTGGAGGAAGTGCTGTGACCCAATCCATGTGAACAACTTCCCAAGGGGATTTTGGTTCTTGAATATGGATCATCAATCCAAATTTCTTGCCTGTACTCCTGTTTGTTTTTGGCATCTATCACAGGTATGGCAATACTCAATGGTTTCTTTTCTCCAAGATGGCCACCATGCACAGTTCTTCACTTTTTCAAGTGTTCTGTCTTCTGATAGGTGTCCAGAGTAAATAATATCATGGCATTCATGAAGAATTGTATTGATAAGCAATCTACTACACAGTGTCATAACACAAGAATGTTTTGTTCTATGGTAAATAATCCCATCAAACAAGTGAAATCTTCCCTCAGAATAGGAATTTTTCCAAACTTCATCTAGTGCATTAACCAAAGATGTGTCTTTGCAGTCTTTATCCAATAAAGAAGTCAAGATATGGCAATTCTTGTCTTGTTTATAAGACTCTATGACCTCTTCAAAGAATTCAGTCCCAATATCAGTTATGTTGATTCCTTCAATTGGAATCTGTGGTTCAGCTTCCAAAGGTACATAAGCTGGGTTATCAGGAGTGTTGGCTAAAGCCCATCTACTAAGTCCATCAGCATTCTTGTGAATGTTTCCTGCTTTATGAACTATAGTCATGTTTCCTCTATATTCTTGAATGGCTATTTGCCATCTCAACATATGTCTGTTGGGAGTTTTCATGTTAAGGAGTGATTTCTCAGCATTACAGTCAGTTATCACTTCAAAAACACTGCCATCAAGGTAATAGTGTAATTTCTCAAGTGCCCATACCAAACATAAGCACTCCATTTGGCTTGCACCATATCTGGCTTCTGTTGGTTTGATTTGCCTTGAGATATAACAAACTGGTCCTTCTGTAGGTTTGTGATCAATAATTTGGACTTGATGTAGGGCTGCCCCTAATCCATCTCCACATGCATCAATGTACAACTTAAAAGGAATATTCCAGTCAGGCATGAGGAGTAAAGGTGCTTCTGTAAGGGCTTTCTTTATCTTCTCATAAGCTTTAATTCTTTCCTGTGTCATCTCAAATACAGTCTGTTGATCACAGATTCTATAGAGTGACTTGGCTAGAATTGCAAAATCTTTCAAGTGTTGCCTATAGTAACTAGCAAATCCAAGGAAAGACATCATTTCTTTTTTATTCTGGGGTATTGGCTTAAGTAACACTGCTGCCACTTTATTTTTGTCAATACTCAAGCTCAAACCAGAAACAACATGTCCTAATGCTTTGAGTTCTTCAAAACCAAAATTGCATTTCTTATGTGAAATTTTCATGTTCACTTCTGCAACTTTATGAAGTACTCTTGCAAGTCTTCCAAGGTGCAAAGACCATGAGTCAGAACATATAATAATATCATCAATATAAATGATAAGCCATCCTTCAGACAATTCTGTGGGGAAGATGGTATTCATCATTCTTTGATAATTAGATGGAGCATTTTTAATGCCAAATGGCATTCTACGATACTCATAAATACCACAGTGAGTGATAATTCTAAGTAATTTCCTAGCTTTAGGCGTCAAAACATTCTGATGGAAGCCTTTCAATGCATCCATTGATGTTATATACTTGGCTTTAGACAATTGAGTCAAGGTTTCTTGGATTCTAGGGATTGGATACCTATCTGGAACTGTGTAGGTATTCAAAGCTCTAAAATCTCCAACCATTCTTGACTTGTCATTATGCCAAGCAATGATAACAGGTGTTGTCACTTCAACCTCCTCATTATGGCCTACTTTCCTTAGTACACCAAGTTGCATCAACTCTTGGATATGTTTTTCCAAGGCTTCTCTAGCTCTGGGACTGGCTGGATAAGCTGGTCTTCTAAGTACTGGAGGATATGGTCTATCAATATTAAGAGTAATATCAATTTCATGTCCTCTTATAGCACCTAATGGTTCATTATCAGATGCAAATGCATTATTGTATGTATATAATACATCAATGAGTTCATTCCTCATCTTTGGTGACAATAATGGATTAATTTGTGCTTCAACAAGTTGTTTAGACACAAATTCATCTTTGTGAGTATCTTTGACAGAAGATACTACAGATATCTGTTTTGGCATATTGGAGAAGGCAAATTTCTGCCTTTTGTTATCTCCAATTGTGAAATATCTGTCTTTATGGTTATTTATATCAATACCATAAATATTCAAGTAATCATTTCCAAGAATGATGTGCTGAGATGTGCAATTATCCATTACTACAATCTCAGTTTTCATTCTTACACTTCCTGCTGGATGTTGGAATACAATATTAGTGTCCAATATGCCCAAGGGGTACATATTGTTACTGGCACTACTGAATTGTACACCTTCTATTGGTAATAGATGGTCTTTCCATTCAGGAAGTATAATTTGGAGATAATCTTTGCCAATACATGTGCAAAATGCTCCTGTATCCAAATTTACTTTGGCTTCAATATCACTCATAAGAACTGATGTGATACGGGATGCTCCAGCAGTATAACCCTTTCCTCTAGCAGGTTTAGTTTTATACATTCTGGCATCTTGGATATTGATCAGGTTGCAGCAATCCTCACTGTACTGTGGCAAGTGGGTATGGACTTCTGTGACCTCAAAGAAAGCTGAAATGTTTTCAATGGGATAGTCCTCCATTGGTGTATCTTCAGAGACTGCAGAATCTTGATCAGACTCTTCTTTCTCTTCAGTACACTGAATTTCTTCAATGATTTGAACTTCATTGATCTTTGTCTTCTTAGGGCAAGTGTTGGCTAAATGTGAAGTACTTCCACATTTATGACACTTCAAGACAGGTCTTTCTGGTCTTCTTTCCTCTCTAGGAATCTTTGTGACTATTTTGGACTCTATTGGGTTTCTAATCCAAGTCTTACCAATTCTTGTTCTGGTAATGATATCTTCCATAGCATTAATGTAGTCCTCTGTTGAACAGGGCTCCACACATCTGCTTTTGATAGCATGTTCCAGTTCTCCTCCACACTTTCTTAATATTTTCATATTAATCATAGTGTCAGACATATCTGGGTGTAAAGCAGATAATCTGTCTTTTTGTTTGAAGAACCAAGTAAGTGGTTTGTCTTTTTCTGAGTTAAAAATGGCACTTTCAAAAGCATTCTCCATTTTAAACCTCCAAGAATTATTGGCCCATTTGGTAATCACTTCAGATTTCCACCAAGACCAGTCATGTCTTCCATGATCTATTCTCATCTTGTAATACCATTTCTTTGCAGTCTTGGTAAACAAACAATGTAATTTTCCTACTATGATTTCATCAGGTATATTAAAGTCTTCTTGCAACATATCAATAGTCCTGATGAATTCAATATGGTTGTATTCTCCTTCACCAGAGAATGTTGGCCATTCTTCTAATTTTGGAATATCCTTTGCAGAAATAACATTTTCTCCTAAGAATGGAGTCAAACTCTCTTTAACAGAACGTTTTTCTTCAGTCAAAGGTGTAGAATGCCTTGGCATATGTGGTTCATGATTCTTATGAATTTGCTCCACACTTGCAATTATTTCATTCTTTAGTTTCTGTCTCTCACTATCACTTTTTGCTAAATGTATAGCAAATTGATTGGTGTTCTTAACTATTTGTAAGACATGGTCTTCAAGAGTTTTAAGTCTATCATTTACTTTAAAAATGGAACGATCCTCTGTGTCATTATTTTGACATTGGTTCTCAATTCTATCACAAGCATTGCTAATTGACTCAAGGGTGACAGTTGTCAATTGACGCCATTCAGAATGTTGTTTGTCATTTTTCTTTAAATCATAGATGTCTAATGTAATTTGCTTCAACTTTGACTCAAGTTTGCCAATTTCTACACTAATACTTCTATGTACATCATTTATTTGCGTGGAAAAGTCCTGTTCATCCTTTCCTGCTCCTTGGCTGTGAATTCCATAAGAGTTCTGGCCATATTGAAGACACTTTCCACTGCTGAAGGCTCCAATCTGGGGATCCTGTACCCTTGTGGGTAAGGTCTGTGCCAATTGGCTTTGCCTTTGCCCTTGCCTTGATGGTTCTTGGGACCTCTCTGTTTCTTTTGAGGTCCTTTGGGCTTGTCCTTGGATGCTTCTGGAGCTGGTTTGGAGCTGGTAGATGCCACTGGTGCCTCTGTCTCCAAAGTTGGAGTCATTTCCAACTCTTTCTTCTGGTCTATGGATAAAAGACTCTGGTTCTTCAACCAATTCTTTATCTTTTTGACCTTGTCTTTGCAAGACAGGGGGCTCCAACCTCCTAAGAGTTCTATGGTCTTCTCCTGACCCAGAAAGCTCTTGATGTGTAAGTAGGAGTTCATGGCCCCCTGCCAAAGGCTTGGGCAGATTTCCCACTCCTCTTCTTTGGCTGCTCTGAACCAATTTTTGTACTGGCTCTGATATATTTCTATTGCTGCCACTTGAAAATGGTTCAGCCCTGGAAATATTATCATAAATTAGTTCAGGCTCAGAATTCACGTCAAAATCTGTTGGTACAGACCTTGGGGAATGGGGGGCAACTCTGGCATCCTCCAAATGTGTCTTTCTTGTGGAAGACTTGGCACTTCTGGATTTGGTCTTGCCTCTTCCTTGTCCACATCCATCTGGCTGGACTGAATAGTTGCTTCCATTTCTGGTATGCACCATTTTCACGTCAATTTAAAGATAAAAGGTGAAAATATAAGATAAAATACACACCTTTTGGTGGTAATTTAGCTTTTTCTGAGTTGAATAAGGTGCCTCTTTTAGCAATCTGCACCTCAATACTGTCTTCAGATTCTGCTTCTGAAGATTCTGGACTAGTGATATATCTTTTACTGAGTCTGTTGCCAGCTGCACAGTATTTGATCAAAGACACTAGAAAAAAATTATAAAAGAAAAAATTATTTTTTATACTTTTTTAAAATATTTTTAAAGATTTTTTATAAGTTTTATATTTTTTAATATTAAAAAAATTATTCTTTTTAAAGAAAAAAATTAAAATTTAAGATTTTGAATGAAAATTAATTCAGAGTAACTCAAAGAATAATTTTATAAGTTTTTGGATGTGAAAAAGCCACGTGTAAAAACAGTATAAAATTAAACCAAATTCCTCAATGAAAAAGATTTCCAAAACAATTTCAAAAATAAGAATTATTTTAACTTTAAAATGAAAGAAAAAACATATTAAATTAATATATTTTAGAGCTTAAAAATATATTAATTAAGGGTAAAAGGCTCAAAAAACACGGCCAGGCCCCCAAATGTAAGATGTGACTATGAAACTGATGATAATATTACTATTAATCAACAGTACTATGTCTGTTCTTATGAAATATAATAGTAAAAATTATTATAACCACAATTAAATAATTATAAACTTATTTCTTTCACGTGTTATACACTACTAGTGATTATAACAGTGAGTAGTAATTGTCTACAAGAATCAATTACAAGAAGAATTTAATAATAAAAACTTCTTTTATTAAAATAATAAAATTATTTTAATATATAATTATCTTTTACAAGAATAATTATAAAGATAATTCTTGAAGAAAACTATTACTAGAGAAAAACTTTAAGAATTAAAGATAAAAGACTCACTAATACTCCAAAGAACTTATTGATAATAAAAGTAGAGAAATTTGACGTGGAATTGTGGATTTAAGGGATCAAAAGGATTTATAACAGTATTAAAACAATATATAGTTGGATTTTATGATTTCACGTCTTTCTGATTGATTCTGAAAGATTTAAAACACTTAAGAATAGCTGTAACTAATACTTACTTGTTGGTAATAATGATTTAATAAATTGATAAGATGATTTGGAAAAAACAGCAAGAGAAGGCCTCTTTTAAGTCAACAACAGCTCACAGAGGCGTGCCATGGAGCAAACTGAAAAACCAGTGAGTGAGAAAACAATAAACCTTTTTGGATTATTGATTGCATCATCAGTTGTCACGTAAGATTATCATAATTACTTAATTGATGCTTTTACGTGACTACCAACCCCAATATGGTTAAGAATAAAAGGAGTAACAATTGTAAATCTTCTTTTATTCTAAAATAATCATTGATTTCTCAAAGTTATCAATGTTATTTCCAATTTCATCACAGGTTGTAATTACTGTGAATTTTTGAAGATTCAGTGTTTCACGTAGAATAACCAAAAATGGACTGTAAGTAAAACTTTTAATTTTACTAGTAAAACTGTAATTCATTTTGGTTGTACCATATATAATACAGTTCTCCTTTAGTACTGAAAGTTTCAGAAGGATTCATTAAGAATTGTATTTTTAATGAATTTTTGAAGTTTTTACCTTATTTCTACATAGAATTGCAAATAGCAGTGTTTTGCTGGTTGCTATGAGGTAAATCAATGAATATGGGTCCCAAAAGGGTTTTAATTACTCTTTTGGGGCTTATCCATGGAAAGTCATTAGTAATTGACATGGTTACAGGAGTGTAAGTAGCTCATTACCTCCTTGGCACGTCAAAATAGCAGGTTATTTGCTATTTTCTGGTGTTTTACAGTAGTTGTAACTTGGTAACCAAGTTCCCAAAGAGTTTTAGTTTACCAATTAGGCCAAGATGAGCCATGGATCCATGCTCTGGAGCTATCCACGCCTCTGAGGCCCCAGAAGTTGGGTACCCTGGCTCTCTTTGATGTCTTTTGTCCCCCTTGCCTATTTTTTACGTCAAAATAGTAATTTAAGCTTAAAGTGAGATATCCACTATGGGTGTACCAAAAGTCCATGTAAGAATACCATGATATTAAGTGCTCAAAACATGCATAACACTATTCTTAGTGTATATGTAACATGGGATTTCTCACTTTCCCATTATTTTGGCTAAAAATCAAGAAAAACAAAAATTTTCACGGATCTTTTATGTGGTATTAATGATGTGGTATTGAAGTATTTTCCATTTTACCACCTCAAATACTTAAATTGAGCTTATTCACTCTATGGAGCTACCCTAGGTGAATTTTTGTGTAGAATCCAAATCTGGTCTTAAATCCATGGATTTACTTACTCAATAAAAGGTTATTCATCTTTTCTGAAATTGAAAATGATGAATTTTGGATATATGCATGACTTATGAGTTGTGCATAATTCAAAATTTCTTTTTAAGATAATTGTAGCCTATTTGGGTATGTAAAATATACCTCAAGGCTCACAAAAGTGGTCAACAGCTCCATTGATTTTAATCAATAATCCATTACAAGTTGTAACCTTGTCTATAACCTGTAGAATAACGTTCATATCTGTGTTCTTACAGTGATTAATTGGTGACTTTATTTTTGGTTTATCTCTCTATCTTGTATATTTAAAGAGATATTAGCTAAAAACCATGAATATATGCAATGACCAAAAAGTCTGCATATTCAGCTTAATTCCTTAAATATTGACTTTGGAGATTAGCTTTATAGTTGTTTTATGTGTGGGATTTATGGAGAATCCAATTGTACAATTTATTTCACATGTTGTCTCATTGGTTTCTGAGTTAAATAAGGTTTTATACCTTTTTTAAGGTATTATTACTTATTCTTCAGTAATAATTGACTTTTCAGATATGCCATAAAAATGACACATGTGTATTTTACCATGAGGAATCTAATGGTATAATTGATTTCACATGTTTACCCATTACATTATGAGTCAATTCAGATTTTGTACTTATTTATTGTATGTTTACTAGTCTTTGCAATAATCATTAGAAGTATAATTATTACAGAAGTTTTTTGTAACCTTTTTGGATATGTGGTCATATCTCACAGGCTCACATTAACTACCACCAAAAAGGATTGTACCACAATCTGATATAGTTAATTAGGGTATCATCCACTGTCATACCTCTTCAATAGACTTTGTTAGTCTTGAAGCTCAACAATGCTTGCTTTTCCTATTCTTTTGGCTTTCTTTCATGTCTGAACCTTTTTAATAGTTTATCAGCATTTGTTATAGCCTTCTCAAGTAGCCATTCATCCTCTTGAGTTGTATTTCTATACCTTAAAAGGTATTCCCTTTCTTTTTTGTTTCTTCTACTTCTTTCTTTAAGGACTTTCACAATTTTCTTTTCTTCTCCTTTTTCTAAAGGGGGTATTTCAAGTGGGGGTTTATTTCTTAGTGAAATAATTTCTTGTCAATTGAGCTGTAAGGTTTTATCAGACTTACAGGGAAAGCTGGGATTTTGTTCATTAGCTCACCTGTGAGATCTAATTGCACAGCATTAGGTCCATGTAGTGCTTTTATCATAAATGGTTCTGCAAAGGAATATTTCAATTTCTTTGGGCCTTTTATATTATTGAAATTCAGAGTTGACACTATGACCAAGTCTCCTATTTTTAAGTCAGGTGGTTTATGACTTTTATCTCATCTTTCTTTTTCATACATCTGTTTGCATGGTGTCTTGCTTTGTCAAGCATTAAATTGAAGCTACTTGCTGTTGGGTGTATATCCACTAAGTGCTATTTGAGGGTATCATAAGGGAGTCTTGGATTCCAGCCTTTTTCTAGCATTACAGGTGTCTTTCCAGTTGAAGAATGGATTGATGTTTTATATTCCAGTTCAAGAGCTGGTATTAATGTAAACCAATCATGGGTAAAACCATCAGAATCCTTGAATTCTAGGCCATAAGCACAGAATCCTCTGATCATGTCTTCTAATGTCTGTATCATTCTTTCTGCTAGACCATAATTTAGGGGTGGTAAGTTTTTGAAAATGATAATTTTGTTCCAAACAGGTTATGGAGGTTTGTTCATAATGCTGAAGTGAATTTTTGTGTCTCTATCACTTATGATATTTTGGAATAGGCCTGTGTGGCTAATGAATTTATTAAATATCATTATGGCTGTGTCCATAGCTGTATCATCCTTGTGACATGGTAAAAACATTGGGGTTTTGCTGTATATGTAAACTAATACTAGGCAAGCATTGTAACTTCTGTCTCCTTCTAGAGGTAATTCTGTTACCCAATCCATATGAACTATTTCCCAAGGGTATTTTGGTTCTTGGATTTGGATCATGATCCCAAATTTCTTACCTGTGGCTCTGTTTGCGTTTTGGCATCTGTCATAGGTTTGGCAGTATTCTGCAACATCTTTCTTCCAATTTGGCCACCAAGAGCAGGTTTTTACCCTCTCTAGTGTTCTGTCTTCTGAGAGATGTCCAGGTGCAACACTCTCATGACATTCATGTAGTATAGTTCTTATTAGAGCTATATCTCTTAAAGCCATAACACATGTGTATTTAGCTCTATGGTAAAGGACTCCATCAAAGAGGTGGAATCTTCCTTCATAATATGCTTTTTTCCATGTTTCATCTAGTTTTGATGAAAGTGAAGGGTCTTTAAAGTCTTTCGTTAGAGGTTGGCATAGGATATGGCAGTTTTTATCCATTTTATACCTTTCTTTAACTTGGTTAAAGAATTCTGTGCCTATATCTGTTACCCATATGCCTTCCATATGGTGCTCTTCCTGTGTTACGCATGCTGGATTTTCAGGTGTATTTGCTAGAGCCCATCTGCTAAGAAAATCTGCATTTTTATGAATATTACCAGATTCATGACCTATAGTCATATTTCCTCTATATTCTTGGATGGCAATTTTCCATCTTAACATATGTCTATTTGGGGTTCTCACGTTTAGTAAAGATTTTACAGAATTGCAATCTGTTATTACATCAAACACTGTCCCATGTAAATGGTAGTGTAATTTTTCCAAAGCCCACATCAAACAGCGGCATTCCATTTGGCTTTCTCCATACCTCGCTTCTGTTGGCTTTATTTGTCTTGAAATGAAGCAAATTGGTCCTTAAACAGGTTTGTCATTGATTATTTGTATCTGGTGTAGTGCAGAACCTAGTCCTTCTCCACAAGAATCAATGTATAGTTTGAAGGATAGCTTCCAATCTGGCATTAGAAGAAATGGGGCATTTGTTAAGAAATTTTTCAATTCTTCATATGTCTTAACTCTTAAGTAATTTCATAGACTGTCTGTTGGTCACAGAGGTTATACAATGACTTAGAAGTTCTTGCAAAATCCTCTATATGTTGTCTGTAATAACCAGAAAATCCTAGAAATGATTGCATTTCTTTCTTAGTTTGGGTCATTTGTTTCAATAGTACTGCTGCTACTTTGTTCTTGTCTATACCCAAGCTTACTCCTGATACAACATGTCCTAGTGCTTTCAGTTCACTGTATGCAAAATGACACTTTTTCAGAGAGATTTTCATGTTTACTTGGACTATTTTTTGCAAGACCCTTTCTAGTCTTGATAAGTGACTGTCCCAAGTCTCTGAGCAAATTGTGATATCATCAATATAAATAATCAGCCATCCTTTTGATAATTCTTCAGGCAATATGGTATTCATCATCCTTTGGTAATGGGATGGTGCATTTTTTATACCAAATGGCATTCTGAGATATTCAAAAGTTCCACAGTGGACTATTATCCTTAGTAGTTTCTTGGCATTGTCTGTTAAGACATTTTGATGAAAGCCCTCTAGATCATCTATGGCTGTGAAGAACTTAGGCTGAGATAATTGTGTTAATTTCTCATGGATTTTGGGTATTGGGTATCTGTCAGGAATAGTATAGTTGTTTAGAGCTCAAACATCCCCTACCATCCTTTATTTTCCATTATGCCAAGTTATAATGACAGGTGTAGTGACCTCTACCTGTTCATTATGTCCTACCTTCCTTAATACTCCAAGGTCTATTTGTGTCTTTAATGTGTACTTCCAAAGCTTCACTAGCTCTTGTGCTGGCTGGATAAGCTGGTATTCTTAATAAAGGTGAATAAGGTTTTTCTACATTAAGGATTATGTCTACCTCATGTCCAATTATGGCATCTATTGGTTCCTTGTAAGTTGCAAAGGCATTTTTATATTGAAATAAGAGGTCAATCAATTTTTCTTTGATTTTTATTGTCAATTCATGATTGAATTCTGCCTCTTTTAGCTGTTCAGTTATGAACAAATCCATTTCTGCGCCTTTTTCTTCATTCTTCATAGCTGTAATTTGTCTTTTGTTCTTGAAAACGCCAAATGTTTGTCTTTTATTGTCTCCTATGGTAAAATATCTATATTTTTGGTTAGAGATATCTATGCCATAAATTGGCAATCAGCCATTTCTAAGTATAAAATGGTTACTAGTGCAGTTGTCTATTACTACAAATTCTACTTTCAATCTGATACATTGTGAAGGATGAGGAAAAATGAGTGTTAAGTCAATTATTCCAAGGGGCTTCATGCTTTCACTTGCACTACTAAATTTTACTCCTTGTATTGGTATAAGTTTCCTTCCAGATCTGGTACAATTTTTTGAAAATAACTTTTACCAACACAGGTACAATATGCTCCTGTATTTAAGCTCACTTTTGCCTCTTGGCTTCCCACCATGACAAGACTTATACTTAATTTGCCAGCTGTATATCCCATCCCTTTTGCTGTTTTGGTTCTATACAATTTAGCATCTTGTATGTTTGTGAGGCTTGTATCAGATGTTCCAACTTGTGGTAAGTTTGAATTGACATCCAGTACTTCATATATTAAAACAATATTATTAATTTGTTCATTAATTATATTAATTTAATCACTTCAAGAAGTTTCTGATTCTTCAGTGTCCTTTTCAGAATCAGATTCCTCTTCTTTATCATTGTGGTCCTCTGTTTCCACAATTTCATTGATTTTTGCTTTTTTTAAGGCAATCATTGGCTAAGTGTCTAATACCTCCACATTAGTGGCACTTTCTTTGCTCATTATTGTTGGATGTATTGTTCTTGAGAGTTTCTCTTTATTTATCTTTTTATATAAATGGCTTGTTTGGACTTTTAATGTCCAATTTCTTCAAAGTTCTGCCAATTTTTGTCCTTTTCACTGTCTTGTAGTGCATTGATATACCCTTCCATGGAGCATGGTTCTATACACATGCTTCTCAGAGCATTCTCCAATTCTCTTCCACATTTCTTGAGTATTTTCATGTGTACCATTTTTTGTGACATTTCTGGGTACAGTGCATTTAATCTTTCAACCTGTTTTAAGAACCAAGTCAAAGTTTTATCTTTGTCTGGGTAAAAGAAGCAGTTTTCAAATGCGTTTTCTATTTTGTACCTCCAGGCATTATTAGCCCACTTGGTGATTATTTCTTGTTCCCACCAAGACCAGGTATTTTTGCCATTTGTCTGCCTTATGCTACAATACCATCTTTTTACAGATTTCTCAAACAGTGAGTGTAATCTGGCAGTGATTAATTCATCTGGTATGGCATAATCTCCTTGTAACATGTTGATTGTTTTGATAAATGACATATGGTCATATTCCCCTTCTCCTGTGCATGTTGGTCATTCCTATAATTGAGGTGCGTCCTTCATTAAGACTTGGTTATTGTCTTGATGACTCAAGTCTGTTATGAATGGATTTGTTAATTCTTGTTTTGGTTTAACAGGGCTTCTTATTTCAGAAAATGGGGTTGATAATTTTGGCATATTTAAGTTAGCCTCATTAACTTTATCCATTTTCTGGTAATAAGCCTTATTTCACTTTGAATATAATCTTTCAGATGCAATCTTGCCTCATCACTTTTTTCCAAATGGTCAAAAAGTAATTTTGGTGTGATGAAGTTTTTTCTTAAACTTTTTCTACAGAAATACTTAGTTTGTTCAATCTTTCTGTAAGATTATCAATACTCACATCATAATTGATTGTCAAAGCTTTATCTTTTATGTCTTTTATTTATTTATACAATTCCTGTTGTCCTTGCATTAATTTTTGAGCACTGTCAATTAAACCTTTTGGTTTGTTATTTTCAACAATAAATTTAATTTTTTCAATTTCTTTTTTATTCTGTACAACAATTTTTGTTAAAGAAGATAAATTATTATTCATTTCTTGTAATGATAATAAAATATTTTTAATTTCTTTTAGAGGTAAAATACTATTTTTAATTTCTGTTAAAGTTTTTAAAAAATCTGGGGACAAGGTTATTTCTTTGGGAAATCAGGTTGTCTTATCCTTTGCTCCTCCTTGTCCTTGAATTCCATCAAGGTTCTGGCCATGTTGGAGACATTGTCCATGGCATCTTTTTGGATTTTTGGTATCCTGTAGCTTGGGGAATATGGTTTTCTCCAGTTCTTTTTCTTGTTCTTCTTCCCTTCTTGGGGAAGTGGGTTGGCTTGGGGCTTTCTGGTAGAAGCTACTGGGGCTTCTTCCTTGGTTGCCTCCTTCTTTTTGGCATGGTACTCCTTGATCCTTTTTATTTGAGGTTTGGATGATAGTGGATTCCATCCATTGGAGTATCACTACTTGGTGTATTTGTGGCAACATTTCCCAGTCCTTGTCCTTGTACACTGTGTAGTACTGCTTGTACTGGCTCATTTAAATGTCTATCTGAGGCCTCTGAATAAGATTTGTACCTGTTTGAGTTACTCATACCTAGCTCTAACTCTGGTTCAGACATTGTGGGAATTTCTGGGACTTGCCTTTGGGATAAGGCACTTCCTTGTGTGGATTCTGTTCCACTGGGGATTTTGCCCTTGCTTTTCCCTTTTGAGGGATCAATTCTACCTCTGAGTCCAGCTCCATCTGATTGGATGAAGTATTGGGAGCCTCTTCTGGTAGTAATAATTTAAGAAATAAGAAATAAGAAGATTTCAGGACAAGAATTCTTCTTATGGAAATTTATACAGGAGGTACTCACCTTCAGAGTCCTGAATAGTGGGTCCTGGAAAGTCTAATTCCTTAGCTTTATTTTTATTAATGACAATTAGTGTTGGAGAACTTGGGCAAGTTTCTTCCACAAATCTTTTAACAGTGCCTTGATTGTCCTCTGTTGGATTGTCTTCAAACACTAAAGGAGACAAATGAATATAAGTCTTTTATATAAGAAGTGTTATTTTTGGTAAGATATGGCAATTTTCCATGTAAAAATTGCTTTTATATATTTGAATAAATGAAATGAATAAAAATGAATAAAAATAACTTTTTTTATTGGTTTTTAATATTTTTTATTATATTTTATGTTTTTATTTTCAAAGAATACAATAAAATGAGGATTATTATTTTATGAAATTGATTTATAAAATAATATTTTTTTAATTTACAAAGTATCTCTTTTAATCATTAGAGCCACTCAAAGAAAGTTCTTGCAAGTCTAAGGATGTGAAAAACCATGTGTAAGACAGTACAATTTCTTTTCAAATGCTTCAATAGTTTTTAAAATCAATCAATATAAAGTGATTATATAGTTTTATTATTATAATTATAATTTATTATTTGATAAGCCCAATTAGAATACTTTTAAAGGTCTTTGAAAGTAAATATCAAGGCCAGGCCCCCAAATGTAAGGTTTGACTATGAAACAATAAGTAAAATTACTAATATTTTACTTATTGTACTATGAATGTCCTTATAAATAAAATAAATAAGATAAAGAATAATTAGAATAATAAAGAATCATTATAATTATGGCGTAAAAATAATTATATAATATAATGAATATAATAATATAATTTATATTATAAAAAAATAATATAAGATATAAATATATTAATATAAGATAATTAATATATTAACAAGCACTTTCTTATTGTTACCAACAAATAATGAAGGCGTAAAAAATTGTTTTTTATTAATAAAAAACAATTAATAAAAATACTGTTAGCAATATTAAAGCTATATATTAATATAAATACTTTCTATATCAATTGAAGAATTATTAATAGTAATAATAGCAAGAAATTATTATAATAAGAGAAAATAACCTACTCTTGATTCTTAATATGATCATTTTGGATGAATTTACGCCAAATAAAGTAAATAAAACTTATTTAAATTGTATTTACAAATAAAAATAAGAGAAATCACAAATTTTCTTGATTTTATGTGGAAATGAGATTTTTAAGAGAATTATAGCAAAACAGCAGAACAATTGAAGTAATCACGTCAAACATGAAGATTATAATAAAGCTTACCTTCATTATTTGATAATATACAAGATTTATATATAAAGAATAAAGATTTTACCCTTTGATTTAGTTGTTTCAATGTTTTGATACATCTGAGGGGAAAATAGAGTAAAAAGAGCTCTATTTATAGTAAATATCTCCCTTCTAGAGTCCAGTAGGCTTCTAGTACACATTTATTGATGGTATCTACTAGAACTAATAAGTACTTTAAGGTTTAGTAATGATTACATCATGATCAAACCATCTTATCTCATTATTATGCCATCATTTAGAGTTATCACTATAACTCTAAAGTTGATAACATCCTAGTCTTGGCAGAAGCCTAAACTTTGTGGATTCTATTAGTATTATTCATAATATAATAGTATTCACCAGTTTTATCACTTATATAACTGTCAAACTTAAAATAAGATTACAGTGAGTGATAATAAATGATCAAATTTAAGCTTAACCTTTGATCATTAATAAATTTTGAGTTATACACACTACAGCTATTCTTAGAGTTGATTCTGATAGCTTGGAATGTACTCATTGAACTGCCAAGAGAAATACATTACATCATCAAAACTCTATTTTTGATGATTTTTCTTGTAACTCATCTTCTCTGTCAAAATTTAATATTTTAAACTTCAAACCATGATTTCAAGGGGTTATACCTTGAATACTATAATAGAAATTAAATCATTCTTCACAAATGAACTGGTAGAATCTGATGGTCTACTCTTTTTTAA
The DNA here is from genome assembly GCA_023105745.1 of Austropuccinia psidii. Lineage (NCBI taxonomy): Eukaryota > Fungi > Basidiomycota > Pucciniomycetes > Pucciniales > Sphaerophragmiaceae > Austropuccinia > Austropuccinia psidii. The sequence goes on along the minus strand of JALGQZ010000013.1, from coordinate 29,775,629 downwards.
GTTTGGACCACTTTCACAACAAAGTGGTCAACAGCTCCATTGATTTTAATCAATAATCTATTACAAGTTTTAGCCTTGTTTATAGGTTGTGAAATAAAGTTCATATCTGTGTTTGTACAGTAATTACATGGTGCCTTTATTTTTGGTTTATCTTTTTATCTTTTATATTTCAAAGGATATTAGCTAAAAACCATGAATATATGCATTGACCAAAAAAGTGCATATATTCAGCTTAATGTCACAACCATGGCAATTCCCCTCCTTGGATCCCCATATGGCATATCAAGCCATAGTTCTCTTATGGCCAATTGGCCATATCCATCACCAGTGGCCAATATGGCCACGTCATCATCTTATGGACCTTTCATGGCCATTTGTGTTTTGGAGCCTTCATGGCCCTTCACCTCAATCCAGAACCCATAGCAGCAATTTATGCCCAAATGGGTATTTCTGGTCATTTCCCTCAAAACCAGGGGAAATGGCCCAAATGGCTGTTTTTGGCCATTTGGGCTCATAATGCGCATTTTTGCGCATTTGCGCACTTTTTGCGCACTTTGCGCACTTTTGCGCATTTTGCGCATTTTTACGCACTTTGACGCAAAGTGTCCAAAAGACACTTTCCCGCCTTTTGGGCCAGTTTTTGGCTCAGAACCCAAAAGTGGCCAAAAACCCCAAAGGGCCCAGAAACACCTTTACAAGCTCTGAAGCCATCACACCCATCATTTTTCCCTCTGCCTTTCCATCTCAAGACCTTTGGACGTAATCTTCTTGCCAATGAACCAATATACCATAAATGATGTTATATATCATTGTACATCATTGTTCAACAGCAATTCAATGGTGGCAATATCAAATGGTCATTTCAACATTCCATCATCTCAACCCATCATCAAGGCACCCAATCATTCAGAGGAATCATCAAGGCTCAAGAGCAAGTGTTTCAGCGTCAAAGACCAATGACGCCATCAAGCAGTCATTGGTTATTCTCACTCCAAGTATTCCTTCCAATGGAATACTGTCAATTCATTCTCAAAGTGTATTCAAGAGGCAGTGCCAACAGAAGTTGTCAAGTGTCAAAGCTCCACTCAATCCATCTTGGCAACCATATTCATTTCAATACAGTCTGGATCCACCAAGAACTGTATTTCATTTCCAAGCATGGGAAGTTCATTCAACCCAATTCAATTTCAATATTAGCCAGCTGTATCAATTCCCAAAACAATCAATACAGCCTCAAGGATCAATACAGATCAGTTTTAAGCCTGAAGAACTCAAGCTCCCAACTTTTCACATATACCAGCTACCCTTTCCACCCTGGGGGGTTTTTCCCCAGTTAATTAATATACTTTGATTTTATTTTATCTTTATTTTCTTTTCATTTTAGTTAAGCAAATACTGATATTATTAAGTCAGTCATTTAGCACCTTTCTCTTTCTCTTTCTTCGCCTGTCAATGGATATTTGGTGGTCATATCCTTACTCATTCCATTATTCATTTTTGGCAGGTTGAAACAGTGATTAAGGACTTACTTGGTTGGCTCTTTGGCCATTTGGCTTCCCTTTCCTCTTTCCATCTCATCTTGTACCTGCATATCTTTTAGAGGAATCCATTCTTATTATTTCATTTCTTTATTCTTTGGAGTTTTCCAAGTGAGTTCCCTGATTGCTGAGTGCCAGGCCACTCTTGTATTTCCACTAGAGCCCCTGTGAGACTTAATTCCTTAAGTATTGACTTTAGAGAATAGATTTATAATTGTTTTATGTGTGAATTTATATGGAGAATCCAATGTTACAGTTTATTCCACATGTTGCTTGATTGGGGTCTGAGTTAAATAAGGTTTTATACCTTTTTCAAGGTATTAATACTTATTCTTCAGTAATTTTTGACTTTTCAGATATGCCATAAAAATGACATATGTGTATTTTACCATGAGGAATCTAATGGTATGATTTTTTCACATTTTTATCCATTATATTCTGAGGTAATTCAGATTTTGTATCTATTTATGGTATATTTACTAGTCTTTGAGATAATTATTATAACTATAATTATTACAGAAATTTTGTTGTGACCTTTTTCGATATGTGGTCAAATTCCAGAGGCTCACATGGATTGTATGAATACTTAAGCATGCATTTTAGTATCAAGAATGCACCTTCACATGTTGTGGAACTCATTTTAGTGTGGGATTGTATAAGGCAGTCATTGAGAGGGAAATCACAGTTAAAACATTTTGAATTTCTGAATTATCCTGTAACCAAGGGTGCTAAGGTGTATCAGCTGCCCCTTTAATATAATAAATAATCTCCCTATAGAGCTCACAAATTGATTTTTAAAATTGTAAGCTGTGTCTATGAAGCTGTTGATAATATTACTATTAATCAGAAGTACTATGATTGTTCTTATGAAATATAATAATAAAATATTATTATTATACCTACAATTAAATAATGGAAGAATTATTTCTTTTACATGTTATATACTACTAGTGATTATAGCAGTAAGCAGTAATTTTCTACAAGAATCAATGACAAGAAAGATTTAATGATAAAAACTTCTTTTATTAAAATAATAAAATTATTTAAATATATAATTATCTTTTACAAGAATAATTATAAGGATAATTCTTGAATAAAACTATCACTAGAGAGAAATGTTAAGAATTGAGATAAATTACTCATTATTAATCCAATGAAACTTTTGGATGATAATAGTAGAGAAATTTGACGTGGAATTGTGGATTTAATGGATCAAAATTGATTTATAACAGTATTACAACAAATTATAGTTGATTTCTATGATTTCACATCTTTAAAATTGATTTCTGAAAGAATAAAACACTTAAGAAATAGTCTTAACTAATACTTACTTGTTTGGTAATAAAGGCATAATATAATAATGTGATTCTTCTCTGGAAAAAACAACAAGAGGAGACCTCTTTTAAGTCTAAGACAGCTCACAGAGGCGGGCCATGGAGCAAACGGAGAAACCAGTGAGTGAGAAAACAATAAATCTTTTTGGATTATTGATTGCATCATTTGTTGTCATGTAAGATTATCATAATTACTTAATTGAGACTTTTATGTGAGTACCAACCCATTTATGGTTAATAATATAAGGAGTAACAACTCTAAATCTTCTTCTATTCCAAAATAATAATTGATTTCTCAAAGTTATCAATGTTATTGGAAATTTCATCACAGAATATATTTTCTGTAAAATTTTAAAGATTCTGTGTTTCATGTGGAATCATCAAAAATGGACTGTAAGTAAACCTCTTAATTTTACATATAAAAGTATAATTCCTTTTGGCTTTTATATGAATTATACAGTTCTCAATTGGTCCTGAAAGGTTCAGAAATATTCATTAAGAATTGTATTTTTAAGGAATTTTTGAAGTTTTAACCTCAATTCTACGTAGAATTGCAAATAGCAGTATATGGCTGGTTGCTATGAGGTAAATCGATGGATACTAGTCCCAAAAAGGGTTTTTATTACTCTTTTGGGGTTTATCCATGGAAGTAATTAATAATTGACATGGTTACAGGAGTCTAAGTTGTTCTTTACCTCCTTGGCATGTCAAAATAGCAGGTTATTTGCTAATTTCTTATCATTTACTGTAGTTGTAACATGGTAACCAATTTCTAAAAAGGTTTTAGTTTACTAATTGGGCCAAGATCAGCCATGGATCCAAGATTTGGAGCTGTCCATGCCTCAGAGGCCTCAGAAGCTGGGTACCATGGCTCTCTTTGATGTCTTTTGTCACCCTTGCATATTTGTTACATCAAAATAGAATTTTAAGCTTAAAGTGAGATATCCACTATGGGTGTACCAAAGGTGTATGCCATAATACAATGATATTAAGTTCCAAAAACATGAATAACACTCTTCTTAGTGTATATGTAACATGGGACTTCTCACATTCCCATTATTTGGCGTGAAATGGAGAAAAAAAAATCACAATTCCTTTATGTGGTATTGAAGTATTTTCCATATTACCACCTCATAGAATTAACTTGAGCTTATTCACCCTATGGAGCTACCCTAGGCAAATATTTGTGTAGAATCCAAATCTGGCCTTAAGTCCATGGATTTACTTACTAAATACAGACTTATTCATCTTTTCTGAAATCAAAAATGATGAATTTTGAATATATGCATGACTTATGGGTTATGCATAATTCAAAAAGTATTTTTAAAGATAAGTGTGGCCTATTTGGTATGTAAATCATACCTCAAGTCTTGTCACTTTAAGATTTATATTGATACATCAGGAGATGAGATGGGTGCTTCACTTCATCAAGTGCAAATTATAAATCAAAAATCTGTAGAAGAACCCATATGTTTCATATCTAGGCAGATCAAACCTACTGGTACCAGATATGGGGAAAGTCAAATGGAATGCCTATGCCTTGTCTGGGCCTTGAAGAAACTTAATTATTTTATTGAAGGATGTATTTTTGGAGTGATGACAGATTTTACTGCTTTTAAATCACTTTTAAACATGAAAAAACCCAACACACATATGCTCAGATGGCAAGTAGACATACAGGAATATAGGGGTAATATGACCATTGTACACAAAGATGGTAATATTCATAAAAGTGTAGATGAACTAAGCAGATGTCCATTACCAAATGACCTTTAAAATTCTGCATATGTGCCAGAAGAAGCTTCCCCACAAATCCCAATTGAAGCAATCAGGGTTACAGACCTTAACACTACATTTTTTTGAGGAAGTAACGAATAGTTATACTCAGGATAGGAATTGTAGCATCCTATGAAAATTACTTACTAAAGACTCTAAAGATAATTCCTTACTACATGCCTTAGATGAAATATGAAGGAAACGTATTATGAAGGAATATTTCATCTACTTGATGGTATAATTTACTATAGGACTAAACACACATGTGTAATGACAGTTGTAGAAAGATCCCTAATCAATCTTTTACTGAAAGAACTCCATGACAGCCCCTTCTCAAGACACCTATCTGAGGACAGAACAAGGGAAAAATTCAAAACCTGTATATGGTGGCCAATTTGGCAAAAGGATGTTGCAGATTATTGAAAAACCTGTGACAGATGTCAAAAGGAAAATAAATTCACTGGAAAAAGACTTGGAAATATGCTCAAAATCCAGGAACCCAGAAGACCTTAGAAAATTGTCCATATGGATTGGTTAACTGGACTACCACCAGGGGCTGATAGAAGCTATGATAAATGCCTAGTGATTGTTGACAGGTTCAGTAAGACTCCAATCTTTATACCATGTCGCAAAGATAATACAGCCATGGATACAGCTCTTCTGATATGGAATAGAGTAGTATCATGGACTGGTATATTCACAAAATTCATAAGGGACAGGGATCCCAAACTCACCTCAGCACTATGGACAAACCTTCACCAACTATTTTGAACAAAATTTTCCTTCTCTACAGCTTACAGCCCACAAACTGATGGTCTAGATGAAAGAATGATCCAAACCTTAGAATATACGGTCAGAACATTTTGTGCCTATGGCCTAGAGCTCAAATATTGTGATGGATTCACCCATTATTGGTGTAACCTTATACCAATATTGGCATTAGAATATAAAAAATCCATTCATTCCAGTATCAATCAAACTCCTGATATTATAGAAAAAGGATGCAATCCCAGACTACCGCAAGATTTGTTGAGGAAGGATTTGGTTGAGATACATCCTAAAGCTTCTAGCTTCAAAGGCATTCTAGACAAAGCTAGAAAGAATGCAATAAGGTTCATGGAGGACTCATTTGCATATGCAAAAGACAAAGGGGACAAATCACATGCTACTCTAGACTTCAAAGTAGAAGATCTAGAACTTGTATATACCAATAACTTCAATAACATCAAAAGATGTAAGAAGAACAAAGATTCCTTTGTAGGAAATTCTTTTATCAAGGCCCTCCATGGGGAAAATGCTTTTGAAGCGGGATTTTCTGACAAGCTTAGTAATAAGCATCCTACATTTCCAGTAAGTCTGATAAAGCCTTAAAAGTCTTGTGATGCTGAAAAATTCCCCTGGTGGCACAAATTTCTCCAGAAAATACCCCCTGTTGAATCATCTGGTGTGAAGAAAATTGCCAAAGCTCTCAAAGAAAAAAAATTGGGAACTAAGAAAGGAAGGGAGTACCTTTCCAGGTACAGCAACCCAAGTTGTGAAGATAAATGATTACCAGAAATAGACATAGCTGAGGCTACCAAACTTCTTAGAAGGTTCAGACAAACTATAAATAACAATATTAAAAATTAATATTCTTTTTTAGGGGGAGGGAATGTGAGGCTTAGAGGTATTCTAATATACCCAAAAGACCACAAATAATAAAACAAGATACAATTATAAATAATATGAATTTATTTATATTATCAAAACAAAAATTAAAATATACACGTAAATTTATAAACAAAAAATTGAAATTTAATTATAATTGAAAATAAAATTACATTGAAATTTAAAATTGTGAAAACACATTTTTACTTGAAAAATTTAAGTAAAAATGAATTTTTAACAAAATTACTGAAATTAAGATATTTTTTGGAAAAAGTTAGATAAAAATTATTATAACCTCTTATCTTATAAATGAACTTATGAAAATTACTTCACCATTGGCTTCCTCATAAAAAATAAGGTGGGGTCACCTCTGGGTGAAATTTCTGAAACTTGACTCTAAATAAGCTTAAATTAAGTTTTCAGTAGTTTCTGTATGAAAATTGAAGATCCTCAAAAGCTCAATTTAATTCACACCACATGTGGTTTTAACAATCATTTTTTGTGACAAAATTGAGTGGTGGTGTGTAGCTTAGAAGTTATGAGGAATTGAAGTATTTTCAATTGAAATGTCAAAATGTGTACATGTATTACAAAAGTGAACTGTAATTTACATATGAGGTATCAATTATTACAGTTGTATACTGTAAGAACTAAACTGAATTTAATATGTAAGCTACAAGTATAATTCATGATGAGTAATTAAAGAAAAAATAAATTGGAAAGATTAATACTGGGGGGGAAAAGGAATCTTGGCTCCAAGGGTGCCAGACTTCCCCAAATTCCTTGCTGAAAGTCATGAGTTGTCAAAATTCACACAAAATTTCATCACTTTTGGCCCAGAATTGAGCTACAGGGTCTGTGAGTCATTTGATGATGAGGTTTTGATACCAACCAGGTAAGTTTTAACTGTTTCCAAGAGGGTTAAGTTACCCTTATGTTAAAAAAGTCTTTGTAAAAACTGTTTTAACTGATTTTGAAGTCTCTTAAACAAATTCTTATGTTCTTTGAAGGCTTTAAACCAGGTATTACTATAGAAATGGCTGATTTAAGGGTCTAAAATGGCTGAAAATACCAAAAACTTGCTAAAACCAACCCTTTTTTGGTCCAAACAAGGGTTCAATTATGCCATAATTGAATTTTCTGTTGTCAGAATTTTTTTCAAAATTGAAAATAGTAAGTTTTACTTTTGAAGTAAGAAAATTGGTGGCCATATAAAAATGTCTCCTTTGCTCCACTTTTCTCTTCATGTTAGAATCTTTTCCTTTTATAATTTGTTTAAACACTCTTGAACCAACCAACAAACAATTACAGCCAGCTTTATTACATAATTTTAAACCCTTTAAGCGCCCAAAGAAATTATTATAATCATTGTTTGTAAATTTCATAATTATTTTTACCCTTGAACTGCCCCATAAGTGAATTAAATCATCTTTCATCACTGTTAACTTTGTCACTTTGTTTCAAACTTCATTCTAGTCATTTTTAAGTGTGTTTTCTATTTAATAATATTTTTCAAGACTTTGTTCTTATATTAATTTCCTGCAGCTCTTTGCTCAATTAATTCCAATTGAAATTGCTGTTGACAAAATTCCTTTTGTAGCCTCAAACATATCTTGTAAAATATTTTTGGATAAATTTTCATTTTTGGTAAAACAATGAATCTTTATAATATTTATAGAGTTAAAAGCAATAGATTTGGTGTTTTTTCTCTTAGAACTTTTAGATCTTAATCCTTTCAACTGAAGTTTACGTTATAAAATTTTGAGGACAGGCAAATTACTTCATTTTTAATCAGATTTTCATATTTGACCTTACAAAGATTATACATCAAAAATACTGATAATGTTTCAAATAAGGAAAAGTATTTATTGAATTGATTAATTTAATTTAACATAATTTTTTGTAAACTTTTGAAAACATATTTAATGCAATATAGTTTGCAAAATTTAACCAAATAATATTATAATTCTCAAAAAGACAATACCCTCAACCAAAAAGAATCAAAATATAAAATCAAAAAAATTTCAAGTTTATTCATCTTAATAAAATAAGATATTTTTCATTTTATTCAAAAAACTGAATCATAAACATTTATTCTGAATTTATTTTATACCCAATTTATTAAAAAAGATTTCTGTATCAGGAGAAGAAAATATCTTATTTTGACTCAAAGTATAAGCTTAAATTGAAATGTAATGAATATTTTTAATAATCTTAATACTCTGGGACAAAATTATGAATAGTGTTGAAGGACATTAGAGGCTGTTAAAAAAAATAATAGATTCTTCCAAACAAAGGAATTAGTTTTTCTTTGATATTTAATATTTTTCAGCTTTAAAATTGAATTAAATTGTATTTAAGAATAATCTTAATAATATAAGGACATAGGAATAGGTTACAATGTATATTTAGACCAATTTTGTAATACAAAAAAGTTAAAGACCAATTGGGGGAAGCCTTTATTCTATTTATCATTTTATAATGAATCTGTTTTCAGTTTAAGCTATATCAGATTTAATTGAAAAGCTTATATTATAAATAAATTATCTTCCAAGAAAACCTTTCTTAAGATATTTTTCCCAGTAATAGAAAACCCATATTTTGAAATGATGATGAACCCAATGAATTAGTGAACCTAAAAACTATTTATGAATGGAAAAGGTGTAAAATTGGATGAAAATAAAATTTTAATATTCTCTAAAATTCTTGATAAATTCAATAATATTACAAAAAATTTAAAAAAATAACATAGTCCTTTTAAAAAATGATTTTATGTTGAATGACATCTTTTCTTTGTGTGGACTCCATCATTTCATGGCAACTTGATCTGTATATCTTGATATAATTTCTCTGTTAAGGTAGTAGCTACTGATTTAATAGCTTTTGAGATAGCAATCTATAGGAAAAGTACTTAAGTATACATTCTCAAGTAACAGCTTAAGGGATTGAGAGAGGTTATAAACCTCAGGAATAAGCCAGGCACAATATATTTATGAAGATAATCAAATGAGGCATGCTTCCATCTTTGGTTTTAGTCAAATAAATAATTGCCTTATATCTTTACTTGTCTCGAGATAACTGTATAATCAGAAATTGAAACAATTTCTTTTTCATCTAAACAATACCCTCCACCACCCTTCCCAAGATTTCAAATTTAACTATGAGCTTCATTCCTTTGAAGTTTTTTCTTTCATCTCTGAAATTATGCTTTACTCTATTTTTAAGCTTTTATCTATTTTTCATTATATTCTTGATTATTTTCAAGTAATATTTGAAATTAGCTACCACAAAAGGTCTAAAGGGTTTGATAATTTGTCAATTGATGAGTGAAATGATTAAATAAAGATTTAACCCATGTGTTCTGGAAGATATTTCAAGTAATATTACATTTTAGAATTTATAATTTATTCAACAAAATAAAACGCATGAGAGAATCTCACAAAAAAGAGATATGATATCAATTATAAAAAAAACATATCCTTGAACCAAGGAAAGTTAATTTTATACTAAAGAACAATTATTTGAATGTGGTATTTAAAAATAAAAAAATTCAAAAATAAAGACTATTAATTGTCCAAAAAGAAGGTCAAAATTCTGAAACTATTATCATTGTGAGCCTTGAGGTATGTTTTATGTATGCAAATAGGCCACAATTATCTTAAAAAGAAATCTTTAATTATGCATATATCCAAAATTCATCATTTTTGATTTCAGAAAAGATGAATACCTTTTCATTGAGTAAGTAAATCCATGAATTTAAGGCCAGATTTGGATTCTACACAACAATTTACCTAGGGTAGCTCCATAGAGTGAATAAGCTCAAATTAACTCTTTGAGGTGGTAAAATGGAAAATACTTCAATACCACATCATCAATACCACATAAACGATCTGTGAAAACTTTTGTTTTTCTTAATTTCACGCCAAAATAATGGGAATGTGAGAAATCCCATGTTACATATACACTGAGAATAATGTTATTCATGTTTTGAGCACTTAATATCATGGTATTCTTACATGGACGTTTGGTACACCCATGGTGGATATCTCACTTGAAGCTTAAATTTCTATTTTGACCTGAAAAATAAGCAAGGGGGACAAAAGACATCAAAGAGAGCCAGGGTACCCAACTTCTGAGGCCTCAGAGGCGTGGACCGCTCCAAAGCTTGGATGCATGGCTGATCTTGGCCTAATTGGTAAACTAAAGCCTTTTGGGAACTTGGTTACCATGTTACAACTACTGTAAATCTTAAGAAAATAGCAAATAACCTGCTATTTTGACGTGCCAAGGAGGTAAAGAGCTCCTTAGAATCCTGTAGCCATGTAAATTCTTAATGAATTTCCATGGATAAGCCCCAAAAGAGTAATCAAAAATCTTTTTGGACTTGTATCCATTGATTTACCTCATAGAAACCAGTTAAACACTGATATTTGCAATTGTACATAGAAATGAGGTAAAAACTTCAAAAATTCATTAAAAATACAATTCTTAATTAATATTTCTGAAACTTTCAGGACCAATGGAGAACTGTATTATCTATGGTAAAACAAAAAATAATTACAGTTTTACTAGTCAAATTAAAAGTGTTACTTACAGTCTATTTTTGACTATTCTACGTGAAACACTGAATCTTCAAAAATTTACAGTAATTACAGCCTGTGATTAAATTTCCAATAACATTGATACCTTTGATAAATAAATGATTATTTTAGAATAAAAGAAGATTTACAGATGTTACTCCTTTTATTCTTAACCATATTGGGGTTGGTAGTCACGTAAAAGCATCAATCAAGTAATTATGATAATCTTACATGACAACAGATGATGCAATCAATAATCCAAAATGGTTTATTGTTTTCGCACTCACTGGTTTTTCAGTTTGCTCCATGGCACGCCTCTGTGAGCTGATTTTGACTTAAAAGAGGCCTCCTCTTGCTGTTTTTTCCAGATCATCATCTTATTATTCATTTAAACCATTATTACCAACAAGTAAGTATTAGTAAAGCTATTCTTAAGTGTTTTAAATCTTTCAGAATCAATCAGAAAGAATTCAAATCATAGAATCCAACTATATATTGTTGTAATACTGTTATAAATACATTTTGATCCTTTAAATCCACAATTCTATGTCAAAGCCCTCTATCTTATCTTTCAATAAGTTCTTTGGAATATTAGTGAGTGGTTTATTCTTAATTCTTAAAGTTTTTCTCTAAATAATTAGTTCTATTCAAGAATTATATTTATAATTATTTTTGCAAAAGATAATTATATATTAAAATAATTTTATTATTTTAATAAAAGAAGTTTTATCATTAAAATCTTCTTGTAATTGATTCTTGTAGACAATTATGGCTCACTGTTAAAATCACTAGTAGTGTTTAACATGTGAAAGAAATAATTCTTTAATTATTTAATTGTGGCTATAATGATATTTTATTATTATATTTCATAAGAACAGACATAGTACTGTTGATTAATAGTGATATTATCATCAGTTTCATAGTCAAATCTTACAATCATGGTTAGATTCCTGGGTATTTTAAATAATATAGAAGCAAAAAAAAGAGTTTCTTTTTTGAATATCCTTGGCAGATTCTCACTATACTATCTTTGATGAGGGCTTCTTGGGGAGTAAAAGAAATAAACTTGAGTAATCAAGAAATGAACTTGAATGAAATCATTCAAAAAATAATTACAATACATCAATAAGAATAATAAAAATTGAAAAGTGTGAACCTTTGAGATATGACCACATACCCAAAAAGGTCACAAGAAATATTTAATATAATTATACATTAAAAATAAGTACCTTAAAGCTACAAAAATACCATAAATTGGTATAAAACTTGGGTTAACTTAAAAGCCAATGAATAAACATGTAAAATATATTACACCATTGGATTCCCCATGGTAAAATACACATATACCATTTTTATGGCATATCTGTAAAGTCAATATTTAATAAGTTATAAGTAATAATACCTTATAAAAGACACAAATCCTTATTTATTTCAAAAGCCAATGAAACAACATGTAAAATAAATGGTACCATTGCATTCTCCATAAAGATCCACACATAAAACAATTAATAAGCTAAGCTTCAAAATCAATACTTAAGGAATTAACCTGAATATATGCACTTTTTTGGTCAACGCATATATTCAAGGATTTTAGCTAATATCTCTTGAATTATGCATGATCAAGTGATGAACCAAAAATAAAGTCATCACGTAATTACTGTAGGACTACAGATATGAAGTTCATTCCACAAGCTATAAACAAGGTTAAAACCTGTAAGGAATTATTGATTAAAATCAACAGAGCTGTTAACCACTTTGTTGTGAAAGTGGTCCAAACTTAAAAAAAAGTAGACAGTTAAATTCTACTAGCTCATTCGTGAAGAATGATGTATTTTTTATTATAATATCCAAGGTATAACCCCTTGAAATCATGGTTTGAAGTTTAAAATATTAAATTTTGACAGAAAAGATGAGTTACAAGAAAAATCATCAAAAATATAGTTTTGATGATGTAATGAAATGCTCTTGGAATCATAATGAGGTTATGCCAAGATTTTATAATTCACTCTCTAAATGGCTGTAGCATGTAAATCTTAAACGTTATTAAGGATCAAAGTTTGAGCTTAATTTGATCATTTATGATCACTCACTGTAACCTTAAATTAAGCTTAACAGTCATATGAGTGATACAATTGGTGAATAATATTAGTTTATTATTAAAACTAATAAAATCCACGAATTTTGGGGTTTTTCCAAGCATTTGACATCATCAAACTTGGAGTTATAGTGATAACTCTAAATAATGGCGTAATAATGATATAATATGGTTTGATCATGATGTAATCATCTCCAAACCTTAAACTATTGATCAATCCTAGTGGATATGATCATTACATGCCTACTAGAAGCGTGTTGGACTCTAGGAGGGAGGTATTTACTATAAATAGAGCTCTTTTTACTCTGTTTTCCCCTCAGACGCATCAAAAACATTAAATCAATACAATAAAAAGGTAATTTCTTTATTCTTTATATATAAAACTTCTATATTATTAAAGACCAAAGTTCATCTTTCTTATAATCATCAATTTTGACGTGATCAAATCATTTGTTTAATTGTTTTTTTAAGAATCTCTCTAAAACTCATTTCCACGTAAAAATCAAGAATATTTGTAATTTCTCTATTTTTTATTGTAAATACAATTTGGATAAGTTGTATTTATATTATTTGGCGTAAAATATCTCAAAATTATTATATTAAGTATTAAAAGTAGGTTATTTTCTCTTATTATAATAATTTTCTCTCTATTATTCTTTTAATAATTCTTTAATTAATATAAATAGTATTTATATTAGTTTATAGCTTTAATATTAGTAATATCATTGTTATTAATTGTTTTTTATTAATAAAAAACAATTTTTTTACGCCTTTTTTATTTGTTTGTAACAATAATAAGGTGCTTTGAATATATTAATTATTTTATATTAATATATTTATTTTATTATATTATATTTTATAATATAAATTATATTATCATACTTTATTAATAATATAATTATTTTTACGCCATAATTATAATAATTCTTTATTATTATAATTCTTTTTATCTTATTTATTTCATTTATAAGGACATCCATAGTAAAATAAGTAAAATATTAGTAATTTTTACTTATTTTTTCATAGTCAAACCTTACAAAAAGTAAGTTAAATTATCTGGAATCTCCAAGAATTCAGATCCTGAAAAAAGAAGATCCTTTTTAATATCCTCTTATTTTATATCAACACAGATCAAGGTCCCATTTATTGAAATTGAACAAAATTTCTACTTTAATTCAAATAAATTTATAACTATTTTAATTCATCAAGATACTTCTGGAAACTGTTCAAACCTTTTAATATGAATTAAGTAATATTTTTATTCTTGAAACCCATCAAAATTTATCCCAATCAGGTGGAAATAATGATACAAATGGAAATCAAACCATTCAAGATAAATTCATGGGTATGGATGAAGAGGAGTTGGAAGAGGTTGAAGATATCAGATATTATTTCAGTATTAATATATAGATATGGTTATATCACTTGACCAAATTTTGCTTGAAAATAATAAAAATCATGTTTTCAGTAGAGATTTGGAACATAAAACTACAACAACTCATCAACTCATATGTCAGTTCATTTCTTAATAGTTTTTACTCAATATTAACCAATTCAGAAACTAAAAAATAAAGTATCAAATAAAATTAGTTGTGCTATCAGGAACTTAAGATTTTTCAATCAAAGTAGATATATTATTGAATCATAAGGTAGGGTATTTCATTATTACGTCATTTTGATTATAAAAAATAATTATAAATATGGAAAGGATAATTAATATTATGATATTATAAAATCTGAATATCAATAACCATGAAAAAATTTGCTAAGCCTTCTTGCAGGTGCTGCATTTGGAAAGTGGTTTGAACCCAGAAAAGTAAATTCTTGGACCCATACTTGGAACTAAGTTGAACCCAGAATCTCATTATTTGTTGCTATTCAAAAATCTTCCAAGCCACTGGAAGATTACAAAGTTTTTGTGCTCCATCCTTTTTCTCTTTGTGTTGATAAGTTATATTCCATTTTATTTGTACTGTATTGGAAAATTTACATGGAAAAATATTTTCAATTCAATTTATCATTTCATCAAAGTTTGATTTTTCATAAGAAATGTGTCTTACAGCTATATGTGTTCTGGAAAGGTTATTTTTCTCATTTAAAGTCTTCGATAGAAAAATAATATTTCAAATAAATAAAAGGTACAAGTAAACTAATCATTCTCTATATTCATGAGATAGTGAAGCTGAATCTTATCACACTTAAATCAAGGCTCACTACAGTATTCTGGGTAAACAACTTGTTTTCAGTAACATGTTATTTGGGTATTTCTTCTTCAACATGCTCATTTTTTTCAAAAATTATATTGCAAATTTCAACCCAAATCTGCATAATGAAAAAGAGGCTATCATGTTGGTTTTTAGTGATTTCATTATTTTTAATTTTTCCAAGTAGTATGGAAGGAAAAAATTGAACATTAATCCTGTGGAAAAACTAGTTTATCAACTTCATTCTAATCATCATTTCATTTTTTTTCTATTTTTGATCCTGTTATTTTTTCTTTTTCATTTTGGTTCATTTTATGTTATTCAAGTTTTTTTTTGTGTTTTTATTAAAATGTTATGTGATTTATTTTAGTGACAGGATCTGTAAAGAATTTTACTGTAAGCTTCTTGGTAAAACTTGTAATGTAACATGCTGCACAAAGCCTAGGCCTCCTTTTTTAATAAAGTCAATAATTGTCAAATTCTTTACAGTACAAGGCTTCAAAGCCCCCTGTACTGTAGCTTTCTCAAAAAAAAGGAAAATTGACAACTATAGAAAAAAAATTAAGAGAAAAAAATGATAAAAAAAATACAAATAAAAAAATAATAAGTTAATTACAAGACTTGTATTTTACTGTATATGACTACCATCGTTGTCTCATACCTCTTGGAACAAAATTACAACACAATCCAAAAAAACATCAGAAGGAGGATGAATTTTAAGGAGGAACCAAAAAAATAACAATAAAAATTTCATATTTTGAACCTTTTAGATATGAAAACATATCCAAAAATGTCACAAAAAATATTACAGAACTTATTTTAATGATATAAATTAAAATTCTAATCTTGAAAACAATTAAAATGAGTAAAAACACCATACAAAGAAATAAATGTTTTGATTATCTCAGAAATGAATTTATAAACATGTCATATAAACTGTAACATTTGATTTACCATCAATAAATACATATATTACTCTTTCATTGGATATCTTCAAACCCAATACTTACTGAGATAACTGGATATATACACCTTTATGATCAGTACATATATTCATGATTTTTAGCTTTTATTGGCTGAAATGATCATAATAAGGACTTTTTTAAAGCTGAAAGTTACCACAAAATTTCTGTAAGAATAAATATATAAAATTTATTTGGAAAGCTATACACAAGGTTAAGAATAATAAGTATAAATTTGTCAAAATAGCAATACCAGTTGACTACTTCAATTTACAAGTGGTCAAAACCTAAATGAAAGTGGATATTCAGATTCTCCTAGCTCATAAATGAAGGACGAAGGAATTTTTAGCATGATATTCAAGGTATAACCCTATTAAATCATGGTTTAAAGTCTAAAATAGCAAATTTTGACAGAAAAGATTAATTACAAGGAAATCATAAAAATTAGAGTTTTGATGATGTAATAAGATCCTCTTGGAGCCTTGGCAAGGAAATTTTAATATATTAGAACTCACCCCCTGAATTGCATTTTTGTGGAAAAAATAAAAGGTATTAAATATTAAAGTTAAGGCTTAAAAATGATCATTTTTGATCTTTGACTGTAACCTTATTTTAAGCTTGAAGTTGAATAGGAGATAAAACTGGTGGATCTTGGTATTTTATATTTGATACTATATTAATCCACTAAATTAAGGCATATTCCAAACTCCTTATGTCAGAAAATTAGAGTTACAGTGATAACTTTAAAAAATGGTGTAATAATGACATAATCATCACAAAAACTTAAAATATTGATCAATTACAGTGGATGAAATAAGTACACTTCTACTGGAAGGATCTACACTCTAAAAGGGCCTTTTATTCTACTATTTTTCCCTAAGATGCAAAAAATACAATAAAAAGGTAATATTGTTTATTCTTTATATTATAAAAATACCAAAGCCATATCTTGTGTTAATCACTAAGTTATACATTATTATATCAATCTTTTATTTTAATTTCATATAATTCCCTTAGAGTATTTTAAATCATGTAAAAATAGTAAAAGTTCTATTTCAATCTATTTTTCATTTTAAATAAAATTTAAATAGGTTTTATTCAAATTTTTAGGGGTAAAAGTAATGAAAGTTATTATATTAAGTGTTAAAAGTAAGTTATTTCCTCTAATAATGATATTTTTGTGTATTATTACTCTTTTAATAACTATTTTATTCATAGAAGTAGTATTTATATTATTATATAACTTCAATATTAGTAATATTATTTCTATAAATTGTTTTTTACTATTCAATAACAATTTCTAAGCATTTATTATTTTTTTGTAACAATAATAAATTACATAAATATTTTAATCAATTAAATATTAATACATTTGTTTTATTATATTATTATTTTTTTCAAATAATATGAAGCTTTTATGCCATAGTTATAATAATATTTAATCTTATAACTCATTTATATTAGGACATTCAGAGTAAAATAAGTAAAATATTTGTCATTTTAACCTATTGTTTCATAGTAAAGCCTTACACATATGTTCTTTGATTGTCTCTTTCAATCATTCTTTAATTTTTTGATTAATTGCTTCCATTTATTTCTTTGAATTTTAAAAGAGTAAATATTTTTTTAAAAAGATTCATCTAAATTTCTTCCTAAAATCATTAATAGAAATATATAAGTCATTAAAGAGAGATTTTTTGGTATAACTGATGGTAAAAAAGTCAAAATTTGTTTCTCCCATAAAGTGGGAATGCTCACATAACATTTTATTCAAAAAATTCAAGATAATTCAGTCAAAATATGATATTTTCCTTCCACTTACTCTTGGGATTGAGTTTGAAATAAGAAACCCATTTGGTTTTATTTTATCCTGGTGCAGAAAAGGTCAGATGGAGCTTCAAATTTTATCCTCCAATTTTCAAGGGGGTTTCTAGCATTATCATTTTCACCAATGATGTATCCAAAACTTAGCGATGTGTTTATGCACTCAAGAATGAAACTCCTAATTACAATGAATGAAAAACAAATTCCATAAAAATTAATATCAATTATGGGGTAATAAAATACATATAAGTGATATATTAAGGTGTTAAAATGTGGGATTCATATGAGTATGGAGAAATATTCTGGGTTATTTTCAATACAAAAAGCTACAAGCTTGGCAAAAAATTATTAAGATGAATGGAATTCAATTTGATGTGGCCATCAATTCATATATGCATCATTTTTAAATTAATTCTGAAATGTCTCCAGAATTTGTTTATTCAAGCTCTCAAAATAATGTGACCCTGATTTATAATTTCATCCATTTCTTTCAACAGGAATAACAAATATCTTCAGACTCCCTTTCTAATTTTTTTCTTGGAAAGTTCTCATGAATATGCAGGAATATACTCATAAATAACAATTTATATAAGTAAAGCAATCCTAATCTTATTCATTTTCAGTTGTGATAACTATCTGATAGTAACTTTCAGAGTAAGGAAGCTGCATATTATCTTGATAAATCCTCTTTAAGAAACAGACCTTGACATATTTCTCCAATTTTCTTTATTAATTATCCTTTGAAAGGAAATTGGGTGAATCATATTCCTTATGAAATTATCTTCAATTTTTCAGCCCTTTATTGTAGCTTTTTAATATTTATTTTGGATTAAGGTTTATATCACAATCTGTAAATGATATCTCTTTAGGTTTGACCATGTATTTAGGGACTATTTATGGTACAGAAAGTTTTGTTTTTTTTCTCATTTATTTAAGAATTTTTTACTTTACATCACAAAATAGGTATGATTGAGTACAGTTATGTTCAAGTAATTGAATTTCCAAATCCCCAATTAAAATAAAATTTGGTGGCTTTCAACATAAAATGAGGTATAAATTCATTTTATGAGAAAAACCCCACATTTCAGAATCAGCAACCTCAAAATGTTAAATAAAGGGGGTATAACATTAAAATAATATAATTTGGAAATGAATGAAATATTAAGGTTCTTCAAGGAATAAAGCTTAAGTAAGAAAATAATTGATGTAGAGAAAGATTCAAAATGTCAAGAAATTTCAATGGTCTTTTTCAAAAATTTCAATAATATACATTCACTTTCTCAAGAGAATATATAAGATCTTTATTTAGCATAACTCTAAGATTTTTAGCAAAACACTTTCTGTTAACATCCCTGGAATGGCATATAGAGTTGTTGAGCTAAAGTTTCATTTCTTTATTACACTGAACACTTGAAGTGATATATAAAATCTTTCTTTGTGTAAATGTAGAAAGGGACAAAAAGTTTGTATTTTACTCATGAATTTAGATTCTATTTCTGAGTTATTTACTTCTTTAACATCAGAATTTCTCCCAAAACATAGTATTTTATTTGAAGAAAAATATTTTGATTATAAAACAAAGGCCATATGTGTGAGCTTTTGAGATATGACTACATACCCAAAAAGGTCACAACAAAATTTCTGTAATAATTATACCTATAATAATTATCTCAAAAATTAGTAAAATACCATAAATAATTACAAAATCTGAATTAAATCTGAAGATAATGGATAAACATGTGAAATAAATTGCACCATTAGATTCCGCATGGTAAAATCCACATATGTCATTTTTATGGCATATCTGAAAAGTCAATAATTACTGAAGTATAGGTAATAATACCTTAAAAAAGGTACAAAACCTCATTTAACTCAGAAGCCAATGAAACAGCATGTGAAATAAATTGCACCATTGGATTCTCCATAAGAATATACATATAAAACAGCTATAAGGCTATTCTCTAAAGTCAATACTTAAGGAATTAAGCTGAATATATGCACTTTTTTGGTCAATGCATATATTCATGGTTTTTAGCTAATATCTCTTGGAATATACAAGATAGAGAGATAAACCAAAAATACAGTCACCACATAATTACTGTACAAACGCCGATATGAACTTTATTTCACAAGCTATAAACAATGTTAAAACTTGTAATGAATTATTGAATAAAATCAATTGAGCTGTTGACCACTTTGTTGTGAAAATGGTCCAAAATTAAAAAGAAGTGGACAGTCAGATTCTACTACTTCATTCGTGAAAAATGACGTAATTTTTATTACAATATTCAAGTAATAACCCCTTGAAATCATGGTTTGAAGTTCAAAATATTATATTTTGACAGAAAAGATGAGTTACAAGGAAAATCAGCAAAAATAGATTTTTAATGATGTAATGGAATTCGCTTGGGAGGTTGATAGAGACATTCCAAGCTATAAGAATCCACTCTCAGAATAGCTGTAGCGTGTATAACTTAAAAGTTATTAATGATCAAAGTTTAAGCTTAAATTTGATCATTCATGATCACTCACTGTAATCTTATTTTAAGCTTAACAGTTATATAGGTGATAAAGCTGGTGAAGACTATTATATTATGATTAATTCTAATAAAATCTACAAAGTTTAGCCTTCTGCTAAGCCTATTATGTCATTGAATTTAGAGTTATAGTGATAACTCTAAATGATGGCATAATAATGAGATAAGATGGTTTGATCATGATGTAATCATCACTCAACGCTAAAATACTGATCATGTCTAGTATATACCATCATTACATGTCTACTAGAAGCCTACTGGACTCTAGAAGGGAGGTATTTACTATAAATAGAGCTCTTTTTACTCTATTTTCCCCTCAGACACATCAAAACATCAAAACAATTAAATTAAAAGGTAAAATCTTTGTTCTTTATATATAAATCCATTCTATTATTAAAGATCAAAGGTAATCTTCATTATAATAATCATCTTTGATGTGATTACTCCAATTGTTTGACTGTTTTGTTATATTTCTCTTAAAAACTCAAATCCACATAAAATCAAGAAAATTTGTAATCTCTCTTATTTTTTATTGTAAATACAATTTAAACAAGTTGTATTTATATTACTTGGCGTAAAATTATTCAAAATTGTTATACTAAGTGTTAAAAGTAGGTTCTTCTCTATTATTATAATAATTTTCTCCTCATTATTACTTTAATAATTCTTCAATTAATATAAATAGTATTTATATTAATTTATAGCTTTAATATTAGTAATATTATTGTTATTGATTGTTTTTTATTAATAAAAAACAATTTTCTATGCCTTTATTCTTTGTTGGTAACAATAATAAAGTTCTTTTAAATATATTAATTATTATATATTAATATATTTATTTATTATATTATTTACTTATAATATAAACTGTATTATTTTATTTATTCAATAATATAATTATTTTTACCCCTTAATTATAATAATTCTTTATTGTTATAATTATTTTTATCTTATTTATTTTATTTATAAGGACATTCAGAGTACAATAAGTAAAATATTGGTAATTTTTACTTATTGTTTCATAGTCAAACCTTACAATATGTCTCTCTGGACAGTCTTATGATGCCTTGGTGTGAGTTCTCAAAGCTCCTCTTGGGATCTTGAAGTCTTAAAATAAAAGTGATGTTTATTCAACCAAAATTTAATTATATTGTGTTTTTATATTCAATAAATATTCCTCAATTTAAATTGAAGGAGTTTATTCTGTATTCCTCATACCTTTTTCTCTTATTAGAGAAAAAAAGGGTAGAGATATGATTTCTATCTGGATGAAAAACTTGTTGGATAAAAACATTTATTAAAGTGTATCTGTTGAATAATTTCTTGGTTAATGTGTAAAATAATTCATTTAGGAACAATTCCTTTTATCTCATGAAATCTCCTCTGTGAAGGAGGGATAGTATTATTAGCTTATCATTCATTTTGTTTTGTTTAGTGAAATGAAAAGAAAAAAGAGTCTCAAATCTTTCTCCCTGTGTGGAGAACTATAAAAAATGAATCAAAAGTTTAAGATTCTCTTTTTTGAATTATTTTTCTTTGGAGAAAATCTAAATACATTGTTTCAGAGATAATAATTTATCAATCACATATTTTTGAGCTCTTGAGCTTTGAAAATTGTTACCAAATAGTTGTATTAAGAAACTTAATTGAAAATCAATGGATTTCATATGTGGCTTGAGTTTCTTCCAAAACTTCTATTTTTTATTTATTTTCCATCCTATCTTCTAATCTGATCTCTCATGTCAATCTCCAAATCTAACACCTGCTCTCAGGTGTAGCAAATTTGCTCATGATGAATATTGTTCAAAATAAATTGGATATTAAACCAAATTTATTTTTGTAATTGATAACAGAAGAAAATTTTTTAGGCTAAAAGTAAAATTCGAAATAATTATAAGATATACCAATTAAATTATTACGGCTAAGATGTGGTGTTGAAGTATCTTAAATTTAAATGCTTCAATTGGAATTAACACAAGTCATTGAGTAGTAACTTCAGAGTAAAAACACCTTATGGTTGCACCATAAATGAAATTTAGTCTAGAAACCAAGTATGTCCTGAAATAATTAGAGGTAATTGCTCAAAAATCATTCATGACACTTTCCTTCACAATCAGAGCTTGATTTTCAGCCTACACATGATTTATGGCAATTGTATAATTCAAAATTCATCTCAAGAGATGTTTTGGCCTTGTTGGGTATTTGAAATGTTGCTCAAAGTCTCACAATCAGCCAAGTTCATATATCCAAAGTCTAACAATGAGAAGTCTAATTGGCCGAAAACTTTCATCAAGAGCATTGGGCACCCAAAAAGCAACATTTACATTGAGAGTTCCAATAATCAAAAAATTCCATGGATGCAGGGTGATTTATGGGGGAGGATTTGTCTAAGAAGCCCAAAATTATACATTTTATGAACCAAGTGAAAGATCTTTTCTAACCTCATGGACCAAAATTTCACAATTTCAAAATCTCACTTTGCTTTTATGGCTCATTTTCAAAGGTTTCTCATGCTCATTTGGCGCCATTTGCTCCTCATCATGAGCAGGTTCGAGATTTCAGCACTCCTCCTGAGGCCCAAGACAGTTTCAGAGCTAACGTGCGTCTTTCCTCCGGAGAGCTGGCTATCAAGAGCTGGGCCACATCCTTCGAGGCCCGAAATCTCAGGCTCATGCTTGGGGTGTCTTGGCGGCAAGAATCTGCTGGGCTGCCGATGAGGATGAGCAATCGCCGTCAGCCTCATGGCTCGGTTCAGCCGTGCGCCTCGATTTGAGCGCCGGTCCCGGCTCCGGCGCCCGTCGGAAACCTGTCTCCGGCCTTGGCTGCTCGACACTCCAATACTTGGGCATCGCTCTCAGCAATCTCTCAGAAAAGCAAGCCGAAAGAATTGTACGACATCGTCAAAGACAATGATCGGCCGCCTTCTGTCGTCGAGTCGTATTGCCAATGAAGGCTCAACTGCTCGTGATCATTGCAGCCAGGACCGAAATTGGATGCAATGGGTTTGGCTTTTCCTTCGAATGGCTTTTGACAATCTATCACATTCCGAAGCTCATTCATTTTGCCTCTTGTTTTGGAATGTTCTCTTCTTGATTTCTCTCCTGATCGTTGTCGTTTTGGGAATATATTTATATTGTAAAATCCTTTTGTTGATTCTAATTCCGGGTTAATGTGCAATAACTGTAAAGTAGATCAGATTGAGCTGTATGATGATGTTGATTTCAGTCGTCCTAAAATGTCAAGTCAAAGCTTCCAAAGACAGCGATGAAAATTTAAATCGAACTCCAAAATACCTCCTGGTCAAGAAATTTGAAACAGTTGTAAGCCTTACCTATCTCGAAATCTCAGACCAAACCAGAACAACTCCTTTCCGATTTAGCTTTTACCTCCACGTTGCATAACCAAACATCTGATGTTTCTGAACTAGTTGGCAGCGTTTTGTGCAGCTTTGTCCATCCTGATTCCGGTGATAGCGCTTATTGACTATTTAATGATTCAAGGCTCTATGTCCAAAAAACGGGGTTTTCCTCAATCTAGTGGGTAAGCATACTCGACATCAAAGCGGATCAAGCTTGGGCTTTGGAACTGAATAAAGTATTTCCGATCATTCTGTAGTTTCTCAAGGGCTATGGTCATTTCAGTTTTGGTCATCACCATTTTGCTTTGCTTGATCTTGTTCTTTGGCCAACAATGAGGCAATGCCCCCGGTTTGTATTTGGTGTTAAGGCCACCCGAAGGCTTTTTTTGTTGTATTTTTACATATGGTGAACAAGTCAACGTTAACTTGTTAGCGATTAAACAACTCAGTTATCTCATCCACAAAATACAATCGCTCCTCTGGTCTTTGAGTTTGGCACTTAACGCTTCAGCGGCAAGTCAGTGTAGGAACATTTCAGAACGCAATGACGAACCCTGGTGTCTCGAGTGCTAACTCATTCTTGGAGACTTATGGGTTGTATAGAGAGTTTCAGGATGAGCTAACGAAAGCTGATACTAATGAAAAACTCACTAGATTCAGCCTTTTGTAAACTTTTGCGTACAGTACATTCGTCACAAAGCAACGGTCGTGTGCCCCTGCGCTTTTATTTTAGGTATTTAAGTTTCTGGGACCTTGCATTTTTTCGAAAAAGTTTGCCATCAAAATTTCAACTCAAAAGTGACCACTTGGATAAAAATTTATATATTTAAAAATTCCTGATGTGAATTCAAAGAATACCTTTCAAGCCAAACAAAATGAAGCAAAAATTGTTTCCATTGTTTTTTCTAAATGGAGGTTACAAAGGGTAATTTGTGAAATAAGAACATTACAAAAAGTATAATCTTGAAATTGATTCTCTTTTACAAAGATGAGATAACCACCAACAGACTTCAATAAATGAGTTTTATTTAGTTCCAACAAAGAAAAAATAAACTTTTTTCAAAAGATATTTAATTGGAATCTTTGAAATCCACAGTTTTCTGTTTAAAAAAACAAAAGGAAAAAAAAGAAAAATTATTATAACTTCAATGAAATATCTTTCTCGTTGATATTGGAATAATCAGAATAAAATAAAAAAGATGATATTTTATAATTAAATAGCTTATTTTCATTGATTTTGAATGACTATTTTATTTATTTATTTGTGATTTTAACCTATATTCCATTGCTTCTTTGGTATAAAAACATTATTTAGTAATTACATGAGTTTTGGAACTGATTAAAAGGTATAATATTTTTGGATAGATAGATTATGTTTAAATTAATAGTTTGAATGAAATAAGATATTAATATATTAATAAAGCATGGTAATCAATTAATTTAGATTCATTTATTTTTTTGTCTCATTATTTGATTTTTTTCTTTGGAAAAAGTTTTGATAATATTTTTTTTTCAAAATAACAATAATAATTAAGTAATAGCAAACCAAAAACACTATAAAAACAACTATTTTTTTGTTTTTAGAAGAAATTTGATTCACTTGTGAATTGTCTTTTTTTATTGACAAAAAAAGGAGAACTGGTATTTCTGATTGAAAAATGTATATAATTATTTTTTTTATCTTATAGTTTTTTTTAAAATACTTCATAATCTTATTTGAATTGATAAAAGATAAAAAAAGACATACATTTATATTTTTTCATTTCAATAGTTTTCAATTGAAATTTAATATTACTAATAAAATATTTTTTCTTTCATTTATTTATTTTGTATGTTTTCTTTAAGAATAATAAATGAAAAAGAATTAATTTTCATGTTAATTTAAAGTTAAACTTCATTGTAATCTATTTAAATTTAGACTGAAAAATTTAAAATATTTAATATAAGTTTATGTTTAAATTTATGAAAAATTGGTGAAAATAATAACAAAAGGCTTAATATACAGATTGGTATTGTTAATTCAATTAAAAAAAAGAGAAAAAATAAATTTAAATACTGAACTAAAAGAAAATATTCCCTTTGATTTTTCTTAATTAAAACGATAATTTTCCTTTTGTGGTGAATGAAATCATATTTTGAATTAAAATCTACAAAAAGATTGGATATTAATTATTTTTTATCTTTCATTGAGAATTTTATTTAGCCAAAAAAGTAATTATCAACAAAATCACAAAGAACTTTATGTCTTATGAAAATTATATTTTAACTCTTTTTTTTTCATAAAAATAATTCAAGCAACAAAAAATATGGTTCCTGTTATGCTTTTTTTTGGAAATAAAATTACACATTAATTTATTTTTTTTCCTCAAAAAAAAGATAACAAACAAAATCTAAATTCGGAATATTTTGGAGACAAAAGTCAACCAGAATCTATATATTCTTAAATTCAATAAATATCTATACAGTGAGTTTCAAAACTAAATAGTTTTTGTTGTTTTAAAAAGTAAAAAAACACCAAAAAGTGTTTTTTAATCACCTATTATATAAAAAACCCTTTTCTGATGAGTTCCGTTTTAGAATAGTTTATTTCCTATTCCAATTTTGAATTTAATATTTCATATTAATTCACAATACACCATTTTAAAAATATCTTTGATTCAAAATCTGGATCAATGGAACATTATATTCTTTTTTTGAAGTAAAAAGATAAGATCCTCTTGTAGCTCATAGTTAATAAAGTTATTGAAGAGGTATTTCTGTACATATTATCAGTAATTTTTATCAAATAGGTCCACCAAATGATTTTGAGATTTATTGGATAAAATTCGAAAGGAACTTTTTGGAACTAATAAAAAACTCTTAAATCAAAATCTCTAGGGTATTAGCCAAGGTTTGTGTCACAACCATGAAGATTGACCCTTCTCCATGGGTGTTGTGCCAATTCTAGCCTGGGACCAAGTTGGGGCCAATTTACCACACCATATCTTTTATGGCCAATTGGCCTCCTCTGGTGCTCCATGGCCTTTTGGTCATACCACTGTTCCCTTGGCCTCCTTGGCCTATTCACACCTTCACAAACCCCCAGGCCTTTATCTCTGTTTTTGGGCCTGGGGGTCCTTTTTTCTTCTAGGGGCTTCCAGGCCCCCTAGCCATCTCCACCACTTTTGGGCCTACCCTTTTCATTAGGGGGGTCATGGCCTAAATGGCCTTTTTGGGCCATTTAGGCCCCCTACGGCCTCTACGGTCCGTGGGCCGTAATCACGGTCCATGGTCCGTATGCCACGGCCCACGGTCCATAAGCCATTTAGGCCCTTTTGGCTTAATTCAATGAGGCCAAAAGGGGCCAAAGGGGGCAGCCCACTAGTCCCAAATCGCAATTGGGCCCACCTGAGCCAATTTTGGCCATCAATCCCTTGGACCCCAAAGTGGCCATAGAACCCTTAGGACCCAATTTTGGCCATGGACCACATTTCAGCCCATGGCCTCTGGTAGCCACCAGATCAGCTCAGCCAGCCTTTCCCTCAACTTAAGGGGAATTATTTCCATTCCTCCATGCACCCCATACTCAAGGTTTCAGGAGTGGTGCATATATGGTATTATATACCATTATGCACCATTTTTTCTCAGCAATTGAATGGTGACGTTTTCAGAACCCAATTCCACATTTCCAAATCAAGGTCCCAAAATCCAATGCCCACTTTGAAGGAGGTTTCTTTAATTCATCAGTCTGGCAATCCATGGTGGCAATCAGAAGACTATTCACGGACCACAACCACCTGGTTTTGCAGGAGTTGGGTTGGCAATTCATTAAGGATTCTTCCAAGGGCAATTCTCAGAAATATTACATCATTTCAATCAGTTGTCAAGGTATCAAGTATTCAATACTCCTTGGACAACCCAATTGGTCCATACAGGTGGCAATTCAATCAACCTGTATGTACTTGGCCCAATTGGGCCAGTTAATATTCCACTGTGGGAATTCAATCACACAGTTCAAATTTCAAGATGGCCAGATCTGTATTGGACCAATTCAGACAATACAGCCGGTGACTCTCCTTCAAGGATCAGTCTTTCAGCTTTTCACATATACTGGCCACCTTTCAGCACCTGGGGACTTTTTCCCCAGTTAATCAATATATTGGATTTATTTTTGTCTTTATTTTCTTTCACCTTATTAAAGTTAATACTGATAATCTTAAGTCAGTCATTCAGCACCTTTCTCTTTTTTCTTTCTTGCCTGTCAGTGGATACTGGTGGTCATATCCTTTGCTAATCCCATTGTTCCTTCTGGCAGGTTGAAACAGTGAATTTAGGATTCAATTGGTTGGCTTCTTGGCCTTTGGCTTCTTTTATTATCTCTGGGCTTTGGCTTCTTATCTTTCTGTTATCTTTGGCATACTTGTCCTTTCTCTTATTCTTCTCAAAGAAATATCATCTTTATTATTCTTTATCCTTTTGGAGCCCTCCAAGTGAGTTCTTGATTCCTGGGTTCCAGGCCACTCTTGCTTCAATAAGAGCCCCTGTGACAGTTTGAAATCTATAACATACCAAGAATATTTCATTTGTATAGTCTAACTCCTCTAATGGGAAATTGAAATAATAAAAGATATAAGATTAAGTATAAATCTGAGTATTTTAATGATTTAACCCAAAAAATAATTTTTTGGGATGTACTCCTATGATATTACCAACATCAGTTGCCTTTTGGCTCTTTTTTCAGAATATTGATCCTTAACATCACCTAGAATACTTGTAAGCTTTGAAATCAGAAATGAATGTATCTATGGGACCAAGGTAGCTTTTTTCAATAAAAAATCATAATTCAAATCATATATAAAACACCAAATTTCTTGGGTTTAAATACTCATAAAAATTATGCTAAATGGCCCTAAAAATATTCTGAAAACAGGTGGTAATAGTTTTTTTAAAGACTCTATAATTATTCAAATTAGCTACAAAAAGAAGATCAACTTGATATTGAGATAATGAAAACTTCATTCAAAGAATAATGAAAAAAAAACTTAAATAAGTTTCTTTATGTATAAGAATAAATACTGAATTAAAATTACTACTCAAGTTTTTATTAAAGCTAAATTCATGAATAATTAAATCGGTTTTTTCTTCTTACCAGAATGAAATTTCTTTATTATTTGAATTAAAATAAGCCCTTTGAAGTGGTTTTTTTCTCAAAATTGAAAAAGATTAATCTTATCAATATTAAAAATGATTTAACTATTCACTTTATTTATAGTAATTACTGTTTAGCTTTTAGGTTTTTTTTACTTTTAATTTCCTTAAAATCAATTTCCTGGAAAAATATTTAGGAGAGAAGCTTCTTTGGAAATGATTTTGTGATATTTGAATAATTGAAGATGTTAATATTCAAGTATTGCCATATAAAGCTCATCATCATGATAAAATGGGATGTTTATTGAAATAGGAAGTATTCAAAGAACTACTTATGATGCTCTAATGGTTCCAGAATGATTTGAAATCCTCAAATGCCATCATAATAATTCAAAATTCAATCTTGATTTGTTTTCTCATATTTAAAGAAAAGATTATACAGTAATATCAATAATAGCCTACATTACAAAGTTAAAAAAGGCATAAAGAGAAAATATCTGAGGCGTTTTCACTCAGTTGAATACAAAAAATGTTCTATAAGAGGTTAATCATTCTAAATTAATATTAAGGTCACCCTCTATCTGTCTCCTGTGCTCCAAGTTCCGGAAATAAATTAAAACAGCTAATAGGGTATATGAATATAATCTCAAAATATTATATCAAATATTTCAAAAGGAAGAAATCATTTTCATTTTAATAAGAGCTTGTACAAAGAGAGCTTAACCGCTTATGGATTGTTTAATTGATTCTTTAATTGAGAATCTAATGAATCAGTTAATCTCAACATTATAGTAACTATAATTTTTTGATTATTAAAGATTTGAATCCAAAAAATCTTAATATATATATATATTTGATTAATTATATATCATGAAAGATACCTAATAAGTTACTTCATTACACGGGATTATGTATTTTTCTGAAAATTAAAATTCCTCAAAGTAACTAATAATCTCAAGGATATGAAAGTATATACATTCTTTCAGCGTTTATTAATATCAATTGGTGTTGAAAAATCATGAATATTTAGTATTTAATCTAGAAAATAAGCAAAAAAACTGCTGATAATGTATTCATAAATTAGGAGATTCTGAGTTTTGGATTAATCCAGAAAGTGTACCCTGATATGGGTATAGAATCATGTCAATGAAAATATTTTATACAAAAAGAAATAATTTGTGTGAAAAATGGCTTTTAATTCATTCAAATATTCCCCCCATGTTTTCCATTATTTTATTTCAACTTTTTTTTATTGAAATGAGAGAAGTAAGTTTTAAATTTTACCCCTCATTTCCCAAATCTCTCATTCCATTTTAGAACTAAACAGAAAGAATTTTTTGACTATCTTGTTACTAAATATATCACATAATTCTCGAAATGGGCCTATATATTCAGAGCTTAAGAGATAAAAAAGAATATTCATGGATTGAGGATAGTAATTGTTCCTTTCAACAAAAATAAAATTAATGGTTTATTCCATCAAAGGTTTGCGTTGATATACAAAACGAATTTCCAAGTATTACAAGAAAAGAGCCCCTAAAATCATAACTCAGAATCAGGATTGAAAAATGTTAGGCTCATCTATTAAAGATCAAAAGGGAATAAAAATTTGAATATGACCAATAAACTGATATTTCAAGATGAATTGAGTGTATTAAGGAATGATATAAAAAATATTCACAAGATCTATCAAATTTCTCCTGAGAAGCTGAACCCCAAATGTAATAATTTAAAAAAAAGTGATATTTAATTTTTAATGATGGAATTGTAGTGAAAATAGCTGGGGCAACATCATTTCCTTAAACAATTTTACAAAGAGAAATTCCATAATGAGAGAGTAACCAGAAATAACTAATTTAATATGGTATGAAGCTCATTGAGTTTTAGCACAAATACACCCGTTGAATTTATCAAACATGATGAATTTTGTGAAAGATTTCTTAAAAGCCTCTATTGGTCATCTTTCAAGTAATTCATATAAAATATGGAGTATTCCCCTTATGATTTAGGATTAAATCAGCTTAAACTTATTGAAGATGATTCCCTATTCACATAATACAATTAACCCATTATAAGAGAACAAAGTTGTGTGACTTTGAATTTCATTTTAAATTCTGAGAAAAAGCCCAAAAATGATGTTAGAAGGGAATAATTTTGTATGAATTCTGTTTGCCAGACCTCATAAAAGGAAACTTTTCCCAAAAAGGCTATTAAACCAGTTGAAATACTGAAAAGTTGTAGATCAAATTCCATCAAGTAACAGTACCCTCAGTGCATTTAGCTGATGGTATTACCCATGTTACTCCCATGGAGTGAAATTAGTCAAAACAGGAGCCTACAAAGAATCTTCAAGGGGAGAAACTGTTTTACACAAATGGACCAGAAAACCCAGGAACTTTTGGCTGTTTGATTGAGAACTCCTCTTGCCTCCAACTAGAGTCAAACCCATGATGTCGGTAAGCAGTTTATTATCACAATAATATCTTCCAGACCTCAAAAACAGGAACTATTTCCAAAAAGGCTATTGAACCAGTTAAAAGACTTGTTAATACTGGCAGGCCTTAGATTGCATTCCACCATGTGAAAATTATCCATAACACATGTTAAAGATTGAGATTTAATTTTCAAAAAATAGAGTTATGATTAATATTTTTATGTAGTACTCAAAAAGATATATATTAATGAATATTGGTATCTTGAAAAATATAAGAAATCTAGAATAAATTTCTAATATTTATTACTAAACAGGTCACTATCTTTTTATCAAATTACTTAGAATTCTCATGTAAAAATAGAAGTTGGGGAAGAAAAATTAGCAAAGATAGAGACAGTACCACATCCTATTGGTCTCCCATGATCCAGACTCAACTATGAATAAATAATTGGTAAAGTTCTATAACCAATCAGATCTTTGTATAATTAATTAAGAAAGAATCCAAAATCATTTAAAACATGAAAAATTCAAAAAAAATGATTTTTCAAAGAGGTAAAGAGCCTCCTATACTGAATTTACCACTATTTATATCAGCTATTCTTAGTTTCAATACTTGAAAAAAAACAAAATAGCTTTGAAGTAGTATCCATGGAGTTAACACCCCTGAGAATGATTCAGTACATGAAAACTAGTAATAATCAGATAACAAGTGAAGAAACTCAAATATTGTCCTCCATGATCCAGGATTAACTATGAATCAATAATTGGTAAAACTATATAATCAATAAGATATTTGTACAATTAATTATGAAAGAACTCACAATCATTTGCAACATGAAAAAGATATATAAAAATTCTTTTTCAAGGAGACAAAGAGCTTCCCAGCCAACATCTACCACTTTATATTTTAGTTTTTTCATTGTGTCACTTGAAAAAAAACCAAAATAGTTTTTTACTAGTATCAATGGCTTTACCCCCTGAGAATGATGCAGTACCTGAAAATTAGTAATCATCAGATAACATGCCAAAAAATTCAAATATTTATGAAACATATCATGTTTAATCTATCTGCATGAATCTTTGATATCAAATGGAGAAACATATTCAATTGAAATGATTCAAGAAAGAATTGAAAATCACATATCTGATGATGTGTTTGAAATTCTCTCTATTTGAAACTTCATAAATTAAAATTTTGATAATAGCATGCTCAGGATTAGCTCATTTTTTAGCCCTTGATGATTTCTACACAAGGTTTTTTTATTTGAAAATATCAGATTCTGTGCTTTCCAGAAAGACACTACTTCATTTAACCCACACAAAATCTGTAGAATCTGGTGGAAAGGTGAATATCTTTATAATTCTCATTTAGCCTATAGTGTGCTCTAACTTCTGTTGTTTTGGAACTATTCCAATCTGGCTGACACCATGCATAGAATTTATTGGAATCTTTAATTTAAACCCCCATAGGATGAATTTCTGCCTCTTTATTAATATTGTAGATGAGATGAGAAAGTCATGGTTTATTCCCAGTTCTGGTTTTGAATGGTAACAGATTTACTATTTTTTCCCTATGGTTATGGGACTTGGGTATTAAGAATGAGGATGATTTCCATTTAATTTTGGATACAAATATTATCTATTCCACCTCTGGTAACTTTATGGTGAGCATCCTGGTTTACCATTGGCTTATAGTATTTTGGTCTTATGATTTCTCCCTGGTTTTAAATCACAGGCTGACAGTTACAGAATCATAATGACTACCTGAAAGATCCCTTAATATATTGAGCTTTGGAACTAAATTGGGCTAGAATTCTGCACCAAAAATCTATCCTTTATCACTAGAAATACTGATTGGAAGCCCATTTTTGTCAAAGAAACTGTTGATTAGGATTTAAAATCAGCCCAAGGAAGCAAGTTTTGAAGAAGGAGGAAGGGTTATTTCCATTTTTGGCAATCTGTTCTCAATTAATAAAATTGAATCAAAGTTTCTGGAAAGTGGAAATTGATTGATAAATTCCATTGATAAGGAATTAAAACAACCAGGTGTAATTTGAAGAGGTTTGATTATGCCAAACCTCTTATGGTTAATGTTCTTGTTTATCAAACATTTCTGTAATGAGGAGGAATTCTCCTTCATGAAATGATTAGTGTAATACCAATAAAAATCCCTCTTTAATAGATTGAGGGTCTTCTCTTAGCCAGGATGTTCAGAAAATGGCAAATGATGGCACTTTTGAAGAATATCCAATTGTATGGAAGGATTTCTGGAAATGAAAAATATACCTTTGAATAAAGATAAAATGGATTGAGGTTCAAGAGAATATTCTGGAATAAATTCACCTATTCCTCATTTCTTGAGTATTTCTTTGTGTTTATTGTCTGGCCATACTTCTTATTGAGATTGATCTACTGATTCTGGGAAATAATTTTCTTATTGAATATAGGCTTGCTTAGGAACTTGATAAAAATTTTGAGGAATCTCAATGATAAAGCCCCCCTCTGGGTATAAATATTGTCCTGACATTCTAAGGCATTTGGTAAAATGGCTATATGGCCTAAGTGGTAGGTGATAGAGAAATGGAATTCAGAAAGAAACTCATCTCATTGGGCTTGATAGAGAGTAGGAACTTTGGAAGACATGAAATAATGAAGAGCAGAGTGGTCTTTTGAGACATCCAAAGGCTTCAAAAGGGAAAGGAGAAAAGCTCTGCAGCAATTTAGTGCCCAAAATGGGCTTTAAGACTAGTAAGAAATCTAAAAGACATTAAATACTACAGAGAGGAAGGGTCTGTTGAGACTCCAAAAAGAATTGGAAATGTAAAGAAGAAAATATCTCCAAGGCTTGAATTCCCAAATTATGTCAAGGAGCTCCTTGTAATGAATTTCATAGTTTAGTTCAGCTGAGAGAAGCTGGAACCTCAGAAATGCAAAGGGATACTTTCTTGAGTCATTCACCTGACCCAGTACAGAACCCAAGGCATAATCAGAAGGACTAGTCTCCCCAATAGCGGACAGAAAAGGATCAAATTTGGAAAGGAAAGGAGAATTTATGGAAGCCTCTTTGAGTAATTGAAACTGACTAAGAGATTTGTAATTAAAGGTGAAAGGGATTTCTTTTTTGAAAATAGAAGTGAGAGAAATTATTCTTTTAGAATATTTCTCAATAAAATGATGATAGAGATTGGCAAAGAAAATTCAAGCTTGGAATTGATTTCTGAATTTGGGCTGAGGCCAATTTAGAATCTTTGGAGATTTTTAATTATAAATCTTGAGGCCATCTCTTTATATAACATAACCAATGTATTCCAAAATTGAGGCATGTTTGCCACATTTGGAAGATTTTGAAAATAAATTCTTTTCCAACAGTATTTGAAAGAAAATAACACATTGTTGACATGTTCCTCCTCAGAACTGGAAAACACCATCATATAATCCAAGTATCTGCTACAAATACATCCAAAATATATTTCGGCATATAATTTAATTCTTCTTGGAAAGAAGCTGCAGCATTGGTAAGGCCAAATTTCATAAGCAAATACTAATGACTATCATCTGGCTTATAAAGGAAGCTAAATTCTCAGGAGATTATACAGCCCATGAAAGTCTATATTGGAAAAGATAACAGATTGATTAAGAATGGTAAGAAGCTAGCTCATAGGAGGATCAGGATAACTGTTCTTCCTGGTAACAGAATTAAGCTTACAGTAATGAAAACAAATTACAAAAATTTTAAATTTCATCATGTTGAAAAATTTAAATTTCCCCTCAGTCCAGACCAAAGGTCAAGAATTACACCTGTAAGTCCAGCTGTTTTCCCATTAGGTCAAAACAAAAATGGGGGTAGTGGAACAAGAAATCAATTACATTATTTTTTCTTAAAAAGGAGAATATGCTCTCCTTTTGAGGGTGAAACTTCATCTTAGATCTCTAAGATGAATGAACTGAGGGTTTCTGACACCTGGTTGGAGTATATAACTCCAACTTGAGGTAGAGACCCATCCAGTTTGATAAGCTGATCACTAAAATAGAGAGGGGGCAGTTTGTCTGTCCTAAAATTGTGAAAAAACTCAAATACAGGTGCTAAGAATGAGGGCCTATCTTCAAAGCCTATTCAGTGAGTTTTGGCCTTTCCTCCTCATCTAAACACTCCTCCAGGGGTGCGTCAAAATGTAAATAAGGAAGTTGCATACCCCCTTGAAAGATATGAAATGAAGATTTAGCAAAATCTTTGAGCTCATTGATGACTTTATCTCTAGATTTAATAAAAAAATGGGAGGGAATGATGGGAGGAATATGGAAATAAAAAGGAAAGGAAGGTGACTTAATTTTTCCATCCAGAGCAACACTGTTCATTTTCAAATTTGGTGGGAAAGTCATTACCTACAGAAGGGACAATACCATTGGAATTATTATGCCTCAAGCTATAGATTATCAAAGAATCTTCCAATAAACAACAGGAATAATCTCATAAGCAAACAAAATAGCCTCATTTTAGGTTTTCTCCCTTAGGAGAATCTATTATGAAAAAGTCACATTCAAAGTTTTGGAAGGAAGGAAGGTCAACTACCCACTTGGTATAATGGGTGATGAAAGAGGAGGGGGATTCTTTAGCTTCCAAAGTGAAAAGTGAAATATTTCTGTGGAGATCTTAAATAGTAAACTAGTACTTTAGAAAACAATTATTTTCAATAAAAGAGCTTGTAGCACCAGAATCAATGAGAATAATGTAAGAAATATCAGAGCAAGTAGAAAAGAGAAGAAAATTCAAACACTTCTTGACACCAGTATGAAAGTGCACATTGTTCTCTTAATTGAAACAAATGAGAACCTTTCACCATGAAAAAAATCTATCATCACTGGCAGGGGTAGCAGGTCAAACCAAGGTCCAACCTGCTTTTAACCTGAGTCTGAACCTTGGTTCTAAACTCTAAATATTTTTGCAGATAACTTCAGCCACATATTTGGAAACTAAGAATTTTACTAAATTGAAATAGAACATTATGGATTTTCCATGCTGTTTTTTTGTCTCCTTATACACACCATTTTCACTATTCATTAATTTAAGGGATTCTTGAATGAAACTCATTTAAAACAGGAAAAGAAGCTTCTCCAATTAATATCTGTGGAAAATATTCAAATTCATTCCATTTTCACTCCTGGTCATAAGAATAAATTCACTCCACATGTGAAACCATTCTCAAAACATCAATTGTTAACTTTTGTTGAAAGAAAAACTTCAATATATGAAAAGAAATTCTTAAATAGATGAAAAATTTTATTATTTCTTATATCCTCTTACATATTTTATGAACTTTTGAAATTTAGAACCAAAGGATTAAAAATTTTCTTGAAAAATAAACAATTAATTTTCTTATTAATCATTAATATCCCCTGTTTATGCCAAAAAACTTCTTTCCACAAGTTTTTGAAGCTTAATACATAGCCATTGATATTTGTAAATATGGAGTATTATTATTTCTTTTGAATATTTTTACTCTTATTTTGATTCTTAAAAAGATTCATTTAAGTCAATTCTTTTGGCTTCATAAGATTTTTCCAAGTTATTGAGAAATTTTCATTATGAAAGGTATTTTTCAACTTCAATTTACTAGTGTGTTTTTTTAATAATCCTTCAAATAAATGAAAATGGTACTTATGAAGTTTGACTTGCTTTCTCTTCCACATTTCTAGATTTTGTTTTGAATAAATTATCATTCTTCACATTCAATCCATTTTCTCATAAAATTTCCTCTGTGAAAGTTTGCAAACAATGCCAGTATTGAATATTTATGGTTACCATTTTTGACTCAATCTCTTCACCTGTTATATGAGTTATTTGTTTCTATAAATGTTGATTTATTCTTTCAAATTATTCTTTTAAGCTGAAATATCATTAATTGTAAAATTTATTTCAAAAAAATGCAGATAATAAACATGAGGAAGTTTTTCAAAGGGAAGAAATCACATTTTTTTCAAATGTGAATTTTCTCAGACCTGTTTTTCTTACTGAGTTCTGGGTTTTTCAGATATTAATACAGACTTGGGTTTTAAATATTGGGAAAATTTGACTTCTGTTTTGAATTTTTCTTTACTTTTCATAATTTTGTCCAAATTTTTGTCACACTTTTTTCCCTTCGATATTTTTTGATTTTTTTATCATTTTTGTTGAGTATTTTGAGAAAAAACATGTCTTCAGTTTTTTTATTTCACTTTATCCATTTGGTTATTTTTCTTTTTTTGAATACTTCTGCTGTGGTGTTTTATTTGTTTTTCTCTATTATTTTTTGAATTTAGTTTTTGATTTATTTTAATTTGGTTGATTTTTTCCTCAATTTTTATTTCAATCTAATTTTTTTCAAAAAAAATTCAAATGTGAATTTCTTTGAATTAAATTTGTTTGGAAACTTACAAATGAGCAAAATGAATAAAAATTACAAGCTTTAATCAAGATTAAAATTTAAAAACATTAACAACAAAAAAATCTCAATTGCAAAGTTGTAAAAGCAAAAATTTGATGCATATGAAATTTAACAAATAATAAAATAATAATACAAGGAAGTTACTAAAAATTACTGAAAATGAAAATAATTGAAAAAAAAGAAAGAAATTATGAGACAATCAAATATAATGAATAATTAAAATAACCCATAAGCTCAAACAGACAGAAAAGAATAAGAGAATGAGAGAATCATAATTTACAAAAAGAAGGAAATAGTGACAAAAGCCTTGCAAAAACCACAAAGATCAAAATGAGTTCAATTTTATTCATTAAATATGAAAATATGGTAACATAAAATTGGATAAAAAGACAATGAAGAAAAGGTAATTACAATTAAATAAATTACAAACTGGTTGAAAATATTGTAGACCCATGAGGTAGCATGGTTTTTTAGAAATTCATACATTAATCAAAAACAATGGATTTTGATGTAATAAATGCCTGTGGATTGAAATATATTGAATTAACAATTCAGATTTGCATTCCATAATCATCAAAAGAAATTAAAAAAGGTCAAAGGCCAAGTATATCACTTTTTTAAAATGATTGAAAATTCTATAGAGGATTGTTATTTGCAATATTTCAATAAATGCCATGTGTCAGGGATATGAATCAATAACTTCAAGTTAAGTCTTAGTTTTTTTCAATTGAGGGGTTTATACAAAGAGTAAATTGTTAAAAAATTCGTTATCTGACTTGTTTCCAACTTGACTACTACCTAGCCAGCACATGTAGGTTGGACAAATGTGAGCTTTGAGGTATATTTTACATATTGAAATAGGCCAAAATTAATATTAAAATAAAATTCTGAACTATGAATAACCCACATGTCATGCACATATCCAAAATATATCATTTTTTTATTGATGAAAAGATGAATAACTTTTTAGGAGTAATTAAGTCCATGGATTTAAGGCTAGATTTTGATTCTAAACAAATTTTCACCTAGGGTAGCTGCATAGAGTGAATAAGCTTAAATTGACTCTATGAGGTGGTAATATGGAAAATAATTCAACACCGCATAAAAGAATTGCGAAAATTTTTGTTTTTCTCAATTTCACACCAAAATGATGGGAATGTGAGAAATTACATTTTACATATACATAAGAAAAGTGTTGTGCATATATGTTGTGAGCCTTAGAGGTATTTGTATATACCCAAAAGACCACAAACAATAAAATAAAATAAATATAAATAAAACAAATTTATTTATATTATAAAAATAAAAATAAAAATAAAAATATAAATTTATATATCAAAATGAAAATTCAATTATAATTCAAAAATAAAAATACATTAACTTTTGTAATTGTGAAAACACATTTTTCCTTGAAAAAATTAAGTAAAAATTAAATTTCAACAAAAATTACAAAAATTAAAATATTTTTTGAAAAAAGTTAAATAAAAATTATTATAAATTTTTATCCAATAAATAAAAATATAAAAATTACTTCACCATTGGATTCCTCATAAAAAATAAGGTGGGGTCACCTCTGTGTGAAAATTCTGTATCTCAACTCTAAATAAGCTTAAATCAAGTTTTTAGTATTTTCTTTACAAAAGTTGAAAATCCTCAAAAACTTAATTTAATTAATATAACATGTGGTGTTAACCATCAATTTCTGTGTTGAAATTGGCGTGTTGTGTATAGTTTAGAGGCTATGAGGAATTGAAGTACTTTCAATTGAATTCAATTGAATTGTCAAAATGTGCTTGTGTACTACATAAGTGAACTTTGATTTACATATGAGGTGTCAATTATTACAGTAGTTCACTGTTAAACTCAATTTAATTACATATGTAGACTATCAGTATAATACATGATGAGGAATTAAAGGAAAAAATAAATTTGGGGGGGAAAAGGAACTCTAGCTCTAGCACTGGGTGCATACTGGTGTCGTTGCATATGCAATGACACCCTGTTGTTGTCACTGCCCCACGTGCATCTAGGGTACGTCATCTGTAAAGACAACTGCCCCATCAATACCCTGTCAACAACACCTAATTGGTCTTCTCTTCAATTTCTTTGTCATCAACGTCACTCTTGTCCCATCAGCAAATCGTCATCAAAATTGGTCTTACCTTCACTTCCAATGCCTTATAGTCAGAGTTTCTATATTCATTCCAAGTTCCATTTCATATTGTATTTCTTTAATCTCCAACTCTTTTTTTGCATTCTTAACTCAAAAATCAAGAAAATGGAACTTTGAATCTGCCATTCTTGTCAGATGCATACTTTGAATCAGTCCAACAGGCCAATACAAGGACGCTTTATTTCAGCACAAAACAAATGCAAACATCAACAAAATAATCTTTTTAATTTACAACAAGAATTTTTTCCTGCTTTCCAACACCCCCATAGCTCTAGTGCAGATGAGAAAAACTCCAGCATGCACGATTCAGAGTCTGACAGCCCTGAGCTGGATGAGATTGATCCTGCACTGGACATGAATAACAGTATACCAGGTTAGTCATCTGACTCTATTTCTTGTGACTATGAAGACTTATTTTTTTCATTGGATTTAGTAATTATTTCCCTCTTTGTTTGCTGGTTGCACTTGTTATGCTGTTTGAGCTGGACCAACTGCAATCATGCTTATAAGTTTATCTACGCAATTATAATGGTAGCTCAAAAGGACACCCTAGCAAGACTCCAACCCAAAAGAGACTTACAAAGCATGCTAAAATCCCTCAAACTTCACCCTCAAATCCACTCATTTGTGTGTTTTCCTAAGTTTTATTGGATTTACAAAGGCAAAGACGCCCCAATGGCCTGTACCTACAAGCCTCTTGGTCAAAATGTATGTGACACATCCCTTTTCAAATCATCCACAAACTTTAGTGCATTACAGGATAAAGGAATAGGCCCTTGTCTTTATTCATTGATATGGCCAAATGAATTGAATGAAATAAACACTCCAAAGTGTGTTTACTATAGCACTGGCATTGTGAATTGGGTTGAATGGCTCTTAAAAATCCCAAACATTGAAAAGGAAATCAATAATTGGGCTGATGAGGCCCACAGTTCCATTGGGACCTCCAACATCCAGCAAAGCTTAGCCTGGAAGTCCTTTATCTGGTCAACACCGTCACCTAGTGACCGCAAGCCCCTTTGACTTTCATTCTTGCTATTCATTGATTGGTTCAATCCATGAGGCAACAAACTACCTGGAAAACAACAAAGTTTGGGATGTATAATTTTGGCATGTCTCAATTTTCCACCAAACCTGTATCAAAAGCCAAAGTTTTCCCTTCTGTACTCTATAATCCCTGGTCCAAGCTTTTCTAATTGCATCAAACCACTGGTTGATGAGCTTTTGGAGCTTAAGGATGGCATCACAATCAGTAAAGCTGAATTCCCTGAAGGACAAAAATGTACATCCAGCTGCTTGCTTTGTGTAGGGACCTTGTTGCTATTCATAAAGTAGTTGGATTCGGCTTGCATGCAGCCTCACAATTCTGCAGCTGGTGTAAGACACATCAAAATGAACTACAACTTATGAAAGTGGGCACCAAAAGATCTTCCCATGAGATCTTGGAGGCGGCGCAAGCATGGAAGAATGCATCAAGGTTGACA
This sequence comes from Austropuccinia psidii, assembly GCA_023105745.1. Classification (NCBI taxonomy): domain Eukaryota; kingdom Fungi; phylum Basidiomycota; class Pucciniomycetes; order Pucciniales; family Sphaerophragmiaceae; genus Austropuccinia; species Austropuccinia psidii. The sequence goes on along the minus strand of JALGQZ010000013.1, from coordinate 29,734,134 downwards.
GCTCAAGATAACATACGCATGAAGACTGCAACTCGATGGTCTGAATTGAACCAACTACCATATTGCATACCCAATATACACATTGCCCTTGGAATCTTACACAACTGGCTAGAGGGAGTTCTACCTGAGAATTTTTGTTATAGGCTTGGCTTTCAGAGTGTGGCACAAGAGAAGAAGCGGGCCATCAAAGAGTCCATCCAAAAAAACAAACAAATAAAAATCAGCCAAGAATTAGAAGAGAGAGCAAGCGAAGACAGCAATGAAGACAGAAATTCTACACCTTCTTCTGATGAGGATCTCAAACTGGGTGAGGGAGTTGGTGGAGACTTCATGAGTAATGAGGACATAAATCAGTTTTGTGAATTAATGCTCACTGTTATTCAACCAAGTGGTTTGTCAAAGCTGCCACATAATTTAGGATCACCTAGTCATGGGAAGCTGAAAGCAGCCCAATGGTTGTCCTTATTTACACTAATAATACCTTTAATAATTCCAGAGATATATATAGAATCAAGAAAAATGATAAATGTAAAATCAAATAAAGGAATGTTTCTCCAAAATATGAGCAACTTGGTTCAATGCACAAGGATTGCCTTGAATCTAATTGTAGATGATGGACATGCAGGTCGCTTTTTCAATGCATATAATTGCTACACCACCTCATCAAGGGAGTTATTCAACAACCCAAGGATCAAGCCCAACCACCATCTATCTCTTCACATTCCTGAGAAACTGAAAGTATGGGGTCCGATGATGGGTGTGGCAGAGTTTGCAGGGGAGAGGATTATAGGGAAGCTACAGAAGGTTCCCACAAACAGGAAGATAGGTATGTTTTTTTTTGAATTATTGTTATATGCAAATATAGACTACTAATTTGCAAAATACGTGTAGGTGAAATGCATGGTACAATCTTGAAAAAGGCTTTGGAAACACAGAGGCTTGTGGGGGTTTATTCAAAAATTGAAGATGTATTTAGCTATGATGAAGGAGATGGGGGAATGAGGGGGAATGCGATTGAGGTTGGGATAGAGGTGTATGAAGGAATGCTGGCGCTTCTAGGGAGAAATGACATAGAAGTGCGAAATTGTGCTGATTTTCCCCATCCTCCCAATTAGTTCATCCTCAGCAGGTATGCAAAGACAATGCAATCAATTTATCTCCCTAAGGATTCTCAGGTGGTCTCAATGATGCCACCCAAAAATATTGTTTATTACAAGGGTGAAGGACATTTTCAAGGTGGGAAAATAAAGGGGCTTTATTAATTTCATGGGCCACCATCACTTGGAAGTCAAACTGGTGTCCCTATACAGATAATCAAGAACCGCTATGCATGTGATCAATACCCCCAGGACACATTGGTTACTACTTGAAGCTTTTGGGCGTTTTGTTGGCAGACTGTCCTCCAAGGCTGTCATGATCAACGCAACTGTTATTCTCTCACTTTGTGCCTGCCATTTAATTGACTCTGATATTCTAAAAATCCCTTTCAATGGGATAATTCTCTGTCCTTCCAACCGTTGTGTTCCTTTTTAGCATCATTGCCTCACCCTGTATTGTTCTTTTAAATTACCTTTGCAAAATGTTTCTGCACATTGTGATCATTTATCAATGAGTCACCAGAATAACAACTCCACTACATTTGTAATTGCCAATGTTGTGAGTAAGAATCCATTTTGAGAATGACAACACAATTGATTGTGTTAATTTTCTTTAACTTTAAAATTGTTTTTGTCTGAAAAAAATATATTCAAAAATTGACATTCATAGACTATATACAAAAGTAAGACCACTAGCTTCTGCAAACAAATCAAGGTACTTGCTGAAAAGCAACCCCCAATATACTCAAATTTCTTCTTCTAGGCCCTCCATTGAATCTTGAGTTTCCTCATTAAACCTTTCAGGCTCTTCTTCATTTTCCGATTCAGCACAACTTTCTCCTTCCTCACTGAATTCGTCATCTTCATAGTTGTATTCCCCAGGTGCATATAAACCATCACCAGCTTCTGATTCTTCACCTTCACTTGGGGCTTCTAAATTAATGCTTCCATCATCAGACCGATTCCTATCCTCCTCATCATCCACACTTTCTGCATCTTACTGTAGTTCATACGGACCCACAACCTCATCATAGTATTTTTTTGTTGAACGCCCTATCAGAACATTTCTCACCTGGGTGTCTTTTTGCTTTCAAGGAGTCTTCTGGGTCTGTAAGAAATGCAAAACTGCTCATGTTGACAATTTTCTTCTTTTCAACTTGACTAAGATGCTTAAACCACTTGATGTTGTAGAAATCAATTGGGAGTTGAATTGGTGGTGTTGTGAAGCTTGATGCTACAGGCTCTTTGGGTAGAACACGAGTGTGGAATCGACTCACCATGCCCATGTTTCTGTGATACTGTAGCATTGCCTCATTCAACTTCTGGAAAAATATATTGGCCTTTTTAGACCTGTAGGTTAATTTCTTGATAATATAGACATCCTTAGTTGGATGACATTCATTGTCACTATGTTCTCTGATGTCCTCAATGACTTGGCAATATCAATTTGGAAATTTCTGGAGAATTGCAAAGTCTCTCCATGCATCGCAAAGCCAAGATATAATGTCAACAATGAGGAGAAAGTGATATATGTAGAGATTCAAACTTACTCTTTCACAACTTTTATTTGTTGAATTTTTGATCCCTGCTGCCTTAATACTTCCACCTGCCTTGGCTTCCTTTTCATAACGTGCCTTCATAAAGTAGTGCACAAAATGATTATAGGCTTTCTGCAAGAGCCCCGTTTTCATAATAAATGCTAGGTTGACATTTTGATTGGCAAATTCACCTGCTTCTGCAATTTTGTGGAAGGTTGAAATTGCTAAAATTTGGCAAGCAACATTATAGAAGTCCTCACTACCTGGTGCAAGGTTTGGGGAGTAGATTTTAAAACCTAGACATGTGAGGGCTCCTTGAATATAAGACTGATAGGATGAACCTATCCTTGAGATCCCTTGTGCCAACTTAACTGATTTCAGCTGTCTTGCTGCTAGTGCTTGTACATCATCTTAATTTTCCAGGAAGGGTATATTGCAGCTGTCCTGTACAGCATTCTGAAGTTCTTTTGAATTAGAAAACTTGCAATAGAATTGAACCAGAGTTTCTTGAGAAGGTGCAGATAGTACAGCATCTTTTTCCGTTATATCCCACAGAATTTTCAAATTCTTATAGAAAGCATCCTAAAAAATAAAAGTCAATCAAAGATTTTGATGAAGTAGTGATTCAAAACAAAGATAGTTTACCTTGACTCCTTTGAATACAGGAGGGAAATCAACAGACTGCAATTGTAAGGGATTCTGTTTGACAGGCATCTTGGATGATGGTGGAGTGTTCTTCGGGGATGATTTTGATTTAGAAGAACATGGGGAAGGGGACTTTTGGGGGGGCACTTTTGATGCTGGAGGTTCAGATTGAGATTGCTGAAGGGGGCTTGTATCTTTCTCTTTTTTTGGGATGTTTGAGAGGTATTTGTTGGTGCTGGTGGACTAATTTTGAGCTTGTCAAAATCCTCTTGCAGCATTCCAATTGTTGAAGATATAGAATCTTGATTCTTCATGATTTAAATAAGAGCCTGCTCAAGGTTAAGAGTGCTGGGTACAGCTTGCTTGCTAGATGTGGGGTCTGTGGATTCCATTGAAAGTATTAAAATCTAAAGCTGTTTCAAGTAGGTTGGGTTAGTTTAAAAAATATTTAAAGATGAAAATTTAAATGGGAGGGAATACCAGTGAAGAGAACAGAGAGACTCTGGCTATAAGGCATTGGAGGTGAAGGTAAGAACAATTTTGATGACAAGTTGCTGATGGGACAAGAGTGACGTTGATGAAAAAGACATTGAAGAGCAGACCAATTAGGTTTTGTTGACAGGGTATTGATGGGGCAGTTGTCTTTACAGATGGCATACCCTAGCTGCACGCGGGACAGTGACAACAACAGGGTGTTGTTACATATGCAATGACACCAGTATGCGCCCAGTGTAAGGGGGAGCCAGACCCTCAAAATCCTTGCGCAAAAGGTGTGGGATGTCAAAATCCACGCAAAAATTCATCACTTTTGGCCTGGAATTGAGTCACAGGGTCTGTGACTCAATTGATGATGAGGTTTTGATACCAACCAGGGCAGTTTTAACTGTTGCCAAGAGGGTAAAACTACCCTTAAGATAAAACAATCATAGTAAAAACAGCTTTAACTGGTTTCTACATCTCTTAAACTCATTCTGACGTGCTTTGAAGGCTCTAGACCAGGTATTACTATATTAATGGCTGATTTAAGGGTCTAAAATGGCTAAAACCAGTCCTTTTTTGGTCTAAACCAGGGTTCAATGATTCCATAATTGGTTTTTCTGTTGTCAGAGTGTTTTCCACGACTGACAAGAGTAAATTTTACTTTTGAAAATTGATGGCTATAAAAGAATGTCTTCTTTGCCCCACTTTTCTCTTCATGTTAGAATCTTTTCCTTTTATAATTAGTTTAAAAACTGTTAAACAAATCAATAAGAGATTCCAACCACCTTTTTCATATCATTATTAACCTTTTAACCACGTGAAAAATCATTATAATCATTTTTTTTTAACTCTTATAATCATTTTTACCCCTGAACCACCCTATATGTGAATTGAAGCATCTTTCATCACTCTGAACTTTGTTACTTTGTTGCCAAATTCACTCTGGTCACTTTGGGGTGTGTTTTCTCTTTAAATATCTTTCTAAAGACTTTGTTCTTTAATTAATTGCTTGCAGTTTTTTGCTCAATTAATTCCAATTGAAATTTCTCTTGAAGAAATTTCTTTTGTAGCCTTAAATATCTCTTGTAGAGTATTTTTGGATAAATCTTTATTGTTGGTAAAACAACAGATTTTTATTATATTATTGTTTTATACTTACAAAGTGAAAACAGAAAAGCTGGTGTGTTTTCTCTTTAAAAATAGTATTTCTTATTATTTCTAAATAATTTTACCTTATACATACTTTGAGGACAGGAAAAGTACTTGATATTTTATCAAAGTTTCATATCCACACCTTACATTTGGGGGCCCAGCCATAATATTTTACCTGTGACATATTTTTTTACTCTTTTTAATCCTTTTTCCTATATTGAAAAATTTAAAAAAAACATATAGAAAATACTTATAATTCAAAAAATCCATAAAAAATAATTTTTTTCACATTATAAGTGAGGCTTATATTTTTATTGTTTTTGGAATACCTTTTTTACTTAATTAAGTGACTTATTCATTAATTTTAGTGTTTGAAAATTTGGTAAGACAAGAAAACATTGAAACAGCCTCAACATTTACCAGCATCATTCCTGCCAGTACTGTTATTGTGATTCAGAATAATTAACCTGAACCAATTTATTCTGAATTGATTAGCTTGGATATAAGTAATACTCTTCAGAGAGCTAAGAATATGGCCAAAAGTATTTTTTTTGATGTAAAATTACTATATTGAAGCTTTTTAATCATAAAATATGCCTTCAACCACATCAGGAGCCAGCTATAACCCCTCAAGCAGCTCCCACAAAGGTCATAGATGTGATTATGGCAGAAGCCAATCAGTTACAGAAGGACAAGGTTCAGTTGATGACCTCCAAATTAATAAATTGTGTCATCCTGAAGCTGATAAAGCTTTTTTACCTTCAAAAAGAGCTGACACCCCCACAAGAAGCCTCACTGGACATTTACAAAGCCAGCCAGAAGGCTTACAACAATGCATTGCAGCACAAATAGTACCAGATCCTTTCAGATCTGTGGCAAAACTGCATGAAATCTTACCTGAATGTGAGAAAATTCCTGGGCCATCCCAGCACTTGCAAGTTGCTCAATGGATGGCATCCATTGATGGAAAAGAAGAACATGATGCTCTTAACAGCAGAATGGAGGAAAAACAACCCTCCACCACCCAAGCAAGTGCCAAAAACAGCCCCAGTGGCCAGCAGAAGAAATTCCAACATGAGAAATCAGCCACAAGCTCAGAGCAAGGGCAAAGGAAAGGCACCAGCCACAAGCTCAGAACAAGGGCAAAGGAAAGGCACCAGCCACAAAGCCTTACAGCCTGGGCTACAGGATTCCAAAAATTCAACAGGATGCCATGGAAAATGTATTTCAGATGGCCAGAACAATTATGGAATTACAAAATAAGGAGGAAGCCAGATTAAAATATCAGAAATGATCTCTGACATTTTTGATGCTATCCCAGAGCTGTATGAAGCTATAACTGATGTAAAAAGTCATATTTCTGATAACAATACATCAATTTGTAACAATCTTAAAACAAATAACTTGAGTTTGAGCCAAATCAATGAAACACTTATATGCTTTGAAAAAGGTTTAAGAAAAATCAAAACTTCCAATAAAGAAAATTCCTTTGGCAATAAGATAAATGAACAACCTGCCATTTTTGAACAATTAACGGACAAATATTCTAAACTCAATATTGATGGCATAGTTGAAAAAAGAATAAAACAAGCCATAAGTACTATCAAAGAGGATAATAAGAAAGCTCTTGATGATATTTCAAAATCATTTACTGAAGTAAGGACACATATAGCTGCCTTGAAAAAGTGTTTTGATACCTCAAAAGAGGAAATATCAAAATTAACAATAAAGCTAAATGAGGTTATCTCTGATAATACTAAACAAACAGAATTATGGAATGAGCTGACATATAAAGAGGATGATCATGACAAGAATGTAATTAACTCTATTAAAGGCTTGCAACATTCATTAAGAAATTCACAAAGTTGTAACAACAGTAAAAAAATGATATTGAACAACTACTAAACACCTTTCCAAGAATGTCTACACCTCTGAATCAAAATTAGGGTACAAGAATTCCCAATCCACAAGTATTGGATATTGAAAATTAACAGTTAAAAAATGAATTTTCTACTTCTTTTCATAACTTGGAACCATCAATGGGCCAAGCACTCATGAAAGAAGTTCCAAAACTTCAAGAATGGCATCACTTCAGTGGTGAAGGAGAATATGACCATATGGAATTCAACAGAGGTACTGACATGATCAAAGAAGATTTTGAATTACCAGACAGATTGGTAACAGCTAGATTTAAAACCTTGTTCACCAAATCAGCTCACAGATGGTACATCAAATTGAGACAAGCACATGGACACCAAAGTTGGACTTGGTGGAAAACCCAAATTATCAACAAATAGGCCAACGATGCTTGGAGATTCAAGGTTGAAACAGCCTTTGAATCTGCACAATTGAATGCTGATAAAGACAAAGCTTTACCATGGTTTTGCCAACAAAAAGACAGACTAACAGCATTATACCATGACATGTCAGAATTTATGATTCATAGGAAAATTCTAAGACAATATGGAGGTGACCTAGAGCATGCTTTCAAAAGCAGGACTACTGAACAATCTTCAGCAGAAGATATTATCAATATATTAGAAGAAGTAACCACCAGAACAAAAATTGGTTCTAGTAGGGTGAATCTCAAAACAAGGTTTAATACACCTTGGAAGGATTCTGTGGACAAAATCCCCAAAGAAAATTCTAATAATTTGAAATATAAATCTGCAGATACAATCAGGAAATTCCATATTTTCCAAAGAACCACACATTTATCCAATACATGTCCAAAAAGGGGGAAAATCAATGAAATTGACATTGAAAAAGAACCTGATGTTGAAAAATATGATTTAATTGAAGAAAATTCAGATGACAAATCATCAATATTTTCTGCATCTTCAAAGGGTATAGAAAATATCAATTCCACCTTTGACATCATGGAATCTTATTCACACTTGCCACAGCTGAGCAATAGCCAACTTTATTCATAAAAAAATCCAACATGCACAGTCAATGAAAACCAAACCAAACAGAGGGAAACGTTATACAGCTGGTAACTCCTGTATAACAGAAGTGGTGATTGACAACAAACCCACTAAGCTACTACTTGATCCAAGAGCATTTGGCTCTTGTGTAGGTAAATCCTTTTTTAAGACTTGTGTACCAAATCTTGAAGATCAATTGTTTCCAATTGATGGCATAAAATTCAATAGTGAAAGTAATCAAATGAAAGCATTGGGAATATTTGAAACTAGTGTCATATTTCCCCATATAAATGGAAATTTAAGAATCACTGTTGAATTTGTTGTTGTGGAAAATTGCTCTAGTACCAATTTCATATTGGGAAATGATTATTTAATCATGTATGGCATAGATTTACATAACAACAAGGATAGATACTTTACTATTGGAGACAATAAGTGCCAAAAATTTGCCTCTTTACCATTTAAAAGACAAATTACAGTGAACAAAGTATCACCAGTCAACTTAGAGATAGAGAAATTCAAGTCTAAACAGTTAAATGAAGCTGAAATAAGCCTTAATTTGAGTGATAAACAAGAAAATAAACTTTCTTCTCTTTTATATGACCACAAAGAAGCATTTGCTTCAGATAAAGAACCCCTAGGAGAAATTATTGGTCATGAAGTTGACATTATTCTTAATATTGAGAGAACTTATCCACCACTCTTGAGAAGACCTGCATATCCAGCAAGTCCAAAATCAAGAGAAGCTCTGGAAATTCATATCACAGAACTTCTAAACCTTGGTGTAATAAGAAAAGTGGGCCACAATGAAGAAGTAGAAGTAACTACACCAGTCATAGTGGCATGGAATAATGAAAAATCTAGAATTTTTGGGGACTTTAGAGCTCTTAACACTTACACTGTTCAAGACAGGTACCCAATAACAAAAATCCAAATTGCCCTCACCCAAATATCTCAAGCAGTGTATATAAGCACTATGGATGCCCTTAAAGGATTTCATCAAAATGTAGTGACACCAAGAGCAAGGAAACACTTGAGAATTATTGTTTATTTTGGAGTGTATCAATATTTGAGGATGCCTTTTGGAATCAAAAATGCACCTTCACACTTTCAAAGAATGATGAATGAAATTTCCCCTGAAGAGCTTTCAGAAGGATGATTGATCATTTACATTGATGATATTATTGTCTGTTCCAAGACTTGGGAAGAACATATGTGCATATTATCCAGAATTTTGACCAAAATCCAATCTGTGAACATGAAAATCTCTTTGAAGAAATCTCATTTTGGATTTAAGGAACTCAAAGCACTAGGACATGGGGTATCTGGTCTATCCCTTGGGATTGACAAAAAAAAAGTTGCAACAGTCTTACTGAAACCTATGCCTCAAAAAAAAAAGAAATTCAATCATTTTTTGGGTTTTGCAGGATATTACAGGCAACACATTCAAGATTTTGAATCCATAGCAAGACCTCTTTATAAGCTATATGACAAAGACACAGTATTTGAAATGACTGTTGACAGAGTAAAAGCCTTTGAATCTTTAAGACAAGCCTTGACCACTGCTCCACTTTTACTAATGCCAGACTTTAAACTGCCCTTTTAGCTTTGCATTGATTAATCAGGGGATGGGCTCGGTGCTGCACTTCATCAAGTCCAAATTTTAAATGATAAATCTGTTGAAGGGCCCATATGTTTCATATCCAGGCAAATCAAACCAACTGAAGCCAGATATGGAGCAAGTAATATGGAGTGTTTATGCCTTGTTTGGGCTTTAGAAAAAATTAATTACTTTCTGGAAGGATGTTTTTTTGAAGTAATAACAGATTGTACCACTTTTAAATCACTTTTAAACATGAAAACACCCAACAGACATATGCTCAGATGGCAAATAGCCATACAAGAGTATAGGGGCAATATGACTATTGTTCATAAAGATGGAAATATTCATAAAAATGCAGATGGACTAAGCAGATGGCCATTACCAAATGATATTGATAATCCTGCTTATGTACCAGAAGAAGCTTCCCCACAGATCCCAATAGAAGGAATAAGTATAACAGACTTGAACACCACCTTCTTTGCAGAATTAAGAAACAGTTACACTCAAGATAAGAATTTTAGCATTTTATGCCAATTACTTAACAAAGAAAGTAAAGACAACTCTCTAATACATGCCTTGGATGAAGTATGGAAGAAACGTATGATGAAGGAAGATTTCACCTACTGGATGGTATAATTTACCACAGGACCAAGAACACATGTGTTATGACAGTTGTGGACAGTTCATTAATCAATCTTGCACTGAAAGAATGCCATGACAGCCCCTTTTCAGGACATCTGTCTGAAGACAGAACAAGAGAAAAGGTACAGACCTGAAAATGGCGGTCAATGTGGCAGAAAGATGTTGCAGAGTATTGCAAAACCTGTGGCAGATGTCAAAAGGCAAATAAATCCACTGGCAAGAGACTTGGAAATATGATCAAAATCCAAGAACCCAGCAGGCCTTGGGAAATTGTCCATATGGATTGTGTAACTCGCCTACCACCAGGAGGTGACAGAAGCTATAATGCTTGCCTAGTGATTGTAGACAGATTAAGTAAAACTCCAATCTTTTTACCATGTCACAAAAATGATACAGCCATGGATACACCTCTTCTGATATGGAATAGAGTAGTGTCATGGACTGACATATTCAAAAATATCATTAGTGCCAGAGATCCCAAATTCACTTCAGCACTGTGGACAAATTTTCACCAATTATTTGGCACTAAATTGTCTTTCTCTACACCCTACCACACACAAACTGATGGTCTAGCTGAAAAGATGATACAAACCTTAGAAGACATAGTGAGAAGATTTTGTGCATATGGCCTTGAATGCAAAGATTGTGATGGATTCACTCATGATTGGTGTACTCTTTTATCAGCACTAGAATTCTCATATAAGACATAAATTCATGCCAGTACCAATCAAACTCCTGCTATTCTAGGAAAAGGATGGAATCCCAAGCTACCTCAAGACTCTTTAAGAAAATATTTGGTTGAAATACATCCTACAGCTTTCAGCTTCAAAGGAATGCTAGACAGAGCTAGAAATCATGCAGTAAGATGCATGGAAGCCTCATTTGCATATGCTCAAGATAAATGGGACAAATCACATGCCACTCCAGATTTCAAAGTAGGGGATTTAGTACTAGTATCCACCATCAACTTGAATAACATCAAAGGATGTAAAAAGCTCAAAGACTCCTTTTCAATAATGTTTGTTATCAAAGCCCTCCATGGGGAAAATGCAGTTGAAGTAGAATTATCTGAAGAACTTAGTAATAAGCATCCTACATTTCCAGTGAGCTTGATAAAACCATATAAATCTAGTGATGCTGAAAAGTTTCCCTTGAGGAATAAAGATCCCCAAGTTATACCTCCTATTGAGACATCTGGTATTAAGAAGATTACCAAATTTCTTAAAGAAAGAAAATTAAGAACCAAAAAAGTAAGGGAATACCTTGTTAGGTACAGTGACCCAGCTTGTGAAGATGAATGTTTAGAAGAAAAGGACATACATGAAGCTACAAAAATTCTCAGAAGACTCAGACATACTGGAAATAAAAATATTACAAAGTAATATTCTTTTTTTAGGGGGAGGGAATGTGAGCCTTAGAGGTATTTTTATATACCCAAAAGACCACAAACAATAAAATAAAATAAATATAAATAAAACAAATTTATTTCTATTATAAAAGTAAAAATTAAAATATAAATATAAATTTATATATCAAAATGAAAATTTAATTATAATTTGAAAATAAAAATACATTAAATTTTGTAATTGTGAAAACACATTTTTACTTGAAAAAATTAAGTAAAAATCAAAATATTTTTTAAAAAAAGTTAAATAAAAATTATTATAACTTTTTATTGAATAAATAAACATACAAAAATTATTTCACCATTGGATTCCTCATAAAAAATAGGGTGGGGTCACCTCTGTGTGAAAATTCTGTATCTCAACTCTAAAGAAGCTTAAATTAAGTTATTAGTATTTTCTGTGCAAAAGTTGAGAATCCTCAAAACCTTAATTTAATTCACATCACATGTGGTGCTAACCATCAATTTTTGTGTTAAAATTGAGGTGTTTTGTATAATTTAGAAGTTATGAGGAATTGAAGTATTTTCAATTGAATTGTCAAAATGTGCACGTGTATTACATAAGTGAACTTTGATTTGCATATGAGGTGTCAATTATTACAGTAGTGTACTGTAAAACTCACTTGAAATACATATGTGAATTTTAAGTATAATACATGATGAGGAATTAAAGGAAAAAATAAATTGGAAAGATTAAAGTTGGGGGTGAAAAGGAACTCTAGCTCTAAGGGGGAGCCAGACCTCCAAAATCCTTGCTAGAAGGTGTGGGATTTCAAAATCCATGCATAAATTCCTCACTTTTGGGCTGGAATTGAGTCACAGGGTCTGTGACTAAATTGATGATGAGGTTTTGATACCAACCAGGGCAGTTTTGACTGTTGCCAAGATGGTAAAACTACCCTTAAGATAAAACAATCTTATTAAAAACAGTTTTAACTGGTTTCTACGTCTCTTAAACTCATTCTGATGTGTTTTGAAGGCTCTAGACCAGGTATTACTATAGTAATGGCTGATTTAAGGGTCTAAAATGGCTAAAACCAGCCCTTTTTTGGTCTAAACCAGGGTTCAATGATTCCATAATTGGTTTTTCTGTTGTCAGAGTGTTTTCCACGACTGACAAGAGTAAATTTTACTTTTGAAAATTGATGGCTATAAAAGAATGTCTTCTTTGCCCCACTTTTCTCTTCATGTTAGAATCTTTTCCTCTTATAATTAGTTTAAACACTGTTAAAACAATCAATAAAAGATTACAACCACCTTTTTCATATCATTTTGAACCTTTTAACCATTTGAAAAAATTATCATAATCATTGTTTGTTAACTCTTATAATCATTTTTACCCCTGAACCACCCCATAAGTGAATTAAAGCATCTTTGATCACTGTAAACTTTGTCACTTTGTTTCCAAATTCACTCTGGTCACTTTTGGGCATGTTTTCTCTTTAAATATCTCTTTAAAGACTTTGTTCTTTAATTAATTGCTTGAAGTTCTTTGCTCAATGAATTCCAATTGAAATTGCTCTTGGAGAAATTTCTTTTGTAGCCTTAAATATATCTTGTAGAGTATTTTTGGATAAATCTTTATTGTTTGTAAAACAATAAGTTTTATTATATTATTGTTTTTTACTTAAAAATTTAAAAACAAAATTGGCGTTTTTTCTCTTTAAAAATACTATTTCTTATTATTTTTAAATAATTTTACCTTATACAAATTTTGAGGACAGGAAAAGTACTTCATCTTTTATCAAAGTTTCATATCCACATCTTACATATGTGGCGCTCAATATTAAAGTATTACTACATACAGTTTTGGTACACCCATAGTGAATATCAGTCTTGAATCCTGAATTACTATTTTTGATGTGAAAATAGCTAAGGGGGAAAAACACATCAAAGAGAGCCAGGGTACCCAACTTCTGACCCCTTTGAGGTGTGGATAGCTCTAAAGCTTGGATCCATGGCTGATCATTGCCCAATTAGTACACTAAAGCCTATTTGGAACTTGGTTACCAAGATCAAGTCCCATTAAATCATAAGAAAATTTCAAATAAGCTGCTATTTTGAAATGACAAGGAGGTAATGAGAAACTCTGACTCCTGTAAATATTTCAATCATAAATAATGTTTCATCAATAAACCTTAAAAGAGTAATTGAAATTTGTTTTTGACTAGTATCCATGTATTCACCCAATGGCAACCAGTTATTGCTGTGCTATTTGCTATTCTACATGAAAATAAGGTAAAAAATTCAAAATTTCATTAAAAATAATGTTATTAATGGATCTTTTCAAAGGTTCAGTACCATTGAAGAAGGGGATAATGTATGTAACAGCCAAAATCAATTATGACCTCATAATTCAAATTAAAAATTTCACTTAAAGCCCATTTTTGTTTCTTCCATGTGAAACACTGAATCTTCAAAAATTCACAGAAAATACAGTCTGTGAAGAAATATATAATGAAATTTATAGCTTTGAGAAATTAATGATAACTCTGAAATAAAATAATATTGACATTTTTTAATTTTTCATTTGTTGACCATAAATGGGTTGGTAGTCAACTAAAATTACTGAATTACATAATTATGATAATCTTACATGACAACAGGTGATGTAACTAATAATCCAAAAAGTGTTAATGGTTTCTCACTCACTGGTATTATATTTTTCTCCATGGAATGCCTCTGAGCTGTTGTTTACTTAAAAGAGGCCTTCTCTTGCTGTTTTTTCCAAATCATCTTATTATTCAATCATACCATTAGTACCAACAAGTAAATATTAATTACTTGATTTCTTAAGTATTTTTATTATTTCAGAAGAAATAAGAAAGACTTGAAATAATAGAAATATACTATTTAAAATAGTACTTAACTATTTTATTGCTGTATCACGGTTATGATACAATTTTGATCCTTTAAATCTGCAATTAACCCATCAAATAATTCTACCAATTCTTGTCAAGGTATTATTAAAGTATTAGGGAGTTTTTTCACTTTATTCTTAAAGTTTTTCTCAAAGCTTATCTTTATAATTATCCTTTCAAAAGATAATTATACATTAAAATAGTTTACATTATTTTAATAAAACATTTTCTTATTAAATACTTCTTGTGATTGATTCTTTTAGACAATTACTGCTTACAGTTATAATAACTAGTGGTGTATAGCAAGTAAAAGAAATAATTAAGTAAATAATCATCCAATTGGGGTTATAATAAATTTATTTATTATATTTCATAAGAATAGTCAGTACTATTGATTAATAGTAATAATATCAAAAGCTTCATAGATTCATATTACAACAAAGGTTTGAGCCAAGTTTGAATGAAGGTTAAAATAAGTTTCATCCAAATTTCCGAAGAAATTAAAAAACACCACAGAAAGGTCTGTAGGAACCAATCTCCAATATTATCACTTCTGAGGGCATGATTGTTTTGAAAAATGAACAGAAAGCTTTACCGTTTACAAGTTTATTTAATAGTTCTTAAAGAGATTTAAATGGATACTCTGACCTTCTTTTACTCCAAAATCTCAATAATTTACACTAAGTGTTTTAATTGATATAAAGTCTTTCTATCATATTACAAACTTGTACTTAAGGACATCTATTACAATATTCCTTCCCAAAAAAGCTCAATCTTCAACTTCAAAGATACCTCCCATAAATTGATGATATTTGAATCTCTGAAGCTAGATAGTATATTGATGATAATTCAATACTCATTTCCAATGGGATTAAAAAAAAAGAGTGGGTTTAAAAATTGACTTAAATTGCTTTGAGACTTCTTTTCCTCAATAAAGAAAAACAAACAAGTCCATAGACTATTACTATGTAATTCTTTTGCATTTTTCCAGTTTAGTAAGAAATGTTCAAAAAGAAAAATATCTTCAAAGAGAAAGTTAGAATTTTTCCTTATGGGAACATCACTTTGCATGAAACAACTGTATATGTTAATAATCAAACTTTCCAGCTTCAATTCTCCCATTTTTCAAAGAAATCATAGAGATAATGTTGGAATGAAGAAAGAAAATAATATGTATTTTGTACATGTTCAGGATCTGCATATATATGGGCTGAATTGATAGTTGATTAAAAATGTCAAATAAAAAGCTAGTACAAACTTTTCATTCAGAAATTTAAGTGAAGGTATATACAGATGAGGTTTTCAGATTATACATAGAATTCCTAGCTTAAAGGAAGCATTAAACAATTCAAAAACAACTATTTGATTAGGAGATTCTTTTCCAGTATTCTTTTGTGGGGATGAAGAGTGTGATATTATTATTTACAGAGCTCAAGAAATCAAGGAAACTATATAAATATTCAAATTTATAAACATAAAGATTTTATTTATTTCAAAAGGAAAGAGAAAAATATACTTAAAGATTTCTGCTTATAAGTTCAACTTGAAGGGTATTAATCCTTCAAAATATCTGAAATGTGGGTTCTTAATATGTTAGACCTTTCAGGTTGAAGAAATAAATATCATGTGACAAATCTTTGAGCTTAAGGAATGAAATGAGATTATTAAAAGGTTTCAGTTGTACCACTAATTTGAGACTAGTATATTTATCTGAATAAAGTCCCTGCAGATTTTTGAGAATTATTATCATGGATTACTCTTCTATAAGAACCTAAATATTTGAGGGAGAGTTTTGAAACTAAGTATATTATTCTGAGCTCAAAATGAGAGATTCTTATTTGATTATTATTATGAAGCTCTTGGTCCAGTGCTAAAAATCTCTAAAATTCATTACTTTTCATAATGGGAAATTGATTTTGACAGGAGCATAGATTTTTTTTTGTTTCCAGTTAGATCAGAATATTGATATACAAGTGCACAAA
Organism: Austropuccinia psidii; assembly: GCA_023105745.1. Lineage (NCBI taxonomy): Eukaryota > Fungi > Basidiomycota > Pucciniomycetes > Pucciniales > Sphaerophragmiaceae > Austropuccinia > Austropuccinia psidii. Next base: position 29,717,802 of record JALGQZ010000013.1, on the reverse strand, counting down.
GGTTTGCAAGAAAATTTTCATCTTCATCAATTTTCTTCAAATATTGAAAATTGTAATTGTGAATAATGAAGTATCACCATGGTAATTAGTTCATTAGTACTACAAAAATAAAAATATAAAATAGATTTCCAACTTAATTTTCAGGATTCTTTTGAAACAAATGCTTCTCTTGGAAAAAAGAAGTATGAGAAAGTATAATACTAATTTCATGAAAGGTAATTTAATTGAAAAAATTACTTCTCTCTTTGAGAGGTAAGGCTTTACACAGCCTTGAATATTTATTCTTCATTTCTATACTATGGGAGCTTAATACATGCCTTGAACCCAATGAATCTTTTTTGTATGAAGAATTGAAATATTTAAGCCAAAAATCTATTTGTTAAATTGGTATTTTGATGGAGGGTTAGTATTGATTTAACATGTTTCTAATTTGGAAAAGTATTATAGGCTTGCTGATTTTTTTTAGAAAAAATTCTGAGAGGCCAAGTCAAATTTTATTCCACCAGCACATTAAGATATGATGATTATTTCTTTTAATAATATCCTTTGTATGAATTATAAAGTATTTCATAATATATTTATATCAATTATAATATTTTGATATTTGTGGATATATTAAAAGCTATTTGAGATGGAAAGAAATAATGTTTGGGTCATAAAACGTCTTGGGTTATTTCCCTCATGGGTGAAAGGTGTGACAGTGGTTGAATCTTAAATTTTGGGAAAATGGGAATTATATTTGGTCTCCAGTTTCAAACAATATGTTTGATTTTAAGAATAAGAGAATATAAATCATACTTGGTCAATCTTGTTTGGGAGATATTTCTTTTGAATCTCATATTTGGAAGAAATTTCCAAAAATAATTCCCAATGCATAAAGAAGGACATGATATATTATGATCAGAGTTTTATTTCCAGAAATCAAGATTAATTCAGCTTTTGGGAGAGCATAATAATGAAAAATACATATTTTTTGTTTTTTTGAGTGAGTTATAGAAAATGATGGTAGGTAATTTCTTAAAGAGATATATTTTGATGTAAAGATTTTCAACTTTGGAAATTTTGAGGTCTGAAAAATGAACTTTCAGAGAGAGAAGACACATGAAAGGAAGGATACTAGAGGGGATAGGGAAAGAGGTCATTTTTGTTTTGAGGAATGTAAAGGAGAGTATGTCATGATTAATGTGCTCATATTATTTTCAAAGGTGATTATTTTTTCAAAGAATGTTGTGGAATGAAGGATTATCTAGGATCTTCAGAGGTTATATAATTAAATCAATATTGTTAATTATTTATGAATTTCAAGAATTCATCTTAGAAGATGACCAAATAGTAATAGAAAGTTAGAACCCAGTATGAAGCAAGTTGGAAGCTGGGTTGGACCTTGTTTGGACCTGCTACCTCCACTGTTGGGGATGGCTTTTTTTCATGGTGATTGAACACATCATAATTTTCACTGAGTATTTTCACTAATTTATAGGGAAATCTTTGATACCCAGTCCTGTTTTGGTTCCTTTTGAAGAATTTCTCATGGGTGTGCTTGCCACCCCAATAGGTGCATAAACCTGTCTTAATTATTCTCTCCTTTTCAGAACCAATTAATTTCCTTCTCCTTATAATGAGTCTTATGTTGTGAGCCTTGAATGTTATTCAAATTCTTCTTCTGCTGAAGTTTATTTGTGGATGAACTGTTATCAGGATTGAAGGATTTTTCTCTTTATGACTACCATTTTCCTTCTGCCTCTCATGATAGATATTCTCTAACTCCAAGGGAATATAAATGATTTCTTGGAGACTATCAAAGGTGGCTAAAAACATTGATTCAATGCACCTTCTATATGCATGCATATCAGTTCCTACTTCCACTTTCCAATTCTTTAAATTATGATTCTCAACTAAGCTATGTAAAAATGAACACAACCACCTTATTTCAGATGATCCAAATATTTTCAGATTTCCTTTATCAATTGGAATTTCCAAAAAGAGTAAAAGAATGGGCTGAAAATACTTTCCAATCATTGAGCAGATGAGAGGTATTTATTGTAGATATTAAAGATGTAAGGCTCAATCCACTTTCAAGCCCTCCAGTGCAAGAAGTTGAATAAAGAACCTTTTTACTGTGAGAGTAGGAGCTTTCTGGGTCATTACTAAACATGAAAGAGCTGTATTTGATGAATAACCTCAATGTATCGGCTTGAGGACCATCAAAAAAATCAGGTTCTTCACTGGGTAGAGTCTTTAAATCTAGGGCTTTGAAGGTTTCCCTTGGTGAGACTTCTTGAGTGAGCTTCCCTATGTGATGAGTGCTCTTCTCCATAATTTTGAGCATATTTGGTTCAGCTTGAGAGACAACTGTTTGGGTAAAAAGGAATTTAAATATATACCCTAAGGATCTTCAGAAGCATCTGCATAAATAGATTACACTTCATTGTCCTCAGAATCTTCCCCTTCAACTGCATCCTATCTCTCTTTATCTTTAGCTTCCTCCATAATCTACTAAGCATTTTACAAACATCAGAATAACCAGCTAAGAAGGCAGATAATGGGATTGATCTTTTTGACTTAATACCTCCCCTTCTGGAAGATCACCATGAAAAAAGTAGAATCTGAAGGTGGGTGCCCCAGGTTCAACAAAACTCTAAACATGTATATCAGTCTGAATCCAACATGGCTCCAACATGAGTCAAACATTGATTTCATTTGGCTGTATTCTAAGCCACAATAGACTAGGTTTGGAGCTAATCTAAATAATAATGAAAATTTCATCTTTATTTGTTTTGATAAAGGTAAAAAATCAAATAAATACAGACATCTTAAAAATAAATTCTAATGAAAGGAGTAATGAAATATATTAATACCATCTTAAATATTTCATGATATTTTTTCAAAAAAAGGTTCATCTAGAATATGACAAGCTGTGTCTAGTAGGTATTCAAAATCATAAATTTTTGGTAAGATATAATCAATATTAATTTCTCAAGTCCTCTCATTGTTGTACTATATAAATATTTTTCTTGAGGCTAATGTTGTATTATTCTTACCTTCATCTGAGTTTTGTCTTGTATGTTCTCCCTCTGAAGATCTCAAGCTCTTTGAAATTAACCTGCAAATTCCCATTTGATTTTAGGTTTTCTGTAGAATTTTCATTGTTTTGAAGATTTGACTTCATATTTTCCTCCCATAAAAGATTATTGCATAAAAATATCATAAAATTAAAAATGATATCCATTTTAAATTTAATTTAATTGAGAATAGTGAATTGAATACCTTCCAGCTTTCACAAATGAAAAATTCAATAAACCTACTTTGAAATATTACTCAAGTGTATGTATCCTCAAAAAGAACAAAACTTGAGATTCAAATTACCAAAAATATCTACCCCTTCACCTTGACTTCTCTTTGTCAGTTCTTTCAGATAAAATGGTAAAAATAACTAGGTTTTAGGAGTTTTCAGGATATTTCTAGAAAATTAAGGGAAAAAATTGCATTCTAGATTCATTTTTCAAGTATTTTCCTTCTACATATTGGTTTTTGAAATATAAAATGATATTCTAAGTGGTAACTACATCTATATGCTTTGTATTATCATTTTTCATTCAAGAATGCTTTATTTCTTATAGAATATCATCCCCACAATTTTGAAATCTTGGGGAATTATTTCAAATCACCAGCCTGGTTCATTTTTCAAACCAAAATTTGTATAATAATTGGAGCTTGCTTCAATTTTCACAAATCTGTGATCCAAAAAGCAAGTAAATCAGACTCTTGAGCTCATGCAATAATTCAATTGAGGCTCTTTAAATCTTTGAAATTTGTACATCATGCTTTAGCTCTAGTTTATTTCCCTTATGCAAAAGTTTTTGTTAAATATTATATGAATATTAATTTTAGAGAGCTCATTCAAAGTTCTCCTTGATAAAGAGTTTTTTTCACGGACTATGGAATCATGAAGAATGTAGTTTCCTCTTTTTGAATGAATCTTAAAGTATTTTGGTAATTTCTTTGTATGAAATAATACATTCAAGATTTTATTTATACCTGTGGAATCTAATGCATCAGAGTGAGCATCCTACATGATACCCTATGTAATAATCCAATATTATATTTTTAAACAGATCTTATAAAAATGGAATTATTATTCCATTTGTCCAGAAATGTAAGAATTATATTTGAATATATATATATTCAGGTTATGAAAGATGCTTCACAAATTCTGCAAGATTCACAACATTGTTTTAGCTTAATAAATCTGAGGATCGAGTATTTCCCCACTCATAATTTGAGGCCCTTTCCTCTTAAATGATAAATTTGTACTTAATTCTTATTATTTTTATTTTTTCTCCCAATGTATATATTTAATTTAGAAATTTCATATTGAGCCGTATAAAACTTTGATTCTATTTTCATACAGAATAAACATCTGTATAATATGTAGTTCTGTAGGAACAAGGCTTGGAGAAAGCTCAATTCCTTAATAATTTAAATTTCAATATTTTGAAAAAAAAAGAGGGAATGTCCTTTTTGATTATTTATTGAGCTTCTTTCAAAAAGACAATCTGGAAAAAAAATGATTAATGTTGAAGTTAAAATTTCCAGTCATTTGACATCTTTTAGTACATTTTTATGTTTTATGTAGACTTTATGGAGAATATATCAGACACTCCCAGGATTTAAACTCATGGGGAATCAGAGATGAATTTTCTATTGCTTTTATTTTTATGTAAAATAAATAAATATATTGAAATAAATTCAGATAATAACTCTTTAGTTCCAATAAACCTCTGTCTCAATGCAAATGTCTGGGTTGGAAATAAAACTTCTGATAAATACAGGAAATGAAGAGTTACAAATCAAGGTGAAGTATTAAGATAATAATAATAAGCCTTTATATTAAAAATTCAAAGCCTCATCATTTATGAAAGATTTCAATAATTAAATCATGGGTTATTTTTTTACAAAAATTTAATCCTGGAAATTAACCTCAGAGGAAAGTTTGAAAAAAATTTGCAAAGAAAAAAATCTTCAACCATAATATATTTTCACTAAATTGCACTCAATCATATTTCCTCTGAAAGGAAATTATTAGTTTCATTATTCCATAAACCTACATTATTTCTTTAGAATAATCACCAAATGATATAAGTGAAATAATATTCTTAAATATATTTAGTAAAATTCACTTTTAGCATTCTTTAAGGGATTTGTACAAAACATTCTACATTCTCCTTTTTGAAAAATTGCATTGAAGTATTGTAAAGAAAAATGATTTGAAATGATATATTGAGAGGGAAGATATTTTAGTTCCTAAAGAATTCTGCACAGATCAAAAATACATTTGGAAGTATTTTTGAAATATACACAGATATGTTGCGGCTGCAATTTTAACAAAAAGAATTTTTCGGGAACTCTGAGGGACAAGAGTCTCATAGTGTTATATTATTAAAGATATATCTCCAGATCAAATTTTAATTCCATTCATTCCAGACATTATTAGACAACCATTTTGAAAATAATTTTGGTCCTAATATACATGAGTAATTTTGAGTTTTTTTCCATGTTATATTTCCTGTAAATTCATAAATTGCTGGGTTAAAATTAGAGATTTTTTGCATTTATTGATGATAATCAAATAATGAACAGGGACAAAAGTGAAATGTTGCCTGAAGCCCTTTGAAATTCTTTAAGCCAGATAAAATTTGTATTTATCTAATTAATAATCAAAGATAATTTGAATTGTTTCCTAAATCATGAAAGCTAGAAGCACAAATATGCTATGATTTTTCCATGATAGCTTTATGAAATCACCTAATACTAAATCAAAACTATTTATGGAACCACTAATATAGATAACAAAGATACAAAAAACTTCTAATTCATTATAGCTTGAGCTTCAAGATATTATCTCTTATGAGCTTCTAAAGGTATTATGAAACATATAATTTTTTGAAGGAATATTATCCATTAAAATTGTGTGACATCAAGTACCCTTAAATAGAAGCTTGGTTTGTCATGAATTCCACACTTATTGATTCCATTTTATGAAGAATAATATAAATTATTTTCATTTCATACCCAGAATTCCTTGTCATGATAAGCAAATTTGAAAATATTTTGAGATATTGTAGATTCAACCTCTTTGAAAAAAATATCCACATCAATTCATTGGAATTAACTAATTTATGACTTATCATAGCCACAAATATGGGTTTTGGACACATTTTTGTACAATAAATAAGCTTTAATTATTAAATGAAATATGCTTGAGACTTACAAAAGGCAGAAATATTTGTTTGCAAAGTCAAAAACAAAGAAAAGTTTATTTCATGGAAATAATTATTCGAGAATGATTTTACAGGATTAGCGAGCCTCAAATATAAACAATAAGAGCATAATTATCTAGTAACACTTAACTGAAGAAAAGAAACTTTTGGTGATGTAGTCCCATTATTAATATTCTGGGTAACAAATTAGAGGTTATTCTGAGGGTAAATTAATTGATCCACTGATTTTTTTCCCAAAATGTAAGGATGTAAAAAAATTCTAAAAGAACTTATTCTAATTTTTGTCTTGTCACAGACATTATTTGGTATCATTAAAGATTATCATGTTAAATTAATTTGTTGTTTCAATTTGGGCTTCAGAAAGATATCTATTTTGGTTCTATCTAATAGAGTAACAGCTCTAATTATCTGCTTTTTTAAGGAATGGATTACAAGTTTATTGATTTATTTCCTTGAAGATAAATTAAAAAAAAACTTCATAGGAATTCATGTGCATTAGAATCTCAAAAGTAACTCAATTGATCATAACTGAGATTTCTAAGTTCAACTTTTAATATATGGCTTTTCCAATCAAATATCTCTTAAATCTTTTAAACAGAGATTATAGAAATGCCCCCAAATACACATCTTCCTTATTTAAATAGCTTTATATAAGAAAAAGATCATATTTACCTTTGTTCATAAGAATTTAATTGTAATTATATTAAACATTCAAGCTCACAGATAGTAGTGCATATTTGATGTGCATTTCATCTGGATGATAAACTGGGATGAAGAACAGATATGTAACAATTTCTATCACTAGAATGTATTAAAATAAAATTATATTGAAAAATATCATGAAATACTATTATTGGATATATTTATCACAATATTATAATGGGTTAATTATAATAATTGTTTCTTTTCTGCTCAGAATATCATTGAGAATGTGAGCCTTGAGGTATATTTTACATACCCAAATAGGGAAAAATTAAGATTAAGATAGATTATAAACTATGAAAAACCTATAAGTCATTCATATATCCAAAATGTATAATTTTCTTTAATAAAAGATTAATAGAGTTTTTTGAGTAAGTAAATCCATTGATTTAAGACCAGATTTGGATTCCACACAAATTTTCACCTAGGGTAGCTTCATAGAGTGAGTAATCTTAAATTAATTCTATGAGGTGGTAATATGTAAAATGCTTCAACAACACATCATCAATACCACATAAAAGAATTGTGAAAATTTCTGTTTTTCTCAATTTCACGCCAAAATAATGGGAATGTGAGAAATCCCATGTTACATATACACGTAGAGTAGTGTTATGCATGTTTGTGGCACTTGATATTATGGTATTCTTAAATACACTTTTGGTACAGCCATAGTGGATATCAGTCTTTAAACCTGAATTTCTATTTTGATGTGAAAATAGGGAAGGGGGACAAAAGACATCAAAGAGAGCCAGGGTGCCCAAAATTTGAGGCCTCTGAGAAATGGACAGCCCAAAAGCCTTAATTCATGGCTTATAATGGTCCAATAATTAAACTAAAGCCTTTTGGGAACTTGGTTACCAATTTAAAGTCCCATCAAACCATATGAAAATTTCAAATAAGCTGCTATTTTGATGGTAAAGAGCAGCTTGGACTCCTGTAACCATGTCAATTCTTTATAATTTTCCATGGATAAGCCCATAAAAGAGTAATTAAAACCCTTTTTGGACTAGTATCCATTCATTTACCTCATGCAACCAGCCATACTATGCTATTCACTATCTTACATAGAAATACGTTGAAAAATTCAAAAATTCATTAAAAATACAATTCTGAATTAATCTTTTTGGTAATTTTGGGAGCAATTAAAGAAGGTATATTCCATAAAGACTGAATATTGAAAGATTAATAGGAAATACAGTCTGTGATGAAATTTCCCATAACATTGATAGCTTTCAGGAATTGATGATTATTTTGAAACAAAATGATATTGAAAATTGTTACTTCTTTATTACCTGACCATAAGTGTGTTGGTAGTCACAAAAAATAATTTAATTAGGTAATTATGACAGTCTTACATGACAACAGGTGATGTAACCAATAATTCAAAGGGGACTAATAGTCACTCACTCCCTGGTTTTTCAGTGTTCTCCATTGCACACATCTGTGAGCTGTTTCTGACTTGAAAGAGGCTTCCTCTTTCCATTTCTTTCCAAATCATCTTATTATTAAATCATACTATTAGTAACAACAAGTATTTTAATCCTTACAGAATCAGTCATAAAAATATACTATTTACAATACTATCCAACATTATATTGTTGTATTAATTTTATAATACAATTTTGGCCTTTCAGATCAACAATAACCCATAAAATCACCCTACCTATTCTTATAAAGGTATTATTGGAGTATTGGTGAGTGTTTTCATTTAATTCTTGAAGCTTTTCTCTAGTAATAGCTTTCTTCAAGAATTATTCTTATAATTATTATTGAAAAAGATAAGTAGACATTAAAATAATTTTATATTGTTTTAATAAGAAGTTTTATTTTTAAATAATTCTTTGAATTGATTGTTGTAGACAATCTCTGCGCACCATTATAATCACTAGGAGTGGATATCAATTAAAAGGAGCAATTAAGTAATTAACTCTTTAATTTTGGATATAATAGATTTATTTATTATATTTTTTAAGAATACTAATAATACTCTAGATTAATAGTAATATTATGGAGAGGTTCATAGAAAAATCTTACATTTGGGGGCCTGGCCATGAATTTAACCATATTCCCAGACTTTAATTATATCATAGACCTCATTTTTCTGTTCTAAAAACTTCCATCCATACAAAAATCCTACATTTCTGGGGCTAGTTGTGTTGTTTGGACCTTATACCCTGAATTGATAGAATTTTAAGCTCTCAAATACATTAATTGAATAATTTTTTTCTTTTATTTTAAAGTTAAAATATATTTTCAAAATTTTCTTGAAATCTTTTTCATTGAGGAATTTGGAGTAATTTTATATTGTTTTACACTTGACTTTTTCACATCCAAAAACTTATAAAATTCTTCTTTGGGTTACTATGAAATAATCTTTGATTAAAAATCTTTAATTTTAATTTTTTTAATATAAAAAATAATAGAATTTTAGAAAATATGAAAAATCTTTTTGAAAGTATACAAAATAATTCTATTTTATCAATTTTTTCCCCAATGTATTTAATAAAGTATATTGCAGCTGGTAACAAGCTCAGCAAGAGATGAATTACCAGTCCAAAATCTGAAGAAGCAGAATCTGAAGAAAGAATTCAAATTAAAATTTCTAAAAGAGGCATTTTATTGAAAGAAGATTTATCCAAACATCCACCAAAATGTGTGTGTTCTTTGTCTTTATTATTCATTTTCTCTTAAATTGATGTGAAAATGGTGCATACCACGAATGAAAGAAACTATTCAGTCCAATAAAATGGATCTGGACAAGGAATAGGCAATCCCAGGGCCAGACCCAACAGGACCTCCTCACAAAAGACACATTTTGAGGATGACAGAAGTGGCAGCCATAGAAATATCAGTCCCAGTACCAACCCTGGTAGAAAGAAGCCAAGGAAGAGGAATGGGAAATTTTTCCATGCCTTTTGCAGGGGGCCATAAACTCATCCTTACACATCAAGAGCTTTATGGGTCAGGAGAAGACCATAGAGCTCTTAGGAAGATGGAGTCCCTTGTCTTGGAAAGAAAAGTTCAAAAAGATAATGAATTGGTTGAAGAACCAAAGTATTTTATCTATAGAATAAAAAAGAGTTGGAAATGGCCCTAGCTGTGGAGAAGGAAGAACCAGTAGCATCAACCATCTCCAGAACAACCCAAAGAGAAGCCCATAGGACCTTAGAAGAACCAGAGAGGTCCCAGAAACAATCAAGGCAAGGGAAAAGGCGAAGGCACTTGGCACAGACCTTACCCTCAAGGGTACATGACCCCCAAAGTGGAACCCTCAGCCATGAACAGTGTATTCAATATTTCCAGAACCCTTATGGAGCTCACAACCAAGCCACAGGAAAGGATGAAAAGGACCTTTTCACGCAAATAATAAATGAAGTTAGATATATTAAGTCCATTCTTGATGTAAAATTTCATAATTTTGATAAAGGATTAAAGGAATTTACATCAAATATCAATGACTTAGGAAACAATGACAGAACCTTCACTCAATGGTGTAAAGTTACAAATTCAAGACTTGAGTAAATTTACTACACATGCAACATAATTAAGAGTACATGCCAGGTTCAGAATGATGAACTGTAAAATATTTCAATTAATAATATTAATGACTAACTTGCAAATATGGAAGCTCATGTTTTAGAAAGAGTTGATAGCATCATTTTTTTGCCACACATTTGGAACAAATTGACAGTTAAAGCCAGAACTTAAAAGGTGAAATAATTTCCAATCTGGACCAAATTAATATATATCATGAATCAAATCCACATATGCTCAGACATTCTACACCTCTGAATAAAGAAAAACTCTCTTTGAAAGAACGTTCAACCCCTTTTCTAGGAGAAAATGCAATTTATGCAAGAGATAATCCCAAATTAGAAGAATGACCAACATTCTCTGGTGAAGGAGAATATAGCCATATTGAGTTCATGAAAACAGTTAATATGTTGCAGGAAGATTTTCATACACCTGATGACTTGAAAGTGGCCAAATTCCAATCCTTGTTTACCAGAACTGTAAAGAAATGGTATTTCAAGATGGGACAAGAACATGGAAAAAATGAGTGGTGTTTGTGAGATCTGAGATAATCACCAAGTGGGAAAAAGATTTGTTGAGATTTAAAATAAAAAATGCTTTTGAAAGTGCCATTTTGGGCTCAGATAAAGATAAAACACTTGCTTGGCTCCTTAAAAATAAAGACAGATTATCTGCTTTACAGCCAAATATTTCTGACTCAATCATTAATATGAAACTATCAAGAAAAGGTAGAGGAGAACTAAAACATACTTTCAAGTGAAGATGAGTAGATCCCTGTTAAGCAGAGGACTATGTTGATGAAATGGAGGATATCATTACTGGGACAAGAATTGGTAAAACCTGGACTAGAATCCCCATGGAGTCCAAGATTGTTCTAAAGACTTCTAAAGGGGATAGAAGACCTGAAAGAGCTGTCTCAAAGTGCCATATATGTGGGAGTACCTCAGATTTAGCCAAAACTTGTACCAAAAAGAACAAGATAAATGAAGTTTAAGTCATTGAGGAAGCTCAGTGTGCTGAAGAGAAAGAAGATTCTTATTGAGATTCTTCACTCTCTGAAGACAAACAAGAAGAAGAATATCCTATCAAGAACATAACAGCCTTCTTTGAATTAACTGAAGTCCATACTCACTTTCCCCAATATATTGAAGCAAAAATGTGTAAAACTAAACTTGCTAAAGTAAAAGGTTATAATTCTTGAGCATTCTATATCACATAAATGCTGATGAATGATGTGGGATCCAAAGTAAATTTTAACACTGTAATATTTTTCACTCGTGTGGGAAAATACTACCTTCAAGTCATACTTTTTCCATGGAAAAACCACCTATTTCTGATAGAAGGTGTGCAATTCAGTAGTTCCAGTAAACATTTGTACCCTTTAGGAATATTGGACACTAACTTTCTACTTACACACCCTGTAGGAAGTGTGGGAATGAACACAGAGATAGTAGTAATGGATAATTGTACTTCTCAAGATATCATTCTTAGAAATAAATACTCAATTATTGATGGTATTGACATCAAAATCCATCAAGACAGATATTTTACAATTAGAGAATAAAAAGACAAAAAATTCCTTTTTTCAATATGCCCAAACAAATATCAGTGGTATCTTAAAAAAATGATATGTATAAAGAGGATTTTGAGGGACAAATTAATCCAAAATTATCATACAAGATGAGACAAGAGCTTATTGATGTGTTATACACATAAAAATATGCTTTTTTTAGATAATGAACAGTTAGGTGCTATTAGAGGGCATGAAGTTAATATTACTCTCAATATTGACATAAAATACCCTCCAGTACTTAGAATACCAGCTTACCCAGAAAGCCCCAGAGCTAGAGAAGCCGTGGAAAAACATATTAGAAAATTAGCCCATAATAAAGAGGTTGAAGTATAAACTCCTGTTATTATTTCTTTTCATAATAATTATTAAAGGATGGTTGGATATTTTAGAGAATTAAATATCTACAAAGTCCAAGATAGGTATCCAATTCCTAGAATCCAAGAAGCCTTGACCCAATTATCTAAATACAAGTACATAACCTTAATGGATGAATTAAAAGGATTCTTCCAGAATGTTTTGACACCCAAATCTAAGAAATAACTTAGAATTATCACTAATTGTGGTATTTATGAATATCTGAGAATGCCCTTTGGGATTAAGAATGCTCCATCTCATTATCAAACAATGATGAGTGCCATCTTCCCCATAGAATTTTCTGAAGGATGGCTCATTATTTATATTGATGATATAGCTATATGTTCTGACTCATGGTATTTTCACCTTAAAATAGTACTAGAAGAAGGTAAATAAGTGGATATGAAAATTTCACTTTAAAAATGAACCTCTGGATTTGAAGAACTCAAAGCAATTGGACATGTAGTTTGAGGATTAAGATTGAATATGGAAAAAACTGAAGTAGCAGAAGTGTTACTTAAGTCCATACCCCAAAATAAAAAAAAATATGTCTTTTCTTGGAATTTACAGATACTATAGGAAGCATCTGAAGGACTTTGAAATTCTAGACAAATAACTATACAGAATCTGTGATCAAAAGAAAGTATTTGAGATTACACAAGAAATAATTAAAGCATATGGGAAAATAAAGAAAGCTCTCACAGAAGCACCCTTGCTTTTCATTCCTGACTGGAGTACAACTTTCAAATTTTACATTGGTGCATGTGGAGATGTATTACGGGAAGCCCTACATCAAGTCCAAATTATTTATTAAAAACCAACAGAAGGACTAGTTTTCTATATCTCAAGGCAGCTCAAACCAACAGAAGACAGATATGTTTAAAGCCAAATGTAATGCTTATGCTTGGTATGGGCACTCAAGAAATTACACTATTATCTTGATGAGAGTGTTTTGAAGTTATAACTGACTGTAAATCAGTAAAATCACTGCTGAACATGAAAACACCCAACAGACACATGTTGAGATGGCAAATAGCCATTCAAGAATACAGAGGAAATATGAATTGATTTCATAAGTCAGGGAATATACATAAAAATTCTGATAGTGTGAGCCTGTGAGGTATGTTTAACATACCCATAAGGCCACAAATGATTTTATAAACAATTAAATTTGTCTTAAACAGACTTTTTAGTTGAATTTAAAATAAAAAATAATAAAAAATAAGTATAACTTTTCTTTGGATAAACAAAGTTATAATTATTATGTCATTTTTGGATTCTACACCAAAAATAACCTAGGGTACACCCATAGAGTGTTATACCCAAAAACACTTATTTCTTGTGTTATTAGAAGATTTAAGAATCTCACAGTACTAATGTAACTTTTTAACATTTTTTTAAAATTGTTAAATTTAAGCTTAATTAAGCTTAAATTTAAAGTTACATAAGGTTTATGCAACTTTACCAAAATTTTAGTTAAAATTAAGGTGTGGTGTATATTTACTGAATTGGCTAAGGATTTGCCATACAGAATGTAAATCCTGCGTGAGCTCAATTTAAAAGGGTTTAAGGCCATAGTATGGCTTTAAATAAATAAAAGGGCAAAATCCACGCAAAAAGGTGGGACAAAGGAAAAAGACCAAATAGAGCTGGAGTACCCAACTTTTTGGATCTGCAAGGATTCAATTAAGGTTGTCCACCTGTATTGGAGGATTTTCAACCTTATTTAAACTTTAAGATTAGACTTTGATCCAACCTGAAGGTTTAAACTGGTTTTATCCTAAATTGGACAGGAATTTCAAGCTGCCAAGAGGGTAAATCCCAATAAGCAGGCTTGGAATCAAGGTTTTAAGAACTGTCAAAGCTTAATCAAGCTTAAAAAGCTTAAATAAGCTTAAAACTTTAAGGTTTCAATCATCAAAACCTTATCAAAACTTAAGGTTTTGTGTGTATTGCTATTTTACGTGGAAAAATAGTAATAACTTCAAAAATTCATTAAAAATCCAAATCTTAATGGATTTGCTTGAAACTTTCACACAGCTTAGAATTTAATATTATCAATATATAAATTAAATTTTAAGTATCTTTTATTAATAAGTTTCCTGGGTAATTAGCCTGGAAAATTACTTTTTTAATTAAGTTTAAAGAAAATTATGATTTCTTTAAAAATTAATTAAAAATTCAGTTTAAGAGATTTCTGCTTGAAAATCTTATTTTATGTTGTTCATGTGATGAACTTTAATATAAATAAACTTATTTTATATTAAAACTTAAAATAATTAAACTAAATGAGGATTAAAGTTACTTGGAGTTAAGAATAACACTGGTAACTTTAAATTGAAAGTAAAAATAAGTTGCCTTAAGTTAAGAACTTAATTTTTAAGCATGGTTTTTCAGTTTTGACCTGAGCACGCCCTCTACATCCATTATGAATCATGAGAGCTGCTCTGTAGACATAAAAAGAGTCTTTTCTTCACTGTTTTTGTCCATCATTCATAATCAATCCAATCATATTAGACATTTAAACAGGTAAAGTTTTATTAAATATAAAATCTTATTATTAAAAGCAATTCTTAAGTTATTTTTATTCTTTATTTATTAAATTAAAGAATTGAAGTCATAGAATTCAGATTATTGTTGTAATCATCTATAATAAATTTTATTATATAAAATTATCATCTTAAATATCTTTTAAAATCCACAAATTCCTCTCAAAAACTCTTTAATCATAAATTTTAGTATAAAAAGTTGTTTTATCTTTGATTTTATTGATTTTTGGCGTGTTTTTAACTTATAATTATTATTTAATATAATAACTGTTGTTTTATAACTTGTTGTATTAAATAAATATTATAAGTAAGTTTTCTTTAAGGTTCTATATTTTTTTATCTATTATTAGTTTTTTTTATATAGAATTTTATTCTATAAAGAATTATTTCTGCACAGTGTGTGATTAATTCTTTTTATAAATAATATTTATATTATTTATAAGTGGTTAATACTCTTATTTTCCACGTGTAATTGTCTCATTAAGAGCTTTACACTTCTTATTGTTATAACTGTCAGCGACTATAATAATAATAGAATAATTATAATTTATTATAATTATTATATTTTTTTATTATTATATTTTTATAATAATAATTAAATTTTTTTTTTTTATATAATTATTTTTTAATTATATTTAAATTTGTGGTTATAATATTTCATTATATTATATTTTTCTACTGAGGACAGTCATAGTACTCTTGATATTGTCACTATTATCAAGAGTTTCATAGACAAACCTTACATTTGGGGGCCTGGCCGTGATTTTAAACCAATTTTTGGGACATAAATCATATTCTAGACCTTATTTTACTGTTTTTTGACGTAAAATTGCCATATTTGTCTTAATATTGGCTTTTTTGGGACTTATCCCTTATAAATAATCTTTATAATATTAATAAAGTTATTTTTTCTTAAGAATATTGTTTGAAACAATATACTATTGAGTGACTTGGAATAAATTTCTTTTGTCTAACTAGTGGCTTTTTCACATCACAGACTTGAAATTTATTCTTTGAGTTATTCTAGTATAAAGTGAATAATAATATAATTTTGATTAATTAACTTGTTAATTGCATAATTATTATTTCTTTAAAGAAAATAATAAATCAAATAAAAAATCTTTTAAAAAAATAAAAATCTTTACTAAAAATATTTTTCTTTTATCTTAGACATTTTTCTTTATTTTTGACGTAATTTGCCATAAAATTACATAAAAACAACTTTTTTTAATAAGTTGAGTTTATAAGTTATTTTCATTGTTTGATAAAATAACTTATATTTTTAATTTCTCTAGTGTCTTCCATCAGAGAAAATTCTTCAGATTCTGAAGCCTCAGAGTCAAGTATTGAAATTCAAACCAGCCCAGCACCAAGGGGTTTAATAACCAAAGAGCCCTTTAAAGGTCCTGCAGGTGAATTCAATCCACTTTTACTCTAATTTTTATTAAAATTGACGTGAAATGACTCCTACTAGAAGTGGAAGCAACTACTCCATCCAATCAAATGGATCTGGACCAGGACATTCCAGCCATAAATCCAAAAGGCAAGAATGTCCTCCCAGAGGAGAGGCACAAATGGAGGATGCCAGAACTTCCACCAGTTCCCAAAGGTTAGCCAGCACCTTTGAACCTCTTATTGAGAGTCCAGAAGCTGACATAACTGCTATTGCTGTTAGACCTGAACCATTTCCAACAGGCAACTGTGGAAATTTATCAATCCCAATGGAAAAACTGGTTCCTGGCGTCAAAACAACAAGAGTGGGAACTCCTTCCAAGTCTTTGGATAGGCACCATGAACTCTTATCTTCAAGTGAAGAAGTTCATGGGGCCAGAAAAGACAGAAGATCTTCTATTGGGTTGGACACCAATGTCTGTCAAAGGACAAGTCCAACAGATAAAAGCTTGGTTGAAAAACCAAAGCATGTTATCAGAAGACCAGAAGAAGAAGTTGGCCCAGGGCAAGGACAACAGCCAAGTGGAAGCTCCTCAAGCATCCACCAGCAAAAATCCGCCTCAACCAGTGCCAAACAAGCCCAAGCAAGCCCCAAAGACCAACCAGAAGGGCAAGCAAAAGGCAAAGGGAAAGGCAAAGCCCAAGTGGAACAAGCCCTACCCTCAGAATTACAGAATTCCAAAGAAGGAAAAGACAGCCATGGACAATGTGTTCAATATGGCAAGAACTTTGATGGAATTCAAAAACAAGGAGGAGGAAAGATTGAACCAATCCTTTCCAAAGAAATAGACCCTGTAAAGCTTGTAACTTACTTTGAATCTTGTAATAAAGAAATTATGGCAAAATTTAAAGCATTTGATCATGTCCAACAAAAGCTGGGCAATGAGATAGTACAAGTTAAAGACCAACAAAAGACCATTATTGGCCTTGAAAATGTTAATAAGGCAAATATTTTGTCTTTGACGCAAATTTGTGAAAGACTTGAGCATAAAGTTACCTTACTCAATCAACCAGATGAGAATTCAATTTCTTTTATAACTGGACAGTTAAGAGAATTGAAAATACAAGTTCAAAACTTGGAAAATTCAACTGGCCACAATGCAGCTCTTTTTCAAGAACAATTGGAAAAAAGTGATAAAGCAAGACTTGAATTGAAAGAAGATATTCAATCAAGTATTAATAATATATCACTAAAAAATGAATTGCCAAGGCAATCCACACCATTTCTTGACAGAAATGATCTTAACTTGAATAATGATTTACATCATACAATTTCAAGTAATGATGTGGAAACTGCTTGCAATTACAAAGACATTCCAAGATTAGAGGAATGGCCAACCTTCAGTGGTGAAGGAGAATATAATCATATGGAATTTATGAAAACAATTGATATGTTCAAAGAAGACTTTAACATACCAGATGAATACATAAGTGCCAGATTACACTCATTATTTACCAAATCAGCTAAGAAATGGTATTATAAAATGAGACAAGACCATGGAAAACATTCCTGGCCTTGGTGGAAAGAACAAGTTATTTCCAAATGGGCAAATGATTCCTGGAGATTTAGAATGGAAAATTCTTTTGAGGAAGCCATTTTTAATATTGAGAGGGACAGGCCCATGACTTGGTTTCTTAAACAGAAGGACAGATTAACTGCCCTTCATCCTGATATGTCTGAACCAATGGTACATAAAAGGATATTAAGAAAGTGTGGTGGTGACCTTGAGCATGCTATAAGAAGCAGATGTATTGAGCCTTGCTCTACAGAAGATTATATCAATGCTATGGAGGATATCACTACTAGAACAAAAATTGGAAGAAATTGGTATAAACCCCCAATAGACAACAAGACTAGTGGGAAACCAATTTCAAAACCAAATAAACCACATGACAGACCTCCTTTGAAATGTCATAAATGTGGAAGCACATCTCATTTAGCAAACACTTGTCCAAAAAAGACAAGAGTCAATGAGATAAGTGTAGAAAAAGCGGAAGACACAAAAGAAACTGAGGTAGCTTTACATGAAAGTGATTCTGAACCTTCAGAAGAAGAAGAAACATCAGAAGAACTTAGTATAGAGAATATTAATGTTTCTTTTGAGGTCACTGAGGTACATACTCACTTACCACAGTACAGTGATGAATGTATGGATCTCATACATGTGCAAGATGCCAGAATGCAAAAAACCAAACCTGCCAGAGGTAAAGGTTATACAGCTGGGTCATCTTGTATCACTAATATTGTGATAAATAACACAGAAGCCAAGATACATCTTGACTCAGGTGCTTTTTGCACTTGTGTTGGGAAAGATTATCTTGACAAAATTTATACCAATTGGCAAGACAAGTTGATGCCAATTGAAGGTGTAAAATTCAGCAGTGCTAGCCAGAATATGCATCCTTTGGGTATATTTGAAGCTACAATAATATTTCCTCACCCTGCAGGAAGTATGAGATTGAAAGCTGAATTTGTTGTTATGAATAATTGTACTTCACAACACTTTATACTTGGGAATGATTATCTCAATATCTATGGTATTGATATTAATAATTAGCAGGACAGATATTTCACTATAGGGGAAAATAAAAGGCAAAAATTTGCTTTTTCTCCAGAAAGAAAAGAAATTACTGTCATTCAACAAGTAAAAAATGTTAATAAAGAAAAATTTGTGTCAGATCAATTAAGTGAAGCACAAATTAGTCCTGAATTAACACCAGAAATGAAGGAAGAACTTATTGAAATTTTATTTCAATTTCAAAAAGCCTTTGCTTCTGATGATGAACCACTTGGGGCTATAAAAGGCCATGAAGTGGATATCATGCTTAACGTGGAGAAACCTTATCCCCCACTATTAAGAAGACCAGCTTACCCAGCTAGCCCTAGGGCTAGAGAAGCATTAGAAAGTCATATTCATGAACTAATGAAGCTGGGAGTTCTTAGAAAAGTTGGACACAATGAGGAAGTGGAAGTCACAACTCCAGTAATCATTACTTGGCATAATGATAAGTCAAGGATGGTTGGGGATTTTAGGGCATTGAACACCTATACTATTCCAGACAGGTATCCAATCCCTAGAATCCATGAGACTTTGACTCAATTATCCAAAGCAAAGTTTATTACTTCCATGGATGCTCTTAAAGGCTTCCATCAGAATGTTTTAACACCTCATGCAAGGAAATTATTGAGAATAATAGCTCATTGTGGTATTTATGAATATTTGAGGATGCCTTTTGGTATTAAAAATGCACCCTCTCATTATCAAAGAATGATGAATACCATATTCCCACATGAATTATCAGAGGGATGGTTAATCATTTATATTGATGACATTATCATTTGTTCAGAAACCTGGCAATCACATTTAGAGAGACTTTCATTAGTACTTAAGAAAATTCTACAAGTGAACATGAAAATTTCTCTTAAAAAATGTAATTTTGGGTTTCATGAGTTGAAAGCTCTGGGACATGTAGTATCAGGACTAAGCCTTGGTGTTGACAAAAACAAAGTGGCTGCAGTTTTACTGAAACAAATGCCCCAGAACAAAAAAGAGATGATGTCTTTCTTAGGATTTGCCAGTTATTACAGGCAACACCTTAAAGATTTTGCAATCCATGCCAGATCATTATACAGAATTTGTGATCAACCGACTGTTTTTGAAATGACACAGGAGAGAATTCAAGCATATGATAAAATCAAGTATGCCTTGACCAATGCACCATTATTATTGATGCCAGATTGGAAACTTCCTTTTAAGCTGTATATTGATGCATGTGGTGATGGTTTAGGAGCTGCTCTTCATCAAGTTCAAATTGTCAATGACAAACCTTATGAAGGTCCAGTTTGTTTTATTTCAAGACAAATTAAACCTACTGAGGCAAGATATGGAGCTAGCCAAATGGAGTGCCTTTGCCTTGTTTGGGCTCTGGAAAAACTTCATTATTATCTTGATGGTAGTGTGTTTGAAGTAATTACTGATTGTAATGCAGTAAAATCACTTCTTAACATGAAGACTCCAAACAGACACATGTTAAGATTGCAGATTGCTATACAGGAGTATAGAGGCAATATGACCATAGTACATAAAGCTGGAAATATTCATAAGAATGCTGATGGATTAAGTAGATGGGCATTACCCAATGCACCTGATAATCCTGCCTATGTTCCTACAAGTGCAGAACCTCAAATCCCAATTGAAGGAATCAATATCACAGATGTTGGAACAGAATTCTTTGAAGAGGTTAGAGAAAGCTACAGGCAAGATAAGAATTGTCATATTCTTACTGCTCTACTTGACAAAGATTGTAAAGATGTAGCCTTGGCTAATTCTCTGGATAATATTTGGAAAACATCTTATGATAATGGAAGATTTCATTTGCTTGATGGTATACTATATCATAGATCTAAACACACATGTGTCATGGTCCTATGTAGTAGAATGTTGATTAACACAATACTACTAGAATGCCATGATAACATTTATTCTGGACATCTGTCTGAAGACAGAACAATGGAAAGAATTAAGACATGTGCCTGGTGGCCATCTTGGAGAAAAGATGTCATTGAGTACTGTCATAGTTGTGATAGATGCCAGAAAGCCAATAAAGCTACTGGTAAAAGGTTTGGTTTAATGATCCATATTCAAGAACCAAGTACCCCATGGGAAGTGGTTCACATGGATTGGGTAACTGCTTTACCACCTGGAGGTGATAAAAGTTACAATGCATGTCTTGTTATTGTGGACAGATATAGCAAAACACCAATCTTTTTACCATGCCATAAAGATGACACAGCTATGGATACAGCTCTTCTAATTTGGAACAGAGTCATATCCCATACTGGTCTCTTTAAAAATATCATTAGTGATAGAGACCCAAAATTCACATCAGCCTTATGGACTAATCTACATAAGCTTTTGGGTACAAAATTATCATTTTCAACAGCCTACCATCCACAAACAGATGGACTGGCAGAAAGAATGATTCAAACCCTTGAGGACATGATCAGAAGATTTTGTGCTTATGGCCTGGAGTTTAAAGATTCTGATGGCTTTACCCATGATTGGTGTACTCTTATACCAGCATTGGAATTAGCCTACAAGACCTCCATCCATGTTTCAACAGGCAAGACTCCTGCAATGTTGGAAAAAGGATGGAACCCCAAACTCCCAGTTGATACTTT
Organism: Austropuccinia psidii; assembly: GCA_023105745.1. Classification (NCBI taxonomy): domain Eukaryota; kingdom Fungi; phylum Basidiomycota; class Pucciniomycetes; order Pucciniales; family Sphaerophragmiaceae; genus Austropuccinia; species Austropuccinia psidii. The sequence continues at coordinate 29,696,175 of JALGQZ010000013.1, read as the reverse complement.
GAAAAAAGATTTGGTTGACATTCATCCAACTGCTTCCAGCTTTAAGCTGCTGCTTGATAAAGTGAGACATCATGCAAATCAAAGCATGAATGATGCCTTTGAATATGCTAAGCAGAAATGGGATAAAAGTCATAAGACACCAGAATTCAAAGTAGGGGACTTAATACTAGTTTCAACCTTGAACTTTAATAATATTAAAGGTCCAAAGAAATTGAAAGATTCCTTTGCAGGACCATTTATTATTAAAGCCCTCCATGGGACAAATGCAGTACAAGTAGAACTGTCAGGAGAGTTAGGAAACAAACACCCAACTTTCCCCGTCAGTCTTGTAAAGCATTACACATCAAGTGATAAGGAATTATTTCCTTTGAGAAATGAAACACCCTTAGAAGTACCCCCACTTGAACCAAGTGAGGAAAAGAAAGTACTGAAGGTCTTAAAAGAAAGGAGACTTAGGGGTAAAAATGAAAGAGAATACTTAGTCAGGTACAGAAATCCACAACATGAAGATGAGTGGGTTGAAGAAAGTAAGCTACCTGATTCCCAAAAGGTTCTCAGAAGATTCAGACATGAGAGAAGACCAATTCCTCAATAAAAGTTTGAATTGTGTGCTTTACATACTTGAACAGTATAAGTAGAGAGGTTGGACAGTGGATTATACCCCCCCCAAATAACTTGGGGGTATACTACAAAGGAAAATTGTGGTACAATTTTTTTTGGTGGTAGGGAATGTGAGCCTGTGAGGTATGTTTAACATACCCATAAGGCCACAAATGATTTTATAAACAATTAAATTTGTCTTAAACAGACTTTTTAGTTGAATTTAAAATAAAAAATAATAAAAAATAAGTATAACTTTTTTTTGGATAAACAAAGTTATAATTATTATGTCATTTTTGGATTCTACACCAAAAATAACCTAGGGTACACCCATAGAGTGTTATACCCAAAAACACTTATTTCTTGTGTTATTAGAAGATTTAAGAATCTCACAGTACTAATGTAACTTTTTAACATTTTTTTAAAATTGTTAAATTTAAGCTTAATTAAGCTTAAATTTAAAGTTACATAAGGTTTATGCAACTTTACCAAAATTTTAGTTAAAATTAAGGTGTGGTGTATATTTACTGAATTGGCTAAGGATTTGCCATACAGAATGTAAATCCTGCGTGAGCTCAATTTAAAAGGGTTTAAGGCCATAGTATGGCTTTAAATAAATAAAAGGGCAAAATCCACGCAAAAAGGTGGGACAAAGGAAAAAGACCAAATAGAGCTGGGGTACCCAACTTTTTGGATCTGCAAGGATTCAATTAAGGCTGTCCACCTGTATTGGAGGATTTTCAACCTTATTTAAACTTTAAGATTAGACTTTGATCCAACCTGAAGGTTTAAACTGGTTTTATCTTAAATTGGACAGGAATTTCAAGCTGCCAAGAGGGTAAATCCCAATAAGCAGGCTTGGAATCAAGGTTTTAAGAACTGTCAAAGCTTAATCAAGCTTAAAAAGCTTAAATAAGCTTAAAACTTTAAGGTTTCAATCATCAAAACCTTATCAAAACTTAAGGTTTTGTGTGTATTGCTATTTTACGTGGAAAAATAGTAATAACTTCAAAAATTCATTAAAAATCCAAATCTTAATGGATTTGCTTGAAACTTTCACACAGCTTAGAATTTAATATTATCAATATACAAATTGAATTTTAAGTATCTTTTATTAATAAGTTTCCTGGGTAATTAGCCTGGAAAATTACTTTTTTAATTAAGTCTAAAGAAAATTATGATTTCTTTAAAAATTAATTAAAAATTCAGTTTGAGAGATTTCTGCTTGAAAATCTGATTTTATGTTGTTCATGTGATGAACCTTAATATAAATAAACTTATTTTATATTAAAACTTAAAATAATTAAACTAAATGAGGATTAAAGTTACTTGGAGTTAAGAATAACACTGGTAACTTTAAATTGAAAGTAAAAATAAGTTGCCTTAAGTTAAGAACTTAATTTTTAAGCATGGTTTTTCAGTTTTGACCTGAGCACGCCCTCTACATCCATTATGAATCATGAGAGCTGCTCTGTAGACATAAAAAGAGTCTTTTCTTCACTGTTTTTGTCCATCATTCATAATCAATCCAATCATATTAGACATTTAAACAGGTAAAGTTTTATTAAATATAAAATCTTATTATTAAAAGCAATTCTTAAGTTATTTTTATTCTTTATTTATTAAATTAAAGAATTGAAGTCATAGAATTCAGATTATTGTTGTAATCATCTATAATAAATTTTATTATATAAAATTATCATCTTAAATATCTTTTAAAATCCACAAATTCCTCTCAAAAACTCTTTAATCATAAATTTTAGTATAAAAAGTTGTTTTATCTTTGATTTTATTGATTTTTGGCGTGTTTTTAACTTATAATTATTATTTAATATAATAACTGTTGTTTTATAACTTGTTGTATTAAATAAATATTATAAGTAAGTTTTCTTTAAGGTTCTATATTTTTTTATCTATTATTAGTTTTTTTTATATAGAATTTTATTCTATAAAGAATTATTTCTGCACAGTGTGTGATTAATTCTTTTTATAAATAATATTTATATTATTTATAAGTGGTTAATACTCTTATTTTCCACGTGTAATTGTCTCATTAAGAGCTTTACACTTCTTATTGTTATAACTGTCAGTGACTATAACAATAATAGAATAATTATAATTTATTATAATTATTATATTTTTTTATTATTATATTTTTATAATAATAATTAAATTTATTTTTTTTATATAATTATTTTTTAATTATATTTAAATTTGTGGTTATAATATTTCATTATATTATATTTTTCTACTGAGGACAGTCATAGTACTCTTGATATTGTCACTATTATCAAGAGTTTCATAGACAAACCTTACATTTGGGGGCCTGGCCGTGATTTTAAACCAATTTTTGGGACATAAATCATATTCTAGACCTTATTTTACTGTTTTTTGACGTAAAATTGCCATATTTGTCTTAATATTGGCTTTTTTGGGACTTATCCCTTATAAATAATCTTTATAATATTAATAAAGTTATTTTTTCTTAAGAATATTGTTTGAAACAATATACTATTGAGTGACTTGGAATAAATTTCTTTTGTCTAACTAGTGGCTTTTTCACATCACAGACTTGAAATTTATTCTTTGAGTTATTCTAGTATAAAGTGAATAATAATATAATTTTGATTAATTAACTTGTTAATTGCATAATTATTATTTCTTTAAAGAAAATAATAAATCAAATAAAAAATCTTTTAAAAAAATAAAAATCTTTACTAAAAATATTTTTCTTTTATCTTAGACATTTTTCTTTATTTTTGACGTAATTTGCCATAAAATTACATAAAAACAACTTTTTTTAATAAGTTGAGTTTATAAGTTATTTTCATTGTTTGATAAAATAACTTATATTTTTAATTTCTCTAGTGTCTTCCATCAGAGAAAATTCTTCAGATTCTGAAGCCTCAGAGTCAAGTATTGAAATTCAAACCAGCCCAGCACCAAGGGGTTTAATAACCAAAGAGCCCTTTAAAGGTCCTGCAGGTGAATTCAATCCACTTTTACTCTAATTTTTATTAAAATTGACGTGAAATGACTCCTACTAGAAGTGGAAGCAACTACTCCATCCAATCAAATGGATCTGGACCAGGACATTCCAGCCATAAATCCAAAAGGCAAGAATGTCCTCCCAGAGGAGAGGCACAAATGGAGGATGCCAGAACTTCCACCAGTTCCCAAAGGTTAGCCAGCACCTTTGAACCTCTTATTGAGAGTCCAGAAGCTGACATAACTGCTATTGCTGTTAGACCTGAACCATTTCCAACAGGCAACTGTGGAAATTTATCAATCCCAATGGAAAAACTGGTTCCTGGCGTCAAAACAACAAGAGTGGGAACTCCTTCCAAGTCTTTGGATAGGCACCATGAACTCTTATCTTCAAGTGAAGAAGTTCATGGGGCCAGAAAAGACAGAAGATCTTCTATTGGGTTGGACACCAATGTCTGTCAAAGGACAAGTCCAACAGATAAAAGCTTGGTTGAAAAACCAAAGCATGTTATCAGAAGACCAGAAGAAGAAGTTGGCCCAGGGCAAGGACAACAGCCAAGTGGAAGCTCCTCAAGCATCCACCAGCAAAAATCCGCCTCAACCAGTGCCAAACAAGCCCAAGCAAGCCCCAAAGACCAACCAGAAGGGCAAGCAAAAGGCAAAGGGAAAGGCAAAGCCCAAGTGGAACAAGCCCTACCCTCAGAATTACAGAATTCCAAAGAAGGAAAAGACAGCCATGGACAATGTGTTCAATATGGCAAGAACTTTGATGGAATTCAAAAACAAGGAGGAGGAAAGATTGAACCAATCCTTTCCAAAGAAATAGACCCTGTAAAGCTTGTAACTTACTTTGAATCTTGTAATAAAGAAATTATGGCAAAATTTAAAGCATTTGATCATGTCCAACAAAAGCTGGGCAATGAGATAGTACAAGTTAAAGACCAACAAAAGACCATTATTGGCCTTGAAAATGTTAATAAGGCAAATATTTTGTCTTTGACGCAAATTTGTGAAAGACTTGAGCATAAAGTTACCTTACTCAATCAACCAGATGAGAATTCAATTTCTTTTATAACTGGACAGTTAAGAGAATTGAAAATACAAGTTCAAAACTTGGAAAATTCAACTGGCCACAATGCAGCTCTTTTTCAAGAACAATTGGAAAAAAGTGATAAAGCAAGACTTGAATTGAAAGAAGATATTCAATCAAGTATTAATAATATATCACTAAAAAATGAATTGCCAAGGCAATCCACACCATTTCTTGACAGAAATGATCTTAACTTGAATAATGATTTACATCATACAATTTCAAGTAATGATGTGGAAACTGCTTGCAATTACAAAGACATTCCAAGATTAGAGGAATGGCCAACCTTCAGTGGTGAAGGAGAATATAATCATATGGAATTTATGAAAACAATTGATATGTTCAAAGAAGACTTTAACATACCAGATGAATACATAAGTGCCAGATTACACTCATTATTTACCAAATCAGCTAAGAAATGGTATTATAAAATGAGACAAGACCATGGAAAACATTCCTGGCCTTGGTGGAAAGAACAAGTTATTTCCAAATGGGCAAATGATTCCTGGAGATTTAGAATGGAAAATTCTTTTGAGGAAGCCATTTTTAATATTGAGAGGGACAGGCCCATGACTTGGTTTCTTAAACAGAAGGACAGATTAACTGCCCTTCATCCTGATATGTCTGAACCAATGGTACATAAAAGGATATTAAGAAAGTGTGGTGGTGACCTTGAGCATGCTATAAGAAGCAGATGTATTGAGCCTTGCTCTACAGAAGATTATATCAATGCTATGGAGGATATCACTACTAGAACAAAAATTGGAAGAAATTGGTATAAACCCCCAATAGACAACAAGACTAGTGGGAAACCAATTTCAAAACCAAATAAACCACATGACAGACCTCCTTTGAAATGTCATAAATGTGGAAGCACATCTCATTTAGCAAACACTTGTCCAAAAAAGACAAGAGTCAATGAGATAAGTGTAGAAAAAGCGGAAGACACAAAAGAAACTGAGGTAGCTTTACATGAAAGTGATTCTGAACCTTCAGAAGAAGAAGAAACATCAGAAGAACTTAGTATAGAGAATATTAATGTTTCTTTTGAGGTCACTGAGGTACATACTCACTTACCACAGTACAGTGATGAATGTATGGATCTCATACATGTGCAAGATGCCAGAATGCAAAAAACCAAACCTGCTAGAGGTAAAGGTTATAGAGCTGGGTCATCTTGTATCACTAATATTGTGATAAATAACACAGAAGCCAAGATACATCTTGACTCAGGTGCTTTTTGCACTTGTGTTGGGAAAGATTATCTTGACAAAATTTATACCAATTGGCAAGACAAGTTGATGCCAATTGAAGGTGTAAAATTCAGCAGTGCTAGCCAGAATATGCATCCTTTGGGTATATTTGAAGCTACAATAATATTTCCTCACCCTGCAGGAAGTATGAGATTGAAAGCTGAATTTGTTGTTATGAATAATTGTACTTCACAACACTTTATACTTGGGAATGATTATCTCAATATCTATGGTATTGATATTAATAATTAGCAGGACAGATATTTCACTATAGGGGAAAATAAAAGGCAAAAATTTGCTTTTTCTCCAGAAAGAAAAGAAATTACTGTCATTCAACAAGTAAAAAATGTTAATAAAGAAAAATTTGTGTCAGATCAATTAAGTGAAGCACAAATTAGTCCTGAATTAACACCAGAAATGAAGGAAGAACTTATTGAAATTTTATTTCAATTTCAAAAAGCCTTTGCTTCTGATGATGAACCACTTGGGGCTATAAAAGGCCATGAAGTGGATATCATGCTTAACGTGGAGAAACCTTATCCCCCACTATTAAGAAGACCAGCTTACCCAGCTAGCCCTAGGGCTAGAGAAGCATTAGAAAGTCATATTCATGAACTAATGAAGCTGGGAGTTCTTAGAAAAGTTGGACACAATGAGGAAGTGGAAGTCACAACTCCAGTAATCATTACTTGGCATAATGATAAGTCAAGGATGGTTGGGGATTTTAGGGCATTGAACACCTATACTATTCCAGACAGGTATCCAATCCCTAGAATCCATGAGACTTTGACTCAATTATCCAAAGCAAAGTTTATTACTTCCATGGATGCTCTTAAAGGCTTCCATCAGAATGTTTTAACACCTCATGCAAGGAAATTATTGAGAATAATAGCTCATTGTGGTATTTATGAATATTTGAGGATGCCTTTTGGTATTAAAAATGCACCCTCTCATTATCAAAGAATGATGAATACCATATTCCCACATGAATTATCAGAGGGATGGTTAATCATTTATATTGATGACATTATCATTTGTTCAGAAACCTGGCAATCACATTTAGAGAGACTTTCATTAGTACTTAAGAAAATTCTACAAGTGAACATGAAAATTTCTCTTAAAAAATGTAATTTTGGGTTTCATGAGTTGAAAGCTCTGGGACATGTAGTATCAGGACTAAGCCTTGGTGTTGACAAAAACAAAGTGGCTGCAGTTTTACTGAAACAAATGCCCCAGAACAAAAAAGAGATGATGTCTTTCTTAGGATTTGCCAGTTATTACAGGCAACACCTTAAAGATTTTGCAATCCATGCCAGATCATTATACAGAATTTGTGATCAACCGACTGTTTTTGAAATGACACAGGAGAGAATTCAAGCATATGATAAAATCAAGTATGCCTTGACCAATGCACCATTATTATTGATGCCAGATTGGAAACTTCCTTTTAAGCTGTATATTGATGCATGTGGTGATGGTTTAGGAGCTGCTCTTCATCAAGTTCAAATTGTCAATGACAAACCTTATGAAGGTCCAGTTTGTTTTATTTCAAGACAAATTAAACCTACTGAGGCAAGATATGGAGCTAGCCAAATGGAGTGCCTTTGCCTTGTTTGGGCTCTGGAAAAACTTCATTATTATCTTGATGGTAGTGTGTTTGAAGTAATTACTGATTGTAATGCAGTAAAATCACTTCTTAACATGAAGACTCCAAACAGACACATGTTAAGATTGCAGATTGCTATACAGGAGTATAGAGGCAACATGACCATAGTACATAAAGCTGGAAATATTCATAAGAATGCTGATGGATTAAGTAGATGGGCATTACCCAATACACCTGATAATCCTGCCTATGTTCCTACAAGTGCAGAACCTCAAATCCCAATTGAAGGAATCAATATCACAGATGTTGGAACAGAATTCTTTGAAGAGGTTAGAGAAAGCTACAGGCAAGATAAGAATTGTCATATTCTTACTGCTCTACTTGACAAAGATTGTAAAGATGTAGCCTTGGCTAATTCTCTGGATAATATTTGGAAAACATCTTATGATAATGGAAGATTTCATTTGTTTGATGGTATACTATATCATAGATCTAAACACACATGTGTCATGGTCCTATGTAGTAGAATGTTGATTAACACAATACTACTAGAATGCCATGATAACATTTATTCTGGACATCTGTCTGAAGACAGAACAATGGAAAGAATTAAGACATGTGCCTGGTGGCCATCTTGGAGAAAAGATGTCATTGAGTACTGTCATAGTTGTGATAGATGCCAGAAAGCCAATAAAGCTACTGGTAAAAGGTTTGGTTTAATGATCCATATTCAAGAACCAAGTACCCCATGGGAAGTGGTTCACATGGATTGGGTAACTGCTTTACCACCTGGAGGTGATAAAAGTTACAATGCATGTCTTGTTATTGTGGACAGATATAGCAAAACACCAATCTTTTTACCATGCCATAAAGATGACACAGCTATGGATACAGCTCTTCTAATTTGGAACAGAGTCATATCCCATACTGGTCTCTTTAAAAATATCATTAGTGATAGAGACCCAAAATTCACATCAGCCTTATGGACTAATCTACATAAGCTTTTGGGTACAAAATTATCATTTTCAACAGCCTACCATCCACAAACAGATGGACTGGCAGAAAGAATGATTCAAACCCTTGAGGACATGATCAGAAGATTTTGTGCTTATGGCCTGGAGTTTAAAGATTCTGATGGCTTTACCCATGATTGGTGTACTCTTATACCAGCATTGGAATTAGCCTACAAGACCTCCATCCATGTTTCAACAGGCAAGACTCCTGCAATGTTGGAAAAAGGATGGAACCCCAAACTCCCAGTTGATACTTTGAAAAAAGATTTGGTTGACATTCATCCAACTGCTTCCAGCTTTAAGCTGCTGCTTGATAAAGTGAGACATCATGCAAATCAAAGCATGAATGATGCCTTTGAATATGCTAAGCAGAAATGGGATAAAAGTCATAAGACACCAGAATTCAAAGTAGGGGACTTAATACTAGTTTCAACCTTGAACTTTAATAATATTAAAGGTCCAAAGAAATTGAAAGATTCCTTTGCAGGACCATTTATTATTAAAGCCCTCCATGGGACAAATGCAGTACAAGTAGAACTGTCAGGAGAGTTAGGAAACAAACACCCAACTTTCCCCGTCAGTCTTGTAAAGCATTACACATCAAGTGATAAGGAATTATTTCCTTTGAGAAATGAAACACCCTTAGAAGTACCCCCACTTGAACCAAGTGAGGAAAAGAAAGTACTGAAGGTCTTAAAAGAAAGGAGACTTAGGGGTAAAAATGAAAGAGAATACTTAGTCAGGTACAGAAATCCACAACATGAAGATGAGTGGGTTGAAGAAAGTAAGCTACCTGATTCCCAAAAGTTTCTCAGAAGATTCAGACATGAGAGAAGACCAATTCCTCAATAAAAGTTTGAATTGTGTGCTTTACATACTTGAACAGTATAAGTAGAGAGGTTGGACAGTGGATTATACCCCCCCCCAAATAACTTGGGGGTATACTACAAAGGAAAATTGTGGTACAATTTTTTTTGGTGGTAGGGAATGTGAGCCTGTGAGGTATGTTTAACATACCCATAAGGCCACAAATGATTTTATAAACAATTAAATTTGTCTTAAACAGACTTTTTAGTTGAATTTAAAATAAAAAATAATAAAAAATAAGTATAACTTTTTTTTGGATAAACAAAGTTATAATTATTATGTCATTTTTGGATTCTACACCAAAAATAACCTAGGGTACACCCATAGAGTGTTATACCCAAAAACACTTATTTCTTGTGTTATTAGAAGATTTAAGAATCTCACAGTACTAATGTAACTTTTTAACATTTTTTTAAAATTGTTAAATTTAAGCTTAATTAAGCTTAAATTTAAAGTTACATAAGGTTTATGCAACTTTACCAAAATTTTAGTTAAAATTAAGGTGTGGTGTATATTTACTGAATTGGCTAAGGATTTGCCATACAGAATGTAAATCCTGCGTGAGCTCAATTTAAAAGGTTTTAAGGCCATAGTATGGCTTTAAATAAATAAAAGGGCAAAATCCACGCAAAAAGGTGGGACAAAGGAAAAAGACCAAATAGAGCTGGGGTACCCAACTTTTTGGATCTGCAAGGATTCAATTAAGGTTGTCCACCTGTATTGGAGGATTTTCAACCTTATTTAAACTTTAAGATTAGACTTTGATCCAACCTGAAGGTTTAAACTGGTTTTATCCTAAATTGGACAAGAATTTCAAGCTGCCAAGAGGGTAAATCCCAATAAGCAGGCTTGGAATCAAGGTTTTAAGAACTGTCAAAGCTTAATCAAGCTTAAAAAGCTTAAATAAGCTTAAAACTTTAAGGTTTCAATCATCAAAACCTTATCAAAACTTAAGGTTTTGTGTGTATTGCTATTTTACGTGGAAAAATAGTAATAACTTCAAAAATTCATTAAAAATGCAAATCTTAATGGATTTGCTTGAAAATTTCACACAGCTTAGAATTTAATATTATCAATATATAAATTAAATTTCAAGTATCTTTTATTAATAAGTTTCCTGGGTAATTAGCCTGGAAAATTACTTTTTTAATTAAGTTTAAAGAAAATTATGATTTCTTTAAAAATTAATTAAAAATTCAGTTTAAGAGATTTCTGCTTGAAAATCTGATTTTATGTTGTTCATGTGATGAACTTTAATATAAATAAACTTATTTTATATTAAAACTTAAAATAATTAAACTAAATGAGGATTAAAGTTACTTGGAGTTAAGAATAACACTGGTAACTTTAAATTGAAAGTAAAAATAAGTTGCCTTAAGTTAAGAACTTAATTTTTAAGCATGGTTTTTCAGTTTTGACCTGAGCACGCCCTCTACATCCATTATGAATCATGAGAGCTGCTCTGTAGACATAAAAAGAGTCTTTTCTTCACTGTTTTTGTCCATCATTCATAATCAATCCAATCATATTAGACATTTAAACAGGTAAAGTTTTATTAAATATAAAATCTTATTATTAAAAGCAATTCTTAAGTTATTTTTATTCTTTATTTATTAAATTAAAGAATTGAAGTCATAGAATTCAGATTATTGTTGTAATCATCTATAATAAATTTTATTATATAAAATTATCATCTTAAATATCTTTTAAAATCCACAAATTCCTCTCAAAAACTCTTTAATCATAAATTTTAGTATAAAAAGTTGTTTTATCTTTGATTTTATTTATTTTTGGCGTGTTTTTAACTTATAATTATTATTTAATATAATAACTGTTGTTTTATAACTTGTTGTATTAAATAAATATTATAAGTAAGTTTTCTTTAAGGTTCTATATTTTTTTATCTATTATTAGTTTTTTTTATATAGAATTTGATTCTATAAAGAATTATTTCTGCACAGTGTGTGATTAATTCTTTTTATAAATAATATTTATATTATTTATAAGTGGTTAATACTCTTATTTTCCACGTGTAATTGTCTCATTAAGAGCTTTACACTTCTTATTGTTATAACTGTCAGTGACTATAACAATAATAGAATAATTATAATTTATTATAATTATTATATTTTTTTATTATTATATTTTTATAATAATAATTAAATTTATTTTTTTTATATAATTATTTTTTAATTATATTTAAATTTGTGGTTATAATATTTCATTATATTATATTTTTCTACTGAGGACAGTCATAGTACTCTTGATATTGTCACTATTATCAAGAGTTTCATAGACAAACCTTACAGATAGACTTAGCAGGTGGGAAGTAGCCAGCACCCCTGATAGCCCAGCTCATGTAAATTTAGAAGCAGAAACTCAGATCCCAATTGAAGTAATTAACATAACTGAAATTTATACTGAATTATTTGAAGAAGTCAGAGAGTCATATAAGAAACACAAGATTATCAATATTTTGATATTCTTGCTGGATAAAAACTGTAAATACGCAGCCGTTGTTGATTCACTGGATGAAATAACGAAATCTTTATATTATGAAGGAGGAGTTCACTTGATTTATGGAATAATCTACCACAGAACTAAAAATTCTTGTGTAATAACATTATGTAGTTGATTGCTTATTGACACCATTCTTCATGAATGTCATGATAACATCTATTCCGCACACCTATCAGAGGAAAGTACAATTGAGAAAGTCAAGAACTGTTCATGGTGGCCATCTTGGAGAAAAGAAACAATTGAGTATTTCCACACTTGTGATATATGCAAAAAGGCTCACAGGATTTCAGGCAAGAAATTTTGACTTATGATCCATATTTAAGAAACAAAATCCCTTGGGAAGTTGTTCACATTGATTGGATAACAGAAATTCCTCCAAGTTGTGAAAAAATTAGAATGCTTGTTTAGTCAGTGTAGACAGATATAGCAAGACTCCCACATTCTCACCATGTAGTAAAGATGACACTGCTATGGATACAGCTTGTATTCCATGGAATAGAGATATCTCTCATATAGGATTATTTAAGAATATCATAAGTGACAGAGACCCCAAGTTCACATCTGCACTTTGGACCAAGGTATTATTTTCTACAGCATACCATCCTCAAAATGATGGCCTGGCAGGGAAAATGATTCAAATTTTAGAAGACATGATAAGGAGATTCTGGGCTTGTGGCTTATAATATAAAGACTTAGATGGCTTTACCCATGACTTGTGCACTTTATTAACTGAATTAAAGCTAGCATAAAATACATCTGTTAATTCTTTCACAGGCCAGACTCCTGCTAGCTTAGAGAAATGATGGAATAAAAGACTTCCAGAAGACACCCTGAGGAAAGACTTGATTGAAATTTATTCTAAAGCTTCCAGTTTAAATATTATTCTTGATAAGGTGAAAATCATTCAAAACAAATCATTAATTATGCTTTTGAATATACACAACAGAAGTGGTACAAGAATCATGAAGTACCAGACTTCAAAGCAAAGGACTTAGTTCTAGTTTCAAGCTTGAATTCTTATAATATCAAAGGCCCAAATAAGCTCAAAGGTTCTTATTTATTACCTTTTTTTATTGTTGCCTTACATGGAAATAATGCAGTTCAAGTGTAATTGAGTAGTTAATTGGAAAATAAACACCCCACATTCCCAGTAATCTTGATGAAATATTATCAGCCTGCTGATAAAGAATTTGTTCCTATGCATAACTCAACCCCTTTAATGTACCACCAGTGGAACAGAATGAAGACAAAAAGATAAAGAAACTTATTAAAGAAAGGGGACTGAGGAGTAATAATCAAAGATAATACCTTTTTATATATATAAATTTGGTACATGAAGATAAATGGCTGGAAGAATAAGAAACACCCAAATCAGATAAACATTTTAGAGGATTTAGGCATGAAAGATGACCAAAAGCCTCAATATTCCTAAAAATGTGCTTTAATTACTTTATCTGAGTAATATAAAGATCTTTTAAAGTAGATATTAACCCCCTTTGGGAGCTTTTTCTTCTTGAAATCATTGATAAAATTGTGGTACAATTTTATTCTTTGGTGGGAGGGAATGTGAGCCTTGAGGTAAATTCTACATACCCAAATAGGCCACAATTAATATTAAAATCTATTATGAACCATGAATAATCCATAATTCATGCATATATCCAAGATTTATCATTTTTATTCAAGAAAATATTAATAAATGTTTTGTGAGTAAGTAAATCCATCTATTTAATGCCACATTTGGATTATACACAAACATTTTCCTAGGTTAGCTTCATAGAGTGAATAAGCTGAAAGTTCTATGGGGTGGTAATATGGAAAATGCAACACCACATCATAAATACCACATAAAAGGATTGTGAAAATTGTTTTTTTTCTCCATTTCCTGCCAAAATATTGGGAATGTGAGAAATACCATGTTACATATACGCTAAGAATAGTGTTATGCATGTTTTTGGCACTTAATATTACAGTATTCCTACATAAATTTTGTTAAACCCATAGTAGTTATCAGTCTGTAAGCCTGAATTACTATTTTTGAAGGAGATCCAGGGTACCCAGCTTTTGAGGCCTCTGAGGCATGAATGGCTCTGATACTTGAACCAATGGCTAACAATGGTCAAATCAGAGCACTTAAGCCTTTTTAGAATTTGGCTATCAAGTTAAAATCCCATTAAATCATAAGAAAATAGCAAATAAGGTGCTATTTTGACATGACAAGGAGGGAATGAGCAACTCTGACACCTTCAACAATGTTTTTTATTAATCATTTCCCATGGATAAACCTTGAAAGAGTAATCAAAACTCTTTTTGGACTAGTATCCATGCATTTACCTCATTTCAACCAGCTATTACTGTGCTATTTGCATTTCTACGTAAAAATAAGGTAAAAACTTCAAAAATTCATTGAAAGTAAAATTATGGATGAATATTTCTGAAGCTTTAAGCACCAAAAAAGAAAGGGATAATCCACATAAAAACCAAAAAAATTATGAATTGATAATTTGAATTACATGTTTTACTTACAGTCTTTTTTGATAATTCCATGTGAAACACTGAATCTTCAAAAATTCACAGAAAATACAGTCTGTGATAAAATTTCTAATAACATTGATAATTTTGGGTAATTAATTCTTATTTTGTAGCAAAAGAATATTGACAGTTTTTACTCCTTTATCTCTTAAACTTAAATGGGTTGGTAGTCACATAAAATGATTTAATTAGGTAATTATGATAGTCTTACATAACAACAGGTGATGGAGCTAATAATCCAAATAAGACTAATGGTTTTTCAATCACTGGTTGTTCATTTTTCTCCATGGAACACATCTGTGAGCTGTTGTTGAATTAAAAGAGGCTTCCTGTTGCTGTTTTTTCCAACTCATCTTGTTATTTAATCATACAGTTAGTACCAACAAGTATTAGTTAATACTTTTCTTAGGTATTTTAATTCTTTCAGAATAAATTAGAAAGACACAAAATCATATAAATATACTATTTACAATAGTATGTAAATATTATACTTCTGTATCACTGTCATAATGGAATTTTCATCTTTCAAATCAACAATAACCCAGAAAATCACTCTATCGATTTTTATCAAGGTATTATTTAGGTATTAGTGAGTTTTTTTCACTTCATTCTCAAAATTTTCCTCTAGTGATAGTTTTCTTCAAGAATTATGTTTATAATTATTCCTGAAAAAGATAATTATACATCAAAATATTTTATATTATTTTAATAAGAAGTTTTATTATTAAATACTTCTTGTAATTGATTCTTGTAGACATTTACTGCTTGCCATTACAATCACTAGTGGTGTATAAAAACTAAAATAAATAATAAATCATTTGATTATTGAATTTTGGCTATAATAGACTTATTTATTACATTTCATAAGAACAGTAATAGTACTCTTGATTGATAGTAAGAGTATGAAGAGTTTCATAGACAAATCTTACAGAAAATAAAATAAGTTATGATTTTCCCTCTCTAAGATCAATTAAAAATATTTATATTCCAAAATATAATCAATTGGAGAATGTTCAAATATGATTTCTTATTGATTTTCTCTTGGAATTCATTTTTTTTCAGTACAATGATTTCATGAAGCACCTATTCAGCTAGTACTGTGACTTATTGAAAGGTCAATAACTAAAAATGGAAAAATTGGATAAAGATTGGAAGTTATTGATTATTCCTTTCTCAATTCTTTCAATTTCCAATCTGAAAAGAATATAAGTATTGCTTTTGGCTTCACAATCATATCCTTGAGCTCACAATTCCATATTTGAAAGGTCAGATTTTCCTCTTTCTAGATATATATTTTTTCAAAAAAAGTGAATGAATTCTCCCAGAATATATTTGGCTTCAATCTTCTAAAAGCCTCCCTGGTGTTATCACTTTTTTAAACTAATATATCTTCCTTTTATGGCCAAAAATACTTTTATGTGGCATCAGGGGATTCAAGTGCAATTTTTTCTGAATTAATTTAAATTGTGAAGGTATTATTTTTAATAAAAGTGTTTTTCAGGTTTCCAAAACCTATTCATTTCTAAGAAGATCTTTTCTTTGTTCCAAAAAAGAAATATTGATCTTACCATTACATATATGGAATTCATAATTCTTTGGCTAGCTAAGGGGTGAATCAGCACAGAATTTATATTTATTCATTATAAATAGCATGAAATTTTAAATTCTACAGTAATTGTACAGTTTAATAGCACTTTTTTGAAAAGATACCCTAACAAATGATCAATTCCAAAAGGAGTAATACATTCCTCAGGTGAATTTAAGGTATGACTATGAGAGGATTTTCTTTTTGAACATTTGTTAGAGGGGAATAAATTATTTCAACGAATTAAGAGATCTGACATGGCCAATTATGGATCAAATTCTGATATATATATAATATGACTGACCAAACACTTTCATTGAAATATTTGCTTCAAAAAAAAATTGAAAGTTGCTAATGTCAATTCAAACTGAAACATTTATTTAGTTAATTCTTTACCTTCAATTTGAAAGAGACTATGATTTACATATTGAGAGTATTTACAATGTGACTTAATCACCAGTAAAAATGGCAACCACTCTTATTTATTCATTTGGTATTTGAAAAAATATAATTTGGATGAATACAGCAAAAAGTCACATACTGAAAGTCTTTAAATATCCTCAATTTTATATAAGGGTTCATTTAAAAGATTTTTTCTCTGAAATTTTACTTAAACTCAGTGGGGTGTTGTTGAGCTAAATTTTTTCATAGGTACAAATTTGCCATAAAAAGTCCAAATTTTAAATAGCAACATTTCTCAAAAAACTTTGTTTATGATTTTGAAACATATTTATTCATAAATGATGAATTTTAAACATACATTACTTCATACAATATTTCTTTAAGAGAGATATTTTGATTTATGCATAATCTTTTTTTTTGAAGTTTGTTGAAATAAAGGGCTAAATGTTGAAGAGACTTATATATTATTAAGGATATATTTAACTAGACTTTTGAAAGTTTAAAGGAATTTATCTATTGATAAGCTCCACACAGCTTGTTTTTCATTAACTTGAAGAAGAAAATTGAATATTACATCAATATTTCTGATTTAAGAGCTAAATAAGGAGAGTTGATATTACCAAACTATTAGTTATTATAGGAAAACAATACATGATAGTCCAAGTTATTCAATTTCTAGCTCAGTATTTGAAGTTTGCTTGGCATGATTCATGTAAATAAGATAATTAGGATTTTTAATCAATAAAAGCCAGAATTCATTTAAATCAAGATACTTATTAGTAAATGGAATTATTAATTGAATCGGCTAGGCACAAAAATTAAAAAATTAAATTTAATAATGCTAAATATTGTTCAAAGAATATTATCACAGGTTTGTTCTCAAAACATGGAGGCTTGGACTTTAAGAAGAACCATTTTGAAAGGAATATGGATCTATATTTTCAGCTCAGAATAACCTATAATTTTTGAAAATGATATAAATACCAAATCCTTGATTTGAGTATATTTTGAGCTTTGTTTGAATTGAAAACATACAAAACCTTCTGATATTTTATTTGGCCATCCTCTGAGCCTAAAAAGATGAAATTGGGCCATCCTGAAGCTGAAATTAATCACATTTAAATTAATTAATTCTTCTACAAACAAATGATGAAGAAATAATGAATCAGAAATAAGTTATTCCTCGTGTACAAATCAATATTTCTATTCCAATCATAGCACATTGATTACTTTATCAAATAAAATGTAAATCTTTATGGTATTTTGTATTCCTTTTGTAAAGTCATTTCAGTGCAAAAAATGACTTGAATCTCCTTCCTTGTAGATATATTGAATAAGCTTAAAGATATTATGTAGATGTAAATAATGTAGAAATATTACTCCAGGATAAGGGTGGATGATTATTTGAAAATTATATATTAATAAGAGAGAACATTTAATAGTATGACTTCTTGTTTTACTATTGTGGACCATCATAGCTATATATGAGCTTTGATAAATTAAATAAGATTGGTTTCAGGAATTTAAAAAATCTATTGGTGACCAGATTTGCTTCAAGAACAATACATATTCTTGTAAACATTCATTCCAGCACAAATATAGTTTAAATAAGGTAGAGAGTTTACCCAGTTTATTTCAAAAATCATCACATTATTTGATAAAAGTATTTTGTAACTTGAAGAGTACTTAGAATAATTATTTTCAAAAAAAACAAGCAATAATTGGTAATAAGAGGTATGGACTTAATAATCATAAATAAGAGACATAGAAAAAACTTGTAAATTTCAGAAAATAATTGTAAGATTTGACTATGAAACAATAAGTAAATATTACTAATTATTTACTGATTGTACTCTGAATGTCCTTATTAAAGTAATGAATAAGATAAAGAATAATTATAATAATGAAGAAAGATTATAATTATGGAATAAAATATTTATATTATTCAAATAAATGAAATAATATAATAGAAAACAATATATTAATATATAATATATAATATTTAATATATCTATGGCAGCTTGTTATTGTTACAAACAAATGATAAATGTGTGAATAATTGTTATTCAATAATAAAAAAACAATTTACAACAGTATTATTACCAATATTAAAGCTATATATCAATATAAATACTATTTGTATTAATAAAATAATCATTCAGAATAATAATAAAGAGAGATTATTATAAGAAGAGAAAATAACCTACTTTTAACACTTAATATAATAATTTTGAATACATTTATTCAAAATAATGTAAATACAACTTATTTAAATTTCATTCACAAATAAAAATAAGAGAAATTACAAATATTCTTCATTTTATGTGTAATTAAGAATTTCTAAAGAGAATTTAACAAAAACAACAAAATATTGGATGAATTACATCAAAGATGGTACTTATAATAAAGATAATATCTTTTCTTTAATAATATGATAGATTTATATATAAAGAATCAATATATCAACTTTGATTTAATGTTTTTATTGTTTTTGATGCAACTAAAGGGGAGATGGAGGTATAAGAGCTCTATTTATATTGAAATATTGCCTCCTAGAGTCCATAATTCCTCTAGCTGACTTCTACTGATGGTATCCACTGTAATTTATCAGTATTTTACGTTTTAGTAATGAATACATCATAATTAAACCATTTTATATCATTATTACACCATTATTTAGAGTTATCACTATAACTCTAAGTTTTCTAGAATAATAGGATTAGAAGAAGACTAATATTGGTGGATTTCATTAGCTTTAATCATATTAAACTGATATTCACCACCTTTATCACTTATATGACTGTTAAACTTAAATTAAGATTATGGTGAGGGATCATGAATGATCAATTTTAAGCTTAAACTTTGATCATCATTATCTTTTGAGTTATACATTCTAAAGCCATTGATAGAGTGAATTCTGCTAGCTTGGCATGTCATTATTGAATTTCCAAACACATTTAATTACATCATCAAAACTCTATTTTATATGATTTTTCTTGTAACTCATCTTTTCTGTAGAAATTAACTATTTCAAACTTCAAACCTGATTCCAAGGGGTTATACCTTGAATATAATAATAAAAATAGCATAATTATTCCTTTATGAGCTAGTAGAATCTGAATATCCACTTTTTTTAATTTTGGACCACTTTCTCAACAAAGTGGTCAACAGCTATAGCAATTTTGTTCAATAAACCCTTACAAGCTATAAGATTGCTTAAAAATTGTCAAATAAAGTTTTTTATATATGTATTCTTACAGTAATTACATTGTATTTTTTTGTTCAACTCTCTATCATGTATATTTCAAGACATATGATCTAAACACCATGAATATATGGGCTGATCCTAAAACTGCATATATTTATGTTATTTCCTTTAGTATTGACTTTACAGATATGAAATAAAAAACTTATATGTGTAAATTTCATGGTAAATTCAATAACCCTCTTTTTTCTACATGGTGAATAATTGGTTGCTGATATAATCAAGGATTTATGCCTCTTTATGGAATTTTTACTTATTGATCAGTAAGTAATGTCTTTACAGATATGACATAAAATTTTAAACATGTATTTTATCATGGTGAATCTAATGGTCCAATTTATTTCACATTTTTATTCATTAGATTCAGAGATAATCAAGAATTTATGCCTTTTCATGGAATTTTTATTTATTTTAAGATAATGATTTCAGCTCTTATTATTAGAATGAATATTTTAAAGTTGTTTTGTGAGCTTTTTGGATATGTGGTCATATCCCAAAGGCTCACAATAATTGTTCCTATAATCATAAATAGCATTTCTAACATTAAAAAATATTTTTTTCCATTTAATTCTTCAAATAAGCTTGAAAATAACTATCTTCAATTTGATGTTGGATATGGACATAACATTTGTTTTTATAATAAAGAAAATAGTGAAAAATATTAAATATTAGCGATGAATTCCCTTCTAATTTTCATTTTCACAAATGTTAAAAGAGAAAGATATCCTTGACTTCATATTGATCAATTCTAAGGTGTAACACTCATCCTGAATATAAATATTAATATTGAATCACATATTCAGACTTTGTGAAAAGTACTAAAAATTTCAATAATTATTTTATTTTTCATTATTTCATTCTTTGAGATTTTCCATCATAATTCAAATAACTGACATAGTAGTTTCTAGAGAATTTTGGTTTTGTTTTAAGATTAATTCTTAAATTCTATCAAGGTCCAAACAAAATGATTGTAAAAACAAATTATTTTAATTTATTTGGAAGAATTCCAAATATAAAGAAGATATTAAAATATGAGTGAACTAGCAGAATCTACTTATCTAGAACAATAGTTTTGAGGTATCTTTTTGTGACATAAATTGTTTACAATTTGAAAATTTAATAAAAAAACCTAAGTTAGTAAAAGCACACACAATCACTTATTATCTTGGGAGGAGAAATTTGACATAAAAGTTTAATTCATTTGATAAAAATATTGAAGAAAGGAAGTGATAATATTTCAAACATTAATGTCACACAGAAATAATGAAGCCACAAATTAAAGAATCCTTCTGAAATGAGTTAAAAAGATATTTATTTAACTAACTCTATTTTTATTCATTTATGAATGAGGATATTTATTATTTTTTTCAAGAGGTGCCCTGTCAAGGTAAAATTAATCTAATAAAAATCGTTTCTCCTCTTTCATCTTTTCATAAGAGAACTAAGTAAACAATTTTTGGAAATCATAAACTCATATCTGATGCATTTGACCCCCTCCCAATATCAAAATAAGGTGGAATACAGCATTTTTTCAAAATTATCCAAATATTAATCATTCATGAAAATATAATTCCAACATTTTGGAAATGAAAGTTAAAGAATTTCAAGATAATTGATCCTCCACATTCAATAATAAATCAAGAATCTTGTATTCCTCTTCATAAAATGGAGAAAAATAAATAATTTATGACTGTTACATTCTAAATATAAATTCTAGGAATATTTTATGGAGAGGCTAAATAACAGTCCACCGAACTTTATTTTCAAAATTATATACAAAGACCTTTACCTTTGGTCCTCCAAAATGTAATAGAGGTTTCAAAACTTCTGCAAAATTATTTAAATTGAATTTTTTGTTTATGAAGATTTTTACCATAGGAATTATTTGTTTTTGTGTGTTTTCTGATATGGAATTATTTTCTTTCATCCATTTATGATTTTTTATAAAGAATGCAATATAATTAGATTAGAATCCTTTTTTGGCATAGAAGAAAATATTGAAATTGATTGAGAATGAAATTATTCCTGTGAATAGAGATGGAAAGTGTGATATAATATTTCAAATAATATATGTATCATATGAAATTTATTTTAATCCAGATTAATTGTCTTCCAATGATTAAAACTTAATTTTTACAAAATTATTGCTCAAAGATTCCAAATAAAAAAAGTTTCCTAAAGTAAAGTTCTGGTAAACAAATATAGCTATTGGAAAAGAAGGTAGTCTATCACATTATTTTACCAAGTGAGTATGTCTTGTTACTAAATTGTGGAAAAAAAATGTAATTTTCTGGTGAAGAAAGGGAAACACCATAGCTTATTCAAACAATCCTAAAAAAATGTGAAACATATTTCAAATTTTTATGGCTTCATTGTTTATTTGTTAGATTTTGAAAGATTTTGATTAATTTAAACATCTGTTTCTAAGACATTGATTTTTTTTAAATGGAAAGTTTTTAAAAAATGCCAAAATTCTTCCAAAAAAAATTTAATGTCTTATAGCTGTTGTATTTGGGTATTTTTTGGAGAAAGGTGAAAGTATTGAGAACTCTTATAATTTTGGAATATTTTTGATGCAAAGACTTTGAACCAAAAAAAGGGGTCTTCAATTGAAATTCAGAAATTATCTTAATGAAAATCAAGTCGCTGTTTTGGGGAATTCAAAGGCATTATTCCAATAAAACCTATGTTATGTTTTCAAAAAAAACGTGAAAAATGTTGCAATCCAAAATATGAGATTGTTTAAATTGTTTCATTCTAAATATAGCATTCTCGCAACAAAGAATATGGAAACGTTTTAATACCAAATATGGAAGTGTTTCAGTTCAAAATATGTCATTAGTCTCATTTAAACTATAACTTTTTTCTCATGCCAAATATCCCATTTTTGATTCAAAAAATGTCATTGTTCAAATGCCAAAATAGAGCTTTTCAATTGGAAATATGGAATTATTTAATTGAAATTAATGGAATTGTTAGCCCAAATTAAAGGTTCTTTTAATTACCATATATAGCATTGTTTGAAGGAGAGTCATTCAAATGACATTGATGGAATCTTTTGAATGTAGATTATAATATTGTTTCAAAAAATTATGGAATTTGTTTATTGAAAGGACTTTTTCTGTTTCAATATCAATGATAATTATGTCATAAATGCCATCAAAAACTCTTACTATGGTAAAAATCAAAGCTTCCTCAATGTTACAATAAGGGTTTATGTATGGGATTTTTAATAATTTTGACAAAAAACAGTCCTTAAGCATGGAGTGAATGTTTTAACCAAGTTTTTATGTACTCATACCAATTCATATACAAAAAAATGTATTCTATTATTGGTTTTGATCAAAATCCTTATGCAATTCAACCAGAAAACGGGAAATATTAACCAGCTTATACAATTTATGGGAGTAACCTGCTTAAGCTTAAAAGAAGAAGAAGAAGAAAATCAAGTACCCAGAAGATTCAAAATAATTTTGCAAATGAACCAAACTGTTCTGAGCTTGAAATAAGGATTTTCATAGTTGTTTATGACAGATTTATGCAAAATTTTACTTGTATTTGTCTTCCATCAATTTTTATGTAGTAAAGAAATTCCTTTCATAAAAATCAATAAAGAATAAATTGAAATTCATATTCTCTGGTTCCAATGTATTTGTTTGTCACAAATATTAAAACAAGGAAGTCTGCACTTTGGTTTTGGACATCAAACAATCTTGAGAAAACTTGGGTAGGAAAACATCTTTTAAGTTTCTTTTTGTAATGAGAGTTTTTCTGAGGCTCTATTTTGAAAAATTAAATATACTTAATAAGAAACTTTTGGTAACTAATAATAATGTGGAGTATAGAGAGTATTTGGAATTATCGCATTTAGGATTATTTTTTTGTTAATGAATACTTCAGAGCCTTAAAAAAGGGGAGTTTAAGTGGCTTCCTTTGATTAGAAAAAGATAAGAACTTCTCATTTTGGAATTCAATAAAAATTTATGTATTCACATATCTGAAGATTATATTATACACAACACTATTTTTCAGAAAATTGACTCAAATTCCTGATTGAAAATATATATTTGTGCTCATAATATAGAAATTTTTGAAGTCAAAATCATTCAAATTAGCATGGAAATGAAAAAGGAGATTATAATATTAATTTTTTTGGGAAATATCTTTCTTAAAACAATTTGAATCATTAACTACTCTAATACCTGTGTTCCATCAAAACATTGAAAAAAGATATTAATAAAGCCTGGTTAGCTCTACATTTTCTGAACGTGTGGCTGAGTTTTTTCCAAACTCTTTCAGGGTTAAACCCATGTCGAATCAAGGTTCCAATCAGAATACCTTGAAGTTTGGGAGCTGGGTTAAACCTGCAGCCCCTTCCATCAGGGGCTGACTTTTTTTTATGATGAATTTTTGTTTTATGAAAATTCTAGCCTGAACCAATTTATGGCCAATTGGCCCCTGGTGGTGTGAATTGTGGTTTGGGCCACATCCACCTGTCCTGGCCACTTATGGCCTCTAGCCCCATTTCCATAAATCCCTTGTCCCCAGGCCATCTCACTGAAATTGGGCCTGGGGTGTCTTGTTGTAATTCCAGGGGCCTATGGCCCCTGGCTCACCCCCTTTGATTAGGGGTTTGTTGGCCTAAAAGGCTGTTTTGGGCCATTTAGGCCCCTTAAGGATTCTATGGCCTATGTACCACAAACTTTGGGACCCTTTAGGCCCCTTTTGGCCTAAATCTAATGAGGCCAAAAGGGAACAAGGGGAATCCCTTTGGCCCTCAACCCTCAAGGGCCAAAGTGGCCATAATGTCCCCTGGAAGTCACCTCTTCCAAGGCCTTTCCCAATCTTGAACCAATGGTCCAGAGGAATCTTGAATGGGGCATATATGGTATTATATAACATTATGCACCATTTTTTCCTTGGAAATCCAATGGTGATATTTACAAAACTCCATTTATTAATTTTAAATCAAGTCACTGGTCCATCATTCCATTTCAGAGAAAGACTCCACTCACTCAAGCTTGCAATCCATGGTGGTATCCAAAAGACCAATCACCCGGCCCTTCAGGTGTTGGTCATTTCAATTCAACAGTATTTACCTCAAGGGAATACTGGCCCATGGTTAATCAAGGGAAATTTCAAGAGGTTTTTGCTTCTAAAATCAGTTTTCAAGGCATCAAGAGCTCCAGAACTCCTTGGACAGCTTGATTGGTCCATACAAGCTATATTCAGGCCACCTGTATGGATTTGAACCTTCTGGGTCAATTCACTTTCCACTTTCCAAATTCAATACACAAAATTCATTTCACATTATTTCCAGATATTTATTGACCCAAAAACAGTCAATTGTGATCAACCCTCCAGGATCATTCTTTCACCTTTTCACATATACTGGCCACTGTTTCCCCCCTTGTGACTTTTTCCCCAGTTAATCAATCTATTGGATTTATTTTTGTTAGTATTTTCTTTTAATTCTTGAAAGTAAATACTGATATTCAGAAGTGGGTCATTTGCACCTTCTTCTCTGCCTGTTGATGGTTATTGGTGGTCATATCCTTTACTAATTCAACTGTACTTTCTGGCAGGTTGCAACAGTAAATTTAGGATTCATTTGGATGGATCTTTGGCCTTTGGATTCTCTTTATTATCTTTGGCCCCTGGCTTCTTTTCTTATCTTTGTCATATTTGTACTTGCTCTCATTTTCCTTAAAGAAATATATCTTTCAATTATTTCTTTATCCTTTTGGAGCCTTCCAAGTGAGTTATTGATTCCTAAGGATCAGGCCACTTTTGTTTTCCCCAAGAGCCCTTGTGAAATTATTATATAAATCTTCAATTTGGATTCACTTTTACTCATTATTCACAACTGAAAAGCTATATTACACACACAACTTTAGTAAAAACAAGTTCTGTCGTGAGAATTACTAATTGTTTTTATATTTCACACATAGTATCAATAATAAATTCAATATCAACAAATATGGTCTGCTCTTATTTTACATTACCAATATACAGCTATAATAAGTTTATGAATGACAAAAATACAATTGTAATTGTTTCTATATGAATAATTAATTGGTTTTTTTTGTTCCAGATTCTTGTAGACACATAGTTTTTGATTGAAGAATTAGATAAAATCTGAAATTAAAATTCTAAATATCATCTTAAAGCTCTACATATAAAGAATTATGTATCCTCTCATTTTTCCAAAATCAATTTTTTTACAGAAAGCTGCATTGAATTATGTTTTTTTGGCTTTGTTGAATTTTTCCCCAAATATTGTTACAGATATTATATATTCTATATAGTCCTCTTCAATATCACTTACTTATTAGGTTTTATTACTTAAAAATGAAAAAATACAAAAAATTTCAAAAAATAAAAGAAGGACCAAAATTTTTGTTACCCATATTTTATCAAAAAAAGACGGTAAAATTTTTCTTGACCATTTTGCGGGGTATTTTTATATATCCTTTCACATTTCATGGTTTTTTTCTAATAAGTAGGATTCTGGGATTTGATTTAAAACGTTATTTCATTTCTCTTTTTGGCGAGTATTTAAATAGAAATACAAAGCTTTTTCTCAAAATCTCACCTTATTTATTTTCAATAGCTGTTTATAAAAGGGGCCTTAGTTTGAAGAAAAAAATGGAATATAATAAATAGAAAGTTTTTCGGACATAATTTTCCACTTTAGTTAAAGAATCATACTTTAATCCCTCATTAAAAAGAGACTTTTTTGTTAACTCCTAGTCAAGTATAATATTGCCTCCAGATCAGAAAGTCATTAATAATAATTTAAGCCTGATCCGTCTTCTGTTTTTCTTTATTTGAACTCTAATAATTGTATAAATTTTCGATTCTTCAGTTAATTTCAATGGTGTGGTTTCTTCTAATAAAATTGCATTTTTTTGCTTCTGGGCTCATGCGAAATTCGTTATTTCTTCCAATCAGATTCAATTTTCCAATATATGATTTCAGTTAAGAGAGCTTATGTTGAGGCTCCCTCCCATTCTGACAGAAATTCTAAAAAATACTTGGTATTTTTTTTTTGAATTTACCAATTTGTTTAAGCCCTTTTTGGGTCCGGTTTTTATGTTGGATTATCATTTTATTAATGAATAATAGAATGTCGAATTATGCTCTTTTTGCTTCAAAAGGTTGATGCTAATATCACCTAAGAAGGGAAAATTATATCCAATTAATTGTTAAGGTCACCACTTTACTCATTCAATTAAAGTTTTAGAAGCTTATTTTTATTTATGGATGGGTCAATGAAAGACTCATCTCACCATGAGTATATAAATACCAAATAATTATCATTGAATTTGAATTTGAAGTTATAATATGAACTAATAATATCAAAACTGCCTTCAAGTGTAACACACTATAAAATAAAACAGTTGAAGATAAACAAAAAAATATCCTATGAAAATTATCATTGTAATACAATTACTTGCACTTATTGATAGACCAGTTCTCTATTCATTATTCATAATTAATTAAACCTCCTGTGAGATGCAGCTTTCCCTCATATATTTGGCCTGTGAATAAATAAAGACTTAATTCAAATATAACTTACACCAATTAAATCCACATTTTTGATTTGTTTTTTCATAATCTGCAATCATTATTTCCCTCTTTGAAGTCCAAGATGTTCATTTCTGAAAACTATTATCCCTATATGTATTCCATTAACATCAAATACTTTCTTCAGTCATATATAATACATAATTTGTCTTTTCATTAGCTCTAATATGTTTTTTCTTCAAGTTTTACTTGCCACTGAGGTCAAACTAAATAATGAAAAACCTCCAGTTAAGTTTTATTTTATCCATGAATAAGCAGTCTGTGTTAGATTTCATAAGGTGTATGAAGGAGATAAAAATATTTTTATAAGATTTGAGTTTGAATAAAATTGCTAATATTTAGCGTCTGGGAGCTATTTAAATCTAGTATTTCATTTATTTTAATTAGTTTAAATATTTTAAAGCAGGAAGTTGGAAAAAAAATGCAATTTCAAACAAATGCCATAGCGAGTTTTAAATTCAGAAAATTAGAGCCTTTTACTTTAGTATCTTCTCAAAACTCAAATATTATTTTAATTCAGAATATTTTATGATTTGAACCCCATAATTAGATCATTTTGAAGCTTATTTCGGTCCTTACCTAATTTTTGATTTCTTTCTTATGATATTGTTATGGGCTTTTTTCAAAACAACTCATTCAATTGAGTGAATGATTGTAAGAAAAACCCTTTTTTTTCAAAAAAAAAAACATCTTACTTGAATAATTAAAATAATTATTTCTTTGAGCATGAGAAATATTAATATCCGTTATTTCAAATCTCAATATTTAATGAATACATAACAAAAATCAAAACCTAATTTACTAATTAAAAATGAAACTAAATAAATTATACTATTTATTTATTTATCAATCAAAAAAAGAACAGATGAGTCAGTTTTTTAAGATGTAGAATTTTTTTCCTGAAAAATAATTATTAAATTAAAAAAGTATTAGTAAATGATGTTTTTTTAAAAAAATTCCTTCATCCGATATTTTTTTATAACTGATTACATATATATATAGGCTCATGAACAAAGAAGATTTTTCAGGATGAGATAATTCAATTCCAAAACAAAATTAAATACCCATATATATATATCTTTCTGAAAAAAAAAGCACAAATTAAAAATCATTTGAAAATGATCATAATAAATTGTGTTTTTGTTTCAAATAGTTGGAAACTTTGCTTTTTTTGATTAAAAAAAATATTGAAATGTTTAATTATCCTTTTTTTGACTTAACCAAAAATATTTAGAAACCTGTTTCTCTAAGAATGGGTTCCTTTGTGACATTGCAATGAGGAATTTCTTGAGAGGGAATTGAGGTCAAATATATCTGTTAGCTTTTACCCTGCAATACATTAAGTTTGAAGAAATGACACCATTTTCAAAACTGAAATAATTCAAATTAGCAGAAGTGAGATAACTTAAAAATTGATAAAGCTTCAAAAATTTTTGAAAGAATAAATTTATGAAGACCTTTCTTTTTAATTATCAATCATCACAAATTAGTTATTGAAACAAAGATGTCAGAATGATAGTTCATTTGATGAAAGAGTATTTAAGTGTGGTTCGAAGTTATGAGGATTTGCTTTTGAATTCTGACACTAAGTTACTAGAATTTCCTTTAAAATTCTGTTGAAATTTCCAATTGACCCATGTTTTCAACTGAAATGTACTGAGATGTTTTAATTTGAAAAATTGAAGAAATTTCATACATAAACATTACACAACAAGTTCCAGAATAACCTTTTACTTTTGTGAAGCTTATAACAAAGCACAAGCAAATAAGTCAATCAATTAATTTAATAAGATCATGAAATGAAATTATGATCAAAACTTTTAAAAAAGAAATTAATTTGCTTTCTTTATTTTCACAAAATCTCAAACCTTAAATCATATTGCAATGGTATTGTTTTTCTATTTTTTCAAAATTTCATTTTGTTTTGTTTTAAAAAATTGTAAATCAATAATAATGAGAACTTTTTTTCTGTTTTCTTCTAAAAAAAGACCTTAATCCTTAATATTGTTTTCATATACCTTGTCTTGATTTTCTTGAATTAAACAATAAAAAAGATTTTTGAGGTGTTTTTATTTTCATCACCTTCAGAATTACCGCTTTCTCTTAAGAAAAACAATAATGATACCTATATATGTAATGTTAAAGTCTATCAAAACCTGTTATAATTAGGTATTTATTTTCGTGTTTCCTTGCTGTAGGATCATGTCATCAAATTACTATATTTGAATAAGTTTGATCAACTTTTGATCTCCTAATTTTTGCCAAGTAACTGTTAAACCAAAGGAATTTTTAATTGGTTTTCGAAATCTTGCAACTCACATATGAACAAAAGATCGCCATTTTTTAAATAATTGTAAAACCCAGAAGCTTCTTGGTTTTCAAGCGTACTTTATTTTGAAAGGATAATGATTCCGTCTGACCTATATTTTGTAAAGGAAAAGAGCACAAAAAGCTTAAACTTATGCTCTTTTGAAAATATCTTGTATAAACATTTTACCTTGTTACCATTCCTGTATGATTCTTTTTAATGGTTATAAAAAAATTCAACGGAATGTTGAGCAGGGCGCAATGTTTAATAGATCACCTTAAAAAATGATGCTTGAACTACATTCTAAGCTTCCTACTTAGCAGAAGAAAATGAGTGACTGTTTTAAATTTTTATTTTCCACGCCTTGATGGTGAGGGTTGACAGGTTACCATTTGAAGTTTTGCGCTTTTGATGACCTCAAGGTTTCTGAGGGTTTCCAAAGCTTTTGGGGATGATTGTCATAAAACTGTGATTAGTTTGCGGCTTCAAATTTATGGACTTAAGGCAACCCATTAGCAGTTTACATGCAATTTTCATACGCTTTGTTTCGCTAAGCAGTTAATGACCAATCCAAGCAACTGATCATTGACAGTCAGCTAAGCATATGTTTGAATAGAGGTATGCAAATTTCATGTGATTTTTAGATTGCCAGTGTCAATTACATGTTTATTTACACTACTCTTGAGGCTAGAGACATTAGCCGACCCCAGCCCTAGAAAGAAGTCGATTGATTGATCAATACCAAAAATTGAGCCATTTCAAAGATAGCAGTTTAGGATCAACACCTACTTTTCCTTTCAGTTCGGCAGCCACTACGCCGTTGATTTTGGTGCCTAAAAGCTCCTTTTTATTGTTCAGCAGGACAGCGGCATTATCATCAAATCTAACCGAGCGACCGTCTGGACGATTGATCTCTTTCTTTGTGCGCACTACCACTGCACGACGAATATCACCTCGGCGAACCTTGTTGGAGGCTAGTAAATTAGAGGACGATGATGAAGGCCCGGATGCGTTTTGAGGAATGGGCCGCGCTCGTTTAATGACACAGACGATTTCATCACCTGTGATATCCCAAGGTTATCTTAACAAAGTTCATCGCTCTTTTTGGATTTGTTTGCGAAGCAAGAAAGAAATCAATTTCGAGACACACCGACTGAAGCCGGGCCTTGTCTGCCTTTGAATTTAAGGACGTTGATGCATTCTGCGACCAATCCACCGGAATTATCAATAATCAACTATTTCAAGCAGCCATCAGGGAGTCAGCCATCCGATTTGGAGCAATCATTTGTGATATCAAAAGATGAAGATGCTTACCATTCGAGCCTTGAGTCCCAGCATTTTCCAGACTTGACCTCTTCCTTCTTTCGCAGAGCAAGAACAACGGAGCTGGGTTTAGCCATCGGTATCGGGCCCGGATCGGGCTCATCAGGGCCTCGCTGCTCGGGCAGCATCAGAGTCAGGGTGGTAAGCAAGAGATAATTGGCATGCCCACCCCGGCGCGCCACAGGGCACGCCTCCAACCTGCGCCCTCATGCCTAAAACTGGGGTAGGCGCGCCCCTCATGACCCCTATGCATATTGCATGCATAGAACTCCATGGAACCCTGCATGTTTTTTCCCACCCCATCTTTTTTTGGCCACCCTTCCCCAAATGTTTTGATACTGCCTCATTTCTCTTTTTGTCTTGCTGTTGTGTCAATAACCTTCTAGAATTTTTATAATTCTAATTTATTTTCTCCACTCTTTCTTTCTTTTGTTCACAACTTGAGGACCTCATAATTTTACTTTTATTTTATTTTATCTTCTGCCATTCCCTCTTTCGCTTAGTGGCAACCTCATCCTTCTATTTTTCATTGATTTCCTGCCACTTTTTTTATCAATATGGATGATCATGACACTGAATGGAAAAGTCCACCAAAGATTTATGGCCCATGTTGAAATGCCTTTCTCATGTCATCTTATTCCCACCAAAAGGCCAAAGGCCTTTATTTTAATCTCATTTTTACTGATGCATGACCTTGTTAATTATTCAACCATATTAAGGACACCTGCTTGCAAGTTCCATCCATTCAAAAAAGTGACTACATCCAAGCAGTCTTAAATCAACAAGGATATATCTCTGTGTCACAACAATGAAAATTCACCTCTTGGACCTCCATATGGCATATCCATGCCATATCCAGTTTATGGCAATTTAGCCAAATTGGCCATTTCATCTTTTCTGCCCCTTTATGGCCATGTGAGCCTGTGAGGTATGTATGACATACCCATAAGGCCACAAATGATTTTATAAACAGTTAATTTTGTCTTAAACAGACTTTTTAGTTGAATTTAAAATAAAAAATAATAAAAAATAAGTATAACTTTTTTTTGGATAAACAAAGCTATAAATATTATGTCATTTTTGGATTCTACACCAAAAATAACCTAGGGTACACCCATAGGGTGTTATACCGAAAACCACTTATTTTTTATGTTATTGGAAGATTTAAGAATCTCACAGTACCAATGTAACTTTTTTAACATTTTTTTAAAATTGTTAAATTTAAGCTTAATTAAGCTTAATTTTAAAGTTGCATAAGGTTTATGCAAACTTACCAAAATTTTAGTTAAAATTGAGGTGTCGTGTATATTTACTGAATTGGCTAAGGATTTGCCATACAGAATGTAAATCCTGCGTGAGCTCAATTTAAAAGGGTTTAAGGCCATAGTATGGCTTTAAATAAATAAAAGGGCAAAATCCACGCAGAAAGGTGGGACAAAGGAAAAAGACCAAATAGAGCTGGGGTACCCAACTTTTTGGATCTGCAAG
This sequence comes from Austropuccinia psidii, assembly GCA_023105745.1. NCBI lineage: Eukaryota > Fungi > Basidiomycota > Pucciniomycetes > Pucciniales > Sphaerophragmiaceae > Austropuccinia > Austropuccinia psidii. The sequence continues at coordinate 29,663,745 of JALGQZ010000013.1, read as the reverse complement.
GATTCAATTAAGGTTGTCCACCTGTATTGGAGGATTTTCAACCTTATTTAAACTTTAAGATTAGACTTTGATCCAACCTTAAGGTTTAAACTGGTTTTATCCCAATTTGGACAGGAATTTCAAGCTGCCAAAGGGTAAATCCCAATATGCAGGCTTGAAATCAAGGTTTTAAGAACTGTCAGAGCTTAATTAAGCTTAAAAACCTTAAATAAGCTTAAAACTTTAAAGTTTCAAGCATTAAAACCTTATCAAAACTTAAGGTTTGGTGTGTATTGCTATTTTACGTGAAAAAATAGCAATAACTTCAAAAATTCATTCAAAATCCAATTCTTAATGGATTTGCTTGAAAATTTCACACGACTTAGAATTTAATATTATCAATATATAAATTAAATTTTAAGTATCTTTTATAAATAAATTTCCTGGGTAATTAGCCTGGAAATTTACTCTTTTAATTAAACTCAAAGAAAGTTATGATTTCTTTAAAAATTAATTAAAAATTGAGTTTAAGAGATTTCTACTTGAAACTCTATTTTTAAGTTGTTCATGTGATGAACTTTAATATAAATAAGTTTGTTTATATTAAAAACTTAAAATAATTAGTTTAAATGAGGATTAAAGTTACATGGAGTTAAGAATAACACTGGTAACTTTAAATTGGAATTAAAAACAAGTTGCCTTAAGTTAAGAACTTTGTTTTTAAGTATGGTTTTTCAGTTTTGAACTGAGCACGCCCTCTATAATCATTATGAATCATGAGAGCTGCTCTTAAGACATAAAAAGAGTCTTTTCATCACTGTTTTTGTCCATCATCATCAGTATTCAATCCAATCATATTAGAAATTTAAACAGGTAAAGTTTTATTATTTATAAAATCTTATTATTAAAGTAATTCTTAAGTTATTTTATTCTTTATCAATTGTCAATTAAAGAATTGAAGTCATAGAATTCAGATTATTGTTGTAATCATCAATAATATATTTTATATTATAAAAATTATCATCTTAAATATCTTTTAAATCCACAAATTCCTCTCAAAAACTCTTAAATCTTAAATTTTATCATAAAAAGTTGTTTTATCTTTGAATTTATTGATTTTAGGCGTTTTTTTAACTTATAATCATTATTTAATATAATAACTGTTGTTGTTTGACTTGTTGTATTAAATAAATATTATAAGTAAGTTTTTCTCTAAAATTCTATAATTTTTTTTATCTAGTATTAGTTTTTTTATATAGAATTTTATTCTATAAGAATTATTTCTACACAGTGTGTGTTATAATTCTTTTATAAATAATATTTATATTATTTATAAAGTGGTTAATATTCATATTTCCACGTGTAATTGTCTCATTAAGAGCTTTACATTTCTTATTGTTATAACTGTCAGTGACTATAAAAATAATAGAATAATTATAATTTATTATAATTATTATATTTTTTATTATTATTATATTTTTATAATAATAATTAAAATTATTTTCTTTATAATTATATTTAAATTTGTGGTTATAATATTTTATTATATTATATTTTTCTACTGAGGACAGTCATAGTACTCTTGATATTGTTACTATTATCAAGAGTTTCATAGACAAACCTTACATTTGGGGGCCTGGCCGTGATTTTAAACCAATTTTTGGGACATAAATCATATTCTAGACCTTATTTTACTATTTTTGACGTAAAATTGCCATATTTGTCTAAATATTGGCTTTTTTGGGACTTATCCCTTATAAATAATCTTTATAATATTAATAAAGTTATTTTTTTCTTAAGAATATTGTTTGAAACAATATACCATTGAGTGACTTGGAATAAATTTCTTTTGTCTAACTAGTGGCTTTTTCACATCACAGACTTGAAATTTATTCTTTGAGTTATTCTAGTATAAAGTGAATAATAATACAATTTTGATTAATTAACTTGTTAATTGCATAATTATTATTTCTTTAAAGAAAATAATAAATCAAATACAAAATCTTAAAAAAAATAAAAATCTTTATTAAGAAACATTTTTTTATATATCTTAGACATTTTTCTTTATTTTTGACGTAATTTGCCATAAAATTACATTAAAACAACTTTATTTAATAAGTTGAGTTTATAAGTTATTTTCATTATTTGATAAAATAACTTATATTTATAATTTTCTTTAGTGTCTTCCATCAGAGTCCAGTATTGAGATTCAAACCAGTCCAGCACCAAGGGGTTTGATAACCAAAGAGCCCTTTAAAGGTCCTGCAGGTGAATTCAATTCAATTTTACTCTATTTTTTATTAAAATTGACGCGAAATGACTCCTACTAGAAGTGGAAGTAATTACTCCATACAATCAAATGGATCTGGACCAGGACATTCCAGCCACAAATCCAAAAGGCAAGAATGTCCTCCCAGAGGAGAGGCACAAATGGAGGATGCCAGAACTTCCACCAGTTCCCAAAGGTTAGCCAGCACCTTTGAACCTCTTCTTGAGAGTCCAGAAGCTGACATAACTGCTATTGCTGTTATACCTGAACCATTTCCAACAGGCAGCTGTGGAAATTTATCAATCCCAATGGAAAAACTGGTTCCTGGCGTCAAAACAACAAGAGTGGGAACTCCTTCCAAGTCTTTGGATAGGCACCATGAACTCTTATCTTCAAGTGAAGAAGTTCATGGGGCCAGAAAAGACAGAAGATCTTCTGTTGGGTTGGACACCAATGTCTGTCAAAGGACAAGTCCAACAGATAAAAGCTTGGTTGAAAAACCAAAGCATGTTATCAGAGGATCAGAAGAAGAAATTGGCTCAAGGCAAGGACAACAGCCCAGTGGAAGCTCCTCAAGCATCCACCAGCAAAAATCCACCTCAACCAGTGCCAAACAAGCCCAAGAAAGCCCCAAAAGCCAACCAGAAGGGCAAGCAGAAGGCAAAGGGAAAGGCAAAGCCCAAGTGGAACAAGCCTTACCCACAGAATTACAGAATTCCAAAGAAGGAAAAAAAAGCCATGGACAATGTGTTCAATATGGAAAGAACTTTGATGGAATTCAAAAACAAGGAGGAGGAAAGATTGAACCAATCCTTTCCAAAGAAGTAGATCTTGTAAAGCTTGTAGCTTACTTTGAATCTTGTAATAAAGAAATTATGGCAAAATTTAAAGCATTTGATCATGTCCAACAGAAGTTGGGTAATGAAATATTACAAGTAAAAGACCAACAAAAGACCATAATTGGCCTTGAAAATGTTAATAAGGCAAATATTTTGTCTTTAACACAAATTTGTGAAAGACTTGTGTTTAAAGTTACCTTTCTCAATCAACCAGATGAACATTCAATTTCTTTTATAACTGGACAGTTAAAAGAATTGAAAATACAAGTGCAAAACTTGGAAAATTCAACTGGTCACAATGCAGCTATTTTTCAAGAACAATTGGAAAAAAGTGATAAAGCAAGACTTGAATTGAAATAAGACATTCAGTCAAGTATTAATAATATATCACTAAAAAATGAATTGCCAAGGCAATCCACACCAATTCTTGACAGAAATGTTCTTAACTTGAATAATGATTTACATCATACAATTTCAAGTCATGATGTGGAAACTGCTTGCAATTATAAGGAAATTCCAATATTAGAGGAATGGCCAACCTTCAGTGGTGAAGGAGAATATAATCATATGTAATTTATGAAAACAATTGATATTTTTAAAGAAGACTTTAACATACCAGATGAATACATAAGTGACAGATTACACTCATTATTTACCAAATCAGCAAAGAAATGATATTATAAAGTGAGACAAGACCATGGTAAACATTCTTGGCCTTGGTGGAAAGAACAAGTTATTTCCAAATGGGCAAATGATTCCTGGAGATTTAGAATGGAAAATTCTTTTGAAGAAGCCATTTTTAATATTGAGAGGGACAGGCCCATGACTTGGTTTCTTAAACAGAAGGACAGATTAACTGCCCTTCATCCTGATATGTCTGAACCAATGGTACATAAAAGGATATTAAGAAAGTGTGGTGGTGACCTTGAGCATGCTATAAGAAGCAGATGTATTGAGCCTTGCTCTACAGAAGATTATATCAATGCTATGGAGGATATCACTACTAGAACAAAAATTGGAAGAAATTGGTATAAACCCCCAATAGACAACAAGACTAGTGGGAAACCAATTTTAAAACCAAATAAACCACATGACAGACCTCCTTTGAAATGTCATAAATGTGGAAGTACATCTCATTTAGCAAACACTTGTCCAAAAAAGACAAGAGTCAATGAGATAAATGTTGAAAACGTGGAAGAAACAAAAGAAACTGATGTATCTTTACATGAAAGTCATTCTGAGCCTTCAGAAGAAGAAGAAGCATCAGAAAAACTTGGTATAGAAAATATTAATGTTTCTTTTGAGGTCACTGAGGTACATACTCACTTACCACAGTACAGTGATGAATGTATGGATCTCATACATGTGCAAGATGCCAAAATGCAAAAAACCAAACCTGCTAGAGGTAAAGGTTATAGAGCTGGGTCATCTTGTATCACTAATATTGTGATAAATAACACAGAAGCCAAGATACATCTTGACTCAGGTGCTTTTTGCACTTGTGTTGGAAAAGATTATCTTGACAAGATTTATACCAATTGGCAAGAAAAGTTGATGCCAATTGAAGGTGTAAAATTCAGCAGTGCTAGCCAGAACATGCACCCTTTGGGTATATTTGAAGCAGCAATAATATTTCCTCATCCAGCAGGGAGTATAGAATTGAAAGCTGAATTTGTTGTTATGAACAATTGTACTTCACAACACTTTATACTTGGGAATGATTATCTCAATATCTATGGTATTGATATTAATAATCATAAGGACAGGTATTTCACTATAGGGGAAAATAAAAGGCAAAAATTTGCTTTTTCTCTAGAAAGAAAAGAAATTACTGTCATTCAACAAGTGAAGAATGTTAAAAAAGAAAAATTTGTGTCAGATCAGCTAAGTGAAGCACAAATCAGTCCTGAATTAACACCAGAAATGAAGGAAGAACTTATTGAAGTTTTATTTCAATATAGAGAAGCCGTTGCTTCTGATAATGAACCACTTGGGGCTATAAAAGGCCATGAGGTGGACATTATGCTTAATGTGGAAAGGCCTTATCCGCCACTATTAAGAAGACCAGCTTACCCAGCTAGCCCAGGGCTAGAGAAGCATTAGAAAATCATATTAATGAACTAATGAAATTGGGAGTTCTTAGAAACGTTGGACACAATGAGGAAGTTGAAGTCACAACTCCAGTAATCATTACTTGGCATAATGATAAGTCAAGGATGGTTGGTGATTTTAGAGCACTGAATACCTATACAATTCCAGACAGGTATCCAAACCCTAGAATCCATGAGACTTTGACTCAATTATCCAAAGCAAAGTTTATTACTTCTATGGATGCTCTTAAAGGCTTCCATCAGAATGTTTTAACACCTCATGCTAGAAAATTATTGAGAATAATTGCTCATTGTGGTATTTATGAATATTTGAGGATGCCTTTTGGTATTAAAAATGCACCCTCTCATTACCAAAGAATGATGAATACTATCTTCCCACATGAATTATCAGAGGGATGGTTAATCATTTATATTGATGACATTATCATTTGTTCAGCAACCTGGAAATTACATTTAGAGAGACTTTCATTAGTACTTAAGAAAATTCTACAAGTGAACATGAAAATTTCTCTTAAAAAGTGTAATTTTGGGTTTCATGAGTTAAAAGCTCTAGGACATGTAGTCTCAGGACTAAGCCTTGGTGTTGATAAAAACAAAGTGGCTGCAGTTTTACTGAAACAAATTCCCCAGAACAAAAAAGAAATGATGTCTTTCTTGGGATTTGCCAGTTATTACAGGCAACACCTTAAAGATTTTGCAATCCATGCCAGATCATTATACAGAATTTGTGATCAACAAACTGTTTTTGAAATGACACAGGAGAGAATTCAAGCATATGATAAAATCAAGTATGCCTTGACCAATGCACCATTATTATTGATGCCAGATTAGAAACTTCCTTTCAAGCTGTATATTGATGCATGTGGTGATGGTTTAGGAGCTGCTCTTCATCAAGTTCAAATTGTCAATGACAAGCCTTATGAAGGTCCAATTTGTTTTATTTCAAGACAAATTAAACCTACTGAGGCCAGATATGGAGCTAGCCAAATGGAGTGCCTTTGCCTTGTTTGGGCTCTGGAAAAACTTCATTACTATCTTGATGGTAGTGTGTTTGAAGTAATTACTGATTGTAATGCAGTTAAATCACTTCTTAACATGAAAACTCCAAACAGACACATGTTAAGATGGCAGATTGCTATACAGGAGTATAGAGGCAATATGACCATAGTACATAAAGCTGGAAATATTCATAAGAATGCTGATGGCTTGAGTAGATGGGCATTACCAAATACACCTGATAATCCTGCCTATGTTCCTAAAAGTGCAGAACCTCAAATTCCAATTGAAGGAATTAATATCACAGATGTTGGAACAGAATTCTTTGAAGAAGTTAGAGAAAGCTACAAGCAAGATAAGAATTGTCATATTCTTACTGCTCTACTTGACAAAGATTGTAAAGATACAGCATTGGCTAATTCTCTGGATGATATTTGGAAAACATCTTATGATAATGGAAGATTCCATTTGTTTGACGGTATACTATATCATAGATCTAAACACACATGTGTCATGGTCCTATGTAGTAGAATGTTGATTAACACAATACTACTAGAATGCCATGATAACATTTATTCTGGAAATCTGTCTGAAGACAGAACAATGGAAAGAATTAAGACATGTGCCTGGTGGCCATCTTGGAGAAAAAATGTCATTGAGTACTGTCATAGTTGTGATAGATGCCAGAAAGCCAATAAAGCTACTGGTAAAAGATTTGGTCTGATGATCCATATCCAAGAACCAAGTACCCCATGGGAAGTGGTTCACATGGATTGGGTAACCGCATTACCACCTGGAGGTGATAAGAGCTACAATGCATGTCTTGTTATTGTAGACAGATATAGCAAGACACCAATCTTTTTACCATGTCACAAAAATGACACAGCTATGGATACAGCTCTTTTAATCTGAAATAGAGTAATATCCCATACTGGTCTCTTTAAAAACATTATTAGTGACAGAGACCCAAAACTTACATAAGCCTTATGGACTAATTTACATAAGCGTTTGGGTACAAAATTATCATTCTCAACAGCATACCATCCACAAACAGATGGGTTAGCAGAAAGAATGATTCAAACCCTTGAGGACATGATCAGAATATTTTGTGCTTATGGCCTGGAGTTTAAAGATTCTGATGGCTTTACCCATGATTGGTGTACTCTTATACCAGCATTGGAATTAGCCTACAAGACCTCCATCCATGCTTCAACAGGCAAGACCCCTGCAATGTTGGAAAAAGGATGGAACCCCAAACTTCCAGTTGATACTTTGAAGAAATATCTGGTTGACATTCATCAAACTGCTTCAAGCTTTAAGCTATTACTTGATAAAGTAAGGCATCATGCAAATCAAAGCATGAATGATGCCTTTGAATATGCTAAGCAGAAATGGGATAAAAGTCATAAGACCCCAGAATTCAAAGTAGGGGACTTAATACTAGTTTCAACCTTGAACTTTAATAATATTAAAGGTCCAAAGAAATTTAAAGATTCCTTTGCAGGACCATTTATTATTAAAGACCTTCATGGGACAAATGAAGTACAAGTAGAACTGTCAGGAGAATTGGAAAATAAACATCCAACATTCCCTGTCAGTCTAGTAAAGCATTGCACTTCAAGTGACAAGGAATTATTTCCTTTAAGAAATGAAACACCCTTAGAAGTACCCCCACTGGACCTAAGTGAGGAGAAAAAGGTACTGAAAGTCTTGAAAGAAAGAAGACTTAGGGGAAAAAATGAAAGAGAATACTTGGTCAGGTATAAAAATCCACAACATGAAGATGAGTGGATTGTAGAAAACAAAATACCTGATTCCCAAATGTTTCTCAGAAGATTCAGACATGAGAGAAGACCAATTGCTCAATAAAAAGTTTGAATTGCGTGCTTTACATACTTGGAAGTATAAGTAGAGAGGTTGGACAGTGGATTATACCCCCCCCAAATAACTTGGGGGTATACTACAAAAGAAAAATTGTGGTACAATTTTTTTTGGTGGTAGGGAATGTGAGCCTGTGAGGTATGTATGACATACCCATAAGGCCACAAATGATTTTATAAACAGTTAATTTTGTCTTAAACAGACTTTTTAGTTGAATTTAAAATAAAAAATAATAAAAAATAAGTATAACTTTTTTTTGGATAAACAAAGCTATAAATATTATGTCATTTTTGGATTCTACACCAAAAATAACCTAGGGTACACCCATAGGGTGTTATACCGAAAACCACTTATTTTTTATGTTATTGGAAGATTTAAGAATCTCACAGTACCAATGTAACTTTTTTAACATTTTTTTAAAATTGTTAAATTTAAGCTTAATTAAGCTTAATTTTAAAGTTGCATAAGGTTTATGCAAACTTACCAAAATTTTAGTTAAAATTGAGGTGTTGTGTATATTTACTGAATTGGCTAAGGATTTGCCATACAGAATGTAAATCCTGCGTGAGCTCAATTTAAAAGGGTTTAAGGCCATAGTATGGCTTTAAATAAATAAAAGGGCAAAATCCACGCAGAAAGGTGGGACAAAGGAAAAAGACCAAATAGAGCTGGGGTACCCAACTTTTTGGATCTGCGAGGATTCAATTAAGGTTGTCCACCTGTATTGGAGGATTTTCAACCTTATTTAAACTTTAAGATTAGACTTTGATCCAACCTTAAGGTTTAAACTGGTTTTATCCCAAATTGGACAGGAATTTCAAGCTGCCGAAGGGTAAATCCCAATATGCAGGCTTGAAATCAAGGTTTTAAGAACTGTCAGAGCTTAATTAAGCTTAAAAACCTTAAATAAGCTTAAAACTTTAAAGTTTCAAGCATTAAAACCTTATCAAAACTTAAGGTTTGGTGTGTATTGCTATTTTACGTGGAAAAATAGCAATAACTTCAAAAATTCATTCAAAATCCAATTCTTAATGGATTTGCTTGAAAATCTCACACAACTTAGAATTTAATATTATCAATATATAAATTAAATTTTAAGTATCTTTTATAAATAAATTTCCTGGGTAATTAGCCTGGAAATTTACTCTTTTAATTAAACTCAAAGAAAGCTATGATTTCTTTAAAAATTAATTAAAAATTGAGTTTAAGAGATTTCTACTTGAAAATCTATTTTTAAGTTGTTCATGTGATGAACTTTAATATAAGTAAGTTTATTTATATTAAAAACTTAAAATAATTAGTTTAAATGAGGATTAAAGTTACATGGAGTTAAGAATAACACTGGTAACTTTAAATTGGAATTAAAAACAAGTTGCCTTAAGTTAAGAACTTTGTTTTTAAGTATGGTTTTTCAGTTTTGAACTGAGCACGCCCTCTATAATCATTATGAATCATGAGAGCTGCTCTTAAGACATAAAAAGAGTCTTTTCATCACTGTTTTTGTCCATCATCATCAGTATTCAATCCAATCATATTAGAAATTTAAACAGGTAAAGTTTTATTATTTATAAAATCTTATTATTAAAGTAATTCTTAAGTTATTTTATTCTTTATTAATTGTAAATTAAAGAATTGAAGTCATAGAATTCAGATTATTGTTGTAATCATCAATAATATATTTTATATTATAAAAATTATCATCTTAAATATCTTTTAAATCCACAAATTCCTCTCAAAAACTCTTAAATCTTAAATTTTATCATAAAAAGTTGTTTTATCTTTAAATTTATTGATTTTAGGCGTGTTTTTAACCTATAATTATTATTTAATATAATAACTGTTGTTGTTTGACTTGTCGTATTAAATAAATATTATAAGTAAGTTTTTCTCTAAAATTCTATAATTTTTTTATCTAGTATTAGTTTTTTTATATAGAATTTTATTCTATAAGAATTATTTCTGCACAGTGTGTGTTATAATTCTTTTATAAATAATATTTATATTATTTATAAAGTGGTTAATATTCATATTTCCACATGTAATTGTCTCATTAAGAGCTTTACATTTCTTATTGTTATAACTGTCAGTGACTATAAAAATAATGGAATAATTATAATTTATTATGATTATTATATTTTTTTTATTATTATATTTTTATAATAATAATTAAAATTATTTTTTTTTATAATTATTTTTAATAATTATATTTAAATTTGTGGTTATAATATCTTATTATATTATATTTTTCTACTGAGGACAGTCATAGTACTCTTGATATTGTTACTATTATCAAGAGTTTCATAGACAAACCTTACAGGCCAGCTTGCCCCCTTCAACATCATCAGGCCTTTCCTGGCCAGCTTTTGCTTCTGGGCACTCTTGGGTATTTTCCAGTCAACACAGAAAATACAGCCCAAATGCCTGTATTTGGCTTTTTAAGCTTTAAATACAGTTTTGCGCATTTTGCATATTTTTGTGCACTTTGGCACATTTTTCTGTATTCAACCTTTTTATACCATTTTCCTGTGTAATATGGGAAATATGCCCAAATGGCCATATCAGGCCATTTGGGACCTAATTACCAGTTTTGAGCATTTTTTGTGCACTTTGAGAAAATACAGCTTTAAAGCTGTAAAAGCTGTATTTGGCCAAACACCCACATACACTTTGTCACCTCTGAAACCCCCCAAACCCATTTTGCACTTATATCCTCCTGGCATCCTTCCAAAAGACCTTTGGCCACTTTCACCCTCCAATAACCAAAAGTGCCCCAAATGGTGTTATACACCATTATGCATCCTTTTTTACCAGCAATCTAATGGCATCAATTTCAAAAGGTTATTTCAACATTCCATAAGGTCATCAAGGCATCACAACATCCAGAGGATTCATCAAGGCTCAAGTATAAGTATTACTCTCAAATATCAATGATTCCACCAAGCCATCATTGTATATTCTCACTCACAGGATTCCTCCAAGGGAATACTGGCAGTTCATTCTCAAGGGGTATTCAAGAGGCAATTACAAACCAATCTGTCAAGTGTCAATGCTCCATCAATCCACCTTTGCAACCAAATTCATTCATTACAGTCTGGATTCATCAAGACCTGTATTTCAATCATACACCATTGGTGTCAGCCTGTGACTAAAACCCAGAGCACAAGCATGACAGCCAAATACCATAAATCAATGGTATAGCCAAGATACCACCAAAACATGGAGCTTAGCCAAATCAGCTCAAAAGGTATCAAACGAAAGAGGAAACTCACCCCTTTCCAAATATACAAGTCCCATCACCATAGGACAAGAAATAACAAAGTTATTCCTGCTCAAAGTTGTTGCTGAGCATAAACCTTAATTTTCACCTCTCATCTGAAATACAGAGTAACAGGCTTAACCCCATCAGATGGGTATTAAAAATGAAGATCTCAGTCAGGGCTATCCAATGGTACCAGCCAAACTGAGCTAGCACCAGTATTACTGAGGTTATGGCCAAATTCAGGCCAAATAAGGGTGAACAAAACATTCATCTCTCATCTAGCTTCTAGAAGTTTTGGTGTGAGATACCTAAAGTGAGTTCTTTTTGGAAAGAGAACAACCAGGTCTATCTGATGATGCCATTTATTTGCCCATATCTCATCTAGAACCAAAGCTGTAAGGCAAACAAGCCCAATAAAGCTTTTTGCCTAAAACACACATATGTACAAAACTCTTGTACATGGGATAGCTTTGCCATATTTAATAAAAGCCATATCAAATGAGGTACCATTATGTAGAGCACATACAGGGTAACACACGGAATCAATTTTGAGGTGGATATCTCAGAAAATGACAAAGGTATGGCAGTTTTGAGGTCAAAATCCCACAGTTTGGCCAATACAGCCTTACCATGGGATAATATCCCATAACCATGATTATGAGGTGTAAAGCTGGTGAAGGAGCTTGTTTCACTTCAATACCTCATAGTTCATTCAATACTGGGGTCTGATAAAGGTTGTGTACAGCATTCTACGTGTCATACACGTCAGAATCAAGCTGTGTGGTCCCCAGATGAAAATATTCACCCTGTATTGGTGAAAACTGCCCAGATATGGTTCCAAAACCACCTCTGAGCCCAATACAGGCTATAAAGGTCTTTTGCAAACCACAAGCTTGTCTTAGAGAGTGAAAAATCTTCAATTCCTCTACATGGAAAGGTCTAGCAGCCTTCCACCCCATTTCAGGATACAAAGGGGCCTTTTCACAGCCAGAAAAGGTTTCCTCATCCTGCTCTTGAAATCCTACATAGTGCAACTGTCAAAAACAGTTATACTCTTGGAAAGTAATCAGGTATACATTTGATTTAATTATTGTAGTCTTTATTATTGTAATTCAACAGGCAAAACTGCACCCAGGGCTTTCAACAGCGCTCACCACCACTGTTCCACAATTGTAAAGCCCTTTTATTTTTATTATAAACCCTTATGATCTATAAATACTCTTATTTTAAACCTTTATTACTGTGTTCCAGTCATAGTTAAAGCTGTAAATATCCTAATTACTGCTTCATAATAGACTCAGCCTGACATTTTGGGGGCCTGGCCGTGATTTTTTGATCTTTTTGGACCTTAAAAGTGAGTTTTTTCACTTTTTTTTTATTCTGACATTTTGTTTCATCTTTTTTAGGCGTAAAAACTCTTAAAAATATATAATATATATCTTATTATATTTTTATGAGTGGTATATGTCTCATACAAATTTTTATTTATAAGTATTGTTAATATTACTAGGTGGTTAATAACCATGAAACTCTGATTTTTGGTGTGTTTTACATATAAAAACACAGTAAGCCATCAATATAGTCCAAATGTTTAATTAAATAAGGACTCCTCTTGCTGTAAAACCTATAGATGAGGCGTGGTGAGGTGTATTGATAATTCAATTACCCACTTATACAAGCCACTATGTACAGATTATACTTGCTAATTACAAGTAAATCTGTGAGATACTGGTATACAAACAGTATACCAGACATCTGTAAGCTGTAATTCTGACATCAAATTGTTGATTCAATTACACTGTCATTATACAGGGCATATTGTAGTAAAATACAAGCCCAGACACCATTCCCAGATGTGCAAACAGCATCTTAAGAAGTCTTAGCTGACACTAAAGCCCTCTTTTCCTGTCTGATTCAGTGCAAGAAAGGTACATACCACTAGAAACCCAGTCACAGGCCAACACACCAGTGACACCCTCAGAGCCGGAGGGAAGCAAGGGAAAAGGAAAGAGGCACAGTGAAGGCCTTATCACAGCAAAGAAGTGGACACCCATTGTCACCAAGAGGAGTAGAAAGCCACAAAACTCTGCTTCAATACAAGGTAAACCAACCTTAACAGCTTGTACAGGGAATATTACTATAATTAACCCAGTTGTAACCCCTAAAGATAAATTGCTCAAATCAGCAGACAACAAATTTGTACAAGGCACAGGAAAAGGTAAATACCCTAAGAAAATGAAGTTTTTTACTGCATTCAAACACTGATATGTCACATGTACACCTCAGAAACCTTGGCTTCCAAAGGAACCAACCAGAGGACAGAGAAGGCTTGTTCAGAACCAGAAGACCTGGAAGAGGACACCTCAGACATAGTGGTGGATGGCAAGACATTGAGGGAAATCATACCCACTCTGCCATTCACATTCCAATTGAACAGGACCTCAAACCAGAGGACTGGAAAGATATGGATCAAGTTCTTCAGCTCCACCAACTCCTCAAAGATTTTTTTCAATGGAGCATGGACAACAAGAGATTCAACCTAGCATCCCACTGGGCAGAACTTGGAGCAAGTTTCCAGAAGATTTTTCTCAAAGAGATAGACTTCAAAGACCTTCTGGTAATCACCAAAGGTTGGAATCCCACCAGGCAGTTCAGACTCCTGGAGGTGAGGGCAAACAGGATAAGGGAGAATCAAGCCACTATCCAAGCTATAGAAGAACAACTGACCCAGACAGGGCATATTCAGATTACTTCAGGCTCACAAGGAGCAGGCCAAATCAGCTCTCCAGTGGCTTCACACCATTCAGAAACCAAAAGATCAGTGGCCAAGAGTCACCATTCTTCACAATCCCAGGAAGTTTCCAGGAGAAGACAAGGATACAAAGGCAAAAACAAGAACTGTTTTCACCAAAGGCAGAGAGAGTCAGACCCAATGATCCAGAAACTGTTGGACTTGGTGAAAGAAGTACACAAGAACCAGAAGTAGTTTAAAATAACTCTAGAATCAGTAGTCTCCTTGATAGAAATATTACCCCCACTCAGATTGAACATAATGCTGTCTCACCTGAGAGTAGCTTAAACAGTGATGAACTGTGGTTACAAATGTACCAATATGCTGAGCAAACTCAAAAGCAGTTTGCAGAACCTGAAGTGTCTACCATAACATGAATCCCCAACCACAAGGCCATGTTATGGATAATCCATATCACCCAGATGATATCAAACCAGATGCCATGTTGGTGAATAAAGAAATATCTCCATCACAATACCATGATGGAGATAATATGTCTTATTCAGACAAGGAAGCCTTGAAACAGCTTCCTGAGGCCTCAAGCTGGCCCAAATTCTCTGGAACTGGAGAATATGATTGTATGGAGCTCATAAATTGTATTGATAGACTCTTCATTGATTTAACAAGCATACCAGACTACTGGATTACTGCTAGACTTAATACAGCATTTAAAGGTCATGCTAGTATATGGTACATAGAAATGAAAGAAATCCATGGCAGGAGAAACTGGTCATGGTGGAAGAGTCCAATTATCCAAAAGTACAGCAATGGTATTTGGATATGGCAAAAGACCATGTCATTTGAAAATGACAAATACTAAGTGGACAAAGATCCATATCAGTGGTGTCTTAGACAGTCTAAAAGACTCAAAGCCATTGATACTCAAATGAACACTTAAATGAAGAATCACAAACTTCTGACACAAATTCCAGGAGAACCAGATAATGCAGTAAAATGCAGATGCAACCAAAATTGAACTCTTGATGAAATTGCTAATAGTTTAAATGATGTAAGGAGAATAACTAACATAGGGAAATTCACCCCACATAGAAGCAGTAGCTTCAAAGAGAAACAAACTTTCAGGGTGGAGTTTAAGGAAAAACCCAAGGAAAGAGTGGCAGAAGTGGCTAAGAAGAAAAATTCTTGTCACAATTGTGGTTCAACATACCACTATGCCAACAACTGTCCAAAGGCAAAGAAAAAAGTCTATCCAATTGAGAAAGTCACAGAGGAAGAATCCCCCACAGAGGATTCTGAATCAGACTCTATGGGTAATGACATCAGAGAACCATCTGATGATGACAAAGACCCAAGAGAAGAATTTCTAGTGGAATACCAAGAGAAAGCCTAACTATAAATCCAGGACATACAGTTGGAAGAAGGCATGCCACAAGATACTTCTAATAAAAACCCGTGCAAACATACACAGGATGAACAAACATTCCTGGTCACACCAACTAAAGGAATGGAATACATACATATAAAAGCCTCAAAGAGGACTGTCTGTGTTGACAATGCTCAACATCCATTGATAATTGACAGTGGAGCACACTTCTCCATAGTGGCCAGAAAATATCTGGACAACCACTTCCCCAACTGGGAAAAACAGCTCTTTCCCACCAAGGCAAAGAACTTTAAAAGTGCATCAGGGAAGATGACTTCCATTGGGACAGTTATCAAAGAGATAATTATAACCCATAGGAAAGGTAACATCAGACTCAACCCAGAGCTTGTAGTGCTTGATGATGCCCACATCCAAGGGTTCCTACTGGGAACAGACTACCAGCGGATGTATGGAATAGATATTTACAACAGTAAAAATAGGCATATTACCATTGGTACCAACAAGGAAAAGAAATTTTCACTTTATATATACCAAATATCTTCTGAGGATCCACTTGAGGAACTACTGAATGAATTCAGAGAGGGGCAGTTTAGCACTGCCCTCACCAGTAAACAAAGGCTAAGCTTACTGAAGATGCTGAGAAAGAACAGACCAGCATTTGTCATTGGAGAAGAACCATCAGGAAAGATTAAAGGCCATGATATAGAGCTATATCTGGATGTGGAAAGACCTTATCCACCCATGCTCAAGAGCCCTCCTTACACAGCAAGTCTGGAAACCAGGAAAGAAATTGAAGAACATATCAACGAACTCCTGGACATGGATGTCATCAGAAAGATTGGACACAATGAAATAGTGGAAATTACTACTCCAGTCCTGATCACCTGGAATGATGGCAAGTCTAGGCTATGTGCAGATTTCAGAGCTCTGAATAACTACACAAACGCTGACAGGTATCCTATACCCAGAATACTTCATGCCTTAGACAAATTGGCAAAAGACAAATACATAACCAAAATGGATTGTATGAAAAGCTTCCACCAAAATGGAGTTAAACCAAACTCCATGAAGTTACTCAGAATCATACCTCATATGGGCATATATGAGTACACCAGGATGCAATTTGGCATCAAAAATGCACCAGCCCACTTCCAAAGGATGATGGACACAATATTTCAGGATGAAATACTGGAAGGCTGGATGGTAGTATATATTGATGATATCATTATATACTCATAGACATTGGAAGACCATGTACAATACATAGACAGAGTGCTAAGTAAATTTACACCCATCAATCTGAAAATCTCACTTAAAAAGTGTAATTTTGGCCAACAAGAGCTACTAGCTCTAGGACATAAAGTCTCAGGTCTTAGTCTGGAAATTGAACAGAATAAAGTAGCAGAAGTACTGCAAAAGCCAGTACCAAGAAACATCAAAGAGATGCAATCTTTCCTTGGTTTTGCTAGCTACTATAGAAGCCACATCAAACGTTTTGCCCACATAACTAGTAGTTTATACAAGTTATGTTCAAAAGATGTAGTTTTTGAGATTACCAAGGAAAGAAGGGATGCATATGATAGGATCCAACATGAACTCACAAATGCACCTGTGCTCATCTTGCCTGACTTTGAACTACCATTCAAGTTATACATAGATTCAGAATGTAGCCAAGGCTTAGGAGAAGCCCTTCACCAGAGAGAAATTGTAGATGGTGAACCAAGAGAGGGAGTAATATTTTACATCTCTAGGTAACTGAAAGATTCCGAAGCCAGGTATGGGGCCACCCATACTGAATGTCTATTCTTAGTATGGGCTCTGGAGAAACTCCATTATTATTTGGAGGGTGCAGTCTTTGAAGTCTACACAGACTGCACAGCCTTGAAGTCTTTACTAAACATGAAGACTACAAATAGACACATGCTGAGATGGCAAATAGCTATCCAGGAGTATACAGGGAATATGACTATCATATACAAAGAAGGTAAAAGCCATACCAATGCAGATGGCCTTAGAAGATGCCCACTGGATCATGTCAAAAGCAATCCAGCTTATGACCCTGAAGTTGCAGCCAAGATCCCTATCCATTTCATGGAAATAGATAGGAAGAAGAACTCCAGATTTTCTGAATGGGCACCAGAAAGTGGTACCCTTGACAGTGGAAAAACTGATACAGCATGAACAGAAACTCCCATACTGGGAATAAGTTCCTCAGAACTGCACAATGAATTTTTTAGTGCAGTACTAAAATATTATGCTAAACACAAACAGTGTGGCATGTTACTACAACTCCTTCAACAAAGGTACAGGAGTCCAGAGCTGGAATCCCAGCTGGAAGAACCCTAGTTGAGGGCCTATAAGGATAAAAAGTTCTTACTTATAGATGGCCTGCTCTACCACAGAGAAAAACACACAAGTGCACTCACAGTGGTAGGCAGAAGCCACATCTCTCTGATCCTGCAGGAATGCCATGACTGCCCCTACATGGGACACATGAGTGAAGAAAGGACCAAAGAGAGGGTAGCAAGCACAGCTTAGTGGCCCAAGTGGGAACAATAGTTGAGTAAATACATCAACAATTGTGAAAGATGCCAGAAGGAAAATAGGAAACATGGGAAGAATTATGGATTACTTCAACATATAGATGAACCCAAACACCCATGGGAAACCATTAACATGGACTGGGTTACAGGACTTGTCCCAGGAGGCAAAGAAAACTACAATGCCTGTCTAATCATAGTTGATAGGTTCAGAAAGAGTATGAGGTGTCTGCCATGCCATCAAGAAGACACAGCCATGGATACTGCTCTGTTATTCTGGAATAACATCATATCTACCTGCGGAGTCCCTGAGATCATCATTAGTGATAGGCATCCAAAGTTCACATCTGAGTTTTGGACCAACTTGTATGACATGCTTTGCACCAAGCTTGCATTTTACACAGCTTACCATCCACAGACAGATGGACTAGCTGAACGAATGATCCAGAAAGTGGAGGACATTCTTAGGAGATTCTGTGCCTATGGAATGGAATAAAAGGACCATGAAGGATACACCCATGACTGGGTTACCCTTCTACCAGCAGTTCAACTGGCTTGAAATACAAGTCAGCACTCTACCACAGGAAAAACACTTGCACGGGTAGAAAAAGGGTGGAACCCTTTGTTTCCTGTGAATCACTTGAAGAAAAACCTTCTAACCATCCACCCCACTGCCAAAAGATTTCATGAAATGTGGAAGAAGGCCTGTGACACAGCTGCCAGATGCATAGCTGAGGCCAAAGAATATAACAAGCAGAGGTGGGACAAGACACACATGGAACCTGATTTTAAGGAAGGGGACCAGGTGTTAGTGTCTACACTAAACTTTAATAATATGAAAGGCCCCAAAAAATGAGAGATTCATTTTGAGGGCCCTTCACTATCATTAAGTTGATAGGGAGAAATGCAGTGGAAGTCAAACTCACAGAGGAAATTCCAGGAAACACCCAGTCTTTCCAGTGAGCTTATTAAAGCCATATTTCCAGACAGAGGAGGATAAATTCCCCTGCAGGAAGAAAAGCACCACCCCACCAGAAATAGTGGAGGAGGAGGACTCCCCTGGACCTGTGAAGACAATTATCAAGGCCAGGAAGATCAGACTTGATGGTAGGGATCAGAGACAATAATTAGTCAGATTCAAAAACCATACATCTGATAAAGACAAATGGTTGGAAGAAGATGCCATACCAGATGGGAACCTTCATTTAAGGAGATTCAGAGCCTCTAGGAGGACTGAACAGCCCCATAAAAGTTGAACCTTTTTTAGAGGGAGGGTATGGCAGCCTGTGACTCAAAACCAGAGCACAAGCATGACAGCCAAATACCATAAATCAATGGTATAGCCAAGATACCACCAAAACATGGAGCTGAGCCAAATCAGCTCAAAAGGTATCAAAAGAAAGAGGAAACTCACCCCTTCCCAAATATACAAGTCCCATCACCATAGGACAAAGAATGACAAAATTATTCCTGAGCATAAACCTTAATTTTCACCTCTCATCTGAAGTACATAGTAAGAGGCTTAACCCCATCAAATGGGTATTCAAAATGAAGCTCTAAGTCAGGGCTAGCCAATGGTACCAGCAAAAATGAGCGAGAAACAGTTTTACTGAAGTTATGGCGAAATTCAGGCCAAATAAGGGTGAACAAAACATTCACCTCTCATCTAATCTATACAGTTTTAGTGTGAGATAACTGAAGGGGTCTTTTTGGAAACAGCACAGCCAAGGCTATCTGATGGTTCCACTCATTTCCCCATATCTCATCTAGAACAAAAGTTATAATTCAAAAAAGCCCAATACAGCTTTTTGCCTAAAACATGCATATGTACAAAAATCTTGTACATGGGATAGCTTTGCCATATTTAATAAAAGCCATGTCAAATGAGGCACCATTGTGTAGAGCACATACAGGGTGACACACTGAATCAATTTTGAGGTGGATATCTCAGAAACTGACAAAGGTATGGCAGTTTTAAGGTCAAAATCCCACAGTTTAGCCAATACAGCCTTACCATGGGATAATATCCCATAGCCATGATTATGAGGTCTAAAACAGGCAAAGAGGCTTGTTTTTAATTCAATAACTCATAGTTTATTCAATACTGGGATCCCAAACAGGTTCTCTACAGTGTTCTACTTGTCATACACGTCAGAATCAAGCTGTGTGGTCCCCAGATGAAAATATTCACCCTGTATTGGTGAAAACTGCCCAGATGTGGTTTCAAAACCACATCTGAGTCCAATAAAGGCTATAAAGGTCTTTTGAAAACCACAAACCCGTCTTAGAGAGTGAAAAATCTTCACTTCCTCTATGTGGAAAGGTCTAGCAGCCTTTCCACCCCATTTAAGGATAAAAAGGGGCCTTTTCACAGCCAGAAAAGGTTTCCTCATCCTGCTCTTGAATTTCTATGTAGTACAACTGTCAAAAAAAGTTATACTCTTGGAAAATAATCAGGTATACTTTAAATTTAAGTATTGTAGTCTTTATTATTGTAATCCAACAGGTACAGCTGCACCCAGGGCTTTTAACAGTGCTCACCACCACTATTCCACAATAGTAAAGCCCTTCTATTTTTATTATAAACCCTTATTATCTATAGATAATCTTATTTTGAACCTTTATCACCATGTCACAGTCATAGGTAAAGCTGTAAATAGCCTAATTACTGCTTTTTCATAGACTCAGCCTGACTATTTGAAGATCATTCAACCCAGTTCATTTATCAATTTGGCAAGGTATTCATTCCATTAGAAAATCAATACAGCTTCCAGTATTCAATACAGATCAGCTGCCAGCCTGAAGGGGTAAAGCTCACCATTTTTCACACATACCAGCCTCCTTTGACCCTGGGGGGTTTTTCCCCAATTTAATTAATATTTTTTGATTTTATTCTATCTTGATTTATCTTATCTTTTCTGTTAAGTAAATACTGTTATTATCAAGTCAGTCATTTAGAACCTTTCTCTTTTCATTCTTTGCCTGTCGGTGGATATTGGTGGTCATATGCTTTACTAATTCTATTTTTCCTTCTGAAAGGTTGAAACGGTGATTAAGGACCTACTTGGTTGGCTCTTTGGCAATTTGGCTTCTTATTTCTCTTATTGAATCTCATTTTTGTACCTGCATATTTCTTAGCAAAATTCATTTCTTTTATTTTTATTTTCTTTATTCTTTGCAGTCTTCCAAGTGAGCTCCCTACTTACTGAGTTCCATCCCACTCTTTTTTTCCCCAAGAGCCCCTGTGACACTCTGTATAAAATGAATATATCAGTATTATCCAAAAAAGCTCACTTTGGAGTGCAATATCCAATCCTCCAATTGTATCCAACATCCCACAGAATCAAATGTCCCATTGAGGAACACTATCAGTATTTAATTACTCTTGGGAAATCTCAAAATAATGTTGTTGTATGCCTATACCAGCTTGGCTTAATGGCCAACATAAAATAATTTTACAAAGATTATTTCCCTTAATAAAATGTAATATGGTCCTGAATAGTTAATAAAAGGCAAAGAATGAATCTTAATTCCACCTAAGGAGAGACTGATTTTTTTAATTAAGGGGAGTGGAAGCTTGATCACATTCTATGGTACCCAATTGTACCATACTTACATTTTCAATATATGCATGAAAGATAGGTTATACAAATAAATTGGAATTTTATATTACTTCTGAGTTTATGTAATGAGGGTAGTAAAAAATACTACAGAAGAAAGGGTTAGAGTTACAAGGAATACACATAAAATAATCTTTTATAGAAGAGTTTTGGAATCAGAGGGGTTAGAGAAGAGATAATTAAGCTTTGTATTAATTTTAGTGAATTTATATAAACCAACTATAGGGTAATCAAGGTATAAGCTTCTGAATTTTGAATAGTCATGGGCCTAGTTTTGTTTTTATTTTGGGTATAATTTATACTATTATACTATGGAATTGTGCTGTCAACAAAACCAGGATATCAAATCTCACCTTTTATCCTATGTACCCCAATTTAAGCTTAAAGGAAGGGTTTCTCAACTTATATTTCAAGGAAAGGAAAACTCAGAATTACACAAAGAATTTTGTAGATGTACTTTGTGTTTAAATATTTTTTTGACCTCAACAGGTGAGTAAATGATGAATAAGGTTTAATTATCACAATTAAAGAGGGAATTTGGGTTACAAGTGTAAAACTTCTTATAAATCAAGGAAATAAGGGATCCAGCCTAAATTGAATCAGTAAGGAGATAAAGGCACAAAATTCCCAAATTATGCAGCTCTCAACACATACAAATCACCTAATAAATATTAATTTTAGTAAATAAAACCATTATTTTTTGACATTTCTAAACTAGGAAGTAATCATCACTATGCAGATTACATAATCAAGGTAGTTGAACCACCTAGATTAAAGCTCAGGAATTTCACTCAAAAAGCTCCAAACCATATCCACATTAGGAATCTCCCAAAAATCTGGATCACATCACCAAACTAAAGGTCAGGAAAGCCAACTAGAATCTTTCAGATTATTTCCAAATTACGCAACTCACTACACATAAAAATAATATCATCTGATAAACCTCAGGGAAGCCCGGAGAAACTATATTTTTGGACTAAACTTTAGGTTTCCAACCACAAGTGAGCCCTTGAAACTTAGGTTCTCTAACCTTAAAACCGAAATTCAGCCTTTGATAGTTGGTTTTGGCAACTGTTAAGCCACAAACTGAGAATCAGATTAAAATCAAGAAATTTTTCAAGTCCCTTATTTTTGAGCCCTTCTGAAGGCCCCAAAGGATATAAAGAGATGCCTTTTCTCCCCTTTCGAGACAATTACTCATTCCTACAGAGAAAGGCTCATCAAAATATCATAGTCATCATTATCGCACAATATAAGTATTCTTCTTATTATATTTGCTCAGTAGCACAGTATGAGTGGTTTATAGATAAAGAAATTTGACTGTTAGTCTCATTGACTCTCTTCTACTACCAATTGCTCAGTAGCCTAGTTCAGTAGCAATTTCTGATTAATTTTCTAAAAAAAGTGGTTAACAGTTGGTCCATAGTGTTTTGGAAATTGAGTTAATTGACTATTCCCGATTCCTAATTTATCCGTTTTCCAGCTCAGGAGAAATTTCTGATTTCCTTATCTAATGAGAGTGGTTAACAGTTGGTCCACATTTTAAAAGTTTATTTCATTGATTATCATGTATTCCTAATTTCTCAGTAGCATTTTCTGAAGTTATTTTATAGCTAAAATAGGTTAACAGCTGGTTTGTATTAGCTTATATTTTTCTTCATTTAATATCTTACAGCTATTATCATCCCCATAGTAGTGATTATCAACAGTATGGTTATCCAAAAATTCTATTATTATCAAAAAATATCAAACAACATCAGAAAGAGAAATTTATCTTACTAGTATTTTATCAACACCAGTTATCATGAATATTCTCAACTTATGATCAGCAATTTGAAATTAAACCAGCTCTTTGGAATCTTCATAATTGGAAAATTAGGTCAAGGTTTGAAGAAAAAATTGTTGGAAAATCAATAAAAGTACTATCAGAGTCTGTTGAATTGAGTTTACTGATCCCTCCACCATCAAAAAAAAATAAATTGATTCTGGAGCTCAGGTCAAGATAGTTAAGCATTACAGCAAGGGAAGTTCTAATTATTTTGACACACAAGCAGAGAAAGGCTTACAGGTCATGAAAGAACTTCAAGCTTTTTCTTAAAATCTCCTCTTCCGGGACCTCCTCATTCATCTCACACAGGAGAATATCCCACAACATACAGAGGTTTTAAATTAGAGCCTTCTATAAGCTTTCATCATGTCTGAAATTAATTTTTGTTTTTCAAAAAATCCACTATTCAAGGCTTATCTGGAAGAACCTTTTTGTTCTCCTTAGAAACTTCCATAAGGCTTTGAGTTCTCAGATATGCTCCTCCCTACCCTTCATGCAAAGCATGAAAATGAGATTTTGAAAGAACTTACATTATCCATCAATGGCTGGACAAATGTTTCAGGTAGCTCATGTTATGACATATTATTCTTAGATGGACCTCACCTAAGACAATTCATCAATGTTCCGGAGCTTAACTAAATTGAAAATAATACTTACAAAACTTATGAAGCTATCAAAAAGACATTTTGACATAAAAATATCAATCCAGATACAATTTCTGCAGTTGTAACTGATTGACATTTGGTTATAGTCCAATTCCAAGTAATTATGAGTTTAAACAGTCCTTAATATAGACCCTTTTTAATTAACTGCTTTTCTTTTATATTCTATTGACTCATTAATACACCCATATAGTAAATACTCTATGAATTATTTATGAATTTTAACTCATTGAAAAGAAATTTACCAATAATCAATTGATGGATGAAATCATTAAGGGTAACGGAATACTTTTCAACGATTTTACATTGTCATATATCCGTTTCAAGAAGCTAACTCAATAGGAACATGAAAACAGGATTACTTGTGGAATTTCAAAATAAGGGTGGTATTCAATGACCAAGCTTTCTCTTTGCTTTCAAGAGCACAAAGAGGGATTCAAAAAGTTATTTCCCATGTTTAATGATACACAAATAGACACGCCAGAAATATCCAAAGCAGAATTGACTGTGATTGAAATTGGTGACCATTTTACATTGAACTAAGTATTAGTTAATATTTTTAATCTTCTCATTGACAGAACTTTCCATTTGGAACAGTAAGATACCTTAGAAAATATTTGGGAAGAGCTTTTCAAGGTTTACTGTGGAATAGTTTGCATCAAAATATACAAAAGTTTCCAAGCTTTCAAAGGGCATTGTATTACGGTCTTGCACAAACAATCATAATTAATCCAGGAAGAGATATGTATAATTTCTTTATTCCTAAATCCTACTTATGGCAATGCGGCTGTCTGAGTAATAAACTAACTCAAAGATATAACAGTAAAAATACTTGCTCTTGCATGAAAATGGATGTATTCTAAAGAAGACAGCAAAGTAATGTTTGAACAGATCAGCAATTTTACAATCAACATTATCTATAAAACCTTGTAAACACAGGTAAGTGACTTTTTCTATTATTAAAAGAGCTTGACTAAAAGAACTTTTGAGGTTGATTGGACAGCTTCAGATATCTAATATTGGCTTAGAAGCCAAAGAAATAAGACCACTTAAAAAATAGCAGCACAATCCATGGAGTTGTCCCTGATTCAGGAAGGGTTGAGGGGCTTTTCTGCATATTATCTGAAATTGAGACCAATCCACGAAAACAAATGCAAAATTTTTCTTTTCGAACTCTTGGAAAAATAAAAACTGAATCTATTTCAAAATACCCCAGCTTCCACAAGTCAAAAAATCTAAAATAGCCCAAACTGGACATCCAATCTGAGTATGACCAAATTATGAACTTTGACTTTTTCAGCTCATTGCTGGAAGTTGAGACTTTTGCAGAGGGATTTTCTCCTCCAATTCAAGAACTCCATTCACGAGTTGAAGTTTTTATGGATAAATGCTTTTTCCCTGTGGAAAAAACCAAATAATGCGCCTGAAAGTGAAACCAGAAATACTATTACTTTCCCTCTGTGTGGTTCTACATCTGGATGGGACCCAAAAAATATGGTGGTCTTCAGTTTTTTGCTTGTTTGTTCTGCATTTTTTCATGCTTTTGGCCAGTTTTCATTCGGAATGTTCTTTTATTACACACTTATTTCAGAAAACAAGTCTCCTTGAGTAGTAAAATACATCGCGTTCTAAAAAAAAGAACATTTCCCCTTGCATTCATATACAAAAGGCGTGCCGAAGTGACCCCCTGCTAAAGGAGCGCCAATAAGGCCTTCAAAAAGTTACCATAGGCGCGCCGCCTGTATAAAATGGTCATTACCCACCCTAGTAAGAGTTAATGAGTGGTCTGCAGGCGGAGTGCTTGTGAGCCCACTTTCCCCTGTTGTTGAGGTAGGGTGAAGGTGGGAAACACAAGGGTTGTAGAGTCCATGCCGTTGGCAGGGAAAAAAAGGTGAATTCTATCCAAGAACCAGCTCATGAAATGTTAAAGAATTTTTTTATTAAGATGAAATAAGAAATTAAAGGCAAAGAAACTGAGTTTTATGAGACTCCTATACAAGCAAATGAGGTGGAGGAGATGGACTTTAAAAATTTTTCAGTTTCAATTACCAAAGTGAGATTTCCTACTTTTAGTCCTCATTTTATTCTTCAAAAAATCAATCTTGTTCGTTTGAATATGATTATAAGAAGAAACCTGAGAAACTCCTGCCTAAAAGCTTAAAGCTCGTCATGTAAGGAAATTTTATGATCCAATTCTTTAAAATATTGCTCCATAAGGATGAATGAATCTTTATTTCTCTTGATGTTATTTGAGCTCAATTTTGTGTCTTTGAAGCCAGGTTGTCATTTATTTTTCTCCAAGCTGGGAGATTTTCCAAATACATACAGCAATTTATGACTTAACTCAATTGAAATTCTTTGAGCATAATATGCATAAAAATAAAATAAAAGCTATAATGAGAAAGCTCAATTGGAAAATTAAAAATACTGATTTACAAGAATTTTTCCTCATTATTCATGAATCAAGTTTGTTTTTTTCTGAAAAAATATCTTAGCTTACATTATTTGATTTTAAAGTCAAACTCTTGTAAAAATAGAGGTTTTAGTAAAAGGATGTATGCCTTTGTGTTTTTTGGCGATATTTTTAATGCATCTGAGCTCCATCAGCTCTATCAATGGATCCAAATGATTAATTAGTTCTGATATTTAACTAAGACAATAATCTATTTAAATGTGTAAAATGGGATAAAAAATAATCAAAAGACCAAATCTTTTCATTGGAACGACTTGAAGGTGCAGGTACTATCGTCAAATCTGACTGATCAGTCTGCTATTCTTTAAGGTACTAGTGGACCTCCATTACAGAAATATTAGAGAGAGATGAGATTTCTGTATTGAGAAGCGCTACTCCAAGTCCAATAAAAGCTTCATCTATATCTGAGAAAAAAATTTGTTTTGCAAAAATAAAGGAAAAAATTCTCCTTAGAGTTATTACATAAAGTTCTTTCTTTCATTTTTCTTTGAGTTTTTCTATTATTTTTGCCAAGTAAAAATGAAATTTTCCAATGGGGGAAAAACTGGATTCTGGAGGATTTTATGTCTTTGTTTTTTGTCAATACAAGTTATGAGATTAATCTTTCTACAGAAGTTGAGTGTATAAAAGTTGAGAGTAAAATCGGTGCGAAGAGGCGCATAACAGGTATAGATGAAGTAACTTCCAGGAAGTGATTTAGGCTGTTAAGGTTATTTCTAACAAAAAGGAGATGTAATAATGTGATTCTGTGGGATTCTTTTGTAAATCTGGGAATTTGTTTTCTGTTGAAGCACAAATCTTGAGCAAGCTCAAGGGCTGAGTGAAAGCTTTTCACACGGCGCATTTTACATCATATTGCGAAGATTTTTTTAGTAGGTACGAATAAGGCCAAGAAGTAAATAGAAATTCTATACTTTTCAGTTCCCCTTTAAATACCGTCTAAAGAATGACTCTTTATTCCAGTAATTGAGACTTCAGACTGATTTAATTTATGATTCATTTTCGCAGGATGTCAAAAAAAATCCCAATTTATCTGAGAATTTATCCAATATTTAAATACAATTTTTCATTTATAGAAAATATAACAAAGGCTCATTTGAGGCGAAAGGTCAGCTTTGATTAAAAAGTGATTTTTAATCCTTTTTTAGTGTATAATATGCTGAGAGAGAGTCTTCAGAAAGCTCAATAAAATTTAAAATTCAATTTTAAAATCTATAAGCCTCTTGAAAAAACTTGGGGAGTGAGTAACATTTAGATTTTTAGAAACTTCTCAAAAGTGTTTTATCTTATTTCATTTTTTTCACATTTTTAAGGAAAGGCTCCAAATGCTTAATTATGTAAAGGATAATGCCAATTTACAATCAACTATGACGGTTCATAATAGTTTCTCATAACCAAAAATAGTTTCTTCAATTTTTCAGTGCCTGAAAATCAAAATTTCTTTCTATCAAACTGGGGACCTTTTAATACATTTGATGTCTAGCTTTGGCCACTCCTGAGGGAATTTCTAATTTTGATTTGTCTATTTCATTATTTTTGAATTTTTTTCTTAGAACAATACTTGTTTGCATAGTTAGGTTTTTCAAAGCGGTCAAAGATTTCTGTGATTAACTCTTTTTGAATTTTACAATTACATAAATCAAACAATTGAGCTTCTTGAGCCATATCCACAAGCTTCCCTTTCTATGCCAATTCTATCCAATTTTTCAGTAATTGAAGGTATCTATTTTAACAATTTTTTCAACTACTTTGTTATTTTTTTCTCATAATTTGACGGGATTTCAGTTCATACAAAGGTCAAGTGTCACAGGGGATCTTCTAAGTGAAGAGGGCCTGGCACTCACCTATGGAGGGCTCAAAGATATGGTAAGACAAAATACACTTAAGAGTGTTAAGAGATGAATTACTAATAAAAGAAATATAATAAAAGCAGCAAAAAAATAATAAGAATAAGAATTAAAAGAGCCAACCACAAACAAGTCCAAGTCGACTGTTTCAACCTGTTAGAATGGAAAGAGAAGGGTTAATAAGGATATGGCCACCCAGCTCATACTGTACAGGCAAAGAAAGAAAATGCAAAGACTAACTTAATATTAAATAAATATAATACCCAAAATAAGGATAATAATATTCATCAAATAATAGATAAACTAAATTAATTAACTGGGGAAAAGTCCCCAGGGGGAGAAAGAGGGGCTGGTATATGTGAGAATCACCAGCCCTGATCCAGACAGGGAATTTTCATAAGAATAAATGATGATTGAATTGAGTCTGGCCAATACAGGTCCTGTACAAGAGGAGTGGTGGTATTGAGTGATCATACAGTTTGGAAATGGTGTATCCAAACTGTACTGGGTAATTCAAAGCTGTAAAAGTATTGACAGGCTGTATTGATGAACCAGACTGTATGCATGTTTCAGCAAGGAAGATTGCTGAAACTGAATGCTTATACACAAAGTGGATTTGCTTGTTTGAGGTGCTTGAGTGGGTGTAAGTATGAATACCCTAACCCCTGATGAGTGGTTGTTACAGTATCCCCCTCTTGAAGCTGGTGGGCTCCTGAACACCATAATACCCTGCCACTGTTGAGTGGCATCTAAATATCCCCACAATTTCTCAGAAAAGTTTCTTTTAATTATATTTTCCTCTTGATCATGATCCTGAAAATCCCCTTTCTTATCTTCCCTGTCAAATTGATTTGAACTCCCCCTTATTTAACTTGAGTAAGTTTTTTCCACTTAAAAATATGCTTTTTCTTCTTTTCATTTGGTCAGTCCTTTCTTTCTGGGCATGGCCTTGGGTTGTATCCCAAAATGAGTGCCATTGAGCTCTTCTGCTCAAAAATTGATGAACAATGAGTATATGATTGCATATCTCATTTGTCAAGGACAAACCTGATGTTGGGCCCTTCCTTGCCTTGACTGAAATGTCTTGGAAGAATCTTCAAGGGGGTCTTGTCCCCAATAGCCTTGAAATGCCTCAATATGGCCTTGGCCCTTCCTATGGTGATTCTTGAAGGAAAATGAATATATGGCCATTTTGGCCTTTTCTGGGTGTTGGGTGTTTTTTTCTTGGATTTATGACCCATGGCCTTTTTGGGCCATTTGGGCATCTTGGGGTCCTATGGTCCATGGGCCATGGGCCATATGCTGCTGTCCGCTGTCTGTGGGGGCTATTGGAGGCCCCCTGGGCCCAATTTTGCTGGGGACCCAGGGGTTCCATGGGACCAAAAGATGGCCCATGGCCTGGAACCATTGAGAGGGTGCAGGACCATCAAGATCCTGGCCTCCCCAAAATTGCAGGGGAGGTCCTGGGTGATCACTTCAGCCCCAAAGGGGCCTTGAATCAACACCTTGGAGGCTCTAAGGGGGGACCATAATTGAGTTATGGCCCCACTTCCTTGAGGTCAATTTTCATGGACTTGAAGTGGACTGATTCTGACATGCTTAATCTTCTGCTTTAATATTCTCAGACATGAGTTCCAAACTGACTGAACTCACTGAATATTCCCCTTCTGAGCCGCCACCATC
Source organism: Austropuccinia psidii (assembly GCA_023105745.1). Lineage (NCBI taxonomy): Eukaryota > Fungi > Basidiomycota > Pucciniomycetes > Pucciniales > Sphaerophragmiaceae > Austropuccinia > Austropuccinia psidii. The sequence continues at coordinate 29,633,622 of JALGQZ010000013.1, read as the reverse complement.
TGTCCTTTGTGGTTCTGGCGTCCTCAGTCAATTGTATTCACCTTCAATGGCTCCTTCTGGACATTTCGGTCCCTCCCAAGCTTATGACGGTTACAAGGCAGTCGAAGTCCTTGATCCTGCTTGTACTGAATGTTTGGCCAAGGGTAAGGACTGTTTTTAACACTACAATCCTAGGTCTTCCAAATGCCACTATTGCTGCATTGGAAAGAAGCCTTTCCATCAAAGTGGGAGACAAGTTTCAAATGTGAGGAGGTACTTATGCAGTAAGAAGGATGGGCCTTTTGGGAAAGAGTTCCCAGTGTCTGAGGCCCCTACTCCTGATGCAACTTTAGGGTATTCTGCTTGTGAGTGACAAATATTTATGGCTTGAATGGCTACTGATATCTTGCTTCTTCAGTAACTGGTTCTAGGCAAAAGGATGTGGCCAGATGGACCAATGCTGGGCGCCCCTTCTAGTTGGTGGCAGGCCCATATACTCCAGTTCAGAAGTCCCACTCTCTAGGATCAAAAATGAAGGAGTGGTGAAACAAATAAGAAGAATTTCTGATTCCCCACCCAATCCAGATGCTGAAGGTAGTGATGAACTTGATGGTGAAGAAGCTGAGGTGGTTCCCAATTCTGCTGGTCATCCAGTCAATTCTTCTCCTGCCAAGAGATTCCAGAGCCATATCATCCACAATACCCCCAGAAACATCCAGCCTACTCTTTCCACCATTCCTACTTCTATTCCTCCTGACTCACCCAACCCTTCCTTAAATCAAGAATTAAGACCATCCCCCAACCCCCAGTCCAGAAACTCACCCATGGTCACCTCTCAACAACCCCAACCTGTGGCCAGTACCAGTAGAAGGAGGGAAGAACTCTCTCCTTTACCGTTTCCTGCTGCTCAAGTGTTTCAAAGCCGGGATTGAGGGCCTATCCAAGCTACCAGGGAAGACCCAAATACGGCAAGTGACAATCAAGATGCTGTGTCCAGGTTATTCAGGAGGGTTGACAGAAATAGTAGGGAGGTGATCATGTATGCTAATGACAGTATTATTCCAGGGACTGCTTCTGAGGAGATGGCTTCAAAATTTTCCTGGTATGAAGATGAGGTGATAAATGACTTCCAGAAAACTTTTGATGATTTGGGTAGAGATAACTAGTTTCCTTGTTCTTGTTTGTGTTTGGTTTGACTTCTATCCCCATTATTATGAATACTAAAAATGAAAAAATAAATGGAACCTCCCAATACATGATTTGGGAGGGGATGCTGCTGTTTTAAAGAATAAAGAAAACAAAATTATACAAGTAAAGAAAAGCAAGAAATGAAAAATAAATAAGAGAAAAGAGAGTAAAGAAAACTCCTGATGGTTTGTCCTTCTTGTAGTGAATTGCTTGATTTTGGCCAAGAAGTGTCTGAAAAATGAAAAACAAGCATTTGATGCTCACAGAGTGGCCAAGATAATACTTTACACAAAGTAGAACCCTCAGGGATGCATACCAGGAGATGGAACTTACTTTCATAACTCCCACTCCCCACCAAGCACCATAAAGATGAAACAAATTGCCATAAATGACTTGAAGTAATGAATGTCTTGAATCATGATGATTTGCATAAATTGGAATAATTATAAAAGTGAAAAGAAAAGAGAGAATTGGCCATATATTTACAAGGTCCAATTTGGAGGGTATTGATGTTTCATGCTTCCTGAATCTGTCCAAAGAATTGAAAAGTGCTCACAAAGTAGCCAGGGTGATGCTTACAACAACATTTGGGTAGAATACCCCCTTAAAGGTGCATGCCAGGAGAGGAACTTACTTTCATAACTTCTTCTCCCCACCAAGCACCATAAATCAAACCCTTGGGGTATTTGTGCCAGGCTTGTCTGGATAAAATGAGTGGAAATCCTTGACAAGGACTGGTGAGTTGGTAAGGTTGGAAGCTGGTTCCCAAGTGGTTCTTTCTGGGTCTTCACTGAATCCTTTCCACTCTACAAGATACCATAATTTACCTCTTTTGAGTTTGGATTCTGGAAGCTGAGCCACTTCCCATTCTTCTTGCTCCTCCACTAGGACTGGTGGTGGTGGAAATTGATGTCAATTTGGGATAGTTGATTGCTTCACTGGTTCTAATAAGGACACATGGAATACAGGGTGAACTGACTTCCATTTCTGAGGCAACTTGAGGTGATATGCATGGCTGCCAATCTTCTTCAGAACTTCAAAAGGTCCCAACCATCTTTCTGATAATTTCTTGGTGGGTCTTGTTGTCTTGATGGTCTTGGAAGCTAGCCATACTTTGTTCCCAGGTTGAAAATCAGGTGGAATTGCTATATTTCTATCTGCATACTTGTTGAATCTCCTTATTTCTGACTCCAATTCTTCTTTGACAACTTGGTGTACTGATTGGAGCTTTGTTGATAACTTTCCAGCAGGTGAGTCTTGAGAAATATGGATTGAGTCAAAGCTTGGATTTCTTCCATGAATGGTGAAAAAAGGTGATTGCTTTGTTGATGAATTTTCTGCATTATTATAGGCAAATTCAGACAGAGGGAGCCAGGTGCGCCAGTCATCTTGATGATAACTGACATACATCCAAAGATACTGATCTAGGATCTGATCTACCCTCTCTGTCTTTCTATCTGTTTCAGGGTGAAAGGCAGTTGAAAGATCTGTTGATATCTTGAGCTGCTGGCACAATTGAGTCCAAAATGAGGAAACAAACAAAGAACCTCTATCACTAACAATACTGACTGGAAGGCCATGTTTGGAAAAAAAATGACTAATAAATATTTAAGCTAAGTCCAGGGCAGTGATTGTTCCATAAGCTGGAATGAATATTTCCATTTTTGAGAATCTGTCCACAACTACTAAAATTGAATCAAAGTTGTTTGACAGTGGCAATTGAGTGATAAAGTCCATTGATAATGAATTCCAAGGACCAGATGGAATTTAAAGAGACTTGAGTAATCCAAACTTCTTATGATGAATGTTCTTGTTTCTTGAACATTGCTGAAATGAGGACACATAGTCCTTCATGAATTGATTCATGCTAGAACAGTAAGAATCCCTCTTGATGAGCTTGAGGGTCTTCTCCTGGCCAGGATGGCCAGCCAATGGTGAGTCATGATGCTTTTGAAGAAGATTTAGTTGGACTTCTTCATTGCTTGGGATTACCACTCTATCTTGGAATAATCATAAATTGGCTTGAGGTTCAAGAGAATAATCTGGAACTGATTAACCTCTTTCTAGTTGCTTGAGTATTTCTTTATATTCTTTGTCTTGCCATACTTCTTTTTGAATCTTGTAAACTAAATCTGAGAAGATTTCAACCTTGATTGAGAAGAATATTGACTCTTGAATTCCATCTTGCTTGATTATTTGATGAAAAGTTTGAGGATTCTTGCTGATGAAGTCCACCCCCCTCTCTGGGTACACATTGTCCCCACATGACAAGGCATCTGGTAAAGTAGCCAGTCTGCCTGGGCGGTAAGTAATAGTGAAATGAAACTCAGAAATAATTCAGCCCAATGGGCCTGAAAATGAGTAAGAAATTTGGAAGACATGAAATACTGAAGAGAAGAGTGGTCTGTCAAGACCTCAACAGAATTGGAAAAAGAAAGAAGAAAATCTCTCCAGCTCTTGAGAGCCCAAACTATGCCAAGGAGTTCCTTGTCATGGATTTCATAGTTGAGCTCAGCTGGAAGCAGCTTGCGACTATCAAATGCAATGGGATGCTTTCCTGAGTCAGTACAGCACCCAAGGCATAATCAGAAGCATCCGTCTCCACTATAGTTGGTAGAGAAGGATTGAAATGAGCAAGGATGGGTGCAGTGGTGAATGCTTCTTTGAGTATTTGAAACTTGCTAAGAGCTTCCTCATTGAAGATAAAAGGAGAGTCTTTTTTGAGAAGGGAAGTGAGAGAAGTTATCTTTTTAGAGTAATTTTTTATAAAACAACAATAAAAATTGGCGAAGCCAAGAAAGGATTGGAGAGCCTTGATGTTTCTGGGCTGAAGCCAATTGAGGATTTGGTGATATTTTGAATAATCCATCTTGAGGCCTTCACTTGAAACAACATAGCCCAAGTATTCCACACTTGGAGGCTTTAGCAAAAAAATTATTTTCTCTCAGTCTTTGGAGGACAGAGGTCACAAGTTTGACATGTTCTTCCTCAGAACTGGAGAGAACCATAATAACATCTAGATAAACCACAACAAACACATCCAAGGAATCTGCAAATATTTCATTCACAGGATTCTGGAAAGAAGCTGGAGCATTGATCCAACCAAATGGCATGACCAAATACTCATAACTACCATAATTTGTTCTAAAGGCAGTTAAGTGCTCATCCCCCTCTTTGATTCTCATAAGGTTATAGGCACCACGCAGATCTATCTTGGAGAAGATAGTGGAACCATTGAATACAGTAAGGAGCTGGTTCATAGGAGGAACAGGATACCTGTTCTTCCTAGTGACAGCATTAAGTTTGCGGTAGTCAATACACAAATAAAGAACTCCATCATTTTTCTTGACAAACAGGACAGGTGCTCCTGTTGAAGAGGAACTTGGTCTTATGAAACCTTTCTCTACATTCTCTAAAATGTAGGCCCGCAGTGTTTCTGACTCTTGATTTGATAATGAGTAGATAACACCAATTGGAGGTAGAATACCCTCCAATTCAATATGATGATCACAGGCATGGTGTGGAGGAAGTTTCTCTGCTTTCATCTTGGAGAATAAATCCAAATATTGGTGATAAGCAGGAGGGACTACCTTCAACACAGTTTCAATTTCTTCTGGCTCTTCCTCCTCATCCCACTGCTCCTCCAGGGAGGCAGGAAAAGATAAGGGAGGAAGGTCCATATCCCCTTGAACAAGATGAAGTGAAGATATAGCAACATCTTCTCCAGCATCTTTTATCTCTTTGAAGACTTCATCTCTTAATGGAAGTAATGACTGGGAGGGAATGATGGAAGGGATATGGACAGAAGAAGGAAGGGAAGGTTTCTTAAGTCCACAAACCAGAACAACACTGTTGACAGCAGTGGAAAAGTCATTACTGGTAGAAGAAATGATACCACTGGAATCCTTATGACTAGAATCATAGGTGATCAATCCATTTTTCCAATCAATAATGGGATTCAAATGGTAAAGGAAATCATAGGCCAATATCAGGTCTTCTCCCTTGGGTTAATCTATGATAAAAAAAGTCCCATTCAAAGCTTGGGAAGGAAGGAAAGTCAACTACCCACTTGCTATAATGGGTGATGAACAAGGCAGGGGATTCATTAGAATTCATAATTAAAAGAGGAATCTTTTCAGGGAGCTCTGAAATAGTCAATGAGTACTTGAGAACAAAATTCTTTGCAATAAAAGGGTTTGTAGCAGCAGAATCAATAAGAATACTATAAAAAGTATCAGAGACAGAAGAGAAAATAATAAGTTTTGAAGATTTCTTGACACTAGTATTCAGAGTGCACAATTGTGCTCTTGAAGGAAATAAGTGAGAACCATTGAACACATCATGATTCCCACTCAGGCTTTTCCCTGCTTGCTAGGGAAGCCTTTTGATGACCCAGGCTTGTTCTGAGGTCTCTTGAAGCATTTTTCAATTGGGTGCTTTCCACCACAATAAGTACACAACCCTTCTTTAATCCTCCTCTGCATTTCAGAACCGATTAACCTGTTGTCCTTATTGAGCAAAGAAGAATGGGGCTTGTCCTTTGAACCTTGAAATCTCTTGCCCCTCTTATTCATCTTATGATGAGGCCTTTTTGAAGATGAGTCTTGAGGAGGCCTTGAAGAATTGGATGCAGTAACAGAAGGATTCTTTTCTTGATGACTACCTTTCTCTTTTTGTTTGTCATGGTACCTGGTATCTCATTCCAGGGTAATATCCATGAGTTCTTGCAGAGTATCAAACTTACCTGGGTAGGAAGCCAACTGGTCCAAATGTCTTAATGAAAATCCTCTTCTATAGACATGAATATAAGCTCTTTCCTCCCAATCTCCAATTCTTGACATTAAGCTTCTGAAATTAGCAATGTACAAAGATACATGACCACTTTCCTTCATCCTCAGATTGTCTAACTCTTGTTCAGCTTTCCTGACTTCATTGGGGTCACCAAACAGAGTTAATAATTGAGTTTCAAATAACTGCCAATTATGGAGAAGGTAGGAAGGGTCTTCATTGAAAATATTGGAGAGGTAGGGTTCAATCCATTTGCCAGCTCTACCAGTGAGAAAGGAAGTTGAGTACAGAACTTTCTTCCTGTCAGAGAAGACATTTTCTGGATCATTATGAAAGATGAGCTGACAGGATTGAATAAATCCTCTCAGCCTATAGGCTTGATTACCATCAAAAGAATCAGGTGCCTTCATTGATGGAGTCTTGAATGCAGGGGCTTTGGAATTGTCCCTGGAGGCTGCTTCTTGAGAACCTTTTCCCATAATAGTAGCCATTTGCTCCATGATCTTGAGGAGACTTGGATCAGATTGAGAGACAAGATGTTGATTAGTAGGGGCTAGATTAGAACCCTGGCATACCTCTGGAGCATTTTCCAAGACATCTTCCACTTCAGTTTTGCCAGAATCTTCCTCTTCCACAGACTCCTCCCCCTCTTCATATTCAACTTCTCCAAGTCTTTCTCTTGCACCTTCAGACATGCCAGGATAACCACCCAAGAGGCCAGAGAAAGATCTTGATCTTCTTGATTTCATTCCCCCTCTTCCGGAGGGTGCTGCTCCTTCCATTGGTGGTCCTCTGTCCAAATTTGCACTCAGTTGATGAACTGATGGTGTGCAGTCAAGAGGAACCCTTGCTATAGGAGTGAGAACAGCTGGATATCTTTGGGATCTAGTGTTCTTGGCTGGATGACTGTGCTCAACTGGCATTATTGAAAGATAGAAAAACTAAAGGATTGATGATACTTGAGAATAAGGAATGAAAGCTTAGCCAAATCAATAATCAATAAAATCTTGAGGATGGTGAAAAATCAATCAACAGTCTTGAGGTGAAATCAAATTCAATCAATCAATCAATCAATGTCAGCCTGTGACTCAAAACCAGAGCACAAGCATGACAGCCAAAATACCATAAACCAATGGTATAGCCAAAATACCACCAAAACATGGAGCTGAGCCAAATTAGCTCAAAAGGTATCAAAAGAAAGAGGAAACTCACCTCTTCCTGAAAATACAAGTCCCATCACCATAGGACAAGAAATAACAAAGTTATTCCTGCTCAAAGTTAGTGCTGAGCATAAACCTTAATTTTCACCTCTCATCTAAAATCTAGAAGGAGAGGTTTAACCCCATCAAATGGGTACTCAAAATGAAGCTCTAAGCCAGGGCTATCCAATGGTACCAGCCAAACTGAGCTAGCACCAGTATTACTTGAGTTATGGTCAAATTCAGACCAAATAAGGGTGAACAAAACATTCACCTCTCATCTAACTTTTACAGTTTTAGTGTGAGATACCTGAAGTGGGGTCTTTTTGGAAAGAGCACAATCAGGGCTATCTGATGGTGCCATCCATTTCCTCATAACTCAACTACAACAGAAGTTATTGGCCAAACGAGCTTAATACAGCTTTTGACCAGACCACGCCAATGTACAAAAATACTTGTACATGGGATAACTTTGTCATATTTAATGATAACCATGTCAAGTTGGGTATCATTGTGTAGAGCTCATACAGAGCTATTCAATGAACCAACTTTGAGCTTGATATCTAAAAAACTGACAGAGTTATGACCATTTTAAGGTCAAAATCCCACCTGCTGTCAGATACAGCCTTACCATGGGATAATATCCCATAACCATGAATATGAGGTGTCAAATAGACAAAGAAGCATGTTTTTACTTCAATACCTCATATGTCAGTCAATACTGGGGTCCCATACAGTTTTTGTACAGCATTCTACGCGTCATACACGTCAGAATCAGGCTGTGAGGTCCCCAGATGAAAATTTTCACCCTGTATTGGTGAAATCTGCCCAGATGTGGTTTCAAAACCACATCTGAGCCCAATACAGAGTATACAGGCTGTTTGCAAACCACAAGCCTGTCACAGAGAGTGAAAAATCTTCACTTCCTCTACGTGGAAAGCTCTAGCAGCCTTTCCACCTCAATTTCAGGATAAAAGGAGGGCTTTTCACAGCCAAAAACCTTTCCTCATCCTGCTCTTGAATAACCTACGTAGTAAACTGTCAAAAACAGTTTTACTCTTGGTTAAATAATCAGGTATAATTATAATCTTTAATTATTGTAGACTTTATTATTGTAATCCAACAGATAAAGCCTGCACCCAGGGTTCTCAATAGCGCTCACCACCACTATTTCTCAATAGTAGAACCCTTTTATCTTATTATAAACCTTTATAAATCTTTTTTAAATCATTTTCTGTCGTGTCACATACACAGTTAAAGTTGTAATTAGCCTAGTTATACCTTTATCATAGTATCATCCTGACATTTTGGGGGCCTGGCCGTGTTTTTGACTTTTTTTTTGGACCTTACAAGTAAGTCTTTTCTCTTTCTTATGACTTATTAACACATTGTTTTATCCTTTTTTAGGCGTAATTTCTATTTAAATATATATATTTTATATATTTTTACCTTTTTTTTTATATACTCATAATATAAGAGTATTTTTTACGTGGTTAACACCCACAGTAATTTATTATTTTTGGCGTGTTTTGCAGATAAAAACACATAAGCCACTAATAAAGTCCTGTATTCTTGACTGAATAAGGACACCTCTGACTGAAAAACCATCAGTTGAGGCGTGGTCAAGTTTATTGTTAATTCAATAACACTTGTATACAAACCACTTTTACAGAATACACTTGCAAACCACAAGTGTATCTGAGGGATACTGACACACAAACAGTGTGACAGGACACCATAAGCTGTATTTTTGACGTGAAATTGTTAATTCAATTACACTGTCATTATACAAGGGCATACTGTAATAATATACAAGCCCAGAGGCCATTCTTAGACGTGCAAAACCAGCCTTTTAAGAAGTCTTAACTGACATAAGCCTTCTTTTTCCTGTTTTGATTCAGTGGAAGAAAACTACATCCCACTTGAAACCCAGTCACAGGCCAACACACCAGTGACACCCTCAGAACCAGAGGGCAGCAAGGGTAAAGGAAAAAGGCTTAGTGACGGCCTCATTACAGCCAAGAAGTGGATACCAATAGCCACTCAGAGGAGTAGAAAACCACGAAACTCTGCTTCAATACAAGGTAAACCAACCTTAACCACTTTTACAGGGAAGATTACAATTATCAACCCAGTTGTAACCTCCAAAGGCAAACTGCCCAAATCAGCAGATAACAAATTTGTACAAGGCACAGTCAAAGGTAAATACCCTAAGAACATAAAGTTTTTGACTGCTTGCAAACACTGATATGTCCCCTGCATACCTCAGAGACCTTGGCTTCCAAAGGAACCAGCCAGAGGATAGAGCAGGAATTTCTAGAGCCAGAAGACCTGAAAGAAGACACATTGGACACAGTGGTGGATGGCAAAACAATGAGGGAGATAATATCAACCTTGCCATTCACACTCCAATTCAACAGAAACCTCAAACCAGAGGACTGGAAGGATATGGATCAAGTTCTTCAGATCCACCAACTCCTCAAAGATTTATTTCAATGGAGAATGGACAACAAGAGGTTCAACCTAGCAACTCACTGGGCAGAACTGGGATCAAGTTGCCAGAAGATCTGTCTCAAAGAGATAGACTTCAAAGACCTTATGGTAATCACCAAAGGTTGGAATCCTACCAGGCAGCACAGACTCCTGGAGGCAAGGGCACAGAGGATAAGGGAGAATCAAGCCACTATCCTAGCTATAGAAGAACAGTTGACCCAGACAGGGCCTACTCAGATTCCTTCAGGTTCACAAGGAGCAGGCCAAATCAACTCTCCAGTGGCTTCACACCATTCAGACACCAGCAGATCAGTGGCCAAGAGTCACCATTCTTCACAATTCCAGGAAGTTTCCAGGAGAAGACAAGGAAACAAGGGCAAGAGCAAAACCTCCTTCAACCAGAGGAGGAAAGAATCAGACCCCATGATCCAGAAGCTGTTAGATTTGGTAAAAGAAGTACACAAGAACCAGAAGTAGTTGTAAACCACTCTAGAATCAGTAGTCCTAGTAATAGAAACATTACCCCCACTCAGACTGAAAATAACATTATCACATCTGAGAGCAACATCAACAGTGACACACTGTGGTTGCAAATGTCCCAATATGCTGAGCAATCTGCAAAGCAGGCTGCAGAATTTGCAGCTGCCCAAGAGAGGATGAGAAAAACTCAAGCCTCATTGGAGCAGATAGTTAAAAACCTTCAGGAAGGATATGCTCAACTGAGCAAAGCCTCTGAAGAAACCAACAAGAGACTGAATCAAGTCTCTGAAGAACAACACCATAGCAGCAGGGACAGGGAGTGTCTGAACCAAGACATCAACAAATTGTTTGATGCCTACCATAGCTTAAAGCCCCAACCACAAGGCCAAGCTATGGAGAATCCATATCAACCAGATGACATCAAGCCAGATTCCATGTTGTTGAATAAGGCAAGATCTCCATCACAATACCAGGATGGAGATGGCATGTCTTATTCAGAGAAGGAAGCCTTGAAACAGCTTCCTGAGGCCTCAAACTGGCCCAAATTCTCTGGATCAGGAGAATATGATCATATGGAACTCATAGATTATATTGATGGACTCTTCATTGATGTACCCAGCATACCAGATTACTGGATTACTTCTAGACTGAATACTGCATTTAAAGGTCATGCAAGTATATGGTACACAGAAATGAAAGAAATCCATGGCAGAAGAAATTGGCCATGGTGGAAGAGTCAAATAATCCAAAAGTACAGTAATGGAACTTGGATATGGCAAAAGACCATGTCATTTGAAAATGACAAATACTCTGTGGACAAAGATCCATATGAGTGGTGTCTCAGACAGTCTAAAAGACTTAAAACCATTGATCCTCAGATGAACATCCAGATGAGGAATCACAAACTTCTGACACAACTGCCAGGAGAATTAGAGCATGCAGTAAAATGCAGATGCAACCAAAATTGCACTCTAGATGACATAGCCAATACCCTACAAGACATAAGGAAGAGGACAAATATAGGGAGATTCACCCCATATAGAAGCAGTAGTTTCAAGGAGAAACAACCTTTCAGGGTGGAGTTTAAAGACAAACCCAGAGAAAGAGTGGCAGAAGTGGCAAAGAAGAAGAATTCTTGTCATTATTGTGGTTCAACAGACCACTATGCCAACAACTGTCCAAAAGCAAAGAAGAAAGTCTATGCTATAGAAAAAGTCCCTGAAGAAGAACCTCCAACAGAGGATTCTGAATCAGACTCTATGGGAGATGCCATCAGAGAACTATATGATGATGATCAAGACCCAAGAGAGGAACTTCTAGTGGAATACCAAGAGGAAACCCCATTGGAAATCCAGGATATACAGTTGGAAGCAGGCATGCCACAGGATACTGCCAACAAGAACTTGTGCAAACACACACAAGATGCACAAACATTCCTGGTTACACCAACCAAAGGAATGGCATATATACATGGAACAGCCACAAAAATGACTGTATGTATTGACAATGCTCAGCACCCACTGATCATTGACAGTGGAGCACATTGCTCCATAGTGGCCAGAAATTATCTGGATAGCCACTTCCCAAACTGGGAAAAACAGCTCTTGCCCACTAAGGCAAAGAACTTTAAGAGTGCATCTGGAAAGATGACCTCTATTGGGACAATTATCAAAGAGATAATTATACACCACAGAAAAGGTAATATCAGACTCAACCCAGAGTTTGTAGTGCTTGAAGATGCCCACATCCAAGGGTTTTTACTGGGAACAGATTACCAGAGGATGTATGGCATAGATATTTACAATAGTAAAAATAGGCATATTACCATTGGTACTAACAAGGAAAAGAAATTTTCTCTTGATATATACCAGATATCTTCTCAGGACCCACTGGAAGAACTTCTGAAAGAATTCAGAGAGGGACAGTTTAGCACTACCCTCACCAGTAAACAAAAGCTAAGTTTACTGAAGATGCTGAGGAAGAATAGACCAGCATTTGCCATTGGTGGAGAACCATTAGGCAAGATCAAAGGCCATGATATAGAACTATATCTGGATGTAGAAAGGCCTTATCCACCCATGTTAAGGAGACCTCCTTACCCAGCAAGTCTGGAGACCAGGAAAGAGATTGAGAAACATATCAATGAACTCCTGGACATGGATGTCATTAGGAAGATTGGACATAATGAAATAGTGGAAATCACCACTCCTGTCCTAATCACCTGGCATGATGGCAAGTCTAGATTGTGTGGAGATTTCAGAGCCCTGAATAACTACACAAAAGCAGACAGGTACCCTATACCAAGGATACCTCATTCCTTGGATAAACTAGCCAAAGCCAAATACATAACCAAGATGCATTGTATGAAAGACTTCCACCAAAATGGAGTTAAACCAAACTCCATGAAGTTGCTCAGAATAATATGCCATATGGGCATATATGAGTACACCAGGATGCCATTTGGCATCAAGAATGCACCAGCCCACTTCCAAAGGATGATGGACACCATATTTCAAGAAGAAATAATGGAAGGCTGGATGGTAGTGTATATTGATGATATCATTATATACTCAGAGACATGGGAAGACCATGTACAATACATAGACAGAGTGCTAAGTAAATGTACACCCATCAATCTGAAAATTTCACTTAAAAAGTGTAATTTTGGCCAACAAGAGCTACTAGCTCTAGGACACAAAGTCTCAGGCCTTAGTCTGGCAATTGACCAGAACAAAGTAGCAGCAGTACTGCAAAAGCCAGTACCAAAGAACATCAAAGAGATGCAATCTTTCCTTGGATTTGCTAGCTACTATAGAAACCACATCAAAAACTTTGCCCACATAACTAGTAGTTTATACAAGTTATGCTCAAAGGATGTAGTTTTTGAAATAACAAAGGAAAGGAGGGATGCATATGAGAGGATCAAATATGAACTCACAAATGCACCTGTGCTCATCTTGCCTGACTTTGAACTACCATTCAAGTTATATATAGATGCAGCATGCAGCCAAGGCTTGGGAGCAGCCCTTCACCAAAGACAAATTGTGGATGGTGAACCAAGAGAAGGTGTAATATGTTACATCTCCAGGCAGCTGAAAGATTCAGAAGCCAGGTATGGGGCCACCCAGACAAAATGTCTATGTCTAGTCTGGGCTCTAGAAAAACTCCATTATTATTTGGAGGGTGCAGTCTTTGAAGTCTACACAGACTGCACAGCCTTGAAGTCTTTACTAAACATGAAGACTACTAATAGACACATGCTGAGATGGCAAATAGCCATCCAGGAGTATAGAGGGAACATGACCATCATATACAAGGAAGGTAAAAGCCATACCAATGCAGATGGCCTTAGCAGATGGCCACTGGACAATGGCAAAAGCAATCCAGCTTATGACCCTGAAGTTGCTGCAAAAATTCCTATCCATTTTATGGAAATAAATAGGAAGAAAAACTTCAGATTCTCTGAATGGGCACCAGGTAGTGGTACCCTTGACAGTGGAAACACTGATTCAGAAGGGACAGAAACCCCCATACTGGGAATAAGTTCCTCAGAATTGCACAATGAATTTTTCAATGCAGTACTGAAATCTTATGCTAAACACAAACAGTGTAGCATACTACTCCAACTCCTTCAACAAAAATACAGGAGCCCAGAACTGGAAACCCAGCTGGAGGAACCCTGGTTGAGGGCCTATAAGGACAATAAATTCTTCCTTATAGATGGCCTGATTTATCACAGAGAAAAGCACACCAGTGCACTCACAGTGATAGACAGAGACCACATCTCTTTAATCCTGCAGGAATGCCATGACTGCCCCTACATGGGACACATGAGTGAGGACAGGACTAAAGAAAGGGTAGCAAGCACAGCTTGGTGGCCCAAGTGGGAGCAAGAGTTGAGTGAATACATCAACACTTGTGAAAGATGCCATAAGGCAAATAGAAAGCATGGGAAGAAATATGGGTTGCTTCAACACATAGAAGAACCCAAACACCCATGGGAAACTATCAACATGGACTGGGTCACAGGACTTGTCCCAGGAGGCAAAGAAAACTACAATGCCTGCCTAATCATAGTTGATAGGTTCAGCAAGAGCATGAGATGTCTACCATGCCATAAAGAAGACACAGCCATGGACACTGCTCTGTTATTTTGGAATAACATCATATCCACCTGTGGAGTCCCTAAGATCATAATTAGTGACAGGGACCCAAAATTCACATCTGAATTTTGGACCAATTTATATGACATGCTAGGCACCAAGCTTGCTTTTTCCACAGCTTACCATCCACAAACAGATGGCCTAGCTGAGAGGATGATCCAAACAATGGAGGACATCCTCAGGAGGTTCGGTGCCTATGGCATGGAATATAAGGACCATGAGGGATATACCCATGACTGGGTCACCCTCTTACCAGCAGTCCAACTGGCTTATAATACAAGCCAGCACTCTACCACAGGAAAAACACCTGCACTGGTAGAGAAAGGGTGGAATCCCCTGTTACCTGTGGATCACTTGAAGAGAAATCTTCTGACCATCCACCCCACAGCCAAAGACTTCCATGATATGTGGAAGAAAGCCTGTGATACTGCCGCCAAATGCATAGCTGAGGCCAAAGAGTATAATAAGCAAAGGTGGGACAAATCACATATGGAACCTGACTTCAAGGAAGGGGACCAGGTGCTAGTGTCTACACTGAACTTCAACAATCTCAAAGGACCCAAGAAAATGAGAGACTCATTTGTAGGGCCCTTCACTATCATTAAGTTGATAGGGAAGAATGCAGTAGAGGTCAAGCTCACTGAGGAGTTTTCTAGGAAACACCCAGTCTTTCCAGTAAGCCTGGTCAAACCATACTTCCAAACAGAGGAGGATAAATTCCCCTCCAGGAAGAAGAACACCACTCCACCAGAAATAGTGGAAGTAGAAGACTCTTCTGGACCTGTGAGTAAAATCATCAGGGTCAGAAAAATCAGACTTAATGGGAAGGATCAGAGACAATATCTAGTCAGATTCAAGAACCAGACAGCTGACAAAGACAAATGGTTGGCAGAGGATGCCATACCAGATGGGAACCTCCATTTAAGGAGATTCAGAGACTCTAGGAGGACTGAACAGTCTCATCAATGATTAGCCTTTTTTAGAGGGAGGGTATGTCAGCCTGTGACTCAAAACCAGAGCACAAGCATGACAGCCAAAATACCATAAACCAATGGTATAGCCAAAATACCACCAAAACATGGAGCTGAGCCAAATTAGCTCAAAAGGTATCAAAAGAAAGAGGAAACTCACCTCTTCCTGAAAATACAAGTCCCATCACCATAGGACAAGAAATAACAAAGTTATTCCTGCTCAAAGTTAGTGCTGAGCATAAACCTTAATTTTCACCTCTCATCTAAAATCTAGAAGGAGAGATTTAACCCCATCAAATGGGTACTCAAAATGAAGCTCTAAGCCAGGGCTATCCAATGGTACCATCTAAACTGAGCTAGCACCAGTATTACTTGAGTTATGGTCAAATTCAGACCAAATAAGGGTGAACAAAACATTCACCTCTCATCTAACTTTTACAGTTTTAGTGTGAGATACCTGAAGTGGGGTCTTTTTGGAAAGAGCACAATCAGGGCTATCTGATGGTGCCATCCATTTCCTCATAACTCAACTACAACAGAAGTTATTGGCCAAACAAGCTTAATACAGCTTTTGACCAGACCACGCCAATGTACAAAAATACTTGTACATGGGATAACTTTGTCATATTTAATGATAACCATGTCAAGCTGGGTACCATTGTGTAGAGCTCATACAGAGCTATTCAATGAACCAACTTTGAGCTTGATATCTCAAAAACTGACAGAGTTATGACCATTTTAAGGTCAAAATCCCACCTGCTGTCAGATACAGCCTTACCATGGGATAATATCCCATAACCATGAATATGAGGTGTCAAATAGACGAAGAAGCATGTTTTTACTTCAATACCTCATATGTCAGTCAATACTGGGGTCCCATACAGTTTCTGTACAGCATTCTACACATCATACACGTCAGAATCAGGCTGTGAGGTCCCCAGATGAAAATTTTTACCCTGTATTGGTTAAATCCGCCCAGATGTGGTTTCAAAACCACATCTGAGCCCAATACAGAGTATACAGGCTGTTTGCAAACCACAAGCCTGTCATAGAGAGTGAAAAATCTTCACTTCCTCTACGTGGAAAGGTCTAGCAGCCTTTCCACCTTAATTTCAGGATAAAAGGAGGGCTTTTCACAGCCAAAAACCTTTCCTCATCCTTCTCTTGAATAACCTACGTAGTAAACTGTCAAAAACAGTTTTACTCTTGGTTAAATAATCAGGTATAATTATAATCTTTAATTATTGTAGACTTTATTATTGTAATCCAACAGATAAAGCCTGCACCCAGGGTTCTCAATAGTAGAACCCTTTTATCTTATTATAAACCTTTATAAATCTTTTTTAAATCATTTTCTGTCGTGTCACATACACAGTTAAAGTTGTAATTAGCCTAGTTATACCTTTATCATAGTATCATCCTGACAATCAATCAATTAAGTCAATATCAGCAGTCAATCAAATATCAATAGTCTTGAATAATTCAATAATCAATCAATCAATGTCTTCAATTTCAATTAAAGGTCTTGAGGAATCAATCAGTCAATCAATGTCTTCAGGAATCAAAATCAATCAATAATAAATAATAAATTATCAATTCTTGAGGATAAATAAGTTATCTTGAGGAATTCAGAAGTCAATCAGTCCAATCCAAATAGAATCCTTAATCACTGAATCAATAACCCAAATGAATCCCAATCAATCAACCAATCAAATAACCAATCAATAACTCCTGATAAGACCTAGATAAACAAAACAAAAGAGGAATTTGATTGAGATAATATAGAGAATGAAATGAGATGGTCAGCAATTATTAAGAAAAGAAAAATCAATTTTCATATGAATGAAATGAATGAGATGAAAATTGATGAGAGAGAGAAATCATAATCATTGAAGAATCATAAAGTCATGAAAGATCATAGTTGATGAATGAGAGAAATTAATTTAAATGAATGAAAAGAGATAATCAAATATGAGTTAATTAATTTCATGTCACAGGGGCTCTTCTAAGTGAAGAGGACTTGAAGATATGGTAAGATGAAATACACTTAGGAGTGTTAAGAGATGAATTACTAATAGAAGAAATATAAGAAAATCAGCAACAAAATAATAAGAGTAAGAAATAAAAGATCCAAGCACAAACAAGTCCAAGGCCACTGTTTCAAATTGTCAGAATGGAAAGAGAATGGTTAATAAGGATATGGCCACCCAACTCATACTGTACAGGCAAAGAAAGAAGATGCAAAGACTAACTTAATACTAAATAAATATAATACCCAAAATAAGGATAATAATATTCATCAAATAATAAATAAACTAAATTAATTAACTGGGGAAAAGTCCCCAGGGGGAGAAAGAGGGGCTGGTATATGTGAGAATCACCAGCCCTGATCCAGACAGGGAATTTTCATGAGAATAAATGACGATTGAATTGAGTCTGGCCAATACAGGTCCTGTACAGCTGTACAGGGCCTGTACAAGAGGAGTGGTTGTATTGAGTGATCATACAGTTTGGAAATGGTGTATCCAAACTGTATTGGGTAATTACAAGCTGTACAAGTATTGACAGGCTGTATTGATGAACCAGACTGTATGCATGTTTCAGCAAGGAAGATTGCTGATACACAAAGTGAATTTTCTGGTTTGAGGTATTTGAGTGGGTGTAAGTATGAATACCCTTACCCCTGATGAGTGGTTGTTACATCAAGTTAGTTTCAGTAAAACATGAAATTAAGGATTTTCAACCAATATGAAGCAATATTTCCATGGTCAATATCCTTTAACAAATAATGGTTATTATTTCCTTTCTGAGCCACTAGAACATAGAGAAATAGAGTTTCTAACACTTCATGAGCTGAAATATGAACCTTTTGGACTTCTTTTGTTAAAAATCTCCCTTTTTATATTATTTAATTACAGTGGGTATTTTTTCTACACTAATTTGGAGATTAATTTATAAAAATAAACCTGGCAAAAAATTTGAGAAGATGAAATTTAATTTGAAATTCAAAAATATCCTGGAGGTAGTTGACTTATGTTATAAATTTTGAATTATTTTTTGAATAATATAGCTTAAAGTATAAAGCTATTTGATTAGGATAAGGAAAGGTCACTTTGTGAAATCAAGACATGCAATAAAATGCTTAAATATCTTAGAAAAGTTGATTGGTAATATCTAAGCAGAGATGGGGAGAGATTGGGATTGCTATTCTCAGTGGACAGACCAAAACATGCTAATTTTAAATAAAAAAGACCTACATTAATGTAACAATAACATTATGGAAGTGAAATAGTAGAAAAACATCTTATGGCTAATATATAAACGCTCAATGAGATTCTGATGGTTTTGTTCATTTTCTCATTTTCATTCGATAATTTTCCTCAAAGTATGTTATAACACCAACATATTTTCATTTACCTTTTATAAATACAAACAAAGGGCTCGTGCCGGTGGTAATATGATATTCTTAGAACTCAACTGAAAGATAGGGTTAAAGTAAGCTCATTTATTATGATCTTTCTATACTAAATTCCCTAATTCCAGTAGAAATAATCTTCTCAGGGATTTACACAGGTTTTTTTGTCCTGGAACCCACTTCAAGAAAGGCTAGTGACAAAAATTTTTCTCCTTTTTCACATGGAACTGACTTGGGGTAGTATTAACTAATTTCACTTCGAAAGATGATTAAGAAATAATTTTTAATATGAATCATGGAAAACAAAATCCTTTTTAACCATGAACAGTGTATTTCATGGTTCAATACAATGTACTCAAAGAACGAGAGATATTTAAAGATTTTTGAGTTTGTTTTTCGACATATATACCTGAATACATACACTAATTCTATCAAATATATAGTACTTTGAGTGAAATGCCTTTGAGAAAGAATGAATATATCAAAAAATAAAAAATAAAAAATTTCTGGAAATTAAATGGATAAAAAGTAAAAGTAAAATTGTGACTCAGATGGTTTAAAGATTAATCATAGTTGTCAAAATGATGGAGTTGAGCTTTCAGGAAGAGAATTTTAATTCTTCGCATACTTTCAGAGATCTTAAGATTCTATTGTTTGGAGAAGAAGTCTAAATAAGCTATTATCTTACATATTTCTTCGTTTCGGATGACTAAAATATGAGTGATAATGAGATTGGTCTTATTAGCTTTGACATTTTCCATTTATGTGGAAAAAGGGTTGGTTTGACCAAGAATAATAGAGTTTGGAATATTGAAGTTAGATTGATATCATATTTCTGTAATTACGACCAAGAATTGAAACGGAAATATATCTATAAATTTAACAGAATTAATTTTGAATATCTGGGAGTTCTGAAACAATCTTGGTATTATCACAGATTTTACCATATACTTTTGGGGTAATAGAGTGTGACAGTAGTTGAAATTAATGGAAACTAGCTTCTTAATATCTCAACTATTTCTGAATTTTATATTTAAATCTTATTCATTATCTTGAAAATGGATAAAGAATATAAGATATGCAGACTTTGAATAATTGATACTTCACACATATAACTATGAGATTCGCAAGAAATATTTGTGCATTCATGGAGCCAAGGTCATATTTTAAGAGCCTTCTTTCGGGTTCTCATTACCTCTGAAACTGTACAATACGAGGTAAATGAGAATTTTTCATTTTTCAATTTTACTTTGAAAGTGGAAGCCAAATATTTGAATATTTCTTATATTTGAATCATACTGTTAAATTAATCAGAATTTAGAACATACTTTATATAAAACAGGCCATCAGTTTTTAATCACTTTTTGGAGCCCTAGATTTTCATGACAAGTATAAGTTAAATTTAATCCGACTATAGTTCAAGTCTTAGTTTCTCGAAACACTTGTAAGCTGGTATACCCAGAAAATTTATGGAAAATAATAACCATAAAAATCTCAAGAAATAAGCAGTTAAAATGAGATTTATTTATCGAAAATTCAAGCTTAGTTAGTTTTATAATTTTTCAATTTATTAAGATTTTCTATTATTGGGTCCAAAATGAAAAGTTTTTTTAATATTGTTTGAAAATTATTTTTTTCCTAATCGTAAATTTCATTTTAGAATTGTAATTGTTCTTTTCTTCTTTAAATATCATCATAACCAACTCTCAGGGGTAATACATAAAATAGAAGAAAATTGTCTCCATTCCTGATCAAATAATCTTCATGCTGAAGCTAACTTGAATTAATATTTTGATAAGATTTCAAACCACGAATCTTGATATGCGGGTCTTAAAGCTTAAAGATAATTATATATTTCAGTGTATACTGAGATAATAATAATCTCAAATCCTTCAATTTGCCTTGGTCCAAGACAGTAATTATGGATTTTTGCGAACAAGTAATGATGAAATCTTTCCAAAATTTT
This sequence comes from Austropuccinia psidii, assembly GCA_023105745.1. Classification (NCBI taxonomy): domain Eukaryota; kingdom Fungi; phylum Basidiomycota; class Pucciniomycetes; order Pucciniales; family Sphaerophragmiaceae; genus Austropuccinia; species Austropuccinia psidii. The sequence goes on along the minus strand of JALGQZ010000013.1, from coordinate 29,612,980 downwards.
CAGTAATAAATTACATTCTATATTAATTTCAATGGTACCAATTTGAAACTTTCTTTTCAATTATTTTGAAATTATTATCTCTCTAATGATGATATTGTTTTATATTCTTTTCCATTAAAGAAACTCTTAGTCCTAATAAAATCTAATAATAATAATGTTTCACTATTTATTAAAATATATGTATTTTTCCTGTGAAAAAACCTCACAAATTTTCCAATAAGAAAAAATGAACTTAAAAATATAATAATAATACTCAAAAACATTCCCACAAAATATTGAATAACAAAGAAATAATATGGAAGTTTTTGAAGTGAAGGAGGGGGTAAAAATATCAGTTGTGATATATTTGAGTAATATTGGGTTGATATGAAAGTTATTGCTTAGTCTCCTGTGCATTATATGAGATTAATATAAGGTAAAGGTAAATTTGGTTGGAATTCACTCTGGTTTTTGAGAGGTGGTAAGCATGGACATTATAATTGCAGGAAAAATTCAAGATAAATTAAAAATTATAAAAATATACCAAAATTAACTTAAAAACCATGCAAATAGATTAAAAAAGATAAAAGTAAGTTTTTGAATAAAGAAAGAAAACCAATTAATGAGAAAAAAAAAAATAGAAAAGTATCTCTAAGACTCCAAAATTCTGGTCATATTATTATCATAGATTACTCTTCATTTCTTCTTTGGTACATAGAGTAAGATTTTTGGATTTTTAAGAATACAATTATAAAATTTATTTCAAAAATAGAGAAAATTTGGAAGGAATGTAATGAAAACATCTTACACTTATATTAAGGAGGTTCAATTGTGCAAGATAAGAGGCTTCATTTATTCAACATCTTGACAGAAATTTTGAATTAAGAAACCTGTATTTTTATTCTTAAAATACCAAATCTCAAGCTGAGTTCCCCTGGGACCCTACCCTACTCCTGCTTCCAAAATCAAACAGGTGAAACCCAATTCTTTGATTAGATTTTTATTTCAATCCATTTAATTTCCCAATTTTTACAGATAATTTTCTGAAATCAAGAAATCACTATTCCACAAGGACAATCATCCATTCAATCACACTCATCAAAGGAGGGACTAACACCTGATTCAAAATCATTGCACTATGAGATAACTGGAAATTACTTGCGTATAATTAGTTGGTTTTCAGTGATTTACAAGTTTGATTCTTGTTTTGTAATCTCAGAAAAAACCCCATAGCTTGGCCACCCTCCTTAAAAAAATTTGATCTCCCCATTTGGCAACTGAGGTGAATACAAATTCTTGAAATCAATTCAATTTGAGTCCAGAAACCCTATGTGAGCAATGGATAGTGTAAGATTTTTCTATGAAGCTCTTGATAATATTACTATTAAGGGAGAGTACTATGAGTGTCCTCCTAAAGTCTGATAAATAAATTTATTAAAAACACAAAGAAATAATTATTTACTCAGTCATTCCTTTTACTTGTTATAACCTACTTGTGATTATAAAAGTGACTAGTAATTGTATATGTGAGCCTTGAGGTATATGTTACATACCCAAATAGGCCACAATTATCTTAAAAAGAAATTTTGAATTATACATAACTCATAAATCATGCATATATTCAAAATTCATCATTTTTGATTTCAGGAAAGATAAATAACTTTTTATTGAGTAAGTAAATCCATGGATTTAAGGCCAGATTTGGATTCCACACAAAAATTCACCTAGGGTAGCTCCATAGAGTGAATAAGCTCAAATTAACTCTTTGAGGTGGTAAAATGGAAAATACTTCAATACCACATCATCAATACCACATAAAAGATCTGTGAAAATTTTTGTTTTTCTTAATTTCACGCCAAAATAATGGGAAAGTGAGAAATCCCATGTTACATATACACTAAGAATAGTGTTATGCATGTTTTGAGCACTTAATATCATGGTATTCTTACATGGACTTTTGGTACACCCATAGTGGATATCTCACTTGAAGCTTAAATTACTATTTTGACGTAAAAAATAGGCAAGGGGGACAAAAGACATCAAAGAGAGCCAGGGTACCCAACTTCTGAGGACTCAGAGGCGTGGATAGCTCCAAAGCTTGGTTCCATGGCTGATCTTGACCCAATTGGTAAACTAAACCTCTTTGGGAACTTGGTTACCATGTCACAACTACTGTAAATCTTACGAAAATAGCAAATAACCTGCTATTTTGACGTGCCAAGGAGGTAAAGAGCTACTTAGACTCCTGTAACCATGTCAATTCTTAATGACTTTCCATGGATAAACCCCAAAAGAGTAATTCAAACCCTTTTTGGACTTGTATCCATTGATTTACCTCATAGCAACCAGTGAAACACTGATATTTGCAATTCTACGTAGAAATGAGGTAAAAACTTCAAAAATTCATTAAAAATACAATTCTTAATGAATATTTCTGAAACTCTCAGGACCAATGGAGAACTGTATTATCTATGGTACAACCAAAAAGAATTACAGTTTTACCAGTAAAATTAAAAGTTTTACTTACAGTCCAATTTTGACCATTCTACGTGAAACACTGAATCTTCAAAAATTCACAGTAATTAAAACCTGTGATGAAATTGGCAATAACATTGATACCTTTGAGAAATCAATGATTATTTTGGAATAAAAGAAGATTTACAGATGTTACTCCTTTTATTCTTAACCATATTGGGGTTGGTAGTCACGTAAAAGCATTAATTAAGTAATTATGATAATCTTACGTGACAACAGATGATGCAATCATTAATCCAAAAAGGTTTATTGTTTTCTCACTCACTGGTTTTTCAGTTTGCTCCATTGCACGCCTCTGTGAGCTGTTGTTGACTTAAAAGAAGCCTCTTCTTGCTGTTTTTTCCGGATTATCATCGTATTATTAATCATATATATCAGTATTACCAACAAGTAAGTATTAGTTAAAACTTTTCTTAAGTGTTTTATTCTTTCAGAATCAATCAGAAAGACTTGAAATCATAGAAATCAACTATATATTGTTGTAATACATTTATAAAATCATTTTGATCCTCTAAATCCACAATTCTACGTCAAATCTCTCCATCTTATCTTTCAATAAGCTCTTTGGAATATTAGTGAGTGATTCATCTTTAATTCTTAAAGTTTTTTCTCTAAAATTAGTTTTCTTCAAGAATTATCATTATAATTATTCTTGCAAAAGATAATTATATATTAAAATAATTTTATTATTTTAATAAAGAAGTTGTTATTATTAAATTCTTGTAATTGATTCTAGTAGACAATTACTTACTCACTGTTAAAATCACTAGTAGTGCTTAACACGTGAAAGAAATAATTCTTTAATTATTTAATTGTGGTTATAATAATATTTTATTATTATATTTCATAAGAACAGACATAGTACTGTTGATTAATAGTAATATTATCATCAGTTTCATAGTCACATCTTACAGTATATTAGAATGAATTCAAAGAACATTTAATAATAAAGCTTTGTATTAAGATATTATGAAATTATTCTAAATTATTGAAGAATACTACAAAATTTCAAGAAAAACTTCAGTAATTTAACAAATAGTGTGCTATTACTTTAAAAATGCCTTGAAAATATCTGGTGGATTATTTGTGAATTTAATATACCACAAGTTCATTCAAAGAAATACCAAAAACATTTCACAGTTCAATACCATTGGAAAACATAGTCTTCTTTAGTTTCATGTCTTTCTGATTTATTTGGAAAGATAAGAATGGCTCAAGAATATTTTTTAACTAATACTTACTGAATTATTGATGATTTGTACTGAATGGCAAGATGATATCTGGGAAAAACAGCAATAGTAGGATTCTTACAAGTCTAAAAAAGCTCACAGAGGTGTGGTCTGGAGAAAACTGAAACACCAGAGTGTGAGAAAATTCCTTAATTAATATTTTGATTCATTAAATCACCTGTAGTAATTTAAAAGTAACATAATTAAACATATTGGGATTTACCCTTTGGCAGCTTGAAATTCCTGTCCAAATTAGGATAAAACCAGTTTAAACTTTAATGTTGGATCAAAGTCTAATCTTAAAGTTTAAATAAGGTTGAAAATCCTCCAATACAGGTGGACAACCTAAATTGAATCCTTGCAGATCCAAAAAGTTGGGTACCCCAGCTCTATTTGGTCTTTTTCCTTTGTCCCACCTTTTTGCGTGGATTTTGCCCTTTTATTTATTTAAAGCCATACTATGGCCTTAAATCCTTTTAAATTGAGCTCATGCAGGATTTACATTCTGTATGGTAAATCCTTAGCCAATTCAGTAAATATACACCACACCTCAATTTTAACTAAAATTTTGGTAAGTTTGCATAAACCTTATGCAACTTTAAATTTAAGCTTATTTAAGCTTAAATTTAACAATTTTGAAAAAATGTTAAAAAAGTTAAATTATTACTGTGAGATTCTTAAATCTTCTATTAACATAAGAAATAAGTGTTTTTGGGTATAACACCTTATGGATGTACCCTAGGTTATTTTTGGTGTAGAATCCAAAAATGACATAATATTTATAACTTTGTTTATCCAAAAAAAAGCTATACTTATTTTTTGTTATTTTTTATTTTGAATTCAATTAAAAAGTCTGTTGAACACAATTTTAACTGTGTATAAAGTTATTTGTGGCCTTATGGGTATGTTATACATACCTCACAGGCTCACAATTTGTTTTCTTCAAGAATAATGTTTTTAATTATTCTTGTAAAAGAAAATTATATATTAAAATAATTTTATTCTTTTAATAAAGAAGTTTTATCATTTAAATACTTCTTGTAATTGATTCTTGTAGAAAATTTCTACTTACTGTTATATTCACTAGTAGTGTATAAAAAGTAAAAGAAATAATTAATTCATTAATGATTCAAATTGTGTTTATAATAATTTCATTATTATATTTCATAAGAAAATTAATAGTAGTATTGATTAATAGTTATATTATCAATAATTTCATACACACATCTTCCATTTTCTTTAGAGCCAAGCCACAGGTTTGTCCTTATTTTGGTCAAATAATAATTCTCAAACTCATTCCCAATGTTATACTTCGAGGCATTGTTTTGCCACTTAGTGAGAATTTTGTTTTTCAACCAAGGCCTGGTGTTCCTCCCATAATACCATTTTGTTTTGATTTTTAAAATAATTAGTGTAATCTTGTATTTATTAATCCATTTGGTAGGGCATAATCTTCTTGAAGAAGATTAACTGTTTTTGTCAATGATATATTATCATATTCACCTTTTCCTGTGAATGCTGGCCATTTCATGAGCTGGGGTTTTCTTGTTCATTGGAAGTTGATTATTGCCATACCGGCTTAATTCTTCCATAAAAGGATTTGTTTTTGCTAATTTTGGCTTAAGAGGACAGCTTGTATGGGAAAATGGTGTTGATAACTTTGGCATATTTTGGTTATCCTCATTTTTATTATCCATTTTCTCAGTAAATAGTCTACTTTAATTTTGATTGTCATAGTTACTATTCATTCTCGCTGCATCACTTCTTTCTACATGGTCCAAAAGTAATCTTTGGTGTGAAAAACTCTTTTCTTTGGATTTTTCAGCATATATGGATATTTGGTTCAGGGTTTCTATTAAATTATTCATAATTTTATCATATTCAATTGTCAAAGTTTTATCCTAAATTTCTTTTATATGTTTTCACAACTATTGTTGTCCTTGTGTCAATTTTTCATCATTATCAATTAAAGTTTTGGTTTACTATTTTCAAACACAAATTTGATATTATCTATTTATTTATTATTCCTCACAGAAATTTTGGATAAGGATTATAAACTGTTGTTTTGTTTTTCCAGTTATAATAAACTAGTTTTGATGTCATTAGAAGGTAAGATTTCATTTCAATTTTTGTTCAAGCATTTACCACATTGGGGGACACAGTTATTTCCTTGGGAAAGATGTTTTTCTCATTCTTTTTTATTCTTTGTCCTTTAGTTCCATCAAAGTTCTGGCCATTGAAAAACATTTTCCATGAAATCTTTTTTGGATTCTGGGGATCTTGTGATTGGGGGATTATGGTTTTTATTTTTTTTCCTCCCTTCTTGGGGGGTTGGTTGACTTGAGGCTTGCTTGTAGATGATACTGGGGCTTTTTCCTTGCTTTCCTCCTTCTTCTTTTGTGCCATTTGTTTATAATTTTGATTTGATGTTTGGATGATGATGGATTCCAACCATTGGAGTATTTCAATATTTTATCCTGAATTAATTACTTGAGAATGTGCCAAGAGTTCATCACTCCTTGGTGGATTTGGGGTAACAGTTCCAAATCCTTATCTTTGTATGCTATGTAGACTGTTTTTATTGGCTGAATTATATATCTATTTTAGCCTTCTGAATGTGATTTATTTCTTATTGAAGGATTCATACTTAATTCCAATTCTGGTTCAGAGATAATAGGTATCTCAATGACTTTCCTTTGTGATAGGGCACCTCTTTGTGTGGATTCTGTTCCACTGAGTTTTTTTCCTTTTTTTTCCCTTTTGTGGAATCATTTTCACTTCTGCTTACACGTCCATCTGATTTGATGGAGCATTGGGAAACTCTTCTTGTAGTCATAGTAAAAAAGAAAGAAGTTAAATTTAAAAATAATAAAAGCTTTCTTTTGAAAGCTCAAGAAAGGTGCTCTCATTCAGAGTCCTGAATGGGGGTCTTCTTTACTTAATTGGGAGTTGTAAGATTTGTCTATAAAACTGTTGATAATATGAATATTAATCAACAGTACTATGCCTGTTCTTCTGATATATAATAATGAAAATTCTTATAACAACAATTAAGTAATTGATGACTTCATTATTTCTTTTACTTACTATACACTACTAGTGATTATAACAGTAAGCAGTAATTGTCTAGAAGAATCAATCACAAGAAGTATTCAATTATAAAACTTCTTTATTAAAATGATAAAATCATTTTAATATAGGACTATCTTTTGGAAGAATAATTATAAATATAATTCTTCAAGAAAACTATTACTACAGAAAAACCTTTAGTAATTAAGACAAAATACTCACTAATACTCCAATGAACTCATTGAAAGATAATAGTGGAGAAATTTAATGGATAATTGTGGATTTAAGGGATCAAAATTGATTTATAACAAGATTACAACAATATATAGTTTATTTCTATGATTTCATGTCTCTCTTATTGATTCTGAAAGGATAAAACACTTCATAAAAAGCTTTAACTAATATTCACTTGTTGGTAATAAAGGTATAATTGAATAATGTGATGTTTTGGAAAAACAGCAAGAGGAGGCCTCTTTTAAGTCTAAGTGTAAGGTGTGGATATGAAACTTTGATTAAAAATCAAGTACTTTTCCTGTCCTCAAAATTTGTATAAGGTAAAAATCAATTAAAAATAGTATGAAATATTATTTTTAAGAGAAAACACGCCAATTTTATTGTTTATAACTTTATTAGTATAAAACAATAATATTATAAAAATTTATTGTTTTACCAACAATAAAAATTTATCCAAAAAATACTCTACAAGAGATATTTTAAGGCTACAAAAGAAATTTCTTCAAGAGCAATTTCAATTGGAATTAATTGAGCAAAGAACTGCAAGCAATTAATTAAAGAACAAAGTCTTTGAAAAGAATATTAAAGAGAAAACACGCCCAAAAGTGACCAGAGTGAATTTGGAAACAAAGTGACAAAGTTTACAGTGATGAAAGATGCTTTAATTCACTTTTGGGGTGGTTCAGGGGTAAAAATGATTATAAGAGTTACAAACAATGATTATAATGATTTTTTCACGTGGTTAAAAGGATTAAAATGATTTAAAAGTGGTGGTTGGAATCTTTGATTGATTGGTTTAACAGTTTTAAACTAATTAATAAAAGGAAAAGATTCTAACCTGAAGAGAAAAGTGGGGCAAAGAAGACATTCTTTTATAGCCATCAATTCTCTTACTCCAAAAGTAAAATTTACTCTTGTCAGTCGTGAAAAACAGTCTGACAACAGAAAAGCCAATTATGGCATCATTGAACCCTGGTTTAGACCAAAAAGGGCTGGTTTAAGCCATTTTTAGCCATTTTAGACCCTTAAATCAGCCATTACTATAGCAATACCAGGCCTAGAGCCTTCAAAACACGTCAGAATGTGTGTCAGAGGCGTAAAAACCAGTTAAAACTGTTTTTATTATGATTGTTTTATCTTAAGGGTAGTTTTACCCTCTTGGCAACAGCTAAAACTACCCCAGTTGGTATCAAAACCTCATCATCAATTGAGTCCACAGACCCTGTAACTCAATTCCAGGCCAAAAGTGATGAACTTTTGCGTGAATTTTGACATCCCATGCCTGTCAGCAAGGATTTTGGGGGTCTAGCTCCCCCTTAGAGCTGGAGTTCCTTTTCCCCCCCAAATTTAATCTTTCCAATTTATTTTTCCTTTAATTCCTCATCATGTATTATACTTATAATTTACATATGTAATTCAATTCAATTGTACAGTACAATACAGTAATAATTGACACCTCATATGTAAATCAAAGTTCACTTATGTAATACACGCGCACATTTTGACATTTCAATTGAATTCAATTGAAAATACTTCAATTCCTCATAACTTCTAAACTAAACACAACACCTCAATTTTAACAAAAAAATTGATGGTTAACACCACATGTGGTGTGAATTAAATTAAGGTTTTGAGGATTTTCAACTTTTGTATTGAAAATACTAAAAACTTAATTTAAGCTTATTTAGAGTTGAGTTACAAGAATTTCACTCAGAGGTGACCCCACCTGATTTTTTATGAGGAATCCAATGGTGAAATAAATTTTATATGTTTATTTATTGGATAAAAAGTTATAATAAATTTTATTTAACTTTTTTCCAAATTTATTTATTTTTTCACAATTTTGTTAAAGTTTCATTTTTACTTAATTTTTTCAAGTATAAATGTAATTTTATATTTACAAAATTTAATGTATTTTTTATTTTTAAATTATAATTAATTTTTTATTTTTAATATAATTTTATATTTATATTTTGATTTTTATTTTAATAATATAAATAAATTTATTTTATTTATATTAATATGTTATTTTTTATATTTGTGGTCTTTTGGGTATATGAAATTACCTCTAAGGCTCACATTCCCTCCCCCTAAAAAAGAATATTACTTTGTAATATTGGTGTTTCTAGTGTGTCTGAATCTCCTCAGGAGTTTGGTAGCTTCTGGTATATCTTTTTCTTCTAACCATTCATCTTCACAAGTTGGGTCACTGTACCTAACAAGGTATTCCCTTACTTTCTTGGTTCTTAATTTCCTTTCTTTAAGAACTTTGGTTATTTTCTTAGTACCAGATGTCTCAATAGGAGGTATAACTTGGGGAACCTTATTCCTCAAGGGAAATTTCTCAGCATCACTAGATTTATATGGTTTTATCAAGCTCACTGGAAATGTAGGGTGCTTATTGCTAAGTTCTTCAGATAACTCTACTTCAACAGCATTTTCTCCATGGAGGGCCTTAATCACAAAAGGTCCTGCAAAGGAGTCTTTCAACTTTTTACATCCTTTGATGTTATTGAAGTTAGTGGTGGATACAAGAACTAGGTCCCCCACTTTGAAATCTGGAGTTGCATGAGATTTATCCCATTTGTCTTTAGCATATGCAAAAGAGTCCTCCATGCACCTTACTGCATGCTTTCTAGCTTTGTCTAGCATTCCTTTGAAGCTAGCAGCTGTGGGATGTATTTCAATTAAGTCTTTCCTCAAGGAGTCTTGGGGTAACTTGGCGTTCCATCCTTTTTCTAGAACAGCAGGAGTCTGATTGGTATTAGCATGGATTGATGTTTTATATGCTAATTCCAGTGCTGGTAACAGAGTACACCAATCACGGGTAAATCCATCACAATCTTTGAATTCAAGGCCATATGCACAAAATCTTCTCACCATGTCCTCTAAGGTTTGGATCATTCTTTCAGCCAGGCCATCAGTTTGTGGGTGGTAGGCTGTAGAGAAAGACAGTTTAGTGCCAAATAATTGGTGAAGATTTGTCCATAGTGCTGAAGTGAATTTGGGATCTCTATCACTGATGATATTTGTAAATATCCCAGTCCATGACACTACTCTATTCCATATCAGAAGAGCTGTATCCATGGCTGTATCATCTTTGTGACATGGTAAAAAGATTGGAGTTTTACTGAATCTGTCCACAATTACTAGGCAAGCATTATAGCTCCTGTCACCTCCTGGTGGTAGGCCAGTTACCCAATCCATATGGAAAATTTTCCAAGGTCTGTTTGGTTCTTGGATTTTCATCATATTTCCAAGTCTTTTGCCAGTGGATTTATTTGCCTTTTGGCATCTGTCACAGGTTTTGCAATACTCTGCAACATCTTTTTGCCACATTGGCCACCATATGCAGGTCTTCACTTTCTCTCTTGTTCTGTCTTCAGAAAGATGTCCTGAAAAGGGACTATCATGGCATTCTTTCAGTACAAGATTGATTAATGACCTGTCTACAACTGTCATGACACATGTGTGCTTGGTTCTGTGGTAAATTATACCATCCAGTAGGTGAAATCTTCCTTCATTATAAGATTTTCTCCACACTTCATCCAAGGCATGTATTAGAGAGTTGTCTTTACAGTCTTTGTTAAGTAATTGGCATAAGATGCTACAATTCTTATCTTGAGTGTAACTATTTCTGACTTCTTCAAAGAAGGTGGTGTTCAAGTCTGTAACACTTATTCCTTCTATTGGAATTTGTGGTGAAGCTTCTTCTGGAACATAAGCAGGATTATCAATGTTATTTGGTAATGGCCATCTGCTTAGTCCATCTGCATTCTTATGAATATTCCCATCCTTATGAACAATAGTCATATTGCCTCTGTATTCTTGTATGGCTATTTGCCATCTGAGCATGTGTCTGTTAGGTGTTTTCATGTTCAAAAGTGATTTCACAGCTGTACAATCTGTTATTACTTCAAAAACACATCCCTCTAAGAAATAGTTCAATTTCTCCAAGGCCCAGACAAGGCATAGACATTCCATTTGACTTGCTCCATATCTGGCTTCAGTTGGTTTGATTTGCCTGGATATGAAACATATTGGTCCTTCTACAGGTTTGTCATTTATGATCTGAACTTGGTGAAGTGCAGCACCTAGTCCATCCCCTGATGCATCAATATACAGTTTGAAAGGTAATTTAAAGTCTGGCATCAGTAAGAGTGGAGCAGTGGTCAATGCTTCTCTTAGAGATTCAAAAGCTTTGACTCTGTCAACAGTCATTTCAAATACTGTGTCTTTGTCACACAACTTATAAAGTGGTCTTGCTATGGATGCAAAGTCTTTAATGTTTTGCCTGTAATATCCTGCAAAACCCAAGAATGACTGAATTTCCTTCTTATTCTGAGGCATGGGTTTTAACAATACTGCTGCAACTTTATTTTTATCAATTCCAAGGGACAAACCAGATACAACATGCCCTAGTGCCTTAAGTTCTTTAAATCCAAAATGACATTTCTTCAAGGAGATTTTCATGTTTACTGATTGGATTTTTGTCAAAACTCTTGATAATCTGTACATGTGCTCCTCCCAAGTCTTTGAACAGATAATAATGTCATCAATGTAAATGATTAACCATCCCTCTGAGAGTTCTTCAGGGAAGATTTCATTCATCATTCTTTGGAAGTGTGAAGGTGCATTTTTGATACCAAAGAGCATCCTTAAGTATTCATACACTCCACAATGAACAATAATTCTCAAGTATCTTCTTGCTCTTGGTGTTACCACATTTTGATGGAATCCTTTAAGGGCATCCATAGTGGTTATATACACTGCTTGAGATATTTGAGTAAGGGCAATTTGGATTTTTGGTATTGGGTATCTGTCTGGAACAGTGTAAGTGTTCAGAGCTCTAAAGTCCCCAACCATTCTGGATTTTCCATTATGCCACGCCACTATGACTGGTGTAGTTATTTCTACTTCCTCATTGTGGCCTACTTTTCTTATTACACCAAGGTCTAGAAGTTCTTTGATATGAATTTCTAGAGCTTCTCTTGATTTTGGACTTGCTGGATAAGCAGGTCTTCTTAAGAGTGGTGGATAAGGTCTCTCAATGTTAAGAATGATGTCAACTTCATGACCAATAATTGCTCCCAGAGGTTCTTTGTCTGTAGCAAATGCTCCTTTGTGGTCATACAAAAGGGAATAAAGTTCATTTTCTTGTTTATCAGTCAGATGAAGGCTTATCTCAGCCTCATTTAACTGTTCAGACTTGAATTTTTCCAACTCTAAGTTGACTGGTGATACTTTGTTTACTGTAATTTGTCTTTTAAATGGTAAAAAGGCAAATTTCTGGCGCTTATTGTCCCCCATTGTAAAGTATCTGTCTTTGTTATTATGTAAATCTATCCCATACATGATCAAATAGTCATTTCCCAATATAAAATGGGTACTAGAGCAATTTTCCATAACAACAAATTCAACTGTGATCCTTAAATTCCCATTTATGTGTGGGAATATGACATTGGTCTCAAAGATTCCCAATGCTTTCATTGGGTTACTTGCACTGTTGAATTTTATACCATCAATTGGTAACAATTGGTCTTCAAAATTTGGCACACAAGTCTTAAGAAAGGATTTTCCAACACAAGAGCAGAAGGCTCCTGGGTCAAGCAAAAGTTTGGTGGGCTTGTTGTCAATTACCACTTCTGTTATACAGGAGTTACCAGCTGTATAACCTTTTCCTCTGTTTTGTTTTGTCTTCATAAGTTGTGCATCTTGAACTTTTGATAAATCACCTTGACCATTGCTCAATTGTGGTAAGTGGGAATAAGATTCCATGATGTCAAAAGTGGCATTGATATTTTCTATATCTTTTGAAGATTCAGAAAATATGGATGACTTATCATCTGAATTGTCTTCAATTATGTCTTCTTTTTCAACATCTGGTTCCTTTTCAATGTCAATTTCATTGATTTTCCCCCTCTTTGGACATGTATTGGCTAAATGGGTGGTGCTTTGGCAAATATGGCATTTTCTGACTGTATCTGCAGATTTATATTTAATATTACCAGAATTTTCTTTGGGGTTTTTGTCTACAGAATCTTTCCAAGGTGTATTAAACCTTGTTTTGAGATTCACCCTACTAGAACCAATTTTGGTTCTGGTGGTTACTTCTTCTAGTATATTAATAATATCTTCTGCTGAAGATTGTTCAGTAGTCCTGCTTTTGACAGCATGCTCTAAGTCACCTCCACATTGTCTCAGAATTTTTCTATGGATCATAAACTCTGACATGTCAGGATATAATGCTGTTAATCTGTCCTTTTGTTGGCAAAACCATGGTAAAGCTCTGTCTTTATCAGAATTAAATTTGGCAGATTCAAAGGCTGTTTCAACTTTAAACCTCCAAGCATCATTTGCCCATTTGTTGATGATTTGGGCTTTCCACCAAGTCCAACTCTGGTGTCCATGTGCTTGTCTTATTTTGATGTACCATCTGTGAGCTGATCTGGTAAACAAGGTGTTAAACCTGGCTGTTACCAATCTGTCTGGTAATTCAAAATCCTCTTTGATCATGTCAATACCTCTAATGAATTCCATATGGTCATACTCTCCTTCACCACTGAAGTGAGGCCATTCTTTAAGTTTTGGAACTTCTTTCAAGAGTGCTTGGCCCATTGATGGTTCCAAGTTATGAAAAGAAGTGGATAATTCATTTTTTAATTGTGAATTATCAGGATCCAATACTTGTGGATTTGGAATTCTTGTGCCCTCATTTTGATTTAGAGGTGTAGACATTCTTGGTAAGGTGTTCAGTATTTGTTCAATGTCATTCATTTTACTGTTGCTACACCTTTGGGAATTTCTGTATTCATGTTGGAAGCTTTGTATTAAATTTATTACTTCAATTTTATACATGTCTTCCTTATGTGTCAGTTCTTGCCATAACTCTGTCTGTCTTGTATTATCAGCAGTGACTTGATTCAATTTCATTGATAATTTTGATACTTCTTCTTGTGAAGCATCAAAACACTTTTTCAAGGCAATGGTATATGTCTTTACTTCAGTAAATGAATTTCAAATGTCATCAAGGACTTTCTTGTTATCTGTTTTGATAATATTTATGGCTTGTTTAATTCTTGTTTCAATTATGTCATCAATATTGAATTTAGAATATTTATCTGTTAATTCTTTAATATTGGCAGATTGTTCATTTTTTTTAATGTTAGAAGAATTGTCATTATTAGAATTTTTAATTGTTCTTAAAACTTTTTCAAAACACATAAGTGTTTCATTAATTTGGCACAGACTCAGGTTGTTTGTTTTAATGTTGTTACAAATGGTGTCATTTTTATCAGAAAGATGTTTTTTCACGTCATTTATAGCATTATACAACTCTGGGATGGAATCAAATATGTCAGAAATCATTTCTGGAACCTTAATCTGGCTTCCTCCTTCTTCTGTAATTCCATCATGGTTCTGGCCATCTGAAATACATTTTCCATGGCATCCTGCTGAATCTTTGGGATTCTGTAGCCCTGGCTGTAAGGTTTTGGGGCTGGTGCCTTCCCTTTGCCCTTGTTTGGAGTTTGTGGCTGCTTCTTCACGTTGGAATTGCTGCTGCTGGCCACTGGGGCTGTTTTTGGCACTGGTTTGGGTGGTGGAGGGTTGTTTTTCCTCCATTCTAGTGTCAAAAGCATCATGTTTTTCTTCTCCATCAATGGATGCCATCCATTGAGCAATTTGCAAGTGCTGGGATGGCCCAAGAATTTTCTTACTGTCAGGTAAGTATTCATGCAATTCTTCCACAGGTCTGCAAGGATCTGGTACTCTTTGAATTGAAGTGCATTGTTGTATGCACTGTGGCTGGCTTTGTATATGTCCACAGAGGCTTCTTGTGGCGGTGTCAGCTCTTTTTGAAGGTAAAATGGTATTATCAGCTTCAGAATGACCCATTTTAGTTGTTTGGAAGTCATCAACTGACCCTTTTCCTTCTGTACCTGGTTGGCCTCTGCCATAATCACGTCTATTACCTTTTTGGGAGCTGCTTGAGGGGTTGTAGCTGGCTCCTGACCTGGTTGAAGGCATAATTATGGTTAAAAAGGCTTAAAATAGTATTTTTACGTCAAAAAACTTACTATTGGCCAAATTTTTAGCTTTCTGAAGGGTATTACTTATGTCCAAGTTAATCAATTCAGAAGATATTGGTTCAGGCTGGTTATTTTGAGTCACAATAACAGTACTATTATGATCAGAATTAACAGTACTGGCAGGAATAATGCTGGTTACTGTTGAGGCTGTTTCAATGTTTTCTTGTCTTACCACGTTGTCAGAAACTAAAATTAATGAAAAATCCAATTATTTAAGTAAAAAAAAAGGTTATTTCAAAAAGAATAAAAATATAAGCCTCACTTATAATATGAAAAAAAGTTTTTTTTTTATGGATTTTTTGAATTATAAGTATTTTTTATATGTTTTTAAATTTTTCAATATAAGAAAAAAGATTTAAAAAGAGTAAAAAGATATGTCACAGGTAAAATATCACGGCTGGGCCCCCAAATGTAAGGTGTGGATATGAAACTTTGATTAAAAATCAAGTACTTTTCCTGTCCTCAAAATTTGTATAAGGTAAAAATCAATTAAAAATAGTATGAAATATTATTTTTAAGAGAAAACACGCCAATTTTATTGTTTATAACTTTATTAGTATAAAACAATAATATTATAAAAATTTATTGTTTTACCAACAATAAAAATTTATCCAAAAAATACTCTACAAGAGATATTTTAAGGCTACAAAAGAAATTTCTTCAAGAGCAATTTCAATTGGAATTAATTGAGCAAAGAACTGCAAGCAATTAATTAAAGAACAAAGTCTTTGAAAAGAATATTAAAGAGAAAACACGCCCAAAAGTGACCAGAGTGAATTTGGAAACAAAGTGACAAAGTTTACAGTGATGAAAGATGCTTTAATTCACTTTTGGGGTGGTTCAGGGGTAAAAATGATTATAAGAGTTACAAACAATGATTATAATGATTTTTTCACGTGGTTAAAAGGATTAAAATGATTTAAAAGTGGTGGTTGGAATCTTTGATTGATTGGTTTAACAGTTTTAAACTAATTAATAAAAGGAAAAGATTCTAACCTGAAGAGAAAAGTGGGGCAAAGAAGACATTCTTTTATAGCCATCAATTCTCTTACTCCAAAAGTAAAATTTACTCTTGTCAGTCGTGAAAAACAGTCTGACAACAGAAAAGCCAATTATGGCATCATTGAACCCTGGTTTAGACCAAAAAGGGCTGGTTTAAGCCATTTTTAGCCATTTTAGACCCTTAAATCAGCCATTACTATAGCAATACCAGGCCTAGAGCCTTCAAAACACGTCAGAATGTGTGTCAGAGGCGTAAAAACCAGTTAAAACTGTTTTTATTATGATTGTTTTATCTTAAGGGTAGTTTTACCCTCTTGGCAACAGCTAAAACTACCCCAGTTGGTATCAAAACCTCATCATCAATTGAGTCCACAGACCCTGTAACTCAATTCCAGGCCAAAAGTGATGAACTTTTGCGTGAATTTTGACATCCCACGCCTGTCAGCAAGGATTTTGGGGGTCTAGCTCCCCCTTAGAGCTGGAGTTCCTTTTCCCCCCCAAATTTAATCTTTCCAATTTATTTTTCCTTTAATTCCTCATCATGTATTATACTTATAATTTACATATGT
Organism: Austropuccinia psidii; assembly: GCA_023105745.1. NCBI lineage: Eukaryota > Fungi > Basidiomycota > Pucciniomycetes > Pucciniales > Sphaerophragmiaceae > Austropuccinia > Austropuccinia psidii. The sequence continues at coordinate 29,596,273 of JALGQZ010000013.1, read as the reverse complement.
AATTCAATTCAATTGTACAGTACAATACAGTAATAATTGACACCTCATATGTAAATCAAAGTTCACTTATGTAATACACGCGCACATTTTGACATTTCAATTGAATTCAATTGAAAATACTTCAATTCCTCATAACTTCTAAACTAAACACAACACCTCAATTTTAACAAAAAAATTGATGGTTAACACCACATGTGGTGTGAATTAAATTAAGGTTTTGAGGATTTTCAACTTTTGTATTGAAAATACTAAAAACTTAATTTAAGCTTATTTAGAGTTGAGTTACAAGAATTTCACTCAGAGGTGACCCCACCTGATTTTTTATGAGGAATCCAATGGTGAAATAAATTTTATATGTTTATTTATTGGATAAAAAGTTATAATAAATTTTATTTAACTTTTTTCCAAATTTATTTATTTTTTCACAATTTTGTTAAAGTTTCATTTTTACTTAATTTTTTCAGGTATAAATGTAATTTTATATTTACAAAATTTAATGTATTTTTTATTTTTAAATTATAATTAATTTTTTATTTTTAATATAATTTTATATTTATATTTTGATTTTTATTTTAATAATATAAATAAATTTATTTTATTTATATTAATATGTTATTTTTTATATTTGTGGTCTTTTGGGTATATGAAATTACCTCTAAGGCTCACACTAAGACATCTCACAGACGCATGCCATGAAGAAAACTGAAACGCCAGTGAGTGAAAGAACAGTAATCCCTTTTGGATTAACAATTTCATCATCTGTTGTCATGTAAGATTATCATAATTACTTAATTGATGCTTTTATGTGACTACCAACCCAAATATGGTTAAGAATAAAAGGAGTAACAACTGTAAATATTCTTTTATTTCAGAATAAAAATTGATTTCTCAAAGTTATCAATTTTATTGCAAATTTCATCACAGGTTGTATTTACTGTGAGTTTTTGAAGATTCAGTGTTTCACATGGAATTATCAAAAATGGACTGTAAGTAAACCTTTTGATTTTACTTATAAAAGTGTAATTATCTTTGGTTTCTATATGCATTTCACTTTACTCAATTGGTCATGAATTTTTCAGAAAGATTAATTAAGAATTGTATTTTTAATGAATTTTTGAAGTTTTTACCTCATTTCAATGTATAATTGTAAATAATACTATATTGCTGGTTGCTATGAGGTAAATCAATGGATACTAGTCCAAAAAGGGTTTTCATTACTATTTTGGGGCTTATCCATGGAAAATCATTAAGAATTGACATGGTTACACAAGTCTAAGTTGCTCTTTACCTCCTTGGCAGCTCAAAATAGCAGCTTATTTGCTATTTTCTTATGATCTAATGAGATTTTAAATTGGAAACCAAGTTCCCAAAAGCTTTTAGTATACTAATTGGGCTAAGATCAGCCATGGATCCAAGCTTTAGACCTATCCAGGCCTCAGAGGCCTCAGAAGGTTGGTACCCTGCCTCTCTTTGATGTCTTTTGTCCCCCTTGACTATTTTTGCATCAAAAATAGAAATTCAGGCTTCAAGACTGATATCCACTATGGGTGTACCAAAGGTGTATGTAAGAATACCATAATATTAAGTTCCACAAACATGCATAACACTATTCTTAGTGTATATGTAACATGGGATATCTCACATTCCCATTATTTTGGTGTGAAATTGAGAAAAATAAAAATTTTCACAATTCTTTTATGTGGTATTGAGGAATTTTCCATATTACTACCTCTTAGAGTTAGTTTGAGCCTATTCACTCTATGGAGCTACCCTAGGTGAATTTTTGTGTAGAATCCAAATCTGGTCTTAAATCCATGAATTTACTTACCCGAAAAAAGTTTATGCATCTTTTCTGAAATAAGAAATGATGAATTTTGAATATATGCATGACTTATGGGTTATTCATGGTTCAAAATTTATTTTTAAAGATATTTGTGGCCTATTTGGGTATGTGAAATATACCTCAAGGCTCACAGTAGTGGTATTTCACAGCTTTCACAAGTTTCTTTCACCAATCTCTGAAAATTTGATTGATTGTCTTCAAACACCAGAAAAGACAAAGAAATATAATTTTTTTAAAAAAGGTTTATTTTTTGTAAAAATATTACAATTTCCATGTAAAAATACCAGTGATATATTTTTTATAAGTGAAATAAGTGGGAAAAGAAAAGGGTAATTTTTTTCAATTTTAGTTTTTCAAAAAAGAAGCAAAATATATAATAATAAGATAATCTAGTTAAATCTTTAACTTTCTTTTATAAAATCTTATTTTATTACTAGAATCACTCAAAGAAAGTTCTTTCAAGTCTAAGGATGCACAAAATGACATGTAAGACAATACATTCACTTTCCAAATGTCTCAATAACTATAAAGCTAACATATAAGATCACAATAGTAAATATAATTCTTTATTGATGAGCCCAAGTTCACTCTTTTATCAAGGTCTTTCTAAGCAAAATCAATTCCCAGGTTCCAAATGTTAGGTTTGAGCATGAAAAAATAAGTAAAAGTTACTTATATTTTACTTTTTGTACTCTGAATTTCCTGATAATAATGAATAAAATACAATGAATGAATTTCAATGATAAATTATTATTGTAATTATGGTGGGAAAGATACTACATTTTTTATAAAGAATTAAGAGTAAAACAAAATAAATATATTAATACTTTAATATTTAATATATTATGACTAATTACTATTGTTACCAACAAATAATAATTTTGGAAAAAAATTCTTTAATGAAAAATAAAACTCTATAAATAAAATATTACTAATTTTAAGGTTATAAACCAACATAAATACCATTTTTATTGATAAAAGCTGATTTTGGAGAGGAATTAAGAGATAAATATTATGATAAGATAGAAGTAACCTATTTTTAATACTTAATATAATAATTTTGAATTTATCTATTGCTAAAGAAGTAATTTCAACTTATTTAGAACTTAGTTAAAATTAAAAATAGAGAGAGATACTATTTTTTCTATTTTTACATGGATTAAGAGAATTCAAGAGAATTTAATTTTGACAAAATATTGATATAATAATCAAAGCTTTAGCTATTAACACAATTAATAACTTGAGTATTTTACACTTTAAGAATTTTATTTAAAAGAACAAAGTGTTTTCCCTTTATATTTAATATTTTATTGGATTTGATGCATCTGAGGCAGAAATGGAAGAAGTTGTCTTTATATAGTAAAGATCCTTCATTCTGGTGAGCAGATACCTCATAGGAATTGTTAAATGATGCTATCCACTGGAACTGATCATTCTTTTAAGCTTTAATGATGATTACATCATTATTAAACCTTTTTACCTTACTATTATTCCAAAATTGAAATTTATCACTATAACTTCAATTTTTTGATATCATAAGCTTGGAAAATCATTAAATTACCTGGATCAAGGTAGTTCTTAACATATATCACCAATATTTACCAGCCTTATCTCTTATTTGAATTTTAAGCTTAAATTAAGATTAGAGTAAAAGATCAAAATTGATTCATATTAAGACTTAACTTTAATACTTAATATCTTTTGAGTTTTGCATGCAACTGAAATTGAAGGAGTGAAATCTCATTTATTGTAATTTTCTTGTTAATTTTTAAATAGGATTTCATTAAATAATCAAAACTCTATTTCTGATGAATTTGCTTGTGAGTCATCTTTTCTGTCAAAAATTACTATTACAAAGTTTGAGCCATTCTTTCACTGGGTTATTCCTTGAATATCATGGGGAAAAAATATTATTCACTTATCAGCTAGTGGAATTTGAAGATCTACTTTGTTGCAAGTTTGGACTGCTTTTGTTTTTTGGGTAATCAGCTTATATGATTATTTTTGGTTAATTTCTCTTTATTATTAATAACTTAATTTATAAATTGTCAAAAGAAAATTTATAAATTTATGATCAAAGCTATTAGTTGTTAAATTTAATTTTGGAAAATATCTTCATTATGTGTATTTAAAAATATATCAGCTAAAAACCGCCAATATATCCACTTGTCATAGAAGTGCATATATCCAGGTATCTCAGTAAGTAGTGGACTTACATATATGGCATTCAAATAGTCATATATGTAAATTTTGATGGGAAATATGATTTTTTAATTTATTCCACAATCTTATTCATTTGTTTCTGAGATCATCAAGAATTTATGCCTTTTTATGGAATTTCTACTTATTTTAAGAAATGTTTAGTAATTAAGTCCAAATGTTATTATTAAAATAAGGTTTATAATTTATTTGTGACCCTTTTGAATATTTTTTTATATATCAAAGGTTCTCAGTCAGTTACTCCAGTATACTCAGAGAGGCAGTTAAAACATTTTTGGCACCCTTGGTTGTAGGCTTATTTCAGAGATTGAAAACTCATTAACTGTTTCAGTATAATCTGATTAATAAGCTCATTTTAGCTGAATAATATGGAATAAATACCTTCTTCATGTTCAAAGTATTCCTCTGCATCAGTTTATGGTCAATGAGATAAAATCATATGGTTCTCATATATAAGTATAACAAATCCTTGAACTCCTTCAATATTAATGAGCTCTGAAATCTTAATTCTTTCTTTTGTATTTATAAATTTTATTTTTTTCACAAAAAGCTTAAATAAGATTGAGATTATTCTTTTATTATATTAGAAAAATTGTACCTTGGCTGACCTCAAAAGGGAGAAAAGTTGGCTAATTACAGGTTATTGTTATGAGGCCAATCTTGATAGATCCACTGATAACTTTTTTTTTGGATTCATTTATTACAGCCTTTCATGAGTATTAAAGATATGGTATTTTTGGATCTTTAGTACCAATTCTTAAGGTTATCCACTATTAGCTTCACATGATTTTTTGAGCTTCTTTTATTCCAGAAAACATAGAGATCTCACCATATAGAAATATATGGCAAGGTTCCAATTGTGTAAATTTGAATATCTACTTTGATATATGAAATGTAATATCAAAAGATTATCTTTCATTGAAAATTTTCTCTCTGGTTTGATTTAATAGGTAAAACATTGTGACATTACAGAATGCCCTTAAGGCTCTCTTGTAGGGCTCTCAGGAAGTGTTTTTTATATCTTACTGTTTAAAATTAAAATACCAAAGTTAAATGAGTAATTACAACCATAATGTAACCTCATTGTGGTCGCAGAAGAAGGAGGTTTAAAAGAATTTTTCACATAGGAACCGTTTTTTCCAATATTTTTGTAAGTCTTAATGATAAGAAATTTTATGATTTTTTACCCGAAATCCTGTTCTTTTGTTACTTTTAAAACTCATAACCTGGAGCTTTTGATATTTACAGAATCTCAAGAATTAGAATTGAAATTTGAGGAAAAAGAATTAGTGAATTTATAATCTTGAATTTTCTAATTTTTAAGCCCCTAAATAAATTTTCTAATGATAATTAAACCTATAATTTTTCTGTGGAGTTTTATTTTTGTATAAATTAGTTGAATTTTCAAAATAAAACCCATTAAGATTCAGTAAGTATTAAAAAGAGGATACAAGTAAAGATTCTTGATATTTTATACAAAAAAAACCATAAACTCAATTAGAATTGTTATCAAAATTAGATTTATTGCTTATATAAGCAATATGATTTAATTTAAAATAATAATTACATTTAATCCTATCCTCTCAAAGATATCATATATAATATATCTAGATTATCTAATAAACAGTTTTTTAAAATAAAAAAAAAGCTTCACAAATAGTCTCATTTTATAAACCTATGATTTTGTTTCAAATTAATGACACTGGGTTATTCTAATCAATATATGGTAATCAATGATAAAAAATAGTTACATTTTTCAAGATACTATGGGTCAATGAAATAAAATAATTTTGATGGTTTTTTTAATAATGGTCTTTAAGGAAATGCAAGCAAACTTGGAGAAATAATCCAACTTCAAGCCTCACAAAGTTAATCTTCTGGGTTGTTTAATTATCAAAGGATTTCAAAATGAACTCTGAGTCAAGTAAAATGGGATAAGGCTGTTTTTTAGGCGGACATATAGTCGAATCTTGGGCTTCATAGAAAAATCTGTCACAGGGGATCTTGGGGAAAAAAAGAGTGGCCTGGCGCTCAGGAATCAAGAACTTGCTTTGATGGCTCCAAAAAAATAAAGAAATAAAGGGAGAATATATTTCTTTAGAGTATCATAAGAGAAACTACAAGATATTCCAAAAGAGAAGAATGAAGCCAAAGGCCAAGGATAATAAAGAAACACCAAAGGCCAAAGAGCCAACCAAATGAATCCTCAAATCACTTTTTCAAGCTTCCATAAAGAAAATGGAATTAGCAAAGGATATGACCACCATTATCTACTGACAGGCAAAGAGAAAGGTGAACATGACTTACATAAGAATATCAGTATTTACTTTCAAGAATGAAAAGAAAATAATAACAATGATAAAAATAGTATATCAATTAGCTGGGGGAAGAGTCCCCAGGGGTGAAAAGGTGGCCAGTATATGTGAAAATATGTAAACTGATCCTGGAGGGTAGACCACCCAGCTGTATTGACTGTTTTGGGTAAATACAGATCTGGCCATCTTGAAAAATGAACCATGTGCCTTGAATTCCCAAAGTGGAATATGAATTGTCTCAAAAGAGCCATTTCCATATAGGTTGTCTGAATACAGCCTGTATGGAACATTTGAGTTGTCCAAGGAGTGATTAATTCCTTGACAACTGATTTTAATATAAACAAACTCTTGAAGTTTTCCTTGAATAATCCTGGAAAAGTATTCCTTTTGGGGAATACTATTGAAATGAAAGAACCAGGTAATTTGTGTCCTCAAATGGTCTTATGTATTCCACTATTAATTTCCATCTTGAGTGTATTTGAGTCTTCCTTTTGAAATGGACTGATGATATGGTGACATGACTTGAAATGAAGGAATGGAGTCTTGAAATTTTCACCATTGTATTTCTGAGGGAAAAGAGTGCATAATGGTATATAATACCATATATTCCCCATTCCTGGTTCCTGCAGTGTGGGGTCCATAACTGAGGGAAAGGGTTTCCCTTGACTTGAGGGGAAAACCTGATGAAAATGAGCTTGTGGCCTCTAGTGGCTGTCAGAGGCCATGGGTAGATTCTTGTGGTCTATGGCTATATGTGGGGTCCTTGGGCCATTTTGGGTCTTTGAGGATTTGGGCCAAAAATGGGTTCAGGTGGGCCCACTTGCCGCTTGGCACCCACCTGGTATTGGGGGCTAATGGGCTTCTCTCTTTATCCCTTTTGTCCTCATTGGATTTAGGCCAAAAGGGGGCTAAATGGTCCCATGGTATGCAGGCCTTAGAGGCTGTAGGGTTCCTGAATTGCCCAAAAAGGCCATTTAGGCCTAAAAACCCCTAACAAAAGGGGGTGGGCCAGGCGCCAAAGACCCCTGTAATATAAAATGACCCCCCAAGCCCAAAATCAAAGGTATTGGCCTGGGGTTTGGTGAGTTAAAGAATTTCCCTGAAGGCCATAGATGAAGTTTGGGGCCATGAAATGTGGGTGTGGCCCCAAATCCATTTAAACACCACTGAAGGCCAATTGTTCATAAATTGGGTCAGGCTGAAATTGCCATAAACACCAATTGGGGGGTCCTTCCCATGGTTTTGACAGTACCCCCCACCTTGAATGGTGATCTCCTGAGCACCAAGACAAGGTAAAAATCTGTTGAGTATGTTTAAATTAATTGCATGTAGGAGTTCCAGAGGTGTTCAAATTGAATCATTAAATGATAATTGATACAAGGTTGGCATAGGAATTGACATGATTTGGTCTTCCTTTGACAATTGGCTATGTACATGAAGGAATCAAATTGACGTAAATGTTTGGCATTAAGAGTATAAAGAAAGAAAAATTTTAAAGGTATTTAGAGAAATGAAAAGAAAAAAATAAAGAATGAATGAAAATTTGAGGAGGTTTTAATCTTTATCACTGAAGTTGAGAACTGAGTTGAATTGGCCAAGGACCTGGAAAATAAGATTGATTCCATGTTCTCACAGACTGTAAAAGGTGATGCTTTGACAGATTGTAGACCCCTCAGTGAAGTGGGCACTAGGAGAGGAACTTAATTTTGGAAGTTATCAATCCCTCCAGTGCCATAAAATGAAAAAAAACTGTCTGAAGGAATGTATTATAATTGAGAAGGCTTGTAAGTATAATTTGATAAGTGAATGGTCTATTTTTGCAAGCAAAAATAGCCATGAATCTTGTAATTCATGTTGAAAGCTTTCCCAGAGATCTGTGTCAGAAATTGACTAGTGAGCACAGAGTGTTTATGGTGATGCTTACAACAAAAAGGGTAGAATGCCTCTAAAGATGCATACCAGGGGTGGGACTTACATTTGGTAATTCCTCTCCCCACCAAGAACCATAAAAATATCAAGCTCTTGAAGAATATTTGCCTGGCTTGTCAGGATACAGTTGATGAAAATACTGGAAAAGTTCAGCAAAATTCATGAGGTTTTCAGCTGGTTCCCAAGTGGATTTTTCTGGGCCTTTATTGAAACCTTTCCATTCCACCAGATAAAATAATTTTCCTCCCTTGAGCTTAGAATCCAGGATTTGAGAGACTCCCCACTCCTCTTCTTCTTCAATGAGGATTGGAGGAGGAGACTCTTGATGCTAATTTGGGATTATTGAAGTCTTGACTGGTTCAAGGTGGGAAATATGGAAAACTGGGTGGATGGATTTGCATTGAGGTGGTAGGCATGAGTACTTACTTTCTTCCAGATTGGAAAAGGACCTAACCATCTTTCTGAGAGCTCTTTGGTGGGTCTTTTTGATTTGATGTTCTTGGAGGAAAGCCATACCACAGGATTAAAAACAGGTGTACTTTCTCTACTGTTATCTGCATATACCTCTTAAACCTGTTTATTGCAACTTCAAGTTCCCTCTTTACATATTTCTGTATTGATTGTATTCTTGTTGATAACTTTTGCACAGGAGTGTCTTGGGTAATGTGAACTCAGTCAAATTCAGGATCTCTTCCATAAACAGTGAAATATGGGTATTATTTTGTTGAAGAGCAGTCAGAATTATTGTAGGCAAATTTGGTCAGAGGGATCCAGGTGTGCCAATCATCTTGATGATAACTAACATACATCCACAGGTACTTTTCTAGTATCTGATTTACCCTCTCTGTCTTTCCATCAGTTTCAGGATGGTAAGCAGTTGACAGATCTCTTATAATCTTGAGTTTCTGAAATAAATTGGTCCAGAAAGAAGGAAAAAAATGGAACCTCTATCACTAACAGTTGTTTAAGGAAGGCCATTCTTTGAGAAAATATTTTTGATGAATAAATGGGCCAAATCCAGTGAAGTAATTGAAGACATTGTTTGAATAAATACTTCCATTTTCAAGAATCTGTCCACTATGAAAAGAATCAAATCAAAAGAATTGTATAGTGGAAGTCAGGTGATAAATTTCATTGAAAGACAAATCCAAGGACCATTTGTAATTGGAAGAAATCTGAGGAGTCCAAACTTCTTGTTGTGAAGATTCTTCTTTCTTCAACACTGTTGCTGGTTTGAGTCCTTCCAGACAAGTGCAAATTCCCCTTGAATATCTTGAGAGTCTTCTATTGGCAAGAGTGGCCAGCTAGAGGAGAGTCATGGTGATTGTGAAGTATTCTTAGTTGAATTGTGGGGTCATTTGAGCCACCACCCAATCTTTGAAGAGAAGAAGTTGGGAAGAAGGGTCAAGAGAACAATCTTCAACAGACCTTTTCCCAAATCTTGCAGGTTACTTATATACTGAGGATCTTGCCATAACGCCTTCTTAATTTAGTCAATAAGATTTGAAAAAGATTCCACCTTTACTGCAAAGAATCTCAAGGTTGGACTTGATCTTGTTTAATGAGTTGTTGGAAGTTCATTGGTGTCTTTCTGATGAAATCCCCCCCCCTCTCTGGGTAAATGTCATCCTGACATGACAGTGCATCTTAAAGAGTAGCCAGGAAGCTAGGGAAATAAATGATTGAGAAATGAAATTGAGAGAGGAATTCAGCCAAGTGGGATTGACAGAAAGTGAGAACCTTGGGGGTTATAAAGTATTGAAGAGAACAGTGATTTGTGAGAACTTCAAAAGGCAAAGAGAGAGAAAGAATAAAATCCCTCCAGCACTTGAGAGCCCAGACTATGCCAAGGAGTTCCTTGTCATTAATATCGTAATTGAGCTCTCCTGGAATAGGCTTGTGGCTATCAAATGCAATGGGATGTTTTCCTGAGTCAGGGACCTGACTCAGTATAGCATGTAAGGCATAATTTGAAGCATTAGTCTCTACAATGGTGGGCAGAGAAGTATTGGAGTGGTGGTGAAGGCCTCTTTGAGTTGATGAAACTGACTGAGATCTTCCTCATTTAGTGGGAAAACTGAATCTTTCTTGAGGAATTTGGTGAGTGAACTTATTTTCTTTAAAAAATTTTGATGAAGCAGTGGTAGAAGTTGGAAAAGCCAAGGAATTATTGAAGAGACTTCAGGTTTCTTGGAGCAGGTCTGTTGATAATTTTCTGGAATTTTGCTTGGCCTGTCTTTAGGCCTTCAGAAGAAACCACATGACCTAAATACTCCACACTTGAGACATGGAAAAGGCACTTGGACACCTTAGAAAAATGGTTATTGGCCCTGAGTCTGGAAAGAACAGTGAATGCATTGGTGACAAGCTCTTCCTAAGAATTGGGAAACACCATGATATCATCTAAATAAACCACTACATAGACATCTAAATGATGAGAGAAAATATCATTGACAAGATTTTGAAAAGAGGCAGGAGCATTTTTGAGCCCAAATGACATAACTAAGTAATCATAACTTCCATATTGGGTTCTAAATGCTGTAAAATGTTCATCACCTTCCTTGATTCTGAGCAGATTATATGCACCATGAAAATCAATCTTAGAGAAGATAGAAGAACCATTAAAAACAGTAAGAAGCTGATTCATAGGAGGAACAGGATATTTTTTCTTCCTAGTCACAGCATTGAATTTGTGGTAATCAACACACAAACAGAGGCCACCATATTTCTATTTGACAAAGAGGACAGGTGCTCCTCTTGAAGAGAAGCTTGGCCATATGAAACCTTTCTCTACATTCTCTGGAATTTAGGCCCTGAGTGCCCCTGACTCTTGATTTGACAAAGAGTAGATGACTCCTTCATTTCAATATGATGATCACAGGAATTTTGTGGAGGAAGTTTTTCTTCTTTCACCTTAGAGAATACATCCAAATAGTTGTGATAAGTAGAAAGAACAACCTTCATGGTGGTTTCACTTTCTTCTGTCTCTTCCTCTTCATCCCACAACTCCTCCAGGGAGGAAGAGATGAAGTGAATATATATAATTATCTTCCCCAACATCTTTCATCTCTAGAGGATAGTAATGACTGATGGAAATCAGGCAAAGTAATATAGACAGAAGTGGTAAATGATGGTTTTCTATAATCACCAACCAGAGCTGCACATTATTTAACAGAAGAAAATTCATTACTGGAATATTGAGAAGGATCATGATAGTCCTTATGATCAGGATTGAAGGTGATCAGCCCTTGCCTCCAATCAATAGATGTATTAAGATGATTAATAAATCCAAAGCCCAATATGAGGTCTTCTCCCTTGGGAGTATCAATGACTAAAAAGTCCCATTCAAAGCTTGGGAGGGAAGGGAGCTCAACTATATATTCAGTATGGTGAGTCACTCATAAAGAAGGGCACTTAGAGGAGTACAAAATGATAAGAGTAATATTCTCTGGGAGTTCTGACATGGTCAAAGAGTACTTGTGAACAAACTGCTTTGCAATAAATGAGTTGGTAGCATCAGAATCAATGAGAATACTGTAAAACATATCAGAGAGAGAAGAAAAAAAATTACACCAGTATTCAGAATGCACAGCTGTACTCCAGGTGGGAAATAGTGAAGACCATTGAACACAACATGATCTTCACTCAGTATTTTCCCTGGCTGGAAAATCTTCCTGATGGTTGGAAAAGCTGGTTGTGAGGCCTTTTGAAATAGGCCTAAAGACTATTCTTCCCACCACAATAGGCCCACAATCCCTCATTGATTCTTATTTCCTTCTCAGAACCCCTGAACTTGTGGTCCTTATTAAAGAGGGAAGAATGGGGCTTGTCCCATCTCTGAACCCTGAAATTCCTCTTCTTATTACTTGAGCTTGAATAATTTGGATGATGAGAAGAACTTGACTTTGAGGATTCAGTCTTCTTTTCTTAATGATGATTATTCTCCTTATTCCTATAATGGTACCTGGTATCAATTTCCAGGATAATGTCTATTGATTCTTGAATAGAATCAATGCTTGAAGGATGGGAGGTCAATTGATCCAGAATTCTGGAGGCCAATCCCTTCCTTAAATGATCAATGAGATCCCTTTCAAACCAATTCCCGATTCTTGAAGCTAGACTTCTGAAAACAAAAATGTGTAATGATACATGTCCACCTTCTTTAATTATCAGGCCATTCAAATCTGCTTCATCTTTTCTAGCTTCATTTGGATTCCCAAAGAGATGAAAGAGTTGGAATTTAAATAAGGCCCAATTATTGGAAAGGTATGCTGGCTCTTGATTGGTGAGATTGGAAAGATAAGGCTAAATACATTTTGCAGCCCTACCAATGAGAAATGAAGTGGCATAAAGAACTTTCTTCCTGTCTTCACAGAATGTTTCCCTGTAATCATGAAAAATAAGCTGGAAGGACTGAATAAAAACTCTGACTTTGAAGGGTTTAGTCCCATCAAAGAAGTCTGGTTCCTTCATACATGGAGTCTTGAAGGCTGGTGGTCTTTAAAATTCAGAATGTGAAGAAGCTTGAAGCTTGACCATAATCTGAATCATTTGATTCATTATTGCGAATAAAGATGGTTCAGACTGATGAGAGACAGGCTCATTACACTGGGCTAGAGTTGAACCTCCAATACCTTGGGATGCCCTAACAGGATTAGGAGAAGCCTTAGTACTGTTAGAATCTTCCTCCTCCCCTGCATCATCTTCACCAGGACCTTTGAGAGTGGTCCTTGAAATGCCTGGAAAATCACCAACTACTCCTGAGAATTATTTTGATCTTCTAGGCCCTCTTCCTTTTTTCCTGGATGGTTCTTCCCCTTCCATGGCTGTCCCTCAGTTGAGGAACTGCTGGGGTCCCATCAAGAGGCTCTCTTGGTGTTGGAGTGAGGACAGCTTGAGCTTTGGTCTGTCTTGCAGGAGGTGAGTGTTGGACAGGAATGATTTTCATAATGAAATGAAATAAAATTTGAAGAAAAATCAAAAATTGAATTTGAGGACTTGAGGCAATTTTAAAAGAAGGCTTGAAATCAAAATCAATAAATCAATATCTTGATAAAATAAACAAATTAATAATTTCTTTCGGTCAATAAATCAATTGAAAAATCTTGAGGAATAAATGAGTCAATGAGTCAATATCTTGATTAATTCAAATCAATAAGTCTTGAGGTAAATCAATCAATAATCAGAATCAAATCAATCAAATCTTCAGGTCAATATCAAATATGTCAAATGAATAAATCAAAATCAAATCAAGTTAAAATCTTTCTGTGAATAGAAATCCTTGAAAAATATTTCAAAATGAATATTTATTAATGAAGATCTGTGTCAGAAATAAATTTTGGGACCAATTTAAAACCAAATTGAACCTGGGAACTGAATGAAAATTGAGTGGAATAAGAATGACTAAAAAGAAATCTCAGCCACACAATTTTGAAAGAATAGAAAGTTTTCATAAGATTGAGAGAAAATCAATAAAGAGAAAATCAACTTTCATGAGCAAAAGAGTGAGTGAAAATTGATAATTTGAAGAAAAATCAATAAAGTCATAAAAGAGTCATAATTTATTAATGAATGATTTGAAAATAAAAATGAATAATAAAGAATGAAAGAATCAATGATGAGCTAATTAATATAATTTCACAGGGGCTCTTGAGGAAAACAAATGTGGCCTGGAACTCAGAAATCAAGAACTCACTTGGAGGGCTTAAAAAGATAAAGAAATTAAGCAAGAATATATTTCTTTAAAGGATGATAAGAGCAAGGACAAGATATTCCAAATGATAATAATGAAGCCAAAGGCCAGGGATACTAAATAAAATCCAAAGGCCAAAGAGCCAACAGAATGAATGCTCAATTCACTGCTTCAACCTGCCAGAAAGAACAATGGAATTATTAAAGGATATGGCCACCAATATCCACCAACAGGCAAAGAGAAATGTGCAAATGACTGACTTAGGAATATCAGTATTTACTTTCAAGAATGAAAATAAAATAATAATAAAAATAAATCCAGTATATTAACTAACTGGGGGAAGATTTCCCAGTGGTGAAAAAGTGGCCAACGTATGCAAAAAGCTGAAGACTGATCCTGGAGGGTTGAGCACCCAGCTGTATTGACTGTTTTGGGTCAATACATCTCTGGCCATCTTGAAAAATGAACTGTGTTCCTTGAATTCACACAATGGAATATGAATTGGCCCAAAAGAGCCATTGCCATATAGGTTGTCTGAATACAGCCTGTATGGACCAATTGAGTTGTCCATGGAGTGCTTGATGCCTTGAAAACTGATTTGAATATCAACAACTTCTTGAAACTGTCCTTGAAGAATTCTGGGCCTGTATTTTTTTGGGGAATACTGTTGAAATGAAAGAGTCAACACCTGAAGAACCAGGTGATTGGTGTTCTTGAATGGTCTTGTGGATTCCATTATGAATTGCCATCTTGAGTGTATCTGAGTCTTCCTTTTGAAATGGACTGATGAGATGGTGACATGACTTGAAATGAAGGAATGGAGTCTTGAAAGTGTCACCATTGTATTTCTGAGGAAAAATAGTGCATAATGGTATATAATACTATATATTCCCCATTCCTGGTTCCTGCCGTGCAGGGTTTCCCTTGACTTGTGGCCTCTGGTGGTTGCTAGAGGCCACTGGGGGAGTCTTGGGGTCTATGGCTATGTGTGGCCATTTTGAGGTTTTTGGGGGTCCTTTGAGGATTTGGGCCAAAAATGGGCTCAGGTGGGCCCACCTGGTATTGGGGGCTAATTGGCTGCCCCCTTGGGCTCTTTTGGCCTCATTGGATTTGGGCCATGGTACACATCCTACAGACCACAGGCTGTAGAGGCCATAGGTGGCCTAAATGTGGCCCAAAAAAGGCATTTAGGCCTGAAACCTCCTAATCAAAGGGGGTAGGCCAGGGGCCAATGACCCCCCAAGCCCAAAATCAAAGCGATTGGCCTGGGCTTTGGTGAGGTAAGGAATTGCCCTAAAGGCCATAGATGAATTTTGGTGCCATGAATGCCCATAAAAGGTGGGTGTGGCCCAAAATCCATTTAAACACCACTGAAGGCCAATTGCCCATAAATTGGGTCAGGCTGAAATTGCTGTAAACACCAATTGGGGGGTCCTTCCCATGGTTGCAACATAATCAAAATACCTTTTCTCTACTTTGAGCCAATTGTCTTCCCTTTTTATAAAGATTATTCAATATGTTTCCTTTTTTTGCATGGAAAAATCTCAAAAAAATCATATGTGATGTGGTCAAGCCAAATCAAAAAAGTATTTTCAATCAGTCAAAATTGATGGGTTTCAAGTTCAAGTCAGACATCATGAACCCTTACTAACATGTTGCATTAGATTCTTGGAGAGTGCACAAAAATAACAAAACAGGCTAATAAGAACTTTCTAAAGAGAACAATGCATCTGAACTTGGTTGGTACCAGTAAAATAGCCAGTTTTCTACCTTAAAGAGGGGTTCCAGCATATGCCGGTGGACAACCTAGGCCTGTGTCCCCACCAGCCAGTCTACCTCGTGGAGCCTTGGTTTGGTTGTCAAGCATAGGCAGTAGGCTTAAAAGGCAGTTTTTAGCTGCAAGGGTCCATCAATAAATCTTGTTCATTTCTCGGATTTATGATGGCTGGGCTGGCTTGAGGTTTTGCCATTGCCATCCGGTGCCGTCGATGCATGCCAGCTGCTGCGGCCCAGCAGCGATGCGCCCGATCAAAATGAACACGTCGTGCCTCTGCTGGCGCGCCTCCGCCACGCGAATCGGAGAATCTGAGAAACTGGTATCCTAATATTCTGAGCAGCTCATCTATCGATAAGACAGTTCAAGTGCGGAAGCATGTCCAGTCTAAGATTTTGCAGAGATTGGTTCGAACAGCTTCCTTTTGACTCATTTTTCAAAACTATGACCATGCCACGGAACTAATCGAACCAATGTTTTGGCCGTAAAAGTGCCAATTTGCTTTACCCACGCGTTCGTTCTTTGCCACTCGACCAGAATGTTGAGATATGTTTGACTCATTTAAAAAATTCTTTAGGCCGACAAGATCCACAAAGTTCTCACTTATGCCTGTCGGAATTGCGATTATTTTGAAGAAGCCGCTCAAATCGAAGAAGAAAGAGGCCATAAATGGATTGTATATCGAAACGATTTAACAGCAAGTTCAAAGTTAGCGACTCGATTCTAAAGCCTAGTTTTGTTCATCTAATGGTAACGATTATCTGCTGAATTACTCGTAACTAGAGAAAGTGCAGGTGTCACTCAAGACCTCAACACAGATCCTACATTGGTATGTTCGTTTATGTTGGAGTGATTAAAGAGTGATGTCGACATATGAAGCTGTCCAATAACATGAAATTTTGATTTATAGCCAAGGTCGACCACGACTTGTCCTTATTGTAAGTGATCTAGCTTCAAATCGCGTGATTACTATTGATTCGACCTTATGGTCTATCTTTTTTTTAGGCGAACATCGGGAAGCGGTATTCTTGTGAGTCTTTTTTAGAACTCCCGGGTCTTTGCCGTGATTTAATTCATGATTTAACCTATTACAGCCAAGATCAGTCGAAGCGCCACCTATCCAGTTGAGTGTTTCGTTCTGACTTGGACTGCATGTACTAGGGCAATGAATCTAGAAGAGGTTAATTAATAATTGTTTGATGCCTTAGCTATGACTTTGTTTTACGTGTGCACTTCATGTAATCGGCCTTTCCAGGTAATGTACGATCGCCGGCATTTTCTTCTTGCCGAGTTGAAATCTTTAATGTTTGGCTTTGTGCCTTTTTGTATTTTACTCTACAAAGGATTCGTCTGCAAGGCCTAGGTAGCTTTTTTGAAACAACTTGAACCAAGCAATATCTATCTCGGTATTCCTACGCGATGCGGCATGCATTTTCCCGTCGCGATTTAGAAGGTTTCAAATTGACGGCAGATTTTTGTCAGTTACAGCACTCGTTAATAAGAGACCTGCTTTTGTGTAAAATGTTTTAAGGCACCAAAAAATTAAGGCCTATGTGGCTGTAGGAGTTAATATGAAATATACTCCCAAGGAGTTACATTTTTAAAAAGCCATGTTTGTCACAATATAATTGAAATGAATAGATATTTTTTAGTTTGTCGTCAAAATTCACCCGACGAAGATCAGGTTTTGGATTTGATAAACCTCCGGGGTTCCAATTGGGTGTGAGCGTTTGTCACATTTGCTTCTACCATCAGTAATGTGCCAGCGCTGCCAGCAATGATATGATATAGGGAATGTTTTGATAACATTCCTGATCACTAAACATTTCCCAAACCAAACACTGTAGCCAGAATAATATGAAAAAACAATGTTTGTTTGTTTTGGTTTCTCATCTAATAGACGTTCTAGGAATTCCTCATTAAATTAAGCAAAAAAGGCTAAGAATGGTGCATGCTTTCTTTTTGGAAAAGCCATTTGCTAAACTATGACAGCGCCTCCAGCTGGGATGGAGTTTACGAACCGCTCATTTTGAAAAGCCCAAAATGATGGGGGCATGCCAATCAAAAAAGAGCCTATGCTGAACGTTTTAAATTTATTTTGGTGCTGAGCCTCCTAGATTGATTTTAACTGCGCTGATTGGTCAGCTGCAGGGTGCAATTCTGATGGCCTTGGAGTGATATTCTAGGAGAAAGCCAGTGGCATGAGATAATTTTATCAAGAAAGTGTCTAGTTTTGATGATCTTGAGGGTGATTCTGATAGCAGAATGATGCTTTGCGCTGGAATCTGTGAGATTGCTCAGCTGATGATGTTGAAAACTCAGATATTTTCATTTTAATCCTGAGATTTTCCAAGATGAAATTTTTAATTTCTGAGATTTCCCTTCTTATCTTGCAAATTTCCCAGCCATCGACTGGGAACACTCTCATCGATTCCTTCGAGATCCATCATTCGAATCTTCGTTGGTAAGTAAGAACTTGTCATCAACTGATTCTGAGGATTTTGATTTCGATTTTATTTTAAAGTCATCCTCTATCGAATCCGCCATCGAAGCCACTCCAAATCGTTGAATTTCCCTCGAGGCATTCATTCGAGCTGTCAATCGATCCAACGAAACCAATAACTCGTCACTCATTTTGTCTTGAAGAATCTTTGCATCGACATCGAGAGCATCCGATCTTCCAATTCGACAATCGATTCATCCATTCGAATCATCCGAATAGCTACTCGGTTAGAGCAAGCTGGGACGCCGCCGATCATGTGCAAGTATCATCAAGTGTGCTTCAATCTAACACAGCGATAATTCTTACGATCTCCATCGATCCAGACCATCCTTCCATCACGTCAAAATTTCGTTTGCATTTGATCATAGAACCTTTATTGTGGAAATTCTTGCCAAGTCATTCAATCCAACCTCTTATTATTCTCATCTCATCCTCCTTATTCTTGGTCTACCTCCTTCGCATCCCTCATCAACTTGAGATCTTTGTCAAATCAACATCTTATCATCTATCCACTCCTACTGTTTCGTCCTTCAAAACTCATAAATAAAACGAGCCTTCTTGGCAAGTGTCTTTTTTTGTAATAACATTCGGCTTCGAAAATTGGCTGTCTTCAAAATATGCAATCCTATTGCAATTACCCATAAACTTCATTTTTGCTATCAAGAAACCTCTTTAGTATAAAATAAAATAGCATGCTCTCTCTAGGATATTTTGATAATCTTGTTCATCAAAACGACCTTAATCCTTAAATCAAAGGAACTTTCAATTTAGCTTGAAAAAACACATCATAAGTAGCTTTCAAAATTTGAGCTTATGTGGCCTGTAAGGCCCCATTTATTAATGGCTTTCAAGAAAGCATGATGGTTTGAGTCCATTTTCAATTTTTAGATATGCAAAGAGGTTTGACAAAAAAGGAAATTATATTTCAAGTTTGCAGTCAAAACTTTGAGAGTTTATAAGCAGGATTTTTTTATTGTTTGACTTTTTCAAAATTTTGTCTTTGAATAGATAGTTTATTTAACTTTCATGTGTATTATTATATTTTATCACAAATGGTTTATGTATACCAACCATTGAGATTTTTCGCTGTTCAAACTTGTCTCTGACATCCCAGTTTTTAATTTGTAACAAACATCTTACTAATGGATAACAAAGAACCCAACTAAACTAAGGAAATAGTATATGTGCCCATTTATGAAGAACTCATTTTACAAATTAACATTGATGGAGTCACATGCAAGACTCTCTGGACGCTGCCAAGATTTGAGCCATGGAATGCTTGCCATCTGTTTGAGGTGGAGAGGCCAAAAGTAATGTTTTAAATGGATCACACAAATCTTTTTGGCTAGATGATGTTTTAAGCTCACAGCTTGAGAAGAATTGCATGAGCCATGGGAATCCTTTAATATTGTAAAGTTGGGTGAGAGCTGCATTATATTGGATGGCTGATGGCTGTAGTTTTGAAACAGGGGGCCATATATTTCCTCTTGGCAAACAAACGGAATATCAAGTACTTCTAGATTTAGCCAAATATATCATTAAGGTTCCCCTCTAATGAGGAAATTAGGTGTGTACTATTTGAGGAACAAAGCCAACATTTTAACTAAAACTGAAATTTTTCTAGCTTCCCACATGAACATAATTATAATGGGTTGAATAAGGAAGATTTTTTTTCAAATTTCAAGGTATTTCAGGTATTTTTGGTGCCATCAATAGCCAACATGTTGCCTTTATGCCATTATTACTGTGATCCTTTGAGATATGACCACATATCCAAAAAGGTCACAAAATAAATATAATTATTCTAATAATAAGATATAAAAATGCCATAAATAGGCATAAATTCTTGATTACCTCAGAATCTAATAAATAAACAGGTGAAATGAATGGAACCAATAGATTCTCCATGGTAAGTAATATACACATATAACATTTTTATGTCCTATTTGTAAAGATAACCTGAATATGTGCACTTTTATGATTAGCGCATATATTCATGGTTTTTAGCTCATATCTCTCAAAATATCCATGATAGAGAGCTTAAACAGAAATAAAGTCACCATTTAATCACTGTAGAAATACAGATATAAAATTTATTTGATAAGTTATAAACAAGGCTATAACTTGTAGGGGTGTATTGAACAAAATTGTTATAGCTCTTGACCACTCCATTGCAAAATTTGTCCTAAATTAAGAAAATTATAAGTTAACATTCTACTAGCTCATACGTGAAGAATGATGTAATTTTTATCCTTATATTCAAAGTATAACCCCTTGAAATCATGGTTTGAAGTTTAAAATAGTATATTTCAAAAGAAAAGATGAGTTACAATAAAAATCATCAAATATAGAGTTTTGATGATGTAATTAAATTCTGTTGGAAGTTTATTAATGCCATTCCAAGCTATCATAATCAACTCTCTGAATGGTTGTAGCATGTATAACTCAGAAGATATTAATGATCAAAGCTGAAGCTTAAAATTGATCATTTATGATCACTCATTGTAATCTTAACTTAAGTTTAACCATCATATAAGAGATAAAAGTGGTGAGTAATAGTTTATTATGATTAAGCATAAAAGAATTAACAAATTTAAGTCTTCTTCCAAGCCTATGATGTCAGCAGACTTACAGTTACATTGATAACTCTAAATAATGGTGTAATAATGAGATAAAATGGTTTGATTATGATGTAATCATCACTAAACCTTGAAATACTGATCAATTACTGTGGATATTATCATTAAATGTCTACTGGAAACCTTTTGTACTCTATGAGGGGGTATTTTACTATATATATAGCTCTTTTTACCTCTATTTCCCCCTAGGACACAACAAAAACATGAAATTATTAAAAGCAAAGGTAAAATATTTGTTCTTTTTATATAAAAATTTTATATATTTAAGGACCCAAGTAAATCTTTATCATAATTATCAATATTTAATTGTTTTTCTCTCTAAAGTCTCTAATTCCATGTAAAAATAAGAATATTTGTAATTTCTTTTATTTTTCTTGTAAATACAATTCAAATAAGTTGTATTTACATTTTTTAGGAATAAATATATTCAAAGTTATTATATTAAGTGTCAAAAGTAGGTATTTCTCTCTTTTTTATAATAATTTCTCTCTACTACTATTTTTAATAATTCTTTTATTAATATAAATAGTATTTATATTAATTCATAAATTTAATATTGGTAATACTATTGTTTTATATTTATTTTTATCATTAAATAACAATTTTTATGATTTTATTATTATCATTTGTTTTTAAAAATAATGAAGTGCCATAAATATATTTATTTTTATTCTATTATTTTATTTATCTAATAATATAATCATTTTACAGAATAATTAGAATAATTATTTATTATCTTATTCTTTAATTTATTAAAGGAATTCGTAGTAAAATAAGTAAAGTATTAGTAATATTTACTTATTGTTGCATAGTCAAACCTGACAATCACAAGATAAATTGAAGGCTTATTTGAACAATAAGGGGAATTGCTCAATTGTCTTCAAGGATGTTGACAGTCATAGAAACATTACAACATCAGTTATTTCTAAAGAGACTCTCAAATGTGTGAATTGTGAAATCTTAATGGATGGGGGTATGGACAAGTATCCACATGAATATTGTCTTTCTTGGAAATAAGTTGGAAGGGGATTCATTAATGACATATCAAGATTCTGCTTGAACCATGAACTGCTTGATGACTATGGATATCCTGGTCATTTCCCAATTTTACTGCATATATGGTAACCAAAAACACAATCTTAAACAAGATTTAGCTTTATAAATCCTTAAACAAGGTAAATTTACCAAGATAATGAAAATTATCCTTATTGAATGACCTATACTCAAGAATTGGAGTGGTACAGACTTTTGGATGACTCAAAAATAAACTATGAAAATCTTTGGGACTCTAAAATTCTAAGCACAATAACTGTTACAAGTAAAACTGGCATTAATGGTATTTCATGAAATACTTAGAAAACCAAAAGAATTACAAATGGCTTATCAGAATAGTAAATTGACTCAAAATGATTGATAAAAATCCTATTTAGTAAGTTATTATAGAGAATTGACTCTTCATAGGAATAAAATTAATCAGCATGATGAGGTTACATATAATTGCTGAAGAATAATTATTTTTACACATTTTTTGAGCTGGATGAAGGTAAATTCAAAAGGTCAAATAGCAAAAGGTTCACTTGCTAACTTATTGTTTATATATTGAGAGCAGTTTGTCTTTGGAAAAAGACTTAATTAATTAATTATTAGTGACTCTTAGACATATCAGCTTCAAAGAAGATGAAAAAATATAAAATAGAGCCAAACACATATTAATTCAGTAAAGAAAGGCTCAATAATTGTGATTGTGTCTCAAACCAAGCCTTTTCCTCATAAGAAACTGGTAACATTGAGGGACCAAGCTAAAGAAGTTATGGCTGAATTGATATGGATTTGGATACAGTCAAACATGTGAAGACCAACGGGAAAATGTGTCAACAAAATGGGTGGCTTACTTAAAATTAAACATAATCCAGAAACCTGTCTAATGCTCAAAGCCATGAGACAAAAAATATTTTTTCATGTCCCCAACACTTCAATCATACAATTAGTTTGAGCTCTTTGCCTTTTTACATCCCCAAAGATTGATGCCTGAAGGCATGAGCCTTCTCATAGTTGAGGAAAGTTTATTTTCTACTTGATCACATCCTCCTTCTGTTGTCCTTACTAGTAGAAGGATTGAAAAATTTAATCTTGATCAGCTCAAAGGAAGTGTGAGCCTGTGAGGTATGTATAACATACCCATAAGGCCACAAATGACTTCATATACAATTGATTTAGTCTTCAACAGACTTTTTAATTGAATTTAAAATAAAAAATAATAAAAAATAAGTATAAGTTTTTTTTGTATAAACAAAGTTATAAATATTATGTCATTTTTGGATTCTACACCAAAAATGACCTAGGGTACACCCATAGGGTGTTATACCCAAAAAGGCTTATTTCTTATGTTATTGGAAGATTTAATAATCTCACAGTACTAATGTAACTTTTTAACATTTTTTTAAAATTGTTCAATTTAAGCTTAAATAAGCTTAAATTTAAGGTTGCATAAGGTTTATGCAAACTTACCAAAATTTTAGTTGAAATTGAGGTGTGGCATATATTTACTGAATTGGCTAATGATCTACCATACATAATGTAAATCCTCCATGAGCTCAATTTAAAAGGGTTTAAGGCCATAGTATGGCTTTAAATACATAAAAGGGCAAAATCCACGCAAAAAGGTGGGACAAAGGAAAAAGACCAAACAGAGCTGGGGTACCCAAATTTTTGGATCTGCAAGGATTCAAATAGGGTTGTCCACCTGTATTGGAGGATTTTCAACCTTATTTAAACTTGAAGATTAGACTTTGATCCAACCTTAAGGTTTAAACTGGTTTTAACACAATTTGGACAGGAATTTCAAGCTGCCAAAGGGTAAATCCTAATATGCAGGCCTGATATTAAAGTTTTGAGACCTTTCAAAGCTTAAACAAGGTTAAAAATTTAAGGTTAGAAGTATTAAAACCTTATCAAAAGTTAAAGTTTGGTATGTATTGCTATTTTACATAGAAAAATAGTAATAACTTCAAAAATTCATTAAAAATCCAATTCTTAATGGAACTGCTTGACACTTTGACACAGCTTACAATTTAATATTATATATATATGAATTAAATTTCAAGTATCTTTTATAAATAGAATTCCTAGGCAATTAGCTTGGAAATTTACTCTTTTAATTATATTTAAAGAAAATGAATATTTCTCTAAAAGTTAATTAAAAATTGAGTTTAAGAGATTTCTGCTTTAAAATTTATTTTTAAGCTGTTCATGTGATGAAATTTAATATAAATAAACTTATTTTATATTAAAACTTAAAATAACTAACTTGAATGAGGATTAAAGTTACTTGGAGTTAAGAATAACACTGGTAGCTTTAAATTGGAATTAAAAATAAGTTACCTTAAGTTAAGAACCTTATTTTTAAGCATGGTTTTTCAGTTTTGACCTGAGAACTCCCTCTACATCCATTATGAATCATGAGAGCCACTCTGTAGACATAAAAAGAGTCTTTTCATCACTGCTCTTGTCCATCATCAATTATCAATCCAATCATATTAGACATTTAAACAGGTAAAGTTTTATTATATATAATATCTTATTATTAAAGTATTTCTTAAGTATTTTATTCTTTCTAAATCTTAAATTGAAGAATTGAAATTATAGAAATTAGATTCTTGTTGTAATCACCTATAATATATTTTTTATAAGATTATTTTCTTTAAAATATCTTTTAAAATCCACAAATTTCTCTAAACACTCTTTAGTCATAATTTGTATTATAAAAAGTTTTTTTATATTTGAAAATATTGATTTTTGGCGTGTTTTTAACTTATAATAATTATTTAGTATAATAACTGTTTTTGTTTAACTTGTTGCATTAAATTTATATTATAAGTAAGTTTTCTCTAAAACTCTATTGCTTTTTTTATCTATTATTAGCTTCTTTATATAAAATGTTTCTATAAGAACTATTACTGCATAATGTGTGTTTTAATTCTTATATAAATAATATTTATATATCATTTATAAGTGGTTAAATATTTATATTTTACATGTGTAATTGTCTCATTAAGAGGGTTACACTTCTTAATGTTATAATTGTCAGTGACTATAACAATAATAGAATAATTATAATTTCATTATTATTATTTTATATAATGATAATTAAATTTATTTCTTATATAATTATTTATAATAATTATAATTAAGTTTGTGGTTATAATATTTTATTATATTATATTATATTTTTCCATTGAGGACAGTCATAGTACTCTTGATATTGCCACTATTATCAAGAGTTTCATAGACAAACCTTACATTTGGGGGCATGGCCGTGATTTTAACCAATGTTTGGGACATAAATCACATTCTAGACCTTATTTTACTGTTTTTTGATGTAAAATTGCCATATTTACTTTAATATTGGCTATTTTGGGACTTATCGCTTATAAATAATCTTTATAATATTAATAAAGTTATTTTTTTCTTAAGAATATTGTTTCAAACAATATACTATAGAGTGACTTGGAATAAATTTCTTTTGTGTAACCAGTGGCGTTTTCACATCACAGACTTGAAATTCATTCTTTGAGTTATTCTAGTGTAAGATGTGACTATGAAACTGATGATAATATTACCATTAATCAACAGTACTATGTCTGTTCTTATGAAATATAATAATAAAGTAGTATTATAGCCTCAATTAAATAACTAAAAGTTATTTCTTTCACGTGTTAAACACTACTAGTTATTTTAACAGTGAGCAAGTAATTGTCTACAAGAATCAATTACAAGAAGATTTTAATAATAAAACTTCTTTTATTAAAATAATAAAATTATTTTAATATATAAATATCTTTTGCAAGAATAATTATAATGATAATTCTTGAAGAAAACTAATTTTAGAAAAAAACTTTAAGAATTAAGAATAAATCACTCACTAATATTCCAAAGAACTTATTGAAAGATGAAGTAGAGAGATTTGACGCAGAATTGTGGATTTAAGGGATCAAAATGGATTTAAAACAGTATTACAACAATATATAGTTGGATTCTATGATTTCACGTCTTTCTGGTTGATTCTGAAAGATTAAAACACTTAAGAATAGCGGTAACTAATACTTACTTGTTGGTAACAATGATTTAAATGATAATAAGATGATGATGATGTGGAAAAAACAGCAAGAAGAGGCTTCTTTTAAGTCAACAACAGCTCACAGAGGCGTTCCATGGAGCAAACTGAAAAACCAGTGAGTGAGAAAGCAATAAACCTTTTTGGATTATTGATTGCATCATCTGTTGTCATGTAAGATTATCATAATTACTTAATTAATGCTTTTACGTGACTACCAACCCCAATATGGTTAAGAATAAAAGGAGTAACATCTGTAAATCTTCTTTTATTCTAAAATAATCATTGATTTCTCAAAGTTATCAGTGTTATTGCCAATTTAATCACAGGATATAATTACTGTGAATTTTTGAAGATTCAGTGTTTCACGTAGAATAGTCAAAAATGGACTGTAAGTAAAACATTAAGTTTTACTAGTAAAACTGTAATTATTTCTGGTTGTACCATATATAATACAGTTGTCCATTGGTCCTGAAGGATTCAGAAAGATTCATCAAGAATTGTATTTTTAATGAATTTTTGAAGTTTTTACCTCATTTCTATATAGAATTGCAAATATCAGTTTTTCACTGGTTGCTATGAGGTAAATCAATGGATAAAAGTCCCAAAAGGGTTTTAATTACTATTTTGGGTTTTATCCACGGAAAGTCATTAAGAACTGACATGGTTACAGGAGTCTAAGTAGCTCTTTACCTCCTTGGCACGTCAAAATAGCAGGTTATTTGCTATTTTCTTATGATTTACAGTAGTTGTGATATGGTAACCAAGTTCCCAAAAGGTTTTGTTTTACCAATTAGTCTAAGATCAGCCATGTATCCAAGCTTTAGAGCTTTCCATGCCTCTGAGGCCTCAGAAGTTGGGTACCCTGGCTCTCTTTGATGTCTTTTGTCCCTCTTGCCTATTTTTTACGTCAAAATAGTAATTTAAGCTTGAAGTGAGATATCCACTATGGGTGTACCAAGAGTCCATGTAAGAATACCATGATATTAAGTTCTCAAAAAATGCATAACACTATTGTTAGTGTATATGTAACATGGGATTTCTCACATTCCCATTATTTTGACGTGAAATTAACAAAAACAAAAATTTTCACAGATCTTTTGCATGGTATTGATGATGTGGTATTGAAGTATTTTCCATTTTACCACCTCAAAGAGTTAATTTGCACTTATTCACTCTATGGAGCTACCCTAGGTGAATTTTTGTGTAGAATCCAAATCTGGCCTTAAATCCATGGATTTACTTACTCAATAAAAAGTTATTCCTCTTTTCTGAAATCAAAAATGATGAATTTTGGATATATGCATGATTTATGAGCTATGTATAATTCAAAATTTCTTTTTAAATAATTGTGGCCTATTTGGGTATATAAAATATACCTCAAGGCTCACATTCCCTCCCACCAAAAAATAAAATTGTACTACCATTTTATCAATGATAGAAATAATAAAAAGCCCCAAAGAGGGGTTAAAGTCCACTGTCCAACCTCTTTGCATTACTCAGATCAAGTCATTTAAAGCACATTCATAGACATATCCAGGCTTGTGGCCTTCTTTAATGTCTAAATCTTCTCAAGAGTTTATCTGAGTCAGGTATATCTGATTCTTCCAGCCATTCATCTTCATGTACTGGATTTCTATATCTGACAAGATATTCTCTCTGATTTTTCCCCCTAAGTCTCCTTTCTTTATCTTTTTGTCTTCATTCTGTTCCACTGGTGGGACAGTTAAAGGAGTTGGGTTCCTTAGGGGAAAGAATTCTTTATCAGCTGGTTGATAAGGTTTTATCAAGCTGACTGGAAAAGTGGGGTGTTTATTTTCCAATTCACCACTCGATTCAACTTGAACTGCATTGGTTCCATGTAAGGCAGCAATAACAAAAGGTCCTACATAAGAATCTTTAAGTTTCTTTGGGCCTTTGATATTATTAAAATTCAAGGTTGAAACTAGAACTAAGTCCCCTACTTTGAAGTCTGGTACTTTATGACTCTTGTCCCACTTCTGTTTTGCATAATCAAAAGCATCATCCATACTTTTTTTTGCATGATCTTTTACTTTATCAAGCATCATCTTGAAGCTGGAAGCTGTAGGATGAATGTCAATCAAGTATTTCCTCAGTGTGTCTGCTGGGAGTCTTGGATTCCATCCTTTTTCTAACATAGCAGGAGTTTGTCCTATGGAAGAATGGACTGATGTCTTGTATGCCAATTCCAATGCAGGTATCAGAGTGCACCAGTCATGGGTAAAGCCATCTGAGTCTTTGAATTCTAACCCATAAGCACAAAATCTCCTGATCATGTCTTCTAAAGTTTGAATCATCCTCTCTGCTAGCCCATCTGTCTGAGGGTGATATGCTGTAGAGAATGATAACTTAGTCCCAAACAATCTATGAAGATTGGTCCAAAGTGCAGATGTGAACTTGGGATCTCTGTCACTTATGATATTCTTAAATAATCCTGTATGAGAGATAACTCTACTCCATAGAAGAAGAGCTGTATCCATAGCAGTGTCATCTTTATGACATGGTAAGAATATGGGAGTCTTGCTATCTCTGTCTACAATGACTAAACAAGAATTATAACTTTTGTCACCACTTGGAGGAAGTGCTGTGAGCCAATCCATGTGAACAATTTCCCATGGGGATTTTGGTTCTTGAATATGGATCATAAGTCCAAATTTCTTGCCTGTACTCCTGTTTGCTTTCTGGCATCTGTCACAGGTATGGCAATATTCAATGGTTTCTTTTCTCCAAGATGGTCACCATGCACAGTTCTTTACTTTTTCAAGTGTTCTGTCCTCTGACAGGTGTCCAGAGTAGATGCTATCATGGAATTCATGAAGAATTGTATTCATAAGCAATCTGCTTCATAATGTCATTACACAAGAATGTTTGGTTCTGTGGTAAATAATCCCATCAAACAAGTGAAATCTCCCTTCAGAATAGGAATTTCTCCAAACTTCATCTAGTGCATTGACCAAAGATGTATCTTTGCAGTATTTATCTAATAAAGAAGTCAAGATATGGCAATTCTTGTCTTGCTTATAAGATTCTCTGACCTCTTCAAAGAATTCAGTCCCAATATCAGTTATATTAATCCCTTCAATTGGAATCTGTGGTTCAGCTTCCAAGGGTACATAAGCTGGGCTATCAGGAGTGTTGGCTAATGCCCACCTGATAAGTCCATAAGCATTCTTGTGAATATTTCCTGCTTTGTGGAATATAGTCATGTTTCCTCTATATTCCTGAATAGCTATTTCCCATCTCAACATGTGCCTGTTGGGAGTTTTCATGTTAAGAAGTGATTTTACTGCATTACAGTCAGTTATCACTTCAAAAACACTGCCATCAAGATAATAGTGTAACTTCTCAAGTGCTCATACCAAACATAAACACTCCATTTGGCTTGCACCATATCTGGCTTCTGTTGGTTTGATTTTCCTTGAGATGCAACAAACTGGTCCTTCTGTAGGTTTGTCATCAATAATTTGGACCTGATGTAGGGCTTCCCCTAATCCATCTCCACATGCATCAATGTACAATTTAAAAGGAATATTCCAGTCAGGCATGAGGAGTAAAGGTGCTTCTGTAAGAGCTTTCCTTATCTTCTCATAAACTTTAATTCTCTCTTGTGTCATCTCAAATACAGTCTGTTGATCACAGATTCTATAAAGTGACTTAGCTAGAATTGCAAAGTCTTTCAAGTTTTGCCTATAATAACTGGAAAACCCAAGAAAAGACATCATTTCTTTCTTATTCTGGGGTATTGGCTTAAGTAACACTGCTGCTACTTTGTTTTTGTCAATACCCAAGCTTAAACCAGAAAGAATATGTCCTAATGCTTTAAGTTCTTCAAAAACAAAATTACATTTTTTAAGTGACATTTTCATGTTCACTTCTGCAAATTTGTGAAGTACTCTTGCAAGTCTTTCAAGGTGCAAAGACCATGAATCAGAACATATGATAATATCATCAATATAAATGATAAGCCATCCTTCAGACAATTCTGTGGGAAAGATTGTATTCATCATTCTTTGATAATGGGATGGAGCATTTTTAATGCCAAATGGCATTCTAAGATACTTATAAATACCACAGTGAGTGATAATTATAAGTAATTTCTTAGCTTTAGGCGTCAAAACATTTTGATGGAAACCTTTCAATGCATCCATTGATGTTATATACTTGGCTTTAGACAATTGAGTCAAGGTTTCTTCAATTCTAGGGATTGGATACCTATCTGGAACTGTGTAGTTATTCAATGCTCTGAAATCTCCAACCATTCTTGACTTGTCATTATGACATGCAATAATAACAGGTGTTGTCACTTCAACTTCCTCATTATGGCCTACTTTTCTTAGTACACCAAGTTTAATTAACTCTTGGATATGTTTTTCCAAGGCTTCTCTAGCTCTGGGACTGGCTGGATAAGCTGGTCTTCTAATTACTGGAGGATATGGTCTGTCAATATTAAGAGTAATATCAACTTCATGTCCCCTTAAAGCACCTAATGGTTCATTATCAGAGGCAAATGCATTTATGTATGTGTATAACATGTCAAAAAGTTCATTCCTCATTTTTGGTGACCATGATGGATTAATTTGTGCTTCAACGAGTTGATTAGACACAAACTCACTTTTGTAAGTATCCTTGACAGAAGATACTACAGATATTTGTTTTGGCATATTGGAAAAAGAAAATTTTTGTCTCTTGTTATCACCAATTGTGAAATATCTGTCTTTGTGGTTATTTATGTCAATACCATAGATATTCAAGTAATCATTTCCAAGAATGATGTGCTGATATGTGCAATTATACATTACAACAATCTCAGTTTTCATCCTTACACTTCCTTCTGGGTGTGGAAATACAAGATTAGGGTCTAATATACCCAAGGGGTACATATTGTTACTGGCACTACTAAATTGCACACCTTCTATTGGTAATAGATGGTTTCTCCATTCAGGAAGTATAATTTGGAGATAATCTTTTCCCACACAAGTGCAAAATTCCCCTGTATCCAAATTTACTTTGGCTTCAATATCACTCATCAAAACTGATGTGATACAGGATGCTCCAGCAGTGTAACCCTTTCCTCTAGCAGGTTTTTTTACACATTCTTGCATCTTGGATATTGATCAGGTTGCAGCACTCCTCACTGTACTGTGGCAAGTGGGTATGGACTTCTATGACCTCAAAGAAAGCTGTAATGTTTTCAATGGGATAGTCCTCCACTGGTGTATCTTCAGAGACTGCAGAATCTTGATCAGATTCTTCTTTCTCTTCAGTACACTGAATTTCTTCAACGACCTGAACTTCATTGATTTTTGTCTTTTTGGTGCAAGTGTTTGCTAAATGTGAAGTACTTCCACATTTATGACACTTCAAGATAGGTCTTTATGGTCTTTTATCCTCTCTGGGAATCTTTGGGATCATCTTGGATTCCATAGGGATTCTAGTCCAAGTTTTACCAATTCTCGTTCTGGTAATGATATCTTCCATTGCATTAATGTAGTCCTCTGTTGAACAGGGTTCTACACTTCTGCTTTTGATAGCATGTTCAATTTCTCCTCCACACTTCAATATATTCATATTAATCATAGTGTCAAACATATCTGGGTGTAAAGCAGATAATCTGTCTTTTTGTTTGAAGAACCAAGTAAGTGGTTTATCTTTCTCTGAGTTAAAAATGGAACTTTCAAAAGCATTTTACATTTTAAACCTCCAATAATTGTTGGCCCATTTGGTAATCACTTCAGATTTCCACCAAGACCAATCATGTTTTCCATGATCCATCCTCATCTTTTAATACCATTTCTTTGCAGTCTTGGTAAACAGAGAGTGTAACATCCCCACTATGATTTCATCAGGTATATTAAAGTCTTCTTGTAACATATAAATAGTCCTGATGAACTCAATATGGTTATATTCTCCTTCACCAGAGAAAGTTGGCCATTCTTCTAATTTGGGAATATCCTTGACAGAGACAATATTTTCTCCTAGAAGTGGGGTTCAACTTCCTTTAACAGAACGTTTTTCATCAGTCAAAGGTATAGAATGTCTTGGCATATGTGGTTCATAATTATTATGAATTTGTTCTACATTTGAAATGATTTCATTCTTTAACTTCTGCCTTTCACTGTCACTTTCTGCTAAATGTGTAACAAATTGATTGGTGTTTTCAACTATCTTCAAGACATGTTCTTGTAGAATCTTAAGTTGATCATTCATTTTAAAAATAGAAAGATCTTCCATTTCATCATTCTGAATCTGGCATGCACTCTCAATTCTGCTACAAGCATTGGTAATTGAATCAAATATGGCATTTGTTAATTCATACCATTCAGTGTATTTCTTGTCATGTTTTTTCAAGTCATTAATATCTAGTTTTATTTTAGTTAACTTTGAATAAAGTTTACCAATTTCTACATTAATAGCTCTTTGTGCATGATTTATTTGTGTGGAAAAGTCCTGTTCATCCTTTTCTGCTCCTTGGCTGTGAATTCCATGAGAGCTCTGGCCATATTGAATACACTGTCCACTGCTGAAGGCTCCAATTTGGGTATTCTGTACCCTTGTGGGTAAGGTCTGTGCCAATTAGCTTTGCCTTTGCCCTTTCCTTGATTGTTCTTGGGACCTCTCTGCTTCTTCTGAGGTCCTTTGAGCGTGTCTTTGGACCCTTCTGAGCTGGTGTGGAGCTGGTAGACGCCATTGGGGCTTCTGTTTCCAAAGCTGGAGTCATTTCCAGTTCCTTCTTCTGGTCTATGGATAAAAGACTTTGGTTCTTCAACCAATTCTTTATCTTTTTGACCTTGTCTTTGCAAGACAGGGGGCTCCATCCTCCTAAGAGTTCTATGGTCTTCTCCTGACCAAGAAAGCTCTTGATGTGTAAGTAGGAGTTCATGGCCCCCTGCCAAAGGCTTGGGCATATTTCCCACTCCTCTTCTTTGGCTGCTCTGAACCAATTTTTGTAGTGGCATTGATATATTTCTATTGCTGCCACTTGAAAATGGTTCAGCCCTGGAAATATGGTCATGAATCAGTTCAGGCTCAGAATTCACATCAAAATCTGTTGGTACAGACCTTGGGGAATGGGGGGCAACTCTTGCATCCTCCAAATGCGTCTTTCTTGTGGAAGACTTGGCACTTCTGGATTTTGTCTTGCCTCTTCCTTGTCCACATCCATCTGGTTGGACTAAATAGTTGCTTCCATTTCTGGTATGCACCATTTTCACATCAATTTAAAGATAAAAGGTGAAAATAGAAGATAAAATACACACCTTTTGGTGGTAATTTAGCATTTTCTGAGTTAAATAAGGTGCCTCTTTTAGCAATCTGCACCTCAATAATGTCTTCAGATTCTGCTTCTGAAGATTCTTAACTAGTAATATATCTTTTACTGAGTCTGTTGCCAGCTGCACAGTATTTGATTAAAGACACTAGAAAAAAATTATAAAAGAGAAAAAATTATTTTTTAAAATATTTTTTAAAGATTTTTTTATAAGTTTTATATTTCTTAATTTTAAAAAATATTCTTTTTAAAGAAAAAAAATTAAAATTTAAGATTTTGAATGAAAATTAATTCAGAGTAACTCAAAGAATAATTTTATAAGTTTTTGGATGTGAAAAAGCCACGTGTAAAAACAGTATAAAATTAAACCAAATCCCTCAATGAAAAAGATTTCGAAAACAATTTCAAAAATAACAATTATTTTAACTTTAAAATGAAAGAAAAAATTATTAAATTAATATATTTTGAGCTTAAAAATATATTAATTAAGGGTACAAGGTTCAAAAAAACATGGCCAGGCCACCAAATGTAAGATGTGACTATGAAACTGATGATAATATTACTATTAATCAACAGTACTATGTCTGTTCTTATGAAATATAATAATAAAGTATTATGATAACCACAATTAAATAATTAAAAATTATTTCTTTCATGTGTTAAACACTACTAGTGATTTTAACAGTGAACAAGTAATTGTCTACAAGAAGATTTTAATAATAAAACTTCTTTTATTAAAATAATAAAATTATTTTAATATATAATTATCTTTTGCAAGAATAATTATAATGATAACTCTTGAAGAAAACTAATTTTAGAAAAAAACTTCAAGAATTAAGAATAAATCACTCACTAATATTCCAAAGAACTTATTGAAAGATGAAGTAGAGAGATTTGACGTAGAATTGTGGATTTAAGGGATCAAAATGGATTTAAAACAGTATTACAACAATATATAGTTGGATTATATGATTTCACGTCTTTCTGGTTGATTCTGAAAGATGCAAACACTTAAGAATAGCGGTAACTAATACTTACTTGTTGGTAACAATGATTTAAATGATAATAAGATGATGACGATGTGGAAAAAAACAGCAAGAAGAGGCTTCTTTTAAGTCAACAACAGCTCACAGAGGCGTTCCATGGAGCAAACTGAAAAACCAGTGAGTGAGAAAGCAATAAACCTTTTTGGATTATTGATTGTATCATCTGTTGTCATGTAAGATTATCATAATTACTTAATTAATGCTTTTAGGTGACTACCAACCCCAATATGGTTAAGAATAAAAGGAGTAACATCTGTAAATCTTCTTTTATTCTAAAATAATAATTGATTTCTCAAATTTATCAATGTTATTGCCAATTTCATCACAGGATATAATTACTGTGAATTTTTGAAGATTCAGTGTTTCACGTAGAATAGTCAAAAATGGACTGTAAGTAAAACATTAAATTTTACTAGTAAGACTGTAATTCTTTTTGGTTGTACCATATATAATACAGTTCTCCATTGGTCCTGAAGGATTCAGAAAGATTCATCGAGAATTGTATTTTTAATGAATTTTTGAAGTTTTTACCTCATTTCTATGTAGAATTGCAAATATCAGTGTTTCACTGGTTGCTATGAGGTAAATCAATGGATACAAGTCCAAAAAGGGTTATAATTACTATTTTTAGGCTTCATCCATGGAAAGTCATTAAGAACTGACATGTTTACAGGAGTCTAAGTAGCTCTTTACCTCCTTGGCACATCAAAATAGCAGGTTATTTTCTATTTTCTTATGATTTACAGTAGTTGTGACATGGTAACCAAGTTCCCAAAAGGTTTTGTTTTACCAATTAGTCTAAGATAAGCCATGTATCCAAGCTTTAGAGCTGTCCACGCCTCTGAGGCCTCAGAAGTTGGGTACCCTGGCTCTCTTTGATGTCATTTGTCCCTCTTGCCTATTTTTTACGTCAAAATAGTAATTTAAGCTTGAAGTGAGATATCCACTATGGGTGTACCAAAAGTCCATGTAAGAATACCATGATATTAAGTGCTCAAAAAATGCATAACACTATTGTTAGTGTATATGTAACATGGGATTCCTCACATTCCCATTATTTTGACGTGAAATTAAGAAAAACAAAAATTTTCACAGATCTTTTATGTGGTATTGAAGTATTTTCCATTTTACCACCTCAAAGAGTTAATTTGCGCTTATTCACTCTATGGAGCTACCCTAGGTGAATTTTTGTG
The DNA here is from genome assembly GCA_023105745.1 of Austropuccinia psidii. Lineage (NCBI taxonomy): Eukaryota > Fungi > Basidiomycota > Pucciniomycetes > Pucciniales > Sphaerophragmiaceae > Austropuccinia > Austropuccinia psidii. The sequence goes on along the minus strand of JALGQZ010000013.1, from coordinate 29,560,718 downwards.
TAGAATCCAAATCTAGCCTTAAATCCATGGATTGACTTACTCAATGAAAAGTTATTCATCTTTTCTGAAATGAAAAATGATGAATTTTGGATATATGCATGATTTATGAGTTATGTATACTTCAAAATTTCTTTTTAAATAATTGTGGCCTATTTGGGTATATAAAATATACCTCAAGGCTCACATCTAGTATAAAGTGAATAATAATACAATTTTGATTAATTACTTATTGATTTCATAATTATTATTTCTTTAAAGAAAATATAAAATCAAATAAAAAAATTTAAAAAAATTTAAAATTTTTACTAAAAATATTTTTTCTTTAATCTCAGACATTTTTCTTTATTTTTGACGTAATTTTCCCAAAATTGCATTAAAAAAACTTTATCCAATAAGTTGAGTTTAAAAGTTATTTTTATTGTTTGATATAATGACTTATATTTGTTTTTTCTCTAGTGTTATCCATCAGAGAAAGCTCTTCAGACTCTGAAGCCTCAGAGTCTAGTATTGAAATTCAAACTAGCCCAGCACCAAGGGGTTTAGTTATCAAGGAACCCTTTAAAGGTCCAGCAGGTGAATTAAATCTATTTCTTAGTCTTAATTTCTTTATATTGACTTGAAATGACTCCTACTAGAGGTGGAAGTAACTAATCCATCCAATCAAATGGATCTGGACCAGGCCATTAAAGTCATAAATCCAAAAGACAAAAATTCCAGCCCAGAGGAGAGACACAAATGGAGGATTCCAGAACTTTCACCAGTTCCCAAAGGCTAGCCAGCACCATTGACACTATTATTGAGATTCCAGAAGCTGACATAACTGCTATTGCTGTTGTTAGACCTGAATCACTTTCAACAGGCAACAATAGAGATATACCAGTCTCAGTACACCAGCTGGTTTATGGTGGAAACGTAGCAAGAGTGGGAACTTCTCCCAAGTCTTTGGATAGGCACCATTGACTCATATATTCAAGTGAAGAAGTTCATGGGGCCAGAAAAGACAGAGGAACTTTTGAAGGGTTGGACACCCATGTCTTGCAAAGGACAAGTCCAACAGATAAAAGCTTGGTTGAAAAACAAAAGCATGTTATCAGAGGCCCAGAAGAAGAAGTTGGCCCAAGGCAAGGAAAACAGCCCAGTGGATGCTCCCCAAGCATCCACAAGCAAATATCTGCCTCAACAAGTGCCAAAAAAGCCCAAGCAAACCCAAAAGACCAACAAGAAGAGCAAGCAAAAGGCAAAGGGAAAGGAAAAGCCCAAGTGGAACAAGCCTTACCCGCAGAATTACAGGATTTCCAAGAAAGAGAAGACAGCCATGGACAATGCATTCAATATGGCAAGAGCTCTGATGGAATTCAAAAACAAGGAAGAGGAAAGATTGGGCCAATCTTTTCCAAAGAAGTAGATCTTGTAAAGCTTGTAAACCAAATTGAAACTTGTAATAAAGAAATTATAACAAAGCTTAAAACATCTGAGTATATTCAACACAAGTTGGATAATGAGATACTGCAAGTAAAAGAGTCACAAAAGACCATCATTGGACTTGAAAATGTTATTAAAGACAATATTTTGTCTTTGATTAAAATTTGTTCAAGAATTGAGTCTAAGGTTACCTTCCTCAATCAACCAGATGACAATTATATTTCTTTTATAACTAGGAAGTTGAAAGAATTAAGGATAAAAGTTCAAAACTTGGAAAACTCAACTGGGCACAATGCAGCTCTTTTCCAAGAACAATTGGGAAAAAGTGATAAAGCAAGACTTAAATTGAAAGGAAATATCCAATCAAGTATTAATGAAATATCACTGAAGAATGATTTGCCAAGACAGTCTACACCAATTCTTGACAGAAATGTGCTAAACTTGAATAATGACTTACAAAATACAATTTCAAGTAATGCAGAAGTAGAAACTGCTTGCAATTTTAAAGACATTCCAAGACTAGAGGAATGGTCAAACTTCAGTGGTGAAGGGGAATATAATAATATGGAATTTATGAAAACAATTGATATGTCTAAAGAGGACTTTAACACACCGGATGAATACATAAGTGCCAGATTACACTCATTGTGCACCAAATCAGAAAAGAAATGGTATTACAAAATGAGACAAGGCCATGGTAAACATTCTTGGCCTTGTTAGAAAGAACAAATTATTTTAAAATGGGCAAATGATTCCTGGAGATTTAAAATGAAAACTCTTTTGAAGAAGCCATTTTTAATATTGAGAGGGACAGGCCCATGTCTTGGTTTCTTAAACAAAAGGACAGATTAAATGCCGTTAATCCTGATATGTCTAAAACAATGGTACATAAAAGGATATTAAGAAAGTGTGGTGGTGACCTTGAGCATTCTATAAGAAGAAGATGTATTGAGCCTTGCTCTACAGAAGATTATATTAATGCTAAGGAGGACATCTGCCACAGGGGCTCTTATGAAATTAAGAGTGGCCTGGAACTCAGGAATCAAGAGCTCACTTGGAGGGTTACAAAAGAATAAATGAATAAAAGGATATATTTCTTTAAAAAAGAATAGAAGGTAAAGACAGGTATTCCAAAGGATAAAAGGAAAGGAAGCCAATGGCCAGGATAATAAGAAGCCAAAATCCAAAGAGCCAACCAAATGAATCCTCAATTCACTTCTTAAACCTTCCTGAAAGAACAATGTAATTAGTAAAGGATTTGACCACCAATATCCACTGACAGGAAAAGAAGAAAGGTGCTAATGACTGACTTAAGATTATTAGTATTTGCTTCCAAAAGGTAAAAGGAAATAAGGATAAAAATAATTCCAATATATTAATTAACTGCGGAAAAAAGTCCCCAGGTGATGAAAGGTGGCCAGTATATGTGAAAAAATGAGAGCCTGATCCTGGAATGTGAATCATGTGGCTGTATTGTCTGAATTGGGTCAATAAAGTTCTGGCCATCTTGAGAATTGAAACTGTGTGACTGGATTCCCACAGTGGAATATGAATTGGCTCAATTGGGCCAAGGCCATACAGGATGCTTGATTACTACCTGTATGGACCAATTGAGTTGTGCAAGGAATGCTGAATAATTGATGCCTTGAAAATGATTGAAAATATTGATAACCTCTGAGAATTGCCCTCATAATAGTCCTGATGAGTAAATGACAACCCAACCTCTGCAGGGCCAGGTGGTTGGGGTCCTCCAATGGTCTTCTGGTAGCCGCCAGGGAGTTGCCAGACTGAATAGCTGAAAAGTCCTTCTTTTGAAATGATGATGGACTTGGGACTTGATTTGTAATTATTTAATTGGGTTCTGAAAGTGTCACCATTGGATTGCTGAGCAAAAATGGCACATAATGGTATATTATACCATATATGCACCACTCCTGGTCCTTGAGTACGGAGTGCATTGAAGAAAGGGAAGTCTTCCCCTGAACTGGAGGGGAATCCTTGCTTGCAGCTGATCTTGTGGCCCCTGATGGTTGCCAGAGGCCATGGACTGATTTCTGGCCAACTTGGGTCCTAAGGTGGTGGCTAGAGGGGCCATAGGCCCCTGGAAGACTGAGAAGACCCCCAAGGCCCAAAAACAAGGATAATGGCCCGGGGGTTGGTGAGGTGGGGAATTGGCCAATGGGGACAATGAAGGCAGGATATGGCCAAGAGGCCATAAAAATATTATATGGCCAATTGCCCATTACTTGGGTTCAGGTTGGAATTGCCGCAAAACCCATTGAGGGGGGTGATTATTTGTGGTTGTGACAGTACCCCCCTACCTTGAATGGTAAGCTCCTGAGCACCAAGATAAGGTACAAGCCTGTTGAGGCTGTTGAGACATATTGGACATAGGGATTCCAGAGGTATTGAATCTTTAAAAGAACTTTGAGACTGGTAAAGAGGTTGGCATATGGAATGAGGTTGATTTGGTCTTCTTTTGACATTTGGCTTTGAATTTCTCAAGGATGAGTTGACGTAAATATTGGCATAAAAGTTATAAAAAAGAAATTTGAAAAATATAAAGAGAGAAAGATAACAAAGAAATTTTAAAATAAGAGAAAGAGAAAATAAAGGAAAAAAAAGAGTCTTGAGGGGGATTCCAATATTGACCACAGATATTGACAGTTGATTTGAGATAGCCAAGGACCTGGAAAGACAAGTTTTGATTCCAGGTGCTCACAGAGTGGCCAAGGTGATTTTTTGAAAGATTGTAGACCCCTCATGGAAGTGCAAGCCAGGAGAGGAACTTAATTTTGATAGTTAACACTCCCTCCAGTGCCATAAATTAAAGAAGATTGATGAAAGAATGTATTGAAAGGTAATGAATTGGAAAAAAAGAATTAAGATGAAGAATGGCCCATCGCCCCAAGTGGAAATGGCCATAAATTGGAAATTGATATTGAAAGCCAGGCCAGAAATCTGTGTCCAAATTTGCAAAGTGCTCACATAGTGGCCAAGGTGATGCTTCTAACAGAAAAGAGTAGAATACCACTAAAGGTGTATACCAGGAGTGGGACTTACTCTTGGTAATTCCTCTCCCCACCAAGCACCATAAAAAATCAAGCTCTTGAAGAATTGGGGCCTGGAGTTCCAGGATATAAAGAATGGAAATCATTGACAAGTTCAGGGCAATTCTTGAGGTTTTTGGCTGGTTCCAAAGTGGATCTTTCTAGGTCTTGAGTGAAACCTTTCAATTACACCAGATACCATAATTTTCTTCTCTTGAGCTTTGAATCCAGTATTTGTGAGACTTCCAATTCCCCTTCTTCTGCAATGATGATTGGAGGAGGAGGATCTTGATGCTGATTTGGGATTGTTAATGTCTTGACTGGTTCAAGGAGGGAAATATGGCAGACTGGGTGGATGGATTTCCATTGAGATGGAAGCTTGAGGTGGTAGGCATGAGTACTGACTTTCTTCAGAATTGGAAAGGGACCCAACCATCTTTCATCCAGTGTTTTGGTGTGTCTGGTTGATTTGATGTTCTTGGAAGAAAGCCATACCATGTCACCAGGATTGAAAACAGGTGGACTTGCCCTACTTTTATGTGCATACCTCTTAAACCTGTTTATGGCAACTTCAAGTTCTCTCTTGACATCTTGCTATATTGATTGGATTTTTGTTGATAGCTTTCCAGCAGGAGTATCTTGAGTAATGTGAATTGAGGCAAATTGTGGATCCCTTTCATAAACAGTGAAAAGCGGTGATTGTTTTGTTGAAGAGTGGTCAGAGTTATTGTAAGCAAATTTAGCCAGAGAGAGCCAGGTGTTCCAATCATCTTGATGATAACTGACATACATCCAAAGGTACTGTTCTAGTATCTGATTTAGGCTCCCTGTCTGTCCATCAGTTTTTGGATGGTAAGCAGTTGACAGATCTCTTGAAATCTTGAGCTGCTGACAAAGACTGGTCCAAAAAGAAGAAAAAAAAAGTGAACCTCTATCACTGACAATTATTGAAGGAAGTCCATTCTTTGAAAAGATATTCTTGATGAATAAGTGGGCCAAATCTAATGAAGTGATTGAAGACATTGTTGGAATAAAAACCACCATTTTTGAGAACCTGTCCACTATGACCAAGATTGAATCAAAGGAATTGGACAGTGGCAGTTGAGTGATAAAATCAATTGAAAGGAAAATCCAAGGACCATTTGGAATTGGAAGAGGTTTGATGAATCCAAACTTCTTGTGCTGAATATTCTTGTTTCTTGAACACTGTTGACAGGATGAGACATAATCCTTGATGGATTGAGTCATTCCAGACCAGTGGGAATCCCGCTTGACAAGTTTGAGAGTCTTCTCTTGGCCAGGATATCCAGCTAGAGGAGAGTAATGACCCTTTTGAAGAATACTGAGTTGAATTGTGGGGTCATTTGGGACTACCAGCCAGTCTTTGAATCAGAGAAGTTGGGAAGAGGAATCAAGAGAGTAATCTTGGACAGATTTACCTTTACCCAATTCTTTAAGAATACCTCTGTACTGAGAATCTTTCCATAGAGCCTTCTGAATTGAATCAATCAAATTTGAAAAGGATTCCACCTTGACTGCAAAATACCTTGAAGGTTGGACTTCATCCTGCTTGATGATCTGTTGAAAGCTCATTGGATTCTTGCTGATGAAATTCTCCCCCCTCTCCAGATAAATTTTGTCCCGACATGATAAAGCATCCGGAAGAGTGGCTAGGTGGCCAGGGCCGTAAGCAGTGAAAAGTGAAATTCAGCAAGGAATTCAGCCCAGCAGGCTTGACAGCAAGTAAGAACTTTTGAAGACATGAAGTATTGAAGGGAAGAGTGATTGGTGAGAACTTCAAAAGGTTAAGAAAGGGAAAGAAGAAAAGCCCTCCAGCACTTGAGAGCCCAGACTATTTCAAGGAGTTCCTTGTCATGAATCTCATAGTTGAGCTCTGCTGGAATATGCTTTTGGCTTTCAAATGCAATGGGGTGTTTTCCTGAGTCAGAGACCTGACTCAGTACAGCACTCAATGCATAATTGGATGCATTTGTCTCTACAATGGTGGGTAGAGAAGGATTGGAGTAGTGGTGAAAGCCTCTTTGAGTTGATGAAACTGACTAGGAGGTTCCTCATTGAGGGGAAAACAGGAATATTTCTTGAGGAAACTGGTGAGTGAATTGATTTTTTTTAATAATTCTTGATGAAACGGCGGTAGAAATTGGCAAAGCCAAGGAAAGATTGAAGGGCCTTGAGGTTTTTGGAGGTGGCCAATTGAGAATCGGCTGAACCTTTTCTTGGTCCATCTTAAGGCCTTCAGAAGAAACAACATTACCCAAATATTCCACACTAGAAACATGGAATAGGCACTTGGAGGCCTTAGCAAAAAGGTTATTGGCTCTGAGTATGGAAAGAACAGTGGACACATGAGTGACATGTTCTTCCTCAGATTTGGAAAAGACCATGATGTCATCCAAATAAACCACAACATAAACATCAATAAGATCTTCAAAAATATCATTGACAAGATTTTGAAAGGAGGAAGGAGAATTGGTGATTATAAATGGCATAACCAAGTACTCATAACTGCCATATTTAGTTTTAAAAGCTGTCAAATGCTCATCACCCTCCTTGATTCTGAGAAGGTTATATGCACAATGCAAATCAATCTTGGGGAAGATAGAAGAACCATTGAATACATTGAGAAGCTGATTCATAGGAGGAACAGGATACTTGTTCTTCCCAGTCACAGCATTGAGTTTGCAGTAATCAACACACAAACAGAGGCCACCATCCTTCTTTTTTACAAAGAGGACAGGTGCTCCTGTTGAAGAGGAGCTTGGCCTGATGAAACCTTTCTCTACATTCTCTGAAATGTAGGCCCTGAGTGTATCTGAATCTTGGTTGGATAAAGAATAGATCACTCCCACTGGAGGTAGAAACCTCTCCAGCTCAATATGATGATCACAGGCATGGTGAGGAGGAAGATTTTCTGCTTTCACCTTGGAGAATACATCCAAATATTGGTGATAGACAGAAGGAACAACCTTAAACACGGTTTTTCCTCCTCATCCCACAACTGCTCCAGGGAGTCATGATAAGATGAAGGAGGAAGCTGAATATTCCCAAAGAAGAGATGAAGTGAAGATACAGAATTATCTTCTCCAACATCTTGAATCTCTTTGAAGACTTCATCTCTAGGAGATAGTAATGACGGATGGGAACTAAGGGAAGGAATATGGACAGAAGATGGAAATGATGGTATTCTAGAATCACCAACCAGAGCTGCACATTATTTGGAAGAAGAAACGTCATTACTGAAAGAATTCAAAGGATCAGAATAGTCCTTTCGATAAGCATTGAAGGTGATCAGCCCTTGCATTCAATCAATAGAAGGATTAAACTGATTAAGAAAGTCAAATCCCAATGTGAGGTCTTCTCCCTTGGGAGTATCAATGACTAAAAAATCCCATTCAAAGCTTGGGAATGAAATGAGCTCAACCATATATTTAGTATGGCGAGTCATAAATAAGGAAGGGGCTCAGAGGAGTCCAAAAGAATAGGAGGAATCTTCTCTGGAAGTTCTGACGTAGTCAAGGAATACTTTTGAACAAACTGCTTTGAAATAAATGAGTTGGTAGCACCAGAATCAACGAGAATATTGTAAAAAACATCAGAAAGAGAAGAACAAAAAAAGAATTTAAGAGAATTCTTGAAACCAGTATTCAGAATGCACAATTGTGCTCCAGATGGAAAACAGTGAAGACCATTGAACACAACATGATCTTCACTCAGGCTTTTCCCTGGCTGGAAAAATTGCCTGACATTTGGGTAAGCTTGTTTTGACGCCTTTTGAACCAGGACTCAAGACTATGCTTCCCACCACAATAGGTACATAGACCCTCCTTTATTCTTCTTTCTTTTTCAGAATTCATTAACTTGAAGTCTTTTTTAAGGTGTGGATATGAAACTTTGATTAAAAAATCAAGTACTTTTCCTGTCCTCAAAATTTTGATAAGGTAAAAATCAATTAAAAATAGTAAAAAATATTATTTTTAAGAGAAAACACGCCAATTTTATTGTTTATATCTTTATTAGTATAAACCAATAATATTATAAAGATTGATTGTTTTACCAACAATAAACATTTATTCAAAAATACTCTACAAGAGATATTTAAGGCTACAAAAGAAATTTCTTCAAGAGCAATTTAAATTGGAATTAATTGAGCAAAGAACTGAAAGCAATTAATTAAAGAAAAAATTCTTTAAAAAGAATATTAAAGAGAAAACACACCCAAAAGTGACCAGAGTGAATTTGGAAACAAAGTGACAAAGTTTACAGTGATGAAAGATGCTTGAATTCACTTTTGGGGTGGTTCAGGGGTAAAAATGATTATAAGAGTTACAAACAATGATTATAATGATTTTTTCACGTGGTTAAAAGGTTTAACATGATTTAAAAAGGGTGGTTGGAATCTTTTATTGATTGGTTTAACAATTTTAAACTAATTATAAAAGGAAAAGATTCTAACATGAAGAGAAAAGTGGGGCAAAGAAGACATTCTTTTAGAGCCATCAATTTTCTTACTCCAAAAGTAAAATTTACTCTTGTCAGTCGTGCAAAACAGTCTGACAACAGAAAAGCCAATTATGGCATCATTGAACCCTGATTTAGACCAAAAAGGGCTGGTTTAAGCCATTTTTAGCCATTTTAGAACCCTTAAATCAGCCATTACTATAGCAATACCTGGTCTAGAGCCTTCAAACCACGTCAGAATGTGTGTAAGAGACGTAGAAACCAGTTCAAACTGTTTTTAATATCATGGTTTTATCTTAAGGGTAGTTTTACCCTCTTGGCAACAGCTAAAACTACCCCAGTTGGTATCAAAACCTCATCATCAATTGAGTCCACAGACCCTGTAACTCAATTCCACGCCAAAAGTGATGAACTTCTGCGTGAATTTTGACACCACAAGCCTGTCAGCAAGGATTTTGGGGGTCTAGCTCCCCCTTAGAGCTGGAGTTCCTTTTCCCCCCCAAATTTAATCTTTCCAATTTATTTTTCCTTTAATTCCTCATCATGTATTATACTTATAATTTACATATGTAATTCAATTGAATTGTACAGTACAATACAGTAATAATTGATACCTCATATGTAAATCAAAGTTCACTTATGTAATACACACGCACATTTTGACATTTCAATTGAATTCAATTGAAAATACTTCAATTCCTCATAACTTCTAAAATAAACACAGCACCTCAATCTTAACACAAAAATTGATGGTTAAAACCACATGTGGTGTGAATTAAATTAAAGTTTTGAGGATTTTCAACTTTTGTATTGAAAATACTAAAAACTTAATTTAAGCTTATTTAGAGTTGAGCTACAAGAATTTCACTCAGAGGTGACCCCACCTGATTTTTTATGAGGAATCCAATGGTGAAATAATTTTCATATGTTTATTTATTGGATAAAAAGTTATAATAATTTTTTATTTAACTTTTTTCCAAATTTATTGATTTTTTTACAATTTTGTTAAAATTTCATTTTTACTTAATTTTTTCAAGTATAAATGTAATTTTAAAATTCCAAAATTGAATGTAATTTTATTTTTAAATTTCAATTAATTTTCTTTATTTTGAATATAATTTTATATTTATATCTTTATTTTTATTTTGATAATATAAATAAATTTATGTTATTTATATTAATATGTTAATTTTGTATTTGTGGTCTTTTGGGTATATGAAATTACCTCTAAGGCTCACATTCCCTCCCCCTAAAAAGGAATATTACTTTGTAATATTGGTGTTTCTAGTGTGTGTGAATCTCCTGAGGAGTTTGGTAGCTTCTGGTATATCTTTTGCTTCTAACCATTAATCTTCACAAGCTGGGTCACTGTACCTAACAAGGTATTCCCTTACTTTCTTGGTTCTTAATTTCCTTTCTTTAAGAACTTTGGTAATTTTCTTAGTACCAGATGTCTCAATAGGAGGTATAACTTGGGGAATCTTATTCCTCAAGGGAAATTTCTCAGCATCACTAGATTTATATGGCTTTATCAAGCTCACTGGAAATGTAGGATGCTTATTGCTAAGTTCTTCAGATAACTTTACTTCAACAGCATTTTCTCCATGGAGGGCCTTAATCACAAAAGGTCCTGCAAAGGAGTCATTCAACTCTCTACATCCTTTGATGTTATCGAAGTTAGTGGTGGATACAAGAACTAGGTCCCCCACTTTGAAATATGGAGTTGCATGTGATTTATCCCATTTGTCTTTAGCATATGCAAAGGAGTCCTCCATGCACCTTACTGCATGCTTTCTAGCTTTTCCTAGCATTCCTTTGAAGCTAGCAGCTGTGGGATGTATTTCAATTAAGTCTTTCCTCAAGGAATCTTGGGGTAACTTGGGGTCCCATCATTTCTCTAGAATAGCAGGAGTCTGATTGATACTGGCATGGATTGATGTTTTATATGCTAATTCCAGTGCTGGCAACAGAGTACACCAATAATGGGTAAATCCATCACAATCTTTGAGTTCAAGGCCATATGCACAAAATCTTCTCACTATGTCCTCTAAGGTTTGGATCATCCTTTCAGCCAGGCCATCAGTTTGTGGGTGGTAGGCTGTAGAGAAATACAGTTTAGTGCCAAATAATTGGTGAAGATTTGTCCATAGTGCTGAAGTGAATTTGGGATCCCTATCACTAATGATATTTGTAAATATCCCAGTCCATGACACTACTCTATTCCATATCAGAAGAGCTGTATCCATGGCTGTATCATCCTTGTAACATGGTAAAAAGATTGGAGTTTTACTGAATCTGTCCACAATTACTAGGCAAGCATTATAGCTTCTATCACCTCCTGGTGGTAGGCCAGTTACCCAATCCATATGGACAGTTTCCCAGGGTCTGCTTGGTTCTTGGATTTTTATCATATTTCCAAGTCTCTTGCCAGTGAATTTATTTTCCTTTTGGCATCTGTCACAGGTTTTGCAATAATCTGCAACATCTTTCTGCCACATTGGCCACCATATGCAGGTCTTTACTTTCTCTCTTTTTCTGTCTTCAGACAGATGTCCTGAAAAGGGGCTATCATGGCATTCTTTCAGTACAAGATTGATTAATGACCTGTCTACAACTGTCATGACACATGTGTGCTTGGTTCTGTGGTAAATTATACCATCCAGTAGGTGAAATCTTCCTTCATCATAAGATTTTCTCCATACTTCATCAAAGGCATGTATTAGAGAGTTGTCTTTACAGTCTTTGTTAAGTAATTGGCATAAAATGCTACAATTCTTATCTTGAGTGTAACTACGTCTGACTTCCTCAAAGAAGGTGGTGTTCAAGTCTGTAACACTTATTCCTTCTATTGGAATCTGTGGTGAAGCTTCTTCTGGCACATAAGCAGGATTATCAATATTATTTGGTAATGGCCATCTGCTTAGTCCATCTGCATTCTTATGAATGTTCCTATCCTTATGAACAATAGTCATATTTTCTCTGTATTTTTGTATGGCTATTTGCCATCTAAGCATATGTCTGTTGGGTGTTTTCATGTTTAAAAGTGATTTGACAGCTGTACAATCTGTTATCACCTCAAAAACACATCCCTCTAAGAAGTAGTTTAATTTCTCCAAGGCCCAGACAAGACATAGACATTCCATTTGACTTGCTCCATATCTGGCTTCAGTTGGTTTGATTTGCCTGGATATGAAACATATGGGTCCTTCTACAGTTTAATCATTTATGATCTGAACTTGGTGAAGTGCAGCACCCAGTCCATCCCCTGATGCATCAATATACAGTTTGAAAGGTAATTTAAAGTCTGGCATCAGTAAGAGTGGAGCAGTGGTCAAGGCTTTTCTTAGAGACTCAAAAGCTTGGACTCTGTAAACAGTCATTTCAAATACTGTGTCTTTGTCACACAATTTATAAAGTGGTCTTGCTATGGATGCAAAATCTTTAATGTGTTGCCTGTAATATCCTGCAAAACCTAAGAATGACTGAATTTCCTTCTTATTCTGAGGCATGGGTTTTAGAAATACTGCTGCAACTTTGTTTTTGTCAATTCCAAGGGAAAAACCAGATACAACATGTCCTAGTGCTTTAAGTTCTTTAAATCCAAAATGACATTTCTTCAAGGAGATTTTCATGTTTACTGATTGAATTTTTGTCAAAACTCTGAGCAATCTGTAAATGTGCTCCTCCCAAGTCTTGGAACAGACAATAATGTCATCAATGTAAATGATTAACCATCCCTCTGAGAGTTCTTCAGGGAAGATTTCATTCATCATTCTTTGGAAGTGTGAAGGTGCATTTTTGATACCAAAGGGCATCCTCAAGTATTCATACACTCCACAATGAACAATAATCCTCAAGTATCTTCTTGCTCTTGGTGTCACCACATTTTGATGGAATCCTTTGAGGGCATCCATAGTGGTTATATACACTGCTTGAGATATTTGAGTAAGGGAAATTTGGATTTTTGGTATTGGGTATCTGTCTGGAACAGTGTAAGTGTTCAGAGCTCTAAAGTTCCCAACCATTCTGGATTTTCCATTATGCCATGCCACTATGACTGGTGTAGTTATTTCTACTTCTTCATTGTGGCCTACTTTTCTTATTACACCAAGGTCCAGAAGTTCTTTGATATGAATTTCTAGAGCTTCTCTTGATTTTGGACTTGCTGGATAGGCAGGTCTCCTTAAGAGTGGTGGATAAGATCTCTCAATGTTAAGAATGATGTCAACTTCATGGCCAATAATTGCTCCTAGAGGTTCTTTGTCTGAAGCAAATGCTCCTCTGTCGTCATACAAAAGGGAAGAAAGTTCATTCTCTTGTTTATCAGTCAGATGAAGGCTTATTTCAGCCTCATTTGACTGTTCAGACTTGAATTTCTCTAACTCTAAGTTGACTTGTGATACTTTGTTTACTGTAATTTGTCTTTTAAATGGTAAAAAAGCAAATTTTTGGCACTTATTGTCTCCAATAGTAAAGTATCTGTCTTTGTTATTATGTAAATATATCCCATACATGATTAAATAGTCATTTCCCAATATAAAATGGGTACTAGAGCAATTTTCCATAACAACAAATTCAACTGTGATTCTTAAATTCCCATTTATGTGTGGGAATATGAAATTGGTCCCAAAGATTCCTACTGCTTTCATTGGGTTACTTGCACTGTTGAATTTTATGCCATCAATTAAAATTTGGTACACAAGTCTTAAGAAAAGATTTTCCAACACAAGAGCAGAAGGCTCCTGGGTCAAGCAAAGGTTTGGTAGGATTGTTATCAATCACCACTTCTGTTATACAGGAGTTACCAGCTGTATAACCTTTTCCCCTGTTTGGTTTTGTTTTCATAAGTTGTGCATCTTGAGCTTTTGATAAATCAAGGTGACCATTGCTCAATTGTGGCAAGTGGGAATAAGATTCCATGATGTCAAAAGTGGAATTGATATTTTCTTTATCTTTTGAAGATTCAGAAAATATTGATGACTTATCATCTGAATTGTCTTCAATTATGTCATCTTTTTCAACATCACATTCCTTTTCAATATTAATTTCATTGATTTTTCCCTTCTTTGAACATGTATTGGCTAAATGGGTGGTGCTTTGGCAAATATGGCACTTTCTGACTGTATCTGCAGATTTATACTTAATATTATTAGAATTTTCTTTGGTGTTTTTGTCCACAGAATCTTTACAAGGTGTATTAAACCTTGTTTTGAGATTCACCCTACTAGAACCAATTTCGGTTATGGTGGTTACTTCCTCTAGTATATTGATAATATCTTCTGCTGAAGATTGTTCAGTAGTCTTGCTTTTGACAGCATGCTCTAAGTCACCTCCACATTGTCTCAGAATCTTTCTATGGATCATAAATTCTGACATGTCTGGATATAATGCTGTTAATCTGTCTTTTTGTTGGCAAAACCATGGTAAAGCTTTGTCTTTATCAGCATTAAATTTGGCAGATTCAAAGGCTGTTTCAGGTTTAAGCCTCCAAGCATCATTTGCCCATTTGTTAATGATTTGGGTTTTTCACCAAGTCCAACTCTGGTGTCCATGTGCTTGTCTTATTTTAATGTACCATCTGTGAGCTGATCTGGTAAACAAGGTGTTAAATCTGGCTGTTACCAATATGTCTGGTAATTCAAAATCTTCTATGATCATGTCAATACCTCTAATAAATTCCATATGGTCATACTCTCCTTCACCACTGAAGTGAGGCCATTATTTAAGTTTTAGAACTTCTTTCAAAGGTGCTTGGCCATTGATGGTTCCAAGTTATGAAAAGGAGTGGATAATTCATTTTTTAACTGTGAACTATCAGGATCCAATACTTGTGGATTTGGAAGTCTTGTGCCCTCATTTTGATTCAGAGGTGTAGACATTCTTGGTAAAGTGTTCAGTATTTGTTCAATATCATTCATTTTACTGTTGCTACACCTTTGGGAATTTCTGTATTCATGTTGGAAGCCTTGTATTAAGTTTATTAATTCAATTTTATACATGTCTTCTTTATGTGTCAGTTTTTGCCATAACTCTGTCTGTCTTGTATTATCAGCAGTGACTTGATTCAATTTCATTGATAATTTTGATACTTCTTCTTGTGAAGCACAAAACACTTTTTCAAGGCAATGGTATATGTCTTTACTTCAGTAAATGAATTTGAAGTGTCATCAAGGACTTTCTTGTTATCTGTTTTGATAATATTTCTGGCTTGTTTAATTCTTGTTTCAATTATGTCATCAATATTGAATTTAGAATATTTATCTGTTAATTCTTTAATAATGGCAGATTGTTCATATATTTTATTGCCAAAAGAATTATCATTATTAGAAATTTCAATTGTTTTTAAAACTTTTTCAAAACACATAAGTTTTTCATTAATTT
This sequence comes from Austropuccinia psidii, assembly GCA_023105745.1. Taxonomy (NCBI): domain Eukaryota; kingdom Fungi; phylum Basidiomycota; class Pucciniomycetes; order Pucciniales; family Sphaerophragmiaceae; genus Austropuccinia; species Austropuccinia psidii. The sequence continues at coordinate 29,545,386 of JALGQZ010000013.1, read as the reverse complement.
GGCACAGACTCAGGTTGTTTGTTTTAATGTTGTTACAAATGGTTTCATTTTTATCAGAAATATGTTTTTTCACGTCATTTATAGCATCATACAATTCTGGGATGGAATCAAATATATCAGAAATCATTTCTGGAATCTTAATCTGGCTTCCTCCTTCCTCTGTAATTCCATCATGGTTCTGGCCATCTGAAATACATTTTCCATGGCATCCTTCTAAATCTTTGAAATTCTGTATCCTTGGCTGTAAGGCTTTGGGGCTGGTGCCTTCCCTTTTCCCTTGTTTGGAGTTTGTGGCTGCTTTTTCACGTTAGAATTTCTGCTGCTGGCCACTGGGGCTGTTTTTGGCACTTGCTTTGGTTGTGGAGGGTTGCTTTCCCTCCATTCTAGTGTCAAAAGCATCATGTTTTTCTTCTCCATCAATGGATGCCATCCATTGAGCAATTTGCAAGTGTTGGGATGTCCCAGGAATTCTCTCACAGTTAGGTAAGAATTCATGCAATTCTTCCACAGGTCTGCAAGGATATGGTACTCCTTGAATTGAAGTGCATTGTTGTATGCACTGTGGCTGGCTTTGTATATGTCCACAGAGGCTTGTTGTGGTGGTGTCAGCTCTTTTTGAAGGTAAAATGGTATTATCGGCTTCAGAATGACCCATTTTAGTTGTTTGGAAGTCATCAACTGACCCTTTTCCTTCTGTACCTGATTGGCCTCTGCCATAATCACGTCTATTACATTTCTGGGAGATGCTTGAGAGGTTATAGCTGGCTCCTGACCTGGTTGAAGGCATAATTATGGTTAAAAACACTTAAAATAGTATTTTTACGTCAAAAAACTTACTATTGGCCAAACTCTTAGCTTTCTGAAGAGTATTACTTATGTCCAAGTTGATCAATTCAGAAGATATTGGTTCAGGTTGGTTATTTTGAGTCACAATAAAAGTACTATTATGGTCTGAATTAATAGTGCTGGTGACTGTTGAGGCTGTTTCAATGTTTTCTTGTCTTACCATGTTGTCAGACACTAAAATTAATGAAAAAACCAATTAAGTAAAAAAAGGGATATTTCAAAAAAGAAATAAAAATATAAGCCTCACTTATAATATGCAAAAAAATTATTTTATATTGATTTTTTGAATTATAAGTATTTTTTATATGTTTTTAAATTTTTAAATATAAGAAAAAAGATTTCAAAAGAGTAAAAAAAATATGTCACAGGTAAAATATCACGGCTGGGCCCCCAAATGTAAGGTGTGGATATGAAACTTTGATTAAAAAATCAAGTACTTTTCCTGTCCTCAAAATCTTTATAAGGTAAAAATCAATTAAAAATGATAAGAAATATTATTTTTAAGAGAAAACACGCCAATTTTATTGTTTATAACTTTATTAGTATAAAAAAATAATATTATAAAGATTTATTGTTTTACCAACAATAAAAATTTATCCAAAAATACTCTACAAGAGATATTTAAGGCTACAAAAGAAATTTCTTCAAGAGCAATTTCAATTGGAATTAATTGAGCAAAGAACTGCAAGAAATGAATTAAAGAAGAAAGTCTTTAAAAAGAATATTAAAGAGAAAACACACCCAAAAGTGACCAGAGTGAATTTGGAAACAAAGTGACAAAGTTTACAGTGATGAAAGATGCTTTAATTCACTTTTGGGGTGGTTCAGGGGTAAAAAGGATTATAAGAGTTACAAACAATGATTATAATGATTTTTTCACGTGGTTAAAAGTTTTAAAATGATATAACAAAGGTGGTTGGAATCTCTTATTGATTGGTTTAACAATGTTTAAGCTAATTATAAAAGGAAAAGATTCTGACATGAAGAGAAAAGTGGGGTAAAGAAGACATTCTTTTAGAGCCATCAATTTTCTTACTCCAAAAGTAAAATTTACTCTTGTCAGTCGTGCAAAACAGTCTGACAACATAAAAGCCAATTATGGCATCATTGAACCCTGATTTAGACCAAAAAGGGCTGGTTTAAGCCATTGAGAGCCATTTTTAGCCATTTTAGACCCTTAAATCAGCCATTACTATAGCAATACCTGGTCTAGAGCCTTCAAAACACGTCAGAATGTGTGTAAGAGATGTAGAAACCGGCTAAAACTGTTTTTACTATGATGGTTTTATCTTAAGGGTAGTTTTACCCTCTTGGAAACAGCTAAAACTACCCCAGTTGGTATCCAAACCTCATCATCAATTGAGTCCACAGACCCTGTAACTCAATTCCAGGCCAAAAGTGAGGAAGGTTTGCGTGAATTTTGACACCACATGCCTGTCAGCAAGGATTTTGGGGGTCTAGCTCCCCCTTAGAGCTGGAGTTCCTTTTCCCCCCCAACTTTAATCTTTCCAATTTATTTTTCCTTTAATTCCTCATCATGTATTATACTTATAATTTACATATGTAATTCAATTGAATTGTACAGTACAATACAGTAATAATTGATACCTCATATGTAAATCAAAGTTCACTTATGTAATACACGCGCACATTTTGACATTTCAGTTGAATTCAATTGAAAATACTTCAATTCCTCATAACTTCTAAGCTAAACACAACACCTCAATTTTAACACAAAAATTGATGGTTAACACCACATGTGGTGTGAATTAAATTAAAGTTTTTAGGATTTTCAACTTTTGTATTGAAAATACTAAAAACTTAATTTAAGCTTATTTAGAGTTGAGTTACAAGAATTTCACTCAGAGGTGACCCCACCTGATTTTATATTCGGAATCCAATGGTTAAATAATTTTTATATGTTTATTTATTGGATAAAAAGTTATAATAATTTTTATTTAACTTTTTTCCAAATTTATTTATTTTTTTACAATTTTGTTAAAATTTTGTTTTTACTTAATTTTTTCAAGTATAAATGTAATTTTATAATTCCAAAATTTAATGTAATTTTATTTTTCAATTGTAATTAATTTTTTTTTATTTTGAATATGATTTATATTTATATTGTGATTTTGATTTTAATAATATAAATAAATTTATTTTATTTATATTAATATGTTAATTTTGTAGTTGTGGTCTTTTGGGTATATGAAATTACCTATAAGGCTCACATCTTTATTCAGCAAAGAAGAATGGGGCTTGTCCCTTGTCTGAAAATTCTTCTTCTTCTTATTGATCGAGCTTGAAGAATTGTGAGGATGAAAAGAAATTGACTTTGAGGCTTCAGGCTTCTTCTCTTTTTTCCTCTCATGGTACGTGGTATCAAGCTCCAGGGTAACATCCATTAAGTCTTGAAGAGAGTGAATTCTTGAAGGATGGGAGGCCAACTTATCCAAAGTCCTGGATGGCAATCCCTTCCTGAAATAATGACTGAGAGCCCTTTCACCCCAATCTCCAATTCTTGAGACCAAACTTCTGAAATAGGCTATGTACAAGGAAACATGGCCACCTTCTTTCATCCTTAGAGAATCCAATTCTGCTTCAGCATTTCTGACTTCATTTGATCCCAAAATAAAGTAAAGAGTTGATATTCAAACAAGTTCCAAGAATTGAGAAGGTAATTTGAGTCTTGATTGGTGAGATTGGACAGATAAGGCTCAATCCACTTTGCAGCCCTGCCAATGAGAAATGAGGTGGCATAGAGAACCTTCTTCCTGTCTTGAGAGAATTTTGCCATATCATTATGAAAGATGAACTGGCAAGACTGAATGAAGCTTCTGACTTTGAAGGGCTGAGTTCCATTGTAAGGTTTGACTATGAAACAATAAGTAAAAATTACTAATATTTTACTTATTGTACTATGAATGTCCTTATAATTGAAATAAATAAGATAAAAATAACTATAATAATAAAGAATTATTATAACTATGATGTAAAAATGATTATATTATTAATAAAATATAATAATATAATTTATATTATAAAATATAATATAATAAAATAAATATATTAATATAAAATAATTAATATATTTAAAGGCACTTTATTATTGTTACAAACAAATAATAAAGGCGTAAAAAATTGTTTTTTATTAATAAAAAACATTTAATAACAATAATATTACCAATATTAAAGTTATAAATTAATATAAATACTATTTATATTAATTAAAGAATTTATTAAAATAATAATAAAGAGAAAATTATTATAATAAGAGAAAATAACCTACTTTTAACACTTAATATAATAATTTTGAAATATTTTACGCCAAAAATTATAAATACAACCTTTTCAAATTGTATTTACAATAAAAAATAAATAAAACTACTAATATTCTTGATTTTTACGTGGAAATGAGTTTTTTATAGAGATTTTTAGCAAAAACAATTAAATAAATGATTTCATCACGTCAAAATAGATTATTACAGCAAGGTGGTCTTTTGTCTTTAATAATATAATGGTTTTATATATAAAGAATAAAGAAATTACCTTTGATTTAATTGATTTAATGTTTTTGATGCATCTGAGGGGAAAATAGAGTAAAAAGAGCTCTATTTATAGTAAATACCTCCCTCCTAGAGTCCAAAAGGCTTCTAGTAGACGTGTACTGATCATATCCACTGGAATTGATCAATATTTTAAGGTTTGGGGATGATTACATCATGATCAAACCATATTGCATCATTATTACACCATTATTTAGAGTTATCACTATAACTCTAAAGTTGATGACATCAGAGGCTTGGCAGAACCCCAAATTTCGTGGATTTTATTAGTTTTAATCATAAACTAATAGTATTAACCAATTTTATCACTCATATGACTGTTAAACTTAATTTAAGTTTACAGTAGGTGATCATAACTGCTTAATTTAAGCTCAAACTTTTATCTTTAATAACTTTTAAGTTTTACACGCTACAGAAATTCGGAGAGTGAATTCTGATAGCCTGACATAGCCTCATTATGCTTGCAAGAGCCTTTCATTACATCATCAAAACTCTAATTTTGATGATTTTTCTTGTAACTCATCTTTTCTGTCAAAATTCAATATTTTGAACTTCAAATCATGATTTCAGGGGGTTATACCCTGAATTTAATAATAAAAATTACGTCATTCTTCACAAATAAGCTAGTAAAATCCAACTGTGAGCTTTATTTTAAGTTTGGACCACTTTCACAACAAAGTGGTCAACAGCTCTGTTGATTTTTATCAATATTTCATCATAGGTTTTAACCTTGTTTATAAATTGTAAAATAAAGTTCATATCTGTGTTCCTACAGTAATTAAGTGGTAACTCTATTTTTGGTTCATCACTCTATCTTGTATAGTTTAAGAGATATTAGCTATGATCCTTGAATATATGCATTGACCAAAAAAGTGCATATATTCAGGTTAATTCCTTAAGTATTAACTTTGGAAATTAGCTGATTAATTGTTTTATGTGTGGAATTTCATGGGGAATCCAATGGTACAATTTATTTCACATGTTGTTCCATTGATTCTTGAAATAAATAGGGATTTATGGTTTTTATGAGGTATTATTCCTTATAACTCATTAAATATTGACTTTACAGATATGCCATAAAAATGGTATATGTGTATTTTACCATGGGGAATCCAATAGTATAATTTATTTCACATTTTGATTCATTGGTTTTCAAGTTAAACCAATTTTTGTACCAATTTATGGTATTTTTGTATTTTTGAAGTAATTATTTTTGATGTATAATTATTCTAAGTAATTTTAGTATAATTATTCTGAGTCTTTCTTGTGACCTTATTGGGTATGTGGTCATATCTCAAAGGCTCACACTCCCTACCACCAAAAAAGATTGTACCAAAATCTGATATGTGTAATTAGGGTATCATCCACTGTCCTACCTCTTCAATAGACTTTGTTAGTCTTGAAGCTCAATAATGCTTAGCTTTTCTACTTTTCAGGCTTTCTTTCATGTCTAAACCTTCTTAGTAGTTTATCAGCATTTGTTATATCTTTCTCAAGTAGCCATTCATCTTCTTGAGTTGAATTTCTATACCTTACAAGGTATTCCCTTTCTTTTTTGTTTCTTGTCCTTCTTTCTTTGAGGACTTTTACTATTTTCTTTTCCTCTCCTTCTTCCAAGGGGGGAATTTCAAGTGGGGGTTTATTTCTTAGTGGAAATAACTCCTTGTCACTTGAGCTGTAAGGTTTTATTAGACTTACAGGGAAAGTTGGGTGCTTGTTCGTTAGTTCACCTGTGAGTTCCAATTGCACAGCATTGGGTCCATGAAGTGCTTTTATCATAAATGGTCCTGCAAAGGAATCTTTCAATTTCTTTGGGCCTTTTATGTTATTGAAATTGAGGGTTGATACTAGAACCAAGTCTCCTATTTTGAAATCAGGTGGCTTGTGAATTTTATCCCATCTTTCTTTTGCATATTTGAAAGAATCTTGCATACATCTGTTTGCATGGTGTCTTGCTTTGTCAAGCATTATATTAAAGCTGCTTGCTGTTGGATGTATATCCACTAAGTCCTTTTTGAGGGTGTCATAAGGAAGTCTTGGATTCCAACCTTTTTCTAGCATTGCTGGTGTTTTTCCAGTAGAAGAGTGGATTGATGTTTTATATGCCAGTTCTAGTGCTGGTATTAGTGTACACCAATCATGGTCAAAACCATCAGAATCTTTGAATTCTAGCCTATAAGCACAGAATCTTCTGATCATGTCTTCTAAGGTCTGTATCATTCTTTCTGCTAAACCCTCAGTTTGAGGATGATAAGCTGTTGAGAATGATAACTTTGTCCCAAACAAGTTATGGAGATTTGTCCATAATGCTGAAGTGAACTTTGGGTCTCTGTCACTTATAATATTTTGGAATAAGCCTGTGTGGCTGATGACTTTATTCCATATCATTATGGCTGTATCCATAGCTGTGTCTTCTTTGTGACATGGTAGGAACATAGGAGTTTTACTGTATCTGTCAACTAACACTAGGCATGCATTAAAACTCCTGTCTCCTCCTGGAGGTAATGCTGTTACCCAATCCATATGAACTATTTCCCAAGGGGATTTCGGTTCTTGGATTTGGATCATCATTCCAAATTTCTTTCCTGTTGCTCTGTTGGCTTTTTGGCATCTGTCACAGGTTTGGCAGTACTCTGAAACATCTTTCTTCCAATTTGGCCACCAAGAGCAGGTTTTCACCCTCTAGTGTCCTATCTTCTGAGAGATGTCCAGATGCAACACTATCATGACACTCATGTAAAATAGTGTTTATTAGTGTTCTATCTGTTAAGGTCATAACACATGTGTGTTTTGTTCTATGGTAGAGGATTCCATCAAGGAGGTGGAATCTTCCTTCATCATATGCCTTTTTCCATGTTTCATCTAGTTTTGATGAAAGTGATGGGTCTTTGCAGTCTTTCATTAGAAGTTGGCTCAAGATATGGCAATTTTTGTCTATCTTATAGCTTTCTTTAACTTGGTTAAAGAATTCTGTTCCAATATCTGTAACACATATTCCTTCTATATGGTGTTCTTCTTGTGGTACCCATGCTGGATTGTCAGGGGTATTTGCTAGAGCCCATCTGCTAAGACCATCTGCATTTTTATGGATATTACCAGATTTATGAACAATAGTCATATTTCCTCTGTATTTGTGGATAGCAATTTGCCATCTCAGCATATGTTCATTTGGAGTCTTCATATTTAATAGTGATTTCACAGCATTACAGTCTGTTATTACATCAAATACTGTGCCATCCAAATAATAATGCAGTTTTTCTAAAGCCCACACTAAGCATAAGCATTCCATTTGGCTGGCTCCATACCTTGCTTCTGTTGGCTTTATCTGCCTTGAAATGAAACAACTTGGTCCTTCCACTGGTTTATCATTGATAATTTGTGTCTGGTGAAGTGCAGCACCTAGTCCTTGTCCACAAGCATCAATGTATAGTTTGAAGGGTAGTTTCCAATCTGGCATTAGAAGAAATGGGGCATTTGTTAGTGAATTTTTCAATTCTTCATATGCCTTGACCCTTTCTTCAGTAATTTCATAGACTGTTTGTTGGTCACATAGTTTATACAAGGATTTAGCAATTTTTGCAAAGTCCTTTATATGCTGTCTATAGTAACCAGCAAATCCTAGAAATGATTGCATTTATTTTTTGGTTTGAGGCATTGGTTTAAAGTGCTTTTAATTCACTATATGCAAAATGACACTTTTTCAAAGAAATTTTCATATTCACTTGGACTATTTTCTGTAGTACTCTTTCTAGTCTTGTAAGGTGATTTTCCCAAGTTTCTGAGCAGACTATAATATCATCAATATAGATAATTAACCATCCTTCTGATAATTCTTCAGGGAATATGGTATTCATCATTCTTTGATAATGGGAAGGTGCATTTTTTATCCCAAATGGCATTCTTAAGTATTCAAAAATTCCACAATGGACTATTATTCTTAGTAGTTTCTTGGAATTGTCTGTTAAGACATTTTGATGAAAACACTTAAGAGCATCCACAGCTGTGATGAACTTAGCTTGTGACAATTGGGTCAATGTCTCAAGGATTCTAGGTATTGGATATCTATCTGGAATGGTATAGGTGTTCAGGGCTCTGAAGTCTCCTACCATCCTTGATTTTCCATTATGCCAAGTTATAATGACAGGTGTAGTAACTTCTACCTGTTCATTATGTCCAACTTTTCTTAATACTCCAAGGTCCATTAATTGTTTAATGTGCACTTCTAAGGCTTCTCTAGCCCTTGGACTAGCTGGGTAAGCTGGTCTCCTTAGTAAGGGTGGGTAAGGCTTTTCCACATTAAGAATTATGTCTACTTCATGCCCAATTATAGCACCTAGTGGCTCTTTGTCAGTTACAAAGGCATTTTTGTACTTAAATAAGAGGTCAATTAATTTTTCTTTCATTCTATCTGTTAATTCTTGATTGAATTCTGCCTCTTTAAGTTGTTCAGATATAAAAAGATCCTTTTCTGGCATCTTTTCTTCATTCTTAATAACTGTAATTTGTTTTTTGTTATTTAAGAAGCCAAACTTCTGTCTCTTATTGTCTCCTATAGTAAAATATCTATCCTTCTGGTTAGAGATATCTATACCATAGATTGATAAGTAGTCATTTCCCAGGATAAAGTGCTTACTGGTACAGTTGTCCATTACCACAAATTCCACTTTAATTCTGACACATTGTGAAGGGTGAGGAAAAATTAGTGTTAAATCAATTATTCCAAGGGGCTTCATGCTCTCACTTGCACTACTGAATTTTACACCTTGTATTGTTATAAGTTTTTCTTGCCAGTCTGGGACAATGGTTTTTAAATAACTTTTGCCAACACAGGTGCAATATTCTCCTGTATCTAAGTTAACTTTTCCTTCTTGGTTATCAACCATAACAATACTTCTACTTGATTTTCCAGCTGTATATCCCATTCCTCTTGCAGGTTTGGTTCTATACATTTTGGCATCTTGCACATTTGTCAGGTTTGTGTCAGATGTTCCAACTTGTGGTAAATTTGAGTTGACATCTAGTACTTCATAAATTATATCAATGTTATTAATTTCTGCATTAATTATATTGATTTCATCACTTTCAGAAGTTTCTGATTCTTCTGTTTCTTTTTCAGAGTCAGATTCCTCCTCTTTGTCATTGTGGTTTTCTGTTTCTACAATTTCATTGATTTTTGCCTTTTTTAGGCAATTATTGGCTAAGTGTCCAATACCTCCACATTTATGGCATTTCCTTTGCTCATTATTATTGTATGTACTGGGTTTGAAGGATTCTTTTGGTTTATCTTTTTTGATAAATGGTTTACTTGGGCTTTTAATGTCCAATTTCTTCCAAGTCCTGCCAATTTTTGTTCTTGTCACTATGTCTTCTAGTGCATTAATGTACTCTTCTGTGGAGCATGGTTCTATACACCTGCTTCTTAGGGCATGTTCTAGCTCTCCTCCACATTTCTTGAGTATTTTCATATGCACCATTTTTTGTGACATTTCTGGGTACAATGCATTAAGTCTTTCAACTTGTTTCAGGAACCAAGTTAAAGGTTTGTCTTTCTCTGGGTCAAAGAAAGAATTTTCAAATGCATTTTCTATCTTATACCTCCAGGCATCATTTGCCCACTTGGTGATTATTTCTTGTTTCCACCAAGACCAGGTATTTTTACCATTTGTTTGTCTTATGCCATAATACCATCTTTTTTCAGATTTCTCCAACAATGAATGTAAGCTTGCAGTGATTAATTCATCTGGTATGGCATAGTCTTCTTGTAACATGTCAATTGTTTTAATAAATGACATGTGGTCATATTCACATTCTCCTGTGAATGTTGGCCATTCTTTCAGCTGAGGTGCTTCCTTCATTAAGACTTGGTTATTTTCTTGGTGACTCAAGTCTGTTATGAAAAGATTTGTAAATTCCTTTTTTGTTTTAACAGGGCTTCTTATATGAGAAAATGGAGTTGATAACTTTGGCATATTTAAATTAGCCTCATTCATTTTATCCATTTTTTCAGTAATAAGCCTTATTTCACTTTGAATATCATCTTTTAGATGCATTCTTGCTTCATCACTTTTTTCCACATGGTCCAGAAGTAATTTTTGGTGTGATGAAGTCTTTTCTTCAAATTTTTCTACAGAAATACTTAATTTGTTTAATTTTTCTGTAAGATTGTCAATACTCACATCATAATTGATTGTCAAAGTTTTTTCTTTGATATCACTTATGTATTTTTACAACTCTTGTTGTCCTTGTATTAATTTCTGAGTATTGTCAATTAATACTTTTGGTTTATTATTTTCAATCATAAATTTTATGTTATCAATTTCTTTCTTATTTTGTACAACAAGTTTGGTTAAAGAAGATAAGCTATTATTTATTTCTTGGAAAGATAATAAACTATTTTTAATGTCTTTAAGAGGTAAAATACTATTTTTAAGCTCTGTTAAAGTATTTACAACATCAGGAGACAAGGTTATTTCTTTGGGAAATGGGGTTGTCTCATTCTTTGTTCCTCTTTGTCTTTGAATTCCATCAAAGTTCTGGCCATGTTGAAAACATTGTCCATGGCATCCTTTTGGATTTTTGGGATCCTGTAGCTTGGGGAATATGGTTTCCTCCAATTCTTTTTCTTGTTCTTCTTCCCTTCTTGGGGAAGTGGGTTGGCTTGGGGCTTGCTGGTAGAAGCTACTGGGGCTTCTTCCTTGGTTGCCTCCCTCTTTTTGGCGTGGTAATCCTTGATTTTTTTTGATTTGAGGTTTGGATGACAGTTGATTCCATCCATTGGAGTATTTCACTATCTCCTCCTCTTTGAGAAACTTTTTCAGGATGTGCCAGGAGTTCATCGCTCCTTGGTGTATTTGAGGCAGCATTTCCCAATCTTTGTCCTTGTACACTGTGTAATACTGCTTGTACTTGCTCATGTAGATGTCTATTTGAGCCCTCTGAATGTGATTTGTACCTATTTGAGTTACTCATACTTAGCTCCAATTCAGGTTCAGATATCATGGGCATTTCTGGGACTTGCCTTTCGGATAAGGCACTTCCTTGTGTGGATTCTGTTCCACTGGGGATATTGCCCTTTCTTTTCCCTTTTGAGGGATCAGTTCTACCTCTGAGTCCAGCTCCATCTGATTGGATGGAGTATTGGGAACCTCTTCTGGTAGTCATAATTTAAGAAAATAAAAAAAATAAAAGTATTTTAGGATAAAAATTCTTTTTATGGCAATTGTAAAAGAGGTGCCCACCTTCAGAGTCTTGAATGGTGGGTCCTGGAAAGTCTAATTTCTTAGCTTTCTTTCTTTTAGTGATAACTGGTGTTGGAGAACTTTGACAAGTTTCTTCTACCAATCTCTCAACAGTAGTTTGGTTATCTTCTGTTGGGTTATCCTCAAACACTAAAAAAGACAAATAGATATGAGTCTTTTTATAAGAAGTGTTATTTTTTGGTAAGATATGGCAATTTTCCACGTAGAAATTGCTTTAATATCTTTAAAAAATTGAAATGAATAAAGAAATGAATAAAAATGAATAAAAATAACTTTTTTATTGGTTTTTTAATATTTTTTTATTTTATTTTTAAGGGATAAAATAAAAATTAATATGATTCTTTTATAAAATTAAATTATAATAAAAATTATTTTTAATTTATATAATATCTTTTTTAATCACTAGAGTCACTCAAAGAAAGTTCTTGAAAGTCTAAGGATGTGAAAAAACCACGTGTAAGACAGTACAATTGCTTTCCAAATGCCTCAATAGCTTTTAAAATCAATAAAATATAAAATTTTTATATAATTTTATGATTATAAATATAGTTTATTATTGGATAAACCCAATTATAATCTTTTTAAAGGTCTTTTAAGTAAATATCATGGCCAGGCCCCCAAATGTAAGGTTTGACTATGAAACAATAAGTAAAAATTACTAATATTTTACTTATTGTACTATGAATGTCCTTATAATTGAAATAAATAAGATAAAAACAATTATAATAATAAATAATTATTATAATTATGGTGTAAAAATGATTATATTATTAATAAAATATAATAATATAATTTATATTATAAAATATAATATAATAAAATAAATATATTAATATAAAATAATTAATATATTTAAAGGCACTTTATTATTATTACAAACAAATAATGAAGGCATAAAAAATTGTTTTTTATTAATAAAAAACAATTAATAACAATAATATTACCAATATTAAAGTTATAAATTAATATAAATACTATTTATATTAATTAAAGAATTTATTAAAATAATAATAAAGAGAAAATTATTATAATAAGAGAAAATAACCTACTTTTAACACTTAATATAATAATTTTGAAATACTTTACGCCAAAAAATATAGATACAACCTTTTCAAATTGTATTTACAATAAAAAATAAAGAAAATTACTAATATTCTTGATTTTTACGTGGAAATGAGTTTTTTATAGAGATTTTTAGCAAAAACAATTAAATAAATGATTTAATCACATCAAAATAGATGATTACAGCAAGGTGGTCTTTGGTCTTTAATAATATAATGGTTTTATATATAAAGAATAAAGAAATTACCTTTGATTTAATTGATTTAATGTTTTTGATGCATCTGAGGGGAAAATAGAGTAAAAAGAGCTCTATTTATAGTAAATACCTCCCTCCTAGAGTCCAAAAGGCTTCTAGTAGACGTGTACTGATCATATCCACTGGAATTGATCAATATTTTAAGGTTTGGGGATGATTACATCATGATCAAACCATATTGCATCATTATTACACCATTATTTAGAGTTATCACTATAACTCTAAAGTTGATGACATCAGAGGCTTGGAAGAACCCCAAATTTCGTGGATTTTATTAGTTTTAATCATAAACTAATAGTATTCACCAATTGTATCACTCATATGACTGTTAAACTTAATTTAAGGTTACAGTAGGTGATCATAACTGCTTAATTTAAGCTCAAACTTTGATCTTTAATAACTTTTAAGTCCTACACGCTACAGCAATTCAGAGAGTGAATTCTGATAGCCTGACATAGCCTCATTATGCTTGCAAGAGCCTTTCATTACATCATCAAAACTCTAATTTTGATGATTTTTCTTGTAACTCATCTTTTCTGTCAAAATTCAATATTTTGAACTTCAAATCATGATTTCAGGGGGTTATACCCTGAATTTAATAATAAAAATTACGTCATTCTTCACAAATAAGCTAGTAGAATCCAACTGTGAGCTTTATTTTAAGTTTGGACCACTTTCACAACAAAGTGGTCAACAGCTCTGTTGATTTTTATCAATATTTCATCATAGGTTTTAACCTTGTTTATAAATTGTAAAATAAAGCTCATATCTGTGTTCTTACAGTAATTACGTGGTAACTCTATTTTTGGTTCATCACTCTATCTTGTATATTTAAGAGATATTAGCTATGATCCTTGAATATATGCGTTGACCAAAAAAGTGCATATATTCAGGTTAATTCCTTAAGTATTAACTTTGGAAATTAGCTTATTAATTGTTTTATGTGTGAATTTGTATGGGGAATCCAATGGTACAATTTATTTCACATGTTGTTCCATTTGTTCTTGAAATAAATAGGGATTTATGGTTTTTATGAGGTATTATTCCTTATAACTCATTAAATATTGACTTTACAGATATGCCATAAAAATGGTATATGTGTATTTTACCATGGGGAATCCAATAGTATAATTTATTTCACATTTTGATTGGTTGGTTTTTAAGCTAAACCAATTTTTGTACCAATTTATGGTATTTTTGTATTTTTGAAGTAATTATTTTTAATGTATAATTATTCTAAGTAATTTTAGTATAATTATCTTAAAGGTATAGTTATTCTGAGTCTTTCTTGTGACCCTATTGGGTATATGGTCATATCTCAAAGGCTCACACCCATCAAAGCATTCTGGTGCCTTCATAGATGGAGTCTTGAAGGCTGGTGGTCTTGATGACTCAGAAGATCAAGCTGCTTGAAGATTGGCCATAATTTGAGTCATCTGCTGCATAATGGCCAATAAGGATGGTTCAGACTGATGAGATACAGGCTGATCAGACTGGGCTAGAGTTGGTCCTCCAGTACCTTGGGGTACCCGTACAGGAGCAGGAGTACCTCCAGTACCGTCAGACTCTTCCTCTTCCACATAATTCTCCTCCTCCTCTTCACCATATTCACCTGGACCCTTGAAAATGGTCCTTGAAGCTCCTGGGAATACGCCAACTACTCCTGAGAATGAGCTTAATCTTCTTGGCCCTCTTCCTTCCTTCCTGGATGGTGCTGCTTCTGCCATATGGGGTTCCATCAAGAGGAGCTCTTGGAGTTGGAGTAAGAACAGCTTGAGTTCTGGCCTGAGATCTGGTCTTTCTTGCAGGAGGTGAATGTTGAATGGGCATGAGTTTCAGGGACAGAATTGAGTTAAATGAATTAAGAAATCAAAATTTTCTTGAAGTCCAAAGTCAACAATCAAATCTTGAGTAATATCAATCAATAAAATGAAATCTTGAAGTAATCAATCAATCAATGTCAAATGAAATCTTCAAGTCAATAAATCCATATCTCAAAATCAATCAAAAACCAAAATGTCGCAAAATCAATCAATCAAATGAATTCTTGAGGAAATATCAATTTATGTCAAAAATCCTGATGTGATAAGATCAGCAAAGTCAATGAATCCTTCAGGTCAATCAGCTTTCTTGAAGTCAATATCAATTATATGTCAAATCAATCAATCAATTTGATTCAAGTGAAGTCTTCTGTGAACCTTTGAGATATGACCACATACCCAAAAAGCTCACAAGAAATATTTAAAATAATTATACATTAAAAATAATTACCTTAAAGCTACAAAATTGCCATAAATTGGTATAAAACTTTGTTTAACTTAAAAACCAGTGAATAAGAATGTGAAATAAATTATACCATTGGATTCCCCATGGTAAAATACACATATACCATTTTTATGGCATATCTGTAAAGTCAATATTTAATGAGTTATAAGTAATAATACCTTATAAAAAACATAAATCCTTATTTATTTCAAAGACCAATGAAACAACATGTGAAATAAATGGTACTGGTGGATTCTCCATAAAAGTCCACATATAAAGCAATTAAGAAGCTAAGCTCCAAAGTCAATACTTAAGGAATTAAGCTGAATATATGCACTTTTTTGGTCAATGCATATATTCAAGGATTTTAGCTAATATCTTTTGATATATGCATGATATAGTGATGAACCAAAAATAAAGTCATCCCGTACATACTGTAGGAATACAGAAATTAAGTTTATTTTACAAGCTATAAACAAGGTTAAAACCTGTAAGGGATTATTGATTAAAATCAACAGAGCTGTTGACCACTTTGTTGTGAAAGTGGTCCAAACTTAGAAAAAGCAGACAGTTGGATTCTACTAGTTCATTCGTGAAGAACGATGTATTTTGTATTATAATATTCAAGGTATAACCCCTGGAAATCATGGTTTGAAGTTTAAAATATAAAATTTCAACAGAAAAGATGAGTTACAAGAAAAATCATCAAAAATATAGTTTTGATGATGTAATTAAATGCTCTTGGTAGCATAATGAGGTTATGCTACGCTATTAGAATTCACTCTCTTAATTCCTTTAGTGTGTAAATCTTAAAAGTTATTAAGGATCAAAGTTTGAGCTTAATTTGATCATTTATGATCACTCACTGTAACCTTAAATTAAGCTTAACAGTCATATGAGTGATGGAATTGGTGAATACTGTTAGTTTATGATTAAAACTAATAAAATCCACGAATTTTGGGGTTCTGCCAAGCCTTGACGTCATCAAACTTAGAGTTATAGTGGTAACTCTAAATAATGGGGTAATATTGATATAAGATGGTTTGATCATGATGTAATCATCACCAAACCTTAAAATATTGATCAAATCCAGTGGATAGTATCAGTAAACGTCTACTAGAAGCCTGTTGGACTCTAGGAGGGAGTTATTTACTATAAATAGAGCCCTTTTTACTCTGTTTTCCCCTCAGACACTTACAAAACATTAAATCATTAAATAAAATGTAATTTCTTTATTCTTTATATATAAAACTTTTATATTATTAAAGACCAAAGAAAATCTAATAATAATCTTCATCTTTGATGTGATTATTACAATTATTTAATTGTTTTGTTTAAATTTCTCTTAAAAATCTCAATTCCACGTAAAACCAAGAAAATTTGTAATTTCTCTTAAATCATATTGTAACTACAATTTAAATAAGTTTTATTTACATTTCTAGGCGTAAATGTATTCAAAATTATTATATTAAGCATTAAAAGTAGGTTATTTCTCTTATTATAATAATTTTTATCTATTATTACTTTTAATAATTCTATAATTGATATAAATAGTATTTATATTAATTTATAACTTTAACATTGGGAATATTATTTTTATTGATTGTTTTTTATTGATAAAAGACAATTTTTTACGCCTTTATTATTTGTTGGTAACAATAATGAAGTGCTTTTAAATATATTAATATATTTATTTTCATTATTTTTATAATATAAATTAGATTATTATATTTATTTAATAATATAATTCTTTTACACCATAATTATAATAATTCTTTATTATTATAATTATTTTTATCTTATTTATTTCATTTATAAGGACATTCATAGTACAATAAGTAAAATATTAGTAATTTTTACTTATTGGTTCATAGTCAAACCTTACATCTTCCTTAAAATCACAAATTTCTTGGGGAATAATTCAAAATGAAACTTGATATGAAGAGTGGGTCTGAACAATCTTGATGACCAATTTGAAAAAATCAATTGAAAAATGAGATTATGCTTGAATTAAGAATGACATGAAATTGATAATTTGAAATAAGATTTTGAAGGGAAAATAGAAATAAAAATTGGGTTAGCTTTCAATTCTCAAAATGAAGAATGAATGAGAAAAAATTGAGAGGTGACAAAGAATCATAAAGCTCATAAGCATTAAAGAGTCATAATTTTTTTGAAATGAGTGAATCAGAATGATAAAGAATGAATGAACAGAATGAAAATAAATGATGAGTTAATTAATATAATGTCACAGGGGCTCTTATGAAAGTAAGAGTGGCCTGGCACTCAGGAATCAAGAACTCACTTGGAGGGCTCCAAAAGAATAAAGGAATAAAAGGATATATTTCTTTAAAGAAGAATAGAAGGTAAAGACAAGTATGCCAAAGGATAAAAGGAAAGGAAGCCAATGGCCAGGATAATAAGAAGCCAAAAGCCAAAGAGACAACCAAATGAATCCTCAATTCACTGTTTCAACCTGCCAGAAAGAACAATGGAATTAGTAAAGGATTTGACCACCAATATCCACTGACAGGCAAAGAAGAAAGGTGCTAATGACTGACTTAAGATTATCAGTATTTGCTTCAATAAGGTAAAAGGAAATAAGGATAAAAATAAATTAAAAATATTAATTAACTGGGGAAAAAAGTCCCCAGGTGATGAAAGGTGGCCATTATATGTGAAAAACTGAGATCCTGATCCTGGAAGGTGAATCATCTGGCTGTATTGTCTGAATTGGGTCAATACAGTTCTGGCCATCTTGAGAATTGAAACTGTGTGACTTAATTCCCACATTGGTATATCAATTGGCCCAATTGGGCCAAGATCATACAGGATGCTTGATTACTACCTGTATGGACCAATTGAGCTGTCCAAGGAATGCTGAATACTTAATGCCTTGACAATGATTGAAAAGATTGATAACATCTGAGAGTTGCCCTCATAATAGTCCTGATGAGTAAATGACAACCCAACCTCTGCAGGGCCAGGTGGTTGGGGTCCTCAAATGGTCTTCTGGTAGCCGCCAGACTGAATAGCTGAAAAGTCCTTCTTCAAAAATGGTGATGGACTTGGGACTTGATTTGTAGTTACATAATTGGGTTCTGAAAGTGTCACCATTAGATTTCTGAGAAAAAATGGTTCATAATGGTATATTATACCATATATGCACCACTCCTGGTCCTTGAGTACGGAGTGCATTGAAGAAAGGGAAGTCTTCCCCTGAACTGGAGGGGAATCCTTGCTTGGAGCTGATCTGGTGGCCCCTGATGGTTTCCAGAGGCGATGGACTGATTTATGGCCAATTTGGGTCCTAAGGTGGTTTTTTGGGTTTTAGGGTCAAAACTGGCTCATGTGGGCTGCTGAACCGCCCCCTTGGCCCCTTTTGGCCTCATTGGAATTGGGCCAAAAAGGGCCTAGCTGTCCACGGGACGTAGAGGCCGTAGGGGCCTAAATGGCCCAAATCCCCTTGATGTAAAGGGTCGGGCACAGGGGGCATAGGCCCCTGGAAGTCTGAGAAGACCCCCAGGCCCAAAAACAAGGATAATGGCCTGGGGGTTGGTGAGGTGGGGAATTGGCCAATGGGGCCAATGCAGGCAGGATATGGCCTGGGACCATATTTAGCCAGTGGAAGGGTGTTATGGCCAAGAGGCCATAGAGCACCAAAAGGGTACAATTTGCCATAAACATATTATATGGCCAATTTCCCATTAATTGGGTTCAGCTTGGAATTGCCGCAACACCCATTTAGGGGGGTGATTATTTGTGGTTGTGACAACATCACTACTAGAAAAAAAATTGGTAGAAATTTGTATAAACCCCCAATGGACAATAAGACCAGTGGGAGACCAATTCAAAAACCCAATAAAACATATGAAAAAGCTCCTTTTAAATGTCATAAGTGTGGAAGTACATCTCATTTTGCTAATACTTGTCCTAAAAAGACAAGAATCAATGACATAGAAATTGAAAAAGATGACACAAAAGAAACAAAAAATGTCTCTGTACATGAAAGTGATTCTGAGCCTTATGAAGAGGAGGAAATTCCAGATGAACTTAGTATAGAAAATATTAATGTTTCCTTGGAAGTTACAGAAATACATTCTCACTTACCACAGTAAAGTCATGAATTTATGGATCTCATACATGTGCAAGATGCTAAAATGCAGAAAACCAAACCAGCCAGAGGTCAAATTTATACAGCTGGATCATCTTGTATCACTAATATTGTGATTAACAACAGAGAAGCCAAGATACATCTTGACTCAGGTGCCTTTTGTACTTGTGTTGAAAAATATTATCTTGACAAGATTTATACCAATTGGCAAGACAATTTAATGCCAATTGAAGGTATAAAATTCAGAAGTGCCAGCCAAAATATGCACCCCTTGGATATATTTGAAGCAGCAATGATATTCCCTCATCCTACAGGATATATCAGATTAAAATTTGAATTTGTTTTTATGAATAATTGTACTTCACAACACTTTATATTTGCTAATGATTATCTTAATATTTATGGTATTGATATTAATAATCATAGAGACAGATATTTCACTATAGGAAAAAATAAAAGGCAAAAATTTGCTTTTCCTCCAGAAAACAGAGAAATAACTGTCATTAGACAAGTAAAAAATGTTAATAAAGAAAACATTTGTGTCAGATCAATTAATTGAAGCACAAATTAGTCCTGAATTAACACCAGAAATGAAGGAAGAACTTATTGAAATTTTATTTCAATACAGGGAAGCCTTTGCTTCTGATAATGAACCACTTGGGGCTATCAAAGTCGATGAAGTGGACATTATGCTTAATGTGGAGAGACCTCATCCTCCACTTTTCAGAAGACCAGCTTACCCAGCTAGCCCTAGGGCCAGAGAAACATTAGAAAGTCATATTAATGAACTAATGAAGCTGGGAGTTCTTAGGAAAGCTGGACACAATGAAGAAGTAGAAGTCACAACTCCTGTAATCATTACTTGACATAATGATAAATAAATGATGGTTGGTGATTTTAGAGCATTGAATACCTACACTATCCCGGCTAGGTATCCAATTCCTAGAATTCATGAGACTTTGACTAAATTATGCAAAGCAAGATTTATTACCTCTATGGATTCTCTTGAAGGCTTCAATCATAATGTTTTAATACCTCATGCTAGGAAATTATTGAGGATTATTGCTCATTGTGGTATTTATAAATACCTGAGGATGCCCTTTGGTATTAAAAATTCACCCTCTCATTACCAAAGAATGATGAATACCATTTTCCCACATTAATTATCAGAGGAATGGTTAATCATTTATATTAATGACATTATCATTTGTTGAGAAATCTTGCAATTGCATTTAGAGAGACTTTCATTATTACTTAAGAAAATTCTTCAAGTGAACATGAAAATATCTCTTAAAAATTGTAATTGTGGTTTTCATGAGCTGAAGGCTCTAGGACATGTAGTCTCAGGACTGAGCCTTGGTTTTGATAAAAACAAAGTGGCTGCAGTTTTAATGAAACAAATTCCCCAGAACAAAAAAGAAATGATGTCTTTCTTAGGGTTTGCTAGTTATTGCAGGCAACACCTTAAAGATTTTGAAATCCATGCCAGATCATTGTACAGAATTTGTGATCAACGAACTGTCTTTGAAATGACATGGGAAAGGATTCAAGCATATGAGAAGATCATATATTCCTTAACCAATGCACCATTACTACTAATGCCAGACTGGAAACTTCCTTTCAAGCTGTATATTGATGCATGTGGTGAGGGCCTAGGTGCAGCTCTTCATCAAGTTCAAATTGTCAATGACAAACCTTATGAAGGTCCAATTTGTTTTATTTCAAGACAAATCAAACCTACTGAGGCCAGATATGGAGCCAGCCAAATGGAGTGCCTTTGCCTTGTATGGGATCTGTAAAAGCTTCATTATTATCTTGATGGTAGTGTTTTTGAAGTAATTACTGATTGTAATGCAATAAAATCACTTCCTAACATGAAAACTCCAAACAAACACATGTTAAGATGGCAGATTGTTATACAGGAGTATAGAGGCAATATGACCATAGTACATAAAGCTGGAAATATTCACAAGAATGCTGATGGATTCAGTAGAAGGGCATTACCCAATACACCTGAAAATCCTGCCTATGTTCCCACAGGTGAAGAGCCTCAAATTCCAATTGAAGGAATTAACATCACAGATGTTGGGACAGAATTCTTTGAAGAAGTTAGAGAAAGCTACAAGCTGGATACAAACTGTTATATTCTTACTTCTCTACTTGAAAAACATTTCAAAGATGCATCTTTGGCTAATTCTCTGGGTTATATTTGGAAAACATCTTATGACAATGGGAGATTTCAGTTATTTGATGGTATTTTCTATCATAGATCTAAACACACATGTGTCATGGTACTGTGTAGTAGAATTTTAATTAACACAATACTACAAGAATTCCATGATAACATTTATTCTGGACATCTGTCAGAAGACAGAACAATGGAAAGAATGAAGACATGTGCCTGGTGGCTATCTTGCAGAAAAGATGTCATTGAGTACTGTCATAGTTGTGATAGATGCCAGAAAGCCAATAAAGCTACTGGTGAAAGATTTGGTTTGATGATTCATATTCAGGAACCAAGTACCCCATGGGAAGTGGTTCATATGGATTGGGTAACTGCCTTGCCACCTGGAGGTGATAAAAGCTACAATGAACGTCTTGTCATTGTAGGAAAATATAGCAAAACACCAATCTTTTTACCATGTCATGAAGATGACACAGCTATGGATACAGCTGTTTTGATTTGGAACAGAGTTATATCTCATACTGGTCTCTTCAAAAATATCATTAGTGATAGAGACACAAAATTCACATCAGCCTTATAGACTAATCTACATATGCTTTTGGGTACAAAATTATCATTCTCAACAGCATAAAATCCACAAACAGATGGGCTAGCAGAAAGAATGATAAAAACCCTTGAGGACATGATCAGAAGATTTTGTGCTTATAGCCTGGAGCTTAAAGATTCTGATGGCTATACCCATGATTGGTGTACTCTTATACCAGCATTGGAATTAGCCTATAAGATCTCCATCCATGCTTCAACAGGAAAAACTCCTGAAATGTTGGAAAAAGGATGGAACCCTAAGCTTCCAGTTGATATTTTGAAGAAAGATTTAGTTGATATTCATCCAACTGCCTCAACCTTTATGTTATTTCTTGATAAAGTAAGGCATCATGCAAATCAAAGCATGAATGATGCCTTTGAATATGCTAAACAGAAATGGGACAAAAGTCATAAAACCCCAGAATTCAAAGTAGGGGACTTAATACTAGTTTCAACCTTGATCTTTAATAATATTAAAGGTCCAAAGAAATTGAAAGATTCCTTTGCAGGACCATTTATTATTAAAGCCCTTCATGGGACAACTGCAGTACAGGTAGAGCTCTCAGGAGAATTGGAAAACAAACAGCCAGCTTTTCCTGTTAGTCTAGTAAATCATTACACTTCAAGTGATAAGGAATTATTTCCTTTGAGAAATGAAACACCCTTAGAAGTACCTCCACTTGATCAGAGTGAAGAGAAAAAAGTACTAAAAGACTTGAAAGAAAGAAGACTTAGGGGAAAAATGGAAGAGAATACTTGGTCAGGTACAGAAATCCACAACATGAAGATGAATGGAATGTAGCAGAAAATATACCTGATTCCCAAAGGTTTCTCAGAAGATTCAGAAATGAGAAAAGACAAATTCCTCAATAAAACATCTGAATTGTGTGCTTTACATACTTGAAAGTATATGTAGAGAGGTTGGACAGTGGATGATACCCCCCCAATTAACTTGGGGGTATACTACTAAAAGAAAATTGTGATAAAAAAATTTTTGGTGGTAGGAAATGTGAGCCTGTGAGGTATGTATAACATACCCATAAGGCCACAAATGACTTTATATACAGTTGATTTAGTCTTCAACAGACTTTTTAATTGAATTTTGAATAAAAAATAAGTATAAATTTTTTTTGGATAAACAAAGTTATAAATATGATGTCATTTTTGGATTCTACACCAAATATGACCTAGGGTACACCCATAGGGTGTTATACCCAAAAAGGCTTATTTCTTATGTTATTGAAAGATTTAAGAAACTCACAGTACTAATGTAACTTTTTAATGTTTTTTTAAAATTGTTAAATTTAAGCTTAAATAAGCTTAAATTTAAAGTTGCATAAGGTTTATGCAAACTTACCAAAATTTTAGTTAAAATTGAGGTGTTGTGTATATTTAATGAATTGGCTGAGGATTTGCCATACAGAAGGTGAATACTGCATGAGCTCAATTTAAAAGGGTTTAAGGCCATAGTATGGCTTCAAATAAATAAAAGGGCAAACTCCACACAAAAAGGTGGGACAAAGGAAAAAGACCAAACAGAGCTGGGGTACCCAACTTTTTGGATCTGCAAGGATTAAATTAAGGTTGTCCACCTGTATTGGAGGATTTTCAACCTTATTTAAACTTTAAGATTAGAATTTGATCCAACCTTAAGGTTTAAACTGGTTTTAACCCAATTTGGACAGGAATTTCAAGCTTCCAAAGGGTAAAATCCAATATCCAGGCTTGATATCAAAGTTTTGAGACCTGTCAAAGCTTTAAGGTTACAAGCATTAAAACCTTATCAAAAGCTAAGTATTGGTGTGTATTGCTATTTTACGTGAAAAAATAGTAATAACTTCAAAAACTCATTAAAACTCCAATTCTTAATGGATTTGCTTGAAAGTTTCACACAACTTACAATTTACTTTTATCTATATATCAATAGAATTTTAAGTATCTTTCACAAATAGAATTCCTGAGTAATTAGCCTAGAAATTTACTCTTTTGATTATACTTAAAGAAAATTAAGATTTCTTTAAAAATTAATCAAAGATTGCGTTTAAGAGATTTCTCCTTGAAACTTTACTTTTAAGTTGTTCATGTGATGAACGTTAATATAAATAAACTTATTTTATATTAAAACCTAAAACAATTAACTTAAATGAGGATTAAAGCTACTTGGAGCTAAGAATAACACTGGTAACTTTACATTGGAATTAAAAAAAAGTTACCTTGAGTTAAGAACCTTGTTTTTAAGCATGGTTTTTCAGTTTTGACCTGAGAACGCCCTCTAGATCCAGTATTAATCATGAGAGCTGCTCTGTAGACATAAAAATAGTCTTTTCATCACTGTTTTTGTCCATCATCAATTATCAATCCAATCATATTAGACATTTAAAGAGGTAAAGTTTTATTATATATAATATCTTATTATTAAAGTATTTCTTAAGTATTTTATTATTTACAAATCCTAAATTGAAGAATTTCAATAATAGAAATTATATTCTTGTTGTAATCACCTATAATATATTTTATTTTCTAAAATTATTCTCTTTAAAATATCTTTTAAAATCCACAAATTCCTCTCAAAAATTCTTTAATCATAATTCTTATTATAAAAGTTGTTTTAACTTTAAAAATATTGATTTTTGGAGTTCTTTTAGCTTATAATAATTATTTAATACAATAACTGTTGTTGTTTAACTTGTTGTACCAAATTTATATTATAAGTAAGTTTTCTCTAAAATTCTATATCTTTTTTTATCTATTATTAGTTTTTTTTGTATAGAATTTTTCTATAGGATTCATTCTGCACAGTGTGTGTTTTAATTCTTTTATAAATGATATTTATAGATTATTTATAAGTGGTTAAATATCTATATTTTCCACATGGAATTGTCCCATTAAGAGCTTTACACTTCTTATTGTTATAATTGTCAGTGACTATAACAATAATAGAATAATTATAATTTATTATAATTATTATACTTTTTTATCATTATTTTATATAATAATAATTAAATTCATTTTTATAAAGTTATTTATAATAATTATATTTAAATTTGTGGTTATAATATCTTATTATATTATATTTTTCTATTGAGGACAGTCATAGTACTCTTGATATTGCTACTATTATCAAGAGTTTCATAGACAAACCTTACAAAATTAAATAATGGATTTGTGTCCTCAACAAGAGTGTATCTGTGTAAGCATATTTAGAGGCAAATCTTGTCAGAGTGAGTCAATTTAGTATCATTTAAGCAAGAAATACAGCCTATTACTATGACTGTGATATGGATAGGATGATACAATTTAAATGAAACAGTCCTACTGTTACATTGTAACAGTGGTGATGAATCTATGGAGGACCTTTATTGCACTAATATTATATATTTGACTATAAGATCAAGAAAATAGTTGTTAATTTTAATTATATCTTGTCTATTCTCAGAGTACTACTGATGGACAACAATTTTACTATGTAAGGAAACTGAGTAGTGATGATGGGGACCTTTTCCAGTCAGGAAAGACCTTATTTTATCCTCTCTGAGGATCTTCAGAATGTTTTAAGCTCTTAAAATGTCTTTAGAGTGAGAAATATCAATCTGGAGGCTGAATTGTGGTTCTATACAATCAATTATGATGTCAGTATGGTCATAACTATAAATTTGGGACCATGATCAATCATTCTTGGGAAATACAGGGTGAAAATATCCTTCACACATCACATCCCAACTTTTTTGAAGAAATAAGTATGTTTAAATGACTAATATTAGTCATTAGGGGAAGCTTTAAACTTTAAGAAAACATATTTTAAGTACAAATCCAATATTGGTTGGACCAGATTGTAAGTTTTTACTATGAAACAATAGGTTAAAACTAGTAATATTTTACTTATTGTACTCTGAATTTCCTGATTTCAATGACAAATAAGATTAAAAACAAGCTTAATAATAAAGATTTATTATAATTATGGAGTAAAAAGAATTATATTATCATAATAAATAAGATGATATAATAAAAAGAAATCTATTAATATTGGATAATTGATACATTTATGGCAATTGATTATTGTTACCAACAAATAATAAATGTGTAAAAAAAATCATTTAATAATAAAAATCAATTTAAAACAATAATATTACTAATATGAAAGCTATATATTAATATAAATACTTTTTGATCAAAGAATTGATATTAATAATAATAAAGAGAAAACCCAACTACTTTTAACACTTACTATAATAATTTTCAATAAATTGACACCTAATAATACAAGTACAGCTTATTGTAAATTGTATTTACAATAAAAATAGAGAGAATTCCAAATTTAACTATTTTTATGTGTATTTAGAGATATTTTGAGATAATTCAACAAAAACAACAAAATATCAGATTAATCATGTCAAAGTTGGTGATTAGTAAAAGGATAATCTTTTTTCTTTAAAAATATCATATCTCTATATATAAAGAATAAAAAAATCACCTTTTTAATTTAATGTTTGAGTATTTTTGATGTATCAGAGGGGGGAAATAGAGGGAAAGGAGCTCTATTTATATTCAAATCCTCCCTTCCAGAGACCAGAAGGCTTCTAGTTCATGTTTACTGATTTTATCCACTGTAATTGATAAATATTTCAAGGTTTAGTGATGATTACATCATAATTCAACCTTCTTCTCTCATTATTATGCCATTATTTAGAGTTATGACTGTAACTTCAAGTTTTCTGACCTCATAGGCCTGGAAAATCTTTTAAATTTTTCTATTTTATTAGCTTTAATCATGATATAATAGTACTCACAAGCTTGATCACTTATTTAACTGTTAAACTGAATTTAGGTCACAGTTAGTGATCATAAAAGATCATTTTTAAGCTTGAACTATTATCATTAATAAACTTTCATTTATTCTGACTAAAGCCATTCAGAGAGTAAAATCTGATATCTTGAAATATCCTTGCTAAGCTTCCAAAAGCATTGAATTAGATAATCAAAACTTCATTTCTGATGATATTTCTTGTAACTAATCTTTTCTGTTTAAATCTACTATTTTAGACTTTGAACCATTAGTATATGGGGTTGTACCTTAAATATCATGATTAACCTATGGGATAGTAGAGACTGAATATTCACTTTTTTAAGTTGGGACCACTTTTAATTTAAAGTGGTCAACAGCTATTGCTATTTTTCTCAATAAACCCTTGTAAGTTTTAACCTCATTTATAGCTTGTCAAATGAAGATTATATACGTATCCTGACAGTCATTTTGTGTTAAATTTACTTCTGGTTAAACTCTTTATCATGCATAATTCAAAAGATATGAGCTAAAAGCCATGAATATATG
The DNA here is from genome assembly GCA_023105745.1 of Austropuccinia psidii. Taxonomy (NCBI): domain Eukaryota; kingdom Fungi; phylum Basidiomycota; class Pucciniomycetes; order Pucciniales; family Sphaerophragmiaceae; genus Austropuccinia; species Austropuccinia psidii. The sequence goes on along the minus strand of JALGQZ010000013.1, from coordinate 29,517,919 downwards.
CACTTATCCTAAAAGTGCATATACCCAGGTTATCCCATTAAGTATTATTTTTACAGATATGGCATAAAGATTTCATAGATTTAGTTTTTGATTTGGGATGCAATGGTACAATTCATTTCACATGTTTATTAATTGTTTTCTGAAATAATCAATAATTTATGCCTTCTTACAGCATTTCTACTTACTTTGAGATTATAATTTCAATGATTATTGTTAGAATAAGCTTTGTAAAGTTGTTTTGTTGCATTTTTGGATATGTGGTCATATTTCAAAGGTTCACACAGCTCTGGTACAGGCCATTATTGGTCAAAAAACATACAAACCAGATATCTCAGGGAGTTTTTGAGACATTAAGAATCCAAGAGCACATATTTCAAGGTCTTGATGAGTTCTTGAGCTTGGTATTCTTAATTTTTACCCTTCCCAAAGCTTTTGAAAGCTATAAGGGTTCTAAGATCTTTGAGATATTTTTGTTCATCAGTATGGGGCTTCAAAAACCTCCAAGCCAAATATCCTTGTAGATTTAAAAGATAACTGAGTTTAAATGGTTTAGAATTTTAGGTCTTTATTCCCTTTTAAAGTTTGAATAAATTCAAGTACAGCTGTATTAATATGTGGAAAAGATACAGGGGTTGATTTATTTTCCTATTTTCAAAAATCCTTTATTTTATGTAATAAACGTTTGAGCCGAGATCCCTTAGCCAATCTTTGAGATAAAAGTGATAAAGATATCTCATTTAGATACTTAATTTGTTTATACCTTTGTACAGTTTTTTACAAGCCCTCTTAGACCTTAAGGGGCTTCTTTGGGTTGAAATGGGTGATTGTGGTATTTCCTAGAGTAGGAGTGCTAATGTAAAATGAATCATACCATAAGATAGATCTTATTGAGAACTTTGAGGAAGATTTAAAAAATTTGGTTATTTGATTACATATCCATAAGCTACATGAGAGGTGAAAGTAAAATTTTGCTTGTTTTTATCTTATCTTTAGGTGGTTGTATCTGTGTTTCTTCTTGCCCCATTTTGATAAAAATGATATAATATTGCTTTGGGAATTGGAAATTCCTGATTTGCTATCAAGATTAATTTTTAATATTGGTAGAATTTTCTTTGGGACTTTTGTCCACAGAATCTTTCCAACCTGTGGTCAATGTTGTTTTGAAATTCATCCTACCAGAAGCAATTTCTTTCTGGTTTTTACTTCTCCAAATATATTTATAGCATCTTTTGCTTAATATTTCTCAGTAGTCCATCTTTCAACATCATGTTCTAAATTCCCTCCACTTTGTCTCAGAATTTTTCAATGGATCATAAATTCTTACATGTCAGGATATAATGCTGTTAGCCTGGCTTTTGTTGGAAAAACCATGGAAAAGCTCTGTCTTTGTCAAAATTAATTTTTTTTATTTAAAAGCTGAATAAACTTTAAATCCCTAAGTATCATTGGCCCATCTCTTGATAATTTGGGTTTTCAACAAAGTCCATATTTGGTGTCCATGTTCTTGTCTTAACTTGATATAACATCTATGAGCTGATTTGTTAAAAGAGGTGTCAAATCTTGCTGTTACCAATATGTCTTTTAGCTTAAATTCTTCCTTTATCATTTTAATAATTCTGCTGAATTACATATGGTTATATTCTCCTTCACAACTGAAGTGGGGACATTATGTAAGGTTTAGTAACTCTTTCAATAGTACTTGGCCTAGTGATGGCTCAAAGGTATGAAAAGAGGTGGAAGATGCATTTCTTATTTTTGAGTTTGTCACATCCAATACTTCTGTGTTTGAGCTTCTCATACCCTAGGTTTTATTTAGACATGTAGATATTTTTAGAAAAATGTGCAGTAATTGTTGAGTTTAATTCATTTTACTGTTATCACAAATTGTGGAATTCCATACTTTATGTTGAAAAGCTTCTATTATATTGATTGAATCAATTATATACATGTCCCCTTTGATTTTGATTTCTTTCCGAAATTCCTTTTTTTATTTTATTAAAATAAATAATATGATTCAACCCCATCATTAATTTTGATAATTTGTCAGCCTGTGAATTGAAACCAGAGCACAAGTATGACAGCCAAAATACCATAAATCACTGGTAGAGTTAAATATCACCAAAACATGTATCTGAGGAAATAAGACTCAAAATGTATCAAAAGAAGAGAAAAGTGGCCTCTTTTCAAATGTAAAACTCCCATAATAACAGCACAAAGAATAACAAAGTTATTCAGGCGCAAAGTACTTTCTGAGAATAAACCTTAATTTTCACCTCTCATCTAAAATCCAGAGAAATAGGCTTAACAAAATCAAATGTATTTATAAATTGAGTCTCTCAGTCAGGGCTATCCAATGGTACTAGCCAAACTGAGTTATCATCAAAACTACAGAAGGTATGGCCAAGTTAAAGCCAAATAAGGGTAAAGAAAATATTCACCTCTAATCTAACTTCTACAGTTTTAGTGTGAGATACTTAAAGTGGGATTATTTTGGAAATTTCACAATTAGGTTTATCTGATGGTGCAATCTATTTCCCCATAGCTCATCTAGAACAAAAATTATGGAGAGAACAAGCTCCATACATGATTTGAGAAAAATCCATATCTGAGTAATGGAAATTAAAAAAAGGTATAGCTTTTCCTAGCTTAATGTTATCCATACCAAATGAGAGACTATTGTGTAGAACTCATTCAGGGATACACAATGAGCCAAATTTGAGCTCAATACCTTGAAAACATATTAATTCATTGCAGTTTTAAGGTTCAACTCCCACAGTTGGGCCAATACACCTTTATGGTGGGATACTTTTCCATATCCTTGAATATAAAGCATCAACTCTATAAAGGAGCTTGTTTATCCTTCAATACCTCATAGTTTGGTCAATATGGGGTTCCCACACAGCTTTTTTACAGCATTCTATGTGTCATACATGTTGGAAGAGGGCTGTGTGGTCCCCCAACAAACATTTTCACCCTGTATTTGTGAATACTTCCCATATGTTGTTTCAAACCCAAATCTGAGCCTAATATTGGCTATAAAGGTGCTGTAAGAACCACAAGCCAGTCCTTGGAAGTGAAAAATATTCACTTTTCCTATTTAAATGGGTATAGAGGACCTTTTTACCCATTTTCAGGATAAAAAGGGACCTTTCTGTTCCCAAAAGAGAAATCCCCATTCTGCTATTGAATTACTATGTAGTACAAATTTAAAAACTAGTTATACTCAGAAAATAATTATGTATATTTTTCATCTTAAGTATTGTAGTATTTATTATAATAATCAAATTGGTAAAGCTGCACCAAGGGCTTTCAATAGCGCTCACCACCACTATTTCTCTATAGTAAAGCCCTGATAATTTATTTTTGAACCATTTTACATTGATAGCTCCATGTCACAGTCAAAGTTAGAGCTTTAAATACCATTATTATCACTCCATAATAGACTCTGCCCAAAACTTTGGGAGCCTTCCCTTTTTTTTGAACTTTTTTGGACTTTTGGGGGTAAAAAGTGAGTAATTTCTTATTTTTAGCTTATATTTTCTTTCAATGTTACTATTTTTAGCATAAAAATAATATCATATAATTATAATATGTTCTTATTATTTCCAGTGGTATATAATTTATATCACTGTGTTTTTTCAATGTAATTTTGACATGTTTCAATTATAATTTGATTACTACTGGCAAAATTTGGCATGTTTTTGATATAAAAACACTAATACCCATGTAAATTATATATTTTATATAAAGAGAAGACCCCTGTACTATAAATAAAACTTTCATAGGAATGGTTGGATATATTCATAGCTTCAATTGTTCATTACCATACCACTTGTAAGATTATACTTGGTAATTGCAATTTAATCTGTGAAATATTAGGGTATAACAGTAGACCATACATCTACAAAAAAGTATTTTTGACATGTAATTGATAATTTCAATTATACATCATGATACAAGGGCACAATATAGACATATATTGTACCAGACAATATTCTTAGACATGAAAATAGAATTACAAGAAGTCTTAACTTACATAAGCCCTCATCTGTTGTTTCTGTCACAACCATGTGCAATAACCCCCCAGAAACTGTTTATGGAAAATATAGCCTGACCCCAATCTATGGCCAATTGGCCATACCATCATTTTATGGCCAATTGGCCTTTGGGCCATATCCACTTTCACTGGCCACTGATGGCCTCAGGCCATATCCTTGAGTCATTGGCCTCCTTGGCCAATTCTCCACCTTGCCAACACCCTTGTTTTGGGCGTAGGGGGTCATTCTGTTTTCCAGGGGCCTTTGGCCCACCCCCTTTTATTAGGGGGCTTTGGCCTAAATGACCTTTTTGGGCCATTTAGGCCCCTACAGCCTCTACAGCCCGTGGGCTGTAATCCATGGTCTGTGGGACCTTTTAGGCCCCTTTTGGCCTAAATCCAAGGAGGAAGTCCACCCACCTGAGCCCAAAATGGCCAAAATGACCCCAGGACCCCAAATTGTCCATAATCAACCATGGCTTCTGGAAACCACCAGGGGCCACCAGCTCAGGTCAATTCAGGGGAATACCTTTCCTTTATTCATGGAACCCATACCAAAGGATCCAGTCCTGGTGCATATATGGTATGATATACCATTATGCACCATTTTTCCTCAGAAATGCAATAGTGATGTTTTCAGGACCCAATTATGTCATTTTAATTCAAGTCCCCAAATCCATCACCCATTTCAAAGGAAGCCTTTTCAGTCATTCAGTATTGCAATCCCTGACAGCTACCAGAAGACCATTCAAGGACCCCAACCACCTGGCCCTGCAGGAGTTGGGTTGTTATTTCATTTCAGGATTCTTCAAGGGGTAATTTTAAGAGGTTTTCAAGGCATCAAGAACTTTAGTATTACTTGGAAAACTCAATTGGTCCATACAGGATGTATTCAAGCAACCTATATGGTATTGGCCCTTTTTGGCCGATTCATATTCCACTATGGGAATTCAGTCACACAGCTCAATTCTAAATATGGCCAGTTCTTTATTGACCCAAATAAGTCAATATAGCTGTGTGATCAACCCTGCAGGATCAGTCTTTCAACTTTTCACATATACTGGCCACCTTTCCTTCCCTGGGGACCTTTTCCCCAGTTAATTAATATATTGCATTTATTTTTATCCTTATTTTCTTTTCACTTATTAAAGTAAATACTGATAATCTTAAGTAAGTCATTTGCACCTTTTTCTTCACCTGTCAGTGGATATTGGTGGTCATATCCTTTACTATTTCCATTGTTCTTTCTGGCAGGTCAAAACAGTGAATTGAGTATTTATTTGGTTGGCTCTTTGGCCTTTGTCTTTCTTTTATTATCTTTGGCCTTTTGCTTCCTTCTTATCTTTGGAATATCTTGTATTGCTTTCTTTTTTTCTCAAATAAATATATTCTTCTTTTATTTCTTTATTCTTTTGGAGCCCTGCAAGTGAGTTTTTGATTCCTGAGTTCCCGGCCACTCTTGCTTTCACCAAGAGCCCCTGTGACAGTTTCAGTGGAAGAAAATTTCACACCACTTGAGAACCAGTCACCGGGAAACACACCAGTGGGACCTTCAGTCACAGAAGTGCAGAAGGGAAAATGGAAAAGTAATATTGAAAGCCTCATATATATATATAATGGATACCAATTGCCACTCAGAGTAAAGGAAAACCACAAATATCCGCATCCATAAGAGGTAAACCAACCTAGATAGCTTGTGCAGGGAAGATTAATATAATTAACCCAGTTGTAACCGCAAAAGAAAAGTTATCTAAAGCAGTTGGTAAAAAATAGGTTTAAAGCACAGTAAAAGTTAAATACCCTAAGAAAATAACATTCTTGACTGCTTTCAAACACTAATATGTCCCCTGTACACCTCAGGAACATTGGAAGCCCAAGTAACCAACCAGAGGATAGAAAAGGACTGTTCAGAACCAGAGGATCAGGGTCTGAATACCATAGTGGATGGCGGGAAAGTGAGGGAAATAATATCCATACTTCCATTCACCTTCCAATTCAACAAGAACCTCAAACCAGAGGAATGGAACTATATGGATAAATTTCTTCAGCTCCACCACCTCCTCATATGTTTATTCCAATGGAGCATGGACAAAAAGAGGTTTTACCTATCTTCACACTGGGAAGAACTGGGTGCGGGCTTCCAGAAGATCTGTCTCAAATAGACACCCTTCAAAGATCTTATGTAAATTACCAAAGGATAGAATCCCAATAGGAATTTCAAGCTCCTGAAAGAAAGGGAAGCAAAGAGAAGGGAGAATAAAGCCACTATTCAAGCCATAGAAAACAACTGAGCCATACTGAGAATACTCTGATTCCTTCAGGATCACAAGGAGTAAAGCAAAGAGACTCCCCAGTGGATTCACACCATTCAGGCCTCAGAAGATCAGTGGCCAAGAGTCACCATTCTTTAAAATCCCAAGTAATTTCCAGGAGAGGATAAGTATCAAAAAGGAATAACAAGACTTCTTTCAACCAGAGGCAGAATGAGTCTTACCCAATTATCCAGAAGCTTTTGGACTTGGTAAAAGAAGTACACAGGAGCCAGAAATAGTTTTAAATACACCTGATAGAATCAGTCACCCTACTACTAGAAATATTATCCCCACTCAGAATGAACATAGTGCTTTTACACCTGAGAGTAACATAAAAGTATATTAACTGTGGCTTAAAATGTCACAGTTTTCAGAAAAAACTCAAGAAAAGTTTGAAAAGCTCCATGAAAAAAATGTGAGGTTACATGAATTGATAACCTTGCAAAAAATCATCCATAATTTTGAAGAGGGATATTCTAAGATAATTACAACCTCAGAAGAAACTAACAAAAGACTAAATCAAGTCTTAGATGAGAAATACTTCCGCAAAGGGGAAAGGGAATGTATTTATCAAGACATGCACAAATTGTTCAATTTCTACCAAAGCATCAAGCCTCAAACACAGGGAAACCTTTTGGATGATACCCTATACCACTAAGAAGACATCAAACAAGATTTCTTGTTGGAGAATAATCCAAGATCCCCATCACAATACCAAGATAGAGATAACATGACTTATTCAGAGAAGGAAACACCAAAAAATCTCCCAGAATCCCAAGTTTTCCAAGATTCTCTGGTGTAGGAGAATATGATCATATATAGCTCATTTATTATATTGATTCACTCTTCATTAATGTTCCAATTATATAAGACTACTAGATTACAGATAGACTTAACACAGAATTCAAAGGCCATGCTATTATCTGGTACACAGAAATGAAAGAAATCTATGACAGAAGGAACTGGCCATGTTGGAAGAGTAAAATAATCCAAAAGTAAAGTAATGGTACTTGGATATGGCAAAAGACCATGAAATCTGAAAATACCAATACTCAGTGTAAAAAGATCCTTATTAGTGGTATCTTAAAAAGTCTAGAATACTGAAAGCCATTGATCCTCATAGGAACATTCAAATGAGGAATTGCAAACTTCTTACACATTTTCCAAGAGAACTAGACCATGCATTAAAGTGCAGATTCAAGCAGAACTCCATTTGAGCTGACATTGCCAAAAACTTGAAAGATGAACACAAAAGGACAAATATAGGGAAATATACCCCATATGAAGGAAACAGTTTCAGAGATAAAAAGCCTTTCAGGGTTGAAAATAAATACAAACCCAAAGAAAAAAGGGTTGAAGTGACTAAGAAGAAGAACCCTTGTCACAATTGTGGGTCAAAAGACCACTTTTCTAACAAGTTTACAAGGGCAAAAAAGTGAATTTATGAAATTGAGAAAGTCCCAGAGGAAGGTATGTGTGGTGTCATCAGAGAGAACTCTGATTATGACCAAGACCCAATAGAGGAATTCCTGGTGTAGTGCCAAGAGGAAACACGATTAGAAATGCAGGACATACAGTTGGAAGCAGGAATAACACAAGACACTGCAAACAAATACCTGTGCAAACACACACAACATGCACAGACCTTCCTAGTTACACCAACTAAAGGAACGGCATAAATTGATGGCACAAAACTAAGATTACTTTTTTATTTACAATTCTATACATCCATTGATAATTGAAAGTGGTGCACACTGCTCAATAGTAGCCAGAGAATATCTGGAAAAACACTTCCCAAATTGAAAGAAGCCACTATTGCCTACTAAGGAAAATAATTTTAAAAGTGAATCAGAAAATATTCTATCCATTGAGAATATTATCAAAGAGAAAATAATATCCCACAGAAAAGGTAATATCAGACTCAACCCAGAGTTTTTAGTGCTTGAATATTTGCACATCCAAGGATTTTCACTGGGAAGAGACTACCAAAGGATGTATGGCATTTATATTTAGAATAGTAAAAACAGGAATAATACCATAGGTGAAAACAAGGAAAAGGAATTTTAACTTGAGATATACCAGTTTTCTAACCAAGACCCCCTAGAAGAATTAATTAATTAATTCAAAGATGGAAATATCAGTGCTAACTTCACAAGTAAAAATAAATATAGTTTACTAAAAACTCTGAGCAAGAATACACTAGCTTTTTCCATAGGGGAAGAACCCTTGGGAAAAATTAGGGCCCATGATATAGAATGATATCTGAATTTGAAAAGACCTTATCCATTCATTCTTAAAAGAACTCCATACCCAGAAAGCTTGGAAGCTATGGTAACCAGACCTGTCCTTATCTCTTGGCATTATGGAAAATATACATTTTTTGGAGACTTCAGAGCACTGAAAAATTACACCAAAGCTGACAGGTACCCTATACCAAAGATACCCAATGCTGTAGACAAGCTGTAAAAAGCCAAATACATAACCAATATGTATTTTATTGAAGGCTTCCACCAAAATGGAGTTAAATCAAACTCCATCAAAAATGCACCAGCCCATTTCCAAACAATGATGGACACAGTATTTCAAGAAGAAATATTGGAAGGCTGTATGGTAGTATATATTTATGATATCATCATATACTCAGAATCATGGGAAGACCATGTGCAGTACATAGAAAGATTCTTAAGTAAATGCACACCCATGAATCTGAAAGTTTTACTTAAGAAGTTCAATTTTGGCCAACAAGAACTATTGGCACTGGACATAAAGTCTGAGTCCTTAGCCTGGACATAGATCAGAAAAAAGTAGCAGAATTTCTGAAAAATCCAGTACCAAAGAATATCAAAGAGATGCAATATTTCCTTGGATTTTCTAGCTACTACAGAAATCACATAAAAAAATTTTCCCACATTACTCGCAGCTTATATAATTTATGTTCCAAAGATGTATTCTTTTAGATTACCAAGGAGTGGAGCAATTCATATCAGAGTATCAAATATGAGCTCACTAATGCACCTTTCCCTATGCTACCTGACTTAGAACTAACATTAAAGTTTTACATAGATGCAGCTTGCATCCAAGTATTAGGGGAATCCCTTTGCCACAGACAAATTGTATATTGTGAACCTGGAGAAGGGGTAATCTGTTATATCTCCAGGCAACTGAAAAATTCAGAGGCTAAATATAGAGCAACCCAGACTTAATTCTTATTTTGGTTTGGGATCTGGAAAAACTCTATTATTCTTTGAGGTTTGAAGTATTTGAAATTTACCCAGACTGCACTGCACTAAAGTGCTTGCTCCACATGAAGGCTCCTACTAGACACATGATGAGATAGCAAATAGCAATTCAAGGGTATAGAGGCAATATGACCATAATATAAAAACAGGTAATAAGATGCACTAATTCTAATATACTCAGTAGATAGTCATTGGAAAATGTTGGAAGAAATACAGCTTATGAACCTGAAGTAACTGCCAATATTCCTATCCATTTTATGTAAATAAACAGGAAGGACTTCAGATTCTCTGAATGGGAACCAGAAAGTGGTACTTCATATATTAACCAAAGTGGACCCGAGGGGATGGAAACTCCCATACTTGGGATAAGTTCTTCTGAAATTAACAATGAATTTCTCAATTCATTTATTAAATCTTATGAAAACACAAAAATGTAGCATATTGTTACAGCTCCTTCAAAAAAGATACAGGAGCCCAGAGCTGGAATACAAGCTAGAGGAACCCTGTTTGAGGGACTATAAGTACAAGGAATTTTTCCTTTTAGATGGACTCATTTATCACAGAGAAAAGCACACTAGTGCCTTCACAGTGATGAACAGGGACCATACATCCTTGATCCTGTAAGAATTCCCTTACTTCCCCTAAATGGGAAACATGAGTGAAGACAGGAAAAAATAGAGTGTAGCAAGCATAGCTTGGTGGCCTCAATGGGAGCAATAGCAGAGTGAATATATCAACACTTGTGAGATATTACAGAAGGAAAACAGGAAACATGGGAAGAAGTATGGTCTACTCCAACACATAGAGGATCCCAAGCACCCATGGGAAACCATTAACATGGACTTGATAACAGGACTTGTCCAAGGAGGCAAAGGAAACTTCAATACTTTCCTATTCATAGTAGACAGGTATAGCAAAATCAGCATATTCCTACCATGCCACAAAGAGGACACAGCTATGAACGCAGCATTTTTATTTTGGAATAACATCATAGTTACATGTGGAGTCCCTAAAATCATCATAAGTGATAGGGAACCAAATTTCATATCAGAATTTTGGATTAACCTCTATGAAATTCTTTGAACCAAAATTTCATTTTTTACAGCTTACCATCCACAAACACATGGACTAGCTGAAAGGATAATTCAAAAAATGGAGAGAATCATTAAGATATTCTGTGGATATGGAATGGAATACCAATATCATGAAGGATTTACCCATTATTGGGTTAAACTTCCCCAGAAATACAACTGGCTTGCAGCACCAGCCAGAACTCTACCACAAGTAAATCACCCTCACTGGTAGAGCAAGGGTGGAATCCCTTATTTCCTGTGGATCACTTGAATAAAAATATTCAGAATATCCACCCCACAGAAAAAGACTTCCATGATATGTAGAAGAAGGCATGTGATACAGCTGCAAGATGCATAGCTGAGGCGAAGTAATACAACAAGCAGGGGTATTCCCAAGGAAATTGAGAGGCTAATTTGTTGGACCATTCACTATCATTAGATTGATAGGGAGAGATTCAGTGGAAGTCAGACTCACAGAAGAATTCTTTAGGAAAAACCCAGTGTTCCCAGTGAGCTTAGTCATACCTTACCACTAAATATCAGAGGATAAGTTCCCCTCCACAAACAAGAGACACACTCCACAGGACATAGTGGAGGTAGAAGACTCCCCTGGCCCAGTGAAGAAAATGATGAAGGTCAGGAAGATAAGACTTAATGAGAAGGAACATGGGAAATATTTGGTCAGATTTGAGGAACAAACGTCTGATAAAGATAAACGGTTGGTAGAAAATGCCATAAAAGATGTTACCTTCAACTGAGTAGATTCAGAGCCTCTAGGAGTTCTGAAAAGTCTCAGAAATTATGAGCCTTTTTCTAGAGGGAGGGCATGTCAGCCTGTGACTCAAAACCCAAGCACTAGCATGACAGCAAAAATACCATAAACCAATGGTAGAGTAAAAATACTGCCAAAAAATGGAAATGAGCCAACACATCTCAAAAGGAAGAAAAAGAAAGATGAAGCTTACATCTTTCCAAATTCACAATTCCCTAATCATACGACAAATACCAAAAAGGTTATTCAGGTTCAAAGCAGTATGTGTTCCATTATTTGAATAAAATAAGATTTTTCATTAATATAAACAAAGAATGAATTATAAATAAATAGATAAAGAGTCATCCTTCATTTTCAAAATTGTTTTTGAATTATTTTTTGAATTGAAAAAAAATATAGAAGTTTTTAAGCTCAAAATATAGCTTTAGATTAATTTCTTATAAAAGATAGATAATATTCTCAGGAAGATGAGAGTATAAATGGGAAGTATATTTGTATACTATACTATATATTTACTCCATAAAATTAAATAATTCTCAATATATTGGAGCCTCTGTAAGATTCCAGTAGCTTGGAATAACATGCACTACTCAAAAACATTTAATTTCTGTGTCCAAACTACTTCAAAGGAAGGGTCCAATCTTAGTACAGGATGGTTCCAAGCTATTTTCTAAATGGAAAAACTCCTTTCTGGTGTATCCAATCTGCTCATGGTGAGTGGGGGGTTGGAAAACATTTTATTGAAAAAATAAAAAAGGGGGAGTTTGAGGTTTATTGAATGAGGACAGATCCTTTTTGAATATTAAAAAGAGGGGAAGAAAGCTAGTAAAATTGAAAAAAATGGGTTGAAATTTATTTAAAATGAAACAGGGGAGGGCAAAAATGTATTTTTTGTTATTAGTGAATTAAAAAGAAGTGGGAATTCTTTTTTGGGAAGGTTTTTTGAAAAGAAATAGGGTCTTTGGCAGGAAAACAAAGAAAAATGGTTTGTAAATATTTGATAAAATTGGTTTGGAATTGTTTTTTGGAAAAAGAAAGTTTTTTTTGGGGAAATGTTTTGGAAGTTTTGTTATGTTTTTGGTTTCCTCTTTTGAGGGGGATGTGAAAAAATATTCAAAATGAATGGGTAAGGGGATTTTTTTCAAAATCCCCTTTTTTAGGGGGGGATTTTTGGCCGTATTTTCTACAATATAGTTTAGTTATGTTTTTTTCGATTGAAAAGGGGACTAGGGTATTCCTAACATTTTTTCACTAATTTATGTCAAAAACACATATTTTTTTAGCAAAAACAGGTAATCTCTTACATTCTTTGACCAGAACCCTGAATATATTTCACTATTATTAATAAGAACCGTCGTAGTAATATTTATTAAGAGCTTAATGAAAATGTATTAGAATATATATCATAATATCTCCTTTCAGGGAATTTTTATCTCTTATATTCTCTACATATATTACTCAAAGTGCTACTTTTTACCAACATTATAGATCAGACTAATAAATTTACACATAAAGCTTTATAGCTTGAAAAAAGATTGAATTTCAATTTAAATTAGCTTTACAGCTAAATCATTTATTAATTTTTTCATTTATTTTCAATCTTTCCTTATTGTGGCTTGCATTTTTTTCTATTCACCTGTATAGAATAATCAGATTATTTTTATTTCACATGTACCATCTATATATTTTTCAAATTAAGAGGTTGATATCTTCCCCTCCTCAAAAACAAAAAAGATTAATTTTTTATTGATATTGTATGTCTAATCTGTATCATTTGGTGCGGAGGCCCATATAAAACCGTTCAGTTATAAGAGTGAAATTTTAGTTATTTGTATAAACTATATGTAAAGATGTTTTTTTTATTGTAATAATGATTTGAATAATTGCATTTTAACTCTTTGATGTATAATTCAATTTCAAATGAAATTTATTCGTGTTTTCTTGGAGTTAGAGCTTGTAATTTTGGTTTTCTGTGTCGAATCCATATGTAAACGGAATTTATATTATGTAATTTCGTTTTTATTTTTAGTATTTTTTACATGTTTTAAATTGAACCTGTAATTAAATCTTCATTATTCTTACTTATTTTCCATTATTTCATGAATAAGCTTTGTATTTTTCCTAATTTACATTATGTTTTGGAAATTTTTTTAATCAAACACAATTGATAGGAAGCTTTTCACTAGTACTATCTGTATGGGGTACTACAGCTTCCTACCTGAATCCTGTAATTTATTTGAACGCTCGCCTTAATTATTTTAAATTAGTATTATGTACATATTTGGCTCAGATTCAATCCCATTTCACTTAAGAGGAAGCTTTGTTTCGGTTATATATTATCACTTCTTTATTTGATGTATGTGTATGTAGAAATCAAATTGCTTGATTATATGGTAAGCCTTGATATTTTAGTATTAATAGCATTATGGTTCTATTTGATTGATAAAATAACTTTCTATTATTGATATTATTATTTTATTGTTATATTTTCATAAGAAGCTTTTTTTCAATTTTAATTCCCTCTTATTTAATATATTTTGACAGTCTGCGAATAAATACAGAGAACAAAAATTATATCTTTATACCGTAAGTAATGGCGCTAACCCTTGAAGTTGATACTAATAAACTAAAGCTCATAGAGGTATAATTTTTAGGATTAAATTCCCCTCTTTAAAAATATACCATTTTCATCCAAATTTGGTAGTTATTGACAGATTTATGGAACATTTCATTTTTTAGCTGAAGATTGACTAAGTCGAAGCTTCAATTTCACCTCTAATGGATCCTATTTTCCTCAAATTGAATCCCCATAAAAGGAGAATAATTCTTAAAGCTCTTAGTGGGAGCTTCTCAAAGGTAAAATCCAACTCCTTGTAGCACCTTAGCATCATAATATGGTAGTTTTTCCCCTTTCCATTGATGAAATTCCTTCAAATTGAAATCAGGAATTTAAAAATCCACATCCAAAAAATAATTTTGAAGACCTCCGCCAACCCTTAAATTCTATTCATTTATTAACCCTATATCTCCAAAACTGACAAGGTTGGCTTGGATCTCTAACTAAACTACAAAACCCTGTAACTTTTTTATACTTATTCAAAGGAATACAATGCAGTATATTGAGCTTTAGATCTTCTAATGACCTTCAATTTTTTTATTAAGATTTTTAAATATCGAAGACTAACCAAGAAATCTGGTCTAGGGCTTATTTTGCTTTCACTAAATATTTTCTTGAAATGGTAAAAATTCCAATCCAAAAATATCTTTATCAGAATAAAAGGGGGACATAAGAATATTTAATTAAATATATTAAAAAGTCCTAAGTCTGTTTATTATTCTTATAATTGTATTTCAAAAATTGGGTGAGATATCTGACTTTGAATATTTGCAATCCATGAGTGGGTCTACTGGAGCTGTACCAGGTTGTACACCTCTTATGACTAAACTGGAGGCCCAACTTGACTAAAAACACATCTAATATGATAAATAACTACCTGAAAGATGATCAATCTACATATATTGATTTAGAAAACACATCCAAAGACTACTTACATGCACTTAGAGAGGCTCTTCTGGAGTGAATATCTTTACTATTGTAGATTTGTTAATTACATGGGAGCTGCTCCATTTTTCAAAAGGGATAAATGGATCCTTTTTCTAACTTGATTTCAAATTTATTCGAGGTATTACTTTCTTAAACAGTATTGGCTTTGGAATTACATGGTTATAATTGAAATATGAATTATTTTAGTACTTTCTATGATATTCTAAATGATAAATATTGAATCTAAGCCTCTCAGTAGTTTTAAAAATTCTTTTTTCTCATTATTTCTTCTTTTCACTGTTTAATTTAGGACTTTACATTCTCACGTTCATATCTTTAGTATACTTATCACCACTTCATAGAGTCATCCTTAAATATATCATAGACATAAAATATGAATTACCTTGAATATTACTATATGTAGAAGTATTTTGATAGACAATTTACATTCAAATTCTTGAAAATTAAGGCTTAATTAATTAGTTTTTTTTCTTTATTTTTCTATCATGAGCTTCAATTCAAATGGTAGATTTTCAAATAGTTATTTTAATGAATTTGATAAAATAAAATTGTATAATTTAGGATAAATATATATGTTTTCAAAATCAAAAAATTAATGATAATATTGAAATTCCATAAAATGATTCATTTTAATATTTAATTAACAATAAATTCACAAGAAAATGTTTATACCAAAATGGTGATTAAGTTATTAAGATATTTTTCAAATGAATGAAAAAAAAAATCAAATTCAAATTCAAGAAAACACAATCAAGATTAAAAATTCAATGGTTTTTATCATTTTTAGATTATTAGAATGATCTCAAATGATTTTGCTTTTACAATTAATATTATTATTCATATTATATAAAAATTTAAATGAAATTAATACTCAACTTTTATATCTAAGGATAACAATTAAAACAAAAATTCCAAAATAACAATAAAAATGAAAATAGAAAACTGTTTTATTTCTTATAATGAAAACTGAATGCAATTTTTTTTTTTAGATTGTTGGTAGACTGTCAATTCCACAATCTTTGGCCACAGCATAATGGCTACAAAACCAAAAACCTAGAAATAAGGTTTTATTCATTTAATTTGATAATTATTGTTTTGAAAGAAAGCCAGGTATATAATTATTAAGGGGAAAAGATATTTACCATTCAAATAAACTCCCTGATTTCAATATTTACAGCCGAATTCGTCATCATTTTTTGGTCAAAAAGCTAAAAAAATTTAGATTTGGTTCTGAGTAGTGAGTTTGAAAAATGTAACTGAAGGGAAAATATTTTTTTTTCCTCACTCCTTAAATTCAAGATGATGACCTAAAAAGTATTCAAGTAGGAAAAAAACAAGAACAAATTGAAATAAATTAAAACACTTTTCGTGAATTCATTAAAATTTTACCTAAATTTACCATTTTCTTTTAAATGTGTTTTGGCAAAAAAGACAATTATTTTATGTTTTGTTTTGTTTATTTTTTTCCCAAATTTTTATGAATATATTTTCAACTTGTATGAAATATTTTTTGGGGGTATGGGTGTTAGGAGATCCGTTTCATCAATCACCTAACCAAAAAGTCAACATAAAATTCTTGATTTTGAGAAATGATTTAAGATAAATTGTTGAATTTAACTGAAAATCAAATTTCAAATAATAAAAAGCTTTAATTTTGGATTTTTGATACTTAAATTTTATCTTATTTATTAAAAAAACAAAACAAAACAAAGAAGGGAATGAAAAATTTCTCACCATCCTTTTTTTTTATCTTTAATTTTTTTAGTGATGAAATTAATATGAAAATTCAATTTAATATTTTTTTTGAAGAATAATCATAAAAATTTAACTTTAACACATACAAATTTCATTTCAAAATTAAAATAAAAAATGAAAAACACACAAAAAAAAGCCCTTTTTTGAGTTGTTGTTTTTATTCATTTTATTAGGGGATGGGAATATTCATTAATTGTACAGAATCAGGATACTAATGTATTAGATCTTAGTGGAGATGTTTTTTGATAATGTGGTGTCAAATAGCCAATATATTTGTGTGAGTATCATGAAATTTCCATTCAAGAAAAACTTCATCTCCTTTATATCCTAACAGACGGATCAGTCCGATCAATTATTATGAATACACATCGAACAAAAGCAAAATTATTTAGGCTTTTCTGATTGATTGATATCTGAATGGATAAAGATTTCATTTCACCAAAAATTTTACTTTTATCATACTTAATTTTAAATTTTTTAAAAAAAATTCAATGAGTCGTACAAGTTAGGATCATTAGAATAAGGGGTTGAAATTCAAAACACCAGGTCCTATTCACAGGCAGATCAGAAAAATCATTTCTGAGCACAAAAGCACTAGTATTTAGTTTTTTCTCAATTAACAAACCCTGTTTTTCTACAAGGTGGGGGTGGCTTCACTATCTATTTTCCTAGCTTTTTATCTTTTTAAAAATTGCTAAAGTGAAGTATCATCTTTATTGATATTTCTTTTTCCTTTTAAATCAATCAAATATTTGGTAAAAAATATTTATTTTGATTAAAATCAGAAAAAAGACGTAAAAATGTATGTTTTTTCTAATCAAAATTTTTAAACATTTTTTACAAATACCCTTCTTTGTTTGTTTTCTATCAAAATTGGTTTTTTTGTACTTTTTTTATTTTTTTTGGTATAAAAAAATATTCCAAGTTAGAACTCTGCTCTGTTTTCAATGAAGAAAAAGTTCTGAATCAAGAGAATTTAATCAAACATGTAAATCAACCAGAAAAACAAAAGCATTATATGGATTGAGGAAGAGTATTTTTAAAATAACTCTCAAAAGCCTTGAGCTCCAATTTTACGAAAAAAAAACTGTTCACTGACAAGCATGCGCTTAGCTGACTCGTACTCTAGTGTAGTTTGGGCATATTTTTCTTGGATTTCAGAAGTGAGGTGATGCGTTTACTTTGTAATCTATGTACATCTCAGTTCAAAAGCAGAAAGGAACCCACCCTTTGCACAGGCTTTCAGCTTTGTGCTCGCTTGACCCCCAAAAGGGCAGAATTAGTGAGACCCCACTTTGATTCAACTCTGAAAGGGCCCTCGAGGTTTTCCTCTTTTTTTGTTTTGAAAATCAAGACTTCTCAGAAAAACCAGGATTTTAAGGAATGCTCCTTTTTTCAAAAAACTCAATGTGGTCAATAAAACAAATTTATCATTCGTGACCATGTTTCTATTCTTCCTTGGGGGCAAAGTTTCTCACTGTCTGACTCACTTAAGGCAAATGCTACTGCAAGTATCTTGTGATACTTGACAAGATATCTCATCTAGTTTATAAACAAAATTAAATAAATTAAAATTGATGGGTTAAACAAAGTCAAAAAATCGACTAACTGCCTTCAATCAATTTCCCCAACCAGCTCCAGTTCTTTTGTTTTTTTGTAATTTAGCTCTAAGTGACTGGTGTTGTCGTCGCAGCTGTTTTGGAAGATGATAGACGAGCTTCTAGTTCCATTTGCCGACCTTCTTCTGTGCGCAATAGCCTACCCCATTCACCCTCTAACACTTGACGGACTCTAGCCAATCTAGCTGAATTGTTTCCGCTCACTTTTACATCTTCTGGTCGATATTGTGGCCCGGAAAGCATGACGTCATCCAGGATAATTATGGATGTTTGATGCCATCGAACTGGCAATCTAATGAATCAAAAGACATAAAAATTTCATGATCTGAGACTTAATAAAAGTTAATGTGATGTAAGCTGTAAAACTAACGTTTTTCCTAATGCGTCAAAGATTTCTTGTGCCCAACGAGATACGCCATGTCCGATCCGAGCCCGCCTTGCATCGTCAGCTTTTACAGCTTGTGCCTCCCTCATTGCAATGGCGGTTACATTAATGGGTCTAACGGGTTCTAATATCTTTGATACCAAAGCCGCTGGAGGCGGACTCTCGATTGGTTCACCAAGTTGAACTTCTCGAACTTGATTGACTTTGACCATTCTAAATGTCTGTTTACCCTTTCCGGATCCAGGAGAGTCTAAGATGACGACACCAGTGATTGGATCGTAACACCAAAGGTTTCCCTCCACCCATTTCTCACCACCATTTGGACTGCCATCTATGAGTTTCAACTTGACCGACCGGCCAAGCAGGAGGCTCAGGCTTCGAGTGGCCGAATGACCTGCAGACTGATTTGAGGCTTGCAATTGGTGCTGATGTTGTGAAGCAATTGAAGGAACTCGTTGCGTATTCAAACGCCCGCCACCGCCCCCACCACCACCACCGCTCGAGGAAGGCAAGCCGCTGGGACGGGGGCGAAAGGAGTGATTGTTTGACTGGTTGTTGCTACCAAAACTGTGACCTGAATCTCGACGGGAATGAGATGGCGAGCCGTTGCGAGACATATAGGAAGACTAAAAGATGGTATTTCTCTCAAACCTAACTGGACGGAACAGAATCTTGACTTGATGGAGCGTGGATGGCCGAGGAGGGTATTGAAGACGGCCTGAAAGTTTCAGCGATGTCGAAGGAAGCGATCCTCGCTGGATGGCGTCGTTACCGAGTGAATCGAGGCCACGAAAGAGGAGGAAGATTGGTCAAGAGCGGTCAAGAGCGGTAAGAGCGGTCAAGACCAGACTGCGTGCGAGGAGGAGTGGTAAGATTGAATTAGGCAGATTAGCCGGAGGGGACCTGGACGCCAGACGGCGCTAGTGCGTGATCCGATTAAATTGGACCTAGGCCAAAAGCAAGGCAAGCCCAAGGCATAAATTCACAATTGAGTCTGGATTAATTTCAAAATTCAAGAAGATAACAAGACTGGATGCTCAGATCAAAGAATTCAAGCCAAAATATGCTCTGAAGATGCAAAAAATTGGTTATTTGGAGATAAAAATTACAAAATTTTATAATAA
Source organism: Austropuccinia psidii (assembly GCA_023105745.1). Taxonomy (NCBI): domain Eukaryota; kingdom Fungi; phylum Basidiomycota; class Pucciniomycetes; order Pucciniales; family Sphaerophragmiaceae; genus Austropuccinia; species Austropuccinia psidii. Next base: position 29,498,039 of record JALGQZ010000013.1, on the reverse strand, counting down.
TTTCAATCATAAGATTTTATTTATTTTTTCTTGAATAGGCAAAAATTGTTGAGAAGTAAATATTTCAAAATTTGGAGGCCTCCTTAGATATTTAAAAGAGAAATCAATTTGAACTTAATTTTATAAAGAGTTAATCAAAAAGATTTTTTTGAAATTTCCTTGTTCTACTACAAACATTATACAACTCAAAGGGACTGTCTCATGAATTGTTCAAACTATTTAAGCTAAAAGAAGTCTTGAATTCTCTGACTTTTTGGATTGATAAAGCATTATGGATTGAATAGTTATATGGAAATGTTGTCCCATTTGGGTGACAAACTTAATTTTTTGAGTGGCTCTCAGCTTTTTAAGATTATTTGAATTTTATTTTTTTGATGGTGAGAAGCCTTAATTGAATTTACCAAGAAAATGTATAGCTTAAATATTGGGTTATCCAATTTGTATGATTCAATTATGGGGGTTTAAATAGCACTTCTTTAGCATTTTAAAACCATATAGAATTTTATTTGAAATTTTAAAGTAAAAGATTACATTGAATAGAAAAAGGAATTTTATGGAATCCAACATACATGAAAAAAATTAACTTTTTAAAACTAAAATAATTGATTCAAGATTTAAGAATGGTCCTATTTTTTTTGAAAAATATTGGTTAAAAGTCATATTCTTGATTTTGGATTTTGAGTATATCTGAATTCTTCAAAAAAATCATCAAATAAAAAACTCTTCCTTTCAAGAAAAAAATTATCTTGAATTTTCTAATTTTTTGGCCCACAAATAGTTATTTTTTAAAAAAAGGAAAATTAATTCCCTTTGGAGTTTATAATAGTGCAAGAAGTAATAAAATGGCATTTAAAAATGTATTTATAATTATCAATTGATAGATATATATTGAGCTTTTTGATGAATATACTCCGGGAAAACAGGGAAACTTCAGATGTGACCCTAATAATACCTTAAAGTGAAATTTGCTTTAAATCATGGTTCAAATTTTCTAGGAAACCTTGAGGTTTTTGAAGTACCCTTTCAGTATATTATTATAGGCTCCAGATAAATATACATCAAGATATTTGGGTAGTATAATAAAGGGGTATTGATCTTAAAAAATTGACATCACACAAAAGCATATTAATTTTCACAATTTATAGGCTAAAATTTCACCCAAAAGTAATTAATTGTTAATATGGAATCTATATCGTCACTATATTTTAGCTTATTTTTTTTTTATGTTTTTTTTTCAAATAATAATAATATATTGCAAAATTATTTCTTTTAATTTTACATTCAAAGAAAACTTAATATCACGCTTTTTTTTGAAGTAAAGAATTATTATAATTTTTGATTGAATAAAAAAACCAAATTTCAGCTGTATTAATCAATACAAAGAAGAAATTTTCCAAATTGGTTCATGTAGAGAGTTAGGATTTTGATATTGAAAGTTTTTTTCTATACTTACTTTTTATCAGTAAATGAAGCCAGTATATCTGAACAAATCCTATCATTATCATAGTGATATACAGGATTATGTATTTAAATATATTTATTTGGTAAATTTCCGTATGTAAGTGAGAATTATATTCCAAAATATTTTCCTTTGTTTTCAAGACTAAATGGCAATTATTGATAAAAGAATATTTTAAAATAGATTATGAAAAATTTTCCATTAGAAATATTCCTCAATCTTTAAGGTCTGCTAATCTCAGTTCCAAGTGAGATTAAAGAGTCAAAAAACAGGTTGAATTTGAAATTAAATAAACTTTAGAAAAATGAGAAATTAAACTACAGTGGCTCAACAATTGTCTTATAAAACTTATTTCATAGCAAATTTCAGCTAAAACTAAGCATATAAAATGACACTGTTTTGTTTACAAACTCTCATTTCAGTAAAATTTTCTTAGCGAGACATAATACTAAGCTCTTAAATAGTAATTCATAGGTAAATAAATTAGGATTGAAAGTGGTACTAAAATTGAGAAATGTGATTATATTTGAAACTAATCAAATTCAATTACTTGGTAAAAAAAAGACAAAAAATTACAATCTTTATTTTTTCAAAAGAGGTTTTTTTTAAATTTTTTATGAAAAATAAACCAAAAAATTGAGGTATGAAGTTTTGAAAAGTTGAAAATTAATTAAAATTTGAGGTAACTTGAGATTAATAAACAAATCGAAATTTTCAGCAGATTTTATTTCAAAAAAAATCGTATCTCTGAAAAGTATAAAAGTTGATTTCTTTCATGAAAGATTTAATTTTAGTATTACGGCTTGGTATATACATAACCCACTTCAAAAGCTCTATTTCGTGATTTATCATAGTATTTTTTTTGAGAAACTTTTTTATTAGGATTGTGTGAGACAAAAATTTAAATAAACTATACAAAATAAACTCATCCTGTTTTCTTGAATAAATAATCATTAAATTGCAAATGATATTTTACTCTATTAGTAGAATCATTAAATCTTCAATGAGATATTTGTCAGGGTGGATTGTTCCATTCAAAAAGGTTCAAAGACAAAATTTTCTTCTCAATCACCCAATGAGCTGTAATCACTTATTAAGTTGGAGGTTAAAAAAAGCGTTATGAAATTATTTTTCCAATTTTGAACTTATTTGTGGGAAAATAAACCATACTTCCAACAATTTCTCAAATAAGAATCTGTGGATATTCAAATTAAAAGCAGGACAAGTTTATTAACAAAAATTGTGACAAGAGTTTTTCTTCTTTTACAATACTTATACTCTTAGAAAAGCCTAACCGAAAATGAGTTTTTGATCTAATACAAAAGGGATTAATTGTAATTGGAAAGAAAAGACTTGAAGCCTATTTTAGAAGGGGTTTGAAAAATGAAAAATCACATTTCATTTTAATATTTGATAGATCTTGTAAAAAAAGACTTTACCCTTTAATTTTTATGAATATAGAATAAGCTATTGGTTCATGAATTAGTCTATATATACTAGTTTTATAATAATAAAATCAAAAAAATAGGAAATTAATCCAGAATATATGAAGCTTTTGTAAATATATTAATTTTATAATATGGACATTCTTCAAGGATTACTTAGCAATTACTTTGAATGAATATACAGAAACTAAATTTATAGCTTGATATTTGTACCTTTCATTACTGATTCAAAGATCATATTTTATCAAATTATTATTAGTAATCACTTTTTATGAGGAATTCTAAAACAAATAATAGCTCAAAAATATTTGATAATTACTTAATTTTCACCTTAAAGTGTAGGATCCATTTATAAAACTCGTGAAAATACTAATTTTAATCAAGATCACTATGATTGTTCCTGTTAAATATAATAAGATTAATTAAAATAACCACAACTAAATAATTAGTTGCTTAATGAACTCTTTTCCTTGCTAGATACTATCAGTCATGAGGAAATTGAGAAGTAATTTCCTAATAGAATCAACTTTAAATTCTTTAATAAAACTATGAAATTTAGAGAAAGGGTGTTGGTAAACACACATAAGCCCTTATGTGTTTTTAACATAAACTTACATATTTTTACCAATTTATGGCAAAAACACATAAGTGGCCTAATTTTTTGAAAAAAAAATTCCTCAGGCTTATTTTTAGATTTATTTTTTATTTTTTTCCATATTTTTTCAGACATGGGATGTGAAGATCCCCAAATTTTTTTCAATTTTTTTTGCCCCAATTTCTCCAATTTGGCCAGTTTGGCAAATTGGCCTATTTTTTTTCAAAAAAATTCATTAACAATATTCCCAATTATGAATTTCCATATTTTTTTTTTCAAAAAAATAAAGGGAACAGCCTTAAGAATAAAAACCCATAAACTCAAAATTTTGGGATTTTTTTTTGGTGGGACAATTGTAGGTCCAAAAAAGTGCTTTTTTTATGTTTTTTTTCATCTTTGTAAGTAAATTTAAAATTCCATTTATGACATAAATTTAATTAAAAATGTAATTCATGGAATTAGTGAAAGTTAAAATGACATTTATGGCATTAAAAGTATCAATTATGGAATGAACAATTCCATTTATTGAATTAACAGTGAATTTATGGAATTAAAAGTGCCATTTATGGAATTAAAAGTGCCATTTATGCAATGAAAAGTCCCATAAATGGCATTAAAAATCACATATTAGTGCCATAAATGGTATTAACAGTGACATTCATACCATTTATGGAATAATTTACAGTGCCACAAATGGCATCAAAAACAGCATGGAAATGACATTTATGGAATTAACAACAGCATAAAAATGCTATAAATGGCATAAAAAATGACATGGAAATGCCATAAATGGCTTCAACAGTAACATAAAAATACCATTTTTAGAATTGAAATTTCCATCAATGGCATCAACAATGACATAGAAATACCATAAATGGCATAAAAATGCCATAAATGGGGTTTTCCAAAATAAAGGTGCTTTTTAGTTACAAGTAAATTAAAAAACACTTCTTATGTGTTTTTACCAAAAACCTATGTGTTTTCACCAATTTATGGCAAAAGCACATAAGGGACTATGTGTTTTTACCAAATTTCTTATGCGGGTTTACCAAAAACCTTATAGAAAAACCTTGAAGAACTTGATAAAATACTCACTCATACTCCAAAAAGACCTTTGAAAGATTTGGAAGAGTGATTTGATGGGTTATTTGTGATTTCAAGAAATAAAAATTAGGTACAAAAACAGGAATGAAACAACTGTAGGTAAAACACTATGGAAAATAGTAATAATAATTGAAACAATTTCATTATGGACTATGTGAGTGATAAGAGTAATTAATAATTATTTTAATAACTAATGTAGAACATTTCATTAAATATTTATTGTGTTAACTGAATGATAAAAATTTATAGTGCAAAAAACAGGAATGATAGGATTCTTTGAGTCTACAACAGCTCAAAGAGGAATTGGATTACTTCGAACTCATAATAAATAATTGAGAAGCTGAGTAAGCTATCTGAATTAATTATTAAATCACTTGTTGCTATTCAAAATTATTATAATTACTTAATTATGTAATTGTATACAGATACCAACCCATTTATGGTTAAAAAATAGTGAATTTACAACTTTAAATATTATTTTATTTAAAAATAACCATAAAATTATAAAAATTTTCAATTAAGTTGTAAGTTTAATAACAGGTTTTAATGTATGTGAATCTTTTAAGATGTAAATTTTCATGCCAGATAATTAAAAATTGGTTGCAAGTATCAATCAGTTATTTTTTTGGTCTTAAGTGAAGATTAAAACATGAACTATTTTTCCCGAAAGCTTCACAGTTATTTACTGAGAAATTTATTTTAAATTAATCTATGAAGTTTTAGGTCATGTCCTACTTGGTTTAGACTAATAACATAATGACAGATGGATTCCATGAGATCATTCCAAGGATGCTAATAAAAAAGGAATTTTGATTAATCTTATTTTCTTAGCCTTGGTAAATGATAATTTTTAGACATTGTTAAAGGAGTAAAAGGTGCTCATTAACTCCTTGAAGCATTCAAATAGCAGCTTATTTTATATTTTCTCATGAGTTAATGGGACTTAGCCATAGTAAGAAATTTCCTAAAAGGTCTTAAATGAATAATTAGTTTAAAATAAGCCATGGATAAAAGCTCTGGGAGTGGCTTCTCCACATAGTCCTCATAAATGGATTTACCCTGGATTCCTCCACTGTCTTTTGTCCCCTATAGATGTTATTATGTAAAAAATAGTAATTCAGGCTTTAAGACTTGTATTACCTAAAGGTGTGGCAATAGATAAGCTTTAAGCTCCAAAAACACACAAAACACTAATTTTAATGGATATGTAACATGGGAATTTTCAGAGTCCCATTACTTTGCCATAAAAAGTAATAAAAAAAAATTTACACAAATAATTTATGTGGTATTGATGATGAGTTTTTCACGTATTTTCCACTTCAAAACCTCAGGAAGTTTACTTAAGCTTATGAAGCTTATGAAGATACCCTAGATAATATTTTCATTATAATTTAAGTGTGGTTTCCAACTCAAAACAACAGAAACATTTTTCTCTTTTTGAATAATAACAGATTTTGGATATGAACATCAATTATTGGTTTTTGTATCAGTAAAGTGATTTAAGGCTATTTGTGTCCTATTTAAGGATTTAAAGTATACCTCAAGGCTCACATAAATCCCACAAAACGGTTTAGGTTGATGGCCTTCCTTTAAAACTCCCTACAAATCACTCTTAAGATTTAAAGAATAAACTCCAGAGAACCCTTGTTTTGGAGCCTCAAGATTTGAAATCTTAAAAATTGGAATAAAAATACTAGTCTACCTCCTGATTAGCAATGAAATGAGTTCTTTTCACACTTTTGATTATATTGAGGTCTTTCAACAACAGACTTCAGTTAACAAGCCTAATTTATCAACCTAAAATCATAGTATAACCTGCTAGAGGAGGTGTTTGAAAAAGAAGGATTCAACTCAATTTTTTTATCAATTGGAATCATAGAAAAGCCTTCTTGTGGATGGCTCAGAAATAATCAGTTCAAATTAAAATGCCTAGATCAATCATTATTTATAGTATAACCTTCTATTGGTGATATAAGAGAATAAAATCCAGGTTATATTCTATAGATAGGCAAAAGGAGAAATTGGTACAGAGGCCCACTATTAATACCTTTTGAGGCTCTCCATGGGAGTGCAAAGAAATGGAGCTTCAAATCTTTAACCTCAAGGGGTTGTGATAATCCAGGTAGATTAGGTTCTTAAAGTTAAAGGCTTTTCTGTATAGCTCAAGCTTAGTTCAATCCCTGAAATTCTCCTTTAAATAGTGTCGAAGGATTACTAAGCTTGCTAAATAGCATTCCCCAAGCCCATAAATTTGATTCTACTAAACCTGTATTCCTTAGAAAATTCATAGTCCTTCAGTATCAAGAATATTCAACTCCTTTTAAGAATATAAACATTTCAAAATTTTAAGCACTTATATAATCTAATTCATATAATTTCAAACTACTACTCTGATATAATGAACCTATTGGTACACTTAAAATATTCACCAACAAACTAATAATTTTGAATATTATTAACAAATTTCTCAGCTTTACCTGGATTTTTAGAAGCCTAATTTACTAATAATTCAATTCAATATGTGAACCTTTGAGATATGACCACATACCCAAAAAGGTCACAAGAAATATTTCATATAATTATACATTAAAAATAAGTACCTTAAAAACTATAAAAATACCATAGATTGGTACAAAATTTGGTTTAACTTAAAGACCAATTAATAAACATGTGAAATAAATTACATCATTGGATTCCCCATGGTAAAATACACATATACCATTTTTATGGCATATCTGTAAAGTCAATATTTAATAAGTTATAAGTAATGATACCTTATAAAAACCACAAATCCTTATTTATTCCAAAAAATAATGGAACAACATGTGAAATAAGTGGTACCATTGGATTTTCCATAAAAATCCACACATAAAACAATTAATAAGCTAAGCTTCAAAACCAATACTTAAGGAATTAACCTGAATATATGCACTTTTTTGGTCAACGCATATATTCAAGGAGTTTAGCTAATATCTCTTGAATTATACATGATAGAGTGATGAACCAAAAATAAAGTCATCACTTACTTACTGTAGAAACACAGATATGAAGTTTATTTCACAAGTTATCAACAAGGTTAAAATCTGTAAGGAATTATTGATTAAAATCAACGGAGCTGTTGACCACTTTGTTGTGAAAGTGGTCCAAACTTAAAAATAAGTAAACATTTGAATTCTAATAGTGCATTTGTGAAGAATGATGTATTTTTTATTATAATATTCAAGGTATAACCCCTTGAAATCATAGTTTGAAGTTTAAAATATTAAATTTCAACAGAAAAGATGAGTTACAAGAAAAATCATCACAAATAGAGTTTTGATGATGTAATGAAATGCTCTTGGCAGCATAATGAGGTTATGCCAAGCTATCAAGATTCACTCTCTGAATTGCTTTAGCGTGTAAATCTTAAAAGTTTTCAAGGATCAAGGTTTGAGCTTAATTTGATCATTTATGATCACACACTGTAACCTTAAATTAAGTTTAACAGTCATATAAGTGTTGAAATTGGTGAATACTATTAGTTTATGATTAAAAATAATAAAATACACGAAATTTGGGGTTCTGCCAAGCCTTTGACGTCATTAGACTTAGAGTTATAGTGATAACTCTAAATAATGGCGTAATAGTGATGTAATGAGGTTCGATCATGATGTAATCATCACCAAGCCTTAAATTATTGATCAATTCCAGTGGATATGATCAGTACACGTCTACTAGAAGCCTTTTGGACTCTAGGAGGGAGGTATTTACTATAAATAGAGCTCTTTCTGCTCTGTTTTCCCCTCAGACGCATCAAAAACATTAAATAAATACAAACAAAAAGGTAATATCTTTATTCTTTATATATAAAACTTTTATATTATTAAAGACCAAAGTTCATCTTTATTATAATCATCAATTTTGACGTTATTAAATCATTTGTTTAACTGTTTTTGTTAAAAATTTCTCTAAAACTCATTTCCACATAAAAAAATCAAGAATATTTGTAATTTCTCTATTTTTTATTCTAAATACAGTTTGTAAAAGTTGTATTTAAATTATTTGGCGTAAAATATCTCAAAAGTATCATATTAAGTGCTAAAAGTAGGTTATTTTCTCTTATATTAATAATTTTCTCTATATTATTCTTTTAATAATTCTTTAATTAATATAAATAGTATTTATATTAATTTATAACTTTAATATTAGTAATATTATTGTTATTAATTGTTTTTTATTAATAAAAAACAATTTTTGACGCCTTTATTATTTGTTTGTAACAATAATAAAGTGCTTTTGAATATATTAATTATTTTATATTAATATATTTATTTTATTATATTATCATATTTTATTAATAATATAATTATTTTTATGCCATAATTATAATAATTCTTTATTATTATGATTATTTTTATCTTATTTATTTCATTTATAAGGGCATTCATAGTACAATAAGTAAAGTATTAGTAATTTTTACTTATTGTTTCATAGTCAAACCTTACATTTGCTGGCCTGGCCGTGATATTTACTCTAAAAGACCTTTAAAAAGATTCTATTTGGGTTTATCCAATAATAAATTATACTTATAATCATAAAATTTCATAATAATTTTATATTTATTGATTTTAAAAGCTATTGAGGCATTTGGAAAGCAATTGTACTGTCTTACACGTGGTTTTTCACATCCTTAGACTTGCAAAAACTTTCTTTGAGTGACTCTAGTGATTAAAAAAGATATTTTATAAATTAAAAATAATTTTATATTATAAATTAATTTTATAAAAAGAATCATACTCATTTTTATTTTTCAAAAATAAAAACATAAAAAATAATAAAAATATTAAAAACCAATAAAAAAGTTATTTTATTCTTTTTAATTTCATTTCTTTAATTATTTTCATTTTTTTTTCTTTTCCATAAAAAAAAAAGATATAAAAGCAATTTTTACGTGGAAAATTGCCATATCTTACCAAAAATAACACTTTTATATAAAAGACTTATATTTATTTGTCTTTTTTAGTGTTTTAAGACAACCCAACAGAGGATAACCAAACCACTGTTGAAAGATTGGTGGAAGAAACTTGTCAAAGTTCTCCAAAACCAATAATTACCAAAGGAAACAAAACCAAGAAATTGGACTTTCCAGGACCCACCATTCAGGACTCTGAAGGTGAGTACCTCATTTATAAATTGCCATAAGAAATTTCCTGTTCTGAAATCCTCTTATTTCTTATTTTTCTTATAATATGACTACCAGAAGAGGCTCCCAATACTCCATCCAATCAGATGGAGCTGGACTCAGAGGTAGAATTGATTCCTCAAAAGGAAAAGGAATGGCAATATCCCCAGTGGAACAGAATCCACACAAGGAAGTTCCTTATCCCAAAGGCAAGTCCCAGAAATGCCCATGATATCTGAACCTGAATTGGAACTAAGTATGAGTGACTCAAACAGGTACAAATCACATTCAGAGGGCTCAAATAGAAATTTACATGAGCCAATACAAACAGTACTACACAGTGTACAAGGACAAAGATTGGGAAATGTTGCCTCAAATACACCAAGGAGTGATGAACTCCTGGCACATCCTGAAAAAGTTCCTCAAAGAGGAGGAAATAGTGAGATACTCCAATGGATGGAATCCACTATCATCCAAACCTCAAATCAAAAAGATCAAGGAGTATCATGCCAAAAAGAAGGGGGCAACCAAGGAAGAAGCCCCAGTAGCTTCAACCAAAAAGCCCCAAGTCAACCCACTTCCCCAAGAAGGGAAGAAGAACAAGAAAAAGAATTGGAGAAAACCATATTCCCCAAGCTACAGGATACCCAAGATCCAAAAAGATGCCATGGACAATGTCTTCAACATGGCCAGAACTTTGATGGAATTCAAAGACAAAGAGGAACAAAGAATGAGACAACCCCATTTCCCAAAGAAATAGCCTTGTCTCCTGATGTTGTAAATACTTTAACAGAGCTTAAAAATAGTATATTACCTCTTAAAGACATTAAAAATAGTTTATTATCTTTCCAAGAAATAAATAACAGTTTATCATCTTTAACAAAACTTGTTGTACAAAACAAGAAAGAAATTGATAACATAAAATTTATGATTGAAAATAATAAACCAAAAGTATTAATTGACAAAACTCAGAAATTAATACAAGGACAACAAGAGTTGTATAAATACATAAGTGATATCAAAGAAAAAACTTTGACAATCAATTATGATGTGAGTATTGACAATCTTACAGAAAAATTAAACAAATTAAGTATTTCTGTAGAAAAATTTGAAGAAAAGACTTCATCACACCCAAAATTACTTTTGGACCATGTGGAAAAAAGTGATGAAGCAAGAATGCATCTGAAAGATGACATTCAAAGTGAAATAAGGCTTATTACTGAAAAAATGGATAAAATCAATGAGGCTAATGTAAATATGCCAAAGTTATCAACACCATTTTCTCACATAAGAAGCCCTGTTAAACCAAAAGAGGAATTAACAAATCCATTCATAACAGACTTCAGTCACAAAGACAATAACCAAGTCTTAATGAAGGAAGCACCTCAATTAAAAGAATGGCCAACATTCACAGGAGAAGGTGAATATGACCACATGTCTTTTATCAAAACAGTTGACATGCTACAAGAAGATTATGCCATACCAGATGAATTAATTACTGCAAGATTACATTAATTGTTTGAAAAATCTGAAAAAAGATGGTATTATGGCATAAGGCAAACAAATGGCAAAAATACCTGGTCTTGGTGGAAACAAGAAATAATCACCAAGTGGGCTAATGATGCCTGGAGGTACAAAATAGAAAATGCATTTGAAAATTCTTTCTTTGACCCAGACAAAGACAAAACTTTAACTTGGTTCTTGAAACAAGTTGAAAGACTTAATGCATTGTACCCAGAAATGTCACAAAAAATGGTGCATATGAAAATACTCAAGAAATGTGGAGGAGAGCTAGAACATTCCCTAAGAAGCAGGTGTATAGAACCATGCTCCACAGAAGGGTATATTAATGCACTAGAAGACATAGTGACAAGAACAAAAATTGGCAGGACTTGGAAGAAATTAAACATTAAAAGCCCAAATAAACCATTTATCAAAAAAGATAAATCAAAAGAATCCTTCAAGCCCAATACATCCAACAATAATAAGCAAAGAAAATTCCATAAATGTGGAAGTATTGGACACTTAGCCAATAATTGCCTTAAAAAGGCAAAGATTAATGAAATTGTGGAAACAGAAAACCACAATGACAAAGAAGAAGAATCTGACTCTGAAAAATAGACAGAAGAGTCAGAAAGCTCTGAAAGTGATTAAATCAATATAATCAATGCACAAATTAATAATATTGACATAATTTATGAAGTACTGGATGTTAACTCAAACTTACCACAAGTTGGGACTTCTGACACAAACCTGACAAATATACAAGATGCCAAAATGTATAGGACCAAACCTGCAAGAGGAATGGGATATACAGCTGGAAAATCAAGTATAAGTATTGTTATGGTTGATAACCAAGAAGGAAAAGTTAACTTAGACACAGGAGCATATTGCACCTGTGTTGGTAAAAGCTATTTAAACACCATTGTCCCAGACTGGCAAGAAAAACTTATGCCAATACAAGGTGTCAAATTTAGTAGTGCAAGTGAGAGCATGAAGCCCCTTGGAATAATTGATTTAACACTAATTTTTCCTCATCCTTCACAATGTGTCAGAATCAAAGTAGAGTTTGTAGTAATGGACAACTGTGCTAGTAATCACTTGATACTTGGAAATAATTACTTATCAATCTATGGTATAGACATCTCCAACCAAAAGGATAGATATTTTACCATAGGAGACAACAAAAGACAAAAGTTTGGCTTCTTAAATAACAAAAAACAAATCACAGTTATTAAAAATGAAGAAAGAATTGCAGAGAAAGGAACTTTTTATACCTGAACAACTTAAAGAGGCAGAATTCAATCAAGAATTAACAGAAAAAATGAAAGAAAAATTGATTGAACTCTTATTTAAGTATAAAAATGCCTTTGCAACTGACAAAGAGCCACTAGGTGCCATAATTGGACATGAAGTGGATATAATTCTTAATGTGGAAAAACCTTACCCACCTCTACTAAGAAGACCTGCTTACCCAGCTAGTCCAAGGGCTAGAGAAGCCTTGGAGGTACACATTAAAGAACTAATAGACCTTGGAGTATTAAGAAAGGTAGGACATAATGAACAGGTGGAAGTCACTACACCTGTCATTATAACTTGGCATAATGGAAAATCAAGGATGGTGGGAGGCTTCAGAGCTCTGAACACCTATACCATTCCAGACAGGTATCCAATACCCAGGATCCATGAGACATTGACACAATTGTCACAAGCTAAGTTCATCACAGCCATGGATGCCTTAAAGGGTTTTCATCAAAATTTCTTGAAAGACAATGCAAAAAAACTACTGAGGATAATAGTCCACTGTGGAATTTGTGAATACTTAAGAATGCCATTTGGCATAAAAAATGCACCTTCCCATTATCAAAGAATGATGAATACCATATTTCCTGAAGAATTATCAGAAGGATGGTTAATCATCTATATTGATGATATCATAGTTTGCTCAGAAACTTGGAAAAGTCACCTTACAAGACTAGAGAGGGTACTACAGAAAATAGTCCAAGTGAATATGAAAATTTCCTTGAAAAAGTGTCATTTTGCATACAGTGAACTAAAAGCACTAGGACATGTTGTATCTGGACTTAGTCTAGGCATAGACAAGAATACAGTAGCAGCAGTATTACTTAAACCAATACCTCAAACCAAAAAGGAAATGCAATCATTTCTAGGATTTGCTGGTTACTATAGACAGCATATAAAGGACTTTGCAAAAATTGCTAAATCCTTGTATAAGCTATGTGACCAACAAACAGTCTATGAAATGACAGAAGAAAGAGTCAAGGCATATGAGGAATTGAAAAATTCCTTAACAAATGCCCCATTTCTTCTAATGCCAGATTGGAAACTACCCTTCAAGCTGTACATTTATGCTTGTGGAGAAGGACTGGGTGCTGCACTACACCAGAAACAAATTATCAATGATAAACCAGTGGAAGGACCAATTTGTTTTATTTCAAGACAGATAAAGCCAACAGAAGCAAGATATGGAGCAAGCCAAATGGAATGCCTCTGCTTAGTGTGGGCTTTAGAAAAATTACATTACTACTTAGATGGAACAGTATTTGATGTGATGACAGACTGTAATGCTGTAAAATCTCTATTAAATATGAAAACTCCAAATAGACATATGCTGAGATGGCAAATTGCTATCCATGAATATAGAGGAAATATGACTATTGTTCATAAATCTGGTAATATTCACAAAAATGCAGATGGTCTTAGCAGATGGGCTCTAGCAAATACCCTTGACAATCCAGCATGGGTACCACAAGAAGAACACCATATAGAAGGAATATGTGTTACAGACATTGGCACAGAATTCTTTAACCAAGTTAAAGAAAGCTATAAGATAGACAAAAATTGCCATATCTTAAGCCAAATTCTAATGAAAGACTGCAAAGACCCATCACTTTCATCAAAACTAGATGAAATATGGAAAAAGTCATATGAGGAAGGAAGATTCCACCTCCTTGATGGAATCCTTTACCACAGAACAAAACACACATGTGTTATGGCCTTAACAGATAGAACCCTGATAAACACTATTTTACATGAGTGTCATGATAGTATTGCAACTGGACACCTTTCAGAAGACAGGACACTAGAGAGGGTTAAAACCTGCTCTTGGTGGCCAAACTGGAAGAAAGATGTTATAGAATACTGCCAAACCTGTGACAGATGTCAAAAAGCCAACAGAGCCACAGGAAAGAAATTTGGAATGATGATACAAATCCAAGAACCAAAATCCCCATGGGAAATAGCTCATATGGATTGGGTGGCAGCATTACCTCCAGGAGGAGACAGAAGCTATAATGCATGCCTAGTATTGGTTGACAGGTATAGCAAAACTCACATGTTATTACCAAGTCATAAAGATGACACAGCTATGGACACAGCCATAATGATATGGAATAAAGTTATAAGCCATACAGGCTTATTCCAGAATATTATAAGTGACAGAGACCCAAAGTTCACTTCAGCATTATGGACAAATCTCCATAACTTGTTTGGGACAAAGCTATCATTCTCAACAGCTTACCATCCTCAAACTGATGGTTTAGCAGAAAGAATGATACAGACCCTAGAGGACATGATCAGAAGATTCTGTGCTTATGGGCTAGAATTCAAATATTCTGATGGTTTTACCCATGATTGTTGTACACTAATACCAGCTCTTGAACTAGCATATAAGACATCAATCCATTCTTCTACTGGCAAAACACCAGCAATGCTAGAAAAAGGTTGGAATCCAAGACTTCCTTATGACACCCTCAAAAAGGACTTAGTGGATATACATCCAACAGCAAGCAGTTTGAAGATAATGCTTGACAAGGAAAGACACCATGCAAACAGATGTATGCAAGATTCTTTCAAATATGCAAAAGAAAGATGGGATAAAAGTCATAAACCACCTGACTTCAAAATAGGAGACTTGGTCCTAGTATCAACCCTTAATTTCAATAACATAAAAGGCCCAAAGAAATTAGAAGATTCCTTTGCAGGACCATTTATGATAAAAGCACTTCATGGACCCAATGCTGTGCAATTGGAACTCACAGGTGAACAAATGAACAAACACCCAAATTTCCCTGCAAGTCTGATAAAACCTTACAGTTCAAGTGACAAGGAGTTGTTTTCACTAAGAAATAAACCCCCAATTGAAATTCCCCCCTTGGAAGAAGGAGAGGAAAAGAAAATAGTAAAAGTCCTAAAAGAAAGAAGGACAAGAAACAAAAAAGAAAGGGAATACCTTGTAAGGTATAGAAGTTCAACTCAAGAAGATGAATGGCTACTTGAGAAAGATATAACAAATGCTGATAAACTACTAAGAAGGTTCAGACATGAAAGAAAGCCTGAAAAAATAGAAAAGTTAAGCATTATTGAGCTTCAAGACTAACAAAGTCTATTGAAGAGGTAGGACAGTGGAAGATACCCTAATTACACATATCAAATTGTGGTACAATCTTTTTTGGTGGTAGGTAATGTGAACCTTTGAGATATGACCACATACCCAAAAAGGTCACAAGAAATATTTTATATAATTATACATTAAAGATAAGTACCTTAAAAACTATAAAAATACCATAAATTGGTACTAAATTTGGTTTAACTTAAAAGCCAATGAATAAACATGTGAAATAAATTACACCATTGGATTCCCCATGGTAAAATACACATATACCATTTTTTGGCATATCTGTAAAGTCAATATTTAATAAGTTATAA
The DNA here is from genome assembly GCA_023105745.1 of Austropuccinia psidii. NCBI lineage: Eukaryota > Fungi > Basidiomycota > Pucciniomycetes > Pucciniales > Sphaerophragmiaceae > Austropuccinia > Austropuccinia psidii. The sequence goes on along the minus strand of JALGQZ010000013.1, from coordinate 29,482,047 downwards.
GTAATAATACCTTATAAAAACCACCAATCCTTATTTATTTCAAAGACTAATGAATCAACATGTAAAATAAATGGTACCATTGGATTCTCCATACAAATCCACACATAAAACAATTAATAAGCTAAGCTTCAAAACCAATACTTAAGGAATTAACCTGAATATATGCAGTTTTTGGTCAACACATATATTCAAGGAATTTAGCTAATATCTCTTGAAATATACATGATAGAGTGATGAACCAAAAAAAAGTCATCACGTAATTACTGTAGGAACACAGATATGAAGTTTATTTCACAAGTTATAAACAAGGTTAAAATCTGTAAGGAATTATTGATTAAAATCAACGGAGCTGTTGACCACTTTGTTGTGAAAGTGGTCCAAACTTAAAAATAAGTAGACAGTTGGATTATACTAGTTCATTTGTGAAGTATGATGTGGTTTTTATTATAATATTCAAGGTATAACCCCTTGAAATCATAGTTTGAAGTTTAAAATATTAAATTTCGACAGAAAAGATGAGTTACAAGAAAAATCTTCAAAAATAGAGTTTTGATGATGTAATGAAATGCTCTTGGCAGAATAATAGGGTTATGCTAAGCTGTCAGAATTCACTCTCTGAATTGCTGTATCGTGCAAATCTTAAAAGTTATTAAGGATCCAAGTTTGAGCTTAATTTGATCATTCATGATCACACACTGTAACCTTAAATTAAGCTTAACAGTCATATTGTGGTATTCCATACCATTTTTTTTCACCAGGCTCAAGCTCATAGTACCCCATAACAGCAGTAAATCCAGCCTACAGGCAGACTTACACTCAAATTTTACATCAACATTTCAATTTTACAGCAAGAAGCTGGATTTAACTCATAAAACCATGGCACAGGCACCAAAGGGAAGTGTATGTGTTTGGATAAATTATTCAATTTCATTATGCATATGTAAAAATCAAGTTACATATAGTAAACTAGTTACAACAAATAGGGTACCACCCTTTAAATTACACACCCCACCCAGCCTTACACCCCCTCACAGCCACAGGACTCATGCAGCAAGAAAAAGACACCTGCATGAATTACACAGCAGCCTAGCACTCAAAATAGAAAAGTCACATGATGTAAAGCTCAACTCCATGGAATTCCTGCAATTCATTTACAACACAGCCCCAGGAGTACCTTATCTTATATCCACAGTAACCCCACTTGAAACCTTAAAAACAGAATCAAAATTATTTACACAACTCATCACCTCATGCAAACCAAACCTATTTACAACAGGCTGCATGCAGTACACAATTTTAATTAAATCTCAACCATATGACTATGCACAGCATGTGTCAAACTCAAAAATCACATCATCTTATACATAACAGTAAATTCACCAGTACAAGAAATTATCACCTGACTTCATTTTAAAGTTCAAAAAGAAGAAAAACAACCATGACACCTGCATAAATTACACAGCCACTTCTACCAAGCCCAAAATAGGACATATGCAAAGGAGTTACAAGGTCATCATGTGATACTGCATCCACCAACAGAATATCATGTGACAAGAAAGAGGCTGTGTACAACAAAAATCCCCAGCCAAAATTGAATCACCTCATGTATGGAAGCAAAATTCAAGAATATCACATCATAATTAGTTCACCAAAAGACAATCATGTGATAAATGGAGGCTGTGCAGAGAGAAAATTATCACCAAACCTTAAATCACCTGACCCATGCAAGAAAGGTCCTCACCAAAAACAGAGTCACATGATGAAATCAAGAGGAATTAAAGTGGAAAAAACAGCTCCCATGGAGGGCCCTCTAGGCTCCCAAAAGGTATAAATAGAGGGGCTCTCTCCGCCAAATTTCAAATCCCCCCATGCAAATTATATCCCATGAAAATTATATCCACTTCAAAGTAGGAGCATAGGAATAATTCATCCCTCATCTGGGAGGTAGTCCAGTATATTATAGTAAATTTACTTGCCCAGTAGCTAAGCTCAGTGGAAGTATAGTGTTGAAGATTACCCAGTAGCTAAGCTCAGTGGAGTCTTATTATTTAAAATAAAAATTACCCAGTACCCAAGATTAGGGTTACTACTCTATTAAAATATTTCACCTAGTAAAATTAACACCATTTATCAAGATTTAAAATTGACTTACCCCTTTAAAAAAATATTAAACATCAAAGAATCTTACCTCTTAAATTTAACAAATACTATTTTATCTCATCATTAAACAATCTTAAATAAATAACAAACCTTTCAAAAATTATTTTACTCTATTATAACTATACCTTGACAAAATTACCTTTATCAACACCAATCAAATTTTCCAGAACACCTTAAAAAAACCATCCTACCAAGGATTTATCACCAAGAAGAAACAACTCACCTCAATTTAACCAAAAGAAATATTAAAATTAAACAGACAAGTATTTCATTAAACATAAAAATTAACCAAAATTACTGACATTTTTTTTTCATATTATTTATTAAATAGGTCTGATCTGAGACTGCTGAATTTTGTCTTCTGCAGTTGTAAAGCCACTTACTAATTTTATTTTGGTTTGTGAGCTCCAAGGAAGATTTTGTTCAGTATTTTAGGAGGGGCAGGCAATACACCCTTTCCACCCTTGGTTACAGGAGTTATTAGCAATTCAAAACTAGTTACCTGTGATTTCTCCCTCCAGGTACTGCCTCATTTTAATCCCACACAAGAGGAGTTCCCACAATATAAGTGTTAAAATTGGTGAATACTATTAGTTTATGATGTAAAATAATAAATTCCACGAAATTTGGGGTTCTGCCAAGCCTTTGACGTCATCAGACTTAGAGTTATAGTGATAACTCTAAATAATGGTGTAATAGTGATGTAATGAGGTTTGATCATGATGTAATCATCACCAAACCTTAAAACATTGATCAAATCCAGTGGATATGATCAGTACACGTCTACTAGAAGCCTTTTGGACTCTAGGAGGGAGGTATTTACTATAAATAGAGCTCTTTCTGCTCTGTTTTCCCCTCAGACGCATCAAAAACATTAAATAAATACAAACAAAAAGGTAATATCTTTATTATTTATATATAAAACTTGTATATTATTAAAAACCAAAGTTCATCTTTATTATAATCATCAATTTTGACGTGAATAAATCATTTGTTTAACTGTTTTTGTTAAAAATCTCTCTAAAACTCATTTCCACGTAAAAAAAATCAAGAATATTTGTAATTTCTCTATTTTTTATTGTAAATACAATTCGTATAAGTTGTATTTATATTATTTGGCGTAAAATATCTCAAAAGTATCATATTAAGTGCTAAAAGTAGGTTATTTTCTCTTATATTAATAATTTTCTCTATATTATTCTTTTAATAATCCTTTAATTAATATAAATAGTATGTATATTAATTTATAACTTTAATATTAGTAATATTATTGTTATTAATTGTTTTTTATTAATAAAAAACAATTTTTTACGCCTTTATTATTTGTTTGTAACAATAATAAAGTGCTTTTGAATATATTAATTATTTTATATTAATATATTTACTTTATTATATTATATTTTATAATATAGATTATATTATCATATTTTATTAATAATATGATTATTTTTACGCCATAATTATAATAATTCTTTATTATTATAATTATTTTTATCTTATTTATTTCATTTATAAGGATATTCATAGTACAATAAGTAAAATATTAGTAATTTTTACTTATTGTTTCATAGTCAAACCTTACACAATATATCATATCAAATACAAAGAAATTGCTTTAATATCCAAAATTAATCATTCGCATTATACCAAGGGATTTCAATTCTGATAAGCTCCTTCTTGGTTTTTTTATGTTAGATATTATTTCCAAAGTTCTTCTATTCATGTATTTGAATGCTCATTTTGAATATTATTATCTTTATCACTTACTGTGCTTAAATTTGAGCATATCAAAACAACTATACATATAAATACTATTCAAAAAGAAATTAAAAAAATGCCTTTTGATTGGGTGATATTCATTGAAGTTATTTATTGAATAGTGAAGTGGGGTCACAATGGAAGGGAAAAATATTGTCAGTTCCCCTTGTAAGTATAGAGTTTGTGTTATTTCATACCTTTTCACTGTTATTTCTCCCTTAGAGGAAGTTTACTACTTCTATTTCTTTTTTTCATACAAATAGTTATTTAAAGAACAAAATATTTATTTAAACTGACTATCATGGCATACCAAAAACACCAATATTTCCATTTTGTTAATAGAAAATTACTCTGTACCTCCAATTGGAATAGGTGGCTATATCTACAACATGCATTAATTGCTATTTACAAAACTAAGAAGCAAATGTTTGATGAAACCATCATGTACTTCCCACTTGGGAAAATAGGAGCATACCCTCTGTTAATACATAAAAAGATTGTCACAGGGGCTATTATGGAAGAAAGAACTCACTTGGAGGGCTCCAAAGGATATAAGAAATAATAAGGATTAAATTTCTTTCAAGAAGAATAAGGGAAAAGAGAAGTATGCCAAAGATAAAAGAAAAGATAAGAAGCCAAAGGCCAAAGGCCAAGAAGCCAACCAAGTGAATCCTCAATTCAATGTTTCAACCTTCCAGAAAAGGAAATGGAATTAGCAAAGGATATGACCACCAATATCCACTGACAGGCAAGGAAGAAAAAGAGAAAGGTGCTGAATGACTGACTTAAGATTATCAGTATTAACTTTAATAAAGTAAAATAAAACAAAGATAAAAATAAATTCAGTATATTAATTAACTGGGGAAAAAGTCCCAGGTCCTGAAAGGTGGCCAGTATATGTGAAAAGCTGAAAGACTGATCCTGGAAGGTGAGTCACTGGCTGTATTGTCTGAATTGGGTCAATACAGATCTGGCCATCTTAAAATTTGAACTGTGTGACTGAATTCCCACAGTGGAATATGAATTGGCCCAATTGGGCCAAGTACATACAGGTTGATTGATTGCCGCCTGTATGGACCAATTGAGTTGTCCAAGGAGTATTGAAATACTTGATGCCTTGATAACTGATTGAAATTATGTATAGCCCCTGAGAATGGCCCTTGGAATAATCCTGAATGAATCCCCAACCCAGCTCCTGTAGGGCCAGGTAATTGGGATCCTTGAATGGTCATCTGATTGCCAGACTGATGAGCTAAAAGGTCCTCCTTCAAAATGGGCGTTGGATTTTGGGACCTTGATTTGGAAATATGAAATTGGATCCTGAACATGTCACCATTGAATTGCTGAGCAAGAATGGTGCATAATGGTATATAATACCATATATGCACCACTCCTGCAACCTTGAGTACGGGGTGCATGGAGGAGTGGAAGCATTCCCCTTGAGTTGAGCTGATCTGGTGGCCTCTGGTGGTTACCGGAGGCCATGGGCTGAAAAGTGGTCCGCGGTGGGTATTGGCCAAAATTGGGTCCTGAGGGTCTTTATGGCCATTTTGGGTTTGGTGGGATTTGGGGCCAAAATTGGCTCAGGTGGGCCCAATTGTGGTTTGGGGGCTGATGGGATGCCCCCTTTTGGCCTCATTGGATTAGGCCACAAGGGGCCTAATTTGCCTCATTGGATTAGGCCACAAGTGGCCTAATTTGCCTCATTGGATTAGGCCACAAGTGGCCTAATTTGCCTCATTGGATTAGGCCAAAAGGGGCCTAATTGGCCCATGATTACGGCCCACAGGCTGTAGAGGCCATAGGGGGCCTAAATGGCCCAAAAAGGCCATTTAGGCCAGGAGCCCCCTAATGAAAAGGGTTGGCCCCAAAACAATGGTGAGGGCTAGGGGACCCAGGACCCCCTAGAAGACAGAGAGACCCCCCAGACTCAAAACAAAGATAGAGGCCTGGGGGTTAAGGATATGGGAATTGGCCAGGGAGGCCAATGATGGTAGGATATAGCCTGAGGACATAATTGGCCAGGGAAGATTGTTATGGCCAAAAGGCCATAGAGCACCAGAGGGGGCCAAATTGGCCATAAAGATATCATGTGGCAAATTGGCCCCAACTTTGTCTCAGGTTGGAATTGCCGCAACACCAATAGAGGAGGGCCACCCTTCATGGTTGTGAAAAAGATAAATAAATTGATAACAATTGGGAAACATATCTATATAAAATCAAACCAGTACTATTTATATGGTATTCAATTTTAATATTTGGAATATAGAGATATAAGAAGAATAAACTCTCCTCCAATTTTCTAAAGCGCTCTCCAAGTAAGTATAAGGCTATTTTGGGGGTTTTCTGGGAGATGTAATCTTCAAATAACCGTTTTTTTGAAAGAAATAATATTAAAGCTATTAAAATTCATTTTTGCCAGTGAATTTAGATTTCATGAGATGCATTTTTGATTTTGTAGCCCCAGGTTTCTGGGAGGAAAAAATATGTATAATGGCTTTCAATATTCAGATAGCAGAAGGCAGATTGATGCTTTTAGGTATTGGCCAAACTTGGACCTTGATCCCATTTACTCAATCAACTATCTATCATTAGAAATACATGTGAAAAGAGCTTCAGAAAGACTATTTCAACTTGCATTTTCCCACCTAAGACCTCATAATAATCTTTCCCCTTCTACTAACCTTATAAGAATAATACAATCAAAGTTATTCCAATTCTTTTAATTTGTATAATTTGACAAGGAGATCCTCTTGGGAATGGCATTGAATCAAAAATTCCCATCTGTTGGAGGATTGAAATGTTCTTAAATGGACTTTTCAATTGAGAAAGAATTCATCTGTGCAAAATAAGTGGTATAAACATTACAGGAAAACTTAGAAAACAGATATAAACATGGTTGTATAGTGATAATACAATTATCAACAAGCTGGGTATACAAAAGTATCATTGCGTCTATTTTTCCCATGTATCTGGATCAATAAATGAGGATGTCTTTTGAATGAATTTTTCTGAGAATTGAAATGACCATTGCTATTTAAATAAATGAGCTTATAAATATGCACATTTCCGCATTTATTTTTAATAATATTTCTCCCCTTATTAATTTTCCTTTCTTCAATAAAAGGCCTGGAGGGTAATCTCCTTCTAGAAAAAATAATATTAATTTTGGTGGATGGTCTCTAACACTTCTAGGTAGGTTTCAGAAGATACTAAAACCTGATAGCTGTATATTGAAAGGTAAAAATCACCTGAAATTTCTCAATAAAGCTTCCATTTAAGGGACTATCAAGGGAGTCAATAGCACTATATTTTATTTCTACTTATGTTTGAAAGCACACTGCATGTGGGGTATATTTTCTGCTAGGAGAAACAATTTGAGAATCTGTATTCTCACATTTGGAAATTCACTACATAGAAGATAAGAAAATAACATACATTATTAGGGTCATGGGGTAAGATTCATCAGGGATGAAGATATTCACATTGGGTTCTCCATGAAAACTTCCCTTGGCTCACTTCTGTGTAACATCTATGTAACTGAACTTGAAACATGATCAACTAAATCAAGATTAATCTTAAAAAACACCACATGTAGTTCTAACCATCAATTTATGTGTTTAAAATATTTTCTCTGTAGTGCTTAAGAGCTATGAGAAATTGAAGTATATTCACTTGAATTGAATGCATGTGTTAGAAAATTGAGATTTCATTTTCATATGAGCTACAAGAATTCACAGCTGTGTGAGTAAATAACTAAATTGAATCATTCAAAGAAGAAAAAAACATGTAGATTAGATTTGAGGGGAGAAAGAATATCTTGACTCAAATGGTTATATACACCCCAAATCCTTGACTCTATGTGTGTAGTGTCAGAATTCATGCAATGGATTATCACTTTTGAGCTGGCTATGATTCAAAGGGTCTGTGACTCAATTTTATATGTAGTTTTGATACCAAAAAGGAAATTTTCAACTGTTTTCAAGTTGTCAAAGCTACACTTAAGCTAAAAAAACACTTAATTATGTTTTTGAAAATATTACTGGACTCTAACACACCATGTGACACATTCTGAGAACCCAAATGCCACTTTTCCTATTGAAGTTGATTGTTTATAGTAATATTAAATGAAAAAGAAGCACTTTTTTAGTCTAAACTAGGCTTCAAGTATACCATTTTTTCTTTATGAAATACATTTTTTGTAGCTGTTGAGAGAATTTTGTAAGTTTTCAAAATAAAATATAAGCCTATCCAAGAATCTCTTCTCTTCCCCATATCTTATTTTAATGTGAGCATATTTGTGCTTTGAAAACTAGTCTCATTACCATTGAAGAAATCACAAAATATATCAAAAAAACCTCTGAAAAATAATTATTGAGCTTTGAGAAATTTACACAAGCCATTGTAATCATGCTTTGTAATTTTTATAGTAATTTTAGACCTTGAGCCACTAGAAAAGTGAATTAAAGGTTTTTTGTAACTATAGGCCTTGTCGCTCAGGCTACTCTTTAGTGTTTTTTATCTCTGGAAGTTTATTTTGCAGTTCTGTACCATCAATTATGAGGTCAGTATAGTCAGAATTGTGGTTTTGGGACTACAAATGATTATTCTGGATCAATAAAGGGTAAACTAAATCTTCACAGGCCATGTGAGCATTTTTATTATTAATACAGAGTGTATTGATGACTAAAATAAGTAATTCTGGGGAAGTTTAAGCTTTAAAATGACATTATTTTAAGCATTAAGCAAGTACTGGTTGGTACAGGATTGGTACAGACCAGTATTGGTCAAAAAACTTCCAATCCAGATATCTCAGGAAAGAATTGAGATAACAAGAATCCAAGGGCACAGAATTGAAGGGCTTCATGAGATATTTACTTTGGTATCCTTTATTTTGACCCTTCTAAAAATAGAAAAAGATATAAGGTTTTTAGGTTTTTTGATGTATTTTTGTACTTCAGTATTTGGCTTCAAAATTTTCTAAGCCCTTGTCCAGTTTAGAAAATATCTGTATTCTAGAAATACAGAGTTTCAGGGCTTTTTGAACTCAAAAATATGGTATAACTTACAGTAAATCTTTATGAATATATAACAAAGATACAGGGGTTTCTTTACATTTCTATTTTCATAAGTCCTATATTTTGAGTAGTAAAACTTTGAGAAAAGATCCCTTTGCCAATTTTTGAGATAAAGAGGTACAAGGAATCTCAAATTAAAGCTAAAATGTGGAGCTTCAATTCGGTTATACTATTGTACAGTTTTTTACAAGGCATCTTGGACTTTAAGGGGTTTCTTTGATGAAAAAGGGGCTATAAGGGTATTTCCTGAATTAAGAGTGCTACAGAAAGAAGGCTGACCATTGAATACCTCTCCTTGAGAGCTCTAATAAAAATAACATTTTGATTGTGGTTTAATTAAATATGTGTAAGTTAGATGGGAGGTGAAAATAAGGTTTTTACTTATTTTGTCTTATCTTTAAGTGGCTGTATCTTTGTTGTTTTGTATCTTATTTGGATAAGGTTGGTATATTATTTGTTTTGTTGTTTTACCACTTCATATTTAGACCTGTAAGGACATTAATTGTACAATAATATATAAAAACTTAATTATGGTATTTTGGAGGTAATTCTGTGCTCTGTTTGGAGTCACAGGGTGCCCTGGAACATTTGGGAAAATGAACACAAGACTGATATTTGTAACAGCTTCTGTTGATCCCAAGCCTTGGGTAGTGTAATTATAATAATTTTCATGAATATGAAAGGGGGGAATGTAACAATGTGTTGGAATAATCAATTGAGGGTGGGAGGTGGAATATGTGGCTCCTTATAATTACATTGAGTAGCCTAAGGAGTGTATATCAATCTGTGTCATGGAGGTTATTGAGCTTGGCAATTACTATGTAAATTGATATTTCAGTCTAAATTGGGATTTGGATAAGAGACCAAGTGATAGGAGCTATATATATTCAAATTTACTGAAAATAATGGGGTATATTAGTAATTAAGGAGAGAATAAATTAATTCTGGTAATATCTAAGATTTAAGGTTCCAAATTTTGAGTCTCAATATGTATGCATATTCTTATATAATGATAATTATTTTGCATAATTATTGCAGATTATGTATCAATAGATAAGAAGATATGGCTGTTCTATTTGGAGGAAAAAATAATTTAATTACCCTCATTAGAGATAGGCTTGAGCTTAAAGTTTATTTGGTTTCCAAATTGATTATAGCTTATTTGGACACAAAAAGACTAGGACATGTGTGGATCAAGTGATTGGGTTCAAGTGAGAAGTAATACCATCTGAGGGGTTTGTTGAAGTAGTTGCTATTGTCACAGACTTCCATGATGTTATCAAACATTGGAAGCTTTGGGTAATAGAAATAAAGCTAAAGCAACTCTAAGGACTGAAAGCTCTGTATACCTTTTGAGAAGGGTCTTATAAATACCTCATTTCTGTAGTTAGGGGTTTTTGGTGTATGCATATTGATTAAAAATTCAATTTTTCATATAATCAATTTCATGAGATGAGTAGAAATTTCTAGATACCAAAATTCTGGACTGTAAGGTGTGGATATGAAACTTTGATTAAGAATCAAGTACTTTTCCTGTCATCAAAATTTGAATAAGGTAAAAAACAATTAAAAGGAGTATGAAATATTATTTTTAAGAGAAAACATGCCAATTTCATTGTTTTCAACTTTATAAGTATAAAAAAATAATATTATGGAGATTTATTATTTTACCAACAAGAAGAATATATCCAAAAATACTCTACAAGAGATATTTAAGGCTACAAAAGAAATTTCTTCAAGAGCAATTTCAATTGGAATTAATTGAGCAAAGAGCTGCAAGCAATTAATTAAAGAAAAAAGTTTTTAAAAAGATATTTAAAGAGGAAACACATCTAAAATTGACCAGAGTGAATTTGGAAACAAAGTGACAAAGTTAACAGTTATGAAAGATGCTTTAATTCACTTATGGGGTGGTTCAAGGGGTAAAAATGATTATAAGAGTTACAAACAATGATTATAATGATTTTTTCACATGGTTGAAAGGTCTAGAATGATATAAAAAGGGTGGTTGGAATCTCTTATTGATTGGTTTAATAGTGTTTAAACTAATTATAAAAGGAAAAGATTCTAACATGAAGAGAAAAGTGGGGCAAAGAAGACATTCTTTTATAGGAATCAATGTTCTTACTCCAAAAGTAAAATTTACTCTTGTCAGTCATGGAAAACACTCTGAAAACAAAAAAGCCAATTATGGCATCATTGAACCCTGGTTTAGACCAAAAAAGGGATGGTTTTGGCCATTTTAGACCCTTAAATTAGCCATTACTATAGTAATACCTGGTCTAGAGCCTTCAAAACACGTCAGAATGTGTGTAAGAGACATAAAAACCAGTTAAAACTGTTTTTAATAAGATTGTTTCTACTCAAAGGTGGTTTTACCCTCTTGGCAACAGTTAAAACCACCTTGGTTGGTATAAAAACCTCATCATCAATTGAGTCACAGACCCTGTGACTCAATTCCAGGCCAAAAGTGAAGAAAATTTGTGTGGATTTTGACATCCCATGCCTGTCAGCAATGATTTTGGGGGTCTGGCTCCCCCTTGGAGCTAGAGTACCTTTCCCCCCCGGAATTAATCTTTCCAATTTATTTTTTCTTTAATTCCTCAAAATGTAATACACTTGTAATTTACACATATAATTCAATTGAGTTTTTCAGTACACAACTCTAATAATTGATACCTCATATGTAAATTACAGTTCACTTATGTAATACATGTGCACATTTTGACATTTCAATTGAAAATACTTCAATTACTCATAGCTTCTAAACTACACACAACACCTCAATTTCAACACAAAAATTGATGGTTAACACCACATGTGGTGTGAACTAAATTAAGGTTTTGAGGATTCTCAACTTTTGTACAGAAAAATACTAAAAACATAATTTAAGCTTATTTATAGTTAAGTTACAGAGATTTTACCCAGAGGTGACCCCACCTTATTTTTTTATGAGGAATCCAAGGGTGAAGTGATTCTCTTATGTTTATTTATTGGATAAAAAGATATAATATATTTTATGTAACTTTTTACTAAAAATATTTTAACTTCAGTAATTTTATTAAAAATTCATTTTTACTTGATTTTTTCAGGTAAAAATGTATTTTCGTAATTTGAAAATTTAAAGTAATTTTTATTTCAAATTATAATTAAGTTTTTTAATTTTGTATATAAATTTGTAATTATATTTTAATTTTTATTTTGATAATAAAAATAAATTCATTTTATTTATATTTGTATCTTATTTTGTTATTTGTGGTCTTTTGGGTATATGTAAACACCTCTAAGGCTCACATTCCCTCTAAAACAGTATTATCTTGTAATATTGTTATTTCTAGTGTGTCTGAACCTTCTGAAAAGTTTAGCAGCTTGAGGAATGTCTTTTTCTGCTAACCATTCATCTTCACAAGTTGGGTCACTGTAAATAACAGGGTATTCCCTTACTTTATTGGTTCTCAACTTTCTTTCTTTGAAAAATTTGGTAATCTTCTTAATACCAGATGATTCAAGAGGAGGTATAACTTGGGGAACTTTATTTCTCAAAGGAAGGTTTTCAGCATCAATAGATTTATATGGCTTTATCAAGCTCACTGGCAATGTAGGATGCTTATTGCTAAGTTCCTCAGATAGTTATACTTCAACAGAATTTTTGCCATGGAGGTCCTTAATAACAAAAGGTCCTTCAAAGGAGTCTTTGAGATTTTTACATCCTTTGATGTTGCTGAAGTTAGTGGTGGGTACAAGTACCAAATCCCCTACTTTAAAATCTGGGCTGGCATGTTATTTTTCCCATTTGTCCTTAGCATATGCAAAAGAGTCTTCCATGCACCTCATTGAATGCCTTCTAGCTCTGTCTAGAATCTCTTTGAAGCTAGCAGCTGTAGGATTTATCCAAACTAAATCTTTCCTCAAGGAATCTTGAGGTAATTTGGGATTCCATCCTTTTTATAGAATATGAGGATTTTGATTAGTACTGGCATGAATGGATGTCTTATATTCCAATTCTAGTGCTGGTAAAGGAGTACACCAATAATGGGTAAGTCCATCACAATCTTTGAATTCAAGGCCATATGCACAAGATATTCTTACCATATCTTCCAAGGTTTGGATCATCCTTTCAGCCAAACCATCAGTTTTTGGGTGGTAGGCTGTAGAGAAGGATAATTTTGTCCCAAATATTTGGTAAAGATTTGTCCATATTACTGAGGTGAATTTGGGATCTCTGTCACTAATGATTTTTGTGAATATGCCAGTCCATGATACTACTCTATTCCATATCAGAAGAGCTGTATCCATGGCTGTATCATCCTTGTGACATGGTAGAAAGATTGGAGTCTTACTAAATCTATCAACAATCACTAGGCAAGCATTATAGCTTCTGTCACCCCCTGGTGGCAGGCAATTTACCCAATCCATATGGACAATTTCCCAAAGTCTGCTGGGTTCTTGGATCTTGATAATATTTCCAAGTCTTTTGCCAGTGGATTTATTTGCTTTTTGACATTGGTAACAGGTTTTGCAATACTCTGCAGCATCATTCTGCCATGTTGGCCACAATATGCAGGTTTTTAATTTTACTCTTGATCTGTCCTCAGACAGATGTCCTGAGAAAGGGCTGTCATGGAATTCTTTAAGTACAAGATTTATTAAGGACCTGTCCACAACTGTCATTACACATGTATTCTTAGTTATGTGGTAAATTATACAATCCAGTAAGTGGAATCTTCCTTGATCCTATGATTTTCTCCATATCTCATCTGGCCATCTGCTTAGTCAATCTGCATTTTTATGACTATTTCCATCCTTGTGAACAATAGTAATATTGCCCCTATGTTCTTGTATGGCTATTTGCCATCTGAGCATATGCCCGTTAGGTGTCTTAATGTTTAAAAGTGACTTAACAGCAGTAAAATATGTTACTACTTCAAAAGCACATCCTTCCAGGAAGTAATTTAATTTCTCCAAGGCCCATACAATACATAAGCACTCCATTTGACTTGCCTTGTACCTGGCTTCAGTTGGTTTGATATGCCTGGATATGAAACATATGGGTCCCTCCACAGGTTTATCATTTGTAATATGAACTTGATGAAGTGCAGAACCCAGCTCATCTCATGATTCATCAATATATAGTTTAAAAGGAAGTTTAAACCTGGCATCAGTAAGAGTGGAGCAGTGGTCAAGGCTTGTCTCAAAGATTCAAAGGCTTTGACTTTTTCAACAGTCAGTTCAAATACTGTGTCTTTGTCACACAATCTATAAAGAGATCTTGCTATGGATGCAAAATACTTAATATGTTGCCTGTAATATCCTGCAAACCACAAATATTACTGAATTTCTTTCTTGTTCTGAGGCATGAGTTTCATTAATACTTCTGGAACCTTGTTTTTGTCAGTTACAAGGGATAAACCAGATACTACATGTCCCAGTGCTTTGAGTTCTTTAAATCCAAAATGGCATTTCTTTAAAGAAATTTTGATGTTCACAGATTGGATTTTTGTCAAAACTCTGGATAATCTGTATATATGTTCTTCCCAAGTTTTGGAACAGACAATAATGTCATAAATGTAAATGATTAACCATCCTTCTACAAGTTCTTCAGGGAAGATTTCATTCATCATTCTTTGGAATTGTGAAGATGCATTCTTGATACCAAAAGGCATCCTCAAATATTCATATACTCCACAATGAAAAATAATTCTCAAGTATTTTCTTGCCCTTGGTGTCACCACATTGTGATGAAATCCTTTAAGGGCGTCCGTAGTGGTTATATACACTGCTTGAGATATCGGGGTAAGGGCAATTTGGATTTTTAGTATTGGGTACCTGTCTGGAGTAGTGTAAGTACTCAAAGCTTTAAAGTCCCCAACCATTCTAGATTTTCCATTATCCCATGCCACTATTACTGGTGTAGTTATTTCTACTTCCTCATTATGGCCAACCTTTCTTATTACACCAAGGTCTAGAAGCTATCTAATATGAATTTTCAGAGTTTCTCTTGATTTAGGACTTGCTGGATATGCAGGTCTTCTTAAGAGTGGTGGATAAGGTCTCTCGATATTAAGGATGATGTAAGCTTCATGATCAATAATTTCCCTCAAAGGTTCTTTGTCTGATGCAAATGCTTCTTTGTGGTCATATAAAAGGGCAGAAATTTCATTTTCCTGTTTATCAGTCAGATGAAGGCTTATTTAAGCTTCCCTTAACTGTTCAGATTTGAATCTTTCCAACTCTAAGCTGACTGGTGCTACTTTGCGTACTGTAATCTGTCTTTTAAATGGTAAAAAGGCAAATTTCTGAAGCTTATTGTCTCCAATAGTAAAGTATATTTCCTTGTTTTTATGTAAATCTATGCCATACATGGTCAAATAGTCATTTCCCAATATAAAATGGGTACTAGAGCAATTTTCCATAACAACAAATTCAACAGTAATTCTTAAATTTCCATTAATATGTGGAGATATGACAGTAGTCTCAAAGATTCCCAATTCTTTCATTGGATTGCTTGCACTATTGAGTTTTATGCCATCAATTGGTAACAACTGATCTTCAAAGTTTGGTACACAAGGATTTACCAACACAAGAGCAGAAGGCTCCTGGGTCAAGCAAAGGTTTAGTGGGTTTGTTTTCAACCACCACTTCTGTTATACAGGAGTTACCAGCTGTATAACCTTTCCCCCTATTTGGTTTGGTCTTCATAAGTTGCGCATCTTGAATCTTTGACAAATAAAGTTTACCATTGCTTAATTGTGGCAAGTGGGAATACAATTCCATGATGTCAAAGGTGGCATTGATATTTTCTATATCTTTTGAAGATTCAGAAAATATTGATGACTTATCATCTGAATTTTCCTCAATTATATTATCATCTTTTTCAACATCAGGTTCTTTTTCAATGTTGATTTCATCAATTTTCCCCCTTTTTGGACATGTATTGGCTAAGTGGGTGGTGCTTTGGCAAATATGGCACTTTCTGATTATATATGCAGATTTATACTTCATATTATTAAAATTTTCTTTGGGTTTTTTTTCCACAGAATCTTTCCAAGGTGTATTAAACCCTTCTTTGAGATTCACCCTACTAGAACCAATTCTGGTTCTGGTGGTCACTTCTTCTAATATATTGATAATATCTTCTGATGAAGATTGTTCAGTAGTCTTGCTTTTGACAGCATGCTCTAAGCTACCTCCACATTGTCTCAGAATTTTTCTGTGGATCATAAATTCTGACATGTCAGGATAAAATGCTGTTAATCTGTCCTTTTATTGGCAAAACAATGGTAAAGCTTTGTATTTATCAGCATTAAATCTGGCCGATTCAAAGGCTGTTTCCACTTTAAACCTCCAAGCATCATTGGCCCATTTGTTGATAATTTGGGTTTTCCACCAAGTCCAACTTTGGTGTCCAGGTGCTTGTCTTAATTTGATATACCATCTGTGGGCTGATCTGGTAAACAAGGTGTTAAGCCTTGCTGCTACCAATATGTCTGGTAATTCAAAATCTTCTTTAAAATGTCAATACCTCTGATTAATTCCATATGGTCATATTCTCCTTTGTCACTGAACTGAGGCCATTCTTTAAGTTTGTCAGGCTGAGTCTATGTTGAAGCAGTAATTAGGCTGTTTACAACTAGAACTTTGACTGTGACACGTAGAAAATGATTTAAGATAAGAGTTTTTTGAGTAAAAAAAAGATTTATAATATAATTAAAGGGTTCTACTACTAAAGAATAGTGGTGGTGAGCGCTATTGAGAACCCTGGGTGCAGTCTTACCAGTTGGATTACTATAATAAGAGCTACAAAAATTAAAATTATAATTATACCTGATTATTAGCCAAGAGTAAAACTGTTTGGGACAGTTTACTACGTAGGGTATTCAAGAGCAGGATGAGGAAACAATTCTGGCTGTGAAAAGCCTCCTTTTTATCCTGAAATGGGGTGGAAAGGGTGCTAGACCTTTCCACGTAGAGGAAGTGAGGATTTTTCACTCTCTGGGAAAGGCTTGTGGTTTTCAAAGACCTGTATTAGCCTGTATTGGGCTCAGATGTGGTTTTAAAACCACATCTGGGCAGTTTTCACCAATACAGGGTGAAAATTTTCATCTGGGGACCTCACAGCCTGATTCTGATGTGTATGATGCGTAGAATGCTGTACAGAAACTGTATAGGACCCCAGTATTGACCTAAATATGAGGTATTGAAGTAAAAACAAGCTTCTTTGTCTATTTGACACCTCATATTCATGATTATGGGACATTATCCCATGGTAAGGCTGTATATGACAGCAGGTGGGTATCTGATCTTAAAACAGCCATACCTTTGTCAATTATGGAGATATCAACCTCAAAATTGGTTCAGTGTGTAGCCCTGTTTGCACTCTACACAATGGTACCTCATTTGATATGGGTATCATTAGGTATGGCAGAGCTATCCCATGTACAAGAGGTTTGTACATTTGCATGGTATAGGCAAAAAGCTGTATTGACCTTATTTGCCCCATAACTTTTGTTCTAGTTGAGCTATGGGGAAATGGATGACACCATCAGCTGGCCCTAATTGTGCTTCTTCCAAAAAGACCCCACTTTAGGTATCTCACGCTAAAACTGCAAAAGCTAGATGAGAGGTGAATGTTTTGTTCACCCTTATTTGGACTGAATTTGGCCATAACTCAAGTAATACTGGTGCTAGCTCAGTTTGGATAGTACCATTAGATAGCCCTTTCTTAGAACTTCATTTTAAATACCCATTTGATGGGGTTAAGCCTCACCTCCTGGATTTGAGATGAGAGGTGAAAATTAAGGTTTCTGCTCAGCAATAACTTTGAGCAGGAATAACTTTGTTATTCTTTGTCCTATGGTGATGGGACTTATATTTTCAGAAAGGGGTGCGTTTCCTCTTTTGTTTGATACCTTTTGAGCTGATTTGGCTCAGCTCCATGTTTTGGTGGTACCTTGGCTATACCATTGATTTATGGTATTTTGGCTGTCATGCTTGTGCTCTGGTTTTGAGTCACAGGCTGACAAAGGTTTGGTACTTCTTTTAACAGTGCTTGGCCCATTGATGGTTCAAAGTCATGAAAAGAAGTGGAAAATTCATTTTCTAACTGTGAATTTTCAGAATCCATCACTTGTGGATTGAGAATTCCTGTAGCTTCATTTTGATTTAGAGGTGTAGACATTCTTGGTCAGGTGTTTAGTATCTGTTCAATTTCATTCATTTTACTGTTGCTACACCTTTGGGAATTTCTGAATTCATTTTGGAAGGCTTGTATTAAATTTATTACTTCAATTTTATTCATGTCTTCTTTATGTGTCAGTTCTTGCCATAACTCTGTTTGTCTTGTATTATCAGCAGTGACCTCATTCAATTTAATTGTTAATTTTGATATTTCTTCTTGTGAAGCATCAAAACACTTTTTCAAGGAAATTGTCTATGTCTTTACTTCAGTAAATGAATTTGAAATTTCATCAAGGACTTTTTTGTTATCTGTCTTGATAATATTTATGGCTTGTTTAATTCTTGTTTCAATTATGTCATCAATATTGAATTTTGAATATTTGTCTGTTAATTCTTTGATGATGGCAGATTGTTCATTTATCTTATTTCCAAAAGAATTGTCATTATTAGGAGCTTTAATTGTTCTTAAGCCTTTATCAAAACACATAAATGTTTCATTTATTTGGCTCAGGCTTAAGTTGTTTATTTTAAGATTGTTTCAAATGGATGAATTTTTATCAGAAGAATGAGTTTTTATTTCATTTAGAGCTTCATACAATTCTGGGATAGAATCAAAAAATTCAGAATTCATTTCTGATATTTTAATCTGGCTTCCTCATTTTTCTGTAATTCCATAATTGTTCTGGCCATCTGAAATAAATTTTCCATGGCATCCTGCTGAATCTTTGGGATTCTGTAACCCTGGCTGTAAGGATTTGTGGCTGGTGCCTTTCCTTTACCCCTGTTCTGAGCTTGTAGCTGCTTTTTCATGTTGGAATTGCTGCTGCTGGCTACTGGAGCTGTTTTTGGCACTTGCTTGGGTGGTGGAGGGTTGTTTTTCCTCTATTATGCTGTTAAAAACATAATATTTTTTTCCCCACAATGGATGCCATCCATTGAGTAACCTGAAAGTGTTGGGATGACCCAGGAACTTTCTCACAGTCAGGTAAGAATTCATGCAGGCTTTCCACAGATCTGCAAGGATCTGGTACTCTTTGTGCTGCAATGCATTGTTGTAAGCCTTCTGTCTGGCTTTGTATATGTTCACTGAGGCTTCTTGTGGTGGTGTAAGCTCTGTTTGAAGGTAAAACAGTATTATCACCTTCAGAATGAAATACTGTATTAATTTGGAAGTCATCAATTGAACCTTGTCCTTCTGTAACTGATTGGCTTCTGCCATAATCACATCTATGACCCTTTCGGGAGCTGCTTGAGTGGTTATAGCTGACTCCTGATCTGGTTGAAGGCATATTTTATGATTAAAAATGTTTAAAATAGTAATTTTATGTCAATAAACTTACTATTGGCCAAATTCTTTGCCTTCTGAAGGGTATTACTTATATCCAAGTTGATTAATTAAGAAGAAATTGGTTCAGGTTGATTATTCTGAGCTATCATAATTGTACTATTGTGTTCAGAAGTTACAGTACTTGCAGGAATAATGCTTGTTACTGTTGAGTCTGTTTGAATAGTTTCTTGTCTTACCATGTTGTCAGAAACTAAAATTATTGAAAAAGCCAATTGATTAAGGAAAAAAAGGATTGTTTCAAGAGAGAAATGAAGAAAATAAAGCCTCACTTATAATGTGAAAAAAAATATTTTCTTATGGATTTTTTTGAATTATAAGTATTTTTCATATGTTTTTAAATTTTTCAATATAAGAAAAAAAGATTTAAAAATAGTAAAGAGTTATGTCACATGTAAAATATCACAACTGGGCCCCCAAATGTAAGGTGTGGATATGAAAATTTGATTAAGAATCAAGTACTCTTCCTGTCCTCAAAATTTTTATAAGGGAAAAAATGATTAGAAATAGTATGAAATAGTATTTTTAGGAGAAAACACACCAATTCTATTGCTTTTAACCTTCTAAGTATAAAAAATAATATTATAAAGATTGGTTGTTTTACCAACAATAAAAATTTATCCAAAAATACTCTACAAGAGATATTTAAGGCTACAAAAGAAATTTCTTCAAGAGAATTTTCAATTGGAATTAATTGAGCAAAGAAATTCAAGAAATTAATTGAAGAATGAAGTCTTTAAAAAGCTATTTCAAGAGGAAGCACACCCAAAAGTGACCAGTGTCAGGGTCAGTCTATGTTGAAGCAGTAATTAGGCTATTTGCAACTAGAACTTTGACTGTGACACGTAGAAAATGATTTAAGATAAGAGTGTTTGAGTAAAATAAAGATTTTATAATATAATTAAAGGGTTCTAATATTAAAGAATGGTGGTGATGAGCGCTATTGAGAACCCTGGGTGCAGTCTTACCAGTTGGATTACTATAATAAGAGCTACAAGAATTAAAATTATAATTATACCTGACCTATTACCCAAGAGTAAAACTGTTTTGGACAGTTTACTACGTAGGATATTCAAGAGCAGGATGAGGAAACAATTCTGGCTGTGAAAAGCCTCCTTTTTATCCTGAAATGGGGTGGAAAGGGTGCTAGACCTTTCCACGTAGAGGAAGTGAAGATTTTTTCACTCTCTGAGACAGGCTTGTCATTGGCAAAGACCTTTATAGCCTGTATTGGGCTCAGATGTGGTTTTGAAAACACATCTGGGCAGTTTTCACCAATACAGGGTGAAGATTTTCATCTGGGGACCTCACAGCCTGATTCTGACGTATATGACGCATAGAATGCTGTACAGAAACTGTATGGGACCCCAGTATTGACTGAAATATGAGGTATTGAAGTAAAAACAAGCTTCTTCATCTATTTGACACCTCATATTCATTATTATGGGATATTATCCTATGGTAAGGCTGTATATGACAGCAGGTGGGAATCTGACCTTAAAACAGCCATACCTTTCCAATTCTGGAGATATCAACCTCAAAATTGGTTCAGTGTGTAGCCCTTTCTGTGCTCTACACAATGGTACATCATTTGATATGGGTATCATCAAGTATGGCAAAGTTATCCCATGTACAAGAGTTTTGTACATTTGTGTGGTATAGGCAAAAAACTGTATTGAGCCTATTTGCCCCATAACTTTTGTTCTAGTTGGGCTATGGGGAAATGGGTGACACCATAAGATAGCCCCGATTGTGTTTTTTCCAAAAAGACCCCACTTTAGCTATCTCACGCTGCAACTGCAAAAGTTAGATGAGAGGTGAATGTTTTGTTCACCCTTATATGGCCTGAATTTGGCCATAACTCAAGTAATACTGGTGCTAGCTCAGTTTGGCTAGTACCATTGGATAACCCTGTCTTAGAGCTTCATTTTGCATACCCATTTGATGGGGTTAAGCCTCTCCTTCTGGACTTTAGATGAGAGGTGAAAATTAAGGTTTATACTCAGAAATAACTTTGTTATTGTTTGTCCTATGGTGATGGGACTTATATTTCCAGAAAGGGGTGAGTTTTCTCTTCCTTTTCATACTTTTTGAGCTGACTTGGCTCAGCTCCATGTTTTGGTGGTATCTTGGATATACCATTGGTTCATGGTATTTTGGCTGTCATGCTTGTGCTCTGGTTTTGAGTCACAGACTGACATACCCTATCTCTAAAAAAGGCTCATCATTGATGAGACTGTTCAGTCCTCCTAGAGGCTCTGAATATCCTTAAATGAAGGTTCCCATCTGGTATGGCATCTTCTGCCTGCCATTTGTCTTCATCAGCTGTTTGGTTCTTGAATTTGACTAAATATTGTCTTTGATCTTCCTGGCCCTGATGATCTTACTCACAGGCCCTGGGGAGTCCTTGACTTCCACTATTTCTGGTGGTGTGAGGTTCTTCTTCCTGGAGGGAATTTACCCTCTTCTATTTGGAAGTATGGCTTGACCAAACTCACTGTAAATACTGGGTGTTTCCTGGAAAACTCCTCTGTGAGCTTGACTTCCACTGCATTCTTGCTTATCAACCTAATGATGGTGAAGGGCCCTACAAATGAGTCTCTCATATTTTTGGGTCCTTTAAGATTGTTGAAGTTCAGTGTAGACACTAACACCTGGTCCCCTTCCTTAAAGTCAGGTTCCATGTGTGTCTTGTCCCACCTCTGCTTATTATAATCTTTTGCCTCAGCTATGCATCTAGCAGCTGTGTCACAAGCTCTCTTCCACATATCATGGAAGTCTTTGGCTGTGGGGTGGATGGTCGAAGATTCTTCTTCAAGTGATCCACAGGCAACAAGGGATTCCACCCTTTCTCTACCAGTGCAGGTGTCTTTCCTGTGGTAGAGTGCTGACTTGTATTATGAGCCAGTTGGACAGCTGGTAGAAGGGTAACCCAGTAATGGGTATATCCCTCATGGTCCTTATATTCCATGCCATAGGCACAGAACTGCTAAGGATGTCCTCCATTGTTTGGATCATCCTCTCTGCTAGGCCATCTGTTTGTGGATGGTAAGCTGTGGAAAAATCAAGCTTGGTGCCAAGCATGTCATACAAGTTGGTCCAGAATTCAGATGTGAATTTTGGGTCCCTGTCACTAATGATGATATTAGGGACTCCACAGGTGGATATGATATTATTCCAAAATAACGGTGCAGTATCCATGGCTGTGTCCTCTTTGTGGCATGTTAGAAACCTCATGCTCTTTCTGAACCTATCAACTATGATCAAGAAGGCATTGTAGTTTTCTTTGCCTCCTGGGACAAGTCCTTTGACCCAGTCCATATTGATGTTTCCCATGGGTGTTTGGGTTCTTCTATATGTTTAAGTAACCCATACTTCTTCCCATGTTTCCTATTTGCCTTTTGGCATCTTTCACAAGTGTTGATGTATTCACTCAACTCTTGTTCCCACTTGGGCCACCAAGCTGTGCTTGCTACCCTCTCCTTGATCCTGTCTTCACTCATGTGTCCCATATAGGGGCAGTCATGGCATTCCTGCAGGATCAGAGAGATGTGGTCTCTGTCTACCACTGTGAGTGCACTTGTGTGTTTTTCTCTGTGGTAGAGCAGGCCATCTATAAGGAAGAACTTGTTATCCTTATAGGCCCTCAACCAGGGTTCTTCCAGCTGGGATTCCAGTTCTGGACTCCTGTACTTTTGTTGAAGGAGTTTTAGTAGCATGCCACACTGTTTGTGTTTGGCATAAGACTCCAGTACTACACTAATAAATTCATTGCGCAGCTCAGAGGAGCTTATTCCCAATATGGGAGTTTCTGTTCCCTCTGAATCAGTGTTTCCACTGTCAAGGGTACCACTTTCTGGTGCCCATTCAGAAGATCTGAAGTTCTTCCTCCTATCTATTTCCATGAAGTGGATAGGGATTTTGGCTGCAACTTCAGGGTCATAAGATGAATTGCTCTTGACATTTTCCAGTGGCCATCTGCTAAGGCCATCTGCATTGGTATGACTTTTACCTTCCTTGTATATGATGGTCATGTTCCGTCTATACTCCTGGATGGTTATTTGCCATCTCAGCATGTGTCTATTTGTAGTCTTCATGTTCAGTAAAGACTTTAAGGCTGTGCAGTCTGTGTAGACTTCAAAAACTGCACCCTCCAAATAATAATGAAGTTTCTCCAGAGCCCAGACTAGACATAGACATTCATTCTGGGTGGCCCCATACCTGGCTTCTGAGTCTTTCAGTTGCCTTGAGATGTAGCAAGTTACTCCTTCTCTTGGTTCACCATCCACAATTTGTCTTTGGTGAAGGGCTGCTCCTAGGCCTTGACTACATGCTGCATCTATGTATAGCTTGAATGGTAGTTGAAAGTCAGGTAAGATGAGCACAGGTGCATTTGTGAGTTCATATTTGATCCTCTCATATGCAACCCTCCTTTCCTTGGTGATTTCAAAAACTACATCTTTTGAACACAACTTGTATAAACTACTAGTTATGCGGGAAAAATTCTTGATGTGGTTTCTGTAGTAGCTAGCAAACCCAAGGAAAGATTGCATCTCTTTGATGCTCTTTGTTAGTGGCTTTTGCAGTACTTCTGCTACTTTATTCTGGTCAATTGCCAGACTAAGACCTGATACTTTATGTCCTAGAGCTAGTAGCTCTTGTTGGCCAAAATTACACTTTTTCAGTGAAATTTTCAGATTGATGGGTGTACATTTACTCAGCACTCTGTCTATGTATTGTACATGGTCTTCCCATGTCTCTGAGTATATAATGATATCATCAATATATACCACCATCCAGCCTTCCAATATTTCTTCTTGAAATATTGTGTCCATCATCCTCTGGAAGTGGGCTGGTGCATTTTTGATGCCACATGGCATCCTGGTATACTCACATATGCCCATATGGCATATTTTTTTGAGTAATTTCATGGAGTTTGGTTTAACTCCAGTTTGGTTTAAGCCTTTCATACAATCCATTTTGGTTATGTATTTGGCTTTTGCCAGTTTATTCAAGGCATGAGGTATCCTGGGTATAGGGTACCTGTCTGCTTTTGTGTAGTTATTCAGAGCCCTAAAGCCTCCACACAGTCTAGACCTGCCATCATCCCAGGTGATTAGGACAGGGGTGGTGATTTCCACTATTTCATTATGTACAATCTTCCTGATGACATCCATTTCCAAGAGTTCATTGATATGTTTCTCAATTTCTTTCCTGGTTTCCAGGCTTTCTGGATAAGGAGGTCTCCTTAGCATGGGTGGATAAGGTCTTTCCACATCCAGATATAGTTCTATATCATGGCCTTTGATATTGCCTAATGGCTCTTCACCAATGGCAAATGCTGGTCTGTTCTTCCACAGCATCTTCAGTAAACTTAGTTTTTTACTGGTGAGGGTATTGCTAAACTGTCCCTCTCTGAATTCATTCAGAAGTTCTTCTAGTGGATCTTGAGAAGACATATGGTATATATCAAGTGAAAATTTCTTTTCCTTGTTGGTACCAATGGTAATGTGCCCATTTTTACTGTTATAAATATCTATGCCATACATCCTCTGGTAGTCTGTTCCCAGTAAGAACCCTTGGATGTGGGCATCATTAAGCACTAAAAACTCTGGGTTGAGTCTGTTATTACCTTTCCTGAGGGGTATAATTATCTCTTTGATAATTGTACCAATGGAAGTCATCTTCCCTGAGGCACTTTTAAAGCTCTTTTCCTTGGTGGGCAAGAGCTGTTTTTCCCAATCTGGGAAGTGGTTGTCCAGATATTCTCTGGCCACTATGGAGCAGTGTGCTCCACTGTCAATGATAATTGGATGCTGAGCATTGTCAATACAGACAGTCATCTTTGTGGCTGTCAGCCTGTGACTCAAAACCAGAGCACAAGCATGACAGCCAAAATACCATAAACCAATGGTATAGCCAAAATACCACCAAAACATGGAGCTGAGCCAAATTAGCTCAAAAGGTATCAAAAGAAAGAGGAAACTCATCTCTTCCTGAAAATATAAGTCCCATCACCATAGGACAAGGAATAACAAAGTTATTCCTACTCAAAGTTATTGCTGAGCATAAACCTTAATTTTCACCTCTCATCTAAAATCTAGAAGGAGAGGCTTAACCCCATCAAATGGGTATTCAAAATGAAGCTCTAAGCCAGGGCTGTCCAATGGTACTAGCCAAACTGAGCTAGCACCAGTATTACTTGAGTTATGGTCAAATTCAGACCAAATAAGGGTGAACAAAACATTCACCTCTCATCTGACTTTTACAGTTTTAGTGTGAGATACTTAAAGTGGGGTCTTTTTGGAAGAGCACAATCAGGGCTATCTGATGGTGTCATCCATTTCCTCATATCTCAACTAGAACAGAAGTTATTGGCCAAACAAGCTTAATACAACTTTTTGCCCAAAACACGCCAATGTATAAAAACACTTGTACATGGGATAACTTTGCCCTATTTAATGATAACCATGTCAAGTTGGGTACCACTGTATAGAGCGCATACAGGGCTATTCAATGAACCAACTTTGAGCTTGATATCTCAAAAACTGACAGAGGTATGACAATTTTAAGGTAAAAATCCCACCTGCTGTCATATACAGCCTTACCTTGGGATAATACCCTATAACCATGAATATGAGGTGTCAAATAGACGAAGAAGCATGTTTTTACTTCAATACCTCATATGTCAGTCAATACTGGGGTCCCATACAGTTTCTGTACAGCATTCTATGCGTCATACATATCAGAATCAGGCTGTGAGGTCCCCAGATTAAAATTTTCACCCTGTATTGGTGAAAACTGCCCAGATGTGGTTTCAAAACCACATCTGAGCCCAATACAGGGTATACAGGCTGTTTTCAAACCACAAGCCTGTCATGAGGAGTGAAAAATCTTCACTTCCTCTACGTGAAAAGGTCTAATAACCTTTTCACCTCAATTTCAGGATAAAAGGAGGGCTTTTCACTGCCAAAACCCTTTCCTTATCCTGCTCTTGAATAACCTACGTAGTAAACTGTCAAAAACAGTTTTACTCTTGGTCAAATAATCAGGTATACTCTTAATTTAAAGTATTGTAGTCTTTATTATTGTAATCCAACAGGTAAAGCTGCACCCAGGGCTTTCAACAGCGCTCACCACCACTATATCTCTATAGTAAAGCCCTTTAAATCTTAAACTAAATCATTTATTATCAATATTATCATCTTTTAAAACCATTCTTACCGTGTCACAGTCATAGTTAAAGCTTGTAAATACTCATATACACCTTTATCATAGACTCAGCTTGACAGTGGCTGTTCCATGTATATATTCCATCCCTTTGGTTGGTGTAACCAGGAATGTTTGTGCATCTTTTGTGTTTTTGCACAAGTTTTCATTGGCAGTATTTATCATAGACTCAGCCTGACATTTTGGGGGCCTGGCCGTGTTTTTATCTTATTTTGGACCTTTACAAGTAAGTTTTTTCTCTTTTTATGATTTATTGACACCTGTTTTATCTTTTTAGGCGTCATTTTCTTTTATAAAATATATTTTATATATATTTCTTTTTGAAAATCTAATAATACTCATATATTTAAGAGTATTTGTCTAGTGGCTAATAACCATAAGACCAGTATTTTTGGCGTGTTTTTGCATATTAAAACACATTGAGCCACTAATACAGTCCTGATTCTTAATTGAATTGAGACAACTCATACTGATAAACCAACAGTTGAGGCGTGTTTGGGCACATTGTTAACTCAATTACCCTGTAATACACCATCTTTTGACAGATTATACTTGCTGATAACAAGTATTCTGTAAGATATTGGTATACAAAACAGTATACCACTTATCGATAAGCTGTATTTTTGACCTGGAATTGTTAATTCAATTACACTGTCACTATACAAGGGCATATTGTAGTAAAATACAAGCCCAGAGGCCATTCTTAGACGTGCAAAATCAGCCTTTTAAGAAGTCTTAACTGACATAAGCCCTCTTTTTCCTGTTTGATTCAGTGGAAGAAAACTTCATACCACTTGAGACCCAGTCACAGGCCAACATACCAGTGACACCCTCTGAACCAGAGGGCAGCAAGGGAAAAGGAAAAAGGCTTAGTGAAGGCCTGATTACAGCCAAGAAGTGGACACCAATAGCCACTCAGAGAAGTAGAAAACCACGAAACTCTGCATCAATACAAGGTAAACCAACCTTAACCACTTGTACAGGGAAGATTACAATTATTAACCCAGTTGTAACTTCCAAAGGCAAACTGCCCAAAGCAGCAGATAACAAATTTGTACAAGGCACAGTCAAAGGTAAATACCCTAAGAACATAAAGTTTTTGACTGCTTGCAAACACTGATATGTCCCCTGCATACCTCAGAGACCTTGGCTTCCAAAGGAACCAGCCAGAGGACAGAGCAGGAATGTCTAGAACCAGAAGACCTGAAAGAAGACACATTGGACACAGTGGTGGATGGCAAAACAATGAGGGAGATAATATCAACCTTGCCATTCACACTCCAATTCAACAGAAACCTCAAACCAGAGGACTGGAAGGATATGGATCAAGTTCTTCAAATACACCAACTCCTCAAAGATTTGTTTCAATGGAGCATGGACAACAAGAGGTTCAACCTAGCAACTCACTGGGCAGAACTGGGATCAAGTTGGCAGAAGATCTGTCTCAAAGAGATAGACTTCAAAGACCTTATGGTAATCACCAAGGGTTGGAATCCTACCAGGCGGCACAGACTCCTGGAGGCAAGGGCACAGAGGATAAGGGAGAATCAAGCCACTATCCAAGCTATAGAAGAACAGTTAACCCAGACAGGGCCTACTCAGATTCCTTCAGGTTCACAAGGAGCAAGCCAAATCAGCTCTCCAGTGGCTTCACACCATGCAGAAACCAGCAGATCAGTGGCCAAGAGTCACCATTCTTCACAATTCCAGGAAGTTTCCAGGAGAAGACAAGGCAACAAGGGCAAGAACAAAGCCTCCTTCAACCAGAGGAGGAAAGAGTCAGACCCCATGATCCAGAAGCTGTTAGATTTGGTAAAAGAAGTACACAAGAACCAGAAGTAATTGTAAACCACTCTAGAATCAGTAGTCCTAGTAATAGAAACATTACCCCCACTCAGACTGAAAATAACATTATCACATCTGAGAGTAACATCAACAGTGACACACTGTGGTTACAAATGTCCCAATATGCTGAGCAATCTGCAAAGCAGGCTACAGAATTTGCAGCTGCCCAAGAGAGGATGAGAAAAACTCAAGCCTCATTGGAGCAGATAGTTAAAAACCTTCAGGAAGGATATGCTCAACTGAGCAAACCCTCTGAAGAAACCAACAAGAGACTGAATCAAGTCTCTGAAGAACAACACCACAGTAGCAGGGACAGGGAGTGTCTGAACCAAGACATCAACAAATTGTTTGATGCCTACCATAGCTTGAAGCCCCAACCACAAGGCCAAGCTATAGAGAATCCATATCAACCAGATGACATCATACCAGATGCCATGTTGTTGAATAAGACAAGATCTCCATCACAATACCAGGATGGAGATGGCATGTCTTATTCAGAGAAGGAAGCCTTGAAACAGCTTCCTGAGGCCTCAAGCTGGCCCAAATTCTCTGGATCAGGAGAATATGATCATATGGAACTCATAGATTATATTGATGGACTCTTCATTGATGTACCAAGCATACCAGAGTACTGGATTACTGCTAGACTGAATACTGCATTTAAAGGTCATGCAAGTATATGGTACACTGAAATGAAAGAAATCCATGGCAGAAGAAATTGGCCATGGTGGAAGAGTCAAATAATCCAAAAGTACAGTAATGGAACTTGGATATGGCAAAAGACCATGTCATTTGAAAATGACAAATACTCTGTGGATAAAGATCCATATGAGTGGTGTCTTAGACAGTCTAAAAGACTTAAAGCCATTGATCCTCAAATGAACATTCAAATGAGGAATCATAAACTTCTGACACAACTGCCAGGAGAACTAGAGCATGCAGTAAAGTGCAGATGCAACCAAAATTGCACTCTAGATGATATAGCCAATACCTTACAAGACATAAGGAAAAGGACTAATATAGGGAAATTCACCCCATATAGAAGCAATAGTTTCAAAGAGAAACAACCTTTCAGGGTAGAGTTTAAAGACAAACCCAGAGAAAGAGTGGCAGAAGTGGCAAAGGAGAAGAATTCTTGTCACAATTGTGGTTCAACAGATCACTATGCCAACAACTGCCCAAAAGCAAAGAAGAAAGTCTATGCTATAGAAAAAGTCCCTGAAGAAGAACCTCCAACAGAGGATTCTGAATCAGACTCTATGGGTGATGCCATCAGAGAATCATCTGATGAGGATCAAACCCAAGAGAGGAATTTCTAGTGGAATACCAAGAGGAAACCCCACTAGAAATCCAGGATATACAGTTGGAAGCAGGCATGCCACAAGACACTGCCAACAAGAACTTGTGTAAACACACACAAGATGCACAAACATTCCTGGTTACACCAACCAAAGGAATGGCATACATACATGGAACAGCCACAAAAATGACTGTATGTATTGACAATGCTCAGCACCCATTGATCATTGACAGTGGAGCACACTGCTCCATAGTGGCCAGAAATTATCTGGATAACCACTTCCCAAACTGGGAAAAAGAACTCTTGCCCACCAGGGCAAAGAACTTTAAGAGTGCATCTGGAAAGATGACCTCTATTGGGACAATTATCAAAGAGATAATTATATTCCACAGAAAAGGTAATATCAGACTCAACCCAGAGTTTGTAGTGCTTGAAGATGCCCACATCCAAGGGTTTTTACTGGGAACAGATTACCAGAGGATGTATGGCATAGATATTTACAATAGTAAAAATAGGCATATTACCATTGGTACTAACAAGGAAAAGAAATTTTCTCTTGATATATACCAAATATCTTCTCAGGACCCACTAGAAGAACTTCTGAAAGAATTCAGAGAGGGACAGTTTAGCACTACCCTCACCAGTAAACAAAAGCTAAGTTTACTGAAGATGCTGAGGAAGAATAGACCAGCATTTGCCATTGGTGAAGAACCATTAGGCAAGATCAAAGGCCATGATATAGAACTATATCTGGATGTAGAAAGGCCTTATCCACCCATGTTAAGGAGACCTCCTTACCCAGCAAGTCTGGAGACCAGGAAAGAGATTGAGAAACATATCAATGAACTCCTGGACATGGATGTCATTAGGAAGATTGGACATAATGAAATAGTGGAAATCACCACTCCTGTCCTAATCACCTGGCATGATGGCAAATCTAGACTGTGTGGAGACTTCAGAGCCCTGAACAACTACACAAAAGCAGACAGGTATCCTATACCAAGGATACCTCATGCCTTGGATAAATTGGCCAAAGCCAAATACATAACTAAGATGGATTGTATGAAGGGCTTCCACCAAAATGGAGTTAAACCAAACTCAATGAAATTACTCAGAATTATATGCCATATGGGCATATATGAGTACACCAGGATGCCATTTGGCATCAAGAATGCACCAGCCGACTTCCAAAGGATGATGGACACCATATTTCAAGAAGAAATAATGGAAGGCTGGATGGTAGTATACATTGATGATATCATTATATACTCAGAGACATGGGAAGACCATGTACAATACATAGACAGAGTGCTAAGTAAATGTACACCCATCAATCTGAAAATTTCACTTAAAAAGTGTAATTTTGGCCAACAAGAGCTGCTAGCTCTAGGACACAAAGTCTCAGGCCTTAGTCTGGCAATTGACCAGAACAAAGTAGCAGCAGTACTGCAAAAGCCAGTACCAAAGAACATCAAAGAGATGCAATCTTTCCTTGGGTTTGCTAGCTACTATAGAAACCCCATTAAGAACTTTGCACACATAACCAGTAGTTTATACAAGTTATGCTCAAAGGATGTAGTTTTTGAAATAACCAAGGAAAGGAGGGATGCATATGAGAGGATCAAATATGAACTCACTAATGCACCTGTGCTCATCTTGCCTGACTTTGAACTACCATTCAAGTTATATATAGATGCAGCATGCAGCCAAGGCTTGGGAGCAGCCCTTCACCAAAGACAAATTGTGGATGGTGAACCAAGAGAAGGTGTAATATCTTACATCTCCAGGCAGCTGAAAGATTCAGAAGCCAGGTATGGGGACACCCAGACAGAATGTTTATGTCTAGTCTGGGCTCTAGAAAAACTCCATTACTATTTGGAGGGTGCAGTCTTTGAAGTCTACACAGACTGCACAGCCTTGAAGTCTTTACTAAACATGAAGACTACTAATAGACACATGCTGAGATGGCAAAAAGCCATCCAGGAGTATAGAGGGAACATGACCATCATATACAAGGAAGGTAAAAGCCATACCAATGCAGATGGCCTTAGCAGATGGCCACTGGACAATGTCAAAAGCAATCCAGCTTATGACCCTGAAGTTGCTGCAAAAATTCCTATCCATTTTATGGAAATAGATAGGAAGAAGAACTTCAGATTCTCTGAATGGGCACCAGGGAGTGGTACCCTTGACAGTGGAAACACTGACTCAGAAGGGACAGAAACCCCCATACTGGGGATAAGTTCTTCAGAACTGCACAATGAATTCTTCAATGCAGTACTGAAATCTTATGCTAAACACAAACAGTGTAGCATACTAATCCAACTCCTTCAGCAAAAATACAGGAGCCCAGAACTGGAAACCCAGCTGGAGGAACCCTGGTTGAGGGCCTATAAGGACAATAAATTCTTCCTTATAGATGGCCTGATTTATCACAGAGACAAGCACACCAGTGCACTCACAGTGATAGACAGAGACCACATCTCTTTAATTCTGCAGGAATGCCATGACTGCCCCTACATGGGACACATGAGTGAGGACAGGACTAAGGAGAGGGTAGCAAGCACAGCTTGGTGGCCCAAGTGGGGGCAAGAGTTGAGTGAATACATCAACACTTGTGAAAGATGCCAAAAGGCAAATAGAAAACATGGGAAGAAATATGGGTTGCTTCAACACATAGAAGAACCCAAACACCCATGGGAAACCATCAACATGGACTGGGTCACAGGACTTGTCCCAGGAGGCAAAGAAAACTACAATGCCTGCTTAATCATAGTTGATAGGTTCAGCAAGAGCATGAGATGTCTACCATGCCATAAAGAGGACACAGCCATGGACACTGCTCTGTTATTTTGGAATAACATCATATCCACCTGTGGAGTCCCTAAGATCATAATTAGTGAAAGGGACCCAAAATTTACATCTGAATTTTGGACCAATTTATATGACATGCTTGGCACCAAGCTTGCTTTTTCCACAGCTTACCATCCACAAACAGATGGCCTAGCTGAGAGGATGATCCAAACAATGGAGGACATCCTCAGGAGGTTCTGTGCCTATGGCATGGAATACAAGGACCATGAGGGATATACCCATGATTGGGTCACCCTCTTACCAGCAGTCCAACTGGCTTATAATACAAGCCAGCACTCTACCACAGGAAAAACACCTGCACTGGTAGAGAAAGGGTGGAATCCCCTGTTGCCTGTAGATCACTTGAAGAAAAATCTACTGACCATCCACCCCACAGCCAAAGACTTCCATGATATGTGGAAGAAAGCCTGTGATACTGCTGCCAAATGCATAGCTGAGGCCAAAGAGTACAACAAGCAAAGGTGGGACAAGTCACATATGGAACCTGACTTCAAGGAAGGGGACCAGGTGTTAGTGTCTACACTGAACTTCAACAACCTCAAAGGACCTAAGAAAATGAGAGACTCATTTGTAGGGCCCTTCACTATCATTAAGCTGATAGGGAGGAATGCAGTAGAGGTCAAGCTCACTGAGGAGTTTTCTAGGAAACACCCAGTTTTTCCAGTGAGCCTGGTCAAACCATACTTCCAAACAGAGGAGGATAAATTCCCCTCCAGGAAGAAAAACATTACTCCACCAGAAATAGTGGAAGTAGAAGACTCTCCTGGACCTGTGAGTAAGATCATCAGGGCCAGAAAAATCAGACTTAATGGGAAGGATCAGAGACAATATCTAGTCAGATTCAAGAACCAGACAGCTGACAAAGACAAATGGTTGGCAGAGGATGCCATACCAGATGGGAACCTTCATTTAAGGAGATTCAGAGCCTCTAGGAGGACTGAACCGTCTCATCAATGATGAGCCTTTTTTAGAGGGAGGGTATGTCAGCCTGTGACTCAAAACCAGAGCACAAGCATGACAGCCAAAATACCATAAACCAATGGTATAGCCAAAATACCACCAAAACATGGAACTGAGCCAAATTAGCTCAAAAGGTATCAAAAGAAAGAGGAAACTCACCTCTTCCTGAAAATATAAGTCCTATCACCATAGGACAAGGAATAACAAAGTTATTCCTACTCAAAGTTATTGCTGAGCATAAACCTTAATTTTCACCTCCCATCTAAAATCTAGAAGGAGAGGCTTAACCCCATCAAATGGGTATTCAAAATGAAGCTCTAAGCCAGGGCTATCCAATGGTACTAGCCAAACTGAGCTTGCACCAGTATTACTTGAGTTATGGTCAAATTCAGACCAAATAAGGGTGAACAAAACATTCACCTCTCATCTAACTTTTACAGTTTTAGTGTGAGATACTTAAAGTGGGGTCTTTTTGGAAAGAGCACAATCAGGGCTATCTGATGGTGTCATCCATTTCCTCATATCTCAACTAGAACAGAAGTTATTGGCCAAACAAGCTTAATACAGCTTTTTGCCCAAAACACGCCAATGTATAAAAACACTTGTACATGGGATAACTTTGCCATATTTAATGATAACCATGTCAAGTTTGGTACCATTGTATAGAGATCATACAGGGCTATTCAATGAACCAACTTTGAGCTTGATATCTCAAAAACTGACAGAGGTATGACAATTTTAAGGTAAAAATCCCACCTGCTGTCATATACAGCCTTACCATGGGATAATACCCTATAACCATGAATATGAGGTGTCAAATAGACGAAGAAGAATGTTTTTACTTCAATACCTCATATGTCAGTCAATACTGGGGTCCCATACAGTTTCTGTACAGCATTCTATGCGTCATACACATCAGAATCAGGCTGTGAGGTCCCCAGATGAAACTTTTTACCCTGTATTGGTAAAAACTGCCCAGATGTGGTTTCAAAACCACATCTGAGCCCAATACAGGGTATACAGGCTGTTTGCAAACCACAAGCCTGTCATGAGGAGTGAAAAATCTTCACTTCCTCTACGTGAAAAGGTCTAATAACCTTTTCACCTCAATTTCAGGATAAAAGGATGGCTTTTCACTGCCAAAACCCTTTCCTTATCCTGCTCTTGAATAACCTACGTAGTAAACTGTCAAAAACAGCTTTACTCTTGGTTAAATAATCAGGTATACTCTTAATTTAAAGTATTGTAGTCTTTATTATTGTAATCCAACAGGTAAAGCTGCACCCAGGGCTTTCAACAGCGCTCACCACCACTATATCTCTATAGTAAAGCCCTTTAAATCTTAAACTAAATCATTTATTATCAATAGTATCATCTTTTAAAACCATTCTTACCATGTCACAGTCATAGTTAAAGCTTGTAAATACTCATATACACCTTTATCATAGACTCAGCTTGACAGTGGCTGTTCCATGTATATATTCCATCCCTTTGGTTGGTGTAACCAGGAATGTTTGTGCATCTTTTGTGTTTTTGCACAAGTTTTCATTGGCAGTATCCTGTGGCATGCCTGCTTCCAACTGTATTTCCTGAATTTCTAGTGGGGTTTCCTCTTGGTATTCTACTAGAAATTCTTCCTTTTGGTCTTGGTCATTATCAGATAGGTCTCTGATGGCATCACCCATAGAGTCTGATTCAGAATCCTCTGTTGGGGATTCCTCCTCTGGGAGTTTCTCAATGGCATAGACTTTTTTGTTTGCCTTTGGACAGTTGTTGGCATAGTAGTCTGTTGAACCACAATTGTGACAAGAGTTTCTCTTCTTTGCCACTTCTGCCACTCTTTCTTTGGGTTTGTCTTTAAACTCTACCCTAAAAGGTTGTTTCTCTTTGAAACCAATGCTCTTATATGGGGTGAATTTCCCTATATTAGTCCTTTTTCTTATGTCTTGTAAGGTATTAGTAATTTCATGTAGAGTGCAATTTTGGTTGCATCTACATTTTACTGCATGCTCTAGTTCTCCTGGCAGTTGTGTCAGAAGTTTGTGATTCCTCATTTGGATGTTCATCTGAGCATCAATGGCTTCAAGTCTTTTAGACTGTCTAAGACACCACTCATATGGATCTTTGTCCACAGAGTATTTTTCATTGTCAAATGACATGGTCTTTTGCCAATGACAAAGTTCCATTACTGTACTTTTGGATTATTTGACTCTTCCACCATGGCCAGTTTCTTCTGCCATGGATTTCTTTCATTTCTGTGTACCATATACTAGCATGACCTTTAAATGCTGTATTCAATCTAGCAGTGATCAAGTAATCTGGTATGCTAGGTAAATCAATGAAGAGTCCATCAATATAATCTATGAGCTCCATATGATCATATTCTCCTGTTACAGAGAATTTGGGCCAGCTTGAGGCCTCAGGAAGGTGTTTCAAGGCTTCCTTCTCTGAATAAGACATACTATCTCCATCCTGGTATTGTGATGGAGATCTTGCCTTATTCATCAACATGGCATTTGGTTTGATGTCATCTGGTTGATATGGATTATCCATAACTTGGCCTTGTGGTTGGGGCTTCAAGCTATGGTAGACATCAAACAATTTGTTTATGTCTTGATCCAGACAATTCCTGTCCCTTTTTATGTCGTGTTGTTCTTCAAAGACTAGATTCAGTCTTTTGTTAGTTTCTTCAGAGGCTTTGCTCAATTGATCATGTCCTTCCTGAAGATTTTTAACTATTTTTTCCATGGAGGCTTGCAATTTTTCATCCTCTCATGGCTGGCTTCAAGTTCTGCAACTGATTTTCAGATTGCTCAGCATATTGGGACATTTGTAACCACAGTGTATCACTGTTGATGTTAGCCTCAGATTTGACAATTTTATGTTCAGTCTGAGTGGGGGTAATGTTTCTATTACTAGGACTACTGATTCTAGAGTGGTTTACAACTATTTCTGGTTCTTGTGCACTTCTTTTACCAAATCTAACAGCTTCTGAATCATAGGGTCTGACTCTTTCCTCCTCTGGTTGAAGGAGGCTTTGTTATTGCCCTTGTTCCCTTGTCTTCTCCTGGAAACTTTCTGGAATTGTGAAGAATGGTGACTCTTGGCCACTGATCTGCTGGCTTCTGAATGGTGTGAAGCCACTGGAGAGCTGATTTGGCCTGCTCCTTGTGAGCCTGAAGGAATATGAGTAGGCCCTGTCTGGGTTAACTTTTCCTCTATAGCTTGGATAGTGGCTTGATTCTCCCTTATCCTCTGTGCCCTTCCCTCCAGGAGTCTGAACTGCCTGGTAGGATTCCAAACTTTGGTGATTACCATCAGGTCTTTGAAGTCTATCTCTTTGATACAGATCTTCTGGAAACTTGCTCCAAGTTCTGCCCGTTGAGATGCCAGGTTGAACCTTTTGTTGTCCATGATCCATTGGAATAAGTCCTTGAGGATTTGGTGGAGCTGAAGAGCTTGATCCATGCCTTTCCAGTCCTTGGGTTTGAGGTCTCCATTGAATTGGAGTGTGAATGGCAAGGTTGATGTTATCTCCCTCATTGTTTTGCCATCCACTACTGTTTCCAAGTTGTCCTCTTTCAGGTCCTCTGGCTCTGGACAAACCTTCTCTGTCCTCTGGTTGGTTCCTTTGGAAGCCAAGATCTCTGAGGTGTACAGGTGACATGTTAGTGTTTTCAAGCAGTCAAGAACTTTATGTTCTTAGGGTATTTGCATTTGACTGTGCCTTGTACAAATTTGTTGTCTGCTGATTTAGGAAATTTACCTTTAGAGGTCACAACTGGGTTAATTATAGTAATTTTACCTGTACAAGTTATCAAGGTTGGTTTACCTTGTATTGAAGCAGAATTTCGTGGTTTTCTACTCTTCTGTGTGGCAATGGGTGTCCACTTCTTTGCTGTTATCAGGCCTTCACTGTGCCTCTTTCCTTTGCCTTTGCTGCCCTCTGGCTCTGAGGGTGTCACTGGTGTGTTGGCCTGTGACTGGCTTTCAAGTGGTATGAAGTTATCTTCCACTGAATCAAACAGGAAAAAGAGGGATTAATGTCAGTTAAGACTTCTTGTAATGCTTTTTGCACATCTAAGAATGGCCTCTGGGCTTGTATATTACTAAAATGTGCCCTTGTACAATGACAGTGTAATTGAATCAACAATTCCATGTCAGAAATACAGCTTACTGATATTTGGTATAATATTTGTATACCAATATCTCACAGATTACTTGTAATTAGCAAGTATAGTCTGTCAAAAGTGGTGTATAACAGGGCAATTGAGTTAACAATATGCCCAACCACGCCTCAACTGTTGGTTTATCAGTATGAGGTGTCTTAATTTTATTAAAAAATAAGACTGTATTAATGGCTCAAGTGTTTTTATATGTAAAACACGCCAAAAATAAGGGTCTTGTGGCTATTAGCCACGTGACAGATACTATTAAAGTATGAGTATAAAGTGGTATATATACCAAAGAAGGAAAATATATATATAATATATATTTTTGAAGAAAGATTACGCCTAAAAAGAATAAAACAATTGTCAGAATGAGGAAATTTAGAGAAAAAACTCGTTTGATAAGGTCCAAATAAGTTTAAAACATGGCCAGGCCCCCAAAATGTCAGGGTGAGTCTATGTTGAAGCAGTAATGAGGCTATTTACAACTAGAACTTTGACTGTGACACGTAGAAAATGATTTAAGATAAGAGGTTTTGAGTAAAATAAAGATTTTATAATATAATCAAAGGGCTCTACTATTAAAGAATAGTGGTGGTGAGCGCTATTGAGAACCCTGGGTGCAGTCTTGCCAGTTGGATTACTATAATAAGAGCTACAAGAATCAAAATTATAATTATACCTGATTTATTACCCAAGAGTAAAACTGCTTTGGACAATTTACTACATAGGGTATTCAAGAGCAGGATGAGGAAACAATTCTGGCTGTGAAAAGCCTCCTTTTTATCCTGAAATGGGGTGGAAAGGGTGCTAGACCTTTCCACGTAGAGGAAGTGAAGATTTTTTCACTCTCTGAGACAGGCTTGTGGTTTGCAAAGACCTGTATAGCCTGTATTGGGCTCAGATGTGGTTTCAAAACCACATCTGGGCAGTTTTTACCAATACAGGGTGAAGAATTTCACCTGGGGACCTCCCAACCTGATTCTGACGTGTATGACACATAGAATGCTGTAAAGAAACTGTATGGGACCCCAGTATTGACTGACATATGAGGTATTCAAGTAAAAACAAGCTTCTTTGTCTATTTAACACCTCATATTC
Organism: Austropuccinia psidii; assembly: GCA_023105745.1. Taxonomy (NCBI): domain Eukaryota; kingdom Fungi; phylum Basidiomycota; class Pucciniomycetes; order Pucciniales; family Sphaerophragmiaceae; genus Austropuccinia; species Austropuccinia psidii. The sequence goes on along the minus strand of JALGQZ010000013.1, from coordinate 29,443,050 downwards.
ATGATTATGGGACATTATCCCATGGTAAGGCTGTATATGACAGCAGGTGGGAATCTGACCTTAAAACAGCCATACGTTTGTCAATTCTGGAGATATCAACCTCAAAAAATGGTTCAGTGTGTAGCCCTGTCTGTTCTCTACACAATGGTACCTCATTTGATATGTGTATCATTAAGTATGGCAAAGGTATCCCATGTACAAGATTTTTGTACATTTGTGCGGTATAGGCAAAAAACTGTATTGAGCCTATTTGCCCCATAACTTTTGTTCTAGTTGAGCTAGGGGGAAATGGGTGAACCATACGATAGCCCTGATTGTGCTCTTCCCAAAAAGACCCCACTTTGGGTATCTCACCCTAAAACTGCAAAGGTTAGATTAGAGGTGAATGTTTTGTTCACCCTTATTTGGCCTGAATTTTGCCATAACTCAAGTAATACTGGTTCTAGCTCAGTTTGGCTAGTACCATTGGATAGCCCTGGCTTAGTGCTTCATTTTGAATACACATTTGATGGGTTTAAGCATCTCCTTCTGCAATTTAGATGAGAGGTGAAAATTAAGGTTTATGCTCAGCAATAACTTTGAGCAGGAATAACTTTGTTATTCTTTGTCCTATGGTGATGGAACTTATATTTCCATAAAGGGGTGAGTTTCCTCTTTCTTTTGATACCTTTTGAGCTGATTTGGCTCAGATCCATGTTTTGGTGGTATCTTGGCTATACCATTGGTTTATGGTATTTTGGCTGTCATGCTTGTGCTCTGGTTTTGAGTCACAGGCTGACAACCAGAGTGAATTTGGAAACAAAGTGACAAAGCTAACAGTGATAAAGATGCTTTAATTAACTTATGGGGTGGCACAAGGGGTAAAAATGATTATAAGAGTTACAAACAATGATTATAATGATTTTTCACATGGTTAGAAGGTCTAAAATGATATAATAAGGGGGGTTGGAATTATTTATTGATTGGTTTAATAATGTTTAAGCTAACTATAAAAGGAGAAGATTCTAACATGAAGAGAAAAGTGGGGCAAACAAGACACTCTTCTATAGGCATCAATTTTCTTACTCCAAAAATAAAATTTACTCTTTTCAGTCGTGGAAAACACTCTGACACCAAAAAAGCCAATTACGGCATCATTGAGCCCTGGTTTAGACCAAAAAAAGGCTGGTTTTGGCCATTTGAGACCCTTAAATCAGCCATTACTATAGTAATACCTGGTTTAGAGCCTTCAAGACATGTTAGAATGTGTTTAAGAGACATAGAAACCAGTTAAGACTGTTTTTACTAAGATTGTTTTAGCTTAAGAGTGGTTTTACCCTCTTGGCAACAGTTAAAACTGCCCTGGTTGGTATCAAAACCTCATCATCAATTGAGTCACAGACCCTGTGACTCAATGCCAGGCCAAAAGGGATGAACATTTGCATGGATTCTGAAATCCCATACCTGTCAGAAAGGATTTTGGGGGTCTGGCTCGGCCTTGGAGCTAGAGTACCTTTCCCCCCCAGAATTAATCTTTCCAATTTATTTTTTCTTTAATTCCTCATCATGTAATACATTTGTAATTTACACAGAGAATTCAATTGAGTTTTTACAGTACACAACTGTATCAATTAATACCTCATATGTAAATTACATTTCACTTATGTAATACATGTGCACATTTTGACATTTCAATTGATCATACTTCAATTCCTCATAACTTCTAAACTACACACAACACCTCAATTTTAACAAAAAAATTGATGGTCAACACCACATGTGGTGTGAATTAAATCAGGTTCTGAGGACTTTCAATTTTTGTACAGAAAATACTAAAAATTTAATTCAAGCTTATTTAGAGTTGAGTTACAGAAAGTTTACTCAGAGGTGACCCCACCTTATTTTTTATGAGGAATCCAATGGTGAAGTAATTTTCTTATGTTTCTTCATTGGATAAGAAGTTATAATATATTTTATGTAGCTTTTTACCAAAAATATTTTAATTTCATTAATTTTATTAAAAATTCATTTTTACTTCATTTTTTCAAGTAAAAATGTATTTTCATAATTTTAAAATTTAATGTAATTTTTATTTTAAATTATAATTCAATTTTTTAATTTTGTATATAAATTTGTATTTATATTTTATATTTCTTTTGATAATAAAAATAAATTCATTTTATTTATATTTGTATCTTATTTTGTTATTTGTGGTCTTTTGGGTATATGAAAATACCTCTAAGGCTCACATGGACCAAGGTTCAGAAATTAATTCAAAAACTTGGGGAATATATAAGCTTGTATTTAGTATGAATTCAGGCTCCCAACTCCAAATAATATATATCTACCTTGTTGGTTACAAATCAATATTAAATCTTATAGAAAGAACTCACGGATTGTTCTGGAAAAGTATTGGTTAGAAAACTTCCTTATTAGTTATAAGGTGGGATTTCTATAAGGTCAATTTAATTTGAATATTTCTGCTCTTTCCCATTGCCCACTCAAGCTTACTGCCATGTGCATAGCATCCTCCACATGGAGAAAATGGAAATAGTTTATTTAAGAAATATTGTAAGTAACTCAAAAGAGGGCTCCCATATGCATTTCAAATCATAAAGAAGTGTCATTTATATTTGAAAAATCTAGCTAGTCCTGAACCTCCTTACTTCCTAGTTAGAAACTCAAGTATTAATCAGAATTTATCACTGGAAATGAATTGATGTTGATATCCAAGCTATTTATGAAAATAGTATTAATGAAGAAAGCTCCTAAGAAATATTCACATTTGGATTGGGGTGAAAGGATAAAAGAATGGCATTTAGTGTGTAAATACCAGTCCCGACCAAGAAAAGCTCTCTAGAAACTTTAATGAGTTTTTACAGTGGCTTGATGTAAGACTTTCCTATGAAAAAGACCAGTCAAATAATGCTAGTGTACCATGACTTTCCATCTTAATCACTATAATAAAGAATATTTTATTATAACCACAAGGTTTAATTCTTAATTAATTAAAAATTAAAAACTGTTTATTAATTGATAGAAGAAAGTATATCAAACAAAAATCAACTTTATTTAATAATTTTAATAAATTATCATTCTATTATAAAAAATATGTTACCAACAATATTCAAGATAAGAGCAATATTTCTCTGAGGAGTCAATAATCCTGAAGACAAGGTCTCAATGTAACAATAAATCCTTATGGACCCAGCAATAATTGAAGGTTTTTGAGTAAACTTAGAGAGTAATTGCAGATTTAGAACAGTTTAATTAGAGATTCATAAAGTATACACTTTTAGTATTAAAGTAATATGGAATTTAACAGAAATATTATTGATCTCACGTATTTTAATGAGATAAAAAGACTTAAAATACAAAAAATACCTTTATTAATACATTTTTAGTAATATGCTAGTATGAATTTATGAGCTAAAAGTGATGATTGGATGATTGGATGATCATTGGGAAAATAGCAATAGTAGGATTTTCTCAGGTCTACAGAAACTCACAGATGAATCCAAATGAGCCAACCAACAAACCATTTACCTTATCTTTATTAATTTATATATCACATTTTGTCACATAAAATTATCATAAACACCTAATTAAGTGGTTTTGCATGAATAACAACCCATTTATCATTGAGAAATAATGAAGTTACCAAAGTAACTCTTCAGTTATTCTAAAAAAACATTTTTTTCTTAACTTTATCAATTTTATTGGAAATTTCATCATACTGTAACTTCTGTTAAATTTTGAATATTGAGTGTTTCACATAAAATAATCAAAATTAGATTGTATGTAAGACTTTAATTTTTGATTATTAAGACACAGTAATTTTTTTGTTTCAATTTTGATTTTCACTTTCTTCATTACTAACAAGATTTTCAAAGTAATCCCTAACAAATTATATTTTTAATGAATTTTTGAAGTTTTACTCTTTTTTATGTGGTACAGTCAAGTAGCATAGCAGAATCTGTTTACTATGAATTAATCCTATGAAAACTAGCCCTAAAGGCCTTTGATAATAGTTTTAAGGCTTAGTTCTGGTAAATAATGAACAATTTACTGGGTTAAAGGATTCAAATGCATTTATTACCTTCTTTCCACATCAAAATAGAAGTTTATATGCTATTCTCTCATGATTAATGGCTTGGTCTTAATAAAAATAATTCATAAAAGGCTTTAATGCAATACTTGGGTAAGGATCAATCATTTATCAAATCTTTGGAGCTGGAAACCTCTCAGAGGCCTCAGAAGCTGGGTACCACAGATTTCTTTGATGTCTTTTGTCCCCTCTGACTATTTTTCATGTCAAAATAGTAATCCAGCCATTAAAACTGATATAAATTATATTTTGAAAAATACTTTATGTATAATTAAGTTATTTCAAATGCTAAAAACAATCATAACAAGATATTTTGTGTATATGTATTCTGGGATTTGTCAGAATCCCATTATGTTGGCATTTAAAGGCAAAAAATGAAACCTTTCACAATTCTTCTATGTGGTATTGATGATGAGAGCTTAAGTATTTACCATATTACCACATAATAGATTTATTTCAAGCTTATTAACGCCAAAGAGCTACCCTGAGTGGAGTTTGCTGTAGGACCCAAATCTGGATCTAAATCCATAGACCTACTTACTCACAAGGAGGTTATGAATATACTCTTTTTTAACAAAAATGAGTTTTGTATATATACATCTCTTATGGGGTTTTCATATTACAAAAGTCATTTTAGAGCTATTTGTGGCTTATTTGGGTATGTAAGACATACCTCAAGGCTCACACTTGAAGTAGACTAGGAAATGTTCATGTATCTCCATGTGTAAAAGATTTTATTCATAGACAAATAAAGCTTTTTTTGGGGTGGCATTAACTTGAATATATCACTTATCTAATATGCTGCCATATCAAGATAAATTTCACAATGTCTTATTTCATAATTTGCTATTAGTTGTCAATAATAAACGATCTTCCACCTGAGGCTCACATGACCATTTATAACCATTCACTCACAAGTATAAAAAGGAAATTTTTTATACCACACTATAAAGAGTAAAGATAAAAAGCTCAATCTCTGAAGGAGCTGTAGAGGATGTGGGTGATATTTCAGAAAATGTTGTTACCCCAACTGACACAGATCTACCAAAGATTTATCAAAAATTAAAAGAAATTTATGAAGTAACTCTTGATAAATAAAGCAGACTATATGATAAGACTCTTGATGAAATGGACCATCCTAGTCCCCCCAAACATTTGACAGTCCATAAATCATATGATAATCAATATAAGACAGCTGGGCCCTCAGAATCTGTGCTACCAAGTACAGATTGAAAAATATTATGGGTACCTAATTGGATCTCCCACCCGAAAGACTGGATTGGAATGAAAAAAACCTGCCAAAAACATTTATATTCAAGGATGGAGGACAATCTAAATATATCCTTATGTCTTAAAACAATTACATGCATGAAGGTTAATAAGACTTTATCTGCATTATCCGTCAATTATTAACAAGTAATGTCTTGAAACTCCCTAAAGAGGGCCATAAGATCTGATTGGAGACTAAATTTTTCTCCAAAAGTGTCTCCAAACCCACACTGTGACAATGGCTTGGAGTTGTTTTTGGTTTTACTATTAATTATTTATTAGGTCTGATAATTTTTCTTCATATTAGGATTATGTTCATTATCTGGGAATTAACATGATTCTGTAAATATAAAGTATATTTGTAATTCTCACCTGTTTCAACCATGTTTGAAAATACCTGAGGCAAAACTCCTTACATGTAATTTAGTGGGTTTCCAGTATAGAATTTTATAAAATAGAAGTATATATGGATGTCAAAAAAACTTCATCCCCAATCCAAAGCCCTCAATATACTTCAGATGATCTACTAGCCGGGAAGATAAGTTTAGTGAAATATCTGGGATCATTTATGATAATTGATAAAACCCCATTTTAACCATTTATTGTGTCTGAAAGAACTGGTGAATCTCACAGTTCTGCTTCAATTTCTACTATATCAAAGAGGAATCTTCAGTATTCAATAATAAAACTTATTATTTCAAACATATGGGTACACATCCACGAGAACATGAATACAAAGACTAATAAGAGATTTGGAGGAAGTTTCTTAAAAGTTATTGATCACCCTTTGAAAGCCTTTGCGAATCTTGTAGAAAAATTGAAAACTGGAAAACTAATGTACAGCCTCATAGGTAGGTTTTCTTTCTTGGGGGTGAGTGGCCTACTAGGTTTCTATGAGTATTTTGAGATTCACTCAGATTAAGGGAGGTTAGAAATTTTGGAAATTTTCTTTCTACTTCATGCAATAGGCAAAAACAAGAAAAGGTTTGGAGAAATACAACTGATTATACGTGAAAGCTCCTTGATTCTAGTTTATTTTTTCTCAATGTTTCTTCCCCAAAAATTTCAAGTGAGTATCAACTTATATAATAATTTATCCTTGATAGTAGTGAATCCTGGAAAGTAATGAAAGTGGTTTCTCCCCCTCATAAAATGAGTTTAAACTCCAAAGTACAATTGGATAAAGTGACTTGGTCATCTTAGGGGAGTGGAGTAGATGTGGGACGGTCACTCAACCTCATTCTTTGAAAGTGGAACTTTGAACTTTTTTGTAATGAATTCCTGAGCTGTATATATTTACTCAGGAGCCAAACGTTTCACCTTTCTTGGGTCATATATTGGTAATAATGAAGATATGAGAGAGCTGAAAGATTTATTGCCAATTTTTGACTTGATCTTGATATCTCACTAGTGAAACATGGTAAGTGATTTTCACTTTTGTGTAACCAATAAGTAGTAAAATAAACATATCAGAAACTCAGGATACTATATAGCCAAGAAACTAACTAGAATTGTAAATTTGCATTTTTCATTTTGTTAAAAATATTTTCTTCAAGAATTAACCGGCTTTTACATTTATTATGAATCCAACTATCATCTTTATCAATTGTAATTTTCAGAAACTAAATTTAAATTTTAATTTTGAATAATATTATAGATTAATTCCCAAGGTATGTCACATCCTGTATTTTGATTAGGAGATTTTCCCAGTGTCCCTTAGAGATGGAGCCAAATAACATTTTTTTCATATAAGGAGGGGGGCTCTGAATATTTAAAGACAAAATGGATGTATTTTTTCCTTTTTCTGGTAAAGCTATGGTGTTTCCGAACTTAATTTTATATGTTATCTCTTGGCCCATAATCAAAGGGAAAAGGATAAAATAGAAACTTAAATACCCATAAAAATCAAAAAAATTCATCTGATTGGAAGCTTGCTTTTATTGGAGCATCCCACCGGAAGAAATGTTGTGACTAGGAGGCTTAATGACTTTCAAGGGAATTTATTAGAGTAGAGTATCAGGATTGACACAAGAAAGTACCCTTAGCTCCCCTGTAAAATTCTGAACATTGTAAGCAGGCGACAGAGAAAAAATTCAGGAATATAATGCTTCATCCTGGGTCACCTGCTCCCGATAATGAGAAAACCACCCTGGTTGGAATTTCAACCCAGTGCTCTCAGAAGTTGGATGAAGCTTTTCAAAATGAATTAAAAGACTAATATTATAAAGGGAAAGGGGAAAACTTAATCATCTGTTATTTGAAATAAATCCTTCAAAAATTTGCCTTGTGAAAACTTTATATAGATCTTATTACATCTCTAGTATTTGGAGTAGGAGGTAGAGATAAAATTGAAATTTATGCTTCTGAAATCATTTTAATATTAAAATGAATTATGAGTGATAAATCTGTGTAAATTACATTTAGAACCTTTTAGAATTTGCACACCAAGCTGAAAAAACAAATAATCCTAGCTCAACTGTCTAGGAACAATAAATTTGAGTAACATTAAAAAAGAGGCAATTCATTCCCGCTCTAAAATGTGCATAAAAATATAATTCCTGAAGGAATGCAATTTAAATGAAGAAGAAATTGTCCTTGTGCTATTCCTACTCAGTTGAGTTGGAGCATGATATTAATTCTTAGAGCCAACAGCTCACACTATGTATGACCATTTAGAAATTTACATAATCATGAATCAATCAGTTCAATATACAAGTGCTTCTGAATTAAGGCTCATATTATTTTATTTAAAATGAGCCTATTTTGGAAAGAGTTTGATTTAAAAATAAATTAAGCTACCCATACTTAGCTCCACACACAATTAAATGTTTCGCTAATAGGTCCAAATCTCATATTGGATAATAAAATTACAATTATAAAAGAAATTGGAAAAGCCCTTTGATATAGAAAAGAACTTATGGAATTTTTAAAGAGCATGGGTTACTGAAAAAGTTTCTCATTTACTGAAGCAAGTCCAAATATTTATCAGTATATTTGCCAAAGTGGTGTTCTTCTAAACACCCCAAATTGTTATGATAGCAGAAAGAACAATGGCTCCCCTACATTCTGTGTATTAAAATCCTCCTCAATACCCTCTTCTAGAAGCATATTAAGAGTCCCAAATAATAAATTAGCTCTTCTAATGATACGGAGGAAGCTGGTATTTATCAACACTAGCAACACATCCTATACACATCAGAAAAATCATATAATAATCAGCATAAGGGTCTTTAATTCGTACTAGAAATAGGCAGGCCATATCATGAGTAACTCATGATCCTATAGTCACAAACTGACCACAATAATTCCACAAAAAACATTATTGAATAACCTAATCACACAAGAAAACTATTCAGCTTTAACTCATGTTTCTCCCATACACCATTTGTATGCATTATTTCCAATGGAATGGGGGTGGGGAAATTCATTCAGTTTATCTATACTGTTTCCCCATATACAGTAATGACAATAAAGAACATCAAGTCAGATTATCTTCAACTCTAAGGAAAAATAATTTAGATTTTATTATCTGCTTACCATGGCTTATACAAAGCTGGGCCACAAACTCAAAATTAATAAAGAGAGTTAATGAGTTAAATTGCCTTTTCAATGTCATTAAAAGTATATTAAATAAAATTAAGCAGGATGGTGATCAAGAAATTGGGATATTAATTCATCATCCGTTGACAAGTAAGTTACAGGAGCACAAGAATGGAAACAAGTCATGGATATATCAGAATATTTTTTATCATGTCCATTATTGAAAATAATTATCTACAGGGTATTTATTCTTTACAAATATTTATGTACTTAACAATTATTCCCATAGGCGGAAAAAATTCCTCATATTGTCATTCTAACAAGAGACTTAAGTAATCAAGACAAATACTGATTTTGCGCCTTTGAGATATAACTAAATATCCAAAAATGTCACAAAAAAGATTATAAATCTTATTTTGATAATAGTAATGAAAACTAAATTCTTAAAAACACATTGAAATAAGTATAAATGACACAAAAAGACATTAATTCTTAGTTATCTCAGATGATAATGAATAAGAATGTGAAATAAATTTCACAAATTGATTCCCTATCCATAAATACATATATGACTCTTTAATTCCATATTAGTAAGCCCAATACTTACTGAGATACCTGAATATATGCAATTTTATGATCATTACATATATTGATGTCTTTCAGCTCATATATTTTAAAATAATCATGATGAATACATGATACAAAGTTAAAGCTACCACAAAGTAACTGTAAGAAGACAGATGTATGGTTATGAATAGTAAAGAAAAATTGACCAAAATAGAAATACCAGTTGACCACTTAAAACTAAGTGGTAAAAAATTAAAACAAAGTAAATATCAAGATACTAATAGCTTATAAATGAAGAATGACATAACATGTATCAGGAAAATCAAACTATAACCCTATGAGATCATGGCTCATAGTTTAAAATAGCCAATTTTGACAGAAAGGATGAATTACAAGAAAAATAATCAAAAGTAAAGTTTTTATGAGGTAATGAGATCCTCTTTGAGCCTTAGTCAGGGCATACAAAGCTAAAAGAATTTACTCTCTGAATCATGGTTTTGTGAAAAAAATTAATTATTAAAGTCAAAGATTAAAAATGATAATTTTTGATCTTGAACTGTCAGCTTAAATTAATTGAAACAGTTGAATAAAAGATAAAACTGGTGGATATTGGTATTCTATAATTAAAAAAGTTAATACGCAAAATCATTTTCCAAGATTATTATGTCATCAAATTGAAGTTTAGTGATAACTTTAAGATTTGAAATAATAATTAGATAACAGGGCTTAATAATGATGTAATTGTCAATAAAATTCAAAATGTTGATCGGTTCTAGTGAATAGCATTGGTACACATCTGCTATGAGCTAACTGGTCACTAAAGGGAAGGATACTTACCATATAAAGACCTCTTCTTCCCCTGTTTCTCCCTCAGACACATCAAATCCAACAAAAAACTTTATTCTTTTAGATGTAAATCTCATATTGTGAAAAATCAAAGGCTTAAATTTTCATAATAATTCAAATTCAAGTTCCCATATTAATATTTTGTTATCATTTGTTGAATTCTCTTAAAAATCTCTGAATCTATGTAAAAATAGTAAAACAGTATTTCTCCATATTTTGTATTGCAACTAGATTCTAAAGAAGTTGTAATTACTTCTTTAGGCTCAAAATAACTCAAACTTATTATATCAAGTGTTCAAAGTAAGTTATTTTTATCTTATTATGATATTTTTCTCTTAATTTCTTTATAAAACCATCTTTTTCAATATAAATAGTATTTATATTTCTTTATAACTTTAATATTGGTCATATTTTAGTCATAAATTCTTATTTATTGTTAAATAATTCTTTCTTAAAAAAATTATTGGTTGTTAATAACAATAATCATTTGACTTAATATATCAATTATTAATTTCTTAATATATTCATTTTTTATATCACTTATTTGTCATAAATCATTGAATATATTTTGTGCCATGATTATAATAATATTTTATTATTAGAGCTATTATCATTTATATTATTCATTATTATTAGGAAATTAATAGTAAATTAAGTAAAATGTTAGTAATTTTTACTTATTGTTTCATAGTCAAACCTTACATTTCTCATGGGAAAACCTATCCAAAAGGAGATCAATGATATTTTTAAAATTCTTAGGGTAATAATTCTATCCAGAAATCCTCAACAGTTCCATTTTTTGATCAAATGATCAAGCATTTCATGAAATTTGATAATTATCTCATCCAATCATCCCTCTTTAACCAGGTAACTAAACCTTCCTCCAATACAAAATAGATATATTTATGAACCTATTTCTCAGTTTTCCTCCAATATACAAGACTATACATAATTAATCCCTATCTTAAACTGGGGTAAACTACAGTGAGCTCTCCAGACTAATTTGAAAAACATTTAGGTGTTTCAACCACCACCTATTGAGAATTGACCAACCAGAATAATATAATATATTTGGAAATATAGATGAGGTAGGATCCATATTGAAGTGGAATGTTCTTGAAACTACTATAAATGATAGTGAGTGTTTTTAGAGTTCCAAAGCTGCAAAATTGATTTAATTACTCTCATCAAAGAATATCAATTCCAAAAAAAAAAATCCCTTATATTTTCCGAATACACACAGCTCCTGGATCTGTATCTATTATTATTATTTTAGCCTAAAATTTTCCTTCCATGTATTTTACTTAAAATTGATTTTAAAGACTTATTTGAATTATTTTTAACTACAGAAGACTCCAGATTAAATTACTTTATGGGCCAATAAATGTGAACTAATGAGAAAATAAAATTGAATATTCAAAAAAATGCTATGATATAATTTTATAAGATTTACATCTGTAATATATATTTTCAGAAAAAGAGAAAAGATTAGCTGATATGGCATACATCCATAGTAACCTCAATGTAATCCAGAAGTAGAGAACCAGGAAATAAATGGACTCCAGAAAATGGTTCAGAGATCAGAAGTAATTTTATACTATTCCATTACACCTGATAGTGTTGAGCTAAACATTTTGAAGGTATTTATATCTTTATATATTTGATTGGAATCATATTTACTAAAAAGCGAATAGCTATATAGTAAATGAGGGTTGAAGAGAAGAATTGTACCTTAGAAGGATTAGTTTTCAGAATTCATTGGATAGACTTAATAGGGAATTCTCATTATACCTATCTACCTAAATCATATCATTTTTTCTGTCTAAAATTTAATATCTTCCATTACAAAGCTTATTTATTGATAATGTAAGTCCAAAAGCGAAATATCTCTTTATTCTGAAAACTGAGAGCTAAAATTTGTGTAATTACATATGTATCTTGTAGTCAATTGTATTCAATTTATTCAACTCCTTATCACCTTGTGGTAAGCTCCAGTATTTTACGTTTAATGAATAAATTTATTTTGTGACTCATTCCCTGAGTTCTGGATAAAATTTATTAATTGCAAGTAATTTAAATATTTTGTTACTCAATAACTGAGGGTAGGGTCACATTTTCAGAAGTTTTAAGTCCATGATAGGTCAATAAGGAGTGAAAATAGCAATGAAGGCGTGGTTTGGATATAGAAACACATTACCATGAAGGGGGTGGGATTTTTCTATGCCAAGAACAGATTCCTTGGCATGTGCATGAGATTTGTTCAAAGGTATGGAATCAGAAGGACCCCAGTTTTAATAAGATAAGACTCATCTTATTTAGTATTTTGATTTTTTCTCCACCAAAGTAACTATAAGGCTTATCTTCAATGTTATCTTTAGTACATAAAATATCTTCAAAATGCCTTCATATTAATCCTCAGCCCAATAATTCATCAAATTAAAACTATCAAATGTATAAAATAATTCTAAGTTTGAATATTCTCATAATATATCTACCACTAATGGTAAAATAATTTACATATTTTATTAGAGCAGATCCTCATTTTATTTTGAGCATTTATTCTTTTGCAAAGATAAAGATATAGGAAATTATGATCAGAATATGAATTTCTTCTGATATTAATCGTAAAATTTATATTCTATATATAGATGAATGGGGTTTTTCATAATATAAATGCTTCATTTTCCATGATGCTAAATTTTCATTCAAAGAATGATATTGTTGAGGAATTATCTTTCATTTATGTTTTTTCTTCAAGATATCTGGGTTCTGAAACATTTGTAAACACTTAAGCCTCCTAGATTTGTTATTGAATACACTCTGTCTGAAAATTATCATTTAATTTTATACCACATGAAAATATACTCCTATATATTGGTAAGTACTTCAAGTATCTCATATCAATAATGCTTCCTAAAATTAAGATTCTGGAAAATTATGGAAAACTTGAGCTCTTTTCTTAATAGCTGGTAGAATTGTCATTTATTTGGAGTTTTTTTATCATGAAAGCTTTATTGAAACTTCACTATATATAATTATTAAATCAAATATCATATCTTAAGTCCTTTAACATATTTTTGAAAACAAATCGCATCTATTCCATATTTTTAGACAAAATTGTAATTAGGGCGTTTCAAAGCTGAAAGATACCATATAGAAAAACTGATATATCTGGCTAGAATCCATGGTTAAAAATATCGCTGTTGAGCTTAAAATACTTGAGTTTTAAAACAAAGATTCCTTTTATTTTAGCCTTTTTTTATGTGTTTCACCTCTATACCAATACCTGTAATTGTTGGTAATAAAAAGAGTAACTTCATTTTAAATAATTATCCCAATTTCATTGCACAAACATAACTCTCAAAAACAGAAGAGGTAGTCACAGAAAATATCAAATATTCCTTCATCACATAAAGATTAAGATTACCCAGAAAATTATTCAGGAGATTTGACCCGCTCTTATGATTTTTGCATTATTAATGATTTACAGATAGGAACAAACTGTGAAGCTTGTTTTTGGGAACACCCTTTTAATCATAAAAAATAACCATATAACGCTCCAACAGAGGATTATAGAGGTAGATTCAAAACTAAAAAACAAATTGAATATTACTATAAGATTTATCTTATCACAATTAGAAACATTAACAATAAATACCATATTACCAAGAGATATGAAGACTACAATTGTGAAGCTGTTACTTAAGGGAAAGAAGGAATGATCATTCTCTCACCGGCTGTGAATATAAATTGAGATAATTTTTCCTTTATATTATGAGATTGGTGTATTTGGGAAAAATGAAAGTGAAAAAGTATGATTTTCAATATTTTTAATCATTGGAAAATTAGGATTTACCCCAATTCAAATACTTTATGTTAAGATATTTTTTGATAGCTACTATTACCACTAATATCCTACTATATTTATCAAACTCTAGATCAATGTAAAACCTTGAATCAATACTCAACACCAAAAGCTGGGAAGACGTAAAAAGATACCTTGGAACTAATGACACCCACAAACAAAACTCAACCCAAAAGTCTGCTTTAAAAGATTCAAAGTGAGCTTGCAATAATTCTTGAATAGGAATATAATCATTATTACATAATTATTTATATCTCAAACGTGGAGGAATATAATGAGAAATTACAAGAAACGGGAATGTGTAATTTATTCAGAAATTCAACAAAAAAAGCTGAAAATTCAACGGCTAGTTAAATCATTTTACAAATATATACAAATTTATTCAGATATTGATAAAACTGTGCTTAAATTTCATGAAAATAAACTTATGATTATCTGATAATGGTAAAACTACCTATAGCTTAGGAATCTCATGAGGATTCGAAATTGAAATTGCATTTGTATAAAGAAAATAAAAAGTATAAAATTGATCAATAACAAAGGTTAAAGGAGCGAAAAAGTGAGCTTGAACGTGAGAAGGAGAAGTTAGAAAATCTCAAAGAGATTTAATCACAGTGGGAAATGAAATTTTATCAAATTAAGAAATTTATGATGAATGAGTTTTGAAGAGGGATATGATTGAGATAACTGGATCTCAGAGATAAGAGTTCGAACGTTTATTTAACAGATGTAGAAGTGAACTATCCACTCAAAATCAAAGGATTTAAAAAAATCTCCTTGATACGTAATAAACTAGCGCCGTACTGAGTTCCCAGAGCTTTTCCCATGCACATAAAGACTCAATTATGTAAAGCATTTTGGTATTCCAAGATATGTAAGGTTACCATGACTTATTAATACGTTACGGCTTTAAATGAAAGATAACTATAATTTTGGAAAATATCAAATTTATTGGTTAATAGTTGAAAATCTGAATCTCTATATTATATCATGAAGAGCTAATTAGTCTTATTGCTCAAAGAGATAAGTTTCCCAAAGAAAAGTCGGTTGATGATGTATACTAAAGAAATAAGCTTCAATATTTACAAATTGTCATTTCAACTCGAGTTCTTTTTTCGAAGTTAATGAAGATTCAAATCAGCCATCACTTTGACTTGGGTATGAAACTTTCATGATAAAAAATCAAATGGAAGACGCCAAATATTTCATAATATATATATTTTACAAATAGAGTCGTTCATATTTTAAAGTAAAAATCTGTCAAAACTAAAACTAAAAAGCTGTAGAGCTGTGAAGGAAATCATCAAACCTTCAATAAATCCTATATATTGGACAATACTCTGGAAGAAACCCATCTATCAGATAAGTGATATGCTTAGAAGGTTACCGATTCTCTGGCTAGAGTTCTCCAAATTGAGATTTCATCTTTCATCCCAAGAATTAATCAGTCCCAATTTTTGTCCCTGATTAATAAAAAAGGGTGTCTCATTTTGAAATAAACGCGAATTTTGACTTTCTTGAATTAACCTCAAAAATTGCATTTCTTTGCGAAAATATGAAATAGTTCATACCAAAATATTCAATTTTCAATGAAAACAGGATGATAGTATAAATATATATATTTTAACTAGATTTTATGAGCAAAAGATGAAACTTCATTATTAAAAATATTCACCAAATAATTATCTAAGATTTCTTAGAGAAATAAAAAAATAAAAAAAATTGTCAAAATTATTCATTTAAAAATCTCATTCATTAATTGTTTGAAAAGCTAAAATGGAAAAAATGATTATTAAGTGAAGCTTAAGATAAAAATATTATCTTTATTTTTTGATCTCTTGTTCATACAATACATAAAAAAAGATAGTTCCATTTTCAATTTTTGCATTGGAAACATTCAAGAATCAAAAAACATAATTACTTTGAATAAAATCACTCAAATTATTTGGCTCAATAGATTGTCAAATAACTATATAAGTCGATTGGAATCGTATTATATGAGATTTATCTTCAAAAAATTAATTTCTTCATTAAAATGAAAGTAGATCATATATTCCAAAGCTTAATTTTCATTTTTATTTTTTTGGAGTGGGCTGTTCTTATTGAAAATTATCTCAATATTGTATCTCATTGATATAAGATACATTTGGAATAAGAAATCATATTTTTACCCATTAATCTCCAAACAACTTCCAAAAAAAGAATCTGAATTATTTTTTTAATAAGAATTATGATATTTGGAGCTTTGAAAAAAGAAAAAGAAGTTATTTTTGTGATTTTTATTTTTGACAAAGCACAGTATTCGTACTGGATTTTCTCTTCAATTTTAAAATTAAAAATATTCAACATCTGTAATGAATGTAAATCATCCATATCATCTGTGAATGTGTGCCTTTGGGTTCTCATAAGTCAAGATACCAAGAGCTAAAATATTATAAAAAGAATAAATAAGTTTTTGATTATCAAATTGAATTTTGCAATACTTTTAATGATAAATTTGAAATTCAGTTTTTGTTGATATCATAATTATTTCAAAATAAGTTTTTTTTTTCTCAAACAATGAACAGTAAAACAAAAATTTCTGCCTCAATACTGTCAAAATTAAACTTGATTTTTTTCCTTCACATCTTACCACCTTAATTATTATAGCTTTCATTTCAAACCATTTTTTTGAATTCATAAAAAATTTGGTTCAACTTACCCAGTTGGTAAACTTCAGGAAAAATTCAAGCTCCAAAATTCTCTAGGAAATAATAGTGTTATTAATCTATGAAATTGATTTATTTTTTATCCTGAAACTGCAAGCCTGTGACTCTCAACAGAACACCAGAATGAAATCCACATACCATTAATGATGATATCAACCTTTATACCTGAGTAAATCAAATACTGATAAAATAAAGTCATACATTTATAATTCTGAAGACGGAAATCTCATAGTTTAGAATTTACTGTTATTACACATACTGGATACAACTTGTCCAAGATATAACTACTTCTAGTTTGGATGTAAGCAAAAAACTTAATTTCCGGCTCCCATATAAAATAAATATTTGATGCAAGAAGCACAAAAATGATATGATTCTTGAAGCTCTCAGTGAGAGATATCTATTGGCTTAATCAATCTTCCAGTAGGACCCCTACTTCAATAAATACCATATTTATAATCCTAACCCAAAGGGGACTTTAAAAGTATAGAAGGGTTTCCAAAACATTTTTTGAAAGCCTTTACAAAATAGCCACCAAATTTAACATATAACTGAGAGCTTTAATTTTAGATACTTAATACAATTGTATCTCCAAGATCAGCTACGAGATCTTGGCTCAAAGGATCTAAAAAAATACAGAATTTGTGAAAATATTAACTTGTATAAAGCCCTGTATCTTTGAAATATATTAATACAACTGTATAAAAAAGTAAATTCAATTTTAAAGATCATAAATCCCTAAAACTCATCATCATTTTGATTTGGATATATTGTAAATTGACAAAGATATTTGGCTTGGAATCGTTTTGAAGCTACAAATTAACATGCAAAAATAAATCAAGAAGCTTAAAACCCTTATAGCTTTTTCATTTTTGGAAAGGGAAGGAATAAATAATACTAACTTACAGAACTTCTAAATACCTGGAGTTCTGTGTCCTTGGATTCTTGTTATTTCGAATATTGACTGAGATATCTGGATGGGAAGTTTTTTGATAAATACTGGTCTTTAGAAAAGCTTTACCATCTGGTATTGGTTTAATACTCAAGATAATGATATTTCAAAGCTTAAACCACCAATAATGACTAATATTAGTAATGAAAACACTACGTATGTGTCACAACAGTACTTATGTGGCCTGTGAGAATTTTGCACACCCTTTATTGCTTCACGATGATAAGTTGTGGTCCAAAATCACAGATCTGACTATAATGAAATTGGAATTAATGTTATACAACCACAATTCAGTTTCCAGAGTGAAAATTTTCACTCTTCAGATGGCTGAAGAGCTCACCAGCCCGCCACAGTCCCCAGGATGTATGAAAGATGGTCTTTTTCACTGGAAAAAGATCTTATTATCAGTTCTCAGTATTCCTACTTGGTAAAGCTGTGTTGTGAGGGAAATACCCTTAGAATGAAATTACTATGATTTTACATCTTGATTATTTTATTAGCCAAATCTGACAATTACTATTTTAATTCTGAAATAAGCGCTCCAAACCGATTCAACAGCAATATTCATTGATAGTGTGGGAACTCCTCTGCGTGTGGGATAAAATGAGGCAGTACCTGGAAGGGGAAATTACAAGAAAACAGTTTTGAATTGCTGTTTGAGACTTGTAACCCTTGCTCTGCTCGTGTGCTAGAATAATCTAGACTGCCCTTCCTAATATGCTAAGTTATCTTTACTGAGTTCACCAAATCAATTTTATTATTGATAGTGGCTTGATCAGAAAATATTAGACTCAACAATCTCTAATCAGACTTTGCTCTACTCAAAACAATGGCTATTTAAAACCTTAACAAATAAATTCTTTTTAAAACTTTCAGCAGGCTGAGTGGATTCCACCAGATGATAGTACAACAATATATAAAATAATATAATGACTAAAATAAATAAAAAAAATAACAGGAATCACTATCTTCTAATACAAAATCACAAAATATTCTTTTCTTGATAATTCTTTAATAGATATAGAAGCTAATAGCTAGGATAACAGCAATCTTCAATTCTATGAAATAATAAACTTGAAAGGGATGAAAATATATTTCAAGCCCTTTTGATGTGATGGATGGGATAATACTCTAATACTTGTGAATGATATAGTATAATATGGGTAGTTTAATGTTATGTTTGGTGTTGATTTAATAATAGATTAAATGATCTCTTCTGGTTTTCTGATAATAATAATATCAAATTGTTATAGTTTCAATATTAATTTGAGCTAAACAATAATGTATTTAATTTTATTTTGTTCCTTGAGGATAGTTTATTAGGGATTACCCAATAAATACAAATCCACTTTTATTTTAAAAGTAGTAAAATTACTTGGGTTGTGCAGGTTTTGTTTTAAAACAAGCAAAATTACTATCTTTGAGGAAGTTTTCAACAAAATTAGCCCAAAACTAATTATAATGGTTAGGTTTTATTTTAAAGCCTACAAAATTACTTTGGTTTGATGGTTTTATTTTAAAACTCTCTAAAAATTACTTTTAAGGATTTAAACACTAAACTCCAGAGACGCCTTGCTCATGAGCTTCAAGCTTTAAGATCCTAATTAAATAAGGCACTAGTCTACCTGCTAGTAAGGGATGAATTAAAGTCTTTTCACACTATTGGTTCTCTTGATCTATGTCAACAACAAACCTCAGTTACTAGGCTTAATTTATCAAAATTTCTAGTATACCTCCTAGAAGAGGGATCAGAAAAAATAAATTCAATTTACAATTTCTAGATGGGGAAAAGGAAAAAAGTGGGAGAGAGGGCCTCTATTTATAGCCGTGGGGTCCTCCATAGGAGTGCAAAAAAGAAGGGACTTAGAAATCTTCAGCCTCTGGTGGCTGTGCAAAGCTGTGCAAACTATTCACATGACAGGTTTGTGACAAGTGGCTGTGAAATACAGTCAAACCTTAATTTCTGACCCTGGAACCCTTATCTCCATGTATTACTCAATTGATTACTAATCTGTCAGCTGATTTTCCTGTATTATAGTTTTCTGGCTTCCTGTATTACTCATTGACCTATATTACCTATATTACCTGTATTCTTCCTGAAAATTCCTAAATCTTTTATATTCCTTCCAAAATTCAGTCCCACTCTTCATCTCTGCAGCTTCAATCAGAACTTTGGGGGTCACATCCACAGAAAAGTTGATGTAATATGGCCTTTCCAATTCAACAATAAATTATTTCAGTCTTCAAAAATTAATCATTTAATTATCTAAAGGAACTCAATGATGCTTATCCCCCCTTTGGGTGGTTCATAACAGCAAAAACACATGAAATTTTCCAAAATTGATACTTCAAAAGTGTTTTTTTCCACACCTTGAATCTTCTATGTCCCCTATGATTCCTACAACTCTGCTCTTTATTAATTGGCATCCTCATTGTGACTCTGATTATATTAATCACCCAATTGCTTATATTTAAGCATATTTAAAAAAAATATACATTAAAAAAGATTATTTACAGAGAAAATTGAAAAATGTCTTTGATTTGGGTACTGTCCATCACAATTATGTGTTGGATAGTGCAGTGGGGTGACACTGGAAGAGCAAACCTGTGGTCAATTTTCCTTAATGAATATATCATTTGTGTTATTCCATGTTTATTTTACTGTTACTTTTCCTCAAAGGTGATTTCATACTATTGATATCCTCTTTTATATAAATAATTACCATAAAAATAAAAAATTTATTCAGCTGAACTGTCATGGTATACCACAATAGTAGAGCCCTTTAATCTTAGTTTTAATGATAAATACCATGTCACAGTAATAGTAATAGCTTGTATTTACATTATTACAGTTTCTACCAAGGCTCACCTTGATAGAAACTCAACATAAAAAGAATATTATCTCTGAATCTTCTATCAAAATCCAATACCCCATAATAGATAGTCAAATATCTTTGATATTCAGAAGCTGAAACTGATATTTCTGACTTTTTTAGGCTGATAAAGGGGGTAAGCTACTTAGAAATAAGATTTAGTTCTCTTTATTATATTAATCTCTTTCTTAGTAAAAATTTGAGAGCTTTTCTTTTTATTTATGTTTCTTATTTTCTGAGAAATTATGAAAGTGTTTATATATTTTCTGATTTAAGGAAAAGAAAATTTAATCAAAATATTTCACATTTTCCCTGAATATGAATAAAGAATACCACAATATATGTTTAGTTTCAAATAATAAAGTCTTCAAGTGAAAGACCAGCTCTTGTGTTTTCTTGAAATTATATTTTGAGTGCTTTCCATGATATGAGGAATTTCAAAATGTTGATTCCAAGAAACAGAAAAGGTTTATAAAATTTTTAATTACTTAAATAAAACAGATTTTCATTTTTTAAAAAGACTTGTTTCAGAATCCACAAATATCATCTCCCATTCATTCTGTATTACCCTTTTTGAATTGACTACAGGATAGATGTGAAAATCTCCTATTAACTATCTACTCAATTCTTATATATATTTCAATGCTTCCTTTTTTCAAAATAATATGCAGTAAATAAATTATTTTAATTGAAAAAACATTTCATTTCCTTTCCAAGCTCCTAGCTAAAGCTATATTTGTTATTTCAATTCAAAATTTCTGTTTTGTAGGTATTTTGTAAAGTATAAATATCAAATATTGAGGAAAAAATGAGAAATTTTCCTTCCTCACAAGGTTTCTTAAGTCTGTAACTAGCTATAAATAGTATTTTTAGATCTCGAATAGGAAAAAATCCAAAAAATATTGGTTTTAGCTTCATTAGTATGAAAAAGAATTGTGCATATTGATCTGTAATTACTCTAGAAGAGATATTCAAGGCTTATAAATAGTTTGTAAAAGAAGAATAATTTTGAATCAATTGACAAAAGTACTGGAGAAAATAGATTTTCCAAAAATAATATTGGAAGACAAGTTCTCTCAACAGACTACTAGCGTGGATATATAAGCTTATTGAAAGATCTAAGAGTGATCAAAGCTTCTTTTATTCACCTTTGGGATGATCCAAGTCTCACAATAATCATGAGAGCTTCAATAATTGATTATGATTATTTTTCACATGTTCCAAAGGCTTGAGAACTTTTAAAGGTAGTTTTGGAAAACACAATTAATTGGGTTACCAATAATCAACCAAGGTATAAAACTGAAAGCATTCTAATATTAAAGTATAATATGGTAAAAAGAAATTATTCTTTTATAATCTTTAATACCATTTAGCAAAAGGGAAGAGGGATTTAATTGTGTATAAGAAGAAAATTGTGAACAAAAAATAAAATTATCAACATGTCATACAATGTATAAAAAACCTTTGAGGCAGTTGAACACTTTTGATTGAGCTTTGTTTTAAGCTAAGAGTAGAATTACCTTCTCATAAACAGCTGAAACTTCCCTGGTTGGTATTGAATCAATATAGTTAATTTAGTTTCGAACAATGTAAATCAATTCAAGTTTTAAATTATTATTCTTTTGAATACATCTTCAAACTCGCCCCAAATTCAGGGTTTTGGGGGGAATTCTAGTACCCTCTGAGCAAATATTTCTTCAGCCACTCAAATATTAATATCCAAAAATTAATTCATTTTGATTCCTTGTCTTGTGATATTTTCTTTATCCAAAATCAATAGCTCAATTGGGTTTATTAGCTACAAAGAGTTTAAATGCAATACTTGATATGCAAATTAAATTTCATTTGTGTGACACACATGTAGAATTTTCATTGAATATCATTAATGAATTTCAGCTTCCAAGCTAAAATACACACCTCATTTTCAACAAAAAATACCTGAAATTTCGTCCCAGGTTCATACCCTCCAGGAATAGTAGTATTTCCTTGGACCTGTGACTGGGGTTTTGAAGCCCAATGATTCCTTTAATACAAAATATTTGATTATCTTTCAAGAGAAGCATCCACTTTACCTATAGACAGAATTCTGTGGTAATTCTGTATTTATGATGTATATTTTAAACTGAAATATCTTTCATGATTTTCAGATTATATAAAAAGAATCAATAAGCTAATTATTAGTGGAATATCATTTGAATGAGGTTATGGAGACGTCACTGTGGTGAAATCATAGTGTTATTAGTGGAATCAGCTTCACTAATAATATTGAAGAGGATTTATAATGTAAGTAATATAATTCACTTATTCAAGGTTGAGATATTTTATATTTCTTAAAGTAAATAATAATTTAATTCAGGCTCTAAAAGAATATCTATATAATTAAGCTCTGAGGTATCATTTAAAGGTAAGAATTTTCCTCTTAAATATGGTAAAATAAAAAAATTTAAATTATGTCATACAAGGTTTTATGAAAACTTCAAAAGAAAATAAAAAAAGATTTCATTTATAAAATTGAATGATGTCATATAATTTTATATGAAATCATCAATATTTAAAATAATAAAAGTTGAATTTTAAGGTTAATTCTGAGCCTAATAATTTCATGTAATAAGAACTTAACTTGAAGACTTTATAGAAGGTAAATCATTGCATGCTTTCAGTCTCACATATATAATATTCAATAATAATCATTTTCACAACAGGTGGTCTTAATCTGTTATTCAAAAGTAATAATGATCCTCTTGAACATTGTAAAATACAAAAATTTAAATGATATAATATTAAGGTTTTATGAAAACATCAAAATGAAATCCAAAAACAATGATTTCATTTACAAAATTGGATTATTTCATATACGTTTTTATGACATCATCAAGCTTTAAACAATGAAAGTTGAATTTCAAGTTAGATTTTGAGCCTAATAATTGCATGTAATAAAAACTTAACTTAGAGACTGCATAGAAGGTAAAAAATTGGATGTTTTCAGTCTCACATCTATACTATTAAATAGTATTCATTTGCACCACAGAAAGTCTTAATATATTAAAAATTGATTCTTTTCATTATTTTGTACTTAAAATCCTAAAAATTCAATTCAAGATTATCTATTGTTGAGTTAAAAAAATCATTCCCAGACATGAACCAAGGTAGATTTGCATTGAAAAAATATTGGTGAAATCAAATAACCAATATATCACAAAAAACAAAATTTATAATATCTTCTACTAAATGTTTTTTTCATATTTTCAATTCATTCTTATAACAAGAATACTAATTTCAAATTTTCTTAATTTTTTCTCTTCATTTGAATGCCTTTATGGGAAATAATAAATCTTACTGATTTAATATGATATCTGCAATTTTTTCATTTTATGAAAATTCCTTCAAGTCTCATATGTTGAATTGGTGATTTCTTTAGAAAAGAAATATTACTTTTTATATATTATGATAAATAGATTATCTGAATATTTTACAAGAAGAATTTCTGAAAAATACATTTTCTGAGATATCTGGGTCAATTTTCTCTTCCAAATAAATTTCTTCAAAATTACTCATCTCTTTTCATATTCCTTCCAATTCATTGAGTTTCCATTCTGAATAATCTCAATCAATAGCATTTTAAATAATCTCAAAAGCATTCTACCTTCAATCCTATTTAAATTTTGGAGTTATATGAGTATTTTTCTAAATTTAATTCTTTCAGTCTTATTTAATCACAATAGTTTGATTTCCATGCTAGATTATAAGATTTCAATAGAACCCTGTGGTATTTATATCTTCATTTCAAAATCCACTTGAACTTATATAGTTTATTTTTTGATGAGCCTCTTTTCAACATTTCATATTTCAGCATTGATATTTATCTTTGTCAAGTTCATCAAAAGACCAATAATATTTTAACTTCCTGGAATAAAGCTTGAAGTTTATAGTTCTATCCAATACGAATAAATTTGAAATTATTTGCTTTATTGATAAAAAATTGCTCAGAAACATTTGAAGTACCATTTTGAATCATTATTATCTTTTGGGGGAGGGGGTGATTTTATCTTTTTAGCTTTGTTATCAGATCCTATTTTCAGTTCATTCTGACTTCAAATGATACCGTCTTTTCTAAAATAAGAAATAAGTAGATCTTTACTAAGTTCTGAGTAAATAAATATGAGCATTTCATATATACTTACTAAAAAGCCAGAGTTATCCCATAGTAATAGTATTGATTAAAAATAAATTCAACTTCATAGTCTGAAGAAACTCTTCATAAGC
Organism: Austropuccinia psidii; assembly: GCA_023105745.1. NCBI lineage: Eukaryota > Fungi > Basidiomycota > Pucciniomycetes > Pucciniales > Sphaerophragmiaceae > Austropuccinia > Austropuccinia psidii. The sequence goes on along the minus strand of JALGQZ010000013.1, from coordinate 29,418,080 downwards.
TGTATGTTTAATACAAGAAATTAAAAAAGGGTATTGGTAAAAACACGTAAGCAAATTGGTAAAAACACGTAAGGGGTGCCCTGGGCCCATTTTTAATTAAAAATGAAACACAACAATGCCTGTATTGGGCCAAAACATGCCCAAAAGAGGTTTTTTCCCCACAAAACCTCTCTAACTCCAAATTGTTTCAAACACCCCAACAATCCACATTATCCCCACCCCAAACCATTGTTTTTTTTTGGAAAAACAGCATTACCAAAGCCATTTTGCAAAGCTTTTCACACTTTTTTTTCTTTTTTTCACCCAAAGACTGCATTTTCCACCACAACAACCTGCTTTCAAGCCTCCAAATTTCCAATTTTTTACCTTCCCTCATCCATTAATCCCATATTTAAACCACTTTCTTTCACTCTTAACCCCTTCTGTTCATTTTTCACACCTTTTTTCACCTCTTTTTCACACTTCGAAAGGTTCTTACCCCATTCCAAATCGCCAAATCCCCCCTTTTTTCACTTTTACACATATTTTTCATTCAAAAATGCTCCAACCCCCCACTGAAGGTGAATTTCAGACCCTTGAGCTTCTTTGGCAACATGTGCATAATGTTGCCAGGGCTCAGGGGTATTCTGTGTCCACCTTGAGGTCCAATATGACCCACAACCAAATTGACATATGTTGTGATAGGTCTGGCACCCCAAATCCCAACAAAAGCCCCTCCAAAACAGTCACCTCAAGAAAGCTTGACTGTCCTTTTAGACTTTATGCCAGGAAATATGCCAAGAGCACCACTTGGACTCTTAAAGTCAAAAATCCTGAACATAGCCATGATGCCACTGAAAATATCATGGCACATCCTGCTTTCAGGAAATTCAATGAGCAAGAAACATCCCAAATTGCTCAAATGTCTGAATCACTCCTCATGCCAAGGCAAATTCAGGCCCAATTATGCATCCAGAGGGAGTCTGACAGGCCTTTAATCCTTCAAGACATTTATAACCAAGTCAAGAAAATAAAGAAAGACAAACTGCAAGGCAGAAGGCCCATTGATGCTCTTATTGACACTCTCAAAGAAGAAAATTTTGTTTGGTCCTCTGCAAGGGATTCTGAGGGACACATTACCTCCTTGTTTTTTACTCACTCCCTGGCCACAAAACTTCTTCATGGCTTTCCTCATGTCATTCTTATGGATTGTACTTATAAAACCAATAAGTACAAAATGCCTCTTTTTCATATTGTTGGATTCAGCTCAACAAATAAGACCTTTTCTGGGGCTTTTTGTTTGATGAAGAATGAAAATGAAACCTCATATAATTGGGCATTAAATCAATACCTTGAAAACGTCCTCAACAACACCAATCTTGTTCCCCCCCAGTTATTGTTATTGACAGGGATCTGGCCTTGAAAAACTCTATTAAGAAGCTCTTCCCAGACTCCAAAGTCATGCTATGCATTTGGCACATCAACAAGGATGTATCTGCTCATTGCATGAAGAAAATTGGTCATGGAACTGATTTTGAAAATTTTATGGGCCTTTGGAATCAAGTAATATACTTCTTCATTTTATTTCATGTTATTTCACTTTTTTTCTTATTATTGTCTTTATTAATGACTTTGGGATTCTTTTCTCAGATTATGTATTCACCCACTGAAAAGTCTTTCAAAGACAACTGGAAGAAGCTTCAAAAGCAAGTTAAAAATGCTGAGGTCTTGCAGTATTTGGAAAATACTTGGCTTCCTCTAAAGGAGTATTATGTGCCAGGCTGGACAAACCACCATTGCCACCTGGGTGTGGGCTCCACCTCCGGAGTTGAAGGTGCCCATGCCATGGTTAAACTTTGGCTACAAAAGTCCACTGGTACTCTCCTGGAGGTAGTCAGGGCACTCCACATGGCATTCAGAAAACAATTTATTGAAATTATCAACAGAATCTCCAAAGAAATGATTGTCCATGTCAAGAATTTTCCTCCACACATCTGTGCCCTCAATGGCAAGGTGTCTCATTATGCTCTTCAGATTGCCTTTGAAAATTTCAAAACAAAATTTCCTCCAAATGAAAAATGCACCAACAAATACAACAATTATAAAGGCATTCCTTGCAAGCATAAGACCCAAAAGGCATTTGCCAAGCGCCAAAGGCTTGAATTATCAGAATTCCATCCTCAGTGGCATTTGAATTTTCCTGTGAGGGTTTTTTAATTTCTTCTTATTATTTTTTTCTTATTAACTGATTTTACTTGTCATATTCTTCTCAGACTGGTTTTCAAGGTGATGATCAAAGTGTTGAAAAAGAAAGAAAGAATGAAGCCAAGAAAATATTTGAAGACATTGGGGAAGACCTGTTTCAAAGACCAATGGCAGAAATCACCCCAATACTCCAACATTTTCAAGATGTTTTAACTGGAAAAGTCCCATTTGATCAAATTCCCAAGAGTCAAGAGGATGATCAATATTATGAAGACCCTCTAGAATGCAAGAATATCCGTGGAAGACCCCAAGGAGCCAAGAATAAAAACAAAAGAGAACCTTCAAGATTTGAAATCATTGAGAGTCAAACCAAGAGAAGAGGAAGACCCCCATCAAAAGTGACCAGCACAACAACTTCCAGATCCCAGTCAAATGTCCCCTCTCCAATTATGGAAGTGGACTCATCTGAAGATTCTGAAGATTCTGAGGACTCATTATCTAAATCCATCAGTTCATCAGATTCACTACCCTCAACAACTGAATTAAATAAATCAGAAGTAACCCTTAGAAGGTCCAGAAGATTGGCAATTGGAAGCAAAACATCACAAAGAAAATCACACAAGCCTGCCACCAGTTTGAATATCTATGATGCAATCGACCTGACCTGTGAGCATTGTCAAAGCAACTATCACACAAGTGATGAATGCTCCAAGCTGTTTGTGAGTTTCTGATTCTTTTTAATGTAATTTTATGTTGTTTATTTTGATATTTATTCATTTTTTGAACTTATGTTATCAGATAACTGGCTCAGAAGACTTGCCCAAGTTTATATTGAAATACACCTTCAAGGCCATCAATGTCCAGGGTGATGGAAATTGTGGCTACAGAACAGTATCCCACTTCATTTACAAGACTCAAGATCAATGGGCTGATGTCAGAGGTGACTTGGCTGAAGAAATTCAACAAAATCAAGACCTTTATGAAGCCATGAACACCTTAATTCCCTCAGTATCCTCTTATTTGGAAAGAATTGAATGGTATGAAGATGTTGGCCAGGCTCCAAAAAGCAAGTGGATGTCCATGCCTGACATGGGGGATCCAATTGCAAATAAGTATAAAAGACCAGTTTTCTTTTATTCCACAGCCCAATCTTTTTCTTTTTTCCCTTATTTCTGTCCTCCAAATGATAATCCCCCCATTTTCATTTGCTTCTTGAATAGTTGTGCTCATTTTGTTCCTTTGGACATCATCATTTCTAAAGTTTATCCTGTCCCCCCCATTACTGTGAACTGGGAGATTCATGCCCAACCACAAGCCCTGGGGTGGGCTGATAGATTTAAGAAACACAGAATGTTGTATTTGTCCAATCTTCCTCCCCCCTCTCAGAAAAAACCCACTATTTTGGAGGTTGATTCTGATTGAATGATTTTTGTATATACAATTTATGCCAATTATCCCCCTCCTCAGTCATTTTTATTGCTTAAATCCCACCTCAGTCTCCTTTTTTATCAAACATGTGGAACTTTTGTACTTGAAAATAGTCATATTACACACAAGAAAAAAAACAGTTAAAAAAAACACCCATTGCGCCTTCACTTGTGGTCCCACCCAAAAAATTTTCCCAATTCATGAGCTTCTGGTTCTGTATTGTCCAGATTGAACCCTTTAATTTAAAAAAAAATGAAGGAAATTCATAAGTGGGAAGTTATTAAATTCACTTTTTAAAAATAGGCATATTACAATGACGGGAAAAAACATTTGAAAAAAAACTCTTTTTGTGCCTTCACTTGTCCCACCCAAAAAAATTCCCAAAATTATGGGATTCTGGTTCTTTATTCTTCACATTGAACCCTTTATTTTAAAAAAAAAATGAAGGAAATTCATAAGTGGGAAGATTTTAAATGATTTTTTGAAAAAAATATGCCATTTTGGCATATTGGCCAAATTTGTGAAATTTGGCAAAAAAAAAAAATTTGAAAAAATTTGTGCTTATTGACATGCCAAGTCGGGAAAAATATGGCAAAAAAAATTAAAAAAACCTCAAAACTGAGCCTGAGGAATTTTTTTTGAAAATTAAGGTCACTTACGTGTTTTTACCATAAATTGGTAAAAACACGTAAGTTTTTAGTAAAAACACGTAAGGGCTTACGTGTTTTTACCAACACCCTTAAAAAATCACACAAAAATTTCCAAAAACTCATAGGATATATGGATATCCTTTGGAAAAAATTTGACATTATTCATGAAAAAGGCACATATGCTTTAGCTTATAAGTTCTTGAAGATCAATATGTGTTTTTAAAAATATTTTTTGTTTCTAAAAAATTCAATTTCTGCAATTCTCTTTCAGAAAACTTTATCAAAGAATTGAGATTTAATGATAAAAGAAGGAAATATATCTCAAGTATTGTTAGCATATACTTTCTTTATTAACAAATATGAGCTCTAAATTAATTGTAGCTCTCTATATATGATATATTAAGCTACTTTATTTTAAGCTTAAAACATGACAGAGCTTTCTAGAAATTATTAAGGTCTTTGAAAGAAGCAATATTCTCGAAGTCTCAATTATTTAGATAATCACAATGGCCTCAATAAATTTCAAGCTCACTATGCTCATATTCCTAATCCACATCTTCTCTAGTTTTTTCTTCCACACCACTTTTTGATATTTCTTGGTAAATAATTCATAAAAACCTTCAGTTCTTAAAAAAGAGTATAGAGTGATAAAAATGGAAAAAAGAATAATTATTATTCAAATTAAACACAAAGTTTCCAGCATACAGATAAGATTTAACTTTTGAATAATGACAGATAGATATATCTACCATCAGCATATAAATCTGTCACAGCCATTGAGATAGGCTGGGGCATTAGACATAATTATTCATTGAAGATCTTGCAAAACCCAAACAGCAAGGGGCTTTTATGGGATATGCACCTAAAACAGTTTCAAAAGCTCAAGACAGGTGCAAATACCTGTAGTGAATACACCAATACAGGTTTCCATCTCAAATACAACTTCTTCCAGATTAAAGCCCATGGTTTCTCAGAATGCAAACTCCAGGCTAGTATTTTTCACATATACAAGCCCCCTTCACCCACCTGGGGGTTTTGCCCCCGTTAAGTAAAATCTTGTATTTCTCACTAAGAGGTATAATATCATTGATCTTTCAAGTAATTCTTAGCCTTCCCTCACCTGTTTGGTAGAGTCGTGGTGGCCATATCCTTATTAATCCTTCTATCTTTTTTAAAAAGGTTGAAACAGTGATACAGGATTATTTGTGTTTGGCTCTTTATTATTGCTTTTGTTTTCTTCCATGTTACTTAATGACATTTTCTTGATAAATTAGGAATTCTATTCTTTTATTGATTGCTCTTATCTTTTGAGTATGCCTCTCTGAGCCCTCAATAAGTAAGTCTGTTCACTGACTTCCAGGCCCTCTTCACTTAGAAGAGCCTCTGTGACATCATTTTAATTAAATCTCAATTGCTTCTTTATTTTAATTAATTATACATTCCTTTCTCTCTTCATCAATGATGATCAATTCATGATTTTATTATATTGATGACTTTTGATGATTTATGATTCTCATTAATTTGTATCACATCCATTATATTCTTATGAAGCCTAACTCAATATTCCTTCTCAATAAATTCTTACCATTTCACTCTATCCTCAATTCTTAATACATTTCAAATTCTCTCTTTTGTTTGATATTCAGGTCTTACCAGGGTTTTAATTTGATTGGTTTATTCATTGTAATGCATTGTGATAATTGATTAATAGATTCAGGATTTTGTGTTATTGGACTGGATTGATTATTGATTGATTTTGAATTCTTCAAGAAAACTGATTGATCCTAAAGAACTAATTTATTCAGCTCATCAAGATATTGAATTGGTTATTGAAGCTATTAATTTATTTATTGATTAACTAAAGACCTTGAGTATAACTTTGATGAAGTTGATTGATTTATTGAATCATTAAAGACTCCATTGATATTTGATTTTGAATTAACTTTATTTGACTGAATTGGTTGATTTATTGACTGTAATTGATTTGATACTTTCAAAAGTTTTGATTAATTGATAAGATTTTGACTTTCTCATTTTTATTTCTCAAGAAATGTTCAAATTGATTTCACCTCAAAACTGTTGATTGGTTCCTCAAGTTTCATCAACATTCTCAGTTCATTTAATTTGGTCAAGCCTTATTATTATTGTCAAAGTATCATGAAGGTTTATTTTTTTATTCTTCAATAATTCCTGTTCAGCATAGCCCCCCAGCCAAGATACCAGAGCTGCTCTCATTACTATAGCAAGGGCTTCTCTTGACTAGACACCATAAGTTCATCAACTGATTGAAAATTTGGAAAGACGACCACCAATGAAAGGAGAAGCACCCTCCAGAAGAAAAGGTGTGAACTCTAGAAGATCAAGATGATTCTTTGGCTTGATAGGTAGCTATCGTGGAATATCTCAAGGGGCAAGAAGTAGATTGAAGGAAGATGAAGATGAAGAGGAGGAGAAGTCTGTTGAAGAGGAAGAGTCTGAGGAGACTGAAGTGGAAGCTGCCTTGGCAGGTACCACTGTGTAAGATGTTTCTATGAAACTGCTGATAATATTAATATTAATCAGAAGTACTATGACCTTTATTATGAAATATAATGATGAAAATTATTATAACCACAATCAAAGAATTAATTAATTAATTGTTTCTGTTAGTGGTTATACACTAGTGATTATTACAGTAAGCAGTAATTGTCTGAAAGAATCAATTACAAGAGGTATTTAATAATAAAATTATTTTAATATATAATTATCTTTTGCAAGAATAATTATAAATATAATTATTGAAGAAGACTAATACTAGAGAAACACTTCAAGAATTGATCAAAACCACTCACTAATACTCCAATAAAACATTGAAAAAAATTGGCAGAGAGATTTGACAGATAAACTGTGGATTTAAAAGATAAAAATTGATTTATAGCAGTACAACAACAAATCATAGTTTATTTATACTATTTAAAGTCTTTCTGATTGATTCTGAAAGATTGAAGCACTTAAGAAAAGATTTTAACTAATACTTACTTGTTGGTAATAAACGTATAATTGGATAATAAGATTATTTGGAAAAAACAGCAAGAGGAGGCCTCTTTTAAGTCAAAAACAGGTCACAGAAACTTTCATTGGAGAAAAATGAAAAAAAATAGTGAAAAAGCAATTCTCCTTTTTTGGATTATTGATTTTATCATCTGTTGTCACATAAGATTATCATAATTACTTAATAAAAGATTTTATGTGACTACCAACCCATTTATGGTTAAGAATAAAAGGAGTAACAACTTTAAGTCTTCTTTTATTTCAAAATATACACCAATTTCTAAAATTTATCAATGTTATTGGAAATTTCATCAAAAGTTGTATTTTCTTTGAATTTTTGAAGATTCAGTGCTTCACTTAGAATCATCAAAAATGGACTGCAAGTAAAACTTTTAATATTACTTATGAACCATAATTATTTTTGGTTTCATTATGAGCTATATCATTCTCTTTTGCGCTCAAAAAGTTCATAAATACTCATTAGCCATTGTATTTTTAATGAATATTTGAAGTTTTTACCTTATTTCTACTTAGAATTGCAAATAGAACAGTATAGCAGGTTGCTATGAGGTAAAGAAATGGATCCTAGTCCAAAAAGGGCTTCTGATTACTTTTTTAATGCTTATCCATGGAAAATAATTAAAAATTGTCATTATTAAAGGAGTCTAAGCTGCTCTTTACCTCCTTTTAATGTCAAAATAACAGCTTATTTGCAATTTTCTTATGATTTAATGAGAGTTTAAATTGGTAACTAAGTTCCAAAAAGGTTTCATTATACTAATTGGTTGATTATCAGCCATGGATCCAATATTAAGAGTTCTCCATGCCTCAGAGATCTCAGAATTTGGGTACCCTGGCTCTCATTGATGTCTTTTTCCCCCCTTAGCTATTTTCAAGTCAAAAATAGTAATTCAGGCTTCAAGACTGATATCCACTGTGGGTGTACCAACCATATATGTAAGAATATTATAGTTCTAAGGGCCACAAGGATTCATAGCACTAATCTTAGTGTATATGTAAGATGGAACTTCTCACATTGCCATTATTTTGGTGTGAAATTGAGAAAAACAAAGAGTTTCACAATTATTTTATGTGGTATTGAAGTAATTTCAATATTACCACCTCATAGAGTTGATTTAAGGTAATTAGCACTATGCAGCTATCCTAGGTGAAATTTTGTGTAGAGTTCAAAACTGGCCTTAAATCCATGAATTTACTTACTCACAAAAACGTTATTCATCCTTTCTGAAATAAAAAATGATGAATTTTGGATATATGCATGATTTATGGGTTATGCATAGTTCAGAATTTATTTTAAAGATAATTGTGGCCTATTTGGGTATGTAAAATATATCTCAAGGCTCACATTCCCTCCAATCAAGAAATAAAATTGTACTATAACTTTATCAATGATATTAAGATGAAAAGGGCCCCAAGGGCAGTTGATTTACACTTTGCAACCTCTTTAAATTACTCAGATCAAGTAATTCAAAGCACATTTATAGACAGATTCATGCTTGTGGCCTTCTTTCATGTCTAAATTTTCTAAAGCATTTAGTTGATTCAGGTATCTCTGATTCTGCCAGCCATTCATCTTCATGTACTGGATCTCTATATCTGACAAGATATTCTCTTTGATTTTTACCCCTAAGTCTCCTTTATTTGATAACTTTCTTTATCTTTTTGTCTTCACTCTGTTCCACTGGTGGTATAGTTAAAGAAGTTGAGTTCCTTAAAGGAAACAATTCTTTATCAGCTGGTTGATAAGGTCTTATCAATTTTACTGGGAAGGCGGGGTGTTTATTTTCCAATTCACCACTCCATTCCACTTGAACTGAATTGGTTCCATGTAAGGAAAAAATAACAAAAGGTCCTACATAAGAATCTTTAAGCTTCTTTGGGCCTTTGATATTATTAAAATTTGAGGTTGAAACTAGAACTAAGTCCCCTCATTTGAAGTCTGGTACTTTATTACTCTTGTCCCACTTCTGTTTTTCATAGTCAAAAGTGACATTCATGCTTTTCTTTGCATGGTGTTTCACCTTATCAATCATGATCTTGAAGCTGGAAGATGTAGGATGGATGTCAATTAATTGTTTCCTCAGTGTGTCTTCTGGTAGTCTTGGATTACATCCTTTTTCTAACATACCAGGATTTTGACCTATGGAAGAATGAACTGATTTCTTATATGCCAATTATAATGCAGGTATTAGAGTGCACCAGTCACAGGTAAGTCCATCTGAGTCTTTTAATTCTAATCCATAGTCACAGAATCTCCTTATGATGTCCTCTGAATTTTGAATCATCCTTTCTGCTAGCCAATTAGTTTGAGGGTTATATGCTGTAGAAAATGATAATTTGGTCCCAAAAAAATTTATGAAGATTGGTCAAAAGTGCAGATTTGAAATTGGGGTCTCTGTCACTCATGATATTATTGAATGACCCTGTATGAGAAATAACTCTATGCCATAGAAGAAGAGCTGTATCCATAGCAGTGTCATCTTTATGACATGGTAAGAATATGGGAGTTTTTCTGTAACCGTCTAAAATTACTGAAAAAGAATTATAACTTTTTTCACCACTTGAAGGAAGTGCTGTGACCTAATCCATGTGAACAACTTCCCAAGGAGATTTTGGTTTATTAATATGGATCATGATACCAAATTTCTTGCTTGTACTCCTATTTCCTTTTTTGGCATCTGTCACAGGTATGGTAGTATTCAATGGTCTCTTTTCTCCAAGATGGCCATCATGCACAGTTTTCCACTTTTGAAAGTGTTCTTTCTTCTGACAGGTTTCCAAAATAGATGCTATCACTACATTCATGAAGAATGGTATTGATAAGCAATCTACTGCATAATGTCATTACACAAGAATTTTCTGTTCTGTGGTAGATGATGCCATCAAACAAGTGAAATCTTCCTTCAGAGTAGGAAGTTTTCCATACTTAATCTAGTTAACTAATCCAAGATATTGTTTTGCAGTCTTTATCCCACAAGGCTGTCAAGATATGGCAATTCTTGTCCTGTTTGTAAGACTCTCTGACTTCTTCAAGGAATTCTGTCCCAATATCAGTTATGTTAATGCCTTCAATTCAAATTTTTGGTTCTGCTTTCAAAGGCACAAAAGCTGGGTTATCAGGAGTATAAGCTAACTCCCACCTACTAATTCCATCAGCATTCTTATGAATATTTCCTGCCTTATGAGCTATAGTCATGTTACCTCTATATTCTTGAATGGCTATCTGCCATATCAACATATTTCTGTTGGGTGTTCTCATGTTAAGAAGTGATTTCACAGCATTACAGTCAGTTATGACCTCAAAATCACTTCCATCAATATAATAGTGTAACTTCTCAAGCTCCCATACCAAACATAAGCACGTCAATTGGCTTTCACAAACTCTGGATTCTGTTGGTTTTCTTTTCCTTGAGATATAACAAAAGTGGCCCTTATGTAGGTTTGTCATAGATAATTTGGACCGGATGTAGGGCTGCCCCTAATCCATCTCCACATGCATCAATGTACAACTTGAAAGGTATATTCCGGTCTGGAATAATTAGTAAGGGCTCTTCTGTAAGATCTTTCCTTATCTTCTCATAAGCTTTAATTATTTCCTGTTTCCTCCAATACTTTATGTTGAGCACAGATTCTATAGAGTGAATTGGCTATCATTTCAAAGTCTTTCAGGTAGTGCCTGCAATAACTGGAAAATCCAAGAAAAGACCACATTTTCTTTATTCTGGGGGTCAATACCCAAGCTTAAGCTAGAAAAAATATATCCAAATGCTTTAAGTTCTGCAAAGCCAAAGTTTCATTTCTTGAGTGAAATATTCATATTTACTCATGCAACTTTTTCAAGTACTCTTGGAAGTCTCTCAAGGTACAAAGACAATGAACCTGAACATATGATTATATCATCAATATAAATAATGAGCCATCCTTCAGATAATGTGGTAAGGAAGATGGTATTCATCATTATTTGATAATGAGATGGAAAATTCTTAATACCAAATGGAATTCCAAAATACTAATAAATACCACAGCAAGTGATAATTCTAAGTAATTTCTTGGATTTGGGAGTCAAATCATTTTTATTAAAGCCTTTTAATGCATCCATGGAGGTTATATACTTGGCTTTGGAAACTTGGGTCAAAGTTTCTTAGATCCTAGGAATTTTATACCTATCTGGAACTTTGTAGGTATTCAATTCTCTAAAATATCCAACCATCCTTTATTTATCATTATGCCAAGAAATAATAGTGGGATTTGTCACTTTAACTTCTTCATTGTGGCCTAATTTTCTTATTACACCAAGTTTTATCATCTCTTGGATATGTTTTTCCAAGGCTTCTCTAGCTCTGGGCTTGCTGGGTAATCTGGTCTTCCAAGTACTGGAGGGTATGGTCAGTCAATATTAAGATTAACATTCACTTCATGCGCTCTAATAGCACCTCTTGGCTCATTCTATCAAGAAAATGCTTTTTTATATGTGTATAACACATCACTAATCTCATACCTCATTTTGGATGAAAATTATGGATTAATCTGTGCTTCAAAAAGTTGATCAGTCACAAATTCCTCTTTTTAAATATCTTTATTTGAGAATACTACTGATATTTGTTTGGAAATATTGGAAAAAGAAAATTTTTGTCTTTTATTTTCTCCAATTGTAAAATATCTGTCTTCATGGTTATTGATGTAAATACCATATATGTATAAGTAATCATTTGCAAGAATGATATGTTTAGATGTACAATTGTCCATTACTACTATCCCTGTCTTCATTCTTACACTTACTGCAGGGTGTGGAAATACAAGATTAGTGTACAACATGCCCAAGGGCTACATATTATTGCTGCAACTACTAAATTGCACACCCTCTATTGGTAATAGATGGTCCTTCCATTCAGGGAGTATGACTTGAAGATAGTCTTTGCCTACACAAGGGCAAAATTCCCTGTGTCCAAATTTACTTTGGCCTCAACATCATTTATCAGGATTTATCTGATACCAGATGCTCCAGAAGTGTAACCTTTTCCCTTAGAAGGTTTAGTATTACACATTATGGCATCCTTTATATTGATCAGGTTGTAGCAATCTTCACTATATTGTGGTAAGTGAGTATGGACTTCAGTGACTTCAAAGAGAACTGTAATATTTTCAATGGGATAGTCCTCCACTGGTGTGTCTTCAAAAATTGAAGAATCTTGGTCATATTCTTCTTTTTTTTCAGCACACTGAACCTCTTCAATGAATTCAACTTAATCTATTTTATTATTTTTTTTGCAAGTGTTGACTACATGTGAAATGCTTCCACTTTTATGAAACTTTAAGACAGGTCTTTCAGATATTTTATCCGCTCTGGAAATCTTTGGGACTATTTTGACTCCATAGGGTTTCTAGTCCAGTTTTTAAAAATTCTCATCCTAGTAATGATATCTTCCATTGCATTAATACAGTCCTCTGTTCAACAGGGATCTACAAATCTGCAATTGAAAGAGTGTTCTAGTTCTCCTCCACATCTTATCAATATTTTCATATTAATCATTGAGTCAGACATATCTGGGTGAAAAGCAGGTAATCTGTCTTTCTGTTTGAGGAACCAAATAAGTTTTTTATCTTTTTCAGAGTTAAAAATGGCACTTTCAAGCGCATTTTCTATGTTAATTCTCCATTAATCATTGGCCCATTTGGTGATTATTTCAGATTTCCACCAAAGCCAATTGTGTTTACTATGATCTTGTCTCATCTTGTAATACCATTTCTTTGGAGTTCTGGTAAACAAGTAGTGTAGTTTTCCTACTATCATTTCATTATGTATATGAGAATATTCTTGAAACATATCAATTGTTCTAGTGAACTCAATATGGTTATATTCACCTTCACCATAGAATGTTGGCCATTTTTCTAATTCGGGAATATATTTTGCAGAGATTGCATTTTCTCCTAAAAAAGGGATTAAGCTTTTTTTCACAAAGGGTTTTTCTTCAGTCAAAGGTGTAGAATGTCTCGGCATATGTAAATTTGATTCAAAATTACTATGAATTTTCTCTAAATTTGAAATCATTTCATTCTTCAATTTCTGCCTTTCACTGTCACTTCTTTCAAAATGTGTGGCTAAAGAATTGGTATTATTAACTATTTCTACAACATGATTTTTCATAATTGCAAGTTGGTCATTAATGTGATTAATGGAAAGAGCTTCCAATTAATCATTTTGTGGTTGAAATTTACTTTGAATTTTGTTACATGTGTTTGAGCTTAACTCAAGTATGGAATTTGTCATTTTACACAATTCAGTAAAGGTTCCGTCATTCTTTTTTAAGTAATTGATATCTGATGTAGTTTTCTATAGTTCTGTTTCAGCTTTATTAAATTTTGAATCCATAATAGACTTATTATATCTAATTTCATCTATTATTTTTGTGGAAAAGTCTTGTTCATCCTTTCCTGCTCCTTGGCTGTGAATTCCATAAGGGTTCTAGCCATATTGAATACACTGTCCATGGCTGAAGGCTCCAATTTGGGGATCCTGCACCCTTGTGGGTAAGTTCTGTGCCAATTGTATTTGCCTTTGACCTTTCCTTGATTTTCCTTGGGACCTCTCTGCTTCTTCTGAGGTCCTTTGAACTTGTCCTTGGATACTTCTGGAGCTGGTTTACACCACTGGACCTTCTTTCTCCAAAGCTGGGGTCATTTCCAACTCTTTCTTCTAGTCTATGGATAAAAGACTTTGGCTCTTCAACCAATTCTTTATCTTTTTTACCTTGTCTTTGCAAGACAATGGAATCCATCCTCCTAAGAGCTTGATGGTCTTCACCTGACCCAGAAATATTTTGATGTGTAATTAGGAGCTCATAGCCCCCTGACAAAGGCTTGGGAATATTTCCCACTCCTCTTCCTTGGCTGCTCTGTCTCAGCTTCTGTACTGGGACTGATATATTTCTATTGATGCCACTTTTAAATGTTTCATCCCTTAAAAAATTATCTTGAATCAGTTCAGACTCAGAGTTAATGTCAAAGTTTGTAGGTACAGACCTTGGGGAACGGGGGGAAACTCTGGCATCCTCCAGAAATGTCTTTCTTGAAGAATACTTGCCAGATCTGGACCTGGTCTTGCCTCTTCCCTATCCACATCTATCTGGTTGGACTTCATATTTCCTTCCATTTCTGGTATGCACCATTTTCATGTCAATCAAAGTGAAAAATAAAGACAAAAGACAGAAATCACACACCTTTTGGTGGCTGTTCGGATATTTCTGCTTTGAATGAAGTGCCTCTTTTAGCAATTTTCACTTCAATTCTCTCTTCAGATTCTGCCTCTAAAGATTCTTGACTGGTGATATGTCTCTTACTGAGCTTATTACCAGCTGAAATGTATTTCATTAAAGACAATAGACAAAAATAAATGATAAAAGAAAAATTATTTTTTATACTTTTTAATTTTTTGAGATTTTTTATGAGTTTATTATCTTTTGAATAAAAAGAATTATTCTTTTTATAGAGGAGAAAATCAAAATTTGATATTTTGAACAAAAATTGATTCAGAGTAACTCAAAGAATAATTCTATAAGTTTTTGAATGTGAAAAAGCCACATGTAAAAGGTATAAAATTAAACCAAATTCCTCAATGAAAAATATTTTAGAAACAATTTCAAAAATAAAAAACTTATTTTACTTTAAATTGAAAGAAAAAAATTATTAAATTAATATATTTTTGAGCTTAAATATATGTTAATTAAGGGTACCAGGTTCAAAAAACACAGCCAGGCCCCCAAATGTAATATGTGTCTATGAATCTGCTGATAATATTCCTTTTATTATGAGATATATAGATGAAAATTATCATAACAACAATTAGAGCATTGTTAAATTAATCATTTATTCTACTTGTTATACACTAGTAGTGATTATAACAGTAAGCAGTAATTGTCTACAAGAATCAAGTACAAGAATTATTTCATAGTAAAACTTCTTTTATTAAAAAAATAAAATTATTTTAAGATGTAATTATAAATATACTTATTGAAGAAAACTAACACTAGAGAAACACTTTAAGAATCAATTGAAACCACTCACTAATACTCCAATAAAGCCTTGATGAGACTTGGTAGAGAAATTTGGCAGATAAATTCTGGATCTAAAGGATCAAAATTTATTTAGAACAGTATTAAAACATATTATAGTTTATTTCTATTATTTCACATCTTTCTGATTGATTCTGAAATATCAAAGCACTTAAGAAAAGATTTTAACTAATACTCACTTGTTGTTAATGAAGTTATAATTGGATCATAAGATGATTTGGAAAAAAAGCAAGAGGAGGCCTCTTTTAAGTCAAAAACAGCTCACAGAGGCATGCAATTAGTCAAACTAAAAAACAAGTGAGTGATAAATGAATTATCCTTTTTGGATGATTGATTTCATCATCTGTTATCATGTAAGATTACCATAATTACTTAATTGAAGCTTTTATGTGACTACCAACCCATTTATGGTTAAGAATAAAATTAGTAACAACTGTAAATCTTCTTCTATTTAAAATTGAACATTAATTCCCCAATGTTATCAATGTTATTGGAAATTCCATCCTAGGTTGTATTTTCTATGAATTTTGGAATATTCAGTTTTTCACATGGAATCCGCAAAAATGGACTGTAAATAAACCTTTTAATTTTACTCATGAGACCATACTTGATTTTGTTTGTCTATGAATAATAATATTCTCCATTGGTTCTGAAGGTTTTAGAAAAAATCGTTAAGAATTGTATTTTGAATGAATTTTTGAAGTTTTTACCTTATTTCCACATAGAATTGCAAATAGCACAGTATAGCAGGTTGCTATCAGGTAAATCAATGGATACTACTCCAAAAATGGTTTTCATTACTCTTTTAAGGTTTATCCATGAAAAATTATTAATAATTGACATGTTTACAGGATTCTAAACTACTCTTTACCTCCTTGTCACATGAAAATAGTAGCTTATTTGCAATTTTCTTATGATATAATGAGAGTTTGATGTGGTAACCAAGTTTGAAAAATGCTTTAGTATAATAATTGGGTAATTATCAGCCATGGATCCAAGTTTTAGAGATATCCATGCCTCAGAGGCCTCAGAAGCTGGGTACCCTGGCTCTTTTTGATGTCTTTTGTCCCCCTTAGATGTTTTCAAGTCAAAAATAGTAGTTCAGGCTTAGAGACTGATATCCAGTGTGGGTGTATCAAAACTGTATGTAAAAATACTATGATTTTAAGTGCCACAAACATTAATAATACTAATCTTAGCTTATATGTAACATGGGATTTCTCACATTCCCATTATTTTAGTGTGAAATTGAGAAAAACAAAAAATTTCACAATTCTTTTATGTGGTATTGAAGTATTTTCCATATTAACACCTCAAACAGTTAATTTAAGCTTATTCACACGATGGAGCTACCCTAGGTAAATGTTTTGCGTAGAATCCAAATCTGGCCTTAAATCCATGGATTTGCTTACTCACAAAAGCGTTACTCATCTTTTCTGAAATGAAAAATGATGAATTTTGGATATATGCATGACTTATGGGTTATGCATGGTTCAGAATTCATTTTACCAATAGTTCTGTCCTCTTTGGGTATGTAAAATATACCTCAAGGCTCACACCCTGAAGCTTCTGCAGCTCCAAATCTAGCCCTTTCTAATCAACCTCTTGTCTCTCATTCTGAACCAAATTTCCTCAAGATGATGGAGCAGATGACTCAAGTCATGGGACAACTCACTCAAGAAGTTGCCCCCAGGGAAGATTCCAGGGCCACAGAATTCAAGACTCCATCCATGAATGCAACTGATTCTTTTGATGGTACTCTAGCTCATAAACTGAGAGTGTTTATTCAATCCTTTCAATTAATATTCCATAATGACCCAGAAAACTTCCTTTCTGACAGGAAAAAGGTGCTTCACACAACTTCTTTTCTCACTGGTAGAGCTGGAAAATGGATTGAACCATTTCTCTCAAATATCTCCAATGAAGACCCATCTTATCTCCTCAATAACTGGAAGTTTTTTTAAAAAACAGCTATTCACTCTGTTTGGTTATCCCAATGAATTCACCAAAGCTGAAAAATATTTGGATAATCTCATTCTAAAGGAAAGTGGTCATGTATGTTTGTACATTTCTGATTTCAGCGGCTTAATGTCAAGAATTGGAGATTGGGGAGAAAGGGTGTATTTTCATAGTTATTGAAGGGGCTTGGCATTTGTGCTATTGGACCAATTGGCTTCTCACCCTGGTAATTTTGATAGCCTTTAAGAACTCATGGACATCACCTTGGAGTTAGATACCAGGTACCATGAGAGGAAGAAGGAAAAGGTTAGACATCAAGAGAAGAATCCTGCTGTCACTGGATCCAATTCCTTCAGGCCTCCTCAGAATTAATCTTCCAAGAAGCCTCATCACAATAAGAATAAGAAGGGAAATAATTTTCAAGTTTATGAGGATACTCCTCATGCTTCTCTCCTTAATAAGGACAACAAACTAATTGGTTCTGAAAAGAAGAGGAGGATTAAAGAAGGTTTATTCACTTATTGTGGAGGAAAGCAGCCAATTTAAAAATTCTTCAAGAGTCCTAAGAATAGGCCTGAGTCATCAAAAGGCTTCCCTAGCAAGAAATGAATAGCCTGAGTGGGAAGCATGATGTGTTCAATTGTTCTAACTTGTTTCCTTTGAGAGAATAATTGTGCACTCTGAATACTATTGTCAAGAAATCTTTCAAGTTTCTTATTTTCTCTTCTTTCTCTGATATTTTTCATAGTATTCTCATTGATTTGGGTGATAAAAAGTCCTTTATTGCAAAGAATGTTGTGCTCAGGTACTCATTGACCATGTCAGATCTGCCTGAAAGGATTCCTCTCTTCATTTTTGATTCCAATGAATCCACTTCCTTGTTCATCATCCATTATAGCTAGTGGGTTTTGAAGTTACCTTCTTTTTCAAGCTTTGAATTGGAATTTTTTATCATAAATTCCTGAAGGAAGAATACCTCATATTGAGCTGTGATTTCCTTTACCATTTTAATCGCATTACCTATCGCAAAAATGGATTGATAAACTATGACTCTAGTAATAAGGATTCTAGTGGTACTATTTCTTCTACTAGTAATGACATTTTCATTGCTATCAAAAGTGTTTCTCTGGTTTGTGAACTCAAGACACCTTTCCTTCCTTCTTCTGTCCATATCCCTCCCATTGTTCCCTCTCAGTCTTTACTTCCATCAAGATATAAAGTCTTCAAAAAGAAAAAATATGTTGGAGAAGATTTTTCTATATTTTCACTTCATCTCTTTCAAGGGGATATGTAGCTTCCTCGATGATATTTTCATGCCTCCCAGGAGGAGGAGGAGCCAGGAGAAATTGAAACTGTTATGAAGGTAGTCCCTCCTTCCTATCACCAATATTTGGATGTAGTCTCCAAGGTGAAAGAAGAGAAATTCCCTCCACACTGTACCTGTGCTCATCATATTGAACTGGAGGGGTCTCTACCTCCAGTTGGTGTTATCTACTCTCTATCTGAAAATGAGTCGGAAACAATATGGTCCTACATTTCACAGAATTTAGAGAAAGGTTTCATAAGGCCAAAGTCCTCTTTTTCAAGAAAAATATGGTGGCCTTCATTTGCATGTTTACAACCACAAATTTAATTCTGTGACTAGGAAGAAAAGGCATCCTTTTCCTTCAATGAACCAGCTTCTTACCATATTTAACAGTTCCACTATCCTCTCCAAGATAGATATTCATGGTCCTTGTAATCTCCTGAGAATTAAAGAAGGGGATGAGCACTTAACTGCATTTAGAACTGAATATGGTAGTTATGAGTATTTGGTTATGCCATTTGGCTTTACCACTTTGCCTGCTTCATTCCAAAATCTTGTGAATGATATCTTTGAAGATTTTTTGGATATTTTTGCAGTAATCTGCTTAGATGGGATTATGGTCTGTTCTAGTACTTAGGAGGAACATGTCAAACATGTGGGCTCTGTCCTCCAAAGACTGAGGGACAATAATCTGTTTTCTAAATCCTCAAAGTGTGTTTTCCATGCCTCAAGTGTGGAATACTTGGGCTATATTTTTTTGATTGATGGTATAAAGATGGATTCTTCAAAATCTTAACAAATACTCAATCGGCCTCAGCATAAGAAAATTAAGGCCCTTCAATATCTTCTTGGCTTTTACAATTTCTATTGTTCTTACTAAATGCTATTCCAAAAAATAACTTCTCTCACTTCCCTTCTCAAAAAATATTCTCCTTTTACCTTCAGTGAGGAAGCTCTTAGTCAGTTTCAAATACTCAAAGAAGCTTTCACCACTTCTCTGTCACAACCATTGCAATTCACATCCTTGGATCTCCTTATGGCATATCAAGCCACAGTCCTTTTATGGCCAATTGGCCATATCCATCACCAGTGGCCAATATGGCCACGTCATCATCTTATGGACTATTTATTGCCATTTGTCTTTTGGGTCCTTCATGGCCCTTCACCTCAATCCAGAAGCCATAGTGGCAATTTATGCCCAATTGGGTATTTCTGGTCATTTCCCTCAAAACCAGGGGAAATGGCCCAAATGGCTGTTTTTGGCCATTTGGGCTCATAATGCACATTTGCGCAATTTTGCACACTTTGACACAAAGTGTCCAAAAGAAACTTTCCCGCCCTTTGGGGAAGTTTTTGGCTCAGAACCCAAAAGTGGCCAAAACTCCAAAGGACCCAGAAGCACCTTTTCAAGCTCTGAAGCCATCACATCCACCTTTTTCTCCTTTCTTTCCATCTCAAGACCTTTGGACGTAATCTTCTTTCCAATGAACCAATATGCCATAAATGATGTTATATATCATTATGCATCATTTTTCAACAGAAATTTGATGGTGGCACTATCAAATGGTCATTTCAATATTCCAACATATCATCAGTCATCAAGGCACCCAATCATTCAGAGGACTCATCAAGGCTCAAGAGCAAGTGTTTCAGCGTCAAAGACCAATCACCCCATCAAGACGTCATTGGATAATGTCATTCACAGTATTCCTCCAAGGCAATATTGTTCAACCATTCTCAAGGGATTCAAGAGGCAGTTAATTCATTCATTTGTCAAGTGTCAAAGCTCCACTCAATCCATCTTGGCAACCACCTTCATTTCAATACAGTCTGGATCCATCAAGAACTGTATTTCATTTTCAAGTATGGGAAATTCAATCAACCCATTTCAATTTCAATATTAGCCAGCTGTATCCATTCCCAAAACAATCAATACAGCCTCAAGGATCAATACAGATCAGTTTTCAGCCTGAAGAACTCAAGCTCCTGACTTTTCACATATACTGGCTACCCTTTCCACCCTGGGAGTTTTTCCCCAGTTAATTAATATATTTTGATTTTATTTTATCTTTATTTATCTTACCATTTTGTTGAGTGAATACAGATATTATCAAGTCAGTCATTTATCACCTTTTCTATTTTTCTTTCTTCGCCTGTCAATGGATATTTGGTGGTCATATCCTTACTAATTCCATTTTTCATTTTGGAAGGTTGAAACAGTGATTAAGGACGTACTTGGTTGGCTCTTTGGCCATTTGGCTTCTCTTTCCTCTTATTGCATCTCATCTTTGTACCTGCATATTTCTTAGAGGGATTCAATTCTTTATTTTATTTTCTTTATTCTTTTGGAGTCTTCCAAGTGAGTTCCCTGATTGCTGAGTGCCAGGCCACTCTTGTATTTCTGTCCAAGAGCCCCTGTGACATTCTCCTATCGTTCTCTACAAAGCATTTTAGAGACCGATGCTTCTGATCATGCCTGGGGTGCTGTACTTAGTCATTTTAATGACTCAGGAAAGCCTCCCATTGCATTTGACAGGTGCAAGCTTATAGCAGCTGATATCAACTATGAAATTCATTACAAGGAACTTCTTGGTATAGTTTGGGCTCTCAAGTTCTGGAGAGCTTTTTTTCTTTCTCTCTCCAATCCTTTTAAAGTCTTGACAAACCATTCCTCTATTCAGTATTTAATGTGTTTTAAAGTTCTGACTTTCTTTCAAGCCTGTGAGGATGAATTTCTCTCTGAATTTCATTGAATATCACTTACCATTCAGGAAGGCTGGCAACTTTACCAGAGATGCCTTGTCATGATGGGATGACATGAACCCAGAGAGGGAAGTAGACTTCATCAGCAATAATCTTCAAAGCTTTCATGAAGTTCTTAAGCAAGATTAAATTCAAGAAACAATATTCTAACAAATAAAGATTGAAGCTTTCTAAGATTTGATTGATCATATTCAAAAAGAATTAAGGAAAGGTAAAGACTATAGAGAAATACTCAAGCAATTAGAAAGCGTTGTATCAGTTTCAAATTATCTCCTTGAACCTCAAGCCAAATTGCTATTACTCAAAGATAAAGTGGTTATCCCAAGCAATAATGAAATTCAATTGAAAATTATGAAAAAACATCATGACTCACCATTGGTTGGAAATCCTGTCCAGGAGAAGACCCTCAAGCTCATCAAGAGGGACTTTTATTTGGCTGGCATGATTCAAATAATTAAGGACTATGTGTCCTCATTCCATCAATGTTCAAGAAAAAATAAAGTTCACCATAGGAAGGTTAAATTACTCAAGCCTCTTCAAATTCCATCTTTTCCTTGGAATTCCTTACCAATTGACTTTAACACTCAATTGCCCCTGTCCAAAAACTTTGATTCAATTTTGGTAGTTGTGGAAAGATTCTAAAAAATGGAAATTTTCATTCCAGCTTATTCAACAATTAATTCCCCGGAATTCTCTTAAATCTTCATTAGCCATGTCTTTTTCAAGCATGGACTACCATTCAGTATTTTTAGTGATAGAGGTTCCTCATTTGTTTCATCATTCTAGACTTGATTATGTCAGAAGCTCAAGATATAAAGAGATCTTTCAACTTGCTTTCACCCTGAAAAAGATGGATAGAGAGAGAGGGTAAATCAGATTCTACAACAGTATATTCAGATTCATATCAGTTACCATTGAGATGACTGGAAAATCTGCCTCCCTCTGGCTAAATTTGCCTAAAATAATGCAGAAAACCCATCAAAAAATAATCACCCTTTTTCACAATTGATGGAAGAGATCCTAGCTTTGATTCAATTCACATTTCTCAAGACACACCTACTGTAAGTTTATCAACAAAACTCCAATCAGTAAAGAAATTTATTAAGAAAGAATTAGAGTCAGAAATAAGGTGTTTTAAGTATGCAGATATAGATAGGACAATTCCACCTGATTTCCAACCTGGGTACAAAGTATGGCTAGCCTCAAAGAATAGCAATACTAAAAAACACACCAAGAATCTTTCAGAAAGATGGCTGGGACCCTTTAAAGTCCTGACAAATATTGGCAGTCATGTATATCACCTCAATTTCCCTTACAATAGAAGTCAGTTCACCCTGTTTTCCATGTGTCCTTTTGATAACCAGTAAATAAATAAAATATCCCAAATAAAAATCAATTACCACCACCAGCTTTATTGGAAGAGAAAGAATCATGGGAAGTGGCTCACGTTCTGGACCCAATACTCAAAAGTTGTGAGCCTTTGAGATATGACCACATACCCAATAAGGTCACAAGAAAGACTCAGAATAATTATACCTTTAAGATAATTATACTAAAATTACTTAGAATAATTATACATTAAAAAGAATTACTTCAAAAATACAAAAATACCATAAATTGGTACAAAAATTGGTTTAACTTGGAAAAAAATGAATCAGAATGTGAAATAAACTATACCATTGGATTCCCCATGGTAAAATACACATATACCATTTTTATGGCATATCTGTAAAGTCAATATTTAATGAGTTATAAGGAATAATACCTTATAAAAACCATAAATCCTTATTTATTTCAAGAACCAATGAAACAACATGTGAAATAAATTGTACCATTGGATTCCCCATGAAAATGAACGCATAAAACAATTAATGAGATGATTTCCAAAGTTAATACTTAAGGAATTAACCTGAATATATGCACTTTTTTGGTCAATGCATATATTCAAGGATCATAGCTAATATCTCTTAAAATATACAAGATAGAGTGATGAACCAAAAGAAAAGTTACCACGTAATTACTGTAAGAACACAGATATGAACTTTATTTTACAATTTATAAACAAGGTTAAAACCTATGATGAAATATTGATAAAAATCAACAGAGCTGTTGACCACTTTGTTGTGAAAGTGTTCCAAACTTAAAATAAAGCATGCAGTTGGATTCCACTAGTTCATTCGTGAAGAATGAAGTAATTTTTATTATTAAATTCAGGGTATAACCCCCTGAAATCATGATTTGAAGTTTAAAATATTGAATTTCAACAGAAAAGATGAGTTACAAGAAAAATCATCAGAATTAGAGTTTTTATTATTTAATGAAACGCTCTTGGCAGCATACCAAGGTTATATCAGGCTATCAGAATTCACTCTCTATATTTCTGTAGCGTGTAAAACTTAAAAGTTATTAAAGATCAAAGTTGGAGCTTTAATTGAGCAGTTATGATCACCTACTGTAACCTTAAATTAAGTTCAACAGTCATATGAGTGATAAAATTGGTGAATACTATTAGTTTATGATCAAAACTAATAAAATCCACGAAATTTGGGGTTCTGCCAAGTCTCTGATGTCATCAACTTTAGAGGTATAGTGATAACTCTAAATAATGATGTAATAATGATGCAATATGGTTTGATCATGATGTAATCATCCCCAAACCTTAAAGTATTGATCAATTCCAGTGGATATGATCAGTACACGTCTACTAGAAGCCTGTTGGACTCTAGGAGGGAGGTATTTACTATAAATAGAGCTCTTTTTACTCTATTTTCCCCTCAGACGCATCAAAAACATTAAATCAATTAAATCAAAGGTAATTTCTTTATTCTTTATATATAAAGCCATTATATTATTAAAGACCAAAGACTACCTTATTGTAATCATCTATTTTGACGTGATTAAAATCATTTATTTAATTGTTTTTGCTAAAAATCTCTCTAAAAAACTCATTTCCACATAGAAATCAAGAATATTAGTAATTTTTCTTTATTTTATTGTAAATACAATTTGAAAAGGTTGTATTTATATTTTTTGGCGTAAAATATTTCAAAATTATTATATTAAGTGTTAAAAGTAGGTTATTTTCTCTTTATTATTATTTTAATAATTCTTTAATTAATATAAATAGTATTTATATTAATTTATAACTTCAATATTGGTAATATTATTGTTATTAATTGTTTTTTATTAATAAAAAACAATTTTTTACGCCTTTATTATTTTTTTGGAACAATAATAAAGTGCCTTTAAATATATTAATTATTTTATATTAATATATTTATTTTATTATATTATTATATTTTAGTAATAATATAATCATTTTTACGCCATAATTATAATAATTCTTTATTATTATAATTATTTTTATCTTATTTATTTCAATTATAAGGACATTCATAGTACAATAAGTAAAATATTAGTAATTTTTACTTATTGTTTCATAGTCAAACCTTACATTTGGGGGCCTGGCCGTGATATTTACTTGAAAGACCTTTAAAAAGATTCTAATTGGGTTTATCCAATAATAAATTATATTTATAATCATAAAATTATATAATAATTTTATATTTTATTGATTTTAAAAGCTATTGAGGCATTTGGAAAGCAATTGTACTGTCTTACACGTGGTTTTTTCACATCCTTAGACTTGCAAGAACTTTCTTTGAGTGACTCTAGTTATTAAAAAAGATATTATATAAATTAAAAATAATTTTTATTATGAATTTTATTATATATTGTTTCATATCAATTTTTATTTCATTCCTTAAAAATAAAAATAAAAAATATAAAAAATATTAAAAACCAATAAAAAAGTTATTTTTATTCATTTTTATTCATTTTTTTATTCATTTCAATTTTTCAAAGATATTAAAGCAATTTCTACGTGGAAAATTGCCATATCTTGCCAAAAAATAACACTTCTTATAAAAAGACTTATATTTATTTGTCTTTTTTAGTGTTTGAGGATAACCCAACAGAAGATAACCAAACTACTGTTGAGAGATTGGTGGAAGAAACTGGTCAAAGCTCTCCAACACCAGTTATCACTAAAAGAAAGAAAGCTAAGAAATTAGACTTTCCAGGACCCACCATTCAAGACTCTGAAGGTGAGCACCTCTTTTATAATTTCCATAAAAAAAAATTTTATCCTAAAATACTTTTATTTTTTTTTATTTTCTTAAATTATGACTACCAGAAGAGGTTCCCAATACTCCATCCAATCAGATGGAGCTGGACTCAGAAGTAGAACTGATCCCTCAAAAGGAAAAGAAAGGGCAATATCCCCAGTGGAACAGAATCTACACAAGGAAGTGCCTTATCCCAAAGGCAAGTCCCAGAAATGCCCATGATATCTGAACCTGAATTGGAGCTAAGTATTAGTAACTCAAATAGGTACAAATCACATTCAGAGGGCTCAAATAGACATCTACATGAGCCAGTACAAGCAGTATTACACAGTGTACAAGGACAAAGATTGGGAAATGCTACCTCAAATACACCAAGGAGTGATGAACTCCTGGCACATCCTGAAAAAGTTTCTCAAAGAGGAGGAGATAGTGAAATACTCCAATGGATGAAATCCACTGTCATCCAAACCTCAAATCAAAAAAATCAAGGATTACCACGCCAAAAAGAGGGAGGCAACCAAGGAAGAAGCCCCAGTAGCTTCTACCAGCAAGCCCCAAGCCAAGCCACTTCCCCAAGAAGGGAAGAAGAACAAGAAAAAGAATTGGAGGAAGCCATATTCCCCAAGCTACAGGATCCCAAAAATCCAAAAGGATGCCATGGACAATGTTTTCAACATGGCCAGAACTTTGATGGAATTCAAAGACAAAGAGGAACAAAGAATGAGACAACCCCATTTCCCAAAGAAATAACCTTGTCTCCTGATGTTGTAAATACTTTAACAGAGCTTAAAAATAGTATTTTACCTCTTAAAGACATTAAACATAGTTTATTATCTTTCCAAGAAATAAATAATAGCTTATCATCTTTAACCAAACTTGTTGTACAAAATAAGAAAGAAATTGATAACATAAAATTCATGATTTAAAATAATAAACCAAAAGTATTAATTGACAATAGTCAGAAATTAATACAAGGACAACAAGAATTGTACAAATACATAAGTGATATCAAAGAAAAAACTTTTACAATCAATTATGATGTGAGTATTGAGAATCTTATAGAAAAATTAAATAAATTAAGTCTTTCTGTAGAAAAATTTGAAGAAAAGACTTCATCACACCAAAAATTACTTTTGGACCATGTGGAAAAAAGTGATGAAGCAAGAATGCATCTAAAAGATGATATTCAAAGTGAAATAAGGCTTATTACTGAAAAAATGGATAAAATAAATGAGGCCAATTTGATTATGCCAAAGTTATCAACTCCATTTTCTCATATAGGAAGCCCTGTTAAAACAAAAGAGGAATTGACAAATCCTTTCATAACAGACTTGAGTCACCAAGAAAATAACCAAGTCCTAATGAAGGAAGCACCTCAGCTGAAAGAATGGCCAACATTCACAGGGGAAGGTGAATATGACCACATGTCATTTATTAAAACAATTGACATGTTACAAGAAGACTATGCCATACCAGATGAATTAATCACTGCAAGATTACATTCATTGTTTGAGAAATCTGCAAAAATATGGTATTATGGAATAAGACAAACAAATGGTAAAAATACCTGGTCTTGGTGGAAACAAGAAATAATCACCAAGTGTGCAAATGATGCCTGGAGGTATAAGATAAAAAATGCATTTGAAAATTCTTTCTTTGACCCAGAGAAAGACAAACCTTTAACTTGGTTCCTGAAACAAGTTGAAAGGCTTAATGCACTGTACCCAGAAATGTCACAAAAAATGGTGCATATGAAAATACTCAAGAAATGTGGAGGAGAGCTAGAACATGCCCTAAGAAGCAGGTGTATAGAGCCATGCTCCACAGAAGAGTACATTAATGCACTGGAATACATAGTGACAAGAACAAAAATTGGCAGGACTTGGAAGAAATTGGACATTAAAAGCCCAAATAAACCATTTATCAAAAAAGATAAACCAAAAGAATCCTTCAAGCCCAGTACATCCAATAATAATGAGCAAAGGAAATGCCATAAATGTGGAGGTATTGGACACTTAGCCAATAATTGCCTAAAAAAGGCAAAAATCAATGAAATTGTGGAAACAGAAAACCACAATGACAAAGAGGAGGAATCTGACTCTGAAAAAGAAACAGAAGAATCAGAAACTTCTGAAAGTGGTGAAATCAATATAATTAATGAAGAAATTAATAACATTGATATAATTTATGAAGTACTAGATGTCAACTCAAATTTACCACAAGTTGGAACATCTGACACAAACCTGACAAATGTGTAAGATGCCAAAATGTATAGAACCAAACCTGCAAGAGGAATGGGATATACAGCTGGAAAATCAAGTATAAGTATTGTTATGGTTGATAACCAAGAAGGAAAAGTTAACTTAGATACAGGAGAATATTGCACCTGTGTTGGCAAAAGTTATTTAAAAACCATTGTCCCAGACTGGCAAGAAAAGCTTATGCCAATAAAAGGTGTCAAATTCAGTAGTGCAAGTGAGAGCATGAAGACCCTTGGAATAATTGATTTAACACTAATTTTTCCTCACCCTTCACAATGTGTCAGAAGTAAAGTAGAACTTGTGGTAATGGAAAACTGTACCAGTAATCACTTTATCCTGGGAAATGACTACTTATCAATCTATGGTATAGATATCTCTAACCAGAAGGATAGATATTTTACTATAGGAGACAATAAGAGACAGAAGTTTGGCTTCTTCAATAACAAAAAACAAATTACAGTTATCAAGAATGAATAAAAGATGCCAGAAAAGGATCTTTTTATATCTGAACAACTTAAAGAGGCAGAATTCAATCAAGAATTAACAGATAGAATGAAAGAAAAATTAATTGACCTCTTATTTAAGTACAAAAATGCCTTTGCAACTGACAAAGAGCCACTAGGTGCTATAATTGGGCATGAAGTAGAAATAATTCTTAATGTGGAAAAGCCTTACCCACCCTTACTAAGGAGACCAGCTTACCCAGCTAGTCCAAAGGCTAGAGAAGCCTTAGAAGTACACATTAAAGAATTAATGGACCTTGGAGTATTAAGAGAAGTTGGACATAATGAACAGGTAGAAGTTACTACACCTGTCATTATAACTTGGTATAATGGAAAATCAAGGATGGTAGGAGACTTCAGAGCCCTGAACACCTATACCATTCCAGATAGATATCCAATACCTAGAATCCATGAGACATTGACCCAATTGTCACAAGCTAAGTTCATTACATCTATGGATGCTCTTAAGGGTTTTCATCAAAATGTCTCAACAGACAATGCCAAGAAACTACTAAGAATAATAGTCCATTGTGGAATTTTTGAATACTTAAGAATGCCATTTGGGATAAAAAATGCACCTTCCCATTATCAAAGAATGATGAATACCATATTCCCTGAAGAATTATCAGAAGGATGGTTAATTATCTATATTGATGATATTATAGTCTGCTCAGAAACTTGGGAAAATCACCTTACAAGACTAGAAAGGGTACTACAGAAAATAGTCCAAGTGAATATGAAAATTTCCTTGAAAAAGTGTCATTTTGCATATAGTTAATTAAAAGCACTAGGACATGTTGTATCTGGACTCAGTCTAGGCATAGACAAAAACAAAGTAGCAGCAGTACTACTTAAACCAATGCCTCAAACCAAAAAAGAAATGCAATCATTTCTAGGATTTGCTGGTTACTATAGACAGAATATAAAGGACTTTGCAAAAATTGCTAAATCCTTGTATAAACTATGTGACCAACAAAAAGTCTATGAAATGACAGAAGAAAGAGTCAAGGCATATGAAGAATTGAAGAATTCACTAACAAATGCCCCATTTCTTCCAATGCCAGATTGGAAACTACCCTTCAAACTATACATTGATGCTTGTGGAGAAGGACTAGGTGCTGCACTTCACCAGACACAAATTATCAATGATAAACCAGTGGAAGTACCAATTTGTTTCATTTCAAGGCAGATAAAGCCAACAGAAGCAAGGTATGGAACTAGCCAAATGGAATGCTTATGCTTAGTGTGGGCTTTAGAAAAACTGCATTACTATTTGGATGGCACAGTATTTGATGTAATCACAGACTGTAATGCTGTGAAATTACTATTAAATATGAAGACTCCAAATAGACATATGCTGAGATGGCAAATTGCTATCCAAGAATATAGAGGAAATATGACTATTGTGCATAAATCTGGAAATATTCATAAAAATGCAGATGGTCTTAGCAGATGGGCTTTAGCAAATACCCCTGACAATCCAGCATGGGTACCACAAGAAGAACACCATATAGAAGGAATATGTGTTACAGATATTGGCACAGAATTCTTTAACCAAGTTAAAGAAAGCTATAAGATAGACAAAAATTGCCATATCTTAAGCCAACTTCTAATGAAAGACTGCAAAGACCCATCACTTTTGTCAAAACTAGATGAAACATGGAAAAAGGCATATGATGAAGGAAGATTCCACCTCCTTGATGGAATCCTCTACCATAGAACAAAACACACATGTGTTATGACCTTAACAGATAGAACACTAATAAACACTATTTTACATGAGTGTCATGATAGTGTTGCATATGGACATCTCTCAGAAGATAGGACACTAGAGAGGGTGAAAACCTGCTCTTGGTGGCCAAATTGGAAGAAAGATGTTGCAGAGTATTGCCAAACCTGTGACAGATGCCAAAAAACCAACAGAGCCACAGGAAAGAAATTTGGAATGATGATCCAAATCCAAGAACCAAAATCCCCATGGGAAATAGTTCATATGGATTGGGTAACAGCATTACCCCCCAGGAGGAGACAGGAGTTATAATGCATGCCTAGTGTTAGTTGAAAGATACAGTAAAACTCCTATGTTCTTACCATGTCACAAAGATGACACAGCTATGGATACATCCATAATGATATGGAATAAAGTCATTAGCCACACAGGCTTATTCCAAAATATTATAAGTGACAGAGACCCAAAGTTCACTCCAGCATTATGGACAAATCTCCATAACTTGTTTGGGACAAAGTTATCATTCTCAACAGCTTATCATCCTCAAACTGATGGTTTAGCAGAAAGAATGATACAGACCTTAGAAGACATTATCAGAAGATTCTGTGCTTATGGACTAGAATTCAAAGATTCTGATTGTTTTACCCATGATTGGTGTACACTAATACCAGCACTAGAACTGGCATATAAAACATCAATCCACTCTTCTACTGGAAAAACACCAGCAATGAAAGAAAAAGGTTGGAATCCAAGACTTCCTTATGACACCCTCAAAAAGGAATTAGTGGATATACATCCAACAGCAAGCAGCTTTAAAATAATGCTCGACAAGGCAAGACACCATGCAAACAGATGTATGCAAGATTATTTCAAATATGCAAAAGAAAGATGGGATAAAAGTCACAAGCCACCTGATTTCAAAATAGGAGACTTGGTTCTAGTATCAACCCTTGATTTTAATAACATAAAAGGCCCAAAGAAATTGAAAGATTACTTTGCAGGACCATTTATGATAAAAGCACTTCATGGACCCAATGCTGTGCAATTGGAACTCACAGGTGAACTAATAAACAAACACCCAACTTTCCCTGTAAGTCTAATAAAACCTTACAGCTCAAGTGACAAGGAATTATTTCCACTAAGAAATAAACCCCCACTTGAAATTGCCCCCTTGGAAGAAGGAGAGGAAAAGAAAATAGTAAAAGTCCTTAAAGAAAGAAGGACAATAAACCAAAAAGAAAGGGAATACCTTGTAAGGTATAGAAATTCAACTCAAGAAGATGAATGGCTACTTGAGAAAGATATAACAAATGCTGATAGACTACCAAGAAGGTTCAGACATGGAAGAAAGCCTGAAAAATAGAAAAGTTAAGCATTATTGAGCTTCAAGACTAACAAAGTCTATTGAAGAGGTAGGACAGTGGATGATACCCTAATTACACATATCAGATTGTGGTACAATCTTTTTTGGTGGTAGGGAATGTGAGCCTTTGAGATATGACCACATACCCAATAAGGTCACAAGAAAGACTCAGAATAATTATACCTTTAAGATAATTATACTAAAATTACTTAGAATAATTATACATTAAAAATACTTACTTCAAAAATACGAAAATACCATAAATTGGTACAAAAATTGGTTTAACTTAAAAACAAATGAATCAGAATGTAAAATAAATTATACCATTGGATTCCCCATGGAAAAATACACATATACCATTTTTATGGAATATCTGTAAAGTCAATATTTAATGAGTTATAAGGAATAATACCTTATAAAAGCCATAAATCCTTATTTATTTCAAGAACCAATGAAACAACATGTGAGATAAATTGGACCATTGGATTCACCATGAACATTTACACATAAAACAATTAATGAGCTAATTTCCAAAGTTAATACTTAAGGAATTAACCTGAATATATGCACTTTTTTGGTCAATGCATATATTCAAGGATCATAGCTAATATCTCTTAAACTATACAAGATAGAGTAATGAACCAAAAATGAAGTTACCACGGAATTACTGTAAGAACACAGATATGAACTTTATTTTACAATTTATAAACAAGGTTAAAACCTATGATGAAATATTGATAAAAATCAACAGAGCTGTTGACCACTTTGTTGTGAAAGTGGTCCAAACTTAAAATAAAGCATACAGTTGGATTCTACTAGTTCATTCGTGAAGAATGAAGTAATTTTTATTATCAAATTCAGGGTATAACCCCCTGAAATCATGATTTGAAGTTTAAAATATTGAATTTTGACAGAAAAGATGAGTTACAAGAAAAATCATCAAAATTAGAGTTTTGATTATGTAATGAAACGCTCTTGGCAGAATAACAAGGTTATATCAGGCTATCAGAATTCACTCTCTATATTGCTGTAGCGTTTAAAACTTAAAGGTTATTAAAGATCAAAGTTTGAGCTTTAATTGAGCAGTTATGATCACCTACTGTAACCTTAAATTAAGTTTAACAGTCATATGAGTGATATAATTGGTGAATACTATTAGTTTATGATTAAAACTAATAAAATCCACGAAATTTGGGGTTCTGCCAAGCCTCTGATGTCATCAACTTTAGAGTTATAGTGATAACTCTAAATAATGATGTAATAATGATGCAATATGGTTTGATCATGATGTAATCATCCCCAAACCTGAAAATATTGATCAATTCCAGTGGATATGATCAGTACACTTCTACTAGAAGCCTGTTGGACTCTCGGAGGGAGGTATTTACTATAAATAGAGCTCTTTTTACTCTATTTTCCCCTCAGACACATCAAAAACATTAAATCAATTAAATCAAAGGTAATTTCTTTATTCTTTATATATAAAACCATTATATTATTAAAGACCAAAGACTAACTTGTTGTAATCATCTATTTTGACGTGATTAAAATCATTTATTTAATTGTTTTTGCTAAAAATCTCTCTAAAAAACTCATTTCCATGTAGAAATCAAGAATATTAGTAATTTCTCTTTATTTTATTGTAAATACAATTTGAAAAGGTTGTATTTATATTTTTTGGCGTAAAATATTTCAAAATTATTATATTAAGTGTTAAAAGTAGGTTATTTTCTCTTATTATAATAATTTTCTCTTTATTATTATTTTAATAATTCTTTAATTAATATAAATAGTATTTATATTAATTTATAACTTTGATATTGGTAATACTATTGTTATTAATTGTTTTTTATTAATAAAAAACAATTTTTTACACCTTTATTATTTGTTTGTAACAATAATAAAGTGCCTTTAAATATATTAATATATTTATTTTATTATATTATATTTTATAATATAAATTATATTATTATATTTTATTAATAATATAATCATTTTTACGCCATAATTATAATAATTCTTTATTATTATAATTATTTTTATCTTATTTATTTCAAATATAAGGACATTCATAGTACAATAAGTAAAATATTAGTAATTTTTACTTATTGTTTCATAGTCAATCCTTTCAAAAGTGGTAAATTATGGTATCTTTTAGAGTGGAAAGGATTCAATGAAGACCCAGAAATATCCACTTTGGAACCAGCTTCTAACCTTACAACCTCACCAGACCTTTTCAAGGACTTCCATTATTTGTGCCCTAACAAGCCTGACCAAAATACCTCAAAAGTTTGATCTTATGGTGCTTGGTGGGGATTGGATCTTACAAAATCAAGTTCCTCTCCTGGAATGAAACTTAAAGGGGTATTCTACCCAAATTTTTGTAAGAATCACCTTTCCCACTTTTTGAGTAATTGTTAATTTTTTGATAGATTGGGAAAGCCTTTGAACATTAATAACCTCAAATTTTGACCTTTTCATCAAGATATTGGCAGCTTCCTTTCTTCTTTATTCCATAAATGGTTATTAAATACATTCCTTACATAAATTAATTTTATGAGAAAGGTTTTTCTGTTCTTGCATGGTGCTTTTTGGGGGTGGAATTCATTAAAGTAAGTTCCATCTCCTGGTATGCATCTCTGATGGCTTCTACTTCTTGTAAAACAACACCTTGTCCACTCTGTGAGAATCAAATTCTTCTTTTCTTATATTTCAGGAATTTTATGGCCAAACTCAAGAAGGACACCTCTCAGAAGTTTCTCTTAATTCCATTTTTTTCATTTACTTGTATCATTCTTGCTTTTTATTTCTTTTTTAAAAATCGGAAGCCATCCCTCCCATATCTTGTATTGGAATTTCAATTCATTCAATAATAAAAGAGGAAAAGCACTAGTAATAATAAAGACGGGCTACAGGTAATCTTCATCAAACTTTCTTCAAGGCTTCTTTAAATTTAAAAGCCAAGGGAGCTCAATAAGCAAATTTCTCCCTGGCCAAAGCCCTAGTGGCTTCACCTGGAACAGCACCAATCATAGCTTTATCAACAAAAAACTCAGTTAAAGAATTCAAATCTTAAAACAAGGATTTGACCGCCTTCTTATTCATTTATTTTGATCAGTGAAGCAGCCAGTGACATCATAGTGGTAATGGTGGTCAAATACTGATTCAGGATCTGAATACATTGAGTCTCTAGAGGTTCTGGCCATGAGTGATTGCAAATTGGTGGAGGTAGACGCAAGTGTGGATGGACTGGTTGTAGATCTAGCTGGGGGGACCTAATCACTTCATGGGTGGGAGTATTTACTTGGACAGGGGATAGTGAGGTGGAATGGATTCTTCTTCTTTAGATGGGGGTATTTACTTAATGTTCTTCTCCATCTATTTCATCACTACCTTCAGCATCAGTATCAACAACATCTTGGACCACTAGATTTATCTTCAATTTTCCAAGTCTTCCATCATTCCTGGTTACAGAAATTGGAACCTCTGGGGCCACTCCAATGGGTTTTCCATCAGGATGAATGGGTCCTTCAATGTTGGCCCAAGAGCTGGTGGCTTTAGTCCATTGTTGAAAACCTCTCATTTTGGAACCCTTCACTGAAGTAGAAGAAAAGAAGACTATACAGTCAGTAACTCAGAAATTCTTTGACCAATCAAATTTCAATTGGAGTGACCAGAGTCCAAATCAGATGTTAAGCATTCATCAAAAGGAGCTTCCACCCTTCTTGATGCTGCTCCATAATCCTCTGGGATTGTCTGCAAATCTATTTTCTGCCATAGAGAAGCTTCTTTTTCCAAGGTTGCAGAACTGGAACCTGATGGACCTAGAAGTAGTAGATCCAACACAAGGAGCCCGCTTCTCCTGACAATTGATGCAGGGTGGCTGAATAAATCTGACAGATTTGAACCCATTATAGGTTTTATAAAGGTCACAAATCTCTGTAGGGGGCATAATTTATTCAGAAAGCTCCTTCAATTTATCAAGGACACCAGTGACATAAAGTAAAAAATGTGGGGAATCAGAGTGATTGGAGTAATATATGGAATTCACCTTTAACCTCATCTTCAAGGTCATAATTCAAAGCCAAGACAAAGCATGTCAGGCTGAGTCTATGATGAAGCTAAATAAGACTAAATACAAGCTTTAACTATGACTGTGACACAGTGAAAATGATAAAAAAAGAGTTGTTTGATGATGAGGTATACAGGGATTTACCATTGAGGAATAGTGGTGGTGAGTGCTGTTGAAAGCCCTGGGTGCAATAATTATCAGTTGGTTTACTATAATAACTACTACAATAATTAATATTGTAACTATAACCTGTTTATTTTCCAATAGTATAACTCTTTTTGACAGTTTTACTACATAGGAATTCAAGACCAGGATGGGGAAACCTTTTCTGGTGGAGAAAAGGCCCCTTTTTATCCTAAACTTGGGTGAAAAAGTCTTCTACACCTTTCCATGTAGATGAAGTGAATATTTATCTTGTGTTTTTCACAAGGCCTTTACAGCCTTTATTGGTCTCAGATGTAGTTTTGAAACCACATGTGGGCAGTTTTGACCAATACAGAGTGAAAATTTTCATCTGGGGACCACATAGCCCTCTTCTGACGTGTATTATGTGTAAAATGCTGTACAGAACCTTCACAGGACCCAATTATTGGCCAAAGTATGAGGTATTGAAGTATAAACAAGCTCCTTTGTCAGTTTGAGATCTCATAATCATAGTTCTGGGATATTATCCCATAGTAAGGCTGTATTGGTCTAACTGTGGGATTTTGATCTTAAAACTGCCATAGCTTTGTCAGTTTTTGAGATATCAAGCTCAGGGTTGGTTCATTTTGTAGCCCCAGATGTGTTCTAAACAATGGTACCTCACTTGATATGGCTATTATCTAATATGGCAAAGTTATGCCATGTACAAGAGTTTTGTACATATGTATGATTTGCTTAAAATCTGTATGAAGCTTATTTTCCCCATAACCTTTGTTCTAGATTGGGTATGGGGAAATGGATGGAACCATCAGATATCCCTTATTGTTCTCTTTCCAAAAAGACCCCACTTTAGGTATCTCACACTAAAACTGTAGAAGTTAGATGAGAGGTGAATATTTTATTCACCCTTATTTGACCGTATTTTGGCCATAACTCCTGTAGTTGTGGTTCTAGCTCAATTTGGCTAGTACCATTGGATAGCCCTTACATAAAGCTTCAATTTGAATACCCATTCAATGGGGTTAAGCATCTTCCTCTCGATTTCATATGAGAGGTGAAAAATAAGGTTTATTCTCAGTAACAATTTTGAGCAGGAATAATTTTGTTATTCCTTGTACTATGATGATGGGACTTGTGTATTTAGAAATTGGTAGGTTTTCTCTTTTGTTTTAGACCTTTTGAGCTGATTTGGCTCAACTCCATATTTTGGTGGTATCTTGGCTTTACCATTGGTTTATGGTATTTGGCTGCCATGCTTGTGCTCTGGTTTTGAGTCACAGGCTGACAAAGCAAATCATGGACAAATACAAGTCAGAAAGTCACTTATAGAAATTGACCCTCAATAATGGGGTGAAGCAGAAGACATTAAAAGTAAAAATCAAAAATAACTCTTTCATTGGCCAAATTGGCCCATTTTATGCATTTAACATTTTTGGGAAGTTTGTGCAAATTCACTTCATTTCCTCATTAATCATCTGTGAGGCTCTTCAAGCCTCCAGAAGAATATTTGAAAAGTTCCTGAACAGTCAAGATAGGCCATAATGTGCATTTGTGCACTTTTTGCATTTTACTCATTTCTTCTTTTTCTTCATTTTAATCAAGATATCACCAAAAATGCTAATTCATGAATTTTTCTGCATTTCCAAATTTTGCACATTTTTTCCAAAATGGCCAAAAAACCAAAAAGATCAAATTTGGGGTAAATTTCTGGACTTTATTAGATTGTCCAAGTCTGGACCAATCTCAAGATGAAGGAAAATAATTGAATAACAGTGGAATCTTAGGACATAAACCTGACTCACCCATGTAAATTGAGCCATGATGACTCAAAATAAATTGAATGGAGAACACTGAAGAGGAAAGTTAAAGACAAAGAATCACACAGGAGAGAGAAGAAAATATTAAAGAAGAGGATGAGAACCAAATTCAAATGAAGAAGAAGGACCTACATGTGTATGAAGATGAAGGGATAGTTTGGGGATTTGATTGATTAAAAGGAAATATTAGAGGATGGGAATTGAGAAGTTTAAGGGAAGAAAGTTTTTATTGTTTATTTGACCTCATCATGATTTACCTATCTTTATGGTGCTCAGAGCTCACCACCTCCAAGAGGGTGATAATGTTACAGCCATGGAGACAGGAAGGGGAATTACAAATCATTATTCATTGAAGATCTTCCAAAACCCAATCAGCAAGGAGGTTTCATGGAATATCCACTAAATACCATTCCAAAAGTTCAATACTCAGCCTGCCTTCCGAACCCAGAGATTTGGGAATTTCCCACGGGAAACCCTTTTCCCATCAGACACCGGGAATGAATCTTAATTAAAAAAATCCCTTTCTGGAAGGAATGGGGAACGGGGCTTATTCATTATCCCTGCAGGGTTCACCAGACATTCATAGCTGTAACTTGTATTTTTGTTATGAATTCAGAAAAATGACAACATAAAAATAAGAAAAAGCCAAAAATGAACAATGTTGCAAATAAAAATTCAGAATAGAGTTGACCAAAAGTCCTGGCCCCATCGTTGACACAGGCCAGGTGCTCCAAATGCATAGGCAGTAGACTTGCATGTTGATAACTCAGGATTTTCCCGCCCCCTTAGAAAGCCCGCTCAGATGGGGAACTGGTTGCTGGTATGGCCCAGTATTTGCATGCCATAATTTTGAGAGTTGGAAGAAGTTTACCTTGATTCTTCCAAAAAGCCAGGATGTTGGTATCTTTGGCCTTGGGTGGTTTGGCAAAAAATTGTTGGATTTCAATGTTGAGTTTATTCCCCTCTGGTCCTGAGGAGGTATACCACTCATCATATAGTCAGACTCACCTTTGAGGTGCAGTGATGTTCTCTGGTTCATTTGGAATTTCAAAGTTTTTGAGGGCTTCTTCCTCAAATAGCCTAAGAAGCACCCTTGATGAAGTCCCAAACTCCACCAAGGTTTCTTCATTAGCAATGAAGAATTTTGCTTTGAATTGTGGATTGAGTATTGCGGCACAGATGGCTGGAACCTTGAGTATCAAAATCTTGAGGTATTTGGAGAGTTTTTGAAACCATTGCCTTTGATTCTGGCTCAATTGGTCCAACATCATATCGATTGGTTGACTAAGTGAGAGGAACATGAATTAGCTGTGTATAAGATGTTATGAATAATTAAATTAATAAATTACTTACATCATTGAGTCGCTTACTTAGTAAGAGATATTGGGGCAAGGAATGATTGATTGTAAGATAAGCCAAAGAGCAAATTATTAAAGTGGCCTCATAGAGAGGCATCAAAAAATCCACCATGACTCCTACCTTTTCCCATTCAAGTGGGGTTACTTTTTAGGAGTCCATTGACAGCAACAAGGTAAATTGGTTGTAAGAATCCTTCAATTTGAGGGCTTGCTCAAGCATATCACAAGTTGAATTCCAACAAGTGCTGAAATG
This sequence comes from Austropuccinia psidii, assembly GCA_023105745.1. NCBI lineage: Eukaryota > Fungi > Basidiomycota > Pucciniomycetes > Pucciniales > Sphaerophragmiaceae > Austropuccinia > Austropuccinia psidii. Next base: position 29,379,043 of record JALGQZ010000013.1, on the reverse strand, counting down.
CAAAAGGAGTGAAGCTGCATTTGTTGGTGTTGCACCATTGTAAACAAGGTGCACAGTAGTGATAAGCTTATCCCTCCTCTTAGCGCTCTGGTTGAGATAAGAAACAAGCCTGGCAATTCATGATATGATGATGTTGTACCTCAGGTTCATTCCATCTGGAGAATAGACCAGAGTTTCTATGCACATGGGATTGTTGATCCAATTGTGTGGTGGTATTTTTTTATCAGGGCTAATTGAATCAAGTGACAAGGCATTTAAGCCATCTCGAGCAGCCAAATGGATTATATGTCAGGTGGAGTCTATTATGAAGCTAAATGAGACTAATTACAAGCTTTGACTATGACTGTGACGTGGTGAAAATGATTTGAAAAAGATTTTTTGATGATAATAAAATTTTATGATGAGGTATACAGGGCTTTAATATTGAGGAATAGTGGTGGTGAGCACTTTTGAAAGCCCTGGGTGCAATGATTATCAGTTGGTCTACTATAATAACTCCTACAATAATTAATATTAAAAGTATGAACTTTTTATTCTCCAAGAGTATAACTGTTTTTGATAGTTTTACTACATAGGAATTCAAGAGCAGGATGAAGAAACCTTTTCTGGTGGAGAAAAGGCCCCTTTTTATCCTAAACTTGGGTGAAAACGTCTTCTACACCTTTCCACATACATGAAGTGAAGAGTTTTCACTTCCAAGGACTGGCTTGTGGTTTTCAAAAGGCCTGTTGTAAGGTATGGATATGAAACTTTGATTAAAAATCAAGTACTTTTCCTGTCCTCGAAATTTGTATAAGGTAAATAAATCAATTAAAAATAGTAAAGGATATTATTTTTAAGAGAAAACACGCCAATTTTATTGTTTATAACTTTATTAGTATAAAACAATAATATCATAAAAATTTATTGTTTTACCAACAATAAAAATTTATCCAAAAAATACTCTACAAGAGATATTTTAAGGCTACAAAAGAAATTTCTTCAAGAGCAATTTCAATTGGAATTAATTGAGCAAAGAACTTCAAGAAATTAATTAAAGAACAAAGTCTTTAAAAAGAATATTAAAGAGAAAACACACCCAAAAGTGACCAGAGTGAATTTGGAAACAAAGTGACAAAGTTTACAGTGATGAAAGATGCTTTAATTCACTTTTGGGGTGGTTCAGGGGTAAAAATGATTATAATGATTTTTTCACGTGGTTAAAGGGATCAAAATGATTTTAAAAATGGTGGTCGGAATCTCTTATTGATTGGTTTAACAATGTTTAAACTAATTATAAAAGGAAAAGATTCTAACATGAAGAGAAAAGTGGGGCAAAGAAGACATTCTTTTATAGCCATTAATTCTCTTACTCCAAAAGTAAAATTTACTCTTGTCAGTCGTGAAAAACAGTCTGACAACAGAAAAGCCAATTATGGCATCATTGAACCCTGGTTCAGACCAAAAAGGGGTGGTTTAAGCCATTTTTAGCCATTTTAGACCCTTAAATCAGCCATTACTATAGCAATACCAGGCCTAGAGCCTTCAAAACACGTCAGAATGTGTGTCAGAGGCTTAGAAACCAGTTAAAGCTGTTTTTACTATGTTTGTTTTATCTTAAGGGTAGTTTTACCCTCTTGGCAACAGCTAAAACTACCCCAGTTGGTATCAAAACCTCATCATCAATTGAGTCCACAGACCCTGTAACTCAATTCCAGGCCAAAAGTGATGAACTTTTGCATGAATATTGACATCCCATGCCTGTCAGAAAGGATTTTGGGGGTCTAGCTCCCCCTTATAGCTGGAGATCCTTTTCCCCCCCAAATTTAATCTTTCCAATTTATTTTTCCTTTAATTCCTCATCATGTATTATACTTATAATTTACATATGTAATTCAATTCAATTTTACAGTACAATACAGTAATAATTGACACCTCATATTTAAATCAAAGTTCACTTATGTAATACACATGCACATTTTGACATTTCAATTGAATTCAATTGAAATTACTTCAATTCCTCATAACTTCTAAACTAAACACAACACCTCAATTTTAACACAAAATTTGATGGTTAACACCACATGTGGTGTGAATTAAATTAAAGTTTTGAGGATTTTCAACTTTTTTATTGAAAATACTAAAAATTTAATTGAAGCTTATTTAGAGTTGAGTTACAAGAATTTCACTCAGAGGTGACCCCACCTGATCTTTTATGAGGAATCCAATGGTGAAATAATTTCTATATGTTTATTCATTGGATAAAAAGTTATAATAATTTTTATTTAACTTTTTTCCAAATTTATTTATTTTTTCACAATTTTGTTAGAATTTCATTTTTACTTAATTTTTTCAAGTATAAATGTAATTTTACACTTACAAAATTTAGTGTATTTTTATTTTTAAATTGTAATTAATTTTTTTATTTTTAATATAATTTTGAATTTATATTTTGATTTTATTTTAATAATATAAATAAATTTATTTTATTTATATTAATATGTTATTTTTGTATTTGTGGTCTTTTGGGTATATGAAATTACCTCTAACGCTCACATTCCCTCCCCCTAAAAAAGAATATTACTTTGTAATATTGATATTTCTAGTGTGTCTGAATCTCCTGAGGAGTTTGGTAGCTTCTGGTATATCTTTTTCTTCTAACCCTTCAACTTCATAAGCTGGGTCACTGTACCTAACAAGGTATTCCCTTACTTTCTTGGTTCTTAATTTTCTTAGTACCAGATGTCTCAATAGTAGGTATAACTTGGGGAATCTTATTCCTCAAGGCAAATTTCTCAGCATCACTAGACTTATATGGATTTATCAAGCTTACTGGAAATGTAGGATGCTTATTGCTAAGTTCTTCAGATAACTCTACTTCAACAGCATTTTCTCCATGGAGGGCCTTAATCACAAAAGGTCCTGCAAAGGAGTCTTTCAACTTTTTACATCCTTTGATGTTATTGAAGTTAGTGGTGGATACAAGAACTAGGTCCCCCACTTTGAAATCTGGAGTTGCATGTGATTTATCCCATTTGTCTTTAGCATATGCAAAAGAGTCCTCCATGCACTTTACTGCATGCTTTCTAGCTTTGTCTAGCATTCCTTTGAAGCTAGCAGCTGTGGGATGTATTTCAATTAACTCTTTCCTCAAGGAATCTTGGGGTAACTTGGGGTTCCATCCTTTTTCTAGAATAGCAGGAGTCTGATTGGTACTGGCATGGATTGATGTTTTATATGCTAATTCCAGTGCTGGCAACAGAGTACACCAATCATGGGTAAATCCGTCACAATCTTTGAATTCAAGGCCATATGCACAAAGTCTTCTCACCATGTCCTCTCAGGTTTGGATCATCCTTTCAGCCAGGCCATCAGTTTGTGGGTGGTAGGCTGTAGAGAAAGACAGTTTAGTGCCAAATAATTGGTGAAGATTTTTCCATAGTGCTGAAGTGAATTTAGGATCCCTATCACTAATGATATTTGTAAATATCCCAGTCCATGAAACTACTCTATTCCATATCAGAAGAGCTGTATCCATGGCTGTATCATCTTTGTGACATGGTAAAAAGATTGGAGTTATACTGAATCTGTCCACAATTACTAGGCAAGCATTATAGCTTCTGTCACCTCCTAGTGGTAGGCCAGTTACCCAATCCATATGAACAATTTCCCAAGGTCTGCTTGGTTTTTGGATTTTTATCATATTTTCAAGTCTCTTGCCAGTGGATTTATTTTCTTTTTGGCATCTGTCACAGGTTTTGCAATACTCTGCAACATCTTTCTGCCACATTGGCCACCATATGCAGGTCTTTACTTTCTCTCTTGTTCTGTCTTCAGAAAGATGTCCTGAAAAGGGACTATCATGGCATTCTTTCAGTACAAGATTGATTAACGACCTGTCTACAACTGTCATGACACATGTGTGCTTGGCTCTGTGGTAAATTATACCATCCAGTAGGTAAGATCTTCCTTCATCATAAGATTTTCTCCATACTTCATCCAAGGCATGTATTAGAGAGTTGTCTTTACAGTTTTTGTGAAGTAATTGGCATAATATTCTACAATTCTTATCTTGAGTGTAGCTACTTCTGACTTCTTCAAAGAAGGTGGTGTTCAAGTCTGTAACACTTATTCCTTCTATTGGGATTTGTGGTGAAGCTTCTTCTGGCACATAAGCAGGATTATCAATATTCTTTGGTAATGGCCATCTGCTTAGTCCATCTGCATTCTTATGAATATTCCCATCCTTATGAACAATAGTCATATTTCCTCTGTATTCTTGTATGGCTATTTGCCATCTGAGCATATGTCTGTTGGGTGTTTTCATATTCAAAAGTGATTTGACAGCTGTACAATCTGTTATCACCTCAAAAACACATCCCTCCAAGAAGTAGTTCAATTTCTCCAAGGCCCAGACAAGGCATAGACATTCCATCTGACTTGCTCCATATCTGGCTTCAGTTGGTTTGATTTGCCTGGATATGAAACATATGGGTCCTTCTACAGGTTTATCATTTATGATCTGAACTTGGTGAAGTGCAGCACCTAGCCCATCCCCTGATGCATCAATATACAGTTTGAAAGGCAATTTAAAGTCTGGCATCAGTAAGAGTGGAGCAGTGGTCAATGCTTCTCTTAGAGACTCAAAAGCTTTGACTCTGTCAACAGTCATCTCAAACACTGTGTCTTTGTCACACAACTTATAAAGTGGTCTTGCTATGGATGCAAAATCTTTAATGTGTTGCCTGTAATATCCTGCAAAACCTAAGAATGACTGAATTTCCTTTTTATTCTGAGGCATGGGCTTTAATAATACTGCTGCAACTTTGTTTTTGTCAATTCCAAGGGACAAACCAGATACAACCTGTCCTAGTGCCTTAAGTTCTTTAAATCCAAAATGGCATTTCTTCAAGGAGATTTTCATGTTGACTGATTGAATTTTTGTCAAAACTCTGGAAAATCTGTACATGTGCTCCTCCCAGGTCTTGGAACAGACAATAATGTCATCAATGTAAATGATTAACCATCCCTCTGAGAGTTCTTCAGGGAAGATTTCATTCATCATTCTTTGGAAGTGTGAAGGTGCATTTTTGATACCAAAGGGCATCCTCAAGTATTCATACACTCCACAATGAACAATAATTCTCAAGTATTTTCTTGCTCTTGGTGTCACCACATTTTTATGGAATCCTTTAAGGGCATCCATAGTGGCTATATACACTGCTTGAGATATTTGAGTAAGGGCAATTTGGATTTTTGGTATTGGGTATCTGTCTGGAACAGTGTAAGTGTTCAGAGCTCTAAAGTCCCCAACCATTCTGGATTTTCCATTATGCCACGTCACTATGACTGGTGTAGTTATTTCTACTTCTTCATTGTGGCCTACTTTTTGTGAGCGTTAGAGGTAATTTCATATACCCAAAAGACCACAAATACAAAATTAACATATTAATATAAATAAAATAAATTTATTTATATTATTAAAAGAAAAATCAAAATATGAATATAAAATTATATTCAAAATAAAAAAATTAATTAAAATTTAAAAATAACATTACATCAAATTTTGAAATTATAAAATTACATTTATACTTGAAAAAATTAAGTAAAAATGAAATTTTAACAAAATTGTGAAAAAATAAATAAATTTGGAAAAAAGTTAAATAAAATTTATTATAACTTTTTATCCAATAAATAAACATATAAAATTTATTTCACCATTGGATTCCTCATAAAAAATCAGGTGGGGTCACCTCTGAGTGAAATTCTTGTAACTCAACTCTAAATAAGCTTAAATTAAGTTTCTAGTATTTTCAAGACAAAAGTTGAAAATCCTCAAAACCTTAACTTAATTCACACCACATGTGGTGTTAACCATCAATTTTTGTGTTAAAATTGAGGTGTTGTGTTTAGTTTAGAAGTTATGAGGAATTGAAGTATTTTCAATTGAATTCAATTGAAATGTCAAAATGTGCGCATGTATTACATAAGTGAACTTTGATTTACATATGAGGTGTCAATTATTACTGTATTGTACTGTACAATTGAATTGAATTACATATGTAAAGTATAAGTATAATACATGATGAGGAATTAAAGGAAAAATAAATTGGAAAGATTAAATTTGGGGGGGAAAAGGAACTCCAGCTCTAAGGAGGAGCTAGACCCCCAAAATCCTTGCTGACAGGCGTGGGATGTCAAAATTCACGCAAAAGTTCATCACTTTTGGCCTGGAATTGAGTTACAGGGTCTGTGGACTCAATTGATGATGAGGTTTTGATACCAACTTGGGTAGTTTTAGCTGTTTCCAAGAGGGTAAAACTACCCTTAAGATAAACCAATCATAATAAAAACAGTTTTAACTGGTTTCTACGCCTCTTACACACATTCTGACGTGTTTTGAAGGCTCTAGGCCTGGTATTGCTATAGTAATGGCTGATTTAAGGGTCTAAAATGGCTAAAAATGGCTTAAACCAGCCCTTTTTTGGTCTAAACCAGGGTTCAATGATGCCATAATTGGCTTTTCTGTTGTCAGACTGTTTTTCACGACTGACAAGAGTAAATCTTACTTTTGGAGTAAGAGAATTGATGGCTATAAAAGAATGTCTTCTTTGCCCCACTTTTCTCTTCATGTTAGAATCTTTTCCTTTTATTAATTAGTTTAAACACTGTTAAACCAATCAATCAAAGATTCCAACCACCAATTTTTTAATCATTTTAATCCTTTTAACCACGTGAAAAAATCATTATAATCATTGTTTGTAACTCTTATAATCATTTTTACCCCTGAACCACCCCAAAAGTGAATTAAAGCATCTTTCATCACTGTTAACTTTGTCACTTTGTTTCCAAATTCACTCTGGTCACTTTTGGGCGTGTTTTCTCTTTAATATTCTTTTTAAAGACTTTGTTCTTTAATTAATTGCTTGCAGTTCTTTGCTCAATTAATTCCAATTGAAATTGCTCTTGAAGAAATTTCTTTTGTAGCCTTAAAATATCTCTTGTAGAGTATTTTTTGGATAAATTTTTATTGTTGGTAAAACAATAAATCTTTATAATATTATTGTTTTATACTAATAAAGCTATAAACAATAAATTTGGCGTGTTTTCTCTTAAAAATAATATTTCTTACTATTTTTAATAGAATTTTACCTTATACAAATTTTGAGGACAGGAAAAGTACTTGATTTTTAATCAAAGTTTCATATCCACACCTTACATTTGGGGGCCCAGCCGTGATATTTTACCTGTGACATATTTTTACTCTTTTTAAATATTTTTTCTTATATTGAAAAATTTAAAAACATATAAAAAATACTTATAATTCAAAAAATCCATAAAAAATAACTTTTTTTTCATATTATAAGTGAGGCTTATATTTTTATTTCTTTTTTGAAATAACCTTTTTTTTTACTTCATTAATTTTAGTGTCTGACAACGTGGTAAGACAAGAAAACATTGAAACAGCCTCAACAGTAACCAGCATTATCCCTGCCAGTACTGTTAATTCTGATCATAATAGTACTGTTATTGTGACTCAAAATAACCAACCTGAACCAATATCTTCTGAATTCATTAACTTGGACATAAGTAATACCCTTCAGAAAGCTAAACATTTGGCCAATAGTAAGTTTTTGACGTAAAAAACTATTTTAAGCCTTTTTTAACCATAATTATGCCTTCAACCAGGTCAGGAGCCAGCTACAACCCCTCAAGCAGCTCCCAAAAAGGTAATAGACGTGATTATGGCAGAAGCCAACCAGGTACAGAAGGAAAAGGGTCAGTTGATGACTTCCAAACAACTAAATTGGGTCATTCTGAAGCTGATAATACTATTTTACCTTCAAAAAGAGCTGACACCGCCACAACAAGCCTCTGTGGACATATACAAAGCCAGCCACAGTGCATACAACAATGCACTTCAATTCAAGGAGTACCAGATCCTTGCAGACCTGTGGAAGAATTGCATGAATTCTTACCTGACAGTAAGAAAATTCTTGGGCCATCCCAACACTTGCAAATTGCTCAATGGATGGCATCCATTGATGGAGAAGAAAAACATGATGCTTTTGACACTAGAATGGAGGAGAAACAACCCTTCACCACCCAAACCAGTGCCAAAAACAGCCCCAGTGGCCAGCAGCAGCAATTCCAACGTGAAAAAGCAGCCACAAACTCCAAACAAGGGCAAAGGGAAGGCACCAGCCCCAAAACCTTACAGCCAGGGCTACAGAATCCCAAAGATTCAGCAGGATGCCATGGAAAATGTATTTCAGATGGCCAGAACCATGATGGAATTACAGAAGAAGGAGGAAGCCAGATTAAGGTTCCAGAAATGATTTCTGACATATTTGATTCCATCCCAGAGTTGTATAATGCTATAAATGAGGTGAAAAAACATCTTTCTGATAAAAATGAAACCATTTGTAACAACATTAAAACAAACAACCTGAGTCTGTGCCAAATTAATGAAACACTTATGTGTTTTGAAAAAGTTTTAAGAACAATTAAAAATTCCAATAATGATAATTCTTCTAACAATAAAATAAATGAACAATCTGCCATTATTAAAGAATTAACAGATAAATATTCTAAATTCAATATTGATGACATAATTGAAACGAGAATTAAACAAGCCATAAATATTATCAAGACAGATAACAAGAAAGTCCTTGATGACATTTCAAATTCATTTACTGAAGTAAAGACATATACCATTGCCTTGAAAAAGTGTTTTGATGCTTCACAAGAAGAAGTATCAAAATTATCAATGAAATTGAATCAAGTCACTGCTGATAATACAAGACAGACAGAGTTATGGCAAGAACTGACACATAAGGAAGACATGTATAAAATTGAAGTAATAAATTTAATACAAAGCTTCCAACATGAATACAGAAATTCCCAAAGGTGTAGCAACAGTAAAATGAATGACATTGAACAAATACTGAACACCTTACCAAGAATGTCTACACCTCTAAATCAAAATGAGGGCACAAGAATTCCAAATCCACAAGTATTGGATCCTGATAATTCACAATTAAAAAATGAATTATCCACTTCTTTTCATAACTTGGAACCATCAATGGGCCAAGCACTCTTGAAAGAAGTTCCAAAACTTAAAGAATGGCCTCACTTCAGTGGTGAAGAAGAGTATGACCATATGGAATTCATTAGAGGTATTGACATGATCAAAGAGGATTTTGAATTACCAGACAGATTGGTAACAGCCAGGTTTAACACCTTGTTTACCAGATCAGCTCACAGATGGTATATCAAAATAAGACAAGCACATGGACACCAGAGTTGGACTTGGTGGAAAACCAAATCATCAACAAATGGGCAAATGATGCTTGGAGGTTTAAAGTTGAAACAGCCTTTGAATCTGCCAAATTTAATGCTGATAAAGACAAAGCTTTACCATGGTTTTGCCAACAAAAGGACAGATTAACAGCATTATATCCTGACATGTCAGAATTTATGATCCATAGAAAAATTCTGAGACAATGTGGAGGTGACTTAGAGCATGCTGTCAAAAGCAGGACTACTGAACAATCTTCAGCAGAGGATATTATCAATATACTAGAAGAAGTAACCACCAGAACCAAAATTGGTTCTAGTAGGGTGAATCTTAAAACAAGGTTTAATACACCTTGGAAAGATTCTGTGGACAAAAACCCCAAAGAAAATTCTAATAATATTAAATATAAATCTGCAGATACAGTCAGAAAATGCCATATTTGCCAAAGCACCACCCATTTAGCCAATACATGTCCAAAAAGGGGGAAAATCAATGAAATTGACATTGAAAAGGGACCAGATGTTGAAAAAGAAGACATAATTGAAGACAATTCAGATGATAAGTCATCCATATTTTCTGAATCTTCAAAAGATATAGAAAATATCAATGCCACTTTTGACATCATGGAATCCTATTCCCACTTACCACAATTGAGCAATGGTCAAGTTGATTTATCAAAAGTTCAAGATGCACAACTTATGAAGACAAAACCAAACAGAGGAAAAGGTTATACAGCTGGTAACTCCTGTATAACAGAAGTGGTGATTGACAACAAGCCCACTAAACTTTTGCTTGACCCAGGAGCCTTCTGCTCTTGTGTTAGAAAATCTTTTCTTAAGACTTGTGTACCAAATTTTGAAGACCAATTGTTACCAATTGATGGTATAAAATTCAACAGTGCAAGTAACCCAATGAAAGCATTAGGAATCTTTGAGACCAATGTCATATTCCCACACATAAATGGGAATTTAAGGATCACAGTTGAATTTGTTGTTATGGAAAATTGCTCTAGTACCCATTTTATATTGGGAAATGACTATTTAATCATGTATGGGATAGATTTACATAATAACAAAGACAGATACTTTACAATTGGGGACAATAAGCGCCAGAAATTTGCCTTTTTACCATTTAAAAGACAAATTACAGTAAACAAAGTATCACCAGTTAACTTAGAGTTAGAAAAATTCAAGTCTGAACAGTTAAATGAGGCTGAGATAAGCCTTCATCTGACTGATAAACAATAAAATGAACTTTCTTCCCTTTTGTATGACCACAGAGGAGCATTTGCTACAGACAAAGAACCTCTGGGAGCAATTATTGGTCATGAAGTTGACATCATTCTTAACATTGAGAGACCTTATCCACCACTCTTAAGAAGACCTGCTTATCCAGCAAGTCCAAAATCAAGAGAAGCTCTAGAAATTCATATCAAAGAACTTCTAGACCTTGGTGTAATAAGAAAAGTAGGCCACAATGAGGAAGTAGAAATAACTACACCAGTTATAGTGGCGTGGCATAATGGAAAATCCAGAATGGTTGGGGACTTTAGAGCTCTGAACACTTACACTGTCCCAGACAGATACCCAATACCAAAAATCCAAATTGCCCTTACTCAAATATCTCAAGCAGTGTATATAACCACTATGGATGCCCTTAAAGGATTCCATCAAAATGTGGTAACACCAGGAGCAAGAAAATACTTGAGAATTATTGTTCATTGTGGAGTGTATGAATACTTAAGGATGCCCTTTGGTATCAAAAATGCACCTTCACACTTCCAAAGAATGATGAATGAAATCTTCCCTGAAGAACTCTCAGAGGGATGGTTAATCATTTACATTGATGACATTATTATCTGTTCAAAGACTTGGGAGGAGCACATGTACAGATTATCAAGAGTTTTGACAAAAATCCAATCAGTAAACATGAAAATCTCCTTGAAGAAATGTCGTTTTGGATTTAAAGAACTTAAAGCACTAGGACATGTTGTATCTGGTTTGTCCCTTGGAATTGACAAAAACAAAGTTGCAGCAGTATTATTAAAGCCCATGCCTCAGAATAAAAAGGAAATTCAGTCATTCTTAGTTTTTGCAGGATATTACAGGCAACACATTAAAGATTTTGCATCCATAGCAAGACCACTTTATAAGTTGTGTGACAAAGACACAGTGTTTGAGATGACTGTTGACAGAGTCAAAGCTTTTGAGTCTCTAAGAGAAGCATTGACCACTGCTCCACTCTTACTGATGCCAGACTTTAAATTGCCTTTCAAACTGTATATTGATGCATCAGGGGATGGACTGGGTGCTGCACTTCACCAAGTTCAGATCATAAATGATAAGCCTGTAGAAGGACCCATATGTTTCATATCCAGGCAAATCAAACCAACTGAAGCCAGATATGGAGCAAGTCAAATGGAATGTCTATGCCTTGTCTGGGCCTTGGAGAAATTGAACTACTTCTTAGAGGGATGTGTTTTTGAAGTAATAACAGATTGTACAGCTGTCAAATCACTTTTGAACATGAAAACACCCAACAGACACATGCTCAGATGGCAAATACCCATACAAGAATACAGAGGAAATATGACTATTGTTCATAAGGATGGGAATATTCATAAGAATGCAGATGGACTAAGCAGATTGCCATTACCAAATAATATTGATAATCCTGCTTATGTGCCAGAAGAAACTTCACCACAAATTCCAATAGAAGGAATAAGTGTTACAGACTTGAACACCACCTTCTTTGAAGAAGTCAGAAGCAGCTATACTCAAGATAAGAATTGTAGCATCTTATTCCAATTACTTAACAAAGACTGTAAAGACAACTCTCTAATACATGCCTTGGATGAAGTATGGAGAAAATCTTATGATGAAGGAAGATTTCACCTACTGGATGGTATAATTTACCACAGAACCAAGCACACATGTGTCATGACAGTTGTAGACAGGTCATTAATCAATCTTGTACTGAAAGAATGCCATGATAGTCCCTTTTCAGGACATCTGTCTGAAGACAGAACAAGAGAGAAAGTAAAGACCTGCATATGGTGGCCAATGTGGCAGAAAGATGTTGCAGAGTATTGCAAAACCTGTGACAGATGCCAAAAGGCAAATAAATCCATTGGCAAAAGACTTGGAAATATGATAAGAATCCAAGAACCAAACAGACCTTGGGAAATTGTCCATATGGATTGGGTAACTGGCCTACCACCAGGAGGTGACAGGAGCTATAATGCTTGCCTAGTAATTGTGGACAGATTCAGTAAAACTCCAATCTTTTTACCATGTCACAAAGATGATACAGCCATGGATACAGCTCTTCTGATATGGAATAGAGTAGTTTCATGGACTGGGATATTTACAAATATCATCAGTGATAGAGATCCCAAATTCACTTCAGCACTATGGACAAATCTTCACCAATTATTTGGCACTAAACTGTCTTTCTCTACAGCCTACCACCCACAAACTGATGGCCTGGCTGAAAGGATGATCCAAACCTTAGAGGACATGGTGAGAAGATTTTGTGCATATGGCCTTGAATTCAAAGATTGTGATGGATTTACCCATGATTGGTGTACTCTGTTGCCAGCACTGGAATTAGCATATAAAACATCAATCCATGCCAGCACCAATCAGACTCCTGCTATTCTAGAAAAAGGATGGAACCCCAAGTTACCCCAAGATTCCTTGAGGAAAGAGTTAATTGAAATACATCCCACAGCTGCTAGCTTCAAAGGAATGCTAGACAAAGCTAGAAAGCATGCAGTGAGATGCATGGAGGACTCTTTTGCATATGCTAAAGATAAATGGGATAAATCACATGCAACTCCAGATTTCAAAGTGGGGGACCTAGTACTTGTATCCACCACTAACTTCAATAACATCAAAGGATGTAAAAAGTTGAAAGACTCCTTTGCAGGACCTTTTGTGATTAAGGCCCTCCATGGAGAAAATGCTGTTGAAGTAGAGTTATCTGAAGAACTTAGCAATAAGCACCCTACATTTCCAGTGAGCTTGATAAAGCCATATAAATCTAGTGATGCTGAGAAATTTCCCTTGAGGAATAAGATTCCCCAAGTTATACCTCCTATTGAGACATCTGGTGCTAAGAAAATTACCAAAGTTCTTAAAGAAAGGAAATTAAGAACCAAGAAGGTAAGGGAATACCTTGTTAGGTACAGTGACCCAACTTGTGAAGATGAATGGTTAGAAGAAAAAGATATACCAGAAGCTACCAAACTCCTCAGAAGATTCAGACACACTAGAAACACCAATATTACAAAGTAATATTCTTTTTTAGGGGGAGGGAATGTGAGCCTTAGAGGTAATTTCATATACCCAAAAGACCACAAATACAAAATTAACATATTAATATAAATAAAATAAATTTATTTATATTATTAAAAGAAAAATCAAAATATGAATATAAAATTATATTCAAAATAAAAAAATTAATTACAATTTAAAAATAAAATTACATCAAATTTTGAAATTATAAAATTACATTTATACTTGAAAAAATTAAGTAAAAATGAAATTTTAACAAAATTGTGAAAAAATAAATAAATTTGGAAAAAAGTTAAATAAAATTTATTATAACTTTTTATCCAATAAATAAACATATAAAATTTATTTCACCATTGGATTCCTCATAAAAAATCAGGTGGGGTCACCTCTGAGTGAAATTCTTGTAACTCAACTCTAAATCAGCTTAAATTAAGTTTCTAGTATTTTCAATACAAAAGTTGAAAATCCTCAAAACCTTAATTTAATTCACACCACATGTGGTGTTAACCATCAAATTTTGTGTTAAAATTGAGGTGTTGTGTTTAGTTTAGAAGTTATGAGGAATTGAAGTATTTTCAATTGAATTCAATTGAAATGTCAAAATGTGCGCGTGTATTACATAAGTGAACTTTGATTTACATATGAGTTGTCAATTATTACTGTATTGTACTGTACAATTGAATTGAATTACATATGTAAAGTATAAGTATAATACATGATGAGGAATTAAAGGAAAAATAAATTGGAAAGATTAAATTTGGGGGGGAAAAGGAACTCCAGCTCTAAGGGGTAGCTAGACCCCCAAAATCCTTGCTGACAGGCGTGGGATGTCAAAATTCACGCAAAAGTTCATCACTTTTGGCCTGGAATTGAGTTACAGAGTCTGTGGACTCAATTGATGATGAGGTTTTGATACCAACTGGGGTAGTTTTAGCTGTTGCCAAGAGGGTAAAACTACCCTTAAGATAAAACAATCATAATAAAAACAGTTTTAACTGGTTTCTACGCCTCTGACACACATTCTGACGTGTTTTGAAGGCTCTAGGCCTGGTATTGCTATAGTAATGGCTGATTTAAGGGTCTAAAATGGCTAAAAATGGCTTAAAATGGCTTAAACCAGCCCTTTTTTGGTCTAAACCAGGGTTCAATGATGCCATAATTGGCTTTTCTGTTGTCAGACTGTTTTTCACGACTGACAAGAGTAAATCTTACTTTTGGAGTAAGAGAATTGATGGCTATAAAAGAATGTCTTCTTTGCCCCACTTTTCTCTTCATGTTAGAATCTGTTCCTTTTATTAATTAGTTTAAACACTGTTAAACCAATCAATCAAAGATTCCAACCACCAATTTTTTAATCATTTTAATCCTTTTAACCACGTGAAAAAATCATTATAATCATTGTTTGTAACTCTTATAATCATTTTTACCCCTGAACCACCCCAAAATTGAATTAAAGCATCTTTCATCACTGTTAACTTTGTCACTTTGTTTCCAAATTCACTCTGGTCACTTTTGGGCATGTTTTCTCTTTAATATTCTTTTTAAAGACTTTGTTCTTTAATTAATTGCTTGCAGTTCTTTGCTCAATTAATTCCAATTGAAATTGCTCTTGAAGAAATTTCTTTTGTAGCCTTAAAATATCTCTTGTAGAGTATTTTTTGGATAAATTTTTATTGTTGGTAAAACAATAGATCTTTATAATATTATTGTTTTATACTAATAAAGTTATAAGCAATAAATTTGGCGTGTTTTCTCTTAAAAATAATGTTTCTTACTATTTTTAATAGAATTTTACCTTATACAAATTTTGAGGACAGGAAAAGTACTTGATTTTTAATCAAAGTTTCATATCCACACCTTACACTTTTCTTATTACACCAAGGTCCAAAAGTTCTTTGATATGAATTTCCAGAGATTCTCTTGATTTTGGACTTGCTGGATAAGCAGGTCTTCTTAAGAGTGGTGGATAAGGTCTCTCAATGTTAAGAATGATGTCAACTTCATGACCAATAATTGCTCCTAGAGGTTCTTTGTCTGTAGCAAATGCTTCTCTGTGGTCATACAAAAGGGAAGAAAGTTCATTTTCTTGTTTATCAGTTAATCAATTCAGAAGATATTGGTTCAGGTTGGTTATTATGAGTCACAATAACAGTACTATTATGGTCTGAATTAATAGTACTAGCAGGAATAATGCTGGTGACTGTTGAGGCTGTTTCAATGTTTTCTTGTCTTACCAGGTTGTCAGACACTAAAATTAATGAAAAAACCAATTATTTAAGTAAAAAAAGGATATTTCAAAAAAGAAATAAAAATTTAAGCCTCACTTATAATATGAAAAAAATTATTTTTTATGGGTTTTTTTTTGAATTATAAGTATTTTTTATATGTTTTTAAATTTTTCAATATAAGAAAAAAGATTTAAAAAGACTAAAAAAATATGTCATAGGTAAAATATCACGGCTGGGCCCCCGAATGTAAGGTGTGGATATGAAACTTTGATTAAAAATCAAGTACTTTTCCTGTCCTCAAAATTTGTATAAGGTAAAATTCTATTAAAAATAGTAAGAAATATTATTTTTAAGAGAAAACACGCCAAATTTATTGTTTATAGCTTTATTAGTATAAAACAATAATATTATAAAGATTTATTGTTTTACCAACAATAAAAATTTATCCAAAAAATACTCTACAAGAGATATTTTAAGGCTACAAAAGAAATTTCTTCAAGAGCAATTTCAATTGGAATTAATTGAGCAAAGAACTGCAAGCAATTAATTAAAGAACAAAGTCTTTAAAAAGAATATTAAAGAGAAAACACGCCCAAAAGTGACCAGAGTGAATTTGGAAACAAAGTGACAAAGTTTACAGTGATGAAAGATGCTTTAATTCACTTTTGGGGTGGTTCAGGGGTAAAAATGATTAAAAAGTTTCAAACAATGATTATAATGATTTTTTCACGTGGTTAAAAGGATTAAAATGATTTTAAAAATGGTGGTTGGAATCTTGTATTGATTGGTTTAACAATGTTTAAACTAATTATAAAAGGAAAAGATTCTAACATGAAGAGAAAAGTGGGGCAAAGAAGACATTCTTTTATAGCCATAAATTCTCTTACTCCAAAAGTAAAATTTACTCTTGCAAGTCGTGAAAAACAGTCTGACAATAGAAAAGCCAATTATGGCATCATTGAACCCTGGTTTAGACCAAAAAGGGCTGGTTTAAGCCATTTTTAGAGATTCTAGACCCTTAAATCAGCCATTACTATAGCAATACCAGGCCTAGAGCCTTCAAAACACGTCAGAATGTGTTTCAGAGGCGTATAAACAAGTTAAAACTGTTTTTACTATGATTGTTTTATCTTAAGGGTAGTTTTACCCTCTTGGCAACAGCTAAAACTACCCCAGTTGGTATCAAAACCTCATCATCAATTGAGTCCACAGACCCTGTAACTCAATTCCAGGCTAAAAGTGATGAACGTTTGCATGAATATTGACATCCCACGCCTGTCAGAAAGGATTTTGGGGGTCTAGCTCCCCCTTAGAGCTGGAGTTCCTTTTCCCCCCCAAATTTAATCTTTCCAATTTATTTTTCCTTTAATTCCTCATCATGTATTATACTTATAATTTACATATGTAATTCAATTCAATTGTACAGTACAATACAGTAATAACTGACACCTCATATGTAAATCAAAGCTCACTTATGTAATACACGCGCACATTGTGACATTTCAATTGAATTCAATTAAAAATACTTCAATTCCTCATAACTTCTAAACTAAACACAACACCTCAATTTTAACACAAAATTTGATGGTTAACACCACATGTGGTGTGAATTAAATTAAGGTTTTGAGGATTTTCAACTTTTGTATTGAAAATACTAAAAACTTAATTTAAGCTTATTTAGAGTTGAGTTACAAGAATTTCACTCAGAGGTGACCCCACCTGATTTTTTATGAGGAATCCAATGGTGAAATAATTTTTATATGTTTATTTATTGGATAAAAAGTTATAATAATTTTTATTTAACTTTTTTCCAAATTTATTTATTTTTTCACAATTTTGTTAAAATTTCATTTTTACTTAATTTTTTCAAGTATAAATGTAATTTTACACTTACAAAATTTAATGTATTTTTATTTTTAAATTGTAATTAATTTTTTTATTTTTAATATAATTTTATATTTATATTTTGATTTTTATTTTAATAATATAAATAAATTTATTTTATTTATATTGATATGTTATTTTTGTATTTGTGGTCTTTTGGGTATATGAAATTACCTCTAAGGCTCACGCCTGTATAGCCTTTATTTTGCTCAGATGTGGTTTTGAAACCACATCTGGGAAGTTTTCACCAATACAGGATGAAAAGTTTCATCTGGGGACCACACAGCCCTCTTCTGATGTGTATGACGCGTAGAATTCTGTACAGAACCTTTATGGGACCCCAGTATTGAATGAACTAAGAGGTATTGAAGTATAAACAGGCTTCTTCATCTTTTTGACACCTCATAATCATAATTATGGGATATTATCCCATGGTAAGGCTGTATTGGTCTAACTGTGAGATTTTGACTTTAAGACTGCCATAACGTTGTCAGTTTTTGAGATATAAAGCTCAATTTTAGTTCATTTGGTATCCCTGGATGTGTTCTACACAATGGTACCTCATTTTATATGGCAAAGTTATTCCATGTACATGTATTTTTGTACATATGTATGATTTGCTTAAAATCTGTATAGGGCTTGTTTGCCCCATGAATTTTGTTCTAGATGAGATATGTGGAAATGGATGGAGCCATCAGATAGCCCTGATTTTGCTCTTTCCAAAAAGACCCCACCTTAGGTATCTCACACTAAAACTGTAGAACTTAGTTGAGAGGTGAATATTTTCTTCACCCTTATTTGACCTTATTTTGGCCCTAACTCCTGTAGTTCTGGTGCTAGCTCAATTTGTCTAGTAAAGTTGGATATTCCTTATGTAGAGCTTCAATTTGCATACCCATTTGATGGGGTTAAGCCTCTTCCCCTGGATTTAAGATGAGAGGTGAAAAAAAGGTTTATTTTCAGCAACAACTTTGAGCAGGAATAAATTTGTTATTCCTTGTCCTATGATGATGGGACTTGTATATTTGGGAATTGGTGTTTTTCCTCTTTCTTTTGATACCTTTTGAGCTGATTTGGCTCAGCTCCATGTTTTGGTGGTACCTTGGCTTTACCATTGGTTTATGGTATTTGGCTGTCATGCTGGTTCTCTGGTTTTGAGTCACAGGCTGACATTATATGAGCCATGCAACCATGTGTTGCATTTCTGAATTTAAGGAAACTGATGTTTCTTCTAACTTCTGAGCCATGTGGCTATTAGATGAAGCATTGTTGGCTGTAATACACATTATTTGTTGTTCCAATTTGAAACATTCTAATGTCTCTATCAGGTTATTTGCAAGTGATACACCAAAATGATTTCCTGAAGAAAACATGCAAAAGGAAATAAGCTAGAAATTCTGACTGACTTAAATGACTTGCTTACCTTCAATGGAATTCAAGCCTAATAGGACAGAGGTGGGTTCCAGTTTTCATCCAGGAAATGTGCAGTAACAGCAAGGAAAGCAGTAATGTTTGGCCTTGTCCAAACATCTGTTATGAATGATACCTTGCCTTCTTGTGGAAATATTGTTGTTCCAAGGTGTTCTTGATGAAATAAAAACACCTCATCCAAATGCAAGGTGATTTCAGTGCGCCAGACTAGTATGTTAAATATGTTGGGATTACAAAGCTCCAGGAGTGATCAAAATGACGGGGACTCTGTGATAGAGAGAGGAATATTGGAGTCCCAAATGAAATAGACTATTGCAGTATTCAGGAATTCCAAGGATAGAAGCTAATTTTATAATAATAGTTTGGAAGAGGAACTGTTAGTACCGATTTGAATCACTCACCCTCTTGGCAATAAAAGGTTGAACAAATTGATCCAAAGTCTGAGTGGAGATTTCTTGGGCCAGTTTTTTTGGATTTCTTAAGTTATGAAGGACATTGAGATGATGGGTCATTGATTTCAAACTTCTAGTACAATCTTGCTTGAGCCTTTTCTTGCAAGCTCTACTCCCATGGTTCATGACATTACATTCAATATAGGTTTTGTCCACATCAGAGAAGTAGTTCCATACCTATGACCACTTGATTTATTGGAGAGGTTCCATGCTAGAAGTGAGTGAGGTAGGTTCATCATCACTTGGGGTCAAAGCTCTGGATTTTTGTGCCGTTGAAATACCATCATCAGCCATAATGATTGATTCAAATGTTTTTCATAAAAAAATAAAATAGACAAGACAAGACTCAAAGAAAGAAAGAATTTTGTCAAGAAGACAATATTTAAAAGAAGATTGAAGAATGAAGTTGAGAAGAGAGGAGGATGAGGTAAAAATATACAAAAGATTGGGGGAAAAAATGGGGGAGATTATTTTCCCATGGGTCCCACCTGTTCCCGCATTGGGACAGGGTTTGAGGGTCAGGCCTAAGTTGGCAGAGGTGTTGATCCACCGGGTACAGGAGTGGCCGAATGGCAAAAAAACCACAGGAGGTGGGCTGACTCAATACAATTCAATATAGTCAAAACTCAAATACAGGATTCACCAAATACAGGCCTGCCCTCAATACAAGTGCAATTACCTGTATTGGATACACCAATACTGGTGCAAATACCTGTATTGGATACACCAATACTGTGAGCCTTGAGGTATATTTTACATACCCAAATAGGCCACAATTATCTTAAAAAGAAATTTTGAATTATGAAAAACTCATAAGTCATGCATATATCCAAAATTCATCATTTTCAATTTCAGAAAAGATGAATAACTTTTTATTGAGTAAGTAAATCCATGGATTTAAGACCAGATTTGGATTCTACACAAAAATTCACCTAGGGTAGCTCCATAGAGTGAATAAGCTCAATTTAAGTATTTGAGGTGGTAAAATGGAAAATACTTCAATACCACATCATTAATACCACATAAAAGATCCGTGAAAATTTTTGTTTTTCTTGATTTTTAGCCAAAATAATGGGAAAGTGAGAAATCCCATGTTACATATACACTAAGAATAGTGTTATGCATGTTTTGAGCACTTAATATCATGGTATTCTTACATGGACTTTTGGTACACCCATAGTGGATATCTCACTTGAAGCTTAAATTACTATTTTGACGTAAAAATTAGGCAAGGGGGACAAAAGACATCAAAGAGAGCCAGGGTACCCAACTTCTGAGGCCTCAGAGGCGTGGATAGCTCCAGAGCATGGATCCATGGCTCATCTTGGCCCAATCGGTAAGCTAAAACTCTTTGGGAACTTGGTTACCAAGTTACACCTACTGTAATCATAAGAAAAATAGCAAATAACCTGCTATTTTGACGTGCCAAGGAGGTAATGAGCTACTTAGACTCCTGTAACCACGTCAATTCTTGATGACTTTCCATGACTAGACCCTCAAAGAGTAATTAAACCCTTTTGGGATCCATATTCATTGATTTACCTCATAGCAACCAGCAAAATACTGCTATTTGCAATTCTACGTAGAAATGAGGTAAAAACTTCAAAAATTCATTAAAAATACAATTCTTAATGAATCCTTCTGAAACGTTCAGGACCAATGAAGAACTGTATTATCTATGGTAAAACCAAAAAGAATTATGGTTTTACTAGTAAAATTAAAAGTTTTACTTACAGTCCATTTTTGACCATTCTATGTGAAACACTGAATCTTCAAAAATTCACAGTAATTACAACCTGTGATGAAATTGGCAATAACAGTGATAACTTTGAGAAATCAATGATTATTTTAGAATAAAAGAAGATTTACAGATTTTACTCCTTTTATTCTTAACCATATTGGGGTTGGTAGTCACGTAAAAGCACCAATTAAGTAATTATGATAATCTTACGTGACAACAGATGATGCAATCATTAATCCAAAAAGGTTTATTGTTTTCTCACTCACTGGTTTTTCAGTTTGCTCCATGGAACGCCTCTGTGAGCTGTTGTTGACTTAAAAGAAGCCTCTTCTTGCTGTTTTTTCCGAATCATCATCATCTTATCAATTTATTAAATCATTATTACCAACAAGTAAGTATTAGTTAAAGCTATTCTTAAGTGTTTTAAATCTTTCAAAATCATCCAGAAAGACGTGAAATCATAGAATACAACTATATTTTGTTGTAATACTGTTATAAATCTTTTTGATCCCTTAAATCCACAATTCCACGTCAAATTTCTCTACTCTTACCTATCAATAAGTTCTTTGGAGTATTAGTGAGTCATTTATTCTTAATTCTTAAAGTTTTTCTCTAGTAATAGTTTTCTTCAAGAATTATCTTTATAATTATTCTTGCAAAAGATAATTATATATTAAAATAATTTTATTATTTTAATAAAGAAGTTTTTATTATTAAATTCTTCTTGTAGACAATTACTTGCTCACTGTTAAAATTACTAGTAGTGCTCAACACGTGAAAGAAATAATTTTTAATTATTTAATTGTGGTTATAATAATATTTTATTATTATATTTCATAAGAACAGACATAGTACTGTTGATTAATATTAATATTATCACCAGTTTCATAGTCACATCTTACAAATACAGGTGCATATACCTGTATTGGATACACCAAGACAGGTTTCCATCTCAAATACAACTTTTTCCAAAATACAGCCCATGGTTTCTCAGCACTCAAACTCCAGGCTGGTATTTTTCACATATACCAGCCCCCCTTGACCCATACTGGGTTTTTCCCCAGTTGATTGAAATATTGGATTTATCATTTGTATCACTTTTTTTCTCACTAAGAGGTGTTATATTATTAGTTCTTTAATTCATTCTTAGCTTTCCTTCACCTGCTCAGTAGAATCTTGGTCATCATATCCTAGTTAATCCTTTTCTCCTTTCCAAACAGGTTGAAACAGTGATACAGGATTATATGTGGTTGGCCCTTTATTATTGCTTTTGTTTTCTTCCATGTTCCATAATTGAATTTTCTTTATTAATTAGGAGCTCTACTCTTTTATTGATTTATTTTATCTCTAGAGTACTGCTCTGTGAGCCCTCCATAAGTAAGTTTGTTCACTGACTTCCAGGCCCTCTTCACTTAGAAGAGCTCCTGTCACAAAATCTCCACAAAATTTCAGAAATTAAAATCTGCAGTAATAGATAGATAATGTTTTTGCAACAGAATGGGATGCATGAAAGATAAATTGAAAATAAAATTTTCAACATTTACATTGATGCAAGAGCTATAAAGGCTTGGGGGAAAAAATTTTCTTCAGGATAAACTATAAAAAGAATTTCAATAGGAAAGTTAAAACTATAATGATACATGCTTGATACTGTAAGAATAGAAAAAGAAGTCCAATAAATAATTTGATATTCAAATTTATTGTTTGAATTTTCAATGAGTATAAGAGAATATAATTTAGATTAAGCTAAACAGCCTTTCAAATGCACATTATAAAATTACAAGAAAAATAATTTGAAATCCTTTATCAAGAAAGTTAATTTATTTAGAGTTAAAACAATCAATTTAGCTTCACTTTCAGATTTTGAATCCACAAATTCACAACTGAACTATAAAATATAAATAGAAAATCCCAAAATTAATTAAAAACAGAGCTTTGAGATAAATCTTATGGCTTGAACCTACAATAGCACCATAAATTATTGCACACAAACATCTAAAACTTTGCTACAGTTTTCAAAGAAGATGTTTTAACAGTTTGGAAAAGGCCTTTATTAATTTTGAAGCATAATTATACCCTATTCAGGATTTAAAGTAAAAAGCCACAGTATTTCAATGTTTCATGACCAAAATAGAGAGAAGTTGAAATTTTTTGATATGGTTTGTTACACAAGAGATTCACATCTAATTTAATTGGTTTCTTATATGTTGGTCAAAGAAGTTTTGACACACCCAGAATAACTTTCATGCATAATTTGAATACCCCTTCCTATTTTTTTAGGGATGTACTCAAACAAAATACTACATTAACTCACTCCAAACAAGAACTTATGAATTAACCTAAAATTATTCTTGAACTAATTTTTCCCTACCCAAATTCAATCTATGATCCTCATTATCTCATTCTCTCAACATTTTGAAATTAATTCATGATCTTTTTTGAATACCTTCCCCAGATACTCTTTCTTTTCAGACTTGCAAGAAATTATTCTTCCTACTCAGAACTTCCCAAATCAATTTTGGGCTGCAAAATTTGTTTTTTCTTGTTGAACACTCATTTAGTGCTTAATACGTATGTCATACCATGAGTTTTTGAATCCCCTTTTTTATCTTGTTGAATTTATTTTGAAATACCATGAGAAATTTTCAACTGAATCAAATAATTTTGATTCTCTTACTTTAATTCAAATATAAAATTATTTTCTTAAAAATTTCAATTGATTTTAATTCATTATTTCATGATATGTAATCAGGATCCAAATCATTTGTGATGATTATTACGAAAATGAGAAATATAAATTGAGCACTGAGACAGCAGGTATTATTTCAAGATTACAAGAGGTTCAATGATCCTAAATTAGGTTTACTGTGTATTAAAACTTCAGTTTATACTTCATGTGATCAAAATTGAATTGATATCTCAAACATAAACTAAATTTATTATTAGTTTTGATAATCATTGAACTAAAATCAAAAAAGAGAGCACTGACAAAAGCACTTATTTTTACATAGTTGAATTCCAAAACCGTAGGTAATCAAATAAAGTTCTCTCAATGATATTGATGCTCAAATTAAAGTGCTAATACAGAAATTAGTGGAAAAATAGCCATTTTAAGAAACAAAACTTTTGAATTTCAAAAAAAATTGACTGCAATGTAATGGAAAATTTAGTTCACAGTCAGGTGAAAATCCAAGAGAAGTCTACTCTAATTTTGGAGCCCATTGCAGGAGCTTTTGTTGTGGGGTAAACAATTATTAAGTAAATTGAGGGTTAAGTCATTGGTAAGTCTGTCTTGAACTTTATAATTTTCCCATAAGCATGCCCATGAATATGTAATAGTATTCCCTATAAATGTGGAAAAATATACTCTTGATGAGATAACAAATCAGTTTTCAGTTTTATGGCTATCCAGCTAGAGAACTCTACTCAAAAGTCTCTATTAGTCTGTCAAAAAACATGAGTAAGATCTAGTGATAGTAGAGATTAATAATACAAAATAGAAACTATTAGGGATGAGTTCTAATAATAAATGAATTTTTAAATGAGTTTTCCAGGGATATATCCTCTTGATAATGAGAATATATAAAGGGTATTTTTTGGGCTCCCTATTAATACTAATGATACTTGGTTAAGTCTTTTTATCATTATTGGACTTTGATAAGCTTTAATTTAGGATATTTAATTAAATGGTACTATATGAAGGTAAAGTTAATAATTTAAGGCTAAACTCCATTTATAAGGGTGTTTGTAGATGATAGAAGGGTAAGATATAAAGCTATAATTGTAATATAGTAGTAATATTAGAAGGGATACAAATATAAGAGAATTTTTTATAAGGGCTAAAGTATAAGATATAAAGGTCAGATGATAATATAATGATTTTTCCAATGAAATTTATTGATAAATTTCAAGATCACTATTGATAATACCTTTAAACAATAATTCAACCCTATCACTATAATGGTAAGACCATTCAAAGAATATCAAGCTATTTAATTAATAGATTATATGATTCACAATTTTAACTCTTAACAGTTCAATAAAAGTTATTGTTTATCTGCATAAAAATAAGGTTGAGTTCTTTTTGAGTTAAACTCAATAATTACTTTTTTGGTTATATAACTCACTTATTATTATTATTAATCTAGCTCATTGCTTTGAAATAAAGTCCTCTGACTTGATGTTAGATGACTAGAATCATTAAGTTCAGACATTGATTAACTCATGGAAAAGCATTTTAATGTCAGCTTGACATGAATGAGAGAGAATTAAACATAAACCAGTCCAAAAGGTTAGGTTTTGTAAGAAACAAGAGATAAAAGATTTTTAGGTTTGGGTCTAGATATGGTACATTTCTACTCTTTCAACACTGCTCCAACTATAATCAATTGTTTGCCTCATTGCTAGTCACCGCAGATTAGACTGGTACACTCGTTCTACCATCCATAGCCAACTGCGAACTTTAAATTATCTTGCCATTGTCATAAGGCAACATTGAATGATTGATTGCTTAAACCTTTGATCAAGTCTATTCTCGAGTGCAGGCTATGGTCTAGCATGCCACTGTGAAGATTCAAGGGTAGTCCAGTGAAAGGCTAGTGATAAGTTAAAGTTTAAAGCAAATAATAATAATAAGATTATGTTCAAAGCTGCTGCTGTGATATTTAACAAGGATTATTTATTAAACGGACCGTTGAATCTTGGTCGAGCTACGCAAAGGGGTGACCAACAAATACTCTTGTGAACGCGCCGCGCCTTACAGCCCAAAATCAAACCAACCGAAATTCAAGATTTCTACTAGGACTGCATTTTCAAGCACCCAAATTCACCGTCCAACCAAATTTTGAAAGTTGAACCAATGTGATCAATTTGGTAATAATTTTAATCGCAATATCTGTAGTCAACTTAATGGCCTTCATGCCATCGTAAAACAAGCAGAAAAGCTTCTTGAATAATAATTTTTATCTTGCTTTTACAAGCTGCCTCCTGAAGTTGCAAACTGAGTGATGCCCTCATGGTCATAAAGCCATTTCGTTCAACAATCGTTTGAATGGCGTGTCAGAACCCTTTGAAAAACTACCGCATTTAATGTGATTGCGCAGTCTTGCAATTATTTATTTATTTATTTATTTATTTATTTATTACTTTTTTTTTGAAAGCTTCGAAAAAATTCAGATTAACTTATTTTACAATGCTTTGAGCCTATTCTAAGCCGATAATGCCATCATCATGGTGCCCAGAGCTTGCGAGATCTGATCAGACATTGCCGCCTCAACCTCTTCCTCAAGATGCCTTTTTGGGTCTTGTTTTCCAACGTGACGAGTTTTCAGCCTAAATGAAAAAAAAAATAGTTAAAAACTGTATGCACATAAAGTATTGAAGGAAAATACCAATTTAACATACTGAGCAGATGTTAGAGTAGATTCCTCTTGAACTGATTTGTTGTACGAAGACGCAAGTGATAACATGTGCTACATTTCACATTGAAGTATATAAGAGTCAGCTTGTTAAATACTAAATTCATAGCCTTGATTATAGCCATAAAATGAGTTACTTTGACGGTCTTTTCATTATTAGCCCGATGGATTTCAAAGTCTTGTAGTCTAAGGCCCTCTGTCCAATCCTTCTTATGTAGGTTCAATAACATCGCTTGTTCTAATTCAGTTTTCCGATAGTTGATTGCGATAGAATAGTAATGTCGGTTCAACCCATGAATCAAAGCCTGGATTCATAAACATAAGCTTAATTCTCTTTTTGAAAAAGGGAACCGATTGCTCAAATACATGGTTGCCTTACTTGAATGGAAGGCTTATTCAGGTGCCCAATGTTTGATGTGCTTTGCCGAGGTTCCTGCCCCATCATGATTGTTTGAGGAGTAATTAAGCCTGAAGAAACAAAGCAATGCTTAAATTGGACACTCTGAAAATGTCGCTCTCAGATCGATTTGACCAAACGAGAAGCTTTGGAACTTACGAAAAGCATCAATTACCACTTTGCCCCGAACGGACTGGATTGGATCCACCACCACTGCAACCGCACGAGGAGTGAGTTGTTCAAAGGACTAATCATGTTTCAAAAGGGATACCGAAGGCAACGGAGGTCAGCGTTCACGCTTGCATGCCAGTTTCGCTTTAATCTGCCGCCAGATGGCTCCGAAATGAAGGGTTCCTAACTTGTTGTGTGTTGGTGTCTACACTTGATAGCCAACAACCGAAACCGGGGTGGGAGTGGTACCATCCTACAACCATCTCTGGCCTACGTGCTCATCCGATTCTAGCATCAGTCAACATGCTTCTACCCATTGAAGAGGCCAGTGAAAAAACTGACCTTCCTGTAGCATTTAACATGTCCATCATCTTGGTTTGAAAAACCGGGTCCACTGCCTCCACACTAACTCCCGTCCCACTTTGTGGCATTGCAAAGACATCTACCACTCGCACCGTCCAATCATCAACAAATTCGCCCAACATCAGTCCCATTACCTCTAGTGGCACTCCTGCTCGACCATGTTTTAGCATCTTCAGCAAAGCAAGCGCTGAGATGTGAACTTGTTCAGATGTGTCATTCAATGGTTGGTCCACCCTGATGAAAGCCACATCATGAAATCAGCAAGGCCTGATCACTCCCTTAGATCAGAGACGATGGAAGATTTAAGCGGATGGGCTTACCCTGGTGCTTGATTGCTGGCACTGGCGCCTTGAATCATACGATGAATCGCTCGGGCATCCATGATGAATGATGTTTGTCTTGGAGTCTGCTTGTATCGTTCTTGCCTTGGGCTCCGTCAATCGCGACAATAAACCAGAGGCGCTGACGTAACTCAGCCAGGCTTGAAGCATAAGCGGAGTTTTTGAATGTTTCAGCGCGAGGTAACCCATCCGATGACCCCCCAGACCAATATTTTTACTCTGGACCTGGAGAAAATCTTCCACATTTCAATCTTTCAAGGTGACTTTGCTCATGTTGGATGTTTTCAAAGAGAAAGATACAAATGATCCTTTTGGATATAAGGTGAAATGGAAAATTTTTGATGTCCAAAAATTGGCACTAAAATCAAAGATAAACACTTGCACAACCAAATTGCACATTTATCAGATAGGTTTTGATTTTTGATGATTTTTTTTTAATATTTTGTTAATTTATTTATTCCTCTAGATGTAAAACTAACTGCGTGTTTATTTCAAGGTGTGATATTATATCATATTAGCAATTTGGATGAAGGGAATATTATTTATCCCAAAGAAAGGCCAAAAATTATTTTGGACATTTTCCCCTCACCTTTTGAAATCTCAAGAAAAAAAAGAGTTCTTTTATTTTTAAAAAAATATTTTTTTAATAATAATCAATCTAATTTTTAAATAAATTCCACTGATTTTTTCGGGAAAAATTGTTAGAATCTTCTGTCATCACGTATAAAGCCTGACAAAAGAGATGTTGCTCTTGCTAAAATACACATTGTGGAAAGATAAGGAATGGGGATCTAGATTCTCAAAGGATTAAATTATTAGTTTAATTAAAATTTATTTCAAGGAACCAGGAGTCAATGGAAATGATTCATAATTTTGGTTAAAAAAACTTCAACTTGTGATTAAGCATTTAAATTTAAGACATTAAAATTGAGATGTTGAAAAATGAGTCATTTATAATATAGGTAGGAGTTATTAAGCTTTAATATTAGCTCTATACAATCAAAATACAAATAAGCAATTTGGGGATTGGAAGTCAATAATTTTATATTAATTAATATTAAGAAATTTGGCTTGAAAAAATAGGTTAATTCCCCTTTTTATTTGAAAATTAGGTGACTCTAATTTTGGCACAAAATATAATCATAATATTTCTTCCATAAGATTTCTTTGCTAATAGAATAATTCCCACAAAGTATGGGCAATAAGACCCGGGATCCAGTCTTACTGAACCCTATTCCACACCCTTTTCCCCAACATTCAGTCCTGTGCAGACTGATGGAGGCAAATGGTCAGTCACACATGAAACTCCTGGACTGAAACCACACAGCTCCTCATAAAAAAATCATTGAAATAACCAAATAATGCCTAAAAAATAATTAAACCAACCAAGTAATCTTTAAAAATTATTCAATCAACCACCCACCAATATGCAGCTTATTAAATTCTCAAAATTACACATTTCACAACATGATTGGCACCACCAATAACCCTTTCACCCCTTTTGGACAGCCCTTTATTTCAGATTTTTTCCATCTAAATATCCAGATAATATTTTGTATTTATTTATGTTGTTATTTGTAGGAATAGGAATTTAATTAACCTTATGTGGAACGTGCCAATGATATCTGAATTTGGTTTTGGACTCCTCTCCATTTATCAATTGACAGAAATATTCCTTTAGAAAGCTAAAGCCATAAAGTTTCCTGAGGATTTTGGGCTCCATTGACATAAAAGATGCCTTGTTACTCTCCCCATCTGTGTTAAATGGGGCATCTTTTTTGGCTTACAGTCTAAATCCTAGGAGTTTAATAAATCAAAAAGAAGTAGAAACCCATTATTTTCATTGATAGACACTTCACTGAGGCTAAAAACCTTTACTGTTAGAATTTAGGCTTCAACAGTAAGAAAATGGTAAAAGTTAATTGAATCACTTATATGCAAGAGGACTAATATTTCTAAAAGGAAATATAAGAAATTCAAATCTACAAAGAATCTTTTTTTCATAGTTTTGAAGATTGATTCAGAGTGGATTGTTTTTCTGTATATGTTTTATTAAAAAATTGGAAATAAGGTGTGAATAATGAAAGAGTGTCATAGCTAATAGATCTGTGAGCCTTAGAGGTATTTTTATGTACCCAAAAGACCACAAAGAATAAAAATGATATAATTATAAATAGAATAAGTTTATTTATATTATACAGAACAAAAATTGAAATATTATTTGAAAATCATATATAAACATAAAAATTTGAAAATAAAATTACTTTAAAATTAAAATTGTAAAAACACCTTTTTTCTTGAAAAAATTAAGTAAAAATGAATTTTCAACAAAAATATTAAAATCAAAATTATTTTGGGATAAAGTTAAATGAAAATTATTATGACTTTTTGACCAATAAATAAAGATATGAAAATTATTTCACCATTGGATTCCTCATAAAAATGAAGGTGGGGTCACCTCTGGGTAAAATTTCTGCATCTCAACTCTAAATAAGCTTAAATTGAGTTTTTAGTACTTTCTGTATAGAAATTGAAAATACTCATAGCCTTTAATTAATTCACACCACATGTGGTGTTAAAAATCAATTTTTGTGTTGAAATTGAGGTGTGGTGTGTAGCTCAGAAGTTATGAGGAATTAAAGTATTTTCAATTGAAATGTATCAATTATTACAGTTGTGTACTTTAAAAACTCAATTGAATTACACATGTAGATTACAAATATAATACATGATGAGGAATTAATGAAAAAATTTATTTGAAATATTAATTCTGAGGGGGAAAGGAATCTTGGCCTCAAGGGTGCCAGACTCCCCCAAATTCCTTGCTAAAAGGCATGGTCTATCAAAATTCATGAAAAAGTTCATCACTTTTGGACTGTTACTCAATTGATGATGAGGTTTTGATACCAACCAGGGCAGTTTTAACTGTTTCCAAGAGGGTAAAACTACCCTTAAGTTAAAAAATCTCATTAAAAGCAGGTTTAACTGGTTTTGACGTCTCTTACACACATTCTGACGTGTTTTGAAGGCTTGAAACCAGGTATAGCAATGGCTGATTTAAGGGTCTAAAATGGCTAAAACAAACCCTTTTTTGGTCTAAACCAGGGTTCAATGATTCCATAATTTACTTTTCTTTTGTCAGAGTTTTTCCCGCGACTAAAAAGAGTAGATTTTAGCTTTGGAGTAAGAAAATTGGTGGCTATAATAGAATGTCTTCTTTGCCCCACTTTTTCTCTTCATGTTAGAATCTTTTCCTTTTATAATTAGTTTAAACACTGTTAAGCCAGTCAATAGAATATTTCAGCGACCCTTTTCAAATCATTTGAAACCTTTTGACCACATGCAAAATCATTATAATCATTTATACCCTTGAACCACCCCATAAGTGAATTAATGCATCTCTCATCACTGTTAGCTTTGTCACTTTGTTTCCAAATTCACTCTGGTAACTTTTGGGCATTTTTTCTCTTTAATATTCTTTTTAAATACATTTTCCTATATTAATTTCCTTCAGCTCTTTGCTTAATCAATTCCAATTGAAATTTCTCTTGAAGAAATTTCTTTTATAGCCTTAAATATATCTTTTAGAGTATTTTTGTATAAATTTTTATTGTTGATAAAACAGTAAATATTTATAGGAATATTGTTTTATACTTATAAAGTTAAAAACAAAAAATTTGGAACTTTTTCTATTCAAAAAATATTAAATATTAAACATTTTTAATCATACTGTACCTTATACAAATTTTGAGGACAGGAAAAGTACTTGATTTTTAATCAAAGTTTCATATCAACACCCTACAACATCTTTTTTTCATAGTTAAATGAACCAAAATTATAACATAATAATGAAATTGAATAACATAAGACTATGATAAAGAAGGAAGATTATTCATAGGAAGAAAAATCAATTTATTTCATGAGATAATTAATGGATATGTTTGAAGTTTGTAGAAAATTTAGAATAAAAGGACACAAGAATTTTAAATTTTAAACAAAGATGACACAAAATATTCAAATAAATTTGGTGGACAATTCTTATCAGAGAGTGTTTTACATGATTTAAGGATCACAATTTTTGGAAATTTCAACTCCATACTGTGGGTATTTACAATACATCCCTTCATTTCCCCATTTGGGCCAGTATATATTTCCAAAGTATTAAAGGCAGATATTCACAAAAAAATAGAGCTGGGTTCTTATCCTGAAATTCTTAAAAGGTTTAGATAGTTAGACGGGTGCTTAATTGGTTTTCTCTTTTGACATTGGCTCCTTCTCTCTGCATATTCTTCTTTTACTGCATTTTTGATAAAGAAATATATTCCAAATTTCATCATTTCTTGCATATTTTAAAGTTAATCCAGGTGAGTTCTTTCTCACAGGGGCTTTTCTAAGTGAAGAGGACCTGAAACTAAGTAAACATGACTCACTTTCAGAGGGCTCAGAAGGGATAAGAAGAAACACTTAAGCAGTGTAAATAAGAATGAGATTGCTAATAAGGAAAGAAAGTAAATAATGCAGAAATAACATTAAGGAATAAGCAATAATAAGAAAAAGAGGATCCAACTAAAAACAAGTCCAAGTATACTGCTTCAACTTTTCAGAAGGAAAGAGAATTTTTTATAAGGATATGGCCACCACAACTCCACTGAAAAGGTGAGGAAAAAGCTGAGACTAACTTAATATTGATAAATAAGATATTCAATTAGTAAGAATCCAATACTTATCAATAATACCAATATATTAGCTAACTAGGGAAAATTCCACAGAGGGAAGAAGAGGGTATGGTATGTATGAGACTCCACCAGACTATGTCACAAGAGTGAAGCTCTTGAGAAGAAGGATTGATTTGAGAAGTAAAGGCCTTGTATGGATGTCCATGGTCTGAAAAGTAGGTGTAGTGAGATTAAGGGATAATTCAATTCCAGATTTATTACCTCAAGACTGTATTTGTGGAACACAGCCTGTATGAATAAGACCAGGATGTATTGGGAAGTACAGAATGTATTGAACTTATTGATTCTTCAAGAAAGTTTCTCAGGCTGAATGCTGATTTATACTACTGATCTTCTGGTCTAGTTAGTATAAGTAAAGATATGACTGCATACCATTTTCCCCTGACAGTTGCTGTGAAAATATCCCTGTCTTGAAGCTGACGGGTTCCTGAAAGCCATGATAGAAAGCTTCTGTTTGAATTATAACCTTTTTTCCACATATTTTTAAATGGAACCCACTATTTGAATAAAATCACCCTTTTCATTTTACTGAATGAATCTTGATTTGTCTTTGAATAAATACCAAAATGAAAGTAAAAGATAAATTTTTTTGTGGGATATATTCTACAATGATTTTCACCACTGGATAGAGCTTGAAAAATGGAACATAATTGATATATGCATCCATAATTCTCAAGGTCTTGCAGTTTGCAGACATGGACACATTGGAGGGGTGGCCTGTGTAGACCTTGAGCTTCTTCTTTTGTCATAATCAGAATTATTAATAAAGGCGTTGCTTTATTTCTGTCCTAACGGCCTCTTGATGAAATGAGAAAACCCTCCTAGTCCTTGGTAAAAATAGCATATATGCCATTTTGATTATTTTGACCCTTCTGGACCTGGTCCCCATGGATGATGTTATTAATTTGGAACTTGGGGTGCCTAAGCTGAAAACTTGGTCCCAATTTTCCACATACCTGATTTCACATTCTGTGGCCTATGGGTGCCCTGGAGGGCTAGCTGGCCTCTAGACCAATATGGGCCATGGTATAGAGGAGCATTGAGGACTTTGAGGGGCCATATTGAGGACCCTTCCAGAGGGTATTTAGGATGCCAATACCATCCCTTTTGAGGGTCAGTTAAAGTTATTGCAGAGGGAAAATTGGGGAAGTTGGTGGCCCAATTTTCTGTATCTTGATTACTTCAAGTGGGTGTTACCCTTTCGAGGGGAATTTAAGGAGGCCTAAATTGTCCTCATCAAAGGGTCCTTCCATGTCCAAACTGAGAGTTAATTGGGGCAGATAGTGACCCAATTACATAGATAATTTGATGTCATAGGGAAGTGTTTTGGTGAGTTGATATAATGATAAATTGTTCCTTTTTGTGAGTGAGTGGGTTAATGAATTTCAGAGGGCCCTTGATGATTTGGGAAAAGAGTGAAGCTTTTTTTCTGAGCTTTCTGTTTGTGTTTTACTTTATAGCTATTTCTTATTGATACAAGAGAAAATGGAACCCCCCCATAAATGAAGAAGGAAGGGATTCTGCTTCTTTGAATAAATTCAATACAAAAAATAAAGGTTATAAAAGTAAAAGAAAATTAAAAGAATCAGACTAAGAAAGATAAAAATGAAACTTTTGAGAGCTTTCCTTCTTGAGTTGAGCTTATTGGCTTTTTGGCAATAACTTTTTTGAAAAATAAAATAAAATGTGTTTCTCATAGACTGGCAAAGGAGTTGCTCTAAAAAAAGTAGAGACCCTCAGAGATGCATACCAGGAGATGAAACTTTTTTTCATAACTTCCACTCCCTACCATGCAAAAGAAAAGAAATAAATTTTGAAATAAAAGATGAATTGATTTTGTGACTTAATTTAAGAGCCATAATTGTAATAAAATCAAATATTAATATAAAAAAGGAAAATTTGGCCATATCTTCAATTTAACATCTCAATTTTGCAAGGAATTTTGGATCTGTTTAAGGGAGTTAAAAGTGCTCAAAAAGTGGCCAACATGATTCTTACAATGAATTTTTTTAGAATACACTCTGAAAGCTTCATACCAGGAGAGTAACTTACTTTCATAAAATCTACTCCCCACCAAGCATCAAAAAATCAAACTCTTGAGGTATTTGGGCCAGGCACTTCCAGGTACCAAAAATGAAAATCCTTGAAAGGTATTGTGAGTTGGTAAGGTTGCGAGATGTTACCCAAGTGGTTATCTCTGGTTCTTCAATAGATTCTTTCCACTCTACAAGATACCATAATTTATGTATTTTGAGTTTTGACTCCTCAACCTGTGACACTCCCCATTCTTCTTGCTCTTCTCCTATAGCTTGTGGTGGTGGGAATTGACTTTGATTTGGGATAGTTGAATTCTTGACAGGGTCTAACAAGGACATATGGAAGACATGGTGAGCTGAATTCCATCTCTGGGGAAGCTCGAGTTTATATGCATGGCTTCAAACCTTCTTAAGAACTTCAAAGGGTCCAAACAATCTCTCAGAAAGCTTTTTTGATGGGTCTTTCTGTCTTGATTCCCTTTGAGGCTAGCCATAATTTCTCCCCAGGTTGGAAATCAGGTGGAATTTACCTATTCTCATGTGCATACTTCTTCAAACACTTTATTTCTGACTATAACTCTACTTTCACAACTTTCTGTACTGATTGGGTGTTTATAACTTTTCAGAAGGTGTGTATTGAGAAATATTTATTGATTCAAAGATGGGATGTCTTTAATAAATGGTGAAAAATGGTGATTTTATTTTTAATTAATGTTTTTCTTTTTTATGGGGAAATTCAGCCAGAGGGAGCCAGGGGTGCCAGCCATCATTATGGTATCTGACATAAATTCAAAGTAACTTTTCTAGGATTTGATTCACCATCTATACCATCCCATCTGCTTCAGGGTAGAGAGAATTTGAAAGATCTCTTTATCTCTTCAGCTTCTGACATAGATTGGTCCATAATAATGAGAAAAAGAGGGATCCTCTATCACCAACAATATCTATTTGAAGGAGATGTTCTATGGATATTTGAGCTAACTCCAAGGAAGTGCACTGGATAAAAATGGGTATTATATTACACCAATTAATTTCCCATCCAGAACTACATATATGACTATTTGGATTTCATATCTGTAAACCCAATACTCATTGAGATACCTGGATATAACAACTTTTATGATCTGTGCAGATATTAATTGTTTTTTAGCTCATATCTTTTGAAATACCCATAATAAATATATGATCCAAAATTGAAGTTACAACAAACTAACTTCAATGATGCCTATATAAGCTTTCTTTAAACATTTATAGATAGAAATTAACCAAAAATAGTCATAAAATTTCATAAATTAAAAGAAAAAAGTGGTCCAAACTTGAAATAAAATGGATCTTCAGATTCCCCCAGATTATACATGAGGAATTATGTTTTCATTTCGTGATATTAAAGCGTTATCCCTGAAAAATAATGCCTCAAATTTTGGAATAGTATATTTCAATAGAAAAGATGAATCACAATAAAATTTATTGAAAAGAAATTTTTGATGATTTAACAAATTCCTCTTTGCACCTTAGTAAGGACATGACAAGCTTTTATAATTCACTCAATTAATTGCAGTTACATAAAAAACTTATAGGTTAGTAATGATTAAAGCTAAAGAATAAAATGGAGCATTGTTGATCCTTAACTCTAATATTAATCTATGTTTGACAGTTAAATAATAGATACAACTTGTGGATATTGGTATTTTATGACTGAACATACATTAATCCACAAAATTGAATCATTTTTCAAGTGTATGATGTTAATAAATTTAAGTTATAGTGATAGCTTTGAGTTACAGTGCAATAATGAGATAAGAAGGTTTGATAATGATCTAATCATCAAAAAATTTTTAAATAATAATCAATTCCAGTGAAGGGAACAACTTTTCAAGTGTTATTAGATCTCTGGTCATTAGAGTTAATGATTTATAATATATAAAGACCCCTTCTTCCTCTGTTTCTCCCTCAGATGCATCCAATTCAATAAAATATCAAATGTCAAGGTAAATGCTTTTTTATTTTAAATACAGATCTTGAATTGTAAAATACTCCAGTTCTAGCTTCTATTAATAACTTAATCTTTAGTGATTCTACTAATATTTCATAAGAAACTGTTAAATTCTCTTAAAATCTCTAAATACATGTAAAAATAGTAAAGATTGGATTTCTTTCTATTTATAATAGCAACTACATTCTAGGAAAAGCTTAGTTACTTATTTATGCATAAAAAAATTCGAAATTATTATTTCATGTGTTAAAGTAGATTTTGTTTATCTTATTATAATTATTTCTCTCTAAAACCATTTTTATTAATATGAATACTTTTTATATTAATAAATAGCTTTAATACTAGTAATATTCCAGTTATAAGTTGTTATTTTTTATTAAATGAAATTTTTTTATGCTATTATTAATTTTGATAACAGTAAAAATCAGCCTTGAGATATTACATATTTGAGTATTAATATATCTATTTTATCATATTATTTTTATAATATAATCTATATCTATAATATAGTATATCTGACACCCTAGTTGAAATTATATTTTACTATTGTAATTATCTTAATTATTATTGTTCATTGGTACATTCAAAGTACAATATGTGAAATATTCGTAGTTTTTACTTATTATTTCATAGCCAAACCTTACATTTGGGGGCCTGGCTATTATTTTTACTTAAAAGACCTTATTATAAAGATTCATATTTGACTTATCAATAAAAATGATAATTTCTTATGATAACTGTATAATTATAGAAATTAATATACATTGAGGAATTTGGAAAGTGATTTAACTGTCTTAAACATTATTTTATATATCCTTAAAGTTCCAAGACCTTTCTTTGAGTGACTCTAGTAATTAAATAACATTGTTATAAATTAATATTGTAAATTAATTGAAGAATCTCATTAATATATTTATTCTTCTAAAAATTAAAAATAAAATGAATACAAAGCTTGAGAGCTTATTTTATTTATTTTAACCTATTTCTATCATAAAAAGATAAAGCAATTTTTATGTGGAAGTTTCCATATATTTCTGAAAATACCCCTCAAATCAAAAGACTTATATATTTATTTGTATATTTTAGTTTTGGAAGACAAGCCAGAAGAGGATAGTTAATCAACTGTTGAAATATTGGTGAAAGAAAATTGTTAAATTTCTCCAACACCTATCCCAATTAAGCAGAGAAAATGCTATCAATTGGTTTTCTTAGGAACTACCATTCAGGACTCTTAAGGTTAGCACATTGCTTAAGATTTAAAAAGAAAACTTATATTTTTCTTCTTTTTTTTTCTCAGTATTAATACCAGAAGAAGTTTCCAATATTTAATCAAATTAGATGGAGGTAGACTTGCCCATAGAAATGATTCCACGAAAGGTAAAAGGAAGGGCAAAATCCCTGGTGTAACAGAATCCATAAAAGGAATTTCCCTATGCTAAAGGAAAGTCATTTGGAGGGATATTCTTTCTGATCCATAATTGGGATTATATATGAATCCTTAAATTAGAAATACATCAAATTCAGAAGGCTCAAATTGACATATACTTGAGCCAATACAAATGGTATTACATGTTATACAAAGACAAGGATTGGGTAATCTTACTTCAAATCCACCAAGCAGTAATGAAATTTTAGCAGATTGTCAAGAAGTTCCTTCAAGAGAAGTAAATATTGGAATTATCCAATGGATGGAATTCACTATCATCCAAAAATAAAATCAGAAATATAAAGGAATATCACAAAAAAAGGATTGATGCAAGCAAGGCAGAAGCCCCTGTATCTTTTACAAGAAAGTCTCAAGTCAGCCAAACTACCCAAGAAGGGAGGAAGAAAAAAAACAATTGGAAGAAACCATACACCCCAATTGCAGGAATCCCAGAATCCAAAAATATTCCATGTAAAATCTTTTCAACATGGCCAGAAACGTGATGGAATTTAAAGAAAAAGAGGTACAAAGAATGAGACAAACATCTTTCCCTAAGAAAAATCTTTCTCTCCTAATGTTTTAAGTACTTTCACAAATAGCATCTTGTCTCTGAATGACATTAAAAATAGCTTATTATCATTAAAAGAAATAAATAGCAGTCTATTATCACTATCTAAGATTTCTTTACAAAAGAAGAAAGAAGTAGACAATATTAAATTTATGGTTTGGAATAACAAAACAAAGACTTTAATTGATAATACTCAAAAATTGAGAAAAGGAAAACACGAGCTGTATTAAAATATCAAATAAATCAAAAACAAACATCCAAAAATCAATTATGACCATAGTATTGATAATTTAAAAGGAAAACTAAATAAACTATCCATATCTGTTAAAAATTTGAAGAAAAAACTTCATCGCACCAAAGATTACTTTTAAAAAATTTAGAGAAATGTGATGAATCATAGATAAATATTTAAGATGACACTAAATATCAAATCAGGCTAATTACTGAAAAAATGAATAATATAAAGGAGGCTAACTTGAATAAGCCAAAGTTATCAACTCCATTTTTCCCATATAAGTCCTGTTAAGCCAAAAGTAAAAGCAACAACCCCCTTCATGGAAGAATTAAGTCATCATGACAATAATCAACTTTTAATGAAAGAAGCACCTAAGCTTAAGAAATGGCAAAAAAGCACAGGAGAAGGTTAATATGATCATGTGACATTTATTGAAACAATCTCAATGCTTCAGGAAGATTATTCCATACCAGATGAACTAATGACTGCAATGTTACACTAATTATCTGAGAAATTTTTAAAGAAATGGTATTATGTAATAAGACATGCAAATGGAAAGAGCTCCTGGCCTTGATGGAAAAAAATAAATTCTCACCAAGTGGAAGAATGACTTTCAGAGGTTTAAATTGGAGAATGCATTTGAAAATTCATTCTTTGACCCAGAAAAGGTCAAACCTTTGACTTGGTTCCCAAAAGAAGTAGAAATTTGGAGTTCCCTAATTCCAAAAATCCCACTAGAAATGGTACATGTGAAAACACGCAGAAAATGTGGAGCAGAACTCAAGCATGACCTCAGAAGGGAGTGTATAGAACCATTTTTCACAGAACATTACATTATTGCACTGAGAGATATTTTTACAATACCCATGTGAGCCTTTGAGATATGACCACATATCCAAAAAGGTCACAAGAAAGAAATTTTATAATAATTATCTTAAAACTAGTTAAAATACCATAAATAGGTACAAAATCCAAATTAATTCAGATTCTAATGAGTAAACATGTAAATTGAATTACACCATTCAATTCCTCATGGTAAAATACACATATGTCATTTTTATGGCATATCTGAGAATCAATAATTACTGAAGAATAAGTAATAATACC
Organism: Austropuccinia psidii; assembly: GCA_023105745.1. NCBI lineage: Eukaryota > Fungi > Basidiomycota > Pucciniomycetes > Pucciniales > Sphaerophragmiaceae > Austropuccinia > Austropuccinia psidii. The sequence goes on along the minus strand of JALGQZ010000013.1, from coordinate 29,338,939 downwards.
CTGAAAAAAACTTAAAATCTGATTTTACTCAGAAGTCAATGAGACAAAATGTGAAATAAACTGTGTCATTGGATTCCAAATAAACAACTACACATAAAACAATTATATGACAATTTTCTAAAGTCAATACTTATGGAAGTAAGCTGAATATATGCACTTTTTTGGTCAATGCATATATTCATGGTTTTTAGCTAACATCTCTTGATATATAAATGATAGAGAGTTAAACCAAAACTAAATTCACCACATAATTACTGTAAGCACACAGATATGAACTTTATTTGACAAGCTATAAAAAAGATTATAACTTGTAAGGGTTTATTGAACAAAATCACTAGAGCTGTTGACCAATTTGTTGTGAAAGTGGTCCAAACTCAAAAAAAAGTGGATATTCAGATTTTAATAGTTCATATGTGAAGAATTATGTAGTTTTTTTCTCATAATATTCAAGGTATAACCCCTCGAAATCAAGGTTTGAAGTTTAAAATATTAAATTTTGACAGAAAAGATGAGTTACAAGAAAAATCATCAAGCATAGAGTTTTGATGATGTAATGAAATGCTCTTGGAATTTTGATGGGGACATGCAAAGCTATCAGAATTAACTATAAGAATAGCTGTAGTGTGTATAACTTAAACGTTATTAATGATCAAAGTTTAAGCTTAAAATTGATCATTTATGATCACTCACTGTAATCTTATTTTAGGCTTAACAGTTATAAAAGTGATAAAACTTGGTATGAAGATTAGATTATAATTAATAATAGTAAAGTCCACGGAGGTTAGGCTTCTTCCAAGCCTGTGATGTCATCAAACCTAGAGTTATAGTGATAAGTCTAAATAATGGCGTAATAATGAGATAAGAGGAGTTGATCATGACGTAATCAGCACTAAGCCTTGAAGTACTGATAATTTCCAGTGGATACCATCAGTAAACGTCTACTAGAAGCCTACTGGATTCTAGAAGGGAGATATTTACTATAAATAGAGCTCTTTTTACTCTATTCTCCCCTCAGATGCATCAAAACAATAACACAATTAAATCAAAAAGGTAAAATATTTATTCTTTATATATAAATATCTCATATTATCAAAGACAAAAGGCTATCTCTATCATAATCATAATTTTGACGTGATTACTTCAATTGTACTCTTGTTTTGTTATAAATCTTTTAAAAATCTCATTTCCATGTAAAAACAAGAAAATTTGTAACTTCTTTTCTTTTAATTTGTAAATACAATTTGAATGAGTTGGATTTAGATTATTTGGCGTAAATTCTTCCAAAAGTATTATATTAAGCATCAAAATTAGGTTATTTTCTCTTATTATAATAATTTCTCTTTATTATTACTATTGATAATTCTTCAATCAATATAAATAGTACTCATATTAATAAATAACTTTAATCTTAGTGATATTTTAGTTATTGATTGTTTTCATTAATAAAAAGAAATTTTTTATGCCTTTATTATTTATTTGTAACAATAATAAAGTGCTTTTGAATATATTAATTATCAAATATTAATATACTTATTTATTATATTATTTTTTCATAATATAAATTATATTATTATATTTGTTTAATATTTTATAATTATTTCTTACGCCATAATTATAATAATTCTTTACTATTATAATTAATTTTATCTTATTTATTCTATATATAAGGACATTCAGAGTACAATAAGTAAAATATTAGTAATTTTTACTTATTGTTTCATGGTCAAACCTTAAATTTGGGGGCCTGGCCATGATATTTACTTATAAAGACCTTCAAAAAAATTCTAATTGGGCTTATCCAGCAATAAATTAATATTAGAATCATAAAATTATATAATAATCTTATATTTATTGATTTTAAAAGCTATTGAGGCATTGGGAAAGTAATTGTACTGTCTTACACGTGGTTTTTCACATCCTTAGACTTGCAAGAACTTTCTTTGAGTGAAACTAGTTATTAAAAGAGATATTTTATAGATTAAAATAAATTTATATTATAAATTGATTTCATGAAAGAATAATCTTCATTTTTCATTTTATTCTTTAAAAACAAAAATATAAAAACATTAAAAAATAGAAAAACCAAATAAAAAAGTTATTTTTATTCAATTTTTATTCATTTCTTTATTCATTCCACTTATTCTGAGATATAAAGGCAATTTTCATGTTTAAGTTAGCCCCATTTGTTGTAGCCATTTTCTCAGTAATAAGTGTTATTTCATTTTGAATTTCATCTTTAAGATTCATTCTTGATTCATCACTTTTTTATAAATGGTCTAGAAGTAATTTTTAGTGTGATGATATTTTTTCTTCAAGTCTTTCAAAAGAAATACTTGATTTATTCAGTTTTATGTCAGATTGTGAATATAAAAATATCAAATAAATTGTAAACAAAAGTTCAACAATCAATTATCACAATAGTATTAATAATTTAACAGAAAAACGAAATAAAGTATCCATATCTGTTAAAAATTTGAAGAAAACACTTCATCACACCAAAAATTACTTTTATAACATGTAGGAAAATTTGATGAATCAAAGATAAGTGTTAAGGATGACTCTCAAAATTAAATTCTACTCATTACTGAGAAAATGCATAATATAAAGGAGGCTAACTTGAATAAGCTAGAGTTATCAACCCCATTTTTCCCATATAAGTCCTGTTAAACCAAATCCAAAGGAAAAAACTCCTTTGATAACAGAATTAAGTAATCATGACAATAATCAAACTTTAATGAAAGAAGCACCTCAGCTTGAAGAATTGCCAAAATTCACAGGAGAAGATGAATATGACTATATGCCATTCATTAAAACAATTTACATGTTGCAAGAGAATTATGCCATAGCAGATAAAAGAATTATTGCAACAATACATTAATTATTTTAAAACTCTTCAAAAAATGATATTATGGAATATGGCAAAAATACCTGGTCTTGGTGGGAAAATGACTCCTGGAGATACAAAATATAAAATGCATTTTGAAATTCTTTCTGTGATACAGAAAAGGACAAACCTCTAACTTTATTCTTAAGGAAAGCTGAAATATTAAATGAACCATACCCAGAAATGTCACAAAAGATGGTTCACATGAAAATACTTAAAAAATTTGGAGGAGAACTGGAACATCCCAAGAAAAGTAGGTTTATAGAGCCATGTTCCACAGAATAATCTATTAATGCACTAGAATATATAGTGACAAGAACCAAAATTGGAAAAAAATGGAAAAAATTGGATATTAAAAGACCAAATAAACCATTTATCAAGAAATATAAAACAAAAGAACCTTTAAAACCCAATACACTGTGGTATTCCATAGCATTAGTATCAGTTTCAAGCTTACCAGAACAATAGATACAAGTGGAATTCAGATATCTAATAGCTGTGAAGATAAATAGAAAGCTGAAAAGAAGTTATTTCTACAGACACAGTTACAATTTGGGACTAAGAATAAAAAGAAAAACTTTCTGTTCAGTTGACAAGAAGGAGCTGTTCACCTCTGGATTGGTCATGTAGCTAGCTCAAGCCACATTGAAGGAAATTTCAAAATTATTTTTTGTGGAAGTTCCAAGAAGAAAAAAAAGGAAAAACAGAAGAATAAGATATTTTTGGAAGGCAAAAGACAATATTTTTTAAAAAAAAGAGTTAATTTAACCTAACCCATAAGCTTGGCATCAAAATGGACAACAATTGCACAGAATCTGACTAATCCTTTCAAATACAAACCACAAATTGTTCAAGAGCTATCATAACATCATTTGGTTGGTCAGAAACCAAATTAATTCATGGTACATACCTATAATTGTAAATTGATGTGATAAATGAATCTCATTGGTCAGAATTAATGTACAAATTCCATAGAAAATGATAACACCATCTGATTGGTCATAATTCAAATCAATTGCAGTTGAATACTTGTGATTACCAATTGACGTGTCAGCTTAATATCATTGGTAAGAACTTGGAGCCTGTGTCACATTGCTACACCAAAACTACACGTCTCACCAGGTAAAACCTCTCAACTATGATTTCTTCTATATACCCTGTTTTGAGAAGCTCTATGGAGGCCCAAAAGCTATGAATAGAGTTCCTCTCAACATCATTTTCCGCATCATGATGGAACAAGTTCCCACTATCCAGGATCACCACCATTGCTGAGCTAGCAGGATATCTAGGGTAGTAGTAGTGTTTTAGTAGTGAAACACTCAGTAGCCTTGCTCAGTAGCTTGGTATTGTTGAAGAATAGTAGTATAAACATAGTAAAAGCTCAGTAGCCTTGCTCAGTCGCTTAGTATTATTGAATAATAGTAGTATAGATGTAGTAAAATCTCAGTAGCCTTGCTCAGTGGCTTAGTATTATTAAAAAATAGTAGTATAACCATAGTGAAAAAGCTCAGTAGCTTATTATTATTAAAAAATAGTAGTATAACATTGGTTAAAAGCTCAGTAGCTTTTCTCAGAAGGCTAGTATTATTAAAAGAAAAGAAGTAGTGATAAAAACTCAACATTAAAAATATCAAAAGAAGAATATCCAGTAGTCTTATTATTAGTGTTAATATAAAAAAAATCATTATAATCAATGTAAAACCCAAAAAAATATTCTTATTAGTTTTATTTAAATAACAGAAAACCAGAAAAAAATACATCATCATTACTTTTATTAAAAGAACAAAAAAACCTTAGTCTTTATTTTATCAGAAATTTTAGTTTTAAATCAGAGTTTTTACTGTAGTGTTATTGATAGGTCTGATTTAGAGAATGCTGATAAGTCTTCTCTACCTGTTCAAGCCACAAATACTATTTTATTTTGTGATTCTCTATGGGCTGACTATTCAGTATTATTTATAGGGGCAGCTAATACACCTTAGCACCCATGGGTATTGGAAAATTCTACAGTTCAAAACAGACTTACCATTAATTTTCCCCTTGAGGTAATGCCTTATTTCATCCCACACCAAAAGGAGTTCCCACATCTGGTGTCCCAACAACGACCAACAGCTTCAACCATCAATCATTGGTCAATTATAAAAAAAACGTTCAAATTTAATCCATAAAAAAATCCTTTCATCAATTAAAAAGCTTCAAAAGCCTATCTAGTCAATCTGGAATCAGAAAAACCACCAAATTATAAATCATCATCAACATAAAGCTTGTCAATAAAATCATTTAATTATTATCATCCAAAAAAGAGGAGAAACCACCTGGAGAAGAATCACCTATGGATTATAGTATACCAGTTAGTACACCCAGAACCAAGAGGAAAGATGAAAAGAGAGTTACAGATTATTTTCAAAAATTACTCAAGGAACTATTTGAAATTAAAAAGAAAAGTGAACAACAGAAAATAAACAAAGAAGATATCAATATGGATTCAGAATCATCATCAAAGATACCACATTGTGAGCCTGTGAAGTATATATAACATACCCATAAGGCCACAAAGGACTTTATACACAGTTAAATTTGTCTTAAACAGAATTTTTAATTGAATTTAAAATAAAAAAAAACAATAAATAGTCATAATTTTTTTTTGGATAAACAAAGTTATAAATATTATGTCATTTTTGGATTCTACACCAAAAATAACCTAGGGTACACCCATAGGGTGTTACACCCAAAAATACTTATTTCTTGTGTTATTGGAAGATTTAAGAAACTCACAGCACTAATGTAACGTTTTTTAACATTTTTTTAAATTATTAAATTCAAGCTTAAATATGCTTAAATTAAAAGTTGCATAAGGTTTATGCCAACTTACCAAAATTTTAGTTAAAATTGAGGTGTTGTGTATATTTACTGAATTGGCTAAGGATTTGCCATGGAGGATGGAAATCCTGTGTGGGCTCAATTTAAAAGGGTTTAAGGCCATAGTATGGCTTTAAATAAATAAAAGGGCAAACTCCATGCAAAAAGGTGGGACAAAGGAAAAAGACCAAATAGAGTTGGGGTACGCAACTTTTTGGATCTGCAAGGATTCAATTAAAGTTGTCAACCTGTATCGGAGGATTTTCAATATTATTTAAGCTTTAAGATTAGACTTTGATTCAACCTTAAAGTTTCAACTGGTTTTATCCCAAATTGGACAGAAATTTCAAGCTACTACAGGGTAAATCCCTATATGCAGGCTTGAAATTAAGGTTTTAAGAACTGCCATAACTTAATCAAGCTCAAAAAGCTTAAATCTTTAAGGTTACAAGCATTAAAACCTTATCAAAAGTTAAGGTTAATTGTGTATTGCTATTTGACGTGGAAAAATAGCAATAACTTCAAAAATTCATTAAAAATCCAATTCTTAATGGATTTGCTTGAGAATTTCACACAGCTTACAATCTAATATTATCTATGTATAAATTAAATTTTAAGTATCTTTTCTAAAAATAAATTTCCTGGGTAATTAGCCTGGAAATTTACTCTTTTAATTAAGCTTAAAGAAAATTATAATTTCTTTATAAATTAATTCAAAATTGAGTTTAAGAGATTTCTGCTTGAAACTCTAATTTTAAGTTGTTCATGTGATGAACTTTAATATGAATAAACTTTTTTTATATCAAACTTACATAATTAATCTAAATGAGGATTAAAGCTACTTGGAGTTAAGAATAACACTGGTAACTTTAAGTTGGAATTAAAAATAAGTTACCTCAAGTTAAGAACTTTGTTTTAAGCATGGATTTTCAGTTTTCACCTGGGCACGCCCTCTATATTCATTATGAATCATGAGAGTTGCTCTGAAGACATAAAAAGAGTCTTTTCATCAATGTTTTCGTCCATCATCATTTTCAATCCAATCATATTAGACATTTAAACAGGTAAAGTTTTATTATATATAGAATGCTATTATTAAAATATTTCTTAAGCTTTTTATTCTTTATAAATCTTAAATTTAAGAATTGAAATCATAGAAATTAGATTATTTTTGTAATCATATATAATATATTTTATTTTCTAAAATTATTGTCTTTAAAAAATCTTTTGAAATCTACAAACTCCTCTCAAAAACTCTTTAATCATATTTTTTCTTATGAAATTTTTTTATCTTTTAAAATATTGATTTTTGGCTTGTTCTTAGCTTATAGTTATCATTTAATATAATAACTGTTGTTGTTTTGCTTGTTGAATTAAATAAATATTATAAGTAATTTTTCTCTAGAATTCTATATCTTTTTATCTATTATTAGTTTTTTTTATATAAAATTTTTCTATAAGAGTTACTTCTGCACAGTGTGTGTTTTAATTCTTTTATAAACAATATTTATATTTTCCATGTGTAATTGTCTCATTAAGAGCTTTACACTTTTTATTGTTATAATTGTCAGTGACTATAGCAATAATAGAATAATTATGAATTATTATAATTATTATTTTACATAATAATAGTTAAATTTATTTTTTTATATACTTATTTTAATAATTATATTTAAATTTGTGGTTATAATATTTCATTATAATATGTTTTTCTACTGAGGACAGTCATAGTACTCTTGATATTGTTACTATTAACAAGAGTTTCATAGAAAAACCTTACAATCCTGATGAATACAAAGAAGAAACTATAAATAAAAAGACCATGCAAGGACGGGAAGATATTCCTGATGTTGGAAGACTTCATCAAAGAATGTTGGAAATGCAACAAGAACTAATTGAACTCATTAAAAAAGAAGGCAAAAAAAAGAGTCAAGTTTTAATGCAGAAAACAGCCCAATGGAAGAAACTACAAGCATGCCAAGAATCTTCAGACAAGAAAGGTCACCATCACCATTTTCAAGGCCCATGGCCTCATCAACACCATTCATTTCACAAAGAGGGTTAATATTCATTCACAGGCTTCAAGCCTATTGTAAAAGGAAATCCCAAGAAATAATACACCCATTGTTGAAATTAGACCAAAGTATTATAATTTATGGTTTGATAGAAAGGATGTAGAAAGATTAATTAAAATAGTGGAAAGTATAGCGGAAATCAAAGGAGCAAGTGGAAGGGATATAGAAAGACAAATTTTCTTTTGGACTAGAGATAAAGATATCAGTTATTATATTGAAGGAATGCCTGAATATTAAACTTCTGATTGTGAGTGTGAGCCTTAGAGGTAATTTCATATACCCAAAAGACCACAAATATAAAAAATAACATATTAATATAAATAAAATAAATTTATTTATATTATTAAAAATAAAAATCAAAATATAAATATAAAATTATATTAAAAATAAAAAATTAATTACAATTTAAAAATAAAAATACATTAAATTTTATAAGTATAAAGTTACATTTATACTTGAAAAAATTAGGTAAAAATGAAATTTTAACAAAACTGTGAAAAAAGAAATAAATTTGGAAAAAAGTTAAATAAAAATTATTATAACTTTTTATCCAATAAATAAATACATAAAAATTATTTCACCATTGGATTCCTCATAAAAAATCAGGTGGGGTCACCTCTGAGTGAAATTCTTGTAACTCAACTCTAAATAAGCTTAAATTAAGTTTTTAGTATTTTCAATACAAAAGTTGAAAATCCTCAAAACCTTAATTTAATTCACACCACATGTGGTGTTAACCATGAATTTTTGTGTTAAAATTGAGGTGTTGTGTTTAGTTTAGAAGTTATGAGGAATTGAAGTATTTTCAATTGAATTCAATTGAAATGTCAAAATGTGCGCGTGTATTACATAAGTGAACTTTGATTTACATATGAGGTGTCAGTTATTACTGTATTGTACTGTACAATTGAATTGAATTACATATGTAAATTATAAGTATAATACATGATGAGGAATTAAAGGAAAAATAAATTGGAAAGATTAAATTTGGGGGGGAAAAGGAACTCCAGCTCTAAGGGGGAGCTAGACCCCCAAAATCCTTGCTGACAGGCGTGGGATGTCAAAATTCACGCAAAAGTTCATCACTTTTGGCCTAGAATTGAGTTACAGGGTCTGTGGACTCAATTGATGATGAGGTTTTGATACCAACTGCGGTAGTTTTAGCTGTTGCCAAGAGGGTAAAACTACCCTTAAGATAAAACAACCATAGTAAAAAACAGTTTCAACTGGTTTCTACGCCTCTTACACTCATTCTGACGTGTTTTGAAGGCTCTAGGCCTGGTATTGTTATAGTAATGGCTGATTTAAGGGTCTAAAATGGCTAAAAATGGCTAAAAATGGCTTATACCAGCCCTTTTTGGTCTAAACCAGGGTTCAATGATGCCATAATTGGATTTTTTGTTGTCAGACTGTTTTTCACGACTGACAAGAGTAAATTTTACTTTTGGAGTAAGAGAATTGATGGCTATAAAAGAATGTCTTCTTTGCCCCACTTTTCTCTTCATGTTAGAATCTTTTCCTTTTATTAATTAGTTTAAACACTGTTAAACCAATCAATCAAAGATTCCAACCACCATTTTTAAATCATTTTAATCCATTTAACCACGTGAAAAAATCATTATAATCATTGTTTGTAACTCATATAATCATTTTTACCCCTGAACCACCCCAAAAGTGAATTAAAGCATCTTTCATCACTGTAAACTTTGTCACTTTGTTTCCAAATTCACTCTGGTCACTTTTGGGCGTGTTTTCTCTTTAATATTCTTTTTAAAGACTTTGTTCTTCAATTAATTGCTTGCAGTTCTTTGCTCAATTAATTCCAATTGAAATTGCTCTTGAAGAAATTTCTTTTGTAGCCTTAAAATATCTCTTGTAGAGTATTTTTTGGATAAAATTTTATTGTTGGTAAAACAATAAATTGTTATAATATTATTGTTTTATACTAATAAAGTTATAAACAATAAAATTGGCGTGTTTTCACTTAAAAATAATATTTCATACTATTTTTAACTGAATTTTACCTTATACAAATTTTGAGGACAGGAAAAGTACTTGATTTCTAATCAAAGTTTCATATCCACACCTTACATTTGGGGGCCCAGCCGTGATATTTTACCTGTGACATATCTTTTTACTCTTTTTAAATCTTTTTTCTTATATTGAAAAATTTAAAAACATATAAAAAATACTTATAATTCAAAAAATCCATAAAAAATAACTTTTTTTCATATTATTAGTGAGGCTTATATTTTTATTTCTTTTTTGAAATAACCTTTTTTTTACTTAATTAATTGGCTTTTTCATTAATTTTAGTGTCTGACAACGTGGTAAGACAAGAAAACATTGAAACAGCCTCAACAGTAACCAGCATTATCCCTGCCAGTACTGTTAATTCTGATCATAATAGTACTGTTATTGTGACTCAAAATAACCAGCCTGAACCAATATCTTCTGAATTGATTAACTTGGACATAAGTAATACCCTTCAGAAAGCTAAAAATTTGGCCAATAGTAAGTTTTTGACGTAAAAATACTATTTTAAGCCTTCAACCAGGTCAGGAGCCAGCTACAACCCCTCAAGCAGCTCCCAAAAAGGTAATAGACGTGATTATGGCAGAGGCCAACCAGGTACAGAAGGAAAAGGGTCAGTTTATGACTTCCAAACAACTAAATTGGGTCATTCTGAAGCTGATAATACTATTTTACCTTCAAAAAGAGCTGACACCGCCACAACAAGCCTCTGTGGACATATACAAAGCCAGCCACAGTGCATACAACAATGCACTTCAATTCAAGGAGTACCAGATCCTTGCAGACCTGTGGAAGAATTGCATGAATTCTTACCTGACAGTAAGAAAATTCTTGGGCCATCCCAACACTTGCAAATTGCTCAATGGATGGCATCCATTGATGGAGAAGAAAAACATGATGCTTTTGACACTAGAATGGAGGAAAAACAACCCTCCACCACCCAAACCAGTGCCAAAAACAGCCCCAGTGGCCAGCAGCAGCAATTCCAACGTGAAAAAGCAGCCACAAACGCCAAACAAGGGCAAAGGGAAGGCACCAGCCCCAAAACCTTACAGCCAGGGCTACAGAATCCCAAAGATTCAGCAGGATGCCATGGAAAATGTATTTCAGATGGCCAGAACCATGATGGAATTACAGAAGAAGGAGGAAGCCAGATTAAGGTTCCAGAAATGATTTCTGACATATTTGATTCCATCCCAGAGTTGTATAATGCTATAAATGAGGTGAAAAAACATCTTTCTGATAAAAATGAAGCCATTTGTAACAACATTAAAACAAACAACCTGAGTCTGTGCCAAATTAATGAAACACTTATGTGTTTTGAAAAAGTTTTAAGAACAGTTAAAAATTCCAATAATGATAATTCTTCTAACAATAAAATAAATGAACAATATGCCATTATTAAAGAATTAACAGATAAATATTCTAAATTCAATATTGATGACATAATTGAAACAAGAATTAAACAAGCCATAAATATTAACAAGACAGATAACAAGAAGGTCCTTGATGACATTTCAAATTCATTTACTGAAGTAAAGACATATACCATTGCCTTGAAAAAGTGTTTTGATGCTTCACAAGAAGAAGTATCAAAATTATCAATGAAATTGAATCAAGTCACTGCTGATAATACAAGACAGACAGAGTTATGGCAAGAACTGACACATAAGGAAGACATGTATAAAATTGAAGTAATAAATTTAATACAAAGCTTCCAACATGAATACAGAAATTCCCAAAGGTGTAGCAACAGTAAAATGAATGACATTGAACAAATACTGAACACCTTACCAAGAATGTCTACACCTCTAAATCAAAATGAGGGCACAAGAATTCCAAATCCACAAGTATTGGATCCTGATAATTCACAATTAAAAAATGAATTATCCACTTCTTTTCATAACTTGGAACCATCAATGGGCCAAGCACTCTTGAAAGAAGTTCCAAAACTTAAAGAATGGCCTCACTTCAGTGGTGAAGGAGAGTATGACCATATGGAGTTCATTAGAGGTATTGACATGATCAAAGAGGATTTTGAATTACCAGACAGATTGGTAACAGCCAGGTTTAACACCTTTTTTACCAGATCAGCTCACAGATGGTACATCAAAATAAGACAAGCACATGGACACCAGAGCTGGACTTGGTGGAAAACCCAAATCATCAGCAAATGGGCAAATGATGCTTGGAGGTTTAAAGTTGAAACAGCCTTTGAATCTGCCAAATTTAATGCTGATAAAGACAAAGCTTTACCATGGTTTTGCCAACAAAAGGACAGATTAACAGCATTATATCCTGACATGTCAGAATTTATGATCCATAGAAAAATTCTGAGACAATGTGGAGGTGACTTAGAGCATGCTGTCAAAAGCAGGACTACTGAACAATCTTCAGCAGAGGATATTATCAATATACTAGAAGAAGTAACCACCAGAACCAAAATTGGTTCTAGTAGGGTGAATCTCAAAACAAGGTTTAATACACCTTGGAAAGATTCTGTGGACAAAAACCCCAAAGAAAATTCTAGTAATATTAAATATAAATCTGCAGATACAGTCAGAAAATGCCATATTTGCCAAAGCACCACCCATTTAGCCAATACATGTCCAAAAAGGGGGAAAATCAATGAAATTGACATTGAAAAGGGACCAGATGTTGAAAAAGAAGACATAATTGAAGACAATTCAGATGATAAGTCATCCATATTTTCTGAATCTTCAAAAGATATAGAAAATATCAATGCCACTTTTTGACATCATGGAATCTTATTCCCACTTACCACAATTGAGCAATGGTCAAGTTGATTTATCAAAAGTTCAAGATGCACAACTTATGAAGACAAAACCAAACAGAGGAAAAGGTTATACAGCTGGTAACTCCTGTATAACAGAAGTGGTGATTGACAACAAGCCCACCAAACTTTTGCTTGACCCAGGAGCCTTCTGCTCTTCTGTTGGAAAATCCTTTCTTAAGACTTGTGTACCAAATTTTGAAGACAAATTGTTACCAATTGATGGTATAAAATTCAACAGTGCAAGTAACCCAATGAAAGCATTAGGAATCTTTGAGACCAATGTCATATTCCCACACATAAATGGGAATTTAAGGATCACAGTTGAATTTGTTGTTATGGAAAATTGCTCTAGTACCCATTTTATATTGGGAAATGACTATTTAATCATGTATGGGATAGATTTACATAATAACAAAGACAGATACTTTACAATTGGGGACAAAAAGCGCCAGAAATTTGCCTTTTTACCATTTAAAAGACAAATTACAGTAAACAAAGTATCACCAGTCAACTTAGTGTTAGAAAAATTCAAGTCTGAACAGTTAAATGAGGCTGAGATAAGCCTTCATCTGACTGATAAACAAGAAAATGAACTTTCTTCCCTTTTGTATGACCACAGAGGAGCATTTGCTACAGACAAAGAACCTCTGGGAGCAATTATTGGTCATGAAGTTGACATCATTCTTAACATTGAGAGACCTTATCCACCACTCTTAAGAAGACCTGCTTATCCAGCAAGTCCAAAATCAAGAGAAGCTCTAGAAATCCATATCAAAGAACTTCTGGACCTTGGTGTAATAAGAAAAGTAGGCCACAATGAGGAAGTAGAAATAACTACACCAGTTATAGTGGCGTGGAATGATGGAAAATCCAGAATGGTTGGAGACTTTAGAGCTCTGAACACTTACACTGTCCCAGACAGATACCCAATACCAAAAATCCAAATTGCCCTTACTCAAATATCTCAAGCAGTGTATATAACCACTATGGATGCCCTTAAAGGATTCCATCAAAATGTGGTAACACCAAGAGCAAGAAAATACTTGAGAATTATTGTTCATTGTGGAGTGTATGAATACTTAAGGATGCCCTTTGGTATCAAAAATGCACCTTCACACTTCCAAAGAATGATGAATGAAATCTTCCCTGAAGAACTCTCAGAGGGATGGTTAATCATTTACATTGATGACATTATTATCTGTTCAAAGACTTGGGAGGAGCACATGTACAGATTATCAAGAGTTTTGACAAAAATCCAATCAGTAAACATGAAAATCTCCTTGAAGAAATGTCATTTTGGATTTAAAGAACTTAAAGCACTAGGACATGTTGTATCTGGTTTGTCCCTTGGAATTGACAAAAACAAAGTTGCAGCAGTATTGTTAAAACCCATGACTCAGAATAAGAAGGAAATTCAGTCATTCTTAGGTTTTGCAGGATATTACAGGCAACACATTAAGGATTTTGCATCCATAGCAAGACCACTTTATAAGTTGTGTGACAAAGACACAGTGTTTGAGATGACTGTTGACAGAGTCAAAGCTTTTGAGTCTCTAAGAGAAGCATTGACCACTGCTCCACTCTTACTGATGCCAGACTTTAAATTGCCTTTCAAACTGTATATTGATGCATCAGGAGATGGACTGGGTGCTACACTTCACCAAGTTCAGATCATAAATGATAAGCCTGTAGAAGGACCCATATGTTTCATATCCAGGCAAATCAAACCAACTGAAGCCAGATATGGAGCAAGTCAAATGGAATGTCTATGCCTTGTCTGGGCCTTGGAGAAACTGAACTACTTCTTAGAGGGATGTGTTTTTGAAGTGATAACAGATTGTACAGCTGTCAAATCACTTTTGAACATGAAAACACCCAACAGACACATGCTCAGATGGCAAATAGCCATACAAGAATACAGAGGCAATATGACTATTGTTCATAAAGATGGGAATATTCATAAGAATGCAGATGGACTAAGCAGATGGCCATTACCAAATAATATTGATAATCCTGCTTATGTGCCAGAAGAAGCTTCACCACAAATTCCAATAGAAGAAATAACTGTTACAGACTTGAACACCACCTTCTTTGAAGAAGTCAGAAGCAGCTACACTCACGATAAGAATTGTAGCATCTTATGCCAATTACTTAACAAAGACTGTAAAGACAACTCTCTAATACATGCCTTGGATGAAGTATGGAGAAAATCTTATGATGAAGGAAGGTTTCACCTACTGGATGGTATAATTTACCACAGAACCAAGCACACATGTGTCATGACAGTTGTAGACAGGTCATTAATCAATCTTGTACTGAAAGAATGCCATGATAGTCCCTTTTCAGGACATCTGTCTGAAGACAGAACAAAAGAGAAAGTAAAGACCTGCATATGGTGGCCAATGTGGCAGAAAGATGTTGCAGAGTATTGCAAAACCTGTGACAGATGCCAAAAAGCAAATAAATCTACTAGCAAAATACTTGGAAATATGATAAAAATCCAAGAACCAAACAGACCTTGGGAAATTGTCCATATGGATAGGGTAACTGGCCTACCACCAGGAGGTGACAGGAGCTATAATGCTTGCCTAGTAATTGTGGATAGATTCAGTAAAACTCCCATCTTTTTACCATGTCACAAAGATGATACAGCCATGGATACAGCTCTTCTGATATGGAATAGAGTAGTGTCATGGACTGGGATATTTACAAATATCATCAGTGATAGAGATCCCAAATTCAATTCAGCACTATGGACAAATCTTCACCAATTATTTGGCACTAAACTGTCTTTCTCTACAGCCTACCACCCACAAACTGATGGCCTGGCTGAAAGGATGATCCAAACCTTAGAGGACATGGTAAGAAGATTTTGTGCATATGGCCTTGAACTCAAAGATTGTGATGGATTTACCCATGATTGGTGTACTCTGTTGCCAGCACTGGAATTAGCATATAAAACATCAATCCATGCCAGTACCAATCAGACTCCTGCTATTCTAGAAAAAGGATGGAACCCCAAGTTACCCCAAGATTCCTTGAGGAAAGACTTAATTGAAATACATCCCACTGCTGCTAGCTTCAAAGGAATGCTAGACAAAGCTAGAAAGCATGCAGTAAGATGCATGGAGGACTCTTTTGCATATGCTAAAGATAAATGGGATAAATCACATGCAACTCCAGATTTCAAAGTGGGGGACCTAGTACTTGTATACACCACTAACTTCAATAACATCAAAGGATGTAAAAAGTTGAAAGACTCCTTTGCAGGACCTTTTGTGATTAAGGCCCTCCATGGAGAAAATGCTGTTGAAGTAGAATTATCTGAAGAACTTAGCAATAAGCACCCTACATTTCCAGTGAGCTTGATAAAGCCATATAAATCTATTGATGCTGAGAAATTTCCCTTGAGGAATAAGATTCCCCAAGTTATACCTCCTATTGAGACATCTGGTGCTAAGAAAATTACCAAAGTTCATAAATAAAGGAAATTAAGAACCAAGAAAGTAAGGGAATACCTTGTTAGGTATAGTTACCCAACTTGTGAAGATGAATGGTTAGAAGAAAAAGATATACCAGAAGCTACCAAACTCCTCAGAAGATTCAGACACACTAGAAACACCAATATTACAAAGTAATATTCTTTTTTAGGGGGAGGGAATGTGAGCCTTAGAGGTAATTTCATATACCCAAAAGACCACAAATATAAAAAATAACATATTAATATAAATAAAATAAATTTATTTATATTATTAAAAATAAAAATCAAAATATAAATATAAAATTATATTAAAAATAAAAAATTAATTACAATTTAAAAATAAAAATACATTAAATTTTATAAGTATAAAGTTACATTTATACTTGAAAAAATTAGGTAAAAATGAAATTTTAACAAAACTGTGAAAAAATAAATAAATTTGGAAAAAAGTTATATAAAAATTATTATAACTTTTTATCCAATAAATAAATACATAAAAATTATTTCACCATTGGATTCCTCATAAAAAATCAGGTGGGGTCACCTCTGAGTGAAATTCTTGTAACTCAACTCTAAATAAGCTTAAATTAAGTTTTTAGTATTTTCAATACAAAAGTTGAAAATCCTCAAAACCTTAATTTAATTCACACCACATGTGGTGTTAACCATGAATTTTTGTGTTAAAATTGAGGTGTTGTGTTTAGTTTAGAAGTTACGAGGAATTGAAGTATTTTCAATTGAATTCAATTGAAATGTCAAAATGTGCGCGTGTATTACATAAGTGAACTTTGATTTACATATGAGGTGTCAATTATTACTGTATTGTACTGTACAATTGAATTGAATTACATGTGTAAATTATAAGTATAATACATGATGAGGAATTAAAGGAAAAATAAATTGGAAAGATTAAATTTGGGGGGGAAAAGGAACTCCAGCTCTAAGGGGGAGCTAGACCCCCAAAATCCTTGCTGACAGGCGTGGGATGTCACAATCCACGCAAAAGTTCATCACTTTTGGCCTAGAATTGAGTTACAGGGTCTGTGGACTCAATTGATGATGAGGTTTTGATACCAACTGGGGTAGTTTTAGCTGTTGCCAAGAGGGTAAAACTACCCTTAAGATAAAACAACCATAGTAAAAACAGTTTCAACTGGTTTCTACGCATCTTACACTCATTCTGACGTGTTTTGAAGGCTCTAGGCCTGGTATTGCTATATTAATGGCTGATTTAAGGGTCTAAAATGGCTAAAAATGGCTTAAACCAGCCCTTTTTGGTCCAAACCAGGGTTCAATGATGCCATAATTGTATTTTTTGTTTTCAGACTGTTTTTCACGACTGACAAGAGTAAATTTTACTTTTGGAGTAAGAGAATTGATGGCTATAAAAGAATGTCTTTGCCCCACTTTTCTCTTCATGTTAGAATCTTTTCCTTTTATTAATTGGTTTAAACACTGTTAAACCAATCAATCAAAGATTCCAACCACCATTTTTAAATCATTTTAATCCATTTAACCACGTGAAAAAATCATTATAATCATTGTTTGTAACTCATATAATCATTTTTACCCCTGAACCACCCCAAAAGTGAATTAAAGCATCTTTCATCACTGTAAACTTTGTCACTTTGTTTCCAAATTCACTCTGGTCACTTTTGGGTGTTTTTTCTCTTTAATATTCTTTTTAAAGACTTTGTTCTTCAATTAATTGCTTGCAGTTCTTTGCTCAATTAATTCCAATTGAAATTGCTCTTGAAGAAATTTCTTTTGTAGCCTTAAAATATCTCTTGTAGAGTATTTTTTGGATAAAATTTTATTGTTGGTAAAACAATAAATTTTTATAATATTATTGTTTTATACTAATAAAGTTATAAACAATAAAATTGGCGTGTTTTCACTTAAAAATAATATTTCATACTATTTTTAACTGAATTTTACCTTATACAAATTTTGAGGACAGGACAAGTACTTGATTTCTAATCAAAGTTTCATATCCACACCTTACAGTGAGCAATTAAAATTGGATATGAAGAGAAGATGGTAAACAGTATCACCTGAAAGAAGATACAATCTGTTCTTAATTACTCAACTATTCACAAAAATTCAACAAGAAGGAGGAATTGGAAATATAACACAATATAAAAAGTTCATTGGGGAATATGAATCCATTATTAATTATCTCAAGAGGTATCAATATATACAAGGAGATATTAATCACAATCAAGAAATATTGGCTAGTCTTCCCACAAGTGTTTAATAGTCTATTAATAAAGAAATTATAAAGATAAGGCCATGGTGCAAGCTTTGGATGGTGGTTATATCATTCCAAGATTGGAAATATTAAAGTTATATATTGAACAAGATTTAGAAGCCAAATTCTTAATTCAACAGAAGTAATTTTCTCAAGCCAAGTCACTAGAGAACAAAGCTAGGTTTGAAGAGGAAAGCTGAGAAGAAGTCTTGAAGCAAATAAAAGATCTTACCCAATAAATTGAAAATCCTCAGCCACAAGAGCAGCAATCAAAGAATAATGGGAAGGAATAAGTTAAGGAATTCTTGAATCAGCTCAAACACCTTTCAGAAGTAGTTGAATCCCCAAAGAAAACACAAGCAAGCAATTATCAAGATCAGAAAGTTACACCAAACTCACAGCCATTTAGGCCAAGATATCCTTTGCCACCCATATCTTCAAGTTATAAACCATATTTGACAGCTTGAATGGATCCAAGACAGCTACTGAAATGTTATTACTGCTTAGAAGAAAGATATTTCACAATAAGAGGTAATAATCTCACAGAATACTTGGAGAAAAGAATTGTCTTGAAGCATGGAGGAACATATCTTTTTCCAAATTTTCAAAGCATACCCACGGAAGGCCTTACATCTGCAAAGGAATTGGTTAAACAGTTTGCTAAAGAACAGGAGGAGCCTACAAAGAAAATGATGGAAAAATCAATTTACCCCCAAATTAGCAAGAAACAACAGTAATTGAGGAAAAAAGGTGAGAAGGCAGAAGCTATAGCTCAAATAGAAGAATGGGGAAACTGGAAACCTCCTCAAATATCTGTCACAACCACGAGTTTGACCCTCCTCCTTGATAGTTGCGGCAATCCAACCTGGAGCCAAGTTGGGGCCAATTGGTCACGTCATATCAGTTATGGCCAATTGGCCCCCTTGGGTGTTCTATGGCATCCACGCCATAACACCTTCCAATGGCCATTTTATGGCCTCAGGCCATATCCTGCCGTCATTGGCCTTGGCCAATTCCCACTTCACCAACCCCCAGGCCTTCATCTTTGATTTTGGGCCTGGGGGGTCATTCTGTCTTCTAGGGGCCTCCAGGCCCCCTAGCCATCATCCTTGGATTCAGGGCCACCCCTTTCATTATTGGGGTTTTGGCCTAAATGGCCTTTTTGGGCCATTTAGGCCCCCTACAGCTCCTATGGCCTGTGCGCCATGATTCACGGTCCACGGTCCGCGCTCCGTAGGCCATTTAGGCCCCTTTTGGCCTAATCCAATGAGGCCAAAAGGGGCCAGCCAGGTGGGTCCCAAACCAAAATTGGACCCACCTGAGCCATTTCTGGCCATCACTTCCTTGGACCCAAAAGTGACCAAAAACCTCATGGACACCATTTTGGCCATAAATCCCATAGGACCCAATTTTGGCCATGGACCACAATGGATCAATAGTTCAGCCATGGCCTCTGGAAACCACCAGAGGCCACCTGATCAGCTCAGTCCGTCTTTCCCCTCAACTCCAGGCAGTTTCTTCTTTTCCTTCATACCATCCGTACTCAAGGTTGCAGGCATGGTGCATATATTGTATTATATACCATTGTGCACCATTTTTGCTCAGCAATCCAATGGTGACGTTTTCAGGACCCAATTCCACCTTTCCAACTCAAGGTCTCAAATCCCAACACCCATTTCGAAGGAGGATTAATCAGCTCATCAGTCTGACAAGTTATGGCAGCAATCAGAAGACTCTTCAAGGATCCCAACTACCTGTATCTGCAGGAGTTGGGTTGGTACAATTCATTCAGGATTATTCAAGGGCAATTCTCAAGAGGTATTACATCATTTCAATCAGTTGTCAAGGCATCAAGTATTCAATACTCCTTGGACAACTCAATTCATCCGTACAGGCCTCATTCAATCAACCTGTATGGTCTTGGCCCAATTGGGCCATTCCATATTCCACTGTGTGAATTCAATCACACAGTTCAAATTTCAAGATGGCCAGAACTGTATTTCCCTATTCTGACAATACAGTCATTGATCCACCTTCCAGGATCAATCTTTCAGTTTTCACATATACCGGCTACCTTTCATCACCTGGGGACTCTTTCCCCAGTTAATTAATATATTGGAGTTATTTTTATCCTTATTTTCTTTTACCTTATTAAAGTTAATACTGATAATCTTAAGTCAGTAATTAGCACCCTTTCTATTTTCTTTCCTCGCCTGTCAGTGGATATTGGTGGTCATATCCTTTACTAATTCCATTGTTCTTTCTGGCAGGTTGAAACAGTGAATTGAGGATTCACTTGGTTGGCTTCTTGGCTTTTGGCTTTCTTTTATCTTTGGCCTCTGGCTTCATTATTATTATTATTATTTGTTATCTTTGGCATATTTGTCCTTTCTCTTATTCCTGCTTAAGAAATATATTCCATAGTATTTCTTATCATCTTTTGGAGCCCCCCAAGTGAGTTCTTGATTCCTGAGTGCCAGGCCCTCTTGCTTCCATAACAGCCCCTGTGACAATATCACCAGAAAATGAAAATATTCAAATAAATGTTGGGCTTAGACAGAAAAGGCAAAGATCTTCAAGACAAGAAAGTCAAAGTCAAACTAAGCAAGAGGATAAAAGTGAAA
This sequence comes from Austropuccinia psidii, assembly GCA_023105745.1. Classification (NCBI taxonomy): domain Eukaryota; kingdom Fungi; phylum Basidiomycota; class Pucciniomycetes; order Pucciniales; family Sphaerophragmiaceae; genus Austropuccinia; species Austropuccinia psidii. The sequence goes on along the minus strand of JALGQZ010000013.1, from coordinate 29,317,934 downwards.
CACACAAACCATTTAAAAAGAAGATACCAGGTGCCTACCATGAGGAAGATTAGGCAGAACAGGTAAGAGTTCTAATTTCAACAAAATACAAGAAAACAAAATAAGGAAAGGAAGTAGATAATGATGATATTGAAATCATTTTCAAGGACAAGAGTAAGGAGGTATTAAGACAGGATTCACAAAAGTTGGAATTAAAGAACAAGGTAAAATCTACAGCCAATACCCCAAATCTAATAATTGAACATGTGATGAAGAAAGTACTTGAACAAAAGATAAATCTTACTCTTGAAGAAATATTATAAATTTCACCAACCTTTTTACAAATTACAAGATTTAACTACCCAGGAAAAAGCAGTGATAAAATCAGTAAATACATCAAATATTCAAGAAAGACTACTTTCATTAAAGCTACAGGACTATGATACACCAAGATTACATTATGCATGCCCACTTGGCTTTATGGAAGTATTTATTGGAAGAGAATCATATCCTAAAATGGCATTGGGGGAAACTGGATTAGAAATTAACATAATACCAGAGGAGAATGCAATTAAAGCCTCACTTACAAGTAGAAATCTCAATATTAATCACAGAGGAATTGGTGGACATACAACATCTTTTCTTGGAATCTCAGAATTGAAACTAATTACTATGATAACAGGAGAAGAAAAAGAAATTCATCTATTCATAGCAAAAGGAGCTGTACATAACATACTTGGAAGACCATTTTTAGCAGATAATAATGTTAAATTGGAATTTTCACACAAGCAAGGGGAAATATTTAGTTATCCAGAGCAAGATGGATGTCAATTATATTTACCACTATGTAACCCTCAAGCCATGGGTTGGCAAATTTCTCCGCCCAGTGGTGTGGAGCTTTATACATCTTCAGAGATTGGAAAATGGTCAATACATCAAGCAGAATAATCCAAAAGAAAAGAAACAGAGGAAACAGAAAGTCAATCTTCAACAAGAGTGAAGACAAGATTTTTTGGACCAAAAATAATACCCTATTCAGCTGTTTTTGATGCGGGAAATGACTTGAATTTTATAACTCAGGAAATAGCCCTAAAAGCAGAATTGAACATCAGCCCTTAAACATCAAAATCAACAGATAGCTCTTTGAAGCCAATTGGTCAAATTAAAAATCTTGAAGTCACTTGTGAAAATGAAGAAAAAACCTACCTGGACTTCTTAGTATTTGAAAATTTTAATCAGATAATAGTTGAAGAAAAGTCTAGCATATTATCTTAATCTAAAGAATGTATGTCCACTGTAGCTCATATAAAATCTAAAGGAAAGGAGACAGAAGATAAACTGGAGGTAGAAGATAGGGAAGCAATAGCAAAAATCAGAGAGTAACTAAAGAATATGAGAAGAAATTTGGACATGGCCATAGAATACCCAGAGAAATGGCTAGCACTCAAGTTAAGTAATATGAATAAAGAAGAAGAAAGAGAAAGCCCACAGAAGAAGTTTAAAATGGATCTGAAGCCACCTGAAGCAATTTCTCAAGAATTGCAGGAGATTATTTCAATTTATTTCAGGAGGAAGCTGGGTACATTAGTGATATTGAAAAAGATCTAATAAGTGAAGAATCAAAAGATAGAATAATCAAGCTATTGGAAAAAAGAAAATTTGAAGAATTGGAAAAGGAAAGTGCCATAATTACTGAAGACAAAATGGATGAAGTTTGGGATTAAACAAAGAATGGAAATAGTTCTAGAAGGAAAACTGGTAGAATCAGAAGATGAATTGAAGTTATGTCAGCAAAATAATAGAAAGACCTACAAAAAGGAGAGTTATCAGAAAATACACAAAGGCTAGCTGGAATTAGCATTCTAGAATAATTTAATGAATCCTATGACAAAATATGCTTCTTTTCAAGCTCAACTTATTTATTTAATCAAAATCAAGGAATTACATCTGGATTACCAAATGACTGCCAGAATCAAAATGGCATACAGGAAGAAATACCAGAATATGAAGGAGAGGAAGATTATGTAAACTTCCAATGATAACATTTGAAGAACTGTAAGGTTTGACTATGAAACAATAAGTAAAAATTACTAATATTTTACTTATTGTACTCTGAATGTCCTTATAAATAAAATAAATAAGATAAAAATAATTCTAATAATAAATATTTATTATAATTATGGCATAAAGAATAGTTATATTATTAAATAAATATAATAATATAATTTATATTATGAAAGAATAATATAATAAATAAATATGTTAATATTTGGTAATTAATATATTTAAAAGCACTTTATCATTGTTAACAAAAAATAATAAAGATGTAAACATATGTTTTTTATTGATAAAAAACAATTAATAACTATACTCTTACTGATATTAAGGTTATATATTGATATAAATACTATTTATATTGATTGAAGAATTATTAATAGTAATAATAGAAAGAAATCATTATAATAAGAGAAAATAACCTACTTTTGACGCTTAATATAAGACTTTTGGAAGTTTCTATGCCAAATGATGTAAATAAAACTTATTTGAATTGCATTTACAAATAAAAAGAAAAGAAATTACAAATTTTCTTGATTTTATGTGGAAATGAGATCTTTAAGAGAATTATAACAAAACAAATGAACAATTGAAGTAATCATGTCAAAAATGATGATTATAATAAAGATTACCTTTGGTCTTTGATGATAGAAGAGATTCATATATAAAGAATAAATATTTTACCTTTTGATTTAATTGTTTAATTGTTTTGATGCATCTGAGGAGAAAATATAATAAAAAGAGCTCTATTTAGAGTAAATACCCCCCTTCTAGAGTCCAGTAGGCTTCTAGTAGGCATTTAATGATGGTATCCGCTGGAAATGATTAGTACTTTAAGGCTTAGTGATGATTACATCATGATCAAACCATCTTATCTCATTATTACGCCATTATTTGGAGTTATCACTATAACACTAAGTTTGATGACATCATAGGCTTGAAAGAAGCCTAAGCTTTGTGTATTTTATTATTATTAATCATAATGTAATAGTACTTACCAGTTATATCACTTATATAACTGTTAAACGTAAAATAAGATTACAGTGAGTGATCATAAATGATCAAATTTAAGGTTAAACTTTGATCATTAATACCTTCAAAGTTATACATGCCAAAGCTATTATGAAAGTGAATACTGATATCTTGGAATGTCCTTATTAAGCTTTCAAGATAATTTTATTACATCATCAACACTCTATTTTTGATGATTTTCCTTGTATCTCATCTTTTCTGTCGAAATTCAATATTTTAAACTTCAAACCTTGATTTCAAGGGGTTTTACCTTGAGTATTATGAAACAAATTACATCATTCTTCATGTATGAACTAGTAGAATCTATATCTACTTTGGTTTAAGCTTGGACCACTTTCACAACAAAGTGGTAAACAGCTCTAGTAATTTTGTTCAATAAACCCTTACAAGTTATAGCCTTTTTTTTAACTTGTCAAATAAAGTTCATATCTGTGTTCTTAAGGTAATTACTTGGTGACTTTATTTTTTTAACTCTCTATAATGTATATTCCAATAGATATTAGCTAAGATCCATGAATATATGCATTGACCAAAAAGGTGCATATATCAAGCTTAATTCCTTAAGTATTGACTTTCGAGAATTGTTATAAAAAAGATTTATGTGTAGCCTTTCATGGGAAATCCAATGGTGCAATTTATTCCACATTTTGGTTCATTAGTGTCTGAGTTAAATAAGACTTTATGTCTTTTTTAGGGTATTATTACTTATTATTCAGTAATTATTGACTTTACAGATATGCCGTAAAAATGATATATGTGTCTTGTACCATGAGGAATCTAATGGTGTAATTTATTTCACATGAATACTCATTAGAGTCTCAGTTAACTCAGAGTTTATACCTATTTGTGGCATTTTCACTGGTTTTAAGATAATTCTTATTAGTATAATTATTATAAGGTTTTTCGTGTGACCTTTTTGGATATGTGCTGATATCTTAAAGGCGCACATTACCTACCACCAAAGTAGATTGTACCACAATCTGATATATTGAATTAGGGTATCATCCACTGTCCTACCTCTTCAATAGACTTTGTTAGCCTTGAAGCTCAAGAATGCTTAATTTTCTATTCTTTAGGTTTTCTTTCATGTCTGAATTTTCTTAATAGTTTATCAGAATTTTTTATATCTTTCTCAAATAGTAATCCATCTTCTTGAGTCGGATTTCTATACCTTACAAGGTATTCCTTCTCTTACCCGTCTCTTGTCCTTCATTCTTTAAGGACTTTCATAATTTTTTTTCTTCTCCTCCTTCTAGTGGGGGTTTTTTTCTTAGTGGAAATAATTCCTTGTCACTTGAGCTGTAAGCTTTTATCAGACTTGAAGGGGATGTTGGGTGTTTGTTTATTAATTAACTTGTGAGCTCTAGTTGCACAGAATTAGGTCCATGTGGTGCTTTTATCATAAATGGTCCTGAAAATAAATCTTTCAATTTCTTTGGGCCTTTTATATTATTAAAATTTAGAGTTGACACTAGGACCAAGTCTCCTATTTTGAAGTCAGATGGCTTATGACTTTTATCCCACCTTTCTTTTGCATATTTGAAAGAATCTTGCATACATCTATTTGCCAGGTGTCTTGCTTTGTCAAGCATTAAATTGAAGCTAATTGCTGTCTGGTGTATATCCACTAAGTCCTCTTTGAGGGTATCATAAAGAAGGATTGTATTCCAGCCTTTTTCTAGCATTTCTGGTGTTTTTCCAGTTGAAGAATGTATTGATGTTTTATATGCCAGCTCAAGAGCTAGTATCAATGTACACCAATCATTGGTAAAACCATCAGAATATTTGAATTCTAGTCCATAAGCACAGAATCTCCTGATCAATGTCTTCTAAGGTCTGTATCATTCTTTCTGCTAGACCATCAGCTTGGGGGTGGTAAGGTGTTTAGAATGATGATTTTGTTCCAAAAAGGCTATGGATGTTTTTCCATAATGCTGAAGTGAATTTTGGGTCTCTATCACTTATGATATTTTGGAATAAGCCTGTGTGGTCAGTAACTTTATTCCATATCATTATGGCTGTGTCCATAGCTGTATCATCCTTGTGAAATGGTAAGAACATTGGAGTTTTGATGTACCTGTCAGCTAATACTAGGCATGCATTGTAACTTCTGTCTCCTCCTAGAGGTAAGGCTGTTACATAATCAATGTGAGCTATTTTCAAGGGGATTTTGGTTCCTGGATTTGGATCATCATTCCAAATTTCTTTCATGTGGCTCTGTTTTCTCTCTGGCATCTGTCACAGGTTTGGAAGTATTTTCTAACATCTTTCTTCCAATTTGGCCACCAAGAGCAGGTTTTTACCCTCTCTAGTGTCCTGTCTTCTGAGAGATCTCCATCTGCAACACTATCATGGCATTCATGTAGTATACCTTTAATCAGAGTTCTATCTGTTAGAGCCATAACACATGTATGTTTAGTTCTATGGTATAGGATTCCATCAAGGAGGTGGAATATTCCTTCACCATATGCATATTCCATATTTCATCTAGTTTTGATGAAAGTGATAGGTCTCTGCAGTCTTTCATTAGAAGTTGGCATAGGATATGGCAGTTTTTGTCCATTTTATGGTTTTTGTCAACTTGGTTAAAGAAGTATGTGCCAATATCTGTGACACATATGCCTTCTATATGGTTCTCTTCCTGTGGTATCCATGCTGAATTTTCAGTTGTATTTGCCAGAGCCCATCTGCTAAGACCACCTGCATTTTTATGAATATTACCAGATTTATGAGATATAGTCATATTTCCTCTATATTCTTGGATAGGAATTTGCCATCTTAGCATATGTCTATCTGGAGTTTTCATTTTTGATAAGTATTTTACAGCATTACAATCTGTAATTACATCAAACACTGTCCCATCCAAATAATAGTGTAATTTTTCTAAAGCCCACACTAAGCAGAGGCATTCCATTTTGCTTGCTCCATACCTTGCTTCTGTTTGCTTCATTTGTCTTTAAATGAAGCAAATTGGTCCTTCAACAGGTTTGGAATTTATGATTTGTGTCTGGTGTAGTGCAGCACCTAGTTATTCTCCACAAGCATCAATGTACAGTTTAAAGGGTAATTTCCAATCTGGCATTAGAAGAAATGGGGCATTTGTTAGGGAATTTTTCAGTTCTTCATATGCCTTGACTCTTTCTTAAGTCATTTCATAGACTGTCTGTTGGTCACAGACCTTATATAAGGACTTAGAAATTCTTTCAAAGTCTTTTATATGCTGTCTGTAATAACCAGAAAATCCTGGAAATGATCTCATTTCTTTTTTGGCTTTAATAGTACTGCTGCTACATTGTTCTTATCCATGCCCAACCTCAGTCCAGATACAGCATGTCCTAGTGCTTGCAATTCACTATATGCAAAATGACACTTTTTCAAGGTGATTTTCATGTTTACTCGTAGTATCTTTTTCAAGACTCTTTCTAGTCTTGATAAGTAAGTATCCCAAGTTTCTGAGCAAACTATTATATCATCAATATACATGATCAACCATCCTTCTGACAATTCTTCAGGAAATATGGTATTCATCATCCTTTGGTAATGGTAAGGTGCGTTTTTTATACCAAATGGCATTCTCAGATATTCAAAAATTCCACAGTGGACTATTATCCTCAGTAGTTCCTTGGCATTTTATTTTAAGAAATTTTGATTAAATCCCTTTAGAGCATCCATGGCTGTGATGAACCTAGCCTGAGATAATTGTGTGAATGTCTCACCGATTCTGGGTATTGGATATCTGTCAGGGATAGTATAGGTGTTTAAAGCTCTAAAGTCCACTACCATCCTTGATTTTCCATTATTCCAAGCTATAATGACGGGTGTAGTGACCTCTACCTGTTCATTATGTCCTACTTTCCTTAATACTCCAAGGTCTATTGATTCTTCAATGTGTACCTCTAAAGCTTCTCTAGCTCTTGAGCTAGCTGGGTAAGCTGGTCTTCTGAATAGAGGTGGATAAGGTTTTTCTACATGAAGGATTATTTCTACCTCATGTCCAGTTATGGCACCTAGTGGTTCTTTCTCAGTTGCAAAGGCATTCTTCTATTCAGACTAGAGGTTAATCAATTTTTCTTTCATTTTTTCTGTTAATTCATGATTGAATTCTGCCTCTTTCAGTTGTTCATCTATGAAATAGTCCTTTTCTGGGCTTTCTTCTTCATTCTTAATAGCTGAATTTTTTTTTTTATTGAAGAAGCCAAATTTTTGTCTATTATTGTCTCCTATGGTAGAATATCTATCCTTTTGGTTAGAGATATCTATGCCATAAATTGACAAGTAGTCATTTCCAAGTATAAAATGGTTACTAGTGCAGTTGTCCATTACTACAAACCCTACTTTTAATCTGATACATTGTGAAGGATGAGGAAAAATGAGTTTTAAGTAAATTATTCCAAGGGGCTTCATGCTTTCACTTGCACTACTAAATTTCACTCCTTGTATTGGTAGAAGTTTTTATTCCCAATCTGGTACAATTGTTTTCAAATAACTCTTACCAACACAGGTACAATATGCTCCTGTATCTAAGTTCACTTTTGTCTCTTGGTATTCCATCATGACAATGCTTATTCTTGACTTTCCAGCGGTATATCCCATCCCTTTTGCTGGTTTGGTTCTATACAATTTGGCATCTTGAATGTTTGTCAGCCTGGTACCAGATGTTCCAACTTGTGGTAAAGTTTAATTGACATCCAGTACTTCATATATTAAATCAATATTATTAATTTGTGCATTAATTATATTAATTTCATCACTTTCAGAAGTTTTTGATTCTTCAGTGTCCTTTTCAGAATCAGATTCTGCTTCTTTATCCTTGTGATCTTCTGTTTCCACAGTTCCATTGATTTTTGCTTTTTTAAGGCAATTATTGGCTAAGTGTCCAATACCTCCACATTTATGGCATTTTCTTTGCTCATTATTGTTGGATGTATTGGGCTTGAAAGCTTCTTTTGATTTATCTTTTTTGATAAATGGCTTATTTGGACTTTTAATGTCCAATTTCTTCAAACTTCTGCCAATTTTTGTCCATGTCACTATGTCTTCCAGTGCATTGATGTACTCTTCTGTGGAGCATGGCTCTATACACCTGCTTCTCAGGGAAAGTTCCAATTCTTCTCCACATTTCTTAAGTGTTTTCATGTGTACCATTTTTTGTGACATTTCTGGGTACAGTGCATTTAATCTTTCAGCTTGTGTTAAGAGCCAATTCAAAGTTTTATCCTTTTCTGGGTCTAAGAAGGAATTTTTAAATGCATTCTCTATTTTTTACCCCCAGGCATCATTAGCCCACTTGGTGATTATTTCTTTCTTCCACCAAGACCAGGGATTTTTGCCATTTGTTTGCCTTGAGCCATAATACCATTGTTTTGCAAATTTCTCAAATAGTGAGTGTAATCTGGCAATGATTAATTCATCTGGTATGGCATAATATTCTTGTAACATGTCAATTGCTTTAATAACTGATATGTGGTCATATTCACCTTCTCCTGGGACTGTTGGCCATTCTTTTAATTGAGGTGCTTCCTTCATTAAAACTTGGCTATTGTCTTGATGACTCAAGTCTGTTATGAATGGATTTGTTATTTCCTCTTTTGGTTTAACAGCACTTCTTATGTGAGAAAATGGGGTTGATAAATTTGGCATATTTAAGTTGGCCTCATTTATTTTATCCATTTTCTCATTCATAAGTCTGATTTCACTTTCAATGCCTCTTTCAGATTCATTCTTTGTTCATCCCTTTTTTCCACATGGTCTAGAAGTAATTTTTGGTGTGATTAAGTCTTTTCTTCAAATCGTTCTACAGAAATACTTAATTTGTTGAATTTTTCTGTAAGATTATCAATACTCACGTCATAATTGATTTCCAAAGTTTTATCTTTGATATTGTTTATATATTAATACAATTCCTGTTGTCCTTGTATTGATTTTTGAGTATTGTCAATTAAAACTTTTGGTTTACTATTTTCAACAATAAATTCAATGTTAGCAATTTCTTTCTTGTTTTGTACAACAATTTTTGTTAAAGATGATAAGCTATTATTTATTTCTTGTAAGGATAATAAACTATTTTTAATTTTCTTAAGAGGTAAAATACTATTTTTGATTTCTGTTGAAGTATTTAAAACATCTGGAGACAAAGGTATTTCTTTGGGAAATGAGGTTGTATCATTCTTTGTTCCTCCTTGTCCTTGAATTCTATCAAGGTTCTGGCCATGTTGAAGACATTTTAAATGGCATCTTTTTGGATTTTTGGAGTCCTGTAACTTGGGGAATATGGTTTTCTCCAGTTTTTTTTCTTGTTCTTGTTCCCTTCTTGGGGAAGTTGGTTGGCTTGGGGCTTGCTGATAGAAGCTACTAGGGCTTCTTCCTTGGTTTCCTCCCTCTTTTTGGCATGGTATTCCTTGATCTTTTTGATTTGAGGTTTGGATGATAGTGGGTTCCATCCATTTGAGTATTTCACTATTTCCTCCTCTTTGAGGAATGTTTTGAGGATGTGCCAGGATTTCATCACTCGTTGGTGTATTTGTGGAAACATTTCCCAGTCCTTGTCCTTGTACACAGTGTAGTACTGCTTTTAATGGCTCTTTGAAATGTCTATTTGAGCCCTCTGAATGTGATTTGTACCTATTTGAGTCACTAATACTTAGTTCCAACTCTGGTTCAGATACTATGGGCATTTCTGGGACTTTCCTTTGGGATAAGGCACTTCCTTATGTGTTTTCTGTTCCACTGGGGAATTTTCCCTTTTTTCCCCTTTTGAGGGATCAATTCTACCTCTGAGTCCAGCTTCATTGGTTTGTATGGAGTATTTGGAACCTCTTCTGGTAGTTATAATTCAAGAAAATAAAAAATAAAAAGATTTCAGGACAAGGATTTCTTCTCATGGCAATTTGTAAAGGAGGTACTCACCTTCAGAGTCCTGAATAGTGGGTCCTGGAAAGTCCAATTTCTTAGCTTTCTTTTTCTTAATGACAATTGGTGTTGGGGAAGTTGGGCAAGTTTCTTCCACTAATACTTCAACAGTGGTCTGGTTTCCCTCTGTTAGATGTTCTTCAAACACTAAGAAAGACAAATAAGTATGGGTCTTTTAAATAAAAAGTGTTCTTTTTGGTAAGATATGGCAATTTTCCACATTAAGATTGCTTTTATATCTCAGAGTAAGTGAAATGAATGAATAAATGAATAAAAAATAACTTTTTTTATTGGTTTTTAATATTTTTTTTTCTAATATTTTAATATTTTTCTTTTTAAAGGACAAAATAAAAAATGAAGATTATTCTTTTATGAAATTAATTTGAAATATAAAATTATTTTTAATTTATAAAATATCAATTTTAATCACTAGAGTCACTCAAAGAAAGTTCTTGCAAGTCTAAGGGTGTGAAAAACCACATGTAAGACAGCACAATTGCTTTCCAAATGCCACAATAGCTTTTCAAATCAATAAATATAAAATTATTATATAATTTCATTATTATAGCTATAGCTTATTAATGGATAAGCCCAATTAAAATATATTTAAGGCCTTTTTAAGTAAATATCATGGGCAGGCCCCCAAATGTAAGGTTTGACTATGAAACAATAAGTAAAAATTACTAATATTTCACTTATTATACTGTGAATGTCCTTATATATAAAATGAATAAGATAAAAATAATTATGGTAATAAAGCTTTATTATAATTATGGCGTAAAAAATAGCTATATTATTAAATAAATATAATAATAGAATTTATATCATGAAAGAATAATATAATAAACAAATATATTAATATTTGATAATTAATATATTTAAAAGCACTTTATTATTGATACCAACAAAGAATAAAGGTGTAAAAAATTGTTTTTTATCAATAAAAAACATTTAATAACTATAATATTACTCATATTAAAGTTATATATTAATATAAATACTATTTATATTAATTGAAAGATCATTAATAGTAATAATAGAGAGAAATAATTATAATAAGAGAAAATAACCTACTTTTGACACTTAATATAATAGTTTTGGAAGGCTTTTGCCAAAAAATGTAAATACAAGTTTTCAAAATTGTATTTACAAATAGAAATAAAGGAAACTACAAATGTTCTTGACTTTTATGTGGAGATAAGATTTTTAAGAGATTTATAACAAAACAAGAGGACGATTGAAGTAATAATGTCAAAAATTATGATTATGATAAAGATAGCTTTTCCTCTTTAATAATATAAAAGATTTATATATAAAGAATAAAGATTTTACCATTTGATTTAATTGTTTTATTGTTTTGATGCCTCTGAGGGGAAAATAGAGTAAAAAGAGCTCTATTTATATCAAACACCTCCCTTTTAGAGTCCAGTAGGCTTCTGGTAGACGTGTAATGATGATATCCACTGGAAATGATTAGTATTTTAAGTTTTAGTGATGATTACATCATGATCAAACAATCTTATCTCATAATTACGCCATTATTTAGATTTATCACTATAATGCTAAGTTTAATGAAATCATAGGCTTCTTTGAAGCCTAAGCTTTGTGGATTTTATTAGTATTAATCATAATCTAATAGTAATCACAAGTGTTATCACTTTTATAACTGTTGAAGTTAAAATACGATTACAGTGAGTGATCATAAATGATCAGTTTTAAGCTTAAACATTTATCATTAATACCCTTTAAGTTATACACGCTACAGCTATTCTGGGAGTGAATTATGATAGCTTGGCATGTTCTTATTAAAATTCCAAGATCATTTAATCACATTATCAAAACTCCATTTTTGATGATTTTACTTGTATCTCATCTTTTCTGTCAAAACTCAATATTTTAACCTTCAAACCTTGATACCAAGGGGTTTACCTTGAATATTATGATAAAATTTACAGCATTCTTCACATATGAGCTAGTAGAATCTGAATTTCTACTTTGTTTCAAGTTTGGACCACTTTCACAACAAAGTGGTCAACAACTCTAGTAATTTTGTTCATTAAACCCTTGCAAGTTATAACATTGCTTTGAGCTTGTCAAATAAAGTTCATATCTGTGTTTTTACAGTGTTTACATGGTGACTCTATTTTTGGTTTAACTCTCTATCATATATATTTCAAGAGATATTAGCTAAAATCCATGAATATATGCAGTGACCAAAAGGTGCATATATTCAGCTTAATTCCTTAAATATTGACTTTAGATAATTTTCAAAAAATTTCTTATGTGTATCCTTTCATGGGGAAGCCAATGGTTCAATTTATTTCACATGTTGTTACATTGGAATCTGAGTTAAATAAGATTTTATGTCTTTTTTAGGTTATTATTACTCATTATTCAGTAATTATTGACTTTATAGATATGCCATAAAAATGACATATGTGTGTTTTACCATGAGTAATATAATGGAGTAATTTAATTTACATTTTTACGCAATAGATTCTGAGTTAATTCAGATTTTATACCTATTTATGGCATTTTCACTGGCTTTAAGATAATCATTATGAATATAATTATTATAGAGTTTTTCTTGTGACCTTTTTGGATGTTTGGTCATATCTCAAAGGCTCACAAGAACTGTATGATTATGAGATAGATTCACCAATAATTCAAACCAAATATCTTTCAGAACTACCTTTATCCAATCTTACAAATGTTTATTTTTTTGAATTACTAACCACTATTGGAATCAAAGGAAACTTATGGAATCCTTACTGGAAGAAGCCTTATGGATATTATCAATTTACAATAGAATGACTGTATCACAAAATGCTATGGGCTCAAGAAGAATTGAATCTAGATGGTTTGGGAATCTTGGGAGGAACTCATTTCTTGTGTGAGTTTGGGTACATGTTTATTCATGAATTCAAAGGTTTTGTTTCAGAATGGAAAGGAAATACACAAAGATTACAACGCAACAAAATATCCGGAGAAATATTGAATGACATATGTCTCTCGGTAATTCACAACAGAAGGAGACAGGGAAGAAAAGCCAACCAAACAAGCCAGGCCATTCAGATACAGAAAAGGAAGATCAAAGAAGTTAAAATGTCAAAATTATGACTTTTGGTCATGATTTGAATTCAGAAAAAGCAAGCAAAGAGTATGTGGATAGGAAAAAAGAAGTAACCAAAGAAGAAAAGGTGTTCAGATAAATTAAAAGAAGACACTGTAATATCAAAATTATTACTAACAGGCAATCAGAAAAGTATTTCAATTTATGGCACAATCAACAAAAAAACATCACACACAGAGGTATTACTGGATACCATTAGCCCAATATTTATTGGTTTAGCCACTCTTTGATGTACTCCCATACATCCACCTCAGAAATTAAAATTCAACACAGTAATAATAGATATGAAAGGTGATGTGGGATCCCCAAACATAACCAGAATATCATTCAATTATTAGTCCTAACAGATCACCATAGCTCAACAGATACTAGGCCATCAGTACAGAGCACCCCCCACAGAGTGATGTACATAATGCCAGCATGATTGTAGTTTGACAAAACTGCTGCCAGAGGCAGGAATAAAACCCAGGACCTTGATGAAAGTTGAAAGCAACCCAGAATCACAAACTACTACACCATTTCAAAATATAACATCCCTCCTCAAATTGAAACCTCATTCAACATCACTCCCCAAAAAAATCTCAACATTAAAAAAAAATTTCAACATAAAAAAAAAATTTCAAGATAAAAAAAAAAATTTTTTTTCAACATAAAAAAAAAAGAAAAAAAAATTCTTTCAACATAAAAAAAAATATGTTTTTTCAAAATAAAAAAAAAATTTCAAAACATAAAAAAAAAATTCTTTTTTTCCATTAAATAAAAAAAAAATTTCTTCCAATAAAAAAATAATAATAATAATAATAAATAAAATGAAAATTCTTGATTAACATTAATTATAAAAGATCAGATCAAACAAAATGCTAAAAATAGTCTTTGTATGACTTTAAACTACAGGGTGGTTCCCAGATGGCCAAAAGTTAGTCTTTGTATGACTCAAACTACAGGGGTAGCACGCCAGAGGGCTGAATATGCAAGTGAAATCAAGGACTCAAGAAATAAAAAAAGAAGATATCAAGAGTAAAAACAAAAGTGAATAATAGAATGATGAAATCTTCAAGTAAAACAGTAAACTCAGGAATAGGCCTCACAAATGTCCTTGTATGACATTAAATTGCAGGATTTGGTATACCCAATATACTGGGTTTTATCCACCTAGAGGTAAAGTCCTTGCATGACTTAAAACTACAACTAAGATTCAATTATTAAAAAAATAAAAGAAGAAACTAAAGATACTTTCTCATTTCAACCAAAGAAAATATAAAAAATAAATAATAATAATAATAATATCAAGTGATACTTTAAACCAGACTAATAATCATGGAATCTCAAGCCAATGCTGCAAAATATATGTCAGTACTCAAGAAGGTTAGACCAGTCAATTAAGCTATTCCTTAAGATCTGAATCCACCTTTGGAAAGACCTGAATTCAAACACTGCTATCACCTAACCCACCTCTATCTTTTGAAACATAAAAATTTACAGAAGAAATAATTTCAATGATAAGCTTTGGACCATCTGGATGGTTATCAAAAGAAGAGATTAATTTATTAAAAAATGTTATATTACTAAGGCAAAAGACTATAGAATTTTGTGAAGAAGAAAGAGGCGTACTAAAACATTCTTATGGAAAACCTTAGAAAATACCAGTTATACTACATTAACCGTGGAAAAAGAAACAAATACCAATACCTAAATCAATTTTAACTTGATTTATTGCGCTAGTCAGAGAAATAATATGTAAAGGACTCTATGAACCATCAACATCAAGCTATAACAGCCAAGTATTTTGTGTGGCAAAGCCCAATGGAAAACTTAGAATAGTTCATGACCTTCAAGACCTCAATAAAGTAACAATAAAAGATGCTGGATTGCCACCAAATGTTGATGAGTTTGTAAGATCATTTTCAGGAAGAGCATTTTATGGATTAGGAGATATTATGGGAGGATATGATGAAAGAGAACTGGATATTACTACAAGACAACTCACAACATCTGAAACACCACTTTGAGGAATTCAGCTTACAATACTACCTCAAGGAGAAAAAAACTCTGTGACAGTTTATCAAACACAAATGACTTGGATACTTCAGGAGGAAATACCAGAGAACCTTAGAATATTTATAGATTATGGAGGAATTAAAGGACCCAGATCAACATATCAGCACAAAACATTGAAGGAGAATATGCTCATAAGAAGATTTGTTTGGGAATATGAAGTAACATTAGAAAGAATAATTTCCAGGATGGAAGAGGCAGGACTAACAACTTCAGGATCAGAATTTGCATGTTGTGTTCCAGCACTTTATATTGTGGGTCATGTTATGTCTTTGGGAGGAAGAAAGATTTCAAAAAAGAAGATAAACAAGATACAAAACTGGCCTAGACCAACAACAAAGAAGGAAGTTAGAGCATTCTTAGGACTATGTGCATATTTCAGAATGTTTATCAAGGCATTTTCACAAGTTGCAGCACCATTGAGAAGATTTACAAGGGAGGATGTATTGTGGAAATGGGATGAAAAATGTGAAGAAGCTTTTATAAAACTTGGGAAGATAGTAGGAGAAGAAATTACTTTGAAGACATAAAATTATGATAAAGGGTCAGGGAGAATAAAATTAGGAATAGATTCAATTTATATTGCAGCTGGTTCAGTTCTTATTCAAGAGGATGAGAATGGAAAGTATAGATCAATACTATATGAATCAGTAAATTTTTCAGGCTAGAATCCAAATACTCTCAGCCAAAATTAGAGCTGTGTGGTGTAGCAAGAATACTCAAAAAACTTCAAACAATATTATGGGCAACACGTTGAGCTTAAAGTAGATCCTAAAGCTTTAATATAAATGATCAACACACCTTGCTTACCAAATGCACCAATTACAAGATGGGTGGCACTTATACAGCTTTTCTCATCTTATCTTGTACACAACCCATGGAAACATTTACTATGCCAGATGGGTTATCAAGAAGACCAAAGGGAAAAGACAAATAAGAAAGTGAAAGGGATGATTTTGATGAAGAGGAAGATTGGATCAAACCTCATTGAGGCTTTGGCATAAAAGAAGTAAATACAAGCAAAGTGGGAAAATTATCAAGAAATAAAAGAAATATTGAAATTCTAATAAAACAGGAAGTATTTGGAAAATATATGCAGGAATATTTGAATAGTTTGAAAAAGCCACAAAGTATTGGAGAAGAATACTTCAAAAAAATTAAAAGAAGATCATTGAATCTCTATTTAGAAAGAGGGAAGCTGAAAAGAAGAAATGAAGAACATCCACAAATAGCTGTATACAATGAAAAAGCTCAGAAACAGATACTAAAGAACATTCATTAATAATTGGGGAAAAGAGGGGAAAAAGAAACATACAGGAGAATTAAGAAAAGATATTGATGGGAAGGAATGAAAAAGAGAGTCAAGAAAAGGGTCAAATCATGTCAACAATGTAAAAAAAGGAGTCATTTGCAACAAAAAGAAGAAGAAAAGATATCTGTAACATCTACTTTATTTGAAAGAGTCAGAATGGATGCAGCTCACATTAAGTCAGGAAGATGGAAATACTTAGTCATAGCAAGAGATGACTTTTCAGGATGGCCAGAAACTGTGGCATCAACAAGGCTAACTTCAAAATCAGTCTCAGAATGGATTTGTAGGTATGCAGCTCCAAAGGAAGTGACAGTTGATGGAGGAGCAGAATTTGGAAAAGAACTACAAGAAGCAGTCAAAAGAGCAGGATCAATAATCAGAATAACTACACCTTACTACCCAGAATCGCAAGGAATGGTTGAAAGAGGACATAAGCAATCAAAAGATGCCCTTGTAAAGATTTGTGGTGAAAATGGATTCAAATGGAAAGAATACTTACCAATTGTGAATTTGGCAGATAGAATTTCAACAAAAGAAACAACAGTATACTAACCATTTGAGCTTCAATTTGGTCAGAAAGCTGTTTTGCCCATTGATATTGAAACAAATACATATCTAGCCATCCAATGGAATAAAATATCAACAAGAGAAGAACTATTGGAAGCAATAACCATACATATTGTAGAAAAAGCAGAAAAAATGTTAGAAGCAGCAGAGAAATTAAGAGATTCAAGAAATAAATCAGTCCAATACTTGGACAAAAATATGGCATATAAACTGACAAATCCACTTGAACCAGGGGACTTGATATTAGTCTATAATAAGTCACTTGAGTAACAGTGGGGTTTACTCTTCAACAACCATTGGAATGGACCTTATAGAGTTATCAATCAATTAATAAGGGTCCTTATGAGCTTGAAGAATTGGGTGGCATTAAACTTAAAAGACAAATTTGCCGCAAGTCACATCAAGAGGTTTTATCCCAGAGGAAGGAAATTTCAATAAAGTTCAGAGTCAGGAAGTGAAAGCAGTGCAGGGATTGAAGATGAAGAGTCAATATTGGAGGGAGAAGAAATTGAACAAAATGGATATGATTTATATTGACAAGCATTTGAACTGGAATGCAGGGGACAGCATTCAATGGAGAGGGGGATGTGGTATTCCATGCCATTAGTATAAGTTTCAATCTTACAAGAACAATAAATACAAATAGAATTAAGATATCCAATGGTTTTGAAGATAAATAGAAAGCTGAAAAGAAGTTATTGCCACAGACACAGGTACAATTCTGGACTAAAATAGAAAAAGAAAACCTTTCTGTCTCAGCTGACAAGGAGGAGCTGTTCACCCCTGGATTGGTCATGTAGCTGGTTCAAGCCACATTGAAAGAAATTTAAAAATTATTTCTTGTGGAATTTCCAAGAAGAATAAAAAAACCAAAACCAAAGAATAAAATCCTTTTGGAAGAAAACATACAATATTTTTTTAAAAAAATAATTAATTTAACCTAACCCATAAGCTGGAAATCAAAATGGACAACAATTGCACAACAGCTGACTAATCCTTTCGAATACAAACCACAAATTATTCAAGACTTATCAAAACATCATTTTATTGGGCATAAACAAATTAATTTATGGTACATACCTATAATTACAAATTGATTTGATAAATGAATTTCATTGGTCAGAATTCACATCAAAATTCCATAAAAAATAATAACACCATCTGATTGGTCAGAATTCAAATCAATTGCAGGTGCATAATTATAATTACCAATTGACGTGACAACTTAATCTCACTGGTCAGAACTTGGAGCCTGTGTCACATTGCTACACCAAAACTACATGTCTCACCAGCTAAAGGCTCTCAACTATGATTCTTTATAAGTACCCTGTTTTTAGAAGCTCTATGGAGGCCCAAAAGCTATAAATAGAGGTCCTCTCTCCCTCATTTTTCCCATCATGATAGGGAAAGTTCCCACCATTCCGGAACTAGCAGGATATCTAGAGTAGTAGTAGTGTTGTGAGCCTTGAGGTATATTTTGCATACCCAAATAGGCCACAATCATCTTAAAAATAAATTTTGAATTATGCATAACTCATAAGTCATGCATATATCAAAAATTCATCATTTTTGACTTCAGAAAAGATGAATAACCTTTTATTTAGTAAGTAAACACATGGGTTTAAGGCCAGATTTGGATTCTACACAAAAGTTTACCTAGGGTAGCTCCATAGAGTGAATAAGCTCAAACTAACTCTTTGAGGTGGTAATATGAAAAGAACTTCAATACCACATCATCAATACCACATAAAAGATTGGTGAAAACTTTTGTTTTTCTTAATTTCAGGCCAAAATGATGGGAATGTGAGAAATCCCATGTTACATATACACTAAGAATAGTGTTATGCATGTTTTGAGCACTTAATTTCATGGTATTCTTACATGGACTTTTGGTACACCCATAGTGGATATCTCACTTTAAGCTCAATGTTCTATTTTTGACGTGAAAATAAGCAAGAGGGACAAAAGACATTAAAGAGAGCCAGGGTACCCAACTTCTGAGGCCTCAGAGGCGTGGACAGCTCCAAAGCTTGGATCCATGGTCTATCTTGGCCTCATTGGTAAACTAAAACCTTTTGGGAACTTGGTTACCATGTTACAACTACAGTAAATCTTAAGAAAATAGCAAATAACCTGCTATTTTGATGTGCCAAGTAGGTAAAAAGCTACTAAGACTCCTGTAACCATTTCGATTCTTAATGATTTTCCATGGATAAACCCCAAAAGAGCAATTAAAACCCTTTTTGGACTTGTATCCATTGAATTACCTCATAGCAACCAGTTAAACACTGATATTTGCAGTTCTACATAGAATTGAGGTAAAAACTTCAAAAATTCATTAAAAATAAAATTATTAATGAATATTTCTGAAACGTTCAGGACCAATGGAGAACTGTATTAACTGTGGTACAACCAAAAAGAAATAAAGTTGCACTAGTAAAATTAAAAGTTTTACTTACAGTCCATTTTTGACTATTCTACATGAAACACTGAATCTTCAAAAATTCACAGTAATTACAACCTGTGATGAAATTGCCAATAAAATTGATAGCCTTTAGAAATAAATGATTATTTTTGAATAAAAGAATATTTACAGATGTTACCCCTTTGATTCTTAACCATATTGGGGTTGGTAGTCACGTAAAAGCATCAATTAAGTAATTATGATAATCTTACGTGACAACAGATGATGCAATTAATAATACAAAAGAGTTTATTGTTTTCTCACTCACTGGTTTTTCAGTTTGCTCCATGGCATGCCTCTGTGAGCTGATTTTGACTTAAAAGAGGCCTCCTCTTGCTGTTTTTTCCACATCATCATCATCTTATTATCATTTATTACATTGTTACAATAAGTAAGTATTAGTTACCGCTATTCTTAAGTGTTTCAATTCTTTCAGAATCAATCAGCAAGACGTGAAATCATATAATCCAACTATAAATTGTTGTGGTACTCTAATAAATTCATTTTGATCCAGTAAATCCACAATTCTACGTCAAATCTCTCTATCTTATCTTTCAATAAGTTCTTTGGAATATTAGTGAGTGATTTATCTTTAATTCTTAAACTTTTTCTCTAAAATTAGTTTTTTTCAAGAATTACCATTATAATTATTCTTGCAAAAGATAATTATATATTAAAATAATTTTATTTTTTTAATAAAAAGAAGTTTTATTATTAAAATCTTCTTGTAATTGATTCTTGTAGACAATTACTTGCTCACTGTTAAAATAACTAGTAGTGTTTAACATGTGAAAGAGATAATTCTTTAATTATTTAATTGTGGTTATAATAACAGTTTGTTATTATATTTCATAAAAACAGTCATAGCACTGTTGATTAATAGTAATATTATCATCAGTTTCATAGACACATCTTACAAGTGTTTTAGTAGTGAAAAGCTGAGTAGCTTTGTATTGTTGAAGAATAGTAGTATAGCCATAGTAAAAGCTCAGTATCCTTGCTCAGTTGCTTAATATTGTTGAAGAATAGTAGTATAAATGTAGTAAAAGCTCAGTAGCCTTTCTGTGTAGCATAGTATTGTTGAAGAATAGTAGTATAAACATAGTAAAAGCTCAGTAGGCTTTCTCAGTAGCTTGAAATTGTTTAAGAATAGTAGTATAAACATAGTAAAAGCTCAGTAGCCTTGCTCAGTGGCTTAGGATTTTTAAAGAATAGTAGTATAGCCATAGTGAAAAAGCTCAGTAGCTTAGTATTATCGAAAAAATGGTACTATAACCTTAGTTGAAAGCTCAGTAGCTTTTCTCAGAAGCCTAGTATTACCAATGAAAAAAGTAGTGATAAAAACTCAACATTAAAAATATCAAAAGAAGAATATCCAGTAGTCTTATTATTAGTATTAATATAAAAAAAATCATTATAATCAACATAAAACCCAAAAGAATATTCTTATTAGTTTTCTTAAAATAACAGAAAACCAGAAAAAAAAATATTATCATTATTTTTATAAAAATAACAAAAAAACCTTATTCTTTATTTTATCAGAAATTTTAGTTTTAAATAAGAGTTTTTACTGTAGTGTTATTGATAGGTCTGATTTAGAGACTGCTGATAAGTCTTCTTTATCTGTTAAATCCACAAATCTTATTTTATTTTGTGATTCTCTGGAGGCTGACTATTCAGTACTATGTAGAGGGGCAGCTAATACACCTTAGCACCCATGGTTATTGGACAATTCTGAAATTCAAAACAGACTTACCGTTAAGTTCCCCCTCAAGGTAATGCCTTATTTCATCCCACAACACCCAACACTAATGAACAAAAAAACATAAATGTGGTGGTATTGAACACTTAGCCAATAATTGGCTTAAAAACACAAAAATAAATGAAATTGTGGAAACAGAAGACCACAATAATAAAGAAGATGAATCTGACTCTGAAAAAGAGGCTGAAGATTCAGAAGCCTTTGAAAGTGATTAAATCAATATAATTAATTCAGAAATTAATAATATTGACCTAATATGTCAAGTACTAGATGTAAATTCAAACTTACGGAAACCCGGAACATCTGAAAAAAGCCTCAAAGACATAAAAGATGCCAAACTGAATAAGAAAAAACTTCCAAAGGAAAGGGATATACAGCTGGAAATTAAAGTATAAGTATTTTCATGTTTGAAAGCCAAAAGGGAGAAGAAAACCTGGAGACAGGAGCTTACTGCACCTGTGTTGGTAAGAATTATTTGAAAGTGATTATACCAGATTTAGAAGAAAAACTTACACCAATACAGTGGGTTAAATCTATTAGTGCAAGTGAAAGCATGAATACCCTTGAAATGATTGACTTGACACTAGTTTTTCCTCACCCTTCCCCATGTATAAGAGTGAAAGTAGATTTTTTAGTAATTGACAACTTTTCTAGTAACAATTGCAAAAAAGGAAATGATTACTTGTCAATTTATGGTATAGATATCTATAATCAGAAAAACAGATATTTGACCATAGGGGACAATAAAAGAGAGAATTTCCATGTTTTAAACAATAAAATACTAATTACTGTTATAAAAAATGAAGAGAAAAGCTCACAAAGACCTTCATTCATAATTGAACAATTTATAGAGGCAGAATTAAATCAAAAATTAACAGAAAAGATGAAAGAAAGATTGATTGATGTCCTATCTAAATACAAAAAGTGCCTTTGTAACTGACAAAGAACCACTAAGTTCTATCATTGTACATGAAGTAGATATTATTCTTAATGTGCAAAAACATCATCCACCCCTGTGAAGGAGACCATCTTGTCCAGATAGCCCAAGAGCTAGAGAATCCTTAGAGGTACACATTAAGGAATTAATGGACCTTGGAGTGTTAAGGAAAGTAGGACATAATGAGCCAGTAGAAGTCACTAAACCTCTTATTATAGGTTGGAATAATGGTAAATAACGGATGGTAGGGGACTTTAGAGTTTTAAATACCTGTACTATCCCTGACAGGTATCCAATATACAGAATGCATGAGACATTAAGACCATTTTCATAGGCTAAGCTCATTACAGCCATGGACGCTCTAAAGGCTTTTCACCAAATTTCTCAACAGAAAATTCCCAAAAGCTACTCAGGATAATAGTCTCTTGTGGCATATATGAATACCTAAGGATGCCTTTTGGTATGAATAGTTCTCCTTTCCATTATAAAAGAATTGTGAACACCATATTCCCTGAATAATTATTATGAGGATGGTTAATCATCTATATTTATTATATTATAGTTTTCTAAGAAACTTAGTAAAATCACTTAAAAAGACTAGAAAAAGTCTTACAAATGATACTTCAAGTAAATATTAAAATTTCCTTGAAAAAATTTCATTTTGGATATAATGAACTAAAAGCACTGGTACAGGTTGTATTAAGTTTGGGAATAGATGAAAAAAATTAGCAGCAGTACTACTGAAAACAATGCCCTAAACCAAGAAAGAAATTAATTTATTTTATGATTTGTTGGATATTTCAGGCACTATATAAAATACTTTTCAAAAATTTCTAAATCCTTGTACAAACTCTATGATCAACAGACAGTCTATCAAATGACTTGATAAAGGGTCAAAGTATATGAGGAACTGAAAAAAAGCACTCACAAAATCCCCTTTTCTTTTAATGCCAGATTGTAAACGACCTTTCAAACAGTAAATGCATGTTTTTAGAGAAGGACTAGGTGATGCACTATACCAGAAATAAATCATCAGCTATAAACCTCCTTAAGGATCAATTTGCTTCATTTCAAGACAGATGAAGCCAACAGAAGCAACATATTGAGAAATTTAAATTTACTTTCTTTTCTTAGTGTGGGCTTTGGAAAAATCACACTACTATTTGAATGGAACAGTGTTTGATGTCATCACAGAATTTAATGCTTTAAAATCTTTTTTAAACATGAAGACACTAAATAGACATATTCCAAGATGGAAGATTGCCATCCAAGAATATAAAGGAAATATGACTATAGTTCATGAATATGGAAATATTCACAAAAGTGCAGATGGGCTTTAGCAAGTACACCTGAAAACAAGCATGGGTACCAGAAGAAGTACATCATATAAAAAGAATATGTGTTACAGATATTGGCAGAGTATTCTTCAATCAAGCTAAATGAATCTACAAGATGGACAAAAACTTTCATATATTATGTCAACTTTTAATAAAAGATTGCAAAGATCAATCATTATTTTCCAAACTAGATGAAGTATGGAAAACGCATATGATTAAGGAAGATTCCACCTCCTTGAGAAATTCTTTAATATAGGACTAAACACACATGTGGAATGATCTTGACAAATAGGACTATGATGAAAACTATACTACATGAATGCCATGATAGTGTCGTATCTGGACATCTTTCAGAAGATAGGACACTAGACAGAATGAACACCTGCTCTTGGTGAACAAATTAGAGGAAGGATGTTTTAGAGTATGGCCAAACCTGTGACAGATGTCAAAAAGCAAACAGAGCCACAGGCAAGAGGTTTGTAATGAAGATCCAAATCCAACCAAAATCCCCATGGGAAATAGTTCACATGGATTGGGTAACATCCCTACCTCCAGGAGGAGAAAGAAGTTTCAATGCATGCCTAGTACTAGTTGACAGGTACAGAAAAACCCCAATGTTCTTACCATCTCATAAAGATGGCACAGCTATGGGCACAGCCATAATAATATGGAATAGAACTATTAGTCATACAGGTTTAGTTCAAAACATCAGAAGTGATAGAGATCCAAAATTCACTTCAGCATTATGGACAACTATCCATAACCTGTTTGGAACAAAATTATCATTCTCAACAGCTTACCACCCCCAAATTGATGGTCTAGCAGAAAGAATGATACAGACATTAGAAGACATAATCAGGAGATTCTGTGCTTATGGCCTAGAATTCAAATATTCTGATGGTTTTACCCATGGTTGGTGTATATTACTACCAGCTCTTGAGCTTGCATATAAAACATCAATCCATTCTTCAACTGGCAAAACACCAGAAATGCTAGAAAAAGGTTTGAATCCAAGACTCCCTTATGATCCTCTCAGGAAGGATCTAGTTGATACACATCTAATAGAAAGAATTTTTCAATTAATTATTGACAATGAAATACATAATTCCAACAGATTTATGCATGATTCTTTCAAATATGCAAAAGAAATATGGCACAAAAGTCACAAGCCACCTGATTTGAAAGTAGTGGACTTGGTCTTAGTCTCAATTCTTAGCTTTAATAACATTAAAGGCCCAAATAAATAGAAAACTTCTTTTGCAGGACCCTTTATTATAAGAGCACTACATGGCCCTAGTGCTGTGCAACCAGAATTTACAGGTGAATTGATGAACAAACACCCAGCTTTCCCAGTAATCCCAGTAACACCTTACAGCTCAAGTGATAAGGATTTATTTCCCCTAAGAAATAAGCCACTACTTGGAATTTCCCCTCTTGAAGAAGGAGAAGAAAAGAAAATTGTGAAAGTCCTTGAAGAAAGGACTACAAGAAAGAAAAGAAAGGGAATACCTTGTAAGGTACAGAAACCCAGCTCAAGAAGATGAATGGATACTTGAGGAAGATATAACTAATTCTGATAAGCTATTATGAAGGTTTATACATGAAGGAAGACCTGAAGAGTTCAAAATCTAAGCATTATTGAGCTTCAAGACTAAAAAGGTCTATTAAACAGGTAGGAAAGTGGATGAACCCCTAATTAACTATATCAGATTGTGGTAAAATATTTTTTTGTTGTAGGGAATTTGAGCCTTTGAGATATTACCACAAATCCAAAAAATTCACAAGATAACTTTAAAATACTTATTTTAATAATAAAAATTGAAATTATTATCTTAAAATAAGTAAAAATGTCATAAAAATGCATAAAAACTTTATTATCTCAAAGCCACATTATTCAAAATAAATTGCATAATTGGATACTTCATGGAAAACTACATATATAACATTTTTATGGAATATCTGAAAATCCAATACTTACTGAGATAACCTAAATATATGCACTTTTAGGATCAATGCATGTATTCATGGATTTTGGCTCATATCTCTTTAAATATGAATGATAAAGAGTTTGACCAAACATAAATTTACCATGTAGTTACTGTAAAATTACATAAATAAACTTTCTTTGGCAAGCTACAAACAAGGCTATAAATTACAAGAGCTTGTTGAGAAAAATTAGATAAGCTATTGACCACTTTGTTGTAAAAGTGGTCCAAAATTAAAAAATTTGGATATTAAGATTCTACTATCTCATACGTGAATAATGATGTAATTTCTATCATTGTATTCAAGATATAACCCCTG
Organism: Austropuccinia psidii; assembly: GCA_023105745.1. Lineage (NCBI taxonomy): Eukaryota > Fungi > Basidiomycota > Pucciniomycetes > Pucciniales > Sphaerophragmiaceae > Austropuccinia > Austropuccinia psidii. The sequence continues at coordinate 29,292,088 of JALGQZ010000013.1, read as the reverse complement.
GAAATCATGGTTCGAAGTTTAAAATAGTAAATTTTGACAGAAAAGATGAGTTACAAGAAAAATCATCAAAAATAGAGTTCTGATGATGTAATAATTAGCTCTTGGAAGTTTGATAATTCCATGAAAATCTATCATAATTCACTTTCTTAATGTATTTATTGTGTATAAGTCAAAAGTTAATAATGAACAAAGTTTAAGCTTGTATTGATCACACACTGTAATCTTAGTTTAATTTTAACAGTCATATAAGTGATAAATTGGGTGAATACTAGTTTATGATTATCAAAACCAAAAAACTCACATATTTTAGACTTCTTCCAAGCCTATGATGTCCAAACACTTGGGGGTACAGTGTTAACTCTAAACAATGGCATAATAAGGAGATACAATGGTTTAATTATGATATAATCATCATTGAACCTTAAAAAACTGATCAATTCCAGTGGATACTATCAGTAAAACTCTACTAGAAGCCTTCTGGACTCTAGTTAGTCAGAATTTAATATAAATAGAGCTCTTTATTCTCTATCTCGCCCTCAGACGCAACAAAAACACTAAAAATATGCATGTCACAACCATTGAAATCAACCCACTTGGACCTCCATATGGCATATCCATGCCATATCCAATATATGGAAATTTGGCCAAATTGGCCATTGTCATTTTTAATGGCCTTAATAGTCATTTTATCATCTGCGGCCAGCCTGGCCCCTTCACCATCATCAAGCCATTCTGGGCTGTCTCTTTGCTTTTGGGCATCATGGGTATTTTCCATACAACAGGGAGAATACAGCCCAAAAGACTGTATTTGGCTTTTTAAGATTTAAATACAGTTTGCGCACTTTGACGCATTTGTCTGTATTAAGCCATTTGGGCCATATTCCTCATGTATTATGTGAAATATGCCCAAAAGGCCTGATATGGCCTTTTGGGGCTTAACTTCCAGATTTGTGCATTTTGCGCACTTTGAGCAAATACAGTGTTAAAGCTGTATTAGCCGTATTTAGCCAAAAACTCAAAAATGGCCAAATCACTCAAAAGACACTTTCTCACCTCTGAAGCCTTCCAAAACCCAAATTTCATTCATACCCTCCTCACATCACCTCAAAAGACCTTTGCCACATTTCAAACTTCAATAACCAAAAGTGCCATATATGGTGTTATACACCATTATGCATCTTTTTTCAGCAGATGTCCAATGGCGGAAATTTCAAATGGTTATTTTAACTTTTCAACAGGTCATCAAGGCACACCTTCCTGAGGATTCATCAAGTGTCATAATCTCAAATACCAATGACGCCATCAAGAAATCAATGGTTATTCTCACTCACAGTATTCCTCCAAGGGAATACTGGCTGTTCATTCTCAAGGAATATGCAAGAGACAGTTCCAAAACAAGCTGTCAAGTGTCAATGGTCCATCAATCCAACTTGTCAACCACATTCATTTACATACAGTCTGTATTCATCAAGACCTGTATTTCAATCATACATCATGGGAAAATCATTCAACACAGTTCATTTCTCAATCTGGAAAGGTATACACTCCATCAGACAATCAATACAGACCAGCTGCCAGCCTTAAGGAGTCAAGCTCTCAACTTTTCACATATACCAGCCTCCTTTGACCCTGGGGGGATTTCCCCCAGTTAATTAATATATTTTGATTTTATTTTATCTTTATTTATCTTATGATTTTTTTTGTTAAGTGAATACTGATATTATTAAGTCGGTCATTTAGCACCCTTTCTCCTTTCTTTCTTCGCCTGTCAATGGATATTTGGTGGTCATATCCTTACTAATTCCATTGTTCATTTTGGCAGGTTGAAACAGTGATTGAGAACCTACTTAGTTGGCTCTTTTTCCATTTGGCTTCTCATTTCTCTTATTGCATCTCACCTTTGTACTTGCATTCTTCGTAGAGAAATTCAATTCTTTATTTTTATTTTTTTTCTTTATTCTTTTGGAGTATTCCAAGTGAGTTCCCTGATTGCTGAGTGCCAGGCCACTCTTGTTTTTCTGCCCAAGAGCCCCTGTAACATTATATCAATTAACTCATAATTTCTTTTCATTCTGTTCATTCTTTCTTTATAATTTCATTCACTCATTTCATTGAAATTATGACTCTCTAATGCGTATGAACTTTATGATTCATCATCACCTCTCAATTTTCTCTCATTCATTCTTCATTTTGAAAATTGGAAGCTGACCCAATTTTATTTTTGTTTCTCTCTTTTAAATCATATTCAAATCATCAAATTCTTAATTCATTAATGATTCAGGCATAACCTTAAATTTTTCATCAAGTTATTCAGACACATTCTTCACATCAAGGTTCATATTTGATTCATTCTTCAAGAATTTTGATTTTTTAAGAAGAACTCACTTGATTTTGATTTGACATAAATTGATATTGACCTGAAGAAAATTCATTGACCTGAAGATTTCATTTATTTTGCTGATTTTTCACATCAAGAATTTTGAAATAAATTGATTTTTCCTCAAGAATTCATATTTTTTGATTTTGCAAGATTTTGATTTTGATTAATTTGACTTATTGATTTATTGACTTTGAAATTTCATTTTACATTGATTGACTTATTTTTCCTGAAGTTTTCATTTTTACTTATTTTATTCATTGACTTCAAGTTTGCATTTAATATTTACTTGATTGATTTACCTGTAGATCTCATTTTGATTTGCTGATTTTTCTTCAACATATTGATTTTGACCTTTGACTTAAAGCTTTATTTCCAATTGCCTCAAGTTTTCGTTGTCAAATGTTGATTCTTGTTCATTTCATTTCATTTATATCCTGAAATCATGCCGATCCAACACTCACTTCCTGCAAGGCAGACAAGATCTCAGGCCAGAACTCAAGCTGTTCTCACTCCAACTCCAAGGGCTCCCCTTGATGGCACCCCAGCAGTTCCTCAACTGAGGGATAAATTGTACAGAGGACCCATTTTGGAAGGGGAATCACCATCCAGGAAGGAAGGAAGAGGGCCAAGAAGATAAAGTTCATTTTCAGGAGTAGTTGGCAGATTTCCAGGAACTTCAAGGACCATTTTCAGAGGTCCTGGGGAAGATGGTGAAGAGGAGGAGGAGAATTCTGTGGAAGAGGAAGAGTCTGATGGTACTGAAGGTTTTCCTGCTCCTGTGTGGGAATCCCAAGGTACTGAAGGACCAACTCTAGCCCATTCTAATCAGTCTGAACCATCTTTATTGGCCATTATGCAGCAAATGACTCAGATTATGGCCAATCTTCAAGCAGCTTCATCCTCTGAAGCATCAAGACCACCAGCCTTCAAGACACCATCTATGAATGCACCAGAATGGTTTGATGGGACTCAACCCTTCAAAGTTAGAAGCTTTATTCAGTCTTGTCAACTGATTTTTCATAATTGTGAGCCTGTGAGGTATGTATAACATACCCATAAGGCCACAAATGATTTTACAGACAGTTAATTTTGTCTTAAACAGACTTTTTAGTTGAATTTAAAATAAAAAATAACAAAAAATAAGTATAACTTTTTTTTGGATAAACAAAGTTATAATTATTATGTCATTTTTGGATTCTACACCAAAAATAACCTAGGGTACACCCATAGGGTGTTATACCCAAAAACACTTATTTCTTGTGTTATTGGAAGATTTAAGAATCTCACAGTACTAATGTAGCTTTTTTAACATTTTTTAAAATTGTTAAATTTAAGCTTAATTAAGCTTAAATTTAAAGTTACATAAGGTTTATGCAACTTTACCAAAATTTTAGTTAAAATTGAGGTGTTGTGTATATTTACTGAATTGGCTAAGGATTTGCCATACAGAATGTAAATCCTGCGTGAGCTCAATTTAAAAGGGTTTAAAGCCATGGTATGGCTTTAAATAAATAAAAGGGCAAAATCCACGCAAAAAGGTGGGACAAAGGAAAAAGACCAAATAGAGCTGGGGTACCCAACTTTTTGGATCTGCAAGGACTCAATTAAGGTTGTCCACCTTTATTGGAGGATTTTCAACCTTATTTAAACTTTAAGATTAGACTTTGATCCAACCTTAAGGTTTAAACTGGTTTTATCCCAATTTGGACAGGAATTTCAAGCTGCCAAAGGGTAAATCCCAATATACAGGCTTGAAATCAAGGTTTTAAGAACTGTAAGAGCTTAATTAAGCTTAAAACTTTAAAGTTTCAAGCATTAAAACCTTATCAAAACTTAAGGTTTGGTGTGTATTGCTATTTTACGTGGAAAAATAGCAATAACTTCAAAAATTCATTAAAAATCCAATTCTTAATGGATTTGCTTGAAAATTTCACACAACTTAGAATTTAATATTATCAATATATAAATTAAATTTTAAGTATCTTTTATAAATAAATTTCCTGGGTAATTAGCCTGGAAATTTAATCTTTTAATTGAGCTTAAAGAAAACTATGATTTCTTTAAAAATTAATTAAAAATTGAGTTTAAGAGATTTCTGCTTGAAACTCTCATTTTAAGTTGTTCATGTGATGAACTTTCATATAAATAAACTTATTTTATATTGAAACTTAAAATAATTAATCTAAATGAGGATTAAAGTTACTTGGAGTTAAGAATAACACTGGTAACTTTAAATTGGAAGTAAAAAGAAGTTGCCTTAAGTTAAGAACTCTATTTTTAAGCATGGTTTTTCAGTTTTGACCTGAGCACGCCCTCTACATTCATTATGAATCATGAGAGCTTCCCTGAAGACATAAAAAGAGTCTTTTCATCACTGTTTTTGTCCATCATTCATTATCAATCCAATCATATTAGAAATTTAAACAGGTCAAGTTTTATTAAATATAAAATCTTATTATTAAAAGTAATTCTTAAGTTATTTTTATTCTTTATTTATTGAAATTAAAGAATTGAAGTCATAGAATTTAGATTATTGTTGTAATCACCAATAATATATTTTATTATATAAAATTATCATTTTAAATATCTTTTAAAATCCACAAATTCCTCTCTAAAACTCTTAAATCATAAATTTATATTATTAAAAGTTGTTTTATCTTTAAATTTATTGATTTTTGACGTGTGTTTAACTTATAATCATTATTTAATATTATAACTGTTGTATTTTGACTTATTATATTAAATAAATCTTATAAGTAAGTTTTCTCTAGAATTCTATATTTTTTTTATCTAGTATTAGTTTTTTTTTATATTGAATTTTTATTCTAAAAGAATTATTTCTGCACAGTGTGTGTTTAATTCTTTTTATAAATAATATTTATATTATTTATAAGTGGTTAATATTCATATTTTCCACGTGTAATTGTCTCATTAAGAGCTTTACACTTCTTATTGTTATAACTGTCAGTGACTATAACAATAATAGAATAATTATAGTTTATTATAATTATTATTTTTTATTATTATTATATTATTATAATAATAATTAAATTTATTTTTTATATATAATTATTTTTAATAATTATATTTAAATTTGTGGTTATAATATTTTATTATATTATATTTTTCTACTGAGGACAGTCATAGTACTCTTGATATTGCTACTATTATCAAGAGTTTCATAGACAAACCTTACAATAATGATCCAGAAAACTTCTCTCAAGACAGAAAGAAGGTCCTTTATGCCACTTCATTTCTCATTGGCAGGGCTGCAAAATGGATTGAGCCTTATCTTTCCAATCTCACCAAGCTAGATCCAAGTTACCTTCTCAATTCATGAGAATTCTTTGAATCTCAACTCTTCACCTTATTTTGGGACCCAAATTAATTCATAAAAGCTGAAAAAGAATTGGATTCTTTAAAAATGAAAGAAGGTGGACATGTATCTTTATACATTGCTGATTGCAGAAGTCTTGTCTCAAGAATCAGAGATTGGGGTGAAAGGGCTCTTATCCATCATTTCAGGAAGGGATTGCCATCCATGATTTTGGATCAATTGGCCTCCCATCCTTCAAGAATTGACTCTCTTCAAGACTTGATGGATATTACCCTGGAGCTTGATACCAGGTACCTGTAACAACCATCCATCCGGGGTAAGGGTATTCATTAACATACTCACTCAAACACCTCAAATCAGCAGATCCAGCATTGGCAATCAGCATTCAGTTTCATCAATCTTCATTCTGAAACATGCATACAGCCTGTCAATACCTGTACAGGTTGGATTCACCCAATACAGTTTCAATACACCAGTATGAAACTGTATGATCACTCAAGCACACCACACCTCTTGTACAGGTTCTGTACAGCTGTACAGGACCTGTATTGGCCAGACTCAATTCAATCATCAATTATTCTCATGAAAATTCTTCCTCTGGATCAGGGCTGGTGTTTCTCACGTATACCAGCCCCTCTTTCTCCCCCCTGGGGACTTTTCCCCAGTTAATTAATTTAGTTTATTTATTATTTCATAATTATTCTTATCCTTATTTTGGGTATTATAATTATTTAATTTTAAGTTAGTCTTTGCATTTCTTTCTTCGCCTGTACAGTATGAGTTGGGTGGCCATATCCTTATTAACCCTTCTCTTTCCATTCTGACAGGTTGAAACAGTGGACTTGGACTTGTTTGTGGTTGGCTCTTCTATTTCTTGATTCTTATTCTTTGTTGCTGCTTTCTTATATTTACTCTTCTAGTAATTCTTCTTTAACACTCTTAAGTGTATCCCTTCTTACCATATCTTTGAGCCCTCCATAAATGAGTCCCAGTTTACTGAGTGCCAGGCCCTCTTCACTTAGAAGAGCCCCTGTGACATTAAATTAATTAACTGCTATTTGATTCTTTCTTTTCATTCATTTATATTCATTTTCTCTCATTCATCAATTATGATCTTTTTTATGACTTAATGATCTTTAATGATTATGATTTTTCTCTCTCATCAATTTCATCTCATTCATTTCATTCATATGAAATTGATCCTTCTTCATTCTTAATCATTGCTTACCATTTCATCCACTTCATTTCATTTTATCAAATCAAATTTTCTCTGTGTTCTTATTCAGGTTCTTTTAGGAGTCATTGATTGGTTTAATTGATTGGATTATTTATTGGGATTCATTGGTTTATTGATTCAGCAGTTCAGGATTCTTATTTGGATTAAATTGATTGATTTGACTTCTCAAGATATTGATTGATCCTCAAGAACTGATTTTGATTATTGATTGACTTTGAATTCGCAAGATATTTTATTTACCCTCAAGAATTGATTTTGATTATTGACTGATTTTGACTCATCAAGATATTGAATTGATTTCTTAATATTTTAAATTAATTAATTGATTCCTCAAGACCTTGATTTCATATTGAAGACACTGACTTATTGATTGATTGATTATTGATTGAATATTGATTGATTGTCGATTTACTCAAGATTATTGATATTTGATTTGAATTGATTGTTGATTGTTTGAATTGATTTGACTGTTGAATGAATTTGATTCACCTCAAGATTTCAATTGATTCCTCAAGACTCATCAAGATTTTAATTGTGATTGATTTGGCCCAGTTCTGATTATTATTCTCTTGAACCTTGAGCCAAGTTATTATTACTCAAAGATAGAGTGGTAATCCCAAGCAATGAAGAACTTCAACTCAATATTCTTCAAAAGCATCATGACTCACCATTGGCTGGCCATCCTGGCCAGGAGAAGACCCTCAAGCTCATCAAGAGGGATTTTTATTGGGCTGGAATGAATCAATTCATCAAGGACTATGTGTCCTCATGTCAGCAATGTTCAAGAAACAACAACATTCATCACAAGAAGTTTGGATTACTCAAGCCTCTTTCAATTCCGTCTGGTCCTTGGAATTCATTATCAATGGACTTCATCACTCAATTGCCACTGTCAAACAACTTTGATTCAATTTTAGTAGTTGTGGACAGATTCTCAAAAATGGCAATCTTCATTCCAACTTATGGAGCAATCACTGCTCTGGACGTAGCTCAAATATTCATTAGTCATGTATTTTCCAAGCATGGCCTTCCAGTCAGTATCATCAGTGATAGAGGATCCGTATTTGTTTCATCATTTTGGACTCAATTGTGTCAGCAGCTCAAGATATCAAGAGATCTTTCAACTGCCTTTAACCCTGAAACAGATGGACAGACAGAGAGGGTAAATCAGATACTAGAACAGTACCTTTGGATGTATGTCAGTTATCATCAAGATGACTGGTACACCTGGCTCCCTCTGGCTGAATTTGCCTATAATAATTCAGAACATTCATCAACCAAGCAATCACCTTTTTTCACCATTTATGGAAGAAATCCCAGCTTTGACTCAATCCATATTTCTCAAGACTCACCTGCTGGAAAGTTATCAACAAAACTCCAATCAGTACAGCAAGTTGTCAAAGAAGAATTAGAGTTAGCAATAAGGAGATTCAAAAAGTATGCAGATAGAAATAGAGCAATTCTACCTGATTTCCAACCTGGGGACAAAGTATGGCTAGCTTCCAAGAACATCAAGACAACAAGACCCACCAAGAAATTATCAGAAAGATGGTTGGGACCTTTTGAAGTCCTGAAGAAGATTGGCAGTCATGCATATCACCTCAAGTTGCCTCAGCAATGGAAGACAGTTCACCCTGTATTCCATGTGTCCTTATTAGAACCAGTCAAGCATTCAGCTATCCCAAATCGTCATCAATTTCTGCCACCACCAGTTTTAGTGGAGGAGCAAGAAAAATGGGAAGTGGCTCAGGTTCTGGACTCAAAACTCAAAAGAGGTAAATTATGGTATCTTGTAGAGTAGAAAGGATTCAGTGAAGACCCAGAAAGAACCACTTGGGAACCAGCTTCAAACCTTACCAACTCACCAGATCTTGCCAAGGATTTCCATTCATTGTATCCAGACAAGCCTGGTCCAAATACCTCAAGAGTTTGATTTATGGTGCTTGGTGGGGAGAAGAAGTTATGAAAGTAAGTTCCTCTCCTGGCATGCACCTTTAAGGGGGTATTCTACCCATATGTTGTTGTAAGAATCACCTTGGCCACTTTGTGAGCACTTGTCAATTCTTTGGACAGGTTCAGGAAGCATACAACACCAATACCCTCCGATTTGGACCTTATCAAGATCTGGCCAAATGTTTCTTTCTTTATTTTCATTCCTTTCTTTCTTATTTATCATTTCAATTTATGCCAATCATCATACTTCAAGTCATTTACGGCAATTCATTTCAGAAGTCATTTATGGCAATTCATGTCAGAAGTCATTTATGGAAAATTCTTTTCAATTTTGTGGTGCTTGGTGGGGAGTGGAGGTTATGAAAACACTTCTTGGCCAGAATCAAGAAACTCATCACAAGAAGGACCAACCATCAGGATTTTTCTTTATTTCTTTTCTTTACTCTCATTTTCTCTTATTCTTTTATTTTTCTTTCTTTCTTTACTTGTATAATTTCCTTTCTTTTATTTCTTTAAAGCAGCAGCATCCCCTCCCAAATCATGTATTGGGAGGTTCCATTATTTTTTCATTTTTTAGTATTCATAAGAGTGGGTATAGAAGTCAAACCAAACACAAACAAGGAAAAGGAAAACTAGTTTCTCTACCCAATCATCAAAAGTTCACCAGAAGTCATTATTAGGTTCATCTGAATACCAGTTGAATTTGGGAATGCAGAAGCAGAAGATTCAAGACGTCCAAATCAGTCCATTTCAATCCAAATGAAATTGACCTCAAGAATGGGGCCATAACTCATTTATGGCCCCCCTCAAATCCTCAAGAATGAAGGCCCAAAGCGCCTTTGGGGCTGCATTCATCACTGTGGGCCTCCCCTGCATCTTTGGGGAGGCCATGATCTTGGTGACCCTGGACCCCATCAATGGGTCCAGGCCATAAAGGTGGGTTTCTTGGACCCTGGGCCAATTTATGGCCCCCTTGAACCCCTGGGTCCCCATCAAATTTAGGCCCAGGGGGCCTCCAATATCCCCCACGGCCCACGGACCCCAAAGACAAGAAAAAGGCCAATATGGGCGGCCATATGTCATAAAAACACCATCAACCCCCAAATTGGCCAAAAATGGCCATAAATCATGGAATCACCAAAATAACCAAATACCCCAAAAAGGCCCAAAAGGTCATAAAAATTAAAACTTATCAAGATTCATCAGGGAAGAGTCCACAGCCCAAAACCATTTTTGAGGGCTGTTGGGGCCATTTCCATGGACAATGGGGACAAAACCCCTTGGAGGAAAATTTTCAAGATTTCATTTGGATTAAGCCTTGCCCAATGAGTACACTTCATATACTCATTGGGCATCATTGTTTGAGCACAAGAGCTTAGTGGCCATCATTTTGGGATATATCCCAAGGTCAAGATGAATTGAATCAGAAGCAAGAAAGAGCATATTTCTAAGTGGGATACTTACTCAAAACTTGAAAGAAGGGGGGAATCAATTAAGATTGACAGAGAAGAATTGAAGAAGAATTTTTTGGGATAATGGTCAATAGGGAAAGAAATTTAAGAAAAACATTTTTAAAGAAAACGTGGGGATATTGAGATGCCACTCAACAGTGGCAGGGTATTATGGTGTTCAGGAGCCCACCAGTTTCAAGAGGGGGATACTGTAACAACCATCCATCCGGGGTAAGGGTATTCATTCACATACTCACTCAAACACCTCAAATCAGCAGATCCAGCATTGGCAATCAGCATTCAGTTTCAGCAATCTTCATTCTGAAACATGCATACAGCCTGTCAATACCTGTACAGGTTGGATTCACCCAATACAGTTTCAATACACCAGTATAAAACTGTATGATCACTCAAACACACCACACCTCTTGTACAGGTTCTGTACAGGTGTACAGGACCTGTATTGGCCAGACTCAATTCAATCATCAATTATTCTCATGAAAATTCTTCCTCTGGATCAGGGCTGGTGTTTCTCACATATACCAGCCCCTCTTTCTCCCCCCTGGGGACTTTTCCCCAGTTAATTAATTTAGTTTATTTATTATTTCATAATGATTGTTATCCTTATTTTGGGTATTATAATTATTTAATTTTAAGTTAGTCTTTGCATTTCTTTCTTTGCCTGTACAGTATGAGCTGGGTGGCCATATCCTTATTAACCCTTCTCTTTCCATTCTGACAGGTTGAAACAGTGGACTTGGACTTGTTTGTGGTTGGCTCTTCTATTTCTTTATTCTTATTCTTTGTTGCTGCTTTATTATATTTACTCTTCTAGTAATTCATCTTTAACACTCTCAAGTGTATCCCTTCTTACCATATCTTTGAGCCCTCCATAAGTGAGTGCCAGGCCCTCTTCACTTAGAAGAGCCCCTGTGACAGTACCATGAGAGGCAAAATGAAAAGAGTCATCATCAAGAGAAGAAGCCAGAAGCCTCAAAGTCAAATTCTTCTCATCCTCAAAGTTCTTTAAGCTCAAGTAAGAAGAAGAAGAAGAACTTTCAGAAGAGGGACAAGCCCCATTCTTCTTTATGGCATAAAGATTTCAAGTTGATGAATTCTGAAAAAGAAAGAAGAATCAAGGAGGGTTTATGTACCTGTTGTGATGGGAAGCATAGTCTTGAGTCCTGTTTCAAAAGGCCTCAAAACAAGCTTACCCAACCTCAGGAAAATTTCCCAGCCAGGGAAAATCCTGAGTGAAGATCATGTTGTGTTCAATGATCTTCACTGTTTTCCATCCAGAGCACAATTGTACATTCTGAATACTGGTGTCAAAAATTCCCTTGAATTTTTTATTTTTTCTTCTCTCTCTGATATGTTTTACAGTATTCTCATCGATTCTGGTGATACCAACACATTTATTGCAAAGCAGTTTGTTCACAAGTATTCTTTGACCATGTCATAATTCCCAGAGAAGATTCCCCTTATCATTCTTGACTCCTCAGAGTCTCCTTCTTCATTTGTGACTCACTATACTAAATATATGATTGAGCTCCCTTCCTTCCCAAGCTTTGAATGGGACCTTTTAGTCATTGATACTCCCAAGGGAGAAGACCTCATATTGGGCTTTGACATTCTCAATCATTTTAATCCATCTATTGATTGGAGGCAAGGGCTGATCACCTTTAATGCTGATCATAAGGACTATCATGAACCTTCAAAATCTTTCAGTAATGACTTTTCTTCTGCCAAATCATGTGCAGCTCTGGTTGGTGATTCTAGAACACCATCATTTCCATCTTCTGTCCATATTCCTTCCCTTAACTCCCATCAGTCATTACTATCATCTAGAGATAAAGTGTTCAAAGATATTCAAGATGTTGGAGAAGAAAATTCTGTATCTTTACTTCATCTCTTCTTTGGGAATATGGACCTGCCTCCTTCATCTTATCATGACTCCCTGGAGGAGTTTGGGATGAAGAGGAAGAGCCAGAACAAATAGAAACCGTGATGAAGGTTGTTCCTTCTGTTTATCACCAGTACTTGGATGTATTTTCCAAGGTGAAAGCAGAGAAACTTCCTCCTCACCATGCCTGTGATCATCATATCAAGCTGGGGTGATCTACTCTTTATCAAACAAATAGTAATATACACTCAGGGCCTACATTTCAGAGAATGTAGAGAAAGGCTTCATCCAGCCATGCTCCTCTTAAACGGGAGCACCTGTCTTCTTTGTTAAAAAGAAAGATGGCGGCCTCTGTTTGTGTGTTCATTGCCGCAAACTCAATTCTGTTACTAGGAAGAACAAGTATCCTGTTCCTCCTATGAATCAGCTCCTTACTGTTTTCAATGGTTGTTCTATCTTCTCCAAGATTGATTTGCATGGTGCATATAAACTTCTCAGAATCAAGGAGGGTGATGAACATTCAACATGTTTTAGAACTAAATATGGCAGCTATGAGTATTTTGTTATGCCATTTGGGCTCACCAATGCTCCTTCCTCTTTCCAAAAACCTTGTCAATGATATCTTTTATGATCTTCTTGATATTTATGTGGTGGTTTACTTGGATGACATTATGGTCTTTTCCAAATCTGAAGAAGAACATGTCACTCATGTGTACACTGTTCTTTCCAGACTCTGAGCCAATAACCTCTTTGCTAAGGCCTCCAAGTGCCTATTCCATGTTTCTAGTGTAGAGTACTTAGGTTATGTTGTTTCTTCTGAAGGCCTCAAGATGGACTGGGCAAAAGTCCAGCAAATTCTCAATTGGCCACCTCCAAGAAACCTCAAGGAACTTCAATCATTCCTTGGCTTTGCCAATTTTTACTGCTTTTCATCAAGAAGAATTCAAAGAAGATTAGTTCACTCACAAGTTTCCTCAAGAAAGATTCCAGTTTTCCCCTCAATGAGGAAGCTCTTAGACAGTTTCATCAACTCAAAGAGGCATTCACAATTGCTCCAATCCTTTCTCACTTTGATCCTTCTCTACCCACCATTGTAGAGACTGATGCATCAGATTATGCCTTGGGTGCTGTACTGAGTCAGATTTGTGACTCAGGAAAACATCCCATTGCATTTGATAGGTGCAAGCCTCTCCCAGCTGAGCTCAATTATGAGATTCATGAAAAGGAGGTCCTTGGCATAGTCTGGGCTCTCAAGTGCTGTAGAGCTTTTCTCCTTTCACTTTCTTCCTCTTTTGAAGTTCTCACTGATCATTCCTCACTTCAATATTTTATGTCATCAAAGATTCTTACTTGCTGTCAAGCCCACTTGGCTGACTTTCTCTCTGAGTGCCACTTTTCAATCACCTACTGCCCTGGCCGCTTGGCTACCCATCCAGATGCATTGTCACATTGGGACAATGTTTACCCAGAGAGGGGTGAAGATTTCATCAGCAAGAACCCAATGAATTATCAAAAAATCATCAATCAAGATTAAATTCAACCCTCAAAATTTTTTGAAGTCAAGGTTGAATCATTTTCACATTTGGTTGAATTAATTCAGAAGGAATTATGACAAGATTCTCAATATAGAAGTATTCTTCAAGATTTGGGTAAAGGTAAATCTGTCCATGATTATTCTCTTGATTCCTTTTCCCAACTTCATCTGTTCAAAGATCGGGTGGTGGTCCCAAATGACCCCACAATTCAACTCAGCATACTTCAAAAAAGGCATGACTCTCCTCTATCTAGACACCCTGGCCAAGAGAAGACTCTCAAACTTGTCAAGCAGGATTTTGACTGGCCTGGCATGACTCAATTTATCAAGGATTACGTATCATCCTGTCAACAGTGTTCAAGAAACAAAAATATTCACCACAAGAAGTTTGGACTCCTCAAACCTTCCAATTCCAAATTGTCCTTGGATTTGTCTTTCAATGGATTTCATCACTCAATCACCATTGTCCAATCCCTTTGACTCAATCCTTGTCATAGTGGACAGATTCTCAAAAATGGCAGTTTTTATTCCAACAATGTCTTTAATAACTTCACTGGATTTGACCCATTTTTTCATCAAGAATTTTTCTCAAAGCATAGCCTTCCTTCAAGAATTGTTAGTGATAGAGGTTCTCTTTTTTTGTTTCTTCCTTTTGGACCAATCTTTGTCCGCAGCTCAACATTTCAAGAGATCTGCCAACTGCTTACCATCCAGAAACTGATGAACAGACAGAGAGGGTAAATCAGATACTAGAACAGTACCTTCAGATGTATGTCAGTTTAAATCAAGATGATTAGAACACCTGGCTCCCTCTGGCTAAATTTGCCTACAATAAATCTGACCACTCTTCAACAAAACAATCACCATTTTTCACTGTTTATGGAAGATATCCACATTTTGACTCAGTTCACATTACTCAAGATACTCCTGCTGGAAATTTATCAACAAAACTCCAATCAGTACAGCAATATGTCAAGAGAGAACTTGTAGCTGCCATAAACAGGTTTAAGAGGTATGCAGATAAAAGTAGAGCAAGTACACCTGTTTTCAATCCTGGTGACATGGTATGGCTTTCTTCCAAGAACATCAAATCAACCAGACCCACCAAAAAACTGTCTGAAAGATGGTTGGGTCCTTTTTCAATCTTGAAGAAGGTCAGAACTCATGCCTACCACCTCAAGCTCCCATCTCAATGGAAGTCCATCCACCCAGTCTTGCATGTTTTACTCTTAGAACCAGTAAAGACATCAACAATCCCAAATAGGCATCAAGAGCCTCCTCCTGCAATCATCATTGAAGAAGAAGAGGAATGGTAAGTCTCTCAAATACTGGACTCAAAGCTTAAGAGAGGAAAATTATGGTATTTGGTGGAATGGAAAGGTTTCAGTCAAGACTCAGAAAGATCCACTTGGGAACCAACTGAAAACCTCAAGAATTGTCCTGAACTGGTTAAGGATTTTCATTCTTTATATCCTGACAAGCCAGGACCCAATTCTTTGAGAGCTTGATTTTTTATGGTGCTTGGTGGGGAGAGGAATTACCAAAAGTAGGTCCCACTCCTGGTATGCACCTTTAGAGGTACTCTACCCTTTTTGTTGTAAGAATCACCTTGGCCACTCTGTGAGCACTCTGAAATTTTTTGGACACAGATCTTTGGCCTGGCTTTCAGCATCAATTCCAAAAATTATGGCCATTTTCACTTGGGCAAATGGACCATTCCCTTTATTAATTTCTTTCCAAGTCTTTCCAATTACAAGTCATTCCTTCAACAATTTTATTTTTCTTTTTATGGAACTGGCGGGAGTGGTGATTACCAAAAGTAAGTTCCTCTCCTGGTGTGCACTTCCCTGAGGGGTCTACAATATTTCAAAGAATCACCTTGGCCACTTTGTGAGCACCTGGCATCAAATTTCTCTTTCCAGGTCCTTGGCCAATTTCAAAATCATTTACCAACCTCTGTGATGAATATTGGAACCTCCTCAATATTCATTCCTCTTCTATTTTTTCTTTTCTTATTTTCATTTTCATTCTTTTATTTTCATCTTAAATTTTCTCTGATCATGTCAAATTTCACATCAAGATTATTATTCATCATCAAATCTTGGAGCCCATGTCAAAAGAAGATCAAGCAAGTCCCACGTCATATGCCAACATTTTAAAATCAATATCAAATTCATTTTTCTGAAAAGAACTCCTCATTATCCCTCTCTCAAAACCCTTTCCAATAGCCTCAACAGGCTTCACCTTGTATTGGTGCTCAGGAGCTCACCATCTCAAGGTGGGGGGTACTGTAACAACCATGGAAGTCCAACCTCTTGGACCTCAATATGGCAATTTGGCCATATCCATAATCATTGGCCAAATTGGCCATTGTCATGTTTTTTGGCCTTAATGGTCATTTTATCATCTGGGGCCAACCTGGCCCCTTCAACATAATCAAGCCATTCTGGGCTGTCTGTTTGCTTTTGGGAATCCTGGGTATTTTTCATACAACAGGGAAAATACAGCCCAGAAGCCTGTATTTGGCTTTTTAGGCTTTAAATACAGCTTGCGCACTTTGACACAGTTTGCACACTTTGACGCATTTGCACACTTTTGCACGTTTGGCTGTATGAAGCCATTTGGGCCATATCTCTCATGTACTATGTGAAGTATGCCCAAAAGGCCATATCAGGATTTTTGGGGCTTAACTGCCAGATTTGTGCATTTTGCGCATTTTTCGCACTTTGTGCAAATACAGTTTTAAAGCTGTATTAGCTGTATTTAGCCAAAAACCCAAAAATGGCCAAATCACTCAAAAGACACTCTCTCACCTCTGAAGCCTTCCAAAACCCAAATTTCATTCATACCCTCCTGAAATCACCTCAATAGACCTTTGGCCCATTTCAACCTTCAATAACCAAAAGTGCCATATATGGTGTTATACACCATTATGCATCTTTTTTCAGCAGCAATCCAATGGCAGGAATTTCAAATGGTTATTTCAAATTTTCAACAGGTCATCAAGGCACACCTTCCAGAGGATTCATCAAGGCTCAAGGGCAAGTGTCATAATCTCAAATACCAATGACGCCATCAAGCAATCAATGGTTATTCTCACTCACAGTATTCCTCCAAGGGATTACTGTCTGTTCATTCTCAAGTAATATTCAAGAGGCAGTTCCAAGACAAGCTTTCAAGTGTCAATGGTACATCAATCCAACTTGTCAACCATATTCATTTCCATACAGTCTTTATTCATCAAGACCTTTATTTCAATCATACATCATGGGAAAATCATTCAACACAGTTCATTTCCCAATCTGGCAAGGTATACACTCCATCAGACAATCAATACAGCTTCCAGTATTCAATACAGACCATCTGCCAGCCGGAAGGAGTCAAGCTCTCAAATTTGCACATATACCAGCCTCCTTTGACCCTGGGGGGTTTTCCCCCAGTTAGTTAATATATTTTGATTTCATTTAATCTTTATTTATCTTATTATTTTTTTTGTTAAGTGAATACTTATATTATCAAGTCAGTCACTTAGCACCCTTTCTCTTTTCTTTCTTCTCCTTTCAATGAATATTTGGTGTTCATATCCTCACTAATTGCATTTTTCATTTTGGAAGGTTGAAATAGTGATTAAGGACTTACTTAGTTGGCTCTTTGGCCATTTGGCTTCTCATTTCTCTTACTGCATCTCACCTTTGTACTTTCATTCTTTGTGGAGAAAGTCAATTCTTTATTTTTATTTTTATTTCTTTATTCGTTTGGAGTCTTCCAAGTGAGTTCCCTGGTTGCTGAGTGCCAGGCCACTCTTGCGTTTCTGTCCAAGAGCCCCTGTGACAATGCAATCCAAAGGTGTTAGCTTTATTCTTTTTATATAATTCCATTATATGAACAAAGATTCAAGTTCATATTCATATTAATCTTCAATTTGGACGTGATTCAAATATTACTCAAACTGGTTTTGTTAAATATCTCTTTCAATCTCTAATTTCATGTAAAATCAAGAAAATTTGTAATTTATCCATTTTTTATTTGTAAATACAATTTGAATAAGTTTTATTTACATTTTCTTGGTGTAAAATAATTTGAAACTATTATATGAAGTGTTAAAAGTAGGTTATATTTCTCTTTTTCTGATAATTTCTCTTTATTATTATATTTAATAATTCATTATTAACATAAATAGTACTTATATCAATATATAGCTTTAATATTAGTAATATTATTGTTATAAATTGTTATTTATCAATAAAATATTTCCATTAGGCATCATGCTTTTCCAGACTTATTCAAGCATCTTCTCTCCAAATGCCTCTTCTATCTCACAAAAAGATATTTCAGAAAATGTTTTTAACACATCAGAGACTATCAAAGCTTATGTGAAGCTTTTCAATTCTTTTTTACTAAATATATTCAGATTTTTTGGCTCTTTGATCAAAACTAATATACCCAGTAATCATTCAGAAAGATCAATTTATGAAAAATGATAGAGGAAAAAATAATTTATCCAAGACACATCTATTTCCTTCTTGCATATTTATTTTTTGAAAATAATAATTAACAAGGAAAGTTGAACACTGGTACCATTTTCCTTTATAAATCAGTTTCCAAAAATGAATTCAGTAAATATACAATGTAAAAACCAGATTGGACATATAGAATATATTTTCATAACTCACACTAGAGATAAAATCAAATTTGAAATCTCAACTTTAATCCCAATCAGAAATTTATTTTTCTCAAAAAAAATCGTAATTGTAAAGGTATTTCAAGATATTAAAACGTTTTCTATATAATCTTGTTATATAATCAGATTATTTAAAAGAAACTTCCTATTAGAAGCTTTTGTGGAAGAATTAATGGCTTTGAGATTATTTTTCAAAAGAAAAGAGAGAAAATAAAATGGAGAAGAGAATACCCTTCCAAAAAAAATCCTCTATTTTTTGAAAAGACTTTTAGTAACTATTTATTCCATGTTTTAAAATCTTTTCTTAATATTTTGGACAAAATAAAATCACATTTTATTTTCATTTTTGAATATTTTCTTTGACCAACTTCAAGGAAATGGAATTTTGCACTTACATTAGCTTTTTTCCCAACTTGGGATATGAAAACAATAGTTCCCTTTACTATATGTAACATTAATTGAGATACTTTCAGAATATTCAATAATGCAGTTTTTTCATTAGTAATTTAGTAAAAATATTTTAAGTTGGAGATTATAGTAAATTAAAATTTAGTTCATTAAAGGTCTAAATGACCAAATCTGTGGCCTTTGATATATTGCAAACCATTTTCAAGCTGAGGGACAGGTTTGATTAAATTTGAGTCTGGGTTGGATCTGGGTTCAACCTAGCCTACCCACCAGGATCTACTGCTTTTTTTCACAGTGATTGTCTTCTTGGAATTAGTTCAATATTTGGTTAATGAAGTTAGAAAATAAGATATATTTTCTATATCTTATATACATTTATCAAGAGTTGAATGTTGGAAATCAGAAAATTAAATCATTTTGGATACAAGGGCGTATAATGTTTATTTTGGCTTCATGTGGTCATTTCTGCATGATATTTCCCAAAACATTACATATTTCAGAGCTTCAGGAGGTGCTAAAGCTTTTACATGTCATATTTTGTACAACCGAAAATTCACTAACATTAAGTGTTTCATCTGAAGTATATTGATTTCATTTCCATACCTTCTCACTAAGGGTGGCTTAGCAGTCCCAAAAGGGTTCATAGTATTGTCAATCAAATTTCCATTCAGCTCCACGTCCTAAGCTTTACTTAGTAATCCAGCTTCACCTTGATAAGTATCATAATATTCAAAGGAAAATCCAGTCTAATTTAACATGACTTAAACTCAAGAATCTTCTCATTAACAGGAAAAAGGACAAAAATAATAATTTGTAATTTCAAACTTGTAACAACACAGCTATACACACACAAAAACACTCATTTCAAGTTTAATTTTTATCCAAGTTTCACTAATACACCCCTTCAGGAAATTAAGGTTAGTAATATTTTGCATACCAGTCTCCACACTGTCACAGGTACTGTTTTTAATCAAGAATGGCGTTGAAACCAACCAATAAGAGCTTACTTGGAGTAACTCAAAATAGTTAAAGAGATAGGAAAAATCACAAATTATCCTGAAGACAAAATAAAATTAAAATAGCTGGAAAATTAAATCCTTATACCACTGTTTCAAACTGTCCATAATGAAGGAAGGATTGATCAAGAATATGGCTGAATATATCCACCAACAAGGAAAGTAAAAGAGCAAATGACTGACGTATGATTTTCAAAACATGAAATAAAATTAAGTATAACAAAGAATCCACTATATTTATTAACTTTGGAAAACCACCCAGAGGGTGGAGAAGAGGTCATTATATTTTATAAGTTGAAAGTTTGATTCTTTCAGGCTGTATTAAAATCTATATGAGACCTTCCAAAATGAGATGGGTGAAATTTAAGTATCCAAATCACAAATTCATGATGGTTTTCTTTAACTGAATACCTTATTATCCAAATTGGAAATGTTTTTACTGTATTGAGCTTTGACACATAGAAAACTGGTCTTTAATTTTCCTCTTAAATATTCATTTATAATCTTTGTAAGTATATCCTTGGGTAATACTCACTTCATTTTGTAATCAGTCTAAGAATTTCATGTCGCTTGTACTGGTGGGTACATGGAAGCTTTCCCCATAAGGTTGGTTCCTTGAAGAGCTTCTCTGTCAAAATTTGATATGATTGTTAATGGATGTCATAGCTGTAACCATGGGAGAGAATGGTACATTTCTGTAATATGGTGAATTGTGAGGCTTGGTAACAATAAACAATGTGGAAGGTTTCATGAAAACTCGGTGGTCTCCAGTGAAATTATGTGTTTGGGTATATCTTTAGTGGAAATTTCTTTTCAGGAGTATTTCTCAAATTGGAGGCTTGGGGGTCTTTTCATTATTGAAACCCCTCCAGCCCACATTCCACGTGACCTGCATGGTATGTAGAGGCAAAGGATTGGCCTTAGAGGGTCCAGGGCAAAATCTGGGTCCACAAATTTAGTGGTTATGGTTCCATACCTGTGCTATTACTTTAACTTCCATGAATGATGATGGTGCCCAAACTTTCCATATTAAGATTTTCTTCAATTTTTTTGTTAAATTTTGATGATAATTATTATGAGGAATCTAATCATAAGTGCTTAACAACTTGAAGTGAATTTTTCATATTATTGGCTGTGACAAACTCAAGCAAGATATTTCAGTCATCCACTTGAGTGATTTTCTTCTTCAACACAAGCTAATTATGAAGGAAATCCCATGTATCAAAAGGTAATTTTACCCCATATTTGAAATGGTTTAGTTATTATTTTCTGCTTAAAGGAAAGCTATTAATGAGCTCAGAGTATAGGCACTATTTTAAATGGAGATTCCTTCCTTATAGTAAGCAATTATATTTTCTCCTTTAGTAATTGTGTGAGCATTTTTTAAATATTCTAGTTCTTCATCCTTTTGTTATTGGGGAACATCATTATTGATCTCTATCATTCTTTCAAAAAGGGTTCTATTTAATTTCTGATCGTCACTCTCACTAATTTTCTCTACTGATATGTAGCTCCAAGGGCTTTGTATTCCAATGCCCTTATATATGCTAATGTTACATATTTTCTCCTTGGTAATTCAGTTATTAAATCTGTGAGTAATGCAGGAACTTTCAAAGAGGAAAAAGTCTCCTCAGGTACCTTGGGTTGAGGATGGTTTCTATTAGCATAGAATTTCTTTCTGACTTCCAATTCTTAATATTTTTTAATTTTGGGTTTACTCTTTAAATTCTTATTTCCAAGTCATTGGGTTCACCTAAAATTGATTATATAAGATTTCATTGATCACCTGATAATATGGAATATTCAAGTGCTTTTTAGGTTAGTTGGATTGAGATGAATTACACACTTTCACAAATTGTGTTAAAATGGGCTCTTTGAATTTCATGGACATCCAAATATCCTCACCAAAAAAAATTATGCCTCTCTTTATTATGTAGCTTTATATCTTCATTAGTAGCTTAAAGAATTGAGCTCTCTGAACCTGGTGCAAACTATATCTCCATTGCGTCATGGGGACATTGATTAGGAGAACCTTGGGATCTTGAATTTTTTTTCTGTGCTGTAATGGAAAGTTTTTCTTTTTTGGATGATCAATGAATATCCAAAACTAGATCTCAAACAATGTGGCATCCTGATAGTGGATAATAATAGTAGGAACAGTGAACTTACATCATCATATACCTGGAGCTTGAATATGGCTGTTGCTCTTATTCCCAGTACTTGCCATGATCCTCTTTGTGATATTGAGATTTCCTTGTTATTTTGGATTTCTTTCATTTTATACCTTAATATTTTTTCTATTAAACTCTTGAAAGTATTTATATTAATCAAGAGTACTATGATCTTTCATACAAAATATAATGAACTCGCTTATTATGAGCACAAATGAAAAAGTGATTTCTTGATTATTTCTTCTACTTTTTATATTTAATTAGTAATCATAACAGTAAAAACAAATTTTCTACTAACAGCAATTACAATGAAATAATAAAGCTTATAATTGAAATAATATAAAACTTTTTTAATCAATAATTATCCTTTGCAAAAGTATTTTTTCATTTCTTGAAGAAAGCTATGTATTAGACATAAAAATAAAAATTAAAAGTAAAAAGTAAAGAATAAAGACTCACTAATACTCCAAATAATAGCTTGAAAAGATTTGGAACTATTTGATGAGTTTCTATCAAATTTAAATAATCAATAGTAGATAAAAGAGAAGTAATATAAAAAATGTAGTTAAAAAACTATAGGCATTGTAATGCTCTTTTAGTTTCATTTTTTAATTATCTATTCAAAGTTAATTAAGTTTTATACTCATGTTTCTAACTAATATAAAATATTATATTGATTCTTTATTGAGTTAACTGAGTTATAGTTATTTAATACTGGATAAAACAGAAACAGTGGGCTCCTTTCAGTATTAAAAGTCTCACAGAGGAATTGAACAGTTTCAACCAAAATATATAATAGGCTAGAATAAAGTTAGCATATTTCTATATATTATTACATCACCTGTTCTCATTTAAAGCTATCAGAACTACCTAAGTATGTGTTTTCATGTAGATACCAATCCATTTATGTTTAAGAAATAGTGCACTAAACACTGTATAGTTTCTGTCTCAAAATAAAAAGAACCTCAAATTGATCAAGGTTATCAAAAATTCT
This sequence comes from Austropuccinia psidii, assembly GCA_023105745.1. Classification (NCBI taxonomy): domain Eukaryota; kingdom Fungi; phylum Basidiomycota; class Pucciniomycetes; order Pucciniales; family Sphaerophragmiaceae; genus Austropuccinia; species Austropuccinia psidii. The sequence continues at coordinate 29,269,023 of JALGQZ010000013.1, read as the reverse complement.
ACCACAAGTTGTAGTTTCTGTGAACTTTTGACAATTCAGTTTTCATGTAAAATTATCAAAAGTGGACTAAGTAAAAGTTTTAAATGATTTTATGAGGTCATAATTCTTTTTAAATTGAATATCATCCCTTCTGAAATTAGTCCTATAGTAATAACATTTATTCATCAAGAATTGTATTTTTAATGAAGTCTTCAAGTTTTACCTCATGTCCTATGTGGTGCAGGCTTTTAGAATAATAAAAGGTGTACTCCATGGGATACCTACATGTATACTAGTTCTAAAAGGGTTTTAATCAATCTCCTTGCTCATTAATGGAAAATAATCAGTAATAGACAGAGTTACAGGAGTAAGAAGTTCTCTTTACCTCCTTTTCATGTCAAAATTGCAGCTTGTTTTCTATTTTCTCATTATTTAATGGGACTTAGCCTCAATAAAAGGGCTCTCAAAATTTCTTTATTGACTCATTAGGTTATTATTGGCCATTTATCTAAGCTCTGGGGGTTTATAAACCTCATAGTCTTCATAAATTAGGGTCCCCTCCTATCTTCACTTTCTTTTGTCCCCTGAAGTATTTTTAAATAAAAAATAGTAACTTGGGCCTTAAGACTGATATTCAATAATAAAGTCAATTTGAGCTAAAAAAGAATTATAGCACCAATCTGAGTGTATAGGTAATAGGGTATGTTGAAGAATTCCATCATCTTTACAATCCCTTTATTTGTTATTAATGATTTTTTTTCCAATTATTTTTCATTTCAATTTAAGTTTATTAATTTGATGGAGCTACCATAGGTGTTTTTTTGTGTATAATCCAAATTTGATCTCAAATACATGGACTTGCTCAGTGAGAAAAAGCTATTCCTCTTCTTCTTTCTAAAGATGATTAATTTTGAATGTGCACATGACTGATTGGTTTTGTATATTCAGAAAATTATGTTAGGTTTATTTGTGGCCTATTTGTGTATTCAAAATATACCTCAAGGCTTAAAATACTCAATATTTATGCTTTTGGATTTCAAAAAAAATTATTCTTAACTGGTTTGATTGTTTCTATTTATTGAACCAAATTCCAATTGATTTTATGATCTGATGGCTGAAAGAGAAAATGTTATCTTTCAATTGTTTTTCTTTAGGGCGTTTTTAATATTAAATATCTTGAATTGGATCCCAATAGACAGCTAATTAATCTCAAATAAATCATAATCTTCCTCAGTCATTTTACCCATATAGCTTAGAAAGTTCTTTTAAGCTACATTGGTAATATGGAATACACAACAATGGAAGAAATATTATTCCAGAAAGCCAATGTTCAAAACCTTGAAATTGTGCTTAATTTCTGTAAAAACTTCTGTATTGTTTGTAGTATTATCTCTAATTATTCTGTGTAGGAGATTTATCATTCCATTATCAGATGGTGGCTCTCAAATTCTCTGGTCTGAGGCATCTCCTGTGTGAACCCCACTTATAATCAGAAAACGGAAACATCCATTCCATGCAGTTTTTCCAAAAGTAAAATTACTCAATTTCGACACTTGAAATAAATAAGAAAATTTAAGCACATTTAGCTTGTGTTAGCTAATTTCTAATCACTGTTGTAAATAATCTGTGTTAGAGGTAAAATGAGGAAGTACCTGAAAGGGGAAATTACAATAAAGAGGTTTGGGAATTTCACCCCTTTCTCTTCTCATGTGCAAGAGTAAACTATAATTTCCTTCCTAATATGCTAAGCTATATCAGAAATGCTTCACTGTAAATAATTATCTATGCATAGGTTTTTGATCAAAAAATACTACTGAAGAATCTGTTATCATAATTTTTCCTACTGAAAACGCTGGTTATTTGTAACATTAACAAATAAATTCTTTCCAAAACCTTAAACAGGCTAATCCGATTCCACCAAATAGCTGTACTTAAATACTCACAGAGATATAATATACCAGCAATATAAAAGGAAAACTTCATATAATTCACATACTACAAAAAGGATTATTTTCTTCATAGTTATTCAATAAGTATATCAGTTAAAATTACAATAATATTCAATTATAACAAATTAGAATCCCAAGAAATAATTATTCATAGTTAAATCCCTTTTTGTTTTTGTGGATAGGGAACTGTTTTAATAATTGATAATAATATTCTCCAATATATGGAAACTAATGTTATTTGAAGAGTGTAGCTGTACTAATATATTCTATAATTTTTACTTTGTTTTTGATAGTAATACTACTCGTCAGATAATTGAAATGACACATCAATATAAATAAAACACCAAATTCAAATTTTTATTTTATTTTTCTCTTTTGATTTATTATATCTAATTAGGTATAAGCTAAGAAATACATATAAGCTTTTCTTTTAAAAGTAGTAAGCCTACTCCTTTTTTGAATTTTTTTCTTTCTAAACATATAAAATTACTTTCATTTAGATTGTTTTTCAGAAAAAAATAGCTTGAGAGGATTTTCAAAAACTATCCACTTTCCTCTCAAAAGTAGTAAAACTACTTCAGCTATGAAGTTTTTCTTTCGAAAAATAAGAGATTACTCCATTATAAGGATTTTACGAAACAAAGCTCAAACCTAATTTAAACTACTTATCTTTTATTTTAAAGCATGAAAAATTTCTTTTTTTTTGATGGTTTTCTTTCAAAACTCTTCAAAGATTACTCTGAGTTTTTGGACACTAAAGTCCAAAGAAACGTTTCTCATGAGATTTGAGATTTGAAATACTAATTAATTGAATCAAGATGCTAATCTACACTTTATTCAGTGATGAATTAAAGTCTCCTCATACCTTTGGTTCTCTTGAGCTCTGTCAAAAAAACCCTAGTTACTGGGCTTCATTTATAAGGTGGGACAATTCAGTATAGCACTTTAGAGCAGGGATCAGAATAAATGAATTGAATTTATAATTTCCAAAGCTATTTTCATTCTAGTATAGCCTTCTAGATTAGTTATTATAAATAGTTAATTCAAATTATAATTATTATATCAACCAGTATTCTAGTATAACCTTCTAGATTAGGGATTGGAATAAATGAATTCAAAGTACAATTTCTAGCTTGGGGGAAGGGAAAAAGTGTGAGAGAGGCCCTTTATTTATATTCATTGGGGCTCTCATGGGATTGCAAAGAACAAGGGAATTATACGATTCTGGACTTAGGAGGCTGTTTTATATGGCAAAAGCTTAACTGTATTCCTGAAGCCCTTAACTCCATAATTTCTGGGGGTTACTCGGATTTTTGCTCAGAATTTTGTAAATTCATGAGCTTCACCATACTACCAATATGAGAATTCAATCAATTCTTTAGAGAAACCAACTTGTATACTATACAGCTTTTATTTATCCATAATTCACCTAAGTCTTCATTTATTACAGAACTACTTCCCCCTAAGTATAAAAAAATACACCTTGTTTTGCACACCTCGCATTGTAAACACTGTAGCCCTACTATAATATTATTTTTATTACTTTACACTACTATCCTGAAAGATTCAACCTTCTAAAAAGCCTATGATTCTCACCAACTAAGCCTTTAATTTATTTTTAATGACTCCCCCAGCTTTTCCTGGAGCTTTAAAAGCCTAACGTACAAAGGATAAAATGTAAGTTCCTTTCCAAATACAAAAAACCATTTGAATATACAAATTTAATAATTAAAACTTACTCAAGTAACTTCACTGGTGATAAACCCCTTCTTGGGTGCTTCATAAGGGAAAAATTGAGTTTAAATTACCCAAATTAATACTTAAAAGGGGTTTTTAATCTACATCTTTAACCTTTTTTTTTCCTATGATATCTAAAGCTTGGCTCTTTATTTATTTCAATCCTCATTTTGACTCTTATTATTCTAATCACCTATTTTGCTTATATTCAAGTATATTGAAAATACTGCGCATATAGAATTATTTACAGAATAACTAAAAGAATTTATTTGGTTGTTGTACTATCCCTCCCATCTATCTTTCTGAAAAGTGTAGTGAGGTGAAACTTTCAGAAAAATTTATGGTTAATTCTCCTTCTAAGTAAAGTTCTTTGTGTTCTTCCATTCTTTTTTCACTTTTATTTCTCTCTTGGAGGTCCTTTTGTACTATTTTTACTCTCTTTCCTACAAACAATTACCAAGAAAAATTATTATTTTACTGAAACTTAGTTGCATATCATATCACCTATGTTAAACTTCTACATTTGTGCATACATTTGAACACATTTTTTTCTTCCTTCCGACCCCCCCCCCCATTTGGTTTGAGGTTCTATAAATAAATTGCTTCATTTTGAAATCAAGGTGTGAGCCTAATTATAAATAATTTTTCAGCTAATAATAATACTATACATATTACTGAATAAAATTCCAATTTCTTGCTCTTACATTATTTAATTTTTGTAGTTTATATTCAGATACCTTCCCACTGATAAGAGGCTTGTAGTAGCCCTCATAGAATTCATAATAATTCAAGCTCCTGAATTTTTTCCATGCTTCTTATTATTTATTCACCTTGAAAATAGAATCAAAACATCTTGGTTATTATTATTAAATGCATTCATTGGAGGGATAGAGAATAATACTGAGCTCCAGTCTGTGGGAGTTTGTGCAGGAAGCTATGTATTTCACTTGGGTTATTCACAATAGGATCAAGATCTTGTTGATATTTATATTCTTCTTGCGCTTTTTGATTAATAACAAAGTAATTGAAACTAATAAGAGCACCCAAAAGTGATAAGGAAAAGGGGTGAGAAATCACCTTGGAATGGTATCAAATGTGTTTGTTTATGGCTTTTCTCAGGCCTTTTCTTCTGATAAAATTTTCAAAAGTAAATGAAGTTTTTCTACATAGATGTAAATTAATTAAATATTCAAGAGAATCTGTCATTTCACAAGCTATTAAATATGTCTCAAAACTTAGTATAAACATGGATGATGGAATTTTGAGAGGAAAATCTAGAAATCTTAAAGTATGAGATTTAAAAATATAAGGTTGATAATTTTGAGAAAGAAGGATATAAAAAGGTAATCAAATATAATTAAAGTAAGTGTTAGGAGCTAGAAACAATGAGGGAAATGCAACATAAATAATCAAAATTTATAAGGGGAAGTGGGACACCATATCAACCCTGCCTTGGAACATAATTGTTAATTTGTGTTTTCAAATAGGATTATCTGGTATAAGTTACCTACAGATTATTAAAGATTCCTATTGACTTATTGAAATATTGGATTTATTTGATTTAATCAAAAATTACCTACCAACTCACTTGTTATAAAAATCCAATGGATTTCATTACCACTTCATCAGTTTAAATTACTTGAGTTATTGACAGGAATTCATATTTACAAAATCCTTCTTCCAAAATTCATAAATAAAAATTCCAAACTTATTTCAAAAATTTGGGATTTACAGTCAATGTTGAATATCCCATAAATAAGAAATTTCCAGCCTAAATACTGATTCCCAATGACCCCCCAATTCTGAGTTGAGATAGTTATAAATATGATCAATTATATCTTTCACAGTCAATTTGATCTTTCTTATCACTTTTTAACAATAGAAATGTAAATTTAAATGTGTAAATTATTGTCTTGGAACTTTATGCAGGATATTGAGGACCCCAAAATTCCAATTAAATCCTTGATTAGTAGGGAATCCACGTGTTAATAATATGTGAGATTATTTTAGTTTCATTTACTAAATTTAAAGTTCTTATATGCTGTCATGAGCTCATTTGTACTATGTCAATGAAATATTCTCCTAGCTCTTAGCTTGGTCTGAAACAAATTTAGAAGGACGTTCATTGGTAGTGAGATAAATGTTTAATCCAGGAACACTTTAATCTCAAATCCATAAATTTCTTCCAAAAAAGATAATGAAATTAATTGTGATTTTGGAAGCACCTCGATCTCTATTATTAGCTCAAATAACACCAGTAACAAGTGATATAATAGTCATTCATTAGGATTGGTGTACAACTTCTTTCAAGTCATAATTTTTTCATATTATATTTTTTATTAAGCTGTTACTTAAATTTATGTATTAAACATAGATTACAAAAGATGGAGGTAAATGGGATCAATAATGACAGCATAAAAAATATATATAACTTAAAGAATTTAACCATTCAGATAAACATATCTAGTTAAAACTATTTTAATTGAAACAAATGCTTCAATACTTGAAAAGTATCTTTTAATGTGTGTGCCACTTTCAGTCATGGTTCAATCAATCTCCTCAGCCAGGCCAATATTTTAAAGATTGATCAATATTAGATGAACTGTGGTAGTATTGGAATAATTAATTTTTTACAAATGAAAATCTCACACAATAAAATAGCCACATGACTTACTTTTCCCTTCATCCTGATCCTGTTCTATAGATTTCTGAACCTCCAAGAACAGAGAGAAAACCTATCTCACAATTATAGTACCATTTTTGATTTAAGGAGCTTTTCCTGACATGTATTTTTATTTAAATTTATAGAATATACTGTTTTAATACTTGTGTCACAATGCTGTCTACCAGACCTCAGCAAAGGGAGCTCTTGCCAAAAAGGCTATTCATTGAATAGCCTTTTTGGAAAGAGTTCCCTTTTCTGAGGTCTGGCAGACAGCATTGTGACAATATCACATTCCACCATGTGACAACTTGGGAAAACTTGAGAATATTCCTTATATATGCTTACAAGAATGAGAAATAATGAATCAACTCTATTCTTCTACTTTTGATAATGAAGAGAACTTAATTATGTTTTATCAAATCAAAACCAAATACCATGATGTAGGGATTACATTACAAATACATGATAGGTGAACTAACTAAAAACAATTACAACTTCTCAAGCAAAATAAACTTAAATGATATCTCAGTTAATATTATTTTAATCACATTCCCTGAAATTTTCTCTAAGTACGTTGTGGTATTCCATACCAGTTCTGCCAAGGTTCAAATCCACAATGTCAAAGCTAAAATTTGATCAATAATATATATATATGAATAAAATGAAGATAAAAGTTAAAAATTTCAAGAAAAAGGAAGAGAACTATATCAAAATAACAACAATAAGTATTCCACTGGAATCCACAACAAATTTTACCTATAGTCACATGTTGTCTCAACCCCATAACATGAATAATTCTCTAGATATCATGTATTAAAGAAGAGGAATGATACTATACACTCTATACTAGGCACAAGAATATGCTTAAAAATAATGCAGCTTGTTTAAATATTCAATATTAATAAACATGTATAGGATTACATAAGTGATACCATTACTATTACAGCATCCTGTGTTACATTTATTTACAGAAAAAACACTTGCATATAAGTTAACATAGTGTTACATTACTCAATCCCTACTTAAACTCCCATAACGAAACATTACAGGTATTATTTACAAATTGAAATTTTACATAGAAAAATACTAAACTGAATACAGCTCAAGGCTTTTCAGAAGGAAAATAAGTTTAGTATAGATAAGAATACAGTTTGAAAGATGGTGCAATCAACCAAGCATATGGTGAAATATCTGTATCAAATGACACCATTCCAAATTTAACCACTAGCAAAAATGCCTCAAGGCTGTGCAGAAGAAAAATAAGGTTGTTGGAGATAAGAATACAGTTTAAAAAAAGGTGCAATAAACCAAACATATGGTTCAATATCTGTATCAAATGACACCATTCCAAATTTAACCACTAGCAAAAATAACTCAAGGCTGTGCATAATAAGAATAAATTTTAGTTGAAATATCAGTATATTTTGAAACATATGGTGCATTATCCTTAACAAATGACACCATTCCAGATTTAACCACTAGCAGAAGTGTCTCAAGTCTGTTCACTGACAATAATAAGGTTCAGAATGGTGCAATCAACCAAACATATGGTGCAATATCTTGATCAAAAGACACAATTTTCAATTTACCCACCAGCAAAATTGTCTCAAGGTGGAATGTTCTCTAACTCCCTTGTTTTTGGAAGGCTCTATGGAGGGCCCAAAAGTTATAGATAAAGGGCCTCTCCCTGTTTCTCCCCCCATGCTTCTGATTCATACAATAATCTTGAGGATCAATGCATCCCTTTTCTAGTAGGATAACCTAGTACTGTATTGAAAAAGATAAGTAGAAAGGCTCAGTATCTTATAATATTATTCATGGTTAATTAATGAAAGATATTCATAGTATTAATTTAATCTTTTAATATTATTTAATCGTCTTACCATTATAGTATTAGTGTTTAAGTAGTGTTGGAAGATATTATCATTAGTGATCCTATCTAATTTATCAATAACCCTTATCTATAGAAAGTATATCATCTTACCCTTATACCTTATATCATAACCCTTTTAGGTATATTATATTATATTTATATCCATACTAATAGTATTATATCACTATTATATTACTTATACCTTACCCTTATATTAACCAGAACCACCCTTATAAAATTATCTTACCCTTAAATTATTATAGCTATATTGATAGTATTATTAAATCATCTTTAAAGAGTATTAATTAGCTATCAATATTATTAGTAATATTAAAAGTGATAATACAAAAAAAATTCGTTAAATATCCCAGGTATCAAAAGGAGTAATCCTAGAAGAATTAATTAAAAAGGATTATAATCAATACCAAGAAGTTAAGCAAACCTCAATTATTAAACAGATATTAGCTATTACCATTATTATCATAGTGATCTTTTATTAGCATACTGATAGAGACTGCTGAAGAGAATTATCTAATTGAAAAGCTACAAAACTAAATAATTTATTTTTGATCTCATCAAAAAGGGTATCTTTTTCAGTATATTTAGAGGGGCAGCTGATACACCTTAGCACCCATGGTTATTGGCTAATTTTTAAATTCAAAACAGACTCACCAATAATTTCCCCCTCAATTTACTGCCTATTATTTATCCCATAACAAAAGGAGCTCCCACATCATATGAAATGATGATGTTTTGGCTTTATAATCCCCTCCACAAACAAGTTTGCTTTAATTTACTAAAAGAGGAAGCTATTTAGACTTAACATAATTTGAAGGATTTTCATATTCCAATCCCATCCAGAAACTACCTCTAATACTGAAATCCAAGATAATTGTGGTGAGAATTCTTTAAGAACTCTCAAGTCGAAATTGTGACTCTTTGGAAATAATGGAGCATATTAAAAAAATTTTGATAAAAAAAATTAGCTTAAACTGTTTAAAATTATTATCCTAACCACACAATTAAGTCAATTATTAAATCATATCAAAGGGGAAAATGCATCCAAATTTCCAAATGTCTTTTTTTGATTTCTAATTCCCTCAGGCTCCAAAAGTTTCAATTTTTGAAAAAATTTAGATTATTATGTATTTAATAAACCTGATACTTCAAATTCCTGAAAATATTTGGAGTTAATTTCATAAGAAATAACAAATTAAGCACTTCATTATATCAATTGACCATTCCATTATAATCAAGCTATATAAACAGGAAGCCTATTCTTCTTCTATTTTATGATAAAAATAGAATTCTTCCATTTGAAATTTAGAAAAGTATATCAAACAAAAAATGAAAAACTCCAATTTTTTCAGAGAACTAATCTTAAATCAATAATATTTATAATTAATCCTTTTGAAAATTGGAGTCCCTCAATGGATTATTTCAAGAAAGCCCTTGATAAATTTCTCGGCAAATATCACTATAACACAGATTCACTAGTTCAAGACAAAGAGGGTTCAACTTACATGTCTTCTGATCTGCATTCTCCTGTATGATTAATTCTTGTTTTTTCAGTTTGATATTAATCAAAAACTGTAGTATCACATTACCTCTATAAATATACCAATTTTGGAGGTTATAGCTTTCATTTATCTGGGAATTATGGCTTTATCAGCCTCTTTTGAGAATTTTGTTTTACAAAATGGTCAAATTTTCTCACAAACTCATTCTTCTTTAAATGATCAATCAATATCTAATTTAAATTTATTAAATTATTCAATCAATAGGCTTCATGATTCCTTCTAAAGAATTGATTCATATTGAATTATTTTTACATCTTTTCCTTTCAATTAATGGATTTTTTTCATGCCTCACTTTTCATAAAAAGATATCATGATTAGATATTTATTTATTATACATGATATGTTTTTATGATTAAATTTGGTTATTTATATTAATTTAAAAATATATAGGATTATTCTTTTGCATTCTTTTATAAATCCTGTGTAAGATGTGCTTATAAAATTGTTGATTATATTACCATTAATCAACAATACTATGACTGTTCTTATGAAATATAATAGTAAATTTATTATAAACACAATTTAAATAATTAATTAATCAATTATTTCTTTTACTTTTTATACACTACTAGTGAATATAACAGTAAGCAGTAATTGTCTACAAGAATTGATTACAAGAAGTATTCAAATAACAAAACTTCTTTATTAAAATAATTGAATTATTTGAATATATAATTATATTTTACAAGAATAATAATAAATATAATTCTTGAAGAAAACAAATACTAGATAAAAAATTTAAGAATTAATTTGAAACCACTCACTAATATTCAATGAACCTTGAAAAGAATATGATAGAGAGATTTGATGGATAAATTGTGTATTTATGGGATCAAAATTGATTTATAACAGCATTATAAAAATCTATAGTTGATTTCTATGATTTCACATCTGTCAGGCTGAGTCTATTATGAAGCTAATAAAGACTAATTACAAGATTCAACTATGACTATGACATGTTTAAAATGATTAAAAACAATCGTTTGATGATGTGGTATGCAGGGCTTTACTATTGAGGAATAGTGGTGGTGAGCACTGTTGAAAGCCTTGGGTGCATTAATTATCAGTTGGTTTACTATAATAACTACTAAAATAATTGATATTATAGTTATAACCTGATTATTTTCCAAGATTATAATTGCTTTTGACAGTTGTACTATGTATGAATTAAAGAGAAGGATGTGGAAACCTTTTCTGGTGGAGAAAAGGCCCCCTTTTTATCCTAAACTTGGGTGAAAAAGTCTTCTAGACCTTTCCACATATAAGAAGTGAAGACTTTTCACTTCCAAAGACTAGCTTGTGGTTTTCACAAGGCCTTTATAGCCTGTATTGAGCTCAGATGTGGTTTTGAAACCACATCTGGGTAGTTTTCACCAATACAGGGTGAAGATTTTCATCTGGGGACCACATAGCCCTTTTCTGACATGTATTACACTTAGAATGCTGTACAGAACCTGTACAAGACCCTACTATTGGACAAATCATGAGGTATTTAAGTATAAAAAAGCTCCTTCATCTGTTTGAAACCTCATAATCATAGCTGTGGGATATTATCCCATAGTAAAGCTGTATTGGTCTAACTGTGGGATTTTGACCTTAAAGCTTCCATACCTTTGTCAGTTTTTGAGACATCAAGCTCAATGTTGGTTCATTTTGTAGCCCTAGATGTGTTCTACACAATGGTACCTCATTTTATATGGCTATTGTCACAGCCACAAAGAATGACCCTCCTCTATTGGTGTTGCAGCAATTCCAACCTGAGACCAAGTTCGGGCCAATTGGCCACACTATATTTTTATTGCCAATTTGGCCCCCTCTGGTTCTCTATGGCCTTTTGGCCATATCACACCTCCCTGGCTAATTATGGCCTCAGGCCATATCCTGCCATCATTGGCCTCCCTGGCCAATTCCTATATTCTCAGCCCCCAGGCCTCTATCTTTGTTTTTGGGCCTGGGGGGTCTCTTTGTCTCCTAGGGGGTCCTGGGCCCCCTAGCCCTCATCATTGGGTTTGGGCCAACCCTTTTCATTGGGGGGGTCCTGGCCTAAATAGCCTTTTTGGGCCATTTAGGCCCCCTACTGCCTCTACCTCCCGTGAGCCATAATCACGGTCCACGGTCCGTGGGCCAATTAGGCCCCTTTTGGCCTAATCCAATGAGGCCAGGTGGGTCCCAAATGGCCATAAACCACCCTAGGATCACCATGGCCCCTGGTAACCACCAGATCAGCTCAGCCCAATCCTTCCCCTCACCTTAAGGGGAATTCTTCCATTCCTCCATGCACCCTGTACTCAAGGTTGCAGGAGTGGTGCATATATGGTATTATATACCATTATGCACCATTTTTTCTCAGAAACTCAATGGTGATGTTTTCAGGACCCAATTTGATCTTTCCAAATCAAGGTCTTCAAATCCAACGCCCTTTTTAAAGGAGCACTCTTTAACTCATCAGTCTGGCAATCAGAAGACCATTCAAGGATCCCAATCACCTGGCCCTGCAGGAGTTGGGTTGGCAATTCATTCAGTATTATTCCAAGGGCCATTCTCAGAGGTTATACATTATTTCAATCAGTTGTCAAGGCATCAAGTATTTCAATACTCCTTGGGCAACTCAATTGGTCCATACAGGTGGCAATCAATCAACCTGTATGTACTTGGCCCAATTGGGACTATTCATATTCCACTGTGGGAATTCAGTCACACAGTTCAAATTTCAAGATGGCCAGATCTGTATTGACCCAATTCAGACAATACAGCCAGTGACTCACCTTCCAGGATCAGTCTTTCAACTTTTCACATATACTCGCCACCTTTTAGCACTTGGGGACTTTTTCCCCAGTTAATTAATATACTGGATTTATTTTTATCTTTATTTTCTTTTACTTTATTAAAGTTAATACTGATAATCTTAGTTCCGTCATTCAGCACCCTTTCCCTTTTTTCTTCCTTTCCTTTCAGTGGAGATTGGTGGACATATCCTTTGCTAATTCCATTTCCCTTTCTGGCAGGTTGAAACAGTGAATTTAGAATTCACTTGGTTGGCTTATTGGCCTTTGACTTCTTATATTTTTCTTTTATCTTTTACATGCTTGTCTTTGCACTTATTCTTCTTCAAAGAAATTTAATCATTATTATTTCTTATATCCTTTGGAGCCCTCCGAGTGAGCTCTTGATTCCTGAGTTCCAGGCCACTCTTGCTTCCATAAGAGCCCCTGTGACATTATATTAATTAACTGCATTATTTTTCTTCTTTTCATTCATTCATTTCACTTCATCAAAATTATGACTCCTTAACGTTTTATGAACTTATGATTTATTTGTCACCTCTCAAATTTCTCTCATTCATTTCTTCATTCTTAAATTTGAAAGCTGACCTATTTTTTGTTTTTATCTCATTTTCATCTTCATTAAATTCGTCAAATCTTTAATATTCAGGCCCTCATTATTGAAATTCAAATTGATCATTATTATCATTCAGACACCTCTTCACATAAAGATTCATAATTGATTTTTCAAGAAGATTTCACTTGATTTTGATTTTTACTGATTGATTTGACATAAATTGACATTGACTTCAAGAAACTTGATTGACCTGAAGATTTTATTGATTTTGCTGACTTTTCACATCAAGAAAATTGACTTACATTGATTTTTGACCTCAAGAATTGATTGATTGATTGATATTTCTGCAAGATTTGAGTTTGAATTGATTTGACTTTTGATTTTGATTTTCTTGATTTATTGATTTTTCCTCAAGATTTGATTTTGATTTGAGCTTCAAGACTATTTTGGTTTTGCCTCAAGTTGTTTATTCAAGTTTTGATTATTTTCATTTAAATTCTAATTTTATTCAATCATGCCACTCCAAAACTCACCTCCTGCAAGACAGACAAGATCTCAGGCCCAAGCTCAGGCTTTTCTGACTCCTACTCCAAGAGCTCCTCTTGATGGGACCCCAGCAGTTCCACCATTGAAGGCCCAATTAGACATAGGACCTATCAAGGAGGGAGAGGCACCATCAAGGAAGGAAGGAAGAGTGCCAAGAAGATCCAATTCTTTTTCAGGAGTAGCTGGCGGTTTTCCAGGCATGTCAAGGACTACATTTAGAGGTCCAGGTGAAGATGGTGAAGAGGAGGAGGAGAATTCTGTGGAAGAGGAAGAGTCTGATGGCACTGAGGCTGCTCCTGCTCCTGTGGAAGCATCTGAAGGAAGCAGAGGACCAACTCTAGCACAGTCTTATAAGCCTGTCTCTCACCAGACTGAACCATCCTTATTGGCCATCATGCAGCAAATGACACAAATTATGGCCAATCTTCAATCTGCTGCATCTTCTGAAGTTTCAAGACTCCATCTATGAAGGCACTGGAATGTTTTGATGGGACTCAACCCTTCAAAGTCAGAAGTTTTATTCAGTCTTGTGAACTTATTTTTCACAATGATCTGGAAAATTTCTCTCAAGACATAAAGAAAGTTCTTTATGCCACTTCATTTCTAGTTGGCAGGGCTGCAAAATGGATTGAGCCTTATCTTTCCAATCTCACTAATCAAGACTCAAGTTATCTTCTCAATTCATGGCCATTGTTTGAATCCCAACTCTTCACTCTATTTTGGGACCCAAATGAAGTTAGAAAAGCTGAATCAGAGCTGGATGGCCTTAGAATGAAAGAAGGTGGGCATGTTGCCTTATACATCGCCTATTTCAGGAGTTTGGTTTCAAGAATTGGAGATTGGGGTGAAAGGGCCCTTATTCATCATTTCAGGAAGAGTTTGGCCTCCAGGATTCTGGATCAATTGGCCTCCCATCCTCAAAAAATTGATTCTCTTCGATACTTAATGGACATCAGCCTGGAACTTGATACCAGGTACCATGAGAGGCAAAAGGACAAGAATAATCATTATGAGATGAAGCCTGAAGCCTCAAAGTCAAACTCTGCTCATCATCAAAATTCTTCAAGCTCACGTCATAAGAAGAATTTTCATTCTCAAAAGCAGGACAAGCTCCATTCTTCCTTGTTGAATAAGGACTTCAAGTTGAAAGGTTCTAAAAAAGAAAGAGGAATCAAGAAGGGCTTGTGTACTTATTGTGGTGGGAAGCATAGTATTGAGTCTTGTTTCAAAAACCCTCAGAAAAAGCTTAACCAACCATCAGGCAGTTTTCCCAGCCAGGGAAAAGCCTGAGTGAAGATCATGTTGTGTTCAATGGTCTTCACTGTTTTCCATCCAGAGCACAATTGTGTATTCTGAATACTGGTGTCAAGAATTATCTTGAATTCTTTGTTTTTTCTTCTCTTTCTGATGTTTTTTACAGTATTCTCATTGATTCTGGTGCTACACACTCTTTTATTGCAAAGCAGTTTGTTCACAAGTACTCATTGACTACATCAGAACTTCCAGAGAAGAATCCCCTTCTTATCTTGGACTCCTCTTAGTCCCCTTCCTTATTTGTGACTCATCATACTAAATATATGGTTGAGCTCCCTTCCTTCCCAAGCTTTGAATGGGACTTTTTAGTCATTGATACTCCCAAGGGAAAAGACCTCATATTGGGCTTTGACTTTATCAATCATTTTAATCCCTCTATTGATTGGAGGCAAGGGCTCATCACCTTTTATGCTGATTATAAGGACTATTATGATCCTTCAAAATCTTTTAGTAATGACTTTTCTTTTGCCAAATCATGTGCAGCTCTGGTTGGTGATTCTAGAACACCATCATTCCCATCTTCTGTCCATATTCCTTCCCTTAATTCCCATCAGTCATTACTATCATCTAGAGATGAAGTCTTCAAAGAGATTCAAGATGTTGGAGAAGATAATGCTGTATCTTCACTTCATCTCTTTTTTGGGAATATGGACCTTCCTCCTTCATCTTATCATGACTCCCTGGAGGAGTTGTGGGATGAAGAGGAAGAGCCAGAAGAAATAGAAACCATGATGAAGGTTGTTCCTTCTGCTTATCACCAATATTTCAATGTATTCTCCAAGGTGAAAGCAGAGAAACTTCCTCCTCACTGTGCCTGTGATCATCATATTGAGCTGGAGGGGTCTCTCCCTCCATTTGGGGTGATCTACTCTTTATCCAAGCAAGAGTCAGATACACTCAGGGCCTACATTTCAGAGGATTTAGAGAAAGGTTTCATCTGGCCAAGCTCCTCTTCAACAGGAGCACCTGTCCTCTTTGTCAAAAATAAAGATGGTGGCCTCCATTTGTGTGTTGATTACCACAAACTCAATGCTGTTACTAGGAAGAACAAGTATCCTGTTCCTCCTATTAATCAGCTTTCCAATTTTTTTAATGGTTCTTCTATCTTCTCCAAGATTGATTTGTATGGTGCATATAATTTGCTCAGAATCAAGGAGGGTGTTGAATATTTTACATGCTTCAGAACTAAATGTGGCAGTTATGATTACTTGTTTATTCCATTTGGGCTCACCAATGCTCCTGCCTCTTTTCAGAATCTTGTCAATGATATTTTCCAAGATGTTCTTGATGTTTATTTTGTGGTTTATTTGGATAACATTATGGTCTTTTTCAAATCTGAGGAAGAACATGTCACTCATGTGTCCACTGTTCTTTCCAGACTCAGAACCAATAACCTCTTTGCTAACGCTTCAAAGTGCCTTTTTCATGTCTCTAGTGTAGATTACCCTGGTCATGTTGTTTCTTCTGAAGGCCTCAAGATGGACCAAGCAAACGTCCAGCAGATTCTCAATTGGCCAACTCCAAGAACCCTCAAGGCTCTTCAATCATTCCTTGGCTTTGCCAACTTCTACCGCCGTTTCATAAATGATTATTCAAAGAAGATCAGTTCACTCACCAGTTTCCTCAAGAAATATTCCTGTTTTCCCCTCAATGATAAATCTCTTACTCAGTTTCACCAACTCAAAGAGGCCTTCACCACTGCTCCAGTCCTATGCCACTTCAATCCTTCTCTACCCACCATTGTAGAGACAGATGCATCCAATCATGCTTTGGGTGCCGTACTGAGTCAGGTCTCTGACTCAGGAAAATTTTCCATTGCATTTGACTACCGCAAGCCTATCCCAGCAGAGCTGAACTATGAGATTCCTGACAAGGAACTCCTTGGCATATTCTGGGCTCTCAAGCGCTGGAGGGCTTTTCTTCTTTCTCTCTCTTTCACTTTTGAAGTTCTCACCAATCATTCTTCTCTTCAATACTTCATTTCTTCAAAAGTTCTTACTCGCCATCAAGCCAGCTGGGCTGAATTCCTCTCTGAATTTCACTTCTCAATCACTTACCGCCCTGGCCGCCTAGCTACTCTTCCGGATGCCTTATCATGTTGGGACAACGTTTATCCGGAGAGGGGGGAGGATTTCATCAGCAAGAATCCAATGAACTTTCAACAGCTCATCAAGCAGGATTAAGTCCAACCTTCAAGATATTTTGCGGTCAAGGTGGAATCCTTTTCAAATTTGATTGATTCAATTCAAAGGCTCTATGGCAAGATTCTCAGTACAGAAGTATCCTTCAAGAATTGGGCAAAGGTTAATCCATTCAGGATTATTCTATTGATTCCTCTTCCCAACTTCTTCTCTTCAAAGATTGGGTGGTGGTCCCAAATGACCCCACAATTCAACTCAGCATTCTTCAAAATAATCATGACTCTCCTCTAGGTGGACACCCTGGCCAATAGAAGAGTCTCAAACTTGTCAAGCGGGATTTCTACTGGTCTGGCATGACTCAATTCATCAAGGATTATGTCTCATCCTGTCAACAGTGTTCAAGAAACAAGAATATTCACCACAAGAAGTTTGGACTCCTCAAACCTCTTCCAATGCCAAATGGTCCTTGGATTTGTCTTTCAATGGACTTCATCACTCAACTGTCACTGTCCAACTCATTTGACTCAATCCTTGTCATAGTGAACAGATTCTTAAAAATGTCAGTTTTCATTCCAACAATATCTTCAATCACTTCACTAGATTTGGCCCATTTATTCATCAAGAATATCTTTTCAAAGCATGGCCTTCCTTTAAGCATTGTCAGTGATAGACGTCCCCTTTTTGTTTCTTCCTTTTGGACCAATCTTTGTTGGCAACTCAAGATTTCAAGAGATCTGTAAACTGCTTACCATCCAGAAACTGATGGACAGACAGAGAGGGTAAATCAGATACTAGAACAGTATTTTTGGATTTATGTCAGTTATCATCAAGATGATTAGAAAACCTGGCTCCCTCTGGCTGAATTTGCCTACAATAATTCTGATCACTCTTCAACCAAGCAATTGCTGTTTTTCACTGTTTATGGAAGAGATCCACAATTCGACTCAGCTCACATCACTCAAGATACTCCTGTTGGAAAGGTATCAGCAAAATTCCAATCAGTACAGCACAATGTCAAGAGAGAACTTGAAGTTGCCATAAACCGGTTTAAGAGGTATGCAGATAAAATTAGAGCAAGTCCACCTGTTTTCAATCCTGGTGACATGGTATGGCTCTCTTCCAAGAACATCAAATCAACCAGACCCACCAAAAAACGGTCTGAAAGATGGTTGGGTCCTTTTCCAATCTTGAAGAAAGTCAGTACTCATGCTTACCACCTCAAGCTTCCATCTCAATGAAAATACAACCATCCAGTCTTCCATATTTCACTTTTGGAACCAGTCAAGACATCAACAATCCCAAATTGGCACCAAGAGCCTTCTCCTCCAATTATTATTGAAGAAGAAGAGGAATGGGAAGTCTCTCAAATACTGGATTTAAAGCTCAAGAGAAGAAAGTTATGGTTTCTGGTGTAATGGAAAGGTTTCAGGCAAGACTCAGAAAGATCCACATGGGAACCAGCTGAAAACCTCAATAATTGTCCTGAACTTGTCAAAGATTTTCGTTCTTTGTATCCTGACAAGCCAGGACCCAATTATTCAAAAGCTTGAAGTTTTTTGGTTCTTGGTGAGGAGAGGAATTACCAAAAGTAAGTCCCACTCCTGGTATTCACCTTTAGGGATATTCTACTCTTTCCTGTTGTAAGCATCACCTTGGCCACTCTGTGAGCACTTTGCAATTTGGACACAGATCTTTTGTCCTGGCTTTCAACATCAATTCCAATTTATGGCCATTTACACTTGGGCAAATGGACCATTCTTTTCTTATTATCCTTTCAACACATTCATTTATCAAAACCTTTCTTATTTATGGCACGGCGGGAGTGGTAACTACCAAAAGTAAGTTCCTCTCCTGTGTGCACTTCCCCGAGGGATCTAAAATCTTTCAAAATATCACCTTGGCCACTCTGTGAGCACCTGGAATCAAATTCTGTTATCCAGGTCCTTGGCCACTTTCAAAATCACTTGTCAAACATTCTTAATGAAGATTGGACTCCCCCTCAAAATTCATTTTTCCTTTTTATTTTCTTTTTCTTTCTTCATATTTGTTTTCTTTTACTTTTTTCTTCTTTATATTTTCTTATAACTCTTAATGCCAAAGTCTTTATGCCAAAATCATGTCTTCAACATTTTCAAAGCCAAATGTCAAGCAAATACCAAGTCAACCTCAATTTATATGCCAACATTTTCATCAGCTCAAATTTTTTCTTTTCAAGATTCAAATACCTCTGGAAGCCTACGTCCAATCCGTCTCAACAGCCTCAACAGGCTTCTACCTTATCTTGGTGCTCAGGAGCTCACCATTCAAGGTAGGGGGGTACTGTCACAACCACAAAGAATGACCCTCCTCTATTGGTGTTGCGGAAATTCCAACCTGAGACCAGGTTGGGGCCAATTGGCCACACCATATTTTTATGGCCAATTTGGCCCCCTTTGGTGCTCTATGGCCTTTTGGCCATATCACACTTCCCTGTTCAATTATGGCCTCAGGCCATATCCTGCCATCATTGGCCTCCCTGGCCAATTCCCATATCTTCAACCCCCAGGCCTCTATCTTTGTTTTTGGGCCTGGGGGGTCTCTCTGTCTCCTAGGGGGTTCTGGGCCCCCTAGCCCTCATCATTGCCTCTATGTCCCATGGGGAAATTACGCCCCTTTTGGCCTAATCCAATGAAGCCAAAGCGGGCAGCCCACTAGCCCCCAAGGCCAGGTGGGTCCCAAACCACAATTGTGCCCACCTGAGCCAAATTTGGCCATAAGCACCCTAGGACCCAATTTGGCCCATGATCACCATGGACCACTTTTCAGCCCATTCCCCCTGGTAACCACCATATCAGCTCAGCTCAATCCTTCCCCTCACCTTAAGGGGAATTCTTCCATTCCTCCATGCACCCTGTACTCAAGGTTGCAGGAGTGGTGCATATATGGCATTATATACCATTATGCACCATTTTTGCTCAGAAACTCAAATGTGACGTTTCCTGGACCCAATTCAATCTTTCCAAATCAAGGTCCCAAAAGCCAACGCCCTTTCAAAGGAGGACTCTTTAACTTATCAGTCTGGAAATCAGAAGACCATTCAAGGATCCCAATCACCTGGCCCTGTAGGAGTTGGGTTGGCAATTCATTCAAGATTATTCCAGGGGCCATTCTGAGAGGTTATACATTATTTCAATAAGTTTTCAAGGCATCAAGTATTTCAATACTCCTTGGACAACTCAACTGGTCCATACAGGCGGCAATCAATCAACCTGTATGTACTTGGCCCAATTGGGCCTATTCATATTCCACTGTGGGAATTCAGTCACACAGTTAAAATTTCAAGATGGCCAGATCTGTATTGACCCAATTCAGACAATACAGCCAGTGACTCACCTTCCAGGATCAGTCTTTCAACTTTTCACATATACTCGCCACCTTTTAGCACCTGGGGACTTTTTCCCCAGTTAATTAATATACTGGATTCATTTTTATCTTTATTTTCTTTTACTTTATCAAAGTTAATACTGATAGTCTTAAGTCAGTCATTCAGCACCCTTTCCCTTTTTTCTTCCTTGCCTGTCAGTGTATATTGGTGTACATATCCTTTGCTAGTTCCATTTCCTTTTCTGGCAGGTTGAAACAGTGAATTGAGGATTCACTTGGTTGGCTTCTTGGCCTTTGGCTTTGTATTTTTTTCTTTTATCTTTGGCATACTTGTCTCTTCTCTTATTCTTCTTCAAAGAAATTTAATCATTATTATTTCTTATATCCTTTGGAGCCCTCCAAATGAGTTCTTGATTCCTGAGTGCCAGGCCACTCTTGCTTCCATAAGAGCCCCTGTGACAGCTATCATTAGATATGGCAAATTTATGCCATGTACAAGATTTTTGGTACATATGTATGATTTGCTTAGAATCTGTATGGATCTTGCTTGCCCCATAACTTTTGTTCTAGATAGGATATGGGTAAATGGATGTAACCATTGGATAGCCCTGATATTTCTCTTTTCAAAAAGACCCCAATTTAGGTATCTCACACTAATACTGTTGAATTAAGATGAGAGGTGAATATTTTATTCACCCTTATTTGACCTTATTTTGGCCATAACTCCTGCAGTCTTGGTGCCAGCTCAATTTGGCTATTACCATTGGATACCCCTGACTTAGAAATTTAATTTGAATGCTCATTTGATGGGGTTAAGCCTTTTTCTCTGGATTTCAGATGAGAAGTGAAAAATAAGGTTTATGCTCAGCAGCAACTTTGAGCAGGAATAACTTTTTTATTCCTTGTCCTATGATGATGGGACATGTGTATTTGTAAATTGGTGGGTTTTCTCTTTTGTTTGATACCTTTTGAGCTGATTTGGCTCAGCTCCATGTTCTGGTGGTATTTTGCCTTTACCATTGGTTTATGGTATTTGGCTGTCATGCTTGTGCTCTGGTTTCGAGTCACAGGCTGACAATGTCTTTCTGATTGATTCTGAAATAATGAAGCACTTAAGAAAAGTTTTAACTAATACTTACTTGTTACTAACAAAGATATAATTGGATAATAAGATGATTTGGAAAAAAACAGCAAAAGGAGGCCTCTTTTAGGTCAAAGACATCTCAGAGAGGCATGCCATAGAGAAAGCTGAAAGACCAGTGAGTGAGAAAACAATACTTCTTTTTTGATTATTGATTGCATCATTTTTTCACATAAGATTATCATAATTACTTAATTATTGCTTTTATGTGACTACCAACCCAGTTATGGTTGAGAATAAAATGAGCAACAACTGTAACTCTTCTTTTATTTCAAAATAAACATTAATTTCTCAAATTTATTAATTCTATTGTAAATTTAATCAAAGGTTGTATTTTCTGTGAATTTTTGAAGATTCAGTATTTCACGTGGAGTCATCAAAAATGGAAGGTAAGTAAACCTTTTCATTTTACTTATAAAACCATGATTATGTTTGGTTTCTTAATGAATCATACTATTCTCCATTTGTACTGAAAGTTTCAGAAAGATTCATTAAAAATTATATTTTTAATGAATTCTCGAAGTTTTTACCTCATGTCTACATAGAATTCCAAATAGCACAGTATGGCAGGTTTCTACGAGGTAAATCAATGTATACTAGTCCAAGCAGGGTTTTGATTGCTCTTTTAAGGTTTATCAATGGAAAAAAATTAAGAATTGACATGGTTACAGGAGTCTAAGCTTCTGTTTACCTCCTTGTAACTTGAAAATAGTAGCTTATTTGCAATTTTCTTATGATTTAATGAGATTTTAAATTGGTAACCAAGTTCCCAAAAGTTTTTAGTATACTAATCAGACCATAATCAGCTATTTATCCAAGTTTTAGATCTATCCACACCTCAGAGGCCTCAGAAGCTGGGTACCCTGGCTCTCTTTGATGTCTTTTGTCCACCTTAGCTATTTTCATGTCAAAAATAAAGAGTCAGGCTTCAAGACGGATATCCACTATGGGTGTATCAAGATTGTATGTAGTAATACCATCATATTAGGTGCCACAGACATTAAGATAACACCCTTCTTGGTGTATATGTAACATGGGATTTAGTCACATTCCCATTATTTTGGCATGAAATGGAGAAAAACAAAAAAATTTCACAATTCTTTTATGTGGTATTGATGATGTGGTATTGAAGTATTTTCCATATTACCACCTCATAGAGTTAATTTAAGCTTATTCACTCTATTGAGATACCCTGTCTGAATATTTGCGTAGAATCCAAATCTGGCCTTAAATCCATGGATTTACTTCCTCACAAATAGGTTATTCATCTTTTTCTGAAATCAAAAATGATGAATTTTGAATATATTCATGACTTATGGGTTATGCATAATTCAGAATTTCTTTAAAAGATAATTGCGGCCTATTTGGGTATGTAAAATATACCTAAAGGCTCACATTCCCTCCCACTGAAAAATAAAATTGTACTACAATTTTATTAATGATATTAAGAAGAAATAGGGCCCCAAGGGGCTGTATGTCCACTTTCCAACCTCTTTACATTACTCAGATCAAGTAATTTAAAGCACATTTCTAGAAATATTCAGGCTTGTGGCCTTCTTTGATTTCTAAATCTTCTCAAGGGTTTATCTGATTCTTCCAGCCATTCATCTTCATGTACTGAATTTCTATATCTGACAAGATATTCTCTTTCATTTCTACCCCTAAGTCTCCTTTGTTTAATGACTTTCTTTATCTTTTTGTCTTCACTCTTTTCTACTGGTGGTACAATTAAAGGAGCTGGGTTCCTTAAAGGAAACAATTCTTTGTCAGCTGGTTGATAAGGTTTTATTAAGCTTACTGGAAAAGTTTTATTTTTTCTAATACACCACTCAATTCCACTTTAACTGCATTGGTTTCATGTACAGAAACAATAACAAAAGTTCCTACAAAAGAATATTTGAGTTTCTTTGGGCCTTTGATATTATTAGAATTCAAGGTTTGAACTATAATTAAGTCCCCTACTATGAAGTCTGGTACTTTATGATTCTTGCCCCACTTCTGTTTGGAATAGTCAGAAGCATTCTTCATGCTTTGTTTTTCATGATGTTTCACTTTATCAAGCATTATTTTAAAGCTGGAAGCTGTAGAATGGATGTCAATTAAGTCTTTCCTCAGTGTGTCTTATGGGAGTCTTTTATTCCATCCTTTTTCTTAACATAGCAGGATTCTGACCTTTGGAAGAATGGACTGATGTCTTATATTCCAATTCCAATGCTGGTATTATAGTGCACAAGTCATTTTTAAAGACATCTTAATCTTTTATTTCTAATCTATAAGCACAGAATCTTCTGATCATGTCCTCTAAAGCTTGAATCATTCTTTTTGCTAGCCCATCAGTTTGAGAGTGATATGCTGTAGAAAATGATAACTTGGTCCCAAACAATCTATGAAGATTGGTCCAAATTTCAGATGTGAATTTGGGATCTCTGTCACTTATAACATTCTTAAATAAACATGTATTAGAGATAACTCTATTCCATAGAAGAAGATCTGTATCCATAGCAGCATCATTTTTATTACATGGTAAGAATATGGGTGTTTTGCTATATCTTTCTAGAATTACTAAAAAAGAATTATAGCCTCTGTCACCACTTGGAGGGAGTTCTGTGACCCAATCCATGTGAACAACTTCCCAAGGAGATTTTGGTTCTTGAATATGAATCATAAGTCCAAATTTCTTGCCTGTACTCCTGTTTTCTTTTTGGAATCTGTCACAGGTATGGAAATATTCAATGGTTTCTTTTCTCCAAGATGGCCACCATGCACAGTTTTTTACTTTTTCAAGCTTTCTGTATTCTGACAGGTGTCCATAGTAGATGCTATCATGGCATTCATGAAGAATTTTATTGATAAGTAATATACTGCATAATGTCTTTACACAGCAATGTTTGGTCCTGTGGTAGATTATGCCATCAAACAAGTGTAATCTTCCTTCATGATAGGAAGTTTTCCATCATTCATCTAATGAACTAATAAAATCTGTATCCTTTCTGTCTTTATCTAGTAAGGATTTCAATATATGGCAATTCTTGTCCTGCTTATAAGATTGTCTGAATTCCTCGAAGAATTCAGTCCCAATATCAGTTATGTTAATGCCTTCAATTGGAATCTGTGGTTCTCCTTCCAAAGGCACATAAGCTGGGTTATCAGGAGTATTGGCTAAAACCCACCAACTAAGTCCATCAGCATTCTTATGAATATTCCCTTCTTTATCGACTATAGTCATGTTTCCTCTACATTATTGGATGGATATCTGCCATCCCAACATGTGTCTGTTAGGTGCGCTCATGTTAAGAAGTGATTTAACTGCATTAGAGTCAGTTATCACTTCAAAAACACTTCCATAAAGATAATGATGCAATTTCTAAAGTGCCCATACCAAACATAAGCACTCCATTTGGCTTGCACCATATCTGTCTTCTGTTGGTTTAATTTTCCCCAAGATATAACAAATTGGTCCTTCTGTAGGTTTGTCATAAATAATTTGGACTTAATTCAGGGCTGCTCCCAATCTATCTCCACATGCATCAATGTAAAATGTGAAAGTTATATTCCAGTCTGGAATGAGGAGTAAAGGTGCTTCTGTAATAGCTTTCCTTATCTTCTCATAAGCTTTAATTCTTTCTTGTTGCATCTCAAATACTGTCTGTTGATAATAAATTCTATAGAGTGACTTGGCTAGAATTGCCAAATCCTTCAGGGTTTCCTGTAATAACTGGAAAATCCACAAAAAGGCATCATTTCTTTCTTATTCTGGGGTATTGGTTTAAGTAATACTGCTGCTACTTTATTTTTGTAAATACCAAAGCTTAAACAAGAAACAATATGTCCTAGAGCTTTAAGTTCCTCAAAGCCGAAGTTTCACTTCTTGAGTGAAATTTTCTTATTCACTCCTGCAACTTTGTCAGGTACTCTTGCAAGTCTTTCACATGAATATGAACATATTATTATATCATCAATATAAATAATGAGCCATCCTTCAGATAATTCTGTGGGGATATTGTATTCATCATTCTTTGATAATGAGCTGGAGCATTTTTAATACCAAATCAAATCCTAAGATACCCATAAATACCACAGTAGGTGATAATTCTCTAAGTAATTTATTGGATTCAGGAATCAAAACATTTTGATGAAATCTCTTTAATGCATCCATTTATGTTATATACTTAGCTTCAGACAATTGGGACAAAGTCTCTTGAATTCTAGTAATTGAGTACCTATCTGGAACTGTGTAGGTATTTAATGCTCTAAAATCTCCAACCATCTTTGATTTCTAATTATGCCAAGAAATAATAACAGGAGTTTTCACTTCAACTTCCTCATTATGGCATTTTTTTCTTAGTATATCAAGTTGTATCAACTCTTGGATGTGTTTTTCCAAGGCTTCTCTAGCTCTGGGCTCTCTGGATAAGCTGGTCTTCTCAGTACTTGAGGGTATTTTCTGTCAATATTAAGAGTAATATCAACTTCATGTCCTTTAATATTGCCTAATGGTTCATTATATGAGGCAAATGCATTTCTATATGTGTACAACACATCAACAAGCTCATGCCTCATTTTGGGTGATAATTATGGATTAATCTGTGCTTCGATAAGTTTATTATTAACAAATTCCTCCTTATAAGTATCTCTATTTGAAGATAATATTGATATTTGTTTGGGCATATTGGAAAAAGAAAAAAATTTCTCTACTATTTTCTCCAATTGTAAAATATCTTTCCTTATGGTTATTGACTTAATACCATAAATATTCAAATAATCATTTCCAAGAATTATATGTTGATAGATGTACAATTTTCCATTACTACTATCTCTGTCTTCATTCTTACACTTCCTATAGGGTGTGGAAATACAATATTAGTGTCCAATATGCCTAAAGGGTACATATTACTACTGGAACTACTAAATTGCACAACTTCTATTGTTAATAGATGGGTTTTCCATTCAGGGAGTATTATTTGAAGGTAATATTTGCCTATACAAGTTAAAAACTCTCCTGTGTCCAAATTGACTTTGGCTTCAACATCATTCATCAGACTTGATGTGATACAAGATGCTACATCTTTGTATCCTTTGCCTCTAGAATACTGTATATTGATCAGGTTATAGCAATCTTGACTATACTGTGGCAAGTGAGTATGCACTTCAGTTAACTCAAAGAAATCTGTAATGTTCTCAATAGAATAGTCCTCTACTGGTGTGTCTTCAGAGATGGCAGAATCTTGGTCAAATTCTTCTTTCTCTTCAGGATTCTGAACCTCTTCAATTAATTTAAATTCATTGATTTTATTCTTTTTGATTCAATTGTTGGATACATTTGAGGTGCTTCCACATTTATGACACTTCAAGTCATGTTTTTTGTCTTCCCTGGAAATCTTTGGGATAATTTTGGATTCCATAGGGTTTCTAATCCAGGTTTTACCAATTCTTGTCCTAGTAATGATATTTTCCATGGCATTAATGTAGTCTTCTGTTGGACAGGGCTCTACACATCTACACTTGATAGCATGTTCTAGTTCTCCTCCACATTTTCTTAATATTTTCATATTAATCATTGAGTCAGACATATCTGGGTGTAAAGCAAAGAATCTGTCTTTCTACTTGAGGAGCCAAGTAATTCAGTTATCTTTTTCTGAGTTAAAAGTGGCACTTTAAAAAACATTTTTCATTTTGAACCTCCAATAATTATTGACCTACTTGGTGATTATTTCAGATTTCCAACAATACCTATTATGTTTTCCATGTTCTTGTTTCATTTTGTAATACCATTTCTTTGCAGTTCTGGTAAACAAAGAGTTCAATTTACCCACTATGATATCATAAGGTATATGAAAATCTTCTTGCAACATATCAATTGTTCTGATGAGCTCAATATTATTATATTCACCTTCACCAAAGAATTTTTGCTCTTCTTCTAATTTGGGAATGTCTTTTGCAGATATTGCATTTTCTCCTAGAAAAGGGGTCAAACTTCCTCTCACAGAAAGTTTCTCTTCAGTAAAAGGTGTAGAATTTTGGGGCATATGTGAATTTGGTTCATAATTCTTATGAATATATTCCACATGTGCAATTATTTCATCCTTTAATTTCTACCTTTCACTGTCACTTCTTGCCAAATGTGTGGCAAAAAGATTGGTATTATTAACTGTTTCTAAAACATGATTTTTCAGAATTCTAAGTTGGTCATTAATTTTTTCAATGGAAAGATCTTCCATTCCATCATCTTTGACATGATACTTACTCTCAATTCTGTCAAACATATTGGAAATCAAGTCAAATCTGGCAGTTGTTAATTTATGCCAATCAGCAGAAATTCTGTCATTCATTTTGAACTCATTTATATCTGATGTTATTTTATTTAATTTTGCATCAAATTTACCAAGTTCTACATCAATACTAGATTTAAAAAGCTGTATGTCATCTATTATTTGCATGGAAAAGTCCTTTTCATTCTTTCCTTCTCTTTGGCTGTGAATTCCATAAGAGTTCTGGCCATATTGAAAACACTGTCCACTTCTGAAGGTTGCAATTTAGGGATCCTGTACCCTTGTGGGTAAGGTCTGTGCCAATTGGCTTTGCCTTCAATGTTTCTTGGGACCTTTCTGCTTCTTCTGAGGTACTTTGGGTTTGTCTTTGGACATTTCTGGAGCTTTTGTGGAGCTGTTAAATGCCACTGGGCCTTCTTTCTCTAAAGCTGGGGTCATTTCCAACTCCTTCTTCTGGTCTATGCACAAAAAACTTTGCTTCTTCAACCAATTCTTTATCATTTTTACCTTTTCTTTGAAAGGAAATGGGATCCACCCACCTGAAAGCTCTATGGTCTTTTCCTGACCCAGAAAGCTCTTGATGTGGAAGTAGGAGTTCATGACCCCCTTCCAAAGGCTTGGGCATATTTCCCACTCCTCTTCCTTGGCTGCTCTGTACCAAGGTTTGTACTGGTACTGATATATTTCTATGGTTGCCACTTGAAAATGGTTCAGCCCTTAAATTATTACCTTGAATCAGTTCAGGATCAGAGTTCACGTCAACGTTTGTGGGTACAGACCTTGCAGAATGGGGGGAAACTCTGGCATCCTCCAGACATTTCTTTCTTGAGGAAGACTTGCCTCTTCAATTTCCAGATCCATCTGGTTGGACTGAGTAGTTTCTTCCATTTGTAGTATGCACCATTTTCACATCAATTTAAGAGAAAATAAAAGATAAAGACAGAGAACACACACCTCTTGGTGGTTGTTTGGCTTGTTCTGCTCTGAATAAAGTGCGTCTTTTAGAAATTTTCACTTCAATTCTTTCTTCGGATTCTGATTCTGAAGATTCTGGACTAGTAATATATCTCTTACTGAGCCTATGACCAGCTGCACTATACTTGATTAAAGACACTAGAGAGAAAAATGGATAAAAGAAAAATTAACATTTCTTATACTTTTAATATATTTTCAGAATTTTTTAGAATTTTTTATTTTCTTTAATATTAAAAAAATATAATTCTTTTTAAAGAAAAAAAATGAAATTTAAGATTTTGATTCAAAATCAATTCAGAGTGACTCAAAGAATAGTTTTTTAAGTTTTTGGATGTGAAAAAGCCACATGTAAGAACAGTATAAAATTAAACCAAATTCCTCAATGAAAAAGATTTTAAAGACAATTTCAAAAATAAAAATGAATTTAAGTTTAAATTTGTGAGCCTGTGAGGTAGTATAACATACCCATAAGGCAACAAATGACTTGATACAGAGTTAAATTTGTCTTTAACAGACTTTTTAATTGAATTTAAAATAAAAAGTAACAAAAAATAAGTATAACTGTTTTTTGGATAAACAAAGTTATAAATATTATGTCATTTTTGGATTTTAAACCAAAAATAACCTAGGGTACACCCATAGGGTGTTACACCCAAAAATACTTCTTCTTATGTTATTGGAAGATTTAAGAAACTCACAGTACTAATGTAACTTTTTTTGACATTTTTTTAAATTGTTAAATTTAAGCTTAAATATGCTTAAATTTGAAGTTGCATAAGGTTTATGCAAGCTTACCAAAGTTTTAGTTAAAATTGAGGTGTTGTGTATATTTACTGAATTGGCTAAGGATTTGCCATACAGGATGTAAATCCTGCGTGGGTTCAATTTAAAAGGGTTTAAGTACATAGTATGGCTTTAAATAAATAAAAGGGCAAAATCCACGCAAAAAGGTGGGACAAAGGAAAAAGACCAAATAGAGCTGGTGTACCCAACTTTTTGGATCTGCAAGGATTCAATTAATGTTTTCCACCTGTATTGGAAGATTTTCAACCTTATTTAAACTTTAATATTAGACTTTGATCCAACCTTAAAGTTTAAACTGGTTTTATCCCAAATTTGACAGGAATTTCAAGCTGCCACAGGATAAATCCCTATATGCAGGCTGAAAATTAAGGTTTGAAGAACTTCCAAAACTTAATCAAGATCAAAGAGCTTAAATAAGCTTAAATCTTTAAGGTTACAAGCATTCAAACCTTATCAAAAGTTAAGGTTTAATGTGTATTGCTATTTTACATGGAAAAATAGCAATAACTTCAAAAATTCATTAAAAATCTAATTCTTAATGGATTTGCTTCAAATTTTCACACAGCTTACAATTCAATATTATCTATGTATAAATTAAATATTAAGTATCTTCTATAGACAAATTCCCTGGGTAATTAGCCTGTAAATTTACTCTTTTAATTAAGCTCAAAGAAAATTATAAAATCTTTAAAAATTAATTAAAAATTGAGTTCAAGAGATTTCTGCTTGAAACTCTATTTTTAAGTTGTTCATGTGATGAACTTCAATATGAATAAACCTATTTTATATTAAAACCTAAAATAATCAATTTAAATGAGGATTAAAGTTACTTGGAGTTCAGAATAACACTGGTAACTTTAAATTGGAATTAAAAATAACTTACCTTAAGTTAAGAACTTTATTTTTAAGCATGGTTTTTCAGTTTTGACCTGAGCACACCCTCTGTATTCATTATGAATCATTAGAGTTTCTCTGTAGACATAAAAAGAGTCTTTTCATCACTGTTTTTGTCCATCATCATTAATCAATCCAATCATATTAGAATTTAAACAGGTAAAGCTCTATTATTTATAAAATCTTATTATTAAAAGTAATTCTTAAGCATTTCATTCTTTATTAATTGTAAATCAAAGAACTGAAATCTCAGAATTCAGATTATTGTTGTAATCATCAATAATATATTTTATATTATAAAATTTCCATCTCAAATCTCTTTGAAATCCACAAATTCCTTTTAAAAACTCTTTAATCATAATTTTAATCATAAGAAGTTGTTTCATCATTTAAATTCTTGATTTTTTGAAATGTTTTTAACTTATAATACTCTTTTAATATGATAAATTTTGTATTTGACTTGTTGTATTAATTTATATTATAAGTAAGTTTTCTCTAAAATTCTATATTTTTTTTATCTATTATTAGTTTTTTTATATATGCTTTCTCTATAAGAATTATTTCTGCACAGTGTGTGTTTTAGTTCTTTTATAAATAATATTTATATTATTTATAGTGGTTAAATATTTATATTTTCCATGTGTAATTGTCTCATTAAGAGCTTTACACTTCTTATTGTTATAATTGTCAGTGACTATAACAATAATAGAATAATTATAATTTATTATAATTATTTTTTTTTATTATTATTTTATATAATAATAATTAAATTTATATTTTTCTAGAATTATTTTAATAATTATATTCAAATTTGTGGTTATAATATTTTATTATATTATATTTTTCTACTGAGGACAGTCATAGTACTCTTGATATTGTTACTATTATCAAGAGTTTCATAGAAAAACCTTACATTTGGGAGCCTGGCAGTTATTTTAACCAATTTTTGGGACATAAATCATATTCTAGACCTTATTTTACTGTTTTTTGACGTAAAATTGCCATATTTACTTTTATATTGGCTTTTTTGGGACTTATCCCTTATAAATAATCTTTATAATCTTAATAAAGTTATTTTTTTCTCAAGAATATTTTTTGAAACAATATACTATTGAGTGACTTGGAAGAAATTTCTTTTGTCTAGCTAGTGGCTTTTTGTGAGCCTTGAGGTATATTTTACATACCCAAATAGGCCACAATTATCTTAAAATGAAATTTTGAATTATTCATAACTCATAAGTCATGAATATATCCAAAATTCATTATTTTGATTTCAGAAAAGATGAATAACTCTTTATTGAGTAAGTAAATCCATGGATTTAAGGCTAGATTTGGATTCTACACTAAAATTCACCTAGGGTAGCTCCATAGAGTGAATAAGCTCAAATTAACTCTTTGAGGTGGTAAAATGGAAAATACTTCAATACCACACAAAAGATCCATGAAAATTTTTATTTTTCTTAATTTCACACCAAAATAATGGGAAAGTGAGAAATCCCATGTTACATATACACTAAGAATAGTTTTATGCATGTTTTGAGCACTTAATATCATAGTATTCTTACATAGACTTTTGGTACACCCATAGTGGATATCTCACTTGAAGCTTAAATTACTATTTTGACGTAAAAAATAGGCAAGGGGGACAAAAGACATCAAAGAGAGCCAGGGTACCCAACTTCTGAGGCTTCAGAGGCATGGACAGCTCTAAAGCTTGGATGCATGGCTGATCTTAGACTAATTGGTAAACCAAAACCTTTTAGGAACTTGGTTACCATGTCACAACTACTGTAAATCTTAAGAAAATAGCAAATAACCTGCTATTTTGACGTGCCAAGGAGGTAAAGAGCTACTTAGACTCCTGTAACCACGTCAATTGTTAATGACTTTCCATGGATAAACCCCAAAAGAGCAATTAAAACCCTTTTTGAACTTGTATTCATTGATTTACCTCATAGCAACCAGTGAAACACTGATATTTGCAATTCTACATAGAAATGAGGTAAAAACTTCAAAAATTCATTAAAAATACAATTTTTAATGAATCTTTCTGAAACCTTCAGGACCAATGAAGAACTGTATTCTCTATCGTAAAACCAAAAAAGAATTACAGTTTTACTAGTAAAATTAAAAGTTTTACTTACAGTCCATTTTTGACTATTCTATGTGAAACACTGAATCTTC
Source organism: Austropuccinia psidii (assembly GCA_023105745.1). NCBI lineage: Eukaryota > Fungi > Basidiomycota > Pucciniomycetes > Pucciniales > Sphaerophragmiaceae > Austropuccinia > Austropuccinia psidii. The sequence continues at coordinate 29,236,270 of JALGQZ010000013.1, read as the reverse complement.
AAAAATTCACAGTAACTACATCCTGTGATGAAATTGGCAATAACATTGATAACTTTGAGAAATCAATGATTATTTTGGAATAAAAGAATATTTACAGATGTTACTCCTTTTATTCTTAACCATATTGGGGTTGGTAGTCACATAAAAACATTAATTAAGTAATTATGATAATCTTACGTGACAACAGATGATGCAATCAATAATCCAAAAGGTTTTATTGCTTTCTCACTCACTGGTTTTTCAGCTTGCTCCATGGAACGCCTCTGTGAGCTGTTGTTGACTTAAAAGAAGCCTCTTCTTGCTGTTTTTTCCACATCATCATCTTATTATCATTTAAATCATTGTTACCAACAAGTCAGTATTAGTTACCGCTATTCTTAAGTGTTTTAATCTTTTGGAATCAACCAGAAAGACGTGAAATCATATAATCCAACTATATATTGTTGTAATACTGCTTTAAATCCATTTTTGATCCCTTAAATCCACAATTCTATGTCAAATCTCTCTATTTAATATTTCAATAAGCTTTTTGGAATATTAGTGAGTGATTTATCTTTAATTCTTAAAGTTTTTCTCTAAAATTAGTTTTCTTCAAGAATTATCATTATACTTATTCTTGTAAAAGATAATTATATATTAAAATAATTTTATTATTTTAATAAAAGAAGTTTTACTATTAAAATCTTCTTGTAATTGATTCTAGTAGACAATTACTTACTCACTGTTAAAATCACTAGTAGTGCTTAACACATGAAAGAAATAATTTTCAATTATTTAATTGTGGCTATAATAATATTTTATTATTATATTTCATAAGAACAGACATAGTACTGTTGATTAATAGTAATATTATCATCAGTTTCATAGTCACATCTTACATTTGGGGGCCTGGCCGTGTTTTTTGAACCTTGTACCCTTAATTAATATATTCTTAAGCTCTAAAATATATTAATTTAATAATTTTTTCTTTCATTTTAAAATTAAAATAATTCTTATTTTTGAAATTGTTTTGGAAATCTTTTTCATTGAGGAATTTGGTTTAATTTTATACTGTTTTTACATGTGGCTTTTTAACATCCAAAAACTTATAAAATTATTCTTTGAGTTACTCTGAATTAATTTTCATTCAAAATCTTAAATTTTAATTTTTTTTCTTTAAAAAGAATAATTTTTTTAATATTAAAAAATATATAACTTATAAAAAATCTTTAAAAGATATTTTAAAAAGTATAAAAAATATTTTTTTCTTTTATAATTTTTTCTAGTGTCTTTAATCAAATACTGTGCAGCTGGCAACAGACTCAGTAAAAGATATATTACTAGTCCAGAATCTGAAGACAGTATTGAGGTGCAGATTGCTAAAAGAGGCACTTTATTTCACTCAGAAAAAGCTAAATTACCACCAAAAGGTGTGTATTTTATCTTCTATTTTCACCTTTTATCTTTAAATTGACGTGAAAATGGTGCATACCAGAAATGGAAGCAACTATTCAGTCCAGCCAGATGGATGTGGACAAGGAAGAGGCAAGACCAAATCCAGAAGTGCCAAGTCTTCCACAAGAAAGACACATTTGGAGGATGCCAGAGTTGCCCCCCATTCCCCAAGGTCTGTACCCACAGATTTTGACGTGAATTCTGAGCCTGAACTGATCCATGACCATATTTTCAGGGATGAACCATTTTCAAGTGGCAGCAATAGAAATATATCAATGCCAGTACAAAAATTGGTTCAGAGAAGCCAAAGAAGAGGAGTGGGAAATATGCCCAAGCCTTTGGCAGGGGGCCATGAACTCTTACTTAAACATCAAGAGCTTTCTGGGTCAGGAGAAGACCATAGAACTCTTAGGAGGATGGAGCCCCCTGTCTTGCAAAGACAAGGTCAAAAAGATAAAGAATTGGTTGAAGAACCAAAGTCTTTTATCCATAGACCAGAAGAAGGAAGTGGAAATGACTCCAGCTTTGGAGACAGAGGCCCCAGTGGCGTCTACCAGCTCCAAACCAGCTCCAGAAGTGTCCAAAGACAAGCCCAAAGGACCTCAGAAGAAGCAGAGAGGTCCCAAGAGCCATCAAGGCAAGGGCAAAGGCAAAGGCAATTGGCACAGACCTTACCCACAAGGGTACAGGATCCCCAAATTGGAGCCTTCAGCAGTGGACAGTGTATTCAATATGGCCAGAACTCTCATGGAATTCACAGCCAAGGAGCAGGAAAGGATGAACAGGACTTTTCCACACAAATAAATCATGTACAAAGAGCTATCAATGTAGAAATTGGTAAACTTGATTCCAAGCTAACTAAAATGACACTAGATATTAATGACTTGAAAAAACATGACAAGAAATACACTGAATGGTATGAATTAACAAATGCCAGATTTGATTCAATTACCAATGCTTGTAGCAGAATTGAGAGTGCATGCCAGATTCAGAATGATGAAATGGAAGATCTTTCTATTTTTAAAATGAATGATCAACTTAAGATTCCACAAGAGCATGTCTTGAAGATAGTTGAAAACACCAATCAATTTGCTACACATTTAGCAAAAAGTGACAGTGAAAGGCAGAAGTTAAAGAATGAAATCATTGCAAATTAGAACAAATTCATAAGAATTATGAACCACATATGCCAAGACATTCTACACCTTTGACTGAAGAAAAACCTTCTGTTAAAGCAAGTTTTACCCCACTTTTAGGAGAAAATGTTGTCTCTGTCAGAGATATTCTCAAATTAGAAGAATGGCCAACATTCTCTGGTGAAGGAGAATATAACCATATTTAGTTCATCAGGACTATTGATATGTTACAAGAAGACTTTAATATACCTGATGAAATCATAGTGGGGAATTTACACTCTCTGTTTACCAAGACTGCAAAGAAATGGTACTTTAAGATAAGGATGGATCATGGAAAACATGATTGGTCTTGGTGGAAATCTGAAGTGATTACCAAATGAGCCAACAATTCTTGGAGGTTTAAAATGGAGAATGCTTTTGAGAGTGCCATTTTTAACTCAGAGAAAGATAAAACACTTACTTGGTTCTTCAAACAAAATGACAGATTATCTGCTTTACACCCAGATATGTCTGACACTATGATTAATATGAAGATATTAAGAAAGTGTGGAGGAGAACTGAAACATGCTATCAAAAGCAGATGTGTAGAACCCTGTTCAACAGAGGACTACATTAATGCAATGGAAGATATCATTACCAGAACAAGAATTGGTAAAACTTGGACTAGAATCCCTATGGAATCCAAGATGATCCCAAAGATTCCCAGAGAGGGTAAAATACCAGAAATACCTGTCTTGAAGTGTCATAAATGTGGAAGTACTTCACATTTAGCAAACACTTGCACCAAAAAGACAAAAATCAATGAAGTTCAGGTCATTGAAGAAATTCAGTGTACTGAAGAGAAAGAAGAGTCTGATCAAGATTCTGCAGTCTCTGAAGATACACCAGTGGAGGACTATCCCATTGAAAACATTACAGCTTTCTTTGAGGTCACACAAGTCCATACCCACTTGCCACAGTACAGTGAGGATTGCTGCAACCTTACCAATATCCGAGATGCCAGAATGTGTAAAACAAAACCTGCTAGAGGAAAGGGTTACACTTCTGGAGCATCCTGTATCACATCAGTTTTGATGAGTGATATTGAAGCCAAAGTAAATTTGGATACAGGGGCATTTTGCACTTGTGAGGGCAAAGATTATCTCCAAATTATACTTCCTGAATGGAAAAACCATCTATTACCAATAGAAGGTGTGCAATTCAGTAGTGCCAGTAACAATATGTACCCCTTGGGTATATTAGACACTAATCTTGTATTTCCACACCCAGCAGGAAGTATAAGGATGAAAACTGAGATTGTTGTCATGAATAATTGCACATCTCAGCACATCATTCTTGGAAGTGATTACTTAAATATCTATGCTATTGACATAAATAACCATAAAGACAGATATTTCACAATTGGGGATAACAAAAGACAAAAATTTGCCTTTTCCGATATGCCAAAACAAATGTCTGAGTATCTTTTGTCAAGGATACTTATAAAAATGGATTTGTGTGTAATCAACTTGTTGAAGCACAAATCAATCCATTATTGTCACCAAAAATGAGGAATGGACTTATTGACGTGTTATACACATACAATAATGCATTTACCTCTGATAATGAACCATTAGGTGCTATAAAGGGACATGAAGTTGATATTACTCTTAATATTGACAGGCCATATCCTCCAGTACTTAGAATACCAGCTTATTCAGCCAGTCCCAGAGCTAGAGAAGCCTTGGAAAAACATATCCAAGAGTTAATACAACTTGGTGTACTAAGAAAAGTAGGCCATAATGAGGAAGTCGAAGTGACAACACCTGTTATTATTGCATGGCATAATGACAAGTCAAGAATGGTTGGGGATTTCAGAGCATTGAATACCTACACAGTTCCAGATAGGTATCCAATCCCTAGAATCCAAGAAACCTTGACTCAATTGTCTAAAGCCAAGTATATAACATCAATGGATGCATTGAAAGGTTTCCATCAGAATGTGTTGACGCCTAAAGCTAAAAAATTACTTAGAATTATCACTCACTGTGGTATTTATGAGTATCTTAGAATGCCATTTGGCATTAAAAATGCTCCATCCCATTATCAAAGGATGATGAATACCATCTTTCCCACAGAATTGTCTGAAGGATGGCTTATTATTTATATTGATGATATTATTATATGTTCTGAATCATGGTCTTTACACCTTGAAAGACTTGCAAGAGTACTTCACAAAGTTGCTAAAGTGAGCATGAAAATTTCACTTAAGAAATGTAATTTTGGTTTTGAGGAACTTAAAGCATTAGGACATATTGTTTCTGGTTTAAGCTTGGGTATTGACAAAAACAAAGTAGCAGCAGTGTTACTTAAGCCAATACCCCAGAATAAAAAAGAAATGATGTCTTTTCTTGGTTTTGCCAGTTATTATAGGCAACACTTGAAAGACTTTGCAACTCTAGCCAAGTCACTTTATGGAATCTGTGATCAACAGACTGTTTTTTAGATGACACAAGAGAGAATTAAAGCTTATGAGAAGATAAGGAAAGCTCTTACAGAAGCACCTTTACTCCTCATGCCTGACTGGAATATTCCTTTTAAATTGTACATTGATGCATGTGGAGATGGATTAGGGGCAGCCCTGCATCAAGTCCAAATTATTGATTACAAACCTACAGAAGGACCAGTCTGTTACATCTCAAGACAAATCAAACCAACAGAAGCCAGATATGGTGCAAGCCAAATGGAGTGCTTATGTTTGGTATGGGCACTTGAGAAATTACACTATTATCTTGATGGCAGTGTTTTGGAAGTGATAACTGACTGTAATGCAGTAAAATCACTTCTTAACATGAGAACTCCCAGCAGACACATGTTGAGATGGCAAATAGCCATTCAAGAATATAGAGGAAACATGACTATAGTCCACAAAGCAGGAAAAATTCACAAGAATGCTGATGGACTTAGCAGGTGGGCATCAGCCAACACTCCTGATAACCCAGCTTATGTACCCTTGGAAGCTGAACCACAGATTCCAATTGAAGGAATTGATATAACTGATATTGGGACTGAATTCGTTGAAGAGGTCAGAGAATCTTATAAGCAAGACAAGAACTGCCATATCTTGAATTCTTTATTAGATAAAGACTGCAAAGACACATCTTTAGTCAATGCACTAGATGAAGTTTTGAGAAATTCCTATTCTGAAGGGAGATTTCACTTGTTTGATGGGATTATTTACCACAGAACCAAACATTCTTGTGTAATGACATTATGCATAATATTGCTTATCAATACAATTCTTCATGAATGCCATGATAGCATCTACTCTGGACACCTTTCAGAGGACAGAACACTTGAAGAAGTGAAGAACTGTGCATGGTGGCCATCTTGGAGAAACTAAACCATTGAATATTTCCATACCCATGACAGATGCCAAAAAGCAAACAGGAGTACAGGCAAGAAATTTGGACTTATGATCCATATTCAAGAACCAAAATCCCCATGGGAAGTTGTTCACATGGATTAGGTCACAGCACTTCCTCCAAGTGGTGACAAAAGTTATAATGCTTGTTTAGTCATTGTGGACAGATATAGCAAGACTCCCATATTCTTACCATGTCATAAAGATGACACTGCTATGGACACAGCTCATCTTCTATGGAGTAGAATTATTTCTCATACAGGATTATTTAAGAATATCTTAAGTGACAGAGATCCCAAGTTCACATCTGCACTTTGGACCAATCCTCATAGATTGTTTGGGACTAAGTTATCATTCTCTACAGCATATCACCCTCAGACAGATGGGCTAGCAGAGAGGATGATTCAAACTTTAGAAGACATGATCAGGAGATTTTGTGCTTATGGGATAGAATTCAAAGACTCAGACTGCTTTACCCATGACTGGTGCACTCTGATACCTGCATTAGAATTGGCATACAAGACATCAGTCCATTCTTCCACAGGACAAACTCCTGCTATGTTAGAAAAAGGATGGAATCCAAGACTCCCAGCAGACACACTGAGGAAAGACTTGATTGACATTCCTACTACAGCTTCCAGCTTCAAGATAATGCTTGATAAAGTAAAACATCATGCAAAACAAAGTATGGATGATGCTTTTGATTATGCAAAGCATAAGTGGGACAAGAGTCATAAAGTACCAGACTTCAAAGTAGGGGACTTAGTTCTAGTTTCAACCTTGAATTTTAATAATATCAAAGGCCCAAAGAAACTTAAATATTCTTATGTAGGACCTTTTGTTATTGTTGCCTTACATGGAACCAATGCAGTTCAAGTGGAATTGAGTGGTGAATCGGAAAATAAACACCCCACTTTTCCAGTCAGTTTGATAAAACCTTATCAACCAGCTGATAAAGAATTGTTTCCTCTAAGGAACCCAACTTTTTTAACTGTACCACCAGTGGAACAGAATGAAGACAAAAAGATAAAGAAAGTCATTAAAGAAAGGAGACTTAGGGGTAAAAATCAGAGAGAATATCTTGTCAGATATAGAAATCCAGTACATGAAGATGAATGGCTGGCAGAATCAGATATACCTGACTCAGATAAACCCCTGAGAAGATTTAGACATGAAAGAAGGCCACAAGCCTGAATATGTCTATGAATGTGCTTTAAATTACTTGATCTTAGTAATGTAAAGAGGTTGGACAGTGGACATTAACCCCCCTTTGGGGCTTTTTATTATTTCTATCATTGATAAAATTGTAGTACAATTTTATTCTTTGGTGGGAGGGAATGTGAGCATTGAGGTATATCTTACATACCCAAATAGGCCACAATTATCTTAAAAAGAAATTTTGAATTATGCATAACTCATAAGTCATGCATATATCCAAAATTCATCATTTTTGATTTCAGAAAAGATGAGTAACCTTTTATTGAGTAAGTAAATTCAAGGATTTAAGGCCAGATTTGGATTCTACACTAAAATTCACCTAGGGTAGCTCCATAGAGTGAATAAGCTCAAATTAACTCTTTTAGGTGGTAAAATGGAAAATACTTCAATACCACATCATCAATACCACATAAAAGATCCGTGAAAACCTTTGTTTTTCTTAATTTCACACCAAAATAATGGGAAAGTGAGAAATCCCATGTTACATATACACTAAGAATAGTTTTATGAATATTTTGAGCACTTAGTATCATGGTATTCTTACATAGACTTTTGGTACACCCATAGTGGATATCTCACTTTAAGCTTAAATTACTATTTTGACGTAAAAAATAGGCAAGGGGGACAAAAGACATCAAAGAGACTTTTTGGAATATTAGTGAGTGATTTATCTTTAATTTTTAAAGTTTTCTTCAAGAATTATCATTATAATTATTCTTGCAAAAGATAATTATATATTAAAATAATTTTATTATTTTAATAAAAGAAGTTTTATTATTAAAATCTTCTTGTAATTGATTCTAGTAGACAATTACTTACTCACTGTTAAAATCACTAGTAGTGCTTAACACGTGAAAGAAATAATTTTTAATTATTTAATTGTGGCTATAATAATATTTTATTATTATATTTCATAAGAACAGACATAGTACTGCTGATTAAGAGTAATATTATCATCAGTTTCATAGTCACATCTTACACTTTTTCACATCACAGACTTAAAATTTATTCTTTGAGCTATTCTAGTATAAAGTGAATAATAATATAATTTTGCTTAATAACTTATTAATTGCATAATTATTATTTCTTTAAATAAAATATTAAATCAAATAAAAAATTAAAAAAGTTAAAAATCTTTACAAAAAACATTTTTTTTCATCTTAGACATTTTTCTTTACTTTTGACGTAATTTGCCATAAATTACATTTAACCAACTTTATCCAATAAGTTGAGTTCATAAGTTATTTTTCTTGTTTGATAAAATAACTTATATTTTTATTTTTCTCTAGTGTCATCAATCAGAGAAAGTTCTTCTGACTCTGAAGCCTCAGAGACTAGTATTGAAATTCAAACTAGCCCAGCACCAAGGGTTTTAATAACCAAAGAACCCTTCAAAGGTCCAGAAGGTGAATTTGATTCATTCTTAGTCTATTTTATTCTTAAAATTTACTTGAAATGACTTATACTAGAAGTGGAAGCAATTACTCCATCCCATCTAATGGATCTGGACAAGGAAATTCCAGTCACAAATCCAAAAGACAAGAATGTCAGGCCAGAGGAGAGGCGCAAATGGAGGATGCCAGAACTTCCACCAGTTCCCAAAGGTTAGCCAGAATCTTCAACACTCTCATTGAGAGTCCAGAAGCTGACATAACTGCTATTGCTGCTAGACCTGAATCACTTCCAACAGGCAGCAGTAGAGATATACCAGTGTCAGTACAAGAACTGGTTTATGGCAGCAAAACAGCAAGAGTGGGGACTTCTCCCAAGTCTTTGGATAGGCACCATGAACTCATATCTTCAAGTGAAGAAGTTCATGGGGCCAGAAAATACAGAGGAACTTCTGAAGGGTTGGACACCCATGTCTTACAAAGGACAAGTCCAACAGATAAAAGCTTGGTTGAAAAAACAAAGCATGTTATCAGAGGATCAGAGGAAGAAGTTGGCCCAAGGCAAGGACAACACCCCAGTGGAAGCTCCCCAAGCATCCACCAGCAAAAACTCTGCCTCAACCAGTGCCAAACAAGTCCAAGAAAGCCCCAAAGACCAATCAGAAGTGCAAGCAAAACTCAAAGGGAAAGGCAAAGCCTTACCCTCAGAATTACAGAATTCCCAAGAAAGAGAAGACAGCCATGGACAATGTGTTTAATATGGCAAGAACTCTGATTGAATTCAAAAACAAGGAAGAGGAAAGATGGAACCAATCTTTCCCAAAGAAATAGATATTGTAAAACTTGTAACTCAATTTGAATCTTGTAATAAAGAAATTATGACAAAGCTTAAAACATTTGAGTATATCCAACAGAAGTTGGGTAATGAGATATTACAAGAAAAAGAAACACAAAAGACCATTGTTGGCCTTGAAAATGTGAATAAAGACAATATTCTGTCTTTGACACAAATTTGTGCAAGAATTGAGTCTAAATTTACCTTACTCAATCAACCAGATTACAATTCAATTTCTTTTATAACTAGACAGTTAAAAGAATTAAGAATACAAGCTCCAAACTTGGAAAACTCAACTGGGCACAATGCAGCTCTTTTCCAAGAACAATTGGAAAAAAGTGACAAAGCAAGACTTGAATTGAAAGAAGATATTCAATCAAGTATTAATAATATATCACTAAAAAATGAATTGCCAAGGCAATCCACACCAATTCTTGACAGAAATGTGCTTAACTTGAAGAATGATTTACACCATACAATTTCAAGTGATGCAGATGTGGAGACTGCTTGTAATTTTGAAGACATTCCAAGATTAGAGGAATGGCCAACCTTCAGTGGTGAAGGAGAATATAATCATATGGAATTTATGAAAACAATTGATATGTTTAAAGAAGACTTCAACATACCAGAGGAATACATAAGTGCCAGATTACACTCATTATTTACCAAATAAGCAAAGAAATGGTATTATAAGATGAGACAAGACCATGGTAAACATTATTGGCCTTGGTGGAAAGAAAAAATTATTTCCAAATGGGAAAATTATTCCTGGATATTTAAAATGGAAAATTCTTTTGAAGAAGCCATTTTTAATATTTAGAGGGACAGGCCCATGTCTTGGTTTCTTAAAAAGAAGGACAGACTGACTGCCCTTCATTCTGATATGTCTGAGACAATGGTACATAAAAGGATATTAAGAAAGTGTGGAGGTGACCTTGAGCATGTTATAAGAAGCAGATGTATTTAGCCTTGCTCTAAAGAAGATTATATCAATGCTATGGAGGACATCACTACTAGAACAAAAATTGGAAGAAATTGGTATAAATCCCCAATAGACAACAAGACTAGTGGGAAACCAATTTCAAAACCAAATAAACCACAAGACAGACTTCCTTTTAAATATCATAAGTGTGGAAGTACATCTCATTTGGCTAATACTTGTCCCAAAAAGACAAGAATCAATGAGATAGAAATTGAAAAAGATGACACAAAAGAAACAAATGATGTCCATGTACATGAAAGTGATTCTGAGCCTTCTGAAGGGGAGGAATTACCAGATGAACCTAGTATAGAAAATATTAATGTTTCCTTTGAAGTCACAGAAGTGCATACTCACTTACCACAGTATAGTGATGAATGTATGGATCTCATACACATACAAGATGCTAAAATGCAAAAAACCAAGCCTGCCAGAGGTAACGTTTATACAGCTGGATCATCTTGTATCACTAATATTGTGATAAACAACACAGAAGCCAAGATACATCTTGACTCAGGTGGTTTTTGCACTTGTGTTGGAAAAAATTATCTTGACAAGATTTATACCAACTGGCAAGACAATATAATGCCAATTTAAGGTATAAAATTCGTAAGTGTTAGCCAAAATATGCACCCCTTGGCTATATTTGAAGCAGCAATGATATTTCCTCATTCTGCAGGAAGTATCAGATTAAAAGTTGAATTTTTTTTATGAATAATTGTACTTCACAACACTTTATACTTGGAAATGATTACCTCAATATTTATGGTATTGATATTAATAATCATGAAGACAGGTATTTCACTATGGGGGAAAATGAAAGACAAAAATTTGCTTTTCCTCTAGAAAAAAGAGAAATCACTGTCATTAAACAAGTGAAAAATCTTAATAAAGAAAAATTTGTGTCAAATCAATTAATTGAAGCACAAATTAGTCCTGAATTAGCACTAGAAATGAAGGAAAAACTTGTTGAAATTTTATTCCAATGCAGGGAAGCGTTTGCTTCAGATGATGAACCACTTGGAGCTATAAAAGGCCATGAAGTGTAAATTATACTTAATGTGGAAAGACCTTATCCTCCACTATTAAAAAGACCAGCTTACCCAGCTAGCCCTAGGGCTATAGAAGCATTAGAAAGTCATATTAATGACCTAATGAAACTGGGAGTTCTTGAAAAAGTTGGACACAATGAGGAAGTAGAAGTCACAACTCCAGTAGTCATTACTTGGCATAATGATAAGTCAAGGATGGTTGGTGACTTTAGAGCACTGAATACCTATACTATTCCAGACAGGTATCCAATCCCAATAATCTATGATACTTTGACTCAATTATCCAAGGCAAGATTCATTACTTCCATGGATGCTCTTGAAGGCTTCCATCAGAATGTTTTGACACCTCATGCTAGGAGATTTTGAGAATAATTTCTCATTGTGGTATTTATGAATATTTGAGGATGCCTTTTGGTATTAAAAATGCACCCTCTCATTATCAGAGAATGATGAATACCATCTTCCCACATGAATTATCAGAGGGATGGTTAATCATTTATATTGATGACATTATCACTTGTTCAGAAACCTGGCAGTTACATTTAGAGGGACTTTCATTAGTACTTAAGAAAATTCTTCAAGTGAACATGAAAATATCTCTTAAGAAATGTAATTTCGGGTTTCATGAGTTGAAGGCTCTAGGACATGTAGTCTCAGGACTGTGCCTTGGTATTAATAAGAACAAAGTGGCTGCATTTTTACTGAAACAAATGCCCCAGAACAAAAAGGAGATAATGTCTTTCTTGGGGTTTGCCAGTTATTACAGGCAACACCTTAAGGATTTTTCAATCCATGCCAGATCATTGTACAGAATTTGTGATAAACAAACTTTTTTTGAAATGACACAGGAGAGGATTCAAGCATATGATAAAATCAAGTATACCTTGACCAATGCACCATTATCATTGATGCCAGACTGGAAACTTCCTTTCAAGCTGTATATTGATGCATGTGGGGAAGGCTTAGGAGCTGCTCTTCATCAGGTTCAAATTGTCAATGACAAAACCTATGAAGGTCCAATTTGTTTTATTTCAAGACAAATCAAACCTACTGAGGCCAGATATGGAGCTAGCCAAATGGAGTGCCTTTGCCTTGTCTGGGCTCTTTAAAAGCTTCATTACTATCTTGATGCTAGTTTTTTTGAAGTAATTACTGATTGTAATGCAGTAAAATCACTTCTTAACATGAAAACCCCAAACGGACACATGTTAAGATGTCAGATTGCTATACAGGAGTATAGAGGCAATAGTACCATAGTACATAAAGCTGGAAATATTCATAATAATGCTGATGGCTTAAGTAGATGGGCTTTACCCAATACACCTGAAAATCCTCCCTATGTTCCTATAAGTGCAGAACCTCAAATTCCAATTGAAGGAATTAATATTAAAGATGTTGGAACAGAATTCTTTCAAGAAGTTAGAGAAAGCTATAAGCAAGATAATAATTTTCATATCCTTACTGCTTTACTTGACAAAGATTGCAAAGATGCAGCATTGGCTAATTCTCTAGATGATAGTTGGAAAGCATCTTATGACAATGGAAGATTCCATTTATTTGATGGTATATTATATCATAGATCTAAACACACATGTGTCATGGTCCTATGTAGTAGAATGTTAATTAACACAATACTACTAGAATGTCATGATAGCATTTACTCTGGGCATCTTTCTGAAGACAGGACTATGGAAAGAATTAACACATGTGCCTGGTGGCCATTTTGGAGAAAAGATGTCATTGAGTATTGCCATAGTTGTGATAGATTCCAGAAAGCCAATAAAGCTACTGGTAAAAGATTTGGTTTAATGATCCATATCCAAGAGCCAAGTACCCCATGGGAAGTGATTCACATGGATTGGGTAGCTGCCTTACCACCTGGGGGTGATAAAAGTTACAATGCATGTCTTGTTATTGTAGACAGATATAGAAAAACACTAATATTTTTACCATGTCATAAAGATGACACAGCTATGGATACAGCTCTTCTGATCTGGAATAGAGTCATATCCCATACTGGTCTCTTTAAAAATATTATTAGTGATAGAGACCCAAAACTCACATCAGCCTTATGGACTAATTCACATAAGCTTTTTGGTACAAAACTATCATTCTCAACAGCATACCATCCACAAACAGATGGGGTAGCAGAAAGAATGATTCAAACCCTTGAGGACATGATCAGAAGATTTTGTGCTTATGGCCTGGAGTTTAAAGATTCTGATGGCTTTACCCATTATTGGTGTACTCTTATACCAGCATTGGAATTAGCCTACAAGACCTCCATCAATGCTTCAACAGAAAAAACTCCAGCAATGTTGGAGAAAGGATGGAACCTCAAACTTCCAATTGATAATTTGAACAAAGATCTGGTTAATATTCATCCAACTGCTTCAAGCTTTAAGCTATTGCTTGATAAAGTAAGACATCATGCAAACCAAAGCATGAATGATGCCTTTGAATATGCTAAACAGAAGTGGGATAAAAGTCATAAAACCCCAGAATTCAAAGTAGGGGACTTAATACTAGTTTCAACCTTGAACTTTAATAATATTGAAGGTCCAAAGGAATTGAAAGATTCTTTCACAGGACCATTTATTATTAAATCCCTTCATGGGACAAATGCAGTACAAGTAGAACTATCAGGAGAATTAGAAAACAAACATCCAACTTTTCCTGTTAGTCTGGTAAAGCATTACACTTCAAGTGATAATAAATTATTTCCTTTAAGGAATGAAACACCCTTAGAAGTACCTCCACTGGATCAAAGTGAGGATAAAAAGGTACTAAAAGGCTTGAAAGAAAGAAGACTGAGGGGGAAAATGAAATAGAATACTTAGTCAGGTACAAAAATCCACAACATGAAGATGAATGGATTGAAGAAAGTAAAATACCTGATTCCCAGAAGTTTCTCAGAAGATTCAGACATGAGAGAAGACCAATTTCTCCATAGAAAGGTTTGAATTGTGTGCTTTACATACTTACAAAGTATAAGTAGAGAGGTTGGACAGTGGATTATACCCCCCCCAAATAACTTGGGGGTATACTGCAAAAGAAAATTGTAGTACAATTTTTTTTGGTGGTAGGGAATGTGAGCCTGTGAGGTATGTATAGCATACCCATAAGGCCACAAATGACTTTATACAGAGTTCAATTTTTCTTTAAAAGAATTTTTAATTGAATTTAAAATAAAAAATAACAAAAAATAAGTATAACTTTTTTTTGGATAAACAAAGTTATAAATATTATGTCCTTTTTGGATTCTACACCAAAAATAACCTAGGGTACACCCGTAGGGTGTTACACCCAAAAATACTTATTTCTTATGTTATTGGAAGATTTAAGAAACTCACAGTACTAATGTAACTTTTTTTAAAAAAATTTTTAATTGTTAAATTTAAGCTTAAATAAGATCAAATTTAAAATTGCATAAGGTTTATGCAAACTTACCAAAATTTTAGTTAAAATTGAGGTGTTGTGTATATTTACTGAATTGGCTAAGGATTTGCCATACAGGATGTAAATCCTGCATGGGCTCAATTTAAAAGGGTTTAAGGCCATAGTATGGCTTTAAATAAATAAAAGGGAAAAATCCACACAAAAAGTTGGGGCAAAGGAAAAAGACCAAATAGAGCTGGGATACCCAGCTTTTTGGATCTGAAAGGATTCAATTAAGGTTATACACCTGTATTGGAGTATTTTCAACCTTATTTAAGCTTTAAGATTAGACTTTGATCCAACCTTAAAGTTTAAACTGGTTTTATCCCAAATTGGACAGGAATTTCAAGCTGCCACAGGGTAAATCCCTATATGCAGGCTTGGAATTAAGGTTTTAAGAACTTCCAAAGCTTAAATAAGCTTAAATATTTAAGGTTAAAAGCAATAAAACCTTATCAAAAGTTAAGGTTTAGTGTGTATTGCTATTTTACATGGAAAAATAGCAATAACTTCAAAAATTCATTAAAAATCCGATTCTTAATGGATTTGCTTGAAAATTTCACACAGCTTATAATTCAATATTATCTATGTATAAATTAAATATTAAGTATATTTTATAAACAAATTTCCTGGGTAATTAGCCTGGAAATTTACTATTTCAATTAAGCTCAAAGAAAATTATAATTTCTTTAAAAATCAATTAAAAATTGATTTTAAGAGATTTCTGCTTGAAACTCTATTTTTAAGTTGTTCATGTGATGAACGTTAATATGAATAAGCTTATTTTATATTAAAGCTTAAAATAATTAATTTAAATGAGGATTAAAGTTACTTGGAGTTAAGAATAACACTGGTAACTTTAAATTGGAATTAAAAATGAGTTACCTTAAGTTAAAAACTTTATTTTTAAACATGGTTTTTCAGTTTTTACCTGAGCACGCCCTCTATATTCATTATGAATCATGAGAGTTGCTCTGTAGACATAAAAAGAGTCTTTTCATCACTGTTTTTGTCCATCATCATTAATCAATCCAATCATATTAGAAATTTAAACAGGTAAAGTTTTATTATTTATAAAATCTTATTATTAAAAGTAATTCTTAAGCATTTTATTCTTTATCAATTTTAAATTAAAGAACTGCAATCTCATAATTCAGATTATTGTTGTAATCATCAATAATATATTTTATATCATAAAATTATCATTTTAAATCTCCTTTAAATACACAAATTCCTCTTAAAAACTCTTTAATCATAATTTTAATAATAAGAAGTTGTTTTATCCTTTAAATTATTGATTTTTTGACATGTTTTTAACTTATAATACTCTTTTAATATAATAACTTTTGTATTAATTCATATTATAAATAAGTTTTCTCTAAAATTCTATATTTTTTTATCTATCATTAGTTTTTTTATATAGAACTTTTCTATACGAATTATTTCTGCACAGTGTGTGTTTTAATTCTTTTATAAATAATATTTATATTATTTATAAGTGGTTAAATATTTATATTTTCCATGTGTAATTGTCTCATTAAGAGATTTACACTTCTTATTGTTATAATTGTCAGTGACTATAACAATAATAGAATAATTATAATTTATTATAATTATTACATTTTTTTTATTATTATTTTATATAATAATAATTAAATTTTTTTTTCTATAATTATTTTAATAATTATATTCAAATTTGTGGTTATAATATTTTATTATATTATATTTTTCTACTGAGGACAGTCATAGTACTCTTGATATTGTTATTATTATCAAGAGTTTCATAGACAAAACTTACAAAATCGAAAGAATAAAAAAGTATTAAATTGATATATTTTGGAGCTTAAAAATATATTAATTAAGGGTTCAAGGTTCAAAAAAATGGCCAGGCCCCCAAATGTAAGATGTGTCTATGAGATTGTTGATCATATTACTTTTAATCAACAATACTACGATGTTTATTATTAAATATAATAATAGAATTATTATAACCACAATTTAAATAATTAATTAATTACTTACTTCTTTTACTTGTTATACACTACTAGTGAATATATCAGTAAGCAGTAATTGTCTACAAGAATCAATTACAAGAAGTATCCAAAAAATAAAACGTCTTTATTAAAATATATAATTATCTCTTACAAGGATAATTATAAATACAATTCTTGAAGAAAAGAAATACTAGAGAAAAACTTTAAGAGTCAATTTAAAACCACTCACCAATATTCAATGAACCTTGGAAAGAATATGGTAGAGAGATTTGACAGATAAATTGTGGATTTATAGGATCAAAATTGATTTATAACATTATTACAAAAATATGTAGTTTATTTCCATTATCTCACATCTTTCTGATTTATTACTCAATAATAAAACACTTAACAAAAGTTTTATCTAATCCTTACTCATTGGTAATAAAGGTATAATTGGATAATAAGATGATTTTGAAAACACAGCAAGAGGAGGCCTCTTTTAAGTCAAAAACAGCTCACAGAGGTTTTTCAATAGAGCAAAATTAAAAGCCAGTGAGCTATAAAACAATAATTCTTTTTGTATTATTGATTGCCTCATTTTTTGTCACCCAAGATTATCATAATTACTTACTTAATGCTTTTACATGACTACCAACCCATTTATGGTTAAGAATAAAAGGAGTAAAAACTTTAAATCTTCTTTCATTCTAAAATAAACATGAATTTCTCAAAGTTCTTAATGTTATTGTAAATTTCATCACAGGTTGTATTTTCTGTGAATTTTTGAAGATTCAGTATTTCATGTGGAATAATCAAAAATGGACTGTAAATGAAACTTTTAATTTTACTTATAAAACCATAATTATTTTTTGTTTCTTTATGGTTAATACCTTTTTCCATTGGTACTGAAAGTTTCAGAAATATTAATCAATAATTCTATTTTTAATGAATTTTTCAAGTTTTTACCTCATTTCTACATAGAATTGCAAATAACACAGTATGGCAGGTTGCTATGAGGTAAATCAATGTATATTAGTCCAAAAAGCGTTTTAATTACTCTTTTAAGGTTTATCCATGGAAAATAATTAATAATTGACATGGTTACAGGAGTCAGAGTTGCTCTTTACCTTCTTGTCATATCAGAATAGCAGCTTATTTGCTGCTTTGTTATGATTTAATGGGACTTTAACTTGGTAGCCAAGTTTCCAAAATGCTTTAGTATACTAATTTGGATATTATAATCCATGGATCTAATCTTTAGAGCTATCCATGGCCCAGAGGTCTCAGAAGTTGGGTACCCTGGCTCTCTTTGATGTCTTTTGTCCCCCTTAGCTATTTTCATGTCAAAAATAGAAATTCAGGCTTCAAGACTGATATCAACTATTGGTGTATCAAAACTTTATTTAAGAATACCATAATATTAACTTCCACAAAAATTCATAACATGATTCTTAGTGTATATGTAACATGGGATTTCTCACATTCTCATTATTTTGGCATGAAATTGAGAAAAACAAAAATTTTCACAATTCTTTTATGTGGTATTAATGATGTGGTATTGAAGTATTTTCCATATTAAAACCTCATGGAGTTAATTTAAGCTTATTCACTGTGAATATTTGTGCAAAATCCAAATATGGCCTTAAATCCATGGATTTACTTACTCAAAAAAAAGTTATTTAGCTTTTCTGAAATCAAAAATGATGAATTTTGAATATATGCATGACTTATGGGTTATGAATACTTCATCATTTGTTTTAAATATAATTTTGGCCTATTTGGGTATGTAAAATATACCTCAAGGCTCACATCCTGTCTGTAGTGGGTCTTTACAGAAGTTTTTTTTTCTCTTTGAAAATTTTCATTTTTAAGAATTAAGTATTTATAAAATTGTAGAAAGACAAAACTCCCCAATTATATTTATGTTTTAAAAGATAATTATCATTTTTTTTGTTAATATCATCTTTAAAGATCATTTAAAACTCTACCTCAATTTTTTTTTCACAAACCTCTTTTTTTAAAAAAAAAACAGATATTTCTGAAATTGGAAATTCAACTTCCTCCTCTTTGATGTCTATTGTATTATATCAAGGAAAATAATTCAATTACCCAATTTTCTATATTTTTAGGAAGAGAGACTTTCAATATCATAGTTTCATCTTATTTAAGATCCCCAGGACTCCAAAAATCAAAGTGGACAGAAGTTTTCCTCAAAAGTCTCACATAATCTCAATGTTATGATTAAAGTTTATTACCAAGATTTGAATCATATTTTAATTTTGTCAAATTCAATTTAATTTTTTTTTTAATTTTTGAAAATTTATCTTACTTCTTTCTTTTTCACATAGTAAGCCTTTTAGGAATATATTCACACCCAATTTCTTAACCATTTACAATTTTCTCTGTATTAATCCTACATGTTGGGTTGCATTAATATATTGAATAAAAATTGAAAAAAGGTTATATATTATTAAAATCATGAGGTGAAGAACTTCAATCTTTAAAAATCTTGATTTATTCCAAATTATTCACCCAAAATAGGATTGGGAAGGTTTTTACTAATATAATAAAAAAAATAAATTCAAAGCTTATCTTCAACATCCGCAAAACAATATTTTAGTTTTATAAAGGTTAATGAAGAGACTTCAACTTGATAAAAGATATTTTGATTCCAAAAATAAAAGATAAATTCCTTGAAAGAAAATTAGAATCTTAAGCTATAGAAATTATATATTTCAGAGAAGAATTTTGAAGGAATATAAATTATTAATATTAATACAAAAAAAGTAATTATTTAAAATTAATTCTATCAAAATTTTTCAAGATTAAATCAAGTTTTTGAAAGACAAAAAAATAAGGAAGAAAAAAAAAGGTTGAATAAAGAAAAAAAAATATTAATATTAATCAAGCAGTTAATTAATTAATCAGTGTATTATATCTTTTTTTTGATTAATTCCCATTTAAGGATTTATAAATTCATTTTGGATCAAGTGATGTATTCTTAGGTCTTGTGTTTATTTTCTATTGAAAAGCTACTCCTCATTCTAAATAAGTCTATTCATAGCTTGAAGTATGATTGGTTAATTATGTATTGGGTTTATTGTTTCTGAAGTGGTTCATAATTATATAAGTAGTATAGTTTAATACATTTTCTTTGGTAAAGTTGTATCACAATAACAAACAGGGATTTTTTTCAACTTTCTCATCTTGATCTTAATATAAAAAAGTTTTTTATTAGATATCTTTTTTGATAACTTTTATACCTTTTTTAAAAATAATTTCCCCCTTTCATCTTGAGCATGAGGTAGGTTCTTAATTAAGAATTCCTAATTAGGATAAATTATATCTACTAAATAGTAACCACAGTTTTAAATAATTGTTTTTAACTTAAAATTAAACTCTACTCTTAATACACTTTAAAAATCTAGGAAATGAATTTCTAAAATTTAAAATATTGACATTATTTAATTTAGTAGAGATTCCAAAAAGAAGGTATTCAGAAATTTTAAGATTTTTAGAGATAAATTTATTTAATAAAATTATTATTCTTGTTTTTTTTTTCCTTAAACTGAACTTCTTAAACTTGAGAGTAATTCTTCTTATTCCAAATCAATGAAGTCAAGTCTTCTAAGGAATCAAGGAAAACATTTTTTTTTACATTCAAAGATATAACCACATGGAACTTCTTTTTTTAGAATCCTTAAGTATTATTTTCCAAAAAAAAAAAAAATCAAATTCTGTTTTGAGAAAATAACTTCAAGAACCTTAATGGGTTAATTTACTAAGTAACAAGAATTCATTTGTAGCATAAGCTAATAAAAAAAATATTCTAGCTGCCTTATAGCTAATGATACCTTTTGATAAGGTTTAAAACCCCCTTTTTTGTTTTCAAAATTCCTTCTGTCTCAATTATTAGTAAGAAAATATAATAATTTTGATTATTGACATGAATTTTGGTTTCACAATTTTTCACCTTTAAGATATATTTTTTATAAGATCTTTTAAATTATAATAATTAAAAAATTTACTTTAAAAATCTTATATATTTAAATTTGAATAGATTTTTTAAATATGTTTAATATTTTTTATAATGATTCTCAAGGAAAAAAGACAGAGAACTAAGTAATCTATTACAATCAATTAATGAATACTTGAGCATGCCTTTTATCACTGGGTTTATTGACAAGAGATATGATTTCATCATCATCATCATCATCATCATCATCATCATCATCATAAATAAGACCCCTCTTCAATTATATAATTAATGGTGAAATTTATATTTTATAATTTTAAAACTGTAAAGCTTAAATGATATATATAAATAATTATTTTTATTTTTATTTTTCCTTTTTAAAATTATTTTATTTTATTTTATTTTATTTTTTTTGAAGAAATACAATTAAATTAATAAATAAAATTTTAAAAAAAAAAAAGATTATTATTATTATTATTAATTAATTAAAGAGTTTTACAACTTAACTAACTTAATCTAAAAAAAAAAAAAAGGTATTTTTCTTCTCTTATTTAATTGTATTTTAATATCTAAATTTAATTTTACATTATTATTTTTTTAAAAAAAGAAAAAAAAACTTTAAGAAAGGGAAATTCAATGTTAAGCTTAAATTAGCGAACTTTAATATAGAGAGTTCCCACAACACAATAAAAAATGCAAAAAATATCCCAACCTGGGTAGGCAGGCTCCGGGATCAAATAAAACAAAAAGAAACAAATGAAAAAAAGCACAGGGTAAGGTACAAGGATAGACCCAAACCCTTTGGGAATTCCAAGGAGTGGCAGGCAGCCTTCGCTCTCTGAGCAAAATTACAAAGTGAGGAAAACACTGCATTTGACTGCAGAGTATTTACTCCAATCAGTCCAATACTGATTTATCTATTGACTCAAGATCTGACATTGCAGTATTGTATGGTACTAACTATAACAATGCCACATGTCCGTACGACTGAACCGCTGGTACCGACCATACTTACCGACGAGCCACCCCTGGTGTGCACAGCAGCAAATTTGGCAGTATGGGATTAATTCCATTTGACTGAATTTCCATCCCTGAATGAATGTGTATGTCTTAGTCGAAAACTGACTTGCAAAAGTGCCAAATTGGCAATTATCTTACTGTCAAATGAAGGTCTCAGTTGCAAGGAGGCACAATTAGTACTCAAGAATTGCAAGAAAAGCAATTTATTTAATTCTCAACAGTCAATTTTAACTTAACTTTTTATAAACCTCTTAAAGAAGTTTAAAGGTATTGGTTTTTTTAAAAAATTAAAATAAAAACCACTTTGAAATTCTAATGAATAACTTGATTTAAGCTCTTTTATATCGAAACCTGAAGAATTAAATTATTATTATTTTGCAGTTCCCATATTCAAAAAGTTTGCAAAAAAAGTTGGATATCGAAATTTGAATGTCTCATTTAGCTTGCCCCGAAAACCAAAATAAATTAATTAAAAAAAAGGTTCAACCTCAATGATTTAAAGTAAAATTAAAAAAGTTTCTATGATGGCTTGAAATTAAAATTCAGTAGAAATCCAATTTTGAATCATATTTCTCATCCAAATCGAATAGTCACTGTTAAAATAAATTTCTTCTATGATCGATTGATTGGTTTCGTCTGATTCGGAGATTTCAAGTTTATCGGTTACTTCCATGTCAAGTCTAGAGTCTGGACGATCTTCTTGATTTGTTTTCCTTGAATTTTTTGAATCAAAACAACTAATCAACCAAGCTTTTTGCTCTCTTAATATTCCAGATTGTTCCGCGGCGAAATTTCTTAGGTTACTTTCAAATTTAAAATAAATTTTGGCTTTTAATTCTTCTAAATTAATTTCTTTTATCATTCTTTCATCTAATTCATTTGCTTCCGTTAGCTTTCTTTGAAGTTCCTCAACTCCATCTAAAACTTTTTCAATTATTTCTAAGCATCCTGCCATTACTAAAAAGATTTCAACTTGATCCCAAGATCGTTTCATCTTGCCACTTCTCATTAGCGGTTCTATTATATTTAAAGCTCTTCTTCCAACACACCATTGGTGATTAACTATTAATCCAGGTTGAAAGATCGATGATTGAATTGAAGGATCTTGAGAATTCGTCAATCCAGTTTTACCATTTGATACATCAGATTGTAAAGAAAATAAATTGCCCATTAACGTTACTACGATTGTTTGAGTTTCAATGAGTAACCTTAAAGCTTGACGTTCCATCCGACGGGAAATAAGGAGTAAAGCTTGAGTAAGCATATCAGATGTCAAGAGTTCCACCCTTCGTCTGATGATCCAAGATGAATTGTTCTCTGACAAGTTAAGTTTTGGGGAATGATTTGAAGATGGTGAAACAATAACTGATAAGAGGATCGGTTTAGTTAATCTTGTTACCTTTTTTCCTGTTTGAGAATCTTGATATGAGACATCAACCTCAAGTAATGGTACTTCTTCATCCATGTCATCAAATTCGGATTCATAAAAATTGGCATCATTAATTTGACTGAGAGGTTTACCCAAATGGCGCATGAAAAATGCATCAGTACCTGTTTCAATTTTATCAAGAGTATTTTGTTTTGTAAATTGGTCTTGTGATACTTGATGAGATTGCTGATACTTTGAAACTTCATTTTTTGATTTCATTTCGATTTCTACTAATATGTCACGTCTCTCTCCAAACCTTAATTCTTGAATTTCTAACTCGGCGTAATTCCCATTGGAAGAAACTACTGCATTTGGTGATCCAGATAGTTTTTTAACTTTAAACCATTTTGGATCAGGTAAACTAATTTGGACTCTAAGATTTTTAATTCCGACCGATAACTAAATAGAAAAAGCAAGACCTTTGAATGTTAACTTGAAGATTAAAAAAATAAATTAATTTTTAATGAAGTAAATTTTATTTTATTTGTGCTGACCATTCCACCAACACAACCAACAATAGCTTCCTTGATAGAATACCAATCTTTGACAAAAGTATAAGTTCCACCTGTATGATTTGATAATTGCCATAAAGAAGTTGGGTTATGACCTTTACCCCATCCAATAGTGTGAATTGGAATACTAGAGAAATTTTAAATGAGATTAGTAAATAATCAGATTAAAAGTCAAAAAAAATAAAATACTTTGCCACTTCAGCCCTGGTCATTGCTAATGCCATCTCAGGTTTTGTAGGAAAATCACAACCATCATTTAAAAGAAGAATCCCACTTGTACGATTTTTTTCTTGACGTTGTAGAATTTTATCATAAGCTAATCCAACGCCGCGTCCCCCCCCAAAAAAAAAAAAAAAAAGTTGAGAGAAAAGGCCATTGAATGATTTCTGAAAAAATAAAGAATGATGAATTAAATTTCTTACCAATATTAAGGGCACTCAATACAGATACTTTTTCATCAACTTTTTCAATCATTTTTAATTGATTTGCCAATTTTCCTAAATCCACATTTTTAATATGATTTTCATATAAACCATTTTCTAAAGTTGTATTTTCTTTTTCTAATAAATCAAATTCTAAAAAATACTTCAAGTTATCATTTGATAAGACACCATGACTTTGACCAGCATTATAAATTTGTAAGATTGCAAAATGAATTCGTTTTAAGCTATGTGAATTAGCCAAACTTAAGAATGGAGTATAATGCATTTGACAAGATGAGGTATTATATTTAGAATTTGATTCTTCAAAAGAATCAAAGCTTTCATGATTACTGGTTTGATTATTAATACCAGAAGAATAAGCCACCAGACAAAGACGAGAAGAAGGATGAAGATGACAAATCAAAAACTCTAAGCAATCTTTAAGTAGACGTAATTTGAGATTTGAAGATGAAGGACGATGAAGATTAGAAAAATCCAAAGTGGGTAAAGAAATGATTAAGCTTAAATCGATAGGAGGTAGATCATGACGTAAATGATTAGAAGTTAATGAAGGATTAGAGTAAGGAGGAGGCCAATGATGAAAATTTGATTGACGATGATGGAGATGATTAGAAAGGATGAGTTTTTGATCATGATCTAAAAGTTTATTTTGATTGATAGAGGAAGAAAAATTTAAAGATGAGAGATGATTAGATTGATTTGAATGGATTAAATGATTAAGATTAGGATCGATTTGATGAGATTCTAAAGAAGAAGATTGAAAGTTCGAATTTGAATGAGGGTTAAGATTGGATTGAAAATTATGATGATTAGTAGGTAGGAAGGATAAAGAGTTAGTTTTAGTGAATAAAGAAGAAATTGTAGATGAAGAGGATAAGATGGAATTTTCGGATAAAGGATTTGAAGATCTTGAGGGATTGATTGAGTTTTTTTTTTGATTTGATTGACGAAGTGTAGAAGAATGATGATTGATTGAAGATTGAATGATTGTGAACCAATCAGTAAGAAGATTGAGGTCGTTAAATTTGATGAAGAATGTATCGAAATCGAGATGATTTAATTTGATTTGAAGGCGATAAAGATTTGAATCTTGATCGATTAAAGGGATGATTGAATCTATATGGTTTAGATAAACGCGACCTTTAAGTTTTAGATTGAATTTGATAGGTTTTCGATTTAGATTATCTTGTAATGTAGAATTTGAAGGAGTTTGATTTTTAATTTCCGAAAGAAAGAGTAAGACATGATCGAAAAGATAAACCCAAAATTGACGAGAATGATGATCTTTTTCGATTTGAAGTTGATGATATTTTTTTAGAGGACCAAAACGATCGAATGAATAAAGATTTGAATCTTTAAGTCTAATGATTAAATCGTCTAAAGCGGGATGGAATGAAGTTTGATCGAGATTTGAATAAGAAGAGGAATGATTTGTTGAAAGAGGGGAGTTGATAGAAGAGGGAGTTGTATTGACGGAATTATGTAAAGAATTAGAGGACCAACCGGGAGAAGTTTGAGGAGGAGGGGATAGAGTGATGATATCAAGAGAAGGAGAAGGGATCACATTGGTCGGAGTTGATTGTAAGATGTTTAAAGATTGAGTCGAGAAAGGTAAGAATGACAAAGGAGGGGGTAGAGGGGGTCTAGAATAAGGAAATTTTGAGATTAATTGAATGGAAATTAAACAAGTTAGATGTTGAGATTTATTTGGATCTGAATTTTGAATTAAATTTGAATTTTCGGAGATGAGTTTGATTAAAGGTTTGATTGAAGGGATAGATTGATTTAGATGATTTGTAGGATGATGATGGTGATGATGATGATTAGAAAATGGTGAAAGTGAATCTGAGATTGAATGAAAGGTATTGAAAGAATTTTGATTGAAGAGATCGAGATGAGGATGAAATAATTTATCTTCTTGATCTAAATTGGTTAATGAATTTGAATTTGATGAAGAGATTGAATTAATTTGATGATTTGAATGGGTATGAATTGAAGATTTGATTTGATTTTTTTGCGATGAATTGATTGAATGATTTGATAAAGGTTTGATGGAATGATTTGGATGATTTGAATGATTTGAATGAGTTGAAGAGGAAGGAGAAGAGATTCCGGCCAAGAGTTGAAATTCTAAGGATCCAAAGTGAGCCAAGAATTTAAAGGATTGATTAGTAAGCTTTAAGGAGGATTTAGAAGAGATTGATTTAAAGAAATGAGTTTACTATTAGAGAAACTTTTTGAGACTTTTGAGATTGAATTTTCGAAATTTTTAAGATTAGAAGATTTAATGTGATTGAGATTGTTGTTGGTGTTGTTGTTGGTATTGAGATTATTATCAAGATGAGGATTGAATTGGTGATGATTTAAATCTGAATTAAATTGGAATAATTTATTATGATTTGAATGAAGTTTAGAGAATTGAATATCCTTTCTGCAAATTCCGCAAAGACCTGAAACTTTAGCTGAATTTTTAGCTAATTCAATTGAACCATAAATGACTTCAAAACAAGTTGCATCTAAATTTCGACGCAAATAAATCAGTTGATCATGAATTGATTATTAGATGAGGATTAAAAAGAGTTTCAACTTACGAAGTTGATGACCACAATCCGGTGATACTAGAGGTTTTTCGCCATTTAATTTGAAATTTAAATCTTCTAAGCAAACCGGACAATCATGAGACTGAGCTTGATGAGCTTGATGAGATATAGATTGATGATGAGACTGATGAGACTGATGAGATTGATTAGATTGATGATGAGACTGATTTGAATTTGAACAAGATTGATGATGATGATTTGAGTTTTTATTTGAATTTCTAATTTTGTGATTATTATTCAAGGATGAAATTAATTTTAAATTTTCAAATTTAGTCGATTTAATAAAATTAAAATCTTTTTCCTTTTGATTTTCTGAATTTTGTGAATTTTGTGAGTTTTGTGAATTCGAATTTGTTGGTGGCGATATCGGATTGATTAATTCCTGCGAAGCAAATTGATTAGAATTTAATTTTAAAAGCAGAGATTTCATTTTTGGATTTTAGAATTTTGGATTTTGGATTTCGGAATTTCGGAATTTGGATTTTTGGAATTTCGGATTTTGGAATTTCGGATTTTGGATTTTGGATTTTGGATTTTTGGAATTTTGGAATTTTGGAATTTCGGAATTTTGGATTTTGGAATTTCGGAAATTTTAATTTTGGATTTTGTGGCGTAAAATTCCAAATTGGCTTGGCAGTGGCTGTAAAATTTCAGTCTCCACGCGACGCGTCACGGGCGCGGGCTGCGGCGGGGGGGCTGATCTTGAGTGTCTAAGCCGATACTCCCGGCTCATAGAGCTTTCTCATGGCTTTAAATATCCTGACAACAAAAGGAATCGCCTTAGAGCATCTCCACGGGCGGTGCTTACTGCAAGATCTCGCAGTCTACCTCCCGCGCATCCCAAAACCATGCCCCATCAGCGTTTCTCAACGCAATTTTGTTTTAGCCCCGTTGTTGCCAAATCTAGCAACCTGATATTCAAGCGCAAGAAACCAAAGGATGAAAGTCAAGAGCCATTAGCTTCGTCAGCGCCAGTTGCATCTGATACATCACGACCCATTGGCCAAAAGCAGTTGCAGATGCTGATTGCTGAGTCCAAAGCAAATAGATGCAAAAGTATTATTGAATCCCAAAAACAAATTGCTGAAAACTCAGAAAAACAAAGTAAAGCCCTGGCTGAGCAAAGTGCAGCACTCAAAACAATCTCTGAAGACGTCATTATGAGTAAAGACATAGAAAAAATGGATGGGAGGCAGCATGATTATGACAAGATGAAGCAGGTGATACAAGGGATGATTTATCAAGACTCAGAAATGGTGGGGACACCGAGAAAATTTAGTTTGTATATTCTTTTTTATCATGATGAAGTTTTTGGGCTTGAAATTTCTTGGTCATTATGAGTAATGTTTACCTTATCTTGAGAGTTAGTTGTGCTTTTTGGGAACAAGAACTTTTTTTTCAAATCAAGTGGTTTTGGATTTAAGAAATAGAATTCTTATTGTACTTCAAATGAGAGTTTTTTTATAATAAAAATGTTGCTATTATAAAATTATGACAATTTTGAATAAAGCATTTTTCTTTCTTAAAATTCTTCATGAGAAAATTACCACAACATGTGATAGAAATCTTAATAAATTTATTGAAATTCTTTTTTCAAAAAGGTTTGGTTTTCTACAAGACCAAATGCTTAATTATTTGAAAGAAGTTACAAAAATTAATTAAATTGAATGAATGTGATCATTGAAATAAATAGAAATGATAAATAATAAACAAATCCCACAATTTAAACGAATGAGATTACTGAAATAAAATGAAAAATGGTGTTCAATGATGAAAAAAGTAAACCCAGTTCAGGATAAAATATTACAATTAAGGAAACAGATACAAAAATAAATAAAGTTAAATTAATAAGATAATTTGAATGAATAAGAAGATTATAAATAATAGAATTATACAGTTAAATTAAGAAACAATATAAATCATTAGATTAAATAAATAAAAAGTAATAAAGTCAAAAGAAGAAGTCAAATCTTCTCAATTAAATCATCAAAATTAATGAAACTAAGTTAATAGATGAAATCAATAAGAAGAATCACAAAGATATAATAATAAATTGAAATCAATGAAAGTTCCATAATAGAATGGGAATATTCAAGATTTTATTATTGTGATAATAGAAAAACGCAATTAAATTAATAGCAATTTCATCAACAAAAGAATAACAAGTATATTTTTAGAATAATAAAAATTTAATCATGACATTAATAACCAAAACTCTATTAATAAAAACAATTTTATTATTAAAATAATAATGAAAATTTCATTATTGGAATAAAAAAAATCTTATGATTCAAATAATAACAAAAAAATATTACTTCAATAATAATGTTATTATTCAAATAGTAAAAACAGTCTTATTATCAATTGAATAATAATTCCAATCTGATCATTATTTTAATAATAATTTTATTATCAAAATAAAACCAATTTTATTATTGTTTTAATAATAATTTTATGAATGTTCCGATCATAATTTTATTATTATTCAAATAAGAAAAATTATATTATTAAATTAATAAAGCTCTTATTATTAAAATAATGAAAATTTCATTATTAAAAAAAACAATTTTATGATTATAACATAAATAATGGTGTTATTCAAACAATATTATTCTTCAAATAATAACAATTTTATTCTGAAATTAATGAAACAAAATTATAATTAAAATCAAAGAAGAAAATTCATTACCATAATAATGATAACATTTTTTATAGTATAATAATAGCAAGGTTATTATCTCTATTGATTATCTAAGAGAATTTAAGATAAAGTATTAATATCTTATTATATTCAATGTCCAAGATTTGAAAATAATTTCATTCTAACTAACTTTTGTTACTCAGATTTTCTTTGTAAATTTTGTGATTTATCCTTCCAGATAATCAATGGTCTCAAAGGAATTCCAATTAAATTGATTTTATTAAAGATTGAATATGTTTGAAAATTTGAATATTGTCAATTATGACAAGATTTAAGATAATTTGATAATTAAAAATTCAAGCTCTCACCTTTTTGTGTCCAAAAGTGCTCAATAAGATCAAGCTTAAGAGCCTGATGTGCTTTTGAAATTTGTAGGTGTTTGAAGTAAGTGACATAATTAGAAAAGACTTTTTTAGAAAAGTTACATCTAATTTCGACTTCAGGTAATAACTCTTCAAGATCTAGGCCTGTTTCATGATATTATCAATTTTCTGCTGGAACCAAATATGTTCTAGAAATTTAATAATTGAAAGTCTTTATTGGAGAACCCCAAAGGCTCTCTCAACAACTTTTCTTTCTGACTCCTGCATCTGTGAAAAGTACTATGAAAAAGAAAATATTCATCAGTAATCAAATAAAACCATCATTAATACCAATACATACCTATCTTTTGGCCCCTTGTGGCTGACTGATTGTCTTCACTAATGTGTCCCAATCAGGGTAAATACCATCAGCAAGTTAGTATTCTATTTCATAGTTGGATCCGCTGATGGTATACCTGAATGGTGGAGCATTCCCAGTTAAAATTTGATCCAAGAGTGGTGAGGAATCAAGAACATTTAGGTCATTGTGAGACCTGGAATGCAAAAGAAGGCATTCCAGAACTATACGTCTTGTAAGACAACTGCTTCAAGTATCAATTTTGGTGCCTTTTAATTAAAAGTAATTAGAAAAAGCCTGAATAAAAACCAAATCTATGGAATAATGACAAAACTTTTCCTTTCCTTTATACTGTCCTTCCCAAGCATGATGGAAATTTCTCACACACACAATGCATACAATCAACAGAACCAAGAGTTCCAGGAACTCCTATCTTTTCCCCCATGTTTATCAAGATCTCAATGTTGTTTTGATTTTGATATTGAAGGTATGTTGGTCCATAGAGTTCAATTATTCCTTCACGGAATTAGTGTAAGCTTCTGAGTGAAGTTGTTTCAGATAATTTCAGGTATTCATCCACTTTGTCTTCTGAAAAACCATCTGAAAGCTGGCACATTGAAGAATTAATCTTCTGAAGGCCAGTAAGTCCAAATTTTCAAGCTTAATTTTTTGCTTTCTTGAAGTATGGATATTGATTTTCTAATTCTGATACAATTTTGAGAAATAAAGGGCATTGCATTTAAAATCTTTGTCAAAATAATTGATTGTTATAGATTGGATCTTCACTTAAATAATCCTTGTACAGTCTCTGAGTACCACCTACATGATCACAAAAGGGATTACCATGTTTTCCAGGATGGGCTCCTCCAAGAAAACATTGGTCTGATTTCTCCAAGTAAAAAATGTCAGATAATTGTTGATTGGTGAGAAAAACTTGTGTTGTTGTTGTTAAAATAACTTTGATTATTTTGAGAGTATTCATTTGATTGAATTATTTGAAGAAGTAAGGAGTGAGAAAAAGGAAAAAAGGGTGAGGAATAAAAAATAAAATTAAAAAATTTTGGAAGATGAAAAAACACTTTCTGTGAAAGCCAGTTTTAAGCTACACTGAAAATTGGCACAGAAATATGGGAAGCTATTACACAGCTTGGGGGAGCTATTCAGTGATTTACCTCCATGTGGCTTTGCATCGCTTGTGGAGATGCTCTTGATTGCAGCTACAGTAAGACTTCTGCCAAACCCCATGGGATTCCCACTCAGGAATTGGAAACATGGCCAGGACTTTGGGAAATCTTACTGCAGGGCTCAAACGGTAACAGTACACAAGGTAGGAAGGACCCTGCTTGTAAGGTGTGGATATGAAACTTTGATTAAAAAATCAAGTACTTTTCCTGTCCTCAAAATTTGTATAAGGTAAAAATCAATTAAAAATAGTAAGAAATATTATTTTTAAGAGAAAACACACCAATTTTATTGTTCATAACTTTATTAGTATAAAACAACAATATTATAAAAATGTATTGTTTTACCAACAATAAATATTTATCCAAAAAATACTCTACAAGAGATATTTTAAGGCTACAAAAGAAATTTCTTCAAGAGCAATTTTAATTGGAATTAATTGAGCAAAGAACTGCAAGCAATTAATTAAAGAACAAAGTCTTTAAAAAGAATATTAAAGAGAAAACACGCCCAAAAGTGACCAGAGTGAATTTGGAAACAAAGTGACAAAGTTTACAGTGATGAAAGATGCTTTAATTCACTTTTGGGGTGGTTCAGGGGTAAAAATGATTATAAGAGTTACAAACAATGATTATAATAATTTTTTCACCAGGTTAAAAGGATTAAAATGATTTAAAAATGGTGGTTGGAATCTTTTATTGATTGGTTTAACAGTTTTTAAACTAATTAATAAAAGGAAAAGATTCTAACATGAAGAGAAAAGTGGGGCAAAGAAGACATTCTTTTATAGCCACCAATTTTCTTACTCCAAAAGTAAAATTTACTCTTGTCAGTCGTGAAAAACAGTCTGAAAACAGAAAAGCCAATTATGGAATCATTGAACCCTGGTTTGGACCAAAAAAGGGCTGGTTTAAGCCATTTTTAGCCATTTTAGACCCTTAAATCAGCCATTACTATAGAAATACCTAGTCTAGAGCCTTCAAAACACGTCAGAATGTGTTTAATAGGCGTAAAAACCAGTTGAAACTGTTGTTTCTAAGTTTGTTTTATCTTAAGGGTAGTTTTACCCTCTTGGCAACAGCTAAAACTACCCCAGTTGGTATTAAAACCTCATCATCAATTGAGTTCACAGACCCTGTAGCTCAATTCCAGGCCAAAAGTGATGAACTTTTGTGTGAATTTTGACATCCCACGCCTGTCAGCAAGGATTTTGGGGGTCTGGCTCTCCCTTAGAGCTGGAGTTCCTTTTCCCCCCCAAATTTAATCTTTCCAATTTATTTTTCCTTTAATTCTTCATCATGTATTTACTTATAATTTACATATGTAATTCAATTGAGTTGTACAGTTCAATACAGTAATAATTGATACCTCATATGTAAATCAAAGTTCACTTATGTAATACACGCACACATTTTGACATTTCAATTGAATTCAATTGAAAATACTTCAATGCCTCATAGCTTCTAAACTAAACACAACACCTCAATTTTAACACAAAAATTGATGGTTAACACCACATGTGGTGTGAATTAAATTAAAGTTTTGAGGATTTTCAACTTTTTTTATTGAAAATACTAAAAACTTAATTTAAGCTTATTTAGAGTTGAGTTACAGAAATTTCATCCAGAGGTGACCCCACTTTATTTTTTATGAGGGATGCAATGGTGTGATAATTTCTTCATGTTTATTTATTGAATAAAAATTTATAATATATTTTATATAACTTTTTACAAAAAATATTTTAATTTCACAATTTTTATTAAAAATTCATTTTTACTTGATTTTTACAAGTAAAAATATAATTTCATAATTTTAAATTTTATTGTAATTTTATTTTTAAATTATAATTAAATTTTGATTTTTAAATATAAATTTGTATTTATATTTCAATTTTTATTTTTTTTATATAAATAAATTTATTTTATTTATATTTGTATCTTAATTTATCTTTTGTGGTCTTTTGGGTATATGAAAATACCTCTAAGGCTCACATTCCCTCCCCCTAAAAAAAGGATATTACTTTGTAGTATTGTCATTCTAGTGTGCCTGAACCTTCTGAGAGGTTTAGTAGCTTCAGGTATGTCTTTTTTTCTTGTCCTGTCTTCAGACAAATGTCCTGAGATGGGGCAGTCATGGCATTCTTTTAGTACAAGATTGATTAATGACTTGTCCACAACTGTCATGACACATGTGTGCTTGTGTCTTGTGATAAATTATACCATCCAGTAGGTGAAATCTTCCCTCATCATAAGATCCTTTACATACTTCATCAAAGGCATGTATTAGAGAGTTGTCTTTACAGTTCTTGTTCACTAATTGGCATAATATGCTACAATTCTTATCTTGAATGTAAGTACTTCTGACCTCTTCAAAGGAGGTGGTGTTCAAGTTTGTAACACTTATTCCTTCTATTGGGATTTGGTTTTCATAGGTTGTGCATCTTGAGCTTTTGATAAATCAAGTTGACCATTGCTCAATTGTGGCAAGTGGGAATAAGATTTCATGATGTCAAAAGTGGCATTGATATTTTCTATATCTTTTGAAGATTCAGAAAATATGGATGACTTATCATCTGAATTGTCTTCAATCATGTCATATTTTTCAATATTAATTTCATTGATTTTCCCCCTTATTGGACATGTATTAGCTAAATGGGTGGTGCTTTGGCAAATATGGCACTTTTTGACTGTATCTGCAGGTTTATACCTAACATTATTAGAATTTTCTTTGGGGTTTTTGTCCACAGAATCATTCCAAGGTGTATTAAACCTTGTTTCAAGATTCCCCCTACTAGAACCAATTTTGGTTCTGGTGGTTACTTCTTCTAATATATTGATAATATCCTCTGCTGAAGATTGTTCAGTAGTCCTGCTTTTGACAGCATGCTCTAAGTCACCTCCACATTGTCTCAGAATTTTTCTATGGATCATAAATTCTGACATGTCTGGATATAATGCTGTTAATCTGTCTTTTTGTTGGCAAAACCATGGTAAAGCTTTGTCTTTATCAGCATTAAATTTGGCAGATTCAAAGGCTGTTTCAACTTTAAACCTCCAAGCATCATTTTCCCATTTGTTAATGATTTGGGTTTTCCACCAAGTCCAACTCTGGTGTCCATGTGGTTGTCTTATTTTGATGTACCATATGTGAGCTGATTTGGTAAACAAGGTGTTAAATCTTGCTGTTACCAATATGTCTGGTAATTCAAAATCCTCTTTGATCATGTCAATACCTCTAATGAATTCGATATGGTCATACTCTCCTTCACCACTGAAGTGAGGCCATTCT
Source organism: Austropuccinia psidii (assembly GCA_023105745.1). Lineage (NCBI taxonomy): Eukaryota > Fungi > Basidiomycota > Pucciniomycetes > Pucciniales > Sphaerophragmiaceae > Austropuccinia > Austropuccinia psidii. Next base: position 29,201,597 of record JALGQZ010000013.1, on the reverse strand, counting down.
TTAATTTTTGGAACTTCTTTCAAGAGTGCTTGGCCCATTGATGGTTCCAAGTTATGAAAAGAAGTAGAAAATTCATCTTTTAACTGTGAATTTTCAATATCCAATACTTGTGGATTAGGAATTCTTGCTCCCTCATTTTGGTTCAGAGGTGTAGACATTCTTGGCAAGGTGTTTAGCAGTTGTTCAATATCATTCATTTTACTGTTGTTACACCTTTGTGAATGTCTTAATTCATGTTGTAAGCTTTGTATAGAGTCTATGAAATTCTTTTTATGATCATCCTCTTTATATGTAAGCTCATTCCATAATTCTGTTTGTTTAGTATTATCAGATATAACTTCATTTAACTTTATTGTTAATTTTGATATTGCCTCTCTTGAGGTATCACAATGCTTTTTCAAGGCAATTGTATTTGTCTTTACTTCAGAAAATGATTGTGAAATATCATCAAGAGCTTTTTTATTATCTTCTTTGATAGTGTTTATGGCTTGTTTTATTCTTGTTTCAATTATGTCATCAATATTGAATTTAGAATATTTGTCTGTTAATTCTTTAATAATGGCAGATTGTTCATTTATCTTAATGCTAAAAGAATTATCATTATTGGAAGTTTTTATTGTTCTTAAAACTCTTTCAAAGCATTTAAGTGTATCATTCATTTGGCTCAGACTCAAGTTATTTGTTTTAAGATTGTCACAAATTGATGTATTTTTATCAGAAAGATGACTTTTTACGTCAGAAATAGCTTTATACAGCTCTGGAATACAATTAAAAGTATCAAAAATCATTTTTGATATTTTAATTTGGCTTCCTCCTTCTTCTGTACTTCCATCATGGTTCTGGCCATCTGAAATACATTTTCCATGGCATCCTGTTGAATCTTTGGGATTCTGTAGCCCTGGCTGTAAGGTTTTGGGGCTGGTGCCTTCCCTTTGCCCTTGTTTGGAGCTTGTGGCTGCTTTTGCACGTTGGAATTGCTGCTGCTGGCCACTGCGGCTGTTTTTGGCACTGGTTTGGGTTGTGGAGGGTTGTTTTTCCTCCATTCTAGTGTCAAAAGCATCATGCTTTTCTTCTCCATCAATGGATGCCATCCATTGAGCAATTTGCAAGTATTGGGATGGCCCAGGAATTTTCTCACAGTTAGGTAAGAATTCATGCAATTCTTCCACAGGTCTGCAAGGATCTGGTACTCTTTGAACTGAAGTGCATTGTTGTATGCACTGTGTCTGGATTTGTATATGTCCACAGAGGCTTGCTGTGGCGGTGTCAGCTCTTTTTGAGGGTAAAATGGTATTATCAGCTTCAGAATGACCCACTTTAGTTGTTAGGAAGTCATCAACTGACCCTTTTCCTTCTTGACCTGATTGGCCTCTGCCATAATCACGTCGATTACCTTTCTGGGAGCTGCTTGAGGGGTTATAGCTGGCTCCTGACCTGGTTGAAGGCATAATTATGGTTAAAAAAGGCTTAACATAGTAATTTTACATCAAAAAACTTACTATTGGCCAAATCTTTGGCTTTCTGAAGAGTATTACTTATTTTTAAGCTGACTAATTCAGAAGAAATTGGCTCTGGTTGAATATTCTGAGTCACAATAATAGTACTATTATGATCAGAATTAACAGTACTGGCAGGAATAATTCTGGTTACTGTTGAGGCTGTTTCAATGTTTTCTTGTCTTACCACGTTGTCAGACACTAAAATTAATGAAAAAAACAATTAATTAATTACAAAAATTAATTAATTTATACAGATTTCTCATACCATGCTAAAATAATGACAAATGTTAACAAAGTATTCATAAATTGATATGAGGAAGTACTTACTTGAGAAGCTCAGAGGTGGACTGGAGGGCACTGTGTGTAGGTGTGGTGAGCATGTGCAAGAAACCCCATGCACAAGCTAACTGCTATCTGTTATACCGTGAAAAATAACCGATATACCTCATGGTAAAACAGTTAATACCGTGCAAAATAACTGATATACTGCATGGTAAAACAGTTAATATTTGCAGTGTAAGTAAAAAAAAGAATATTTTCAAAAAGAAATGAAAATATAAGCCTCACTTATAATATGAAAAAATTATTTTTTATGGATTTTTTTTTGATTATAAGTATTTTTTATGTGTTTTTAAATTTTTCAATATAAGAAAAAAGATTTAAAAAGAGTAAAAAAATATGTCACAGGTAAAATATCACGGCTGGGCCCCCAAATGTAAGGTGTGGATATGAAACTTTGATTAAAAAATCAAGTACTTTTCCTATCCTCAAAATTTGTATAAGGTAAAAATCAATTAAAAATAGTAAGAAATATTATTTTTAAGAGAAAACATGCCAATTTTATTGTTTATAACTTTATTAGTATAAAACAACAATATTATAAAAATGTATTGTTTTACCAACAATAAAAATTTATCCAAAAAATACTCTACAAGAGATACTTTAAGGCTACAAAAGAAATTTCTTCAAGAGCAATTTCAATTGGAATTAATTAAGCAGAGAACCACAAGAAATTAATTAAAGAACAAAGTCTTTAAAAATAATATTAAAGAGAAAACATGCCCAAAAGTGACCAGAGTGAATTTGGAAACAAAGTGACAAAGTTTACAGTGATGAAAGATGCTTTAATTCACTTTTGGGGTGGTTCAGGGGTAAAAATGATTATAAGAGTTACAAACAATGATTATTGTGATTTTTTCACGTGGTCAAAAGGATTAAAATGATTTAAAAATGGTGGTTGGAATCTTTTATTGATTGGTTTAACAGTGTTTAAACTAATTAATAAAAGGAAAAGATTCTAACATGAAGAGAAAAGTGGGGCAAAGAAGACATTCTTTTATAGCCACCAACTTTCTTACTCCAAAAGTAAAATTTACTCTTGTCAGTCGTAAAAACCAGCCTGAAAACAGAAAAGCCAATTATGGAATCATTGAACCCTGGTTTGGACCAAAAAAGGGCTGGTTTAAGCCATTTTTAGCCATTTTTAGCCATTTTAGACCCTTAAATCAGCCATTACTATAGAAATACCTAGTCTAGAGCCTTCAAAACACGTCAGAATGTGTGTAAGAGGCGTAAAAACCAGTTAAAACTGTTTTTGCTAAGTTTGTTTTATCTTAAGGGTAGTTTTACCCTGTTGGCAACAGCTAAAACTACCCCAGTTGGTATCAAAACCTCATCATCAATTGAGTTCACAGACCCTGTAACTCAATACCAGGCCAAAAGTGATGAACTTTTGCGTGAATTTTGACATCCCACGCCTGTCAGCAAGGATTTTGGGGGTCTGGCTCTCCCTTAGAGCTGGAGTTCCTTTCCCCCCCAAATCTAATCTTTCCAATTTATTTTCCCTTTAATTCTTCATCATGTATTATACTTATAATTTACATATGTAATTCAATTGAGTTGTACAGTTCAATACAGTAATAATTGATACCTCATATGTAAATCAAAGTTCACTTATGTAATACACACACACATTTTGACATTTCAATTGAATTCAATTGAAAATACTTCAATTCCTCATAACTTCTAAACTAAACACAACACCTCAATTTTAACACAAAAATTGATGGTTAACACCCCATGTGGTGTGAATTAAATTAAAGTTTTGAGGATTTTCAACTTTTTGTATTGAAAATACTAAAAAATTAATTTAAGCTTATTTAGAGTTGAGTTACAGAAATTTCATCCAGAGGTGACCCCACTTTATTTCTTATGAGGAATTCAATGGTGTGATAATTTCTTCATGTTTATTTATTGGATAAAAAGTTATAATATATTTTATATAACTTTTTACCAAAATATTTTAATTTCACAATTTTTATTAAAAATTCATTTTTACTTGATTTTTACAAGTAAAAATATAATTTCATAATTTTAAATTTTATTGTAATTTTATTTTTAAATTAAAATTAAATTTTGATTTTTAAATATAAATTTGTATTTATGTTTCAATTTTTATTTTTATAATATAAATAAATTTATTTTATTTATATTTGTATCTTAATTTATCTTTTGTGGTCTTTTGGGTATATGAAAATACCTCTAAGGCTCCCACTGCTAAAGTCCCCAAATGGAGGAAAAAGAAATAATTATTGCTTTAAGTTAAAAAACAAAGAAACAATAAGAAATAAAAAAAATCTAATCTTGACAATAAATCGTCCCAAATTTACAAGCCCAATCTTTTACACATGAAAGTTGTTCAACACACATTGAAGAAATGGAAGCAAATTGGTATGTGAGTATATTGCATCCACAAGAGAATACCCACTCAGAAGGAGCGCTGGTTGCAGGGATTGAGAGGTACTTGCAGGCCATCTGGGAAAGTGTTGGAAATATTGTACCTTGAGATTTCCAAAATAAGATAATGTCAGTTGACTTGACCTCAGGAGGCTCAGCAAAGAACTTTAATTTCCAATGAGTTGCTATCTGGAGTTGATGAGGTCTACAGCTCATCAAATAAGCCAGCCATTGGAATTTTTTAGGTATCTTCAGGCAAATCAGATGGGGAAGTGGATTGTTTCTTTGCTTTATCTTTAAAAATTGCTACCAAAACAAGCCAAAGCTGATTAATACAAAGAAAAAAAGTTGAGTTTGAAGCAAGGATCAATAATTGTTTCACAGAACACTGGTGTCTTTCAGAGCAGAATTGTGAGGTCTTTGGTGAGCTTGTTTGTGATTTCAGTGGAAGGAGGTTTGATCTGTCTCACATCATACTGGTTGCATGCCTATATGTGAGCTATGGGGTTAAAAATTCTAATATTTATAAGAGATTAAGTATAATTTTACTTACCTGACATATTTTATTAATTAATATGATACAGAGTGGCAGCTGGTGATTTATGGCTGGGTAGGTGGAGCCACATATAATGTTTGTGGCTTTGCAAAGTGGGTGAAGAAACTTGACCATGACAGTAAGATTTTCCAAGTCAATTGGTGAAAGCCAATATCATTTCATGTTGGTCAGGATACAGTAATGGTCATATTCTTCTCAGAGAGATTATTCTCTCTCAATAATCTCATATGTTGAGTTCCAACATGTACACACATCAGTTAAAAAAATCAGTTGCATTTTTTGGTTTTGCTACATTGTAAATTAGATTGAGCATTGTTACAAAATTTTCTTTCCTTTCAGGACTATGTTGTAAATATGAGCCCAATCAAGAAGCTCATTGAATTGTTGAGTCATTCTTCACCTGTAAACCATCAGGGGAGGTGACCAGACTGGCAATAAACATTGGGTAAGGAAGGTCTTTATTTTATGGAGTGGTAACAGAAGTTGGCCCATCAGAAAGAAATCTCAATCCATCATGTGTTCCCTGAAGCCAATCATTTTGGTTTAAGAGGTGAAGGTTGGGCATTGTTTCTCTATTTCTTTTTCCAGCTGCTGGTTTACTGAAGCATTGCTGGCCATTATTCAAATAATTGTGTCATCCAAGCTGTATTGCTTCAATATGCTAAGGAAGCTGTTGGAAAATTATGGACCAGAGTGATCCTCTCAAAAAAAGGTCAGTCAGTATTGTATAAAAACCAGCACTATCAAAAAATAGAAGAAAAAATTGATTTCTCTCAATCCTAGCAAGAGTGATGTGAGCATAAAGTTGTAATCAATGAAATGCCAGGTTGTAAAAGAGAGGTTTTTTGATTTTTTTATGCACAAATGGCCAATATTCTCTTTAAGAAATAAAAATAGATGTGATAAATGTGAGGTAAGGGCTGTACAACAAACTGAAATGTTTAGAATGGCTGGATTGCATAATTCAATAAAGGCCCTAAATGATTAGGATTCAGTTATGGAGAGGGGCAGGTTGCAATTAGAGATAAAATAAAAAATGGGTGTTCTTAATATTTCCAATGATAATTCCTGAAAAAAGGAAAGATAAGAGGATTAATGGTTAAATTTTACAAAAATAATCAAAAACAAAATTAAATACCTTTTTAACATGGGAGCACATAATGTACTTGTAAAGGCCAGGGTTTATTGCTTGAAGTTTGGGATTTTTCATGCAATGTAAAGCATGGAGGTGATTGCTCATGGACTTTTGAATTCCTGTTTTATTGTTATTCAATCTCTTCTTGCAGCGTCTTCCACCTAAATATATTCAATTACATTCCACATAATTCTCATCTACCCCAGAAAAGTATGACCACACCCATGATTATTTTGAGTTGGGTGGTGCTTCAATAACACTTGGCCATTTTCATTATCAGAATCTTTTCAAGTGATTGGTCTAGAGACAGAAGATATACTGGAAAGTGTGTTGGGGGATGAAGTGATGAAGAGAAAAAAAAGAAAAATTATAAAGAAGAAAGGAAGAGCAAGTCCCCCCAAAGGGGTATAAATATTGAGGAAAAAAATTGGGAGGTGGAGGAAGGGGACAAAGCCAAGTAGAATATAAGCCCTGGCCTCCCCTCCAAACCCTGGGATATACCAGAGGGAATCTACTGGGGTCAAAAATGGGGATAAAATTCTCCCTAATCACCAAAGGGGATGGTGAATGGGTTGGGTCAAGGAGACAGGGAATCCCACATGTGGAACCCTTAGTAACCAGACACTAGTGTCAAGCTCACAGATTATCACTTTAGTAAAGCTAAAAATTGATATAGTAAATAATCAAAAAATTAATCATGAGAATTTCTGGTTTTCATCTAACTGTTAACTATAAATATTTCAGTTAATAAATAAGTCTTTCTGAGCTAAAATAAAAAATTATAAATTAAAACCACTCAAATTTATATATCAAAGAAAATAAAGTGAATATTGATAAATATTCTAAAATTATATAAGCTAACTTAATTTATATCCTGAAAAAAACTCAAAAAAAAGAATCATAAAAATTCTTTTTTTCAAAAAAAAAATAATTCTCTAGAAAATAATGAATGTTTTTTTGGCTTTGTTTTTAGAGATTATTGTTTTCAAAAAAAAGTTAATCTTAAATTAATTTGGAATTTATATTTATTCTTTTGTCAAAGTTAAATTTCTCATTTTTTTAATTAAATTTCTTTATTAATTAAATAGACTTCCTGATTTCTCTGCAAGATATATTTGATCATAATTTAATTAACAAAACTAATTTAAGATTGTTTTTTAATTAAATTCAGATTTATCAAAATATAAATTAAAAAAGAAACTTTAAAAAAGAAAGTTTTATGAATTTTATATTTCATAAGATTTCCTTCTTTTTTTTAAACAAAAAAAATTGAATAAAATTTATCAATTTAATGTATTTTTCTTTCTTTTCTTGTTTATTAAATAAATTATGTATGATAATTAGTTTTAATAAGACTTTTGATATTTTTTTTGTTTGTTTTTGTTGCAATTTTAGTTTTAAAACTTTTTTAAAATTAGAATTCATGTTTTTTTCTTTGAAATTTTATTTCTTTTATTATAGAAATTTAAGCCAAAAAAATTAAATTAAATCCTTTTTTTATGAATTTAGATTTTATTATTGAATGAATTAATTGAATTTGTTAAATATATGATTTAAACAAGTTTAATCATCTTTGATACTAAGTTAACCTGGTTCAAGTATCTATTCTAAAAATAAGTTAATAATCTTAATTTTAGTATAATATATATTTGAAAAAGATGAATTGAGACAAATTAAATTTATATTAAATAACCAAGTTGTTATAAAAATTGATTCGTAAAAAAAACTTATTTTTATTTATATTTATTAAGGGTTCCTGATAAAAATCACATAAAAACTTTGGTCAAGAAATATAGGAGATTCTATGCGTTTGGTTATAAACTAATAAGAAAATTTTAGTTTTTAGTAAAAAAAACTAACAAATTATAAATAAAATTTCATCTAACACATTTTCAATTAGAAAAAAAATAATCTTTTCTAGTCAAAACAAAAAACAAAACAATAATAAAAATTATTGAATCAATTTAAAGTTCTGCTATCTAAAAAATAAAAATAATGTCATTTTTAACAACAAAAAATTGCTATAGTTGACAAGACAATATTTTAATTTTAAAAATAGAATTAATAGAATAATTGATATATTTTCACAATGAATATTCTTTTATTTAACCCATAAAAATGTTGTGTTAAAAAAAATGTTATTGTAAACACTGAAATTAGGGGAGTTCAAACCTAAGAAATCCCACATTTAAAAGTAGATGATTTGATCTCACAGAACTGGCACTTTTTAGCTCTTTGCCCCATAGTTGTTCTAATAATTATTTAAACCTAACCTGAATTAATGGATACCAAAATTTTCAATTTAGAGCTAACCCTTGCCTTCCTGAAAAACCCAATTTCCACACAAACCCTTATTTCACCAATCAATCTGACCTTCTCTCAAATTAGACAATTTATGTTTTATCACCCACAACAACTGTACTTACAATTCCATGCCAAAAAATGAATCCAAATGAATAAACTCCCAAATACTTTTCAGGCCTACACCATATTTTTGGTTCAATTAGCTCAAATAAATTATTTATATATAATCAATTGGCTGAAAAATATTTACAAATTTTATGAATGTTTTGGAGCCAGTGGCTTGAAATACATGAGAAGGCCACCCTCAAATAAGAAAAATGGATTCAACCTCATGGATCTTGAGGTCAATGAAAAATCACAACTCAAATTTAATCTCAGTGCAACAAGTGTTTGTGACCAATGAGGTAAATTTAAAAAATGCACAAAACAAAATAATCTCAAGAAATTGATTGGGACAGGTGTCACAGAATAGAATGAGGAAAAAGGGGTGAATACTATGGCTCCTTGGTTAGTCCCACCAGTGAAAAATAAGCAAAGATGTGCCCCACACAGTACCAGACACTTTAAAATATGGTCCTGTACAAACCCAGACTCCCCACATTCTGGGCCTGTCTAAAACTAATAATAATTAGAATGTTACTCACTATATAGTTTTTTCTATAATCAAGATTTAATTTTGCCTATTCCCATACATTTTAGCTTCCTCACCCCCAAATATCATCTTGTTAACATTCAAAAAATCTGAAATTTATTCACAAAATATATCTAAAAATGGGAATTATATTTTAGACCTGATTGGTCCTGTTTTCATGATAAGATACAAAATAAAAAACTCACCTGCTTCATTTCCTCCAAATATCAAGTCAAAATATCATCCAATGAAGGTTTTTTTCCACAGATATAAAGTAGTAAAAAAATGGGTGCCAATCTAAAATTTACCCTTGTTTTTTCACTAATAAAATCCTTAATTTCCAACTCATAGTTGTCAGCTTCCACTTCTGACACCTCTTCTTTTGGTCAATTGGAGCTGTGGTCTATATTCTTCAAGTAAATTTAATTGGTTCCTTGAGGATATTTCCAATTATTCTGAAAGAAATGGTAGCTTATTTGACAGCTACAATCCCCAAAGCTGTTAGCCTGGGGCCTCTAGTGTGGCTTCCAGTCTAATTATTAGGAAGTTTAATAAACTAAAATGGCAGTGGAATACTTTTAGGGTTAATTAATAGAGACATCACTATTAAAAATGGTATTTAATTGGTAGAATGAGCCTCACCTATATCAAACATATCCCAAGTATTTTTATTACTTATGTTTGAGAGATCTAATAACAAAAAATTGTTATGAACTTATTTGTAAAATAATTTATTTGTAAGAGCTCTGAGGAATCATTCTAAAGAAGGATGTTCCCCTTTAAATGCTGTAGGTACAAAATCAAAATAAAACACAAACAGTCTAATACATTTCTTTAGCATAAAGGGTATTGTTATAGTAACAAGATATGTAAAAAAAAGTATATGGCTGTTATAGAAGCAAGGTCACTATATAAAAAAATTAAATTGGTGTTATAGAAATAAGATTTCTATAACTAAAGGTCTTGAAGTTTTGACTTGGTAACAAGATGAATATAGCAAAAAATATTGAATGAGTGACTTTTAAACAAAAATAGAAGAAAACAAGATTAAGATTGAATTTACACAGATGAATTGAAATAATTCAAAGAAAATTTAATGAAATTTACTGGGGCTTGTGTAGCATGTAATTCTTTTCATGCTTGCAGGCTCACAAAAACAGTACCCCAGAAACTTTAAAAGAGTAATTTGGCCAACCCACCACCAATAAAGGGCACAAGCAATCTAAAATATAATATAATCTTGAAGACATATTCCAAAATTTAATCAATCAATTATTTGGTTGATAATTGGGTCAACTAAGCAAAAATTCATGCACAACAGAATGTGGGCTCTGAAAAAAATGATTATTTGTACAATTATAAGTGCTGGCATTTTAGGTAAGGGATGTCTTTTCCACTTAGACTTTGATTTTATTGATACTCATAAAGTGCTTTTAAAAATTGAAATCAATTTGATTTGATTATGCACTTTAACAAGGCATGGCTATTTAAAGACTTTGATTTGTACTATTCAAAGAATTCACCATAAAATTTTAATTTTTGAACCACAAAATGTGTCAGCCTGTGACTCAAAACCAGAGCACAAGCATGACAGCCAAATACCATAAATCAATGGTATAGCCAAGATACCACCAAAACATGGAGCTGAGCCAATTCATCTCAAAAGTTATCAAAAGAAAGAGGAAACTCACCCCTTCCCAAATATACAAGTCCAATTATCATAGGACAAAGAATAACAAAGTTATTCCTGAGCATAAACCTTAATTTTCACCTCTCAACTGAAATACAGAGGAAGAGGCTTAACCCCATAAAATGGGTATTCAAAATAAATCTCTAAGTCCGGGCTACCCAATGGTACTACCCAAACTGAGCTAGCACTAGTATTACCAAAGTTATGGCCAAAATCAGGCCAAATAAGGGTGAACAAAATATACACCTCTCATCTAACTTCTACAGTTTTAGCATGAGATACCTGAAGTGGGGTCTTTTTGGAAAGAGCATGATCAGGGATATCTAATGGTGCCATCCATTTTTCTATATCTCATCTAGAACAAAAGATATGAAGCAAACAAGCTCCATAAAGTTTTTGGATAAATCTTAAATGTGTATAAGAAAGCTTGTACATGGCATAACTTTGCCATATTTAATGATAACCATACCAAATGAGGTACCATTGTGTATAACACATCCAGGGCTACTCCATGAACCCACTTTGAGATTTATATCTCAAAAATTGACAAAGTTATGGCAGTTTTAAGCTCAAAATCCCTCAGTTTGGCCAATACAGCCTTATAGTGGGATAATATCCCATAACCATGATTATGAGGTGTCAAACAGACTAAGAAGCTTGTTTCTACTTCAATACCTCATAGTTCATTCAATACTGGGGTCTAATACAGGTTCTGTACAGCATTCTACATGTAATACACGTCAGAATCAGGTTATGTGGTCCCCAGATGAATATTTTCACCCTGTATTGGTGAAAACTGCTCAGATGTGGTTTCAAAACCACATCTGAGCCCAATACAAGCTATACAGGCCTTTTGCAAACCACAAGCCTGTCCTAGAAAGTGAAAAATCTTCACTTCCTCTATTTGAAAAGGTCTAGCAGCCTTTTCACTCCATTTCAGGATAAAAGGAGGCCTTTTCACTGCCAGAAAAGGAATTCCCATCCTGCTCTTGAATTCCTATGTAGTACAACTGTCAAAAAACAGTTATACTCTTGGAAAATAAACAGGTTATACTATAAATCTTAGTATTTTAGTCTTTATTATTGTAAACCAACAGGTAAAGCTGCACCCAGGGCTTTAAATAGTGCTCACCACCACTAATTCATATTAGTAAAGCCCTTTTTATCTTTAATTAAACCTTTTTAAATAATTTTATCCATGTCACAGTCATAGTTAAAGTTGTAAATAACCTTATTACATCTTTATCATAGACTTAGCCTGAAAAAATGAAAAAAGGATCCATTTTAATTTTCAAACCTCAAAATCAAAATTCAAATCCATAAATTTCTGTTTTTTGTTGAAAATATGACTTATGCAAATAATTAATTAATTAAAAGAACTCAAACTTCCATTTATGGCATCAAAAACAGCAAAAAAATTATAAGGAAACACCATAAATTTTATTAACAGTTCCAGTTATAGAATTTAAAGTGCCCTAAATGGCATCAACAATGACATGAAAATTCCTTTTATGGCATTAATCATTGGATTTATATGTAATTGTTGATATAATTCATGTTATTTTTGGCATAAATGATGGGATTTATGCCAATTATAGAATTGAAAACTCCATAAATGGAATCAGCAATGGAACATATGCAATTTATGGAATCAACAATGCCATAAAGAGGGTTTTGCCCAATATAGGGTTTTTAGGCTCCATTTTGATTGAAAACACCCGTTATGTGGTTTTACTAAATAATTACATGTTTTGACCAAAGCTCTTATGCAGGTTTACCAATAACCCAAATTGATTATGAGTAATTAGAATTTATTGGAATCAATCAAAATTAAATAAAATAATTCCATGACTTATCATTATCTTCCTTTTATTGCATATTATTAATGGCTTATTTATTATATATGAAATTTTTAATTTTCATTATTCATTATTTATTCTTATCATTTTTATTGTTCATTATTATTGATTATATTTTATATTTTGGTTATTAGTTATTTTTATTAATAAACTCTTATATTTAATTAATCATTATTTTGTATTTATATTAATCATATTACATATTTTATATATCCTTTATCTTTATAAATTATATTTTGCCTTTTCTTAATTATTTATTCTTCTTAATTATAATATATAACTTGCTTAGCCTTTATTCTCATGATTTCTATTTGATTTATGTTTCTCATTTATGATTATTAACCATATTTCATATTTTGTGTCTTTTTTATATTTACTTTATTCCTATTAATTATAATTTATTTCTTAATTTGACAGTACAAAAAGTGCGAAAATTATTAATTATCTAAGATGCCGCACTATTTCCTTTTGGGGATTACGTGCGGCGAAGCACAACCCCAGGCACAGTAAACCTAGGTGATTAGGTTTAAAGTCCATCCAATTAGATTGACTATTTTTCAAATAATAAAATTAATAATATAAAAATTGGAATTTGAATTAATGTCAAATTAAAATTTAAATATATCTACCCTCCTACTATTACTCTAGCTTCTCAAAATCCTCTTAAACTCTTAGATCGATTACTCCAGTAATCTCATGCAATTTATTTGGTAGGTCAACTTCGTAACTCTTTATTGGGAACACAAGCTGAACTCGACTCCAAATCACAAAGCTTGAAGCTACTACAAATTTAGTAAATAATGATAATGCAAAATCAGAACGTCATAATAATGAAGAAAAATGTATTAATTATCCAGATCAAAATCTTAATTCAAAGGTTCCTCTAATAACTCATACTAATAAAGAATATGATGATTATCCAACCAGTAATAAAAAAAATAGCCCAATCAATCCATAAATTCATGAAAAATTAAAAGAACTCAGATTAGCAATGGGACATTGGCAAGAAGAGAATTCTGAAATTTGGAGGCAAGCTTGTTTTAGTGATTTAAGCCTTGAAATTATATATTAATCAATACTTTAATTTCATATCAAATTTTAGCTTGATCATCTTTTGACTCTCAAAATTTTCAGATAGACCACATTTTGAAATAATAATCATAATAATAAAAAACTACTGTCTTGTTTTCATTTTTAATCTTGAGCCAATCTGCCTCATGAGACCTTCAACTCCTTTATCTCATAGTCCAAATGGTCTCATGCAAATAACTCCAGTTGGTAATCAAATCCCACCTAATTCAAACATGGTTTTTTCTAATCATTTCAATAATTCATTTTAAACTCAACAATTAATTTTGACCAATCAATATATTAACAGGAGAGCTAAAAGTTTTCAACATAAAGCCAATAATATAGAATTCTCAACTGAAATAGGTCAAATATTATTAGGTGAAGTGCATCAATTACAATCTTCATTAAAAGTTAAAGAAAATGAAATGATTCAATTTAAAGAAGAACGTGAAGGACTCTGGCAGAGAAATGAAAATTTAATGGAAAGAATCAAAGCTTATAAAACTAGTGTTTGTATGTTTTTAATTAACCTAAATTCTTTTCTTCTTCCAAATCTTGTGCATTTCTTTTTATCAGATCAATTTAAAAACAAAAATTGGAATTTAGAAATTAGCAAACAAGACACTCAAACAAAACCAACAGAATCTTTCAACAAAAAAACTAAACTTAAATCTGATTTTCTATGTCTAATTAAAAATTCCACTTAACTTCAAAGGCAATTAAATCAAGATGAAATCCCGGCACCAATTTATATCTCAATAAGCTACCTCAAACGGTTGGTTGCCTTAATACTTTATCTTGAATTGCTTCGAGGATAGTATTGGCTAATTGATTTCAAACCTTGCCACAGTTTATGGCGCGTTGATCGCAACTCAAACCGGTCTGAAATTAGAAATTGTTAACTCTTTTGAAGTCCCTGTTGTCCAGGACGAAAAAGTGGACTTTGTTTTTTTTGAAACAAGGAAAGAAAAATGTGTGTAGTCCATTCTATTAATCATGGTATCTAAAAATCTTGAAAATTAATTGAGAATATTTTTTTATCACATCTTCACTGTTTCTCAAGTCCAGAAGGTTTTCCTGAAATTAAGCTTATTGGGCTGGTATTCCCTAGGTCAAGAAACAACGAAGCACCACTCAAAAATTCAAACTCAATTTAACCAATACAGTGACCTCTCAGAACCAATTTTTCTATTATAACACCCTTTGTCATTTTTTCTTGAAGACTCAAATATTAAGAGGGAATTACCTCTTGCCTTATATGAATTCATCTCTCTAGGCTCAGTAGAGAATGTTTATCTCAAATGAGCCTATGAAATTCAAACTAGTGAAGCCGAAAGAATAACAGTAGATTATATCATAAAACCAAATGTGGACGGCAAAGAAAATGGACGTCAGTTCTACAAGCTGCTGTCTTTTTTTTCATTGTGATTTTTTTTCTGGAGCTTATAAATGACTTATTTTTATTGATGTCACAGTTCTTGCAAATATGATCACTCAAAGGAATGCTATCAAGATGTTACACTCAAAAATAGGTGTCATAGTAAGTTATATCCATCAATTTGATTCGCCAGAGCAAAAAATTTGACAAATTATTTTGCTTACAATCTTCCTTTTTGTTTTGAGAATAACCTCCTGCTTCCAAATTTACATCAGAAGCCCTCAGTGGACTTGGTCAAATCAGGGTGTTGCTTAAGGCTTTGCCTCTATGTGGGTGCACATGCATAGAGATAGCTTGAGGCTGTAAAACCTTGTGGAGATCCACAAAAGAGGATCAGTAAAGGCCAATATGGCCGGTGCCTTTTTTGAAAGTGCCCTGCACAATAGTGAAACACCACTATAAAATTCGCTCAAATAAACATCTCAAGAATATACAATTTCTTTGTTTTTTTAACAATCATATTAGTTTAGATTTTTTTCAAGTCATGGTAGGGGCCCACACCATTACTAAATTCTTTATTTCATTATAATTGTGAGCTTTGGGGGAATTGCTGCCCAATTTTTGTAAATAGAAAATATATAATAAAAATATAATAAATAAAAACTGAATATTAAATAATTGATGAATAAATAAGTCAAAAGTAATTTCGATTTATTTATTTTAAGTTTTAAATAAAGAAAGAGTAAAAAATTAAGCAAATAAGGAATTAAACAATTCAATAAAAAAATATTAAATTTATAAATAATATTCAATCATGAATCATGAATGATAATAAATAAATAATAAATAATTAAAAATAAATAATATTTAATAAATGAATAAGATAATAAAAAATAGAAAAATAAATTATTTATAATGAAGAGCTAATAAAAAAAATCAATAAATTACACATCATAAGCTTTATTAATGAATAATAATTAATTGTTTTAAATGCAAATAAATGATTAATAATAAAAAATAAAGAAATAACAAAGAAAATAAAAAATAAGTAATAAATGATAAAAGATCAAAAGTTAATTTTAAGTAAGTTTTACCAATTCTAATTAGTTTTAATTAATTTTCATTAGTTCTTATTCAAATTTAATTGAATTAATTATGATTATTTTCGATTATTTTTATTGAATTTAAATTAAAATCAATTAAAATTAAGTAAGTTTTATGAATTTTGATTAATTATAACATCAATTAACATTAGTTGATTTTCCAAAATATTTAATGGGTCTCAATTTTGAATTCAGTCCAGCTAATTTTAACAGATCTTAGTAAGTTTTAATTAATTTTGATTATTTTGAATGATTTTTAATAAAGTAGAAATATTTTGAATTATTGTCAAATAATATTAATTAACTTAAATTAGTTTAATAATCAATACATGACTTATAGTTAAAATAAAGGAAAAATAAATAAATGAATAATAATAAAAGAATAAATAAGTAATAAAAATTTGAAATAAATATTATTTATTGAGAATAATATGAAATAAAGAAATCAAAAGTGCACAATAGATAAACAATAAAAAAGTAAGAAATTAAGAAAGAATTTGATAAATGCATAAATTAAAATTAAATAATAAATAAATAAAATTGGTTATATTCAAAGTCATGATAAACTTATAACTCATAGGTTCAATAAATAAGTAATTATAAAAATATAAATAAATAACAAAATGGAATAAAAAAAGTCAATCTATAAATAACCAAAAATAATACATAATAAATCCAAATAACAAGCACATAATTAATAAAGAAAGAAATAATAAAAATTATTGAAAAATAAAAAATAAAAAATACAAATATAAATAAATAATAAAATGAGAGCACAAAAAATTAATTCATGAAGAATAAAAAATATAGAAATACAAAAAAAAAACTCAAAAACAAATAAATAATAAAAAGGAAGGAATTAATAAATAAATGAATAGATGAATAAATTGATAAAAAATAACTAAACACTAAATAAATGAAATATAAATAATAAAAAGTAAATGAATCATTATTCAATTATTCAATTATAATAGTGATTAATCAATAAGCTATATTCAAATTTATCCATAATTTGTAATTGATAAGTGTAATGAATAAGTAATAATAGAAATATGAATAAATTATTAATAATAAATAATAAATAAATAATAAAAAGAAATAAAAAAATATCAACACTTCAATACTAATAAATAAAGAAATAAAAACAGAAAATAAAAAAACCATAATAAAAATAATAGAAATAATACAAATGAATCATTATTAAATTATTAAAATATAAAAATGATTCATCGATCAATTATATACAAACTCATGCATAATTTATAATTGGTAAGCTAAATTAATAAGTTAATATAAAAATATAAATAAATAATAGATCAAAGATAAATAACAAAATATTTGTCAATCAAAAATAAAAAAGTAAAAATAAAAAATAAATGAAATTAAGAAATTAACAAATAAATTACTAAATAAAAGAATAATAAGTAATTAATTCCTTATTAATATCACTAAAAACTGATTGATTTATGATTCATGAATTAGTAATATTCAGTTTCATGCATAATTTATAGTTAATAAGATAAATAAATAAGTCATCAGGATAATATATGAATTAGTCATGAGGAATATCATCAAAAATTAAGTGACAATAATTCATATTGGAAGAATGTTAACTAAAAACATAACAATCCTTGAGAAATTTGATCTTTATTAATAAGACAATTGCTGTGATAATCAATATATGACTTATATTGAAATTTAATTGGTGTTTTCTTATAATAATTGGGAAATCATATATAATAGTATTGTAGCAGTTCCCCATAATAATGAAGGATAATTATTTATAACAACAATTAACCAAAATATTTATATTTAGAAATATATAATCATAATGAATCAATTCAGGAATGATTATTGAATTAAGAAATTACAATAATGGTTAATTAATTATTCATGACAATAATAATAAAGATTTAGAGAAAGTATCCTACTATTATATAGCTTATTGCACATTAAAGGCTGCAATAATAATTATTGATATTAAAATTTCCAAAATTATTCAGACACTAAAACCCCCCAAAAATTTTAAATACTAATGCTTTATTGATATGTTAAGTTTTGGTGACTAATTAAAAGACAAGATACCAATAAAATAATGTATTCTATTTTAAAAGATAACTGAAATTACACTTTAGAGCTGAGCTAGTGTAATAATAATCACTAAGGAGTTGTAGCAAATTTTCATTTTTCTTTACCTTCAGCTTACTCTAATAACATTAAATCTTTATATATTTTTTATTATAAAAATCAGTAAAAAATTATTATTAGATTTTCTATTAATTTTCACTTATATTTGTATTTTCATTTTTCTCTTCAATCTTAATAGTTATATTTTATTTTATTATTTTATTTAATTTTATGTTCATCTTTATTCCTGTTCAATTTCAATTTACTTTAATTTGATTTTTGGTATCTCATTTTGTTACAATTTCTTGTTATAATTGAGTATTTATTGGATTTATTTGGTTTGAATCATAAGTTGTTTTGAGTATACCTTGAATCAATTGTTTGGGTACTTGGTATTTGAGTTATTTCTTTTGTGGTATAATTTTTAATTCAATTTTCATTTTATCTTATTTTGAATATTTATGATACGTCTATCTGATCTTTCTTTAATTTTCTTTTTCTTTTCCTTCTATTTTTGTGGAAAATTCATTCATTTATATTTGATTATTAAAGTTTATTTTATTTTATCTTATCTTATCTTATCTTATCTTATTTCATTTCATTTCAATTTATTTTATTTTATTTTATTTTATTTTATTTTATTTTATTTTATTTTATTTTATTTTATTTTATTTTATTTTATTTTATTTTATTTTATTTTATTTTATTTTATTTTATTTTATTTTATTTTATTTTATTTTATTTTATTTTATTTTATTTTATTTTATTTTATTTTATTTTATTTTATTTTATTTTATTTTATATAATTGTATTTTATTTCATTTTATTTTATTTTATTTCATTTTATTTTATTTTATTTTATTTTATTTTATTTTATTTTATTTTATTTTATTTTATTTTATTTTATTTTATTTTATTTTATTTTATTTTATTTTATTTTATTTTTATTTTATTTTATTTTATTTTATTTTATTTTATTTTTCTTATACTTTTAATTTTATTTCTATTTTGGATTTGATTCTGCATTTAATTTTATTTTGAATTTAATTCCATTGTATATTTATTTTATTTGTATTTTATTCTCAATTGATTTTTCTCTTTATTCTTATTGTTATTGTGATTATATTAGATTTCTTCAATTTGGATATTTAAATTTATATATATCAAAGTTACATGATAAAATTAATTATAACTATCAGGGAAATCACATAATCAAATTAATTATTATTATCATGTTTATTTTGTCCTTAAAACTGTTATTCTTGAAAATTTATGTTATTTCATGTTATTTTTATTCTGTCTTTTACTTTTTTTTTCATGGAAATGAATAAGTAAACAATAAATGAATGAAATATAAATAATAAAAAATCAATGAATTCATGATGGTGAGGAATATTTATTTATATGTAATTTGGCTTGCCAGGTAGCAACCTGAATTTTTGTCAGGTGTATTTCTTTGAAATTTTGTATCTCCACAGTTTTCATTTTGAATTTTTAATGACAATGACCATACCCTAATCTACTATAATGTAATATCATTGAGTGATGATATTAAACATTTGCTATTATATCATCTACATATAACATGATTATCTAAATATTCACTAAGAATATTTATTCTTGTAAATGAGAATATAAGAAAACACATAATTTTTTGGTAAAAACATGTAAGTGACATCTTTTTTAAAAAATACTCAGCAAATGTTTTTAGGAATTTTCCAATTTTTTTTAGCCATATTTATTCCATTGTGTTTTTTCATAATTTTTTTTGGCAAATTTCTCTGAATTGGCCAATTTATTTAAAAAACCTTTTCAATTATGAATTTCCTCATTCTTTTTGGAAAAATTATGGATTCAATCTTGAGAATCAAACACAAGAAGCCCATATTTTTGGGAAACTTCTTGGGTGGAATGATTGTAACAATGCCATAAATGACATGAATTGCATCAAAAATTCCATAAATGACATGAATTGCATCAAAAATTTCATAAATGACATGAATGGCATCAACAATGTGATTAATGACATGAATGGCATAAAGAATTGCATAAATGAATAAAATTAATGGCATTGAAAATGTCATTTATGGCATGAATGGAATTAAAAACACCATAAATTGTATTCACAGTGCCATTTATGGAATAATGATTTCATTTATTGGATCAACAAGGGGCCCATAGCATCTTGCATGTGTATTGGATAATGTATTGCAAAAAAACTTGAGAGCTTATGTGTTTTAACCAAAGTCCTAAAATAACTTAGAATCAATATATGAGAAAAAATTTACTTAAATTATATATAAATGAAAGTGTTCATGTAATGATTTCTTTCATGGTTCTCAAAAACTGACTCAAAACTTTGGTTTTGAATATTTGAAATTTCAAACAGGAAAAGGTAGCCCAAGTTCAATTATGAATATTTGGTCAGGCTGAAAGTTTGATATTGAATATTTGATGACCCTTAGAATTCAATGGATTTTTTCAAAAAGATATGAATTGAACTTTAAATATGAATAAACACTGCAATAAATGTGTGCCTCCAAATATCCCAGCTCAATCAATCCTAATATTGGGGCTAAATTTGCCACTGAATCCTAAAAAAATTTGAACAAGCAATTAGTTAAATATCTTGTTTCGACCAAGTTTTATTTATTTATTTTTGAATCAAATAAATCATTAAATGTTCCAGGAACATAACACCATTTTTTCAATGGCTGACACAACCACTAAATTTTATTTTGGGGGTAAGTGTCACAGCCACTATCAGGGGTAAGGGTATTCAACCTTAAACCCACTCAAACTCATGAAACCAGAAAATTCAGTATGTGTATCAGGAATCAGTTTCAGAAAATCTTCTTTCTGAAACACGCATACATCTTGGTTCATCAATACAGCCTTTCAATGCTTTCACAGTCTGGATATTCCAAATAAAGTTTTAGATTCACAAGAATGAAACTGTATGATTTCCCAGCTCCACCACACCTCTTATACAGACCCTGTACCTCCATAAAGGAGCTGTATTATTCAAATCAATTCAAATGAATATTCCTCTCAAGAAAATTAACTCTTTGGATCAGGGCTGGTGGATTCTCACATATACCAGCCCCTCTTCGTCCCTCTGGGGATTTTTACTCAGTTAATTATTTATGATTTATTATTCTTTATTTTGAGTATTATATTTATTGGTATTAAGTTGGTCTTTGAATTTCCTCACCTGTTTGGTAGAGTTGTGATGGCCATATCCTTATTAAACCTTATCTTTCTTTCTGACAGGTTGAAGCAGTGGGATTGGACTTGTTTGTGGATGGCTCTTTTATTATTTACTCTTAATCTTATTGTTGCTGCTTTCTAATATTAATTTTATTAGCAATTTTATCTCATTAAACTCTTAAGTGTACTCAATCTCATTCCATCCTTGAGCCCTCCATAAGTGAGTTCCAGTTTACTGAGTGCCAGGCCCTCTTCACTTTGAAGAGCCCCTGTGAAAGTGAGAAAATTCTCCTTTAAAGAATTAATCTCTTATCACAAGATACTTTATTTTGTGCATCAGTTTATTTTTGGAAAAAAACCCAATCTCAGAGTTATTTTGCCATTGTCATTCAATGGTTTGGTTATTTGACATCTTTTTTGAAATCTCATGGTTCCCTTCAAGGTGAGTTTCATTCTTATTTCATGATTTTTATTTAAATATTCTCAATCCTGGGAGCCAAAGATCATATATATAGCTCCCATACTGGGGGTTCTTTAGCTTGGAACCTATGGGAGGCACTGCATGCGAAAGGAATGATCAAGTCACTCTATAGTATCATGTGAAATAACACAGAAAATGATATAGCCATCAAAAAAGTACTACAGAAAAGATTCACAGGCCCAAGGGGGAAATACTTCACCATTGTGAATTCAATTTCATAAAAATGGTGGCTAAGGGGCTTTAAGCTCATATGGGAGAGCTTAAAGATGATGATTATGAAATCTTTGACCACTATATTGACATAAAACAAGTGTCATTACAAGATAGAAAAAGTGGTAACACCAACTCTCAAGGAGATATCCAAGGTGAGTCTCAGGAACCTAGCTGTAGCAACTGGAAAAGCTCATTCGAAAATCTTTTTTATTCAGAGCCAATAAAAAAGATCCACTTCTCCTCAGGAAAGAGATTGAAGAAAGCCAGAGCCCATCGTTTGAATGAGAAAACACTCAAAACACAACATGAATTGAGAAAGTTGGCCATATTCGATGGTCAGGATTTTTTTTTCAAATGAGCTGGATGAATGAAAATCTCATTGGGCAGTATTAAATAAGGTAAGCAGCTTTCTTGGCTATCTAATGTGCCAATTTGACCAATAAAATTATCAATGTATGGTCTCGTATGCGCCAGAAGGACCATTGGGTGTTTTTACTTGACCTCCTCACTCACATTAGGGGTTATGTTCATTCAACATTGGAATAAGACTTGGGATCGAAAGTTATTTACAAATAAAATTCTGATGAACTGCTGGAATTACTTCCGCCAGAAAATACAAAGGGAACATTTTCTGAAGCTATCACTTCAATTGGATACTAGTTTTCCAAAGAGCATTGGAGAACAATGGAATTAATGTAACCAATAATTGAAATTTTAGAAAATTCCTGAAACATATTCCAAAAAAAAGTCCAATGATGCATCTTGTCTTACCATATTATCAAATTTCATTGAATTTATTATAGCGTTATTCCAGTTTCAGACCCAATAGTTTGTGTAGGAAATGTAGGGCCACTAATAATTAGTTGTTTAAGTATTATGAAATGGATTGGAGAAACAAAAATAGTCTAATTAAATGTCTATTCAACCTTGAATATTTCATAGGGATTTTCAAAAAAATTGAGTGTTCCCGTACAACAATTGAAAGAAGTGATAGAAGTATCTAACTAAGAGTTTAACTCATTGATAAGCTATAAACATAAAAAATATAAAGCTAAAAATAAAAGAATTTCTTCTCAATATATGAGTGAAAATGAGCACTCTGAATTACTATGGCACCTGAATAAACCACCCATTGAGGAAACGCAAAAGCCTCCAAATGGTAAATGAAATGAACTTATATGTTATCTACAGAGTTTAAACCCAATAAAAAAAAGGAAAGAATGTTATATTACATTGGAAAGTATGTCTTTTCTTACTTTTACTGCATTTCACCTTGGGTTATTCATATCATGTATTCTGCTAATTCAGCGCAAAATAGTGATAGGTAGCTACCCCAAATTGAGGAAAATTTCTTTAGAATACTTGAAAATTGAAGAGGGCTCTCAATGTGTCGAAAGAGTCTTCTATAACAGTGGGATAATTCAAAAACCCACTCATGATGACCCATAGTCTCAAATTATAGCCCATTTGATATGTGTAAAAGAATGGTTAAATGATGAGGATGCAGATTACTTATTCAATCTTGTATTTGTTATTTTTTTTAAAAATGATAACATTTAATTAGGATAGCTGTTGCATGATATCTAAATTTAAACATTTATTGAGTATTTTTAATTATCAAGTATACTAATTTATCCTAATGAGTTAGACTGTTACTGTTTTAGTGTGTAATTGATTCAAGCCTTATTAATTATGACTTAATTAATATTTTAATGTAGTAGGTACTTATAAATGAAGAAAATCATTGATTTAAAATGAGTAATTATTATGTACTTGTATTCCCCCTTTCTGTGTCTGATAATCTAGAGAGTAAGTGTCTATGTTTTTCAAAAATGGATTGAATGTTTCATAAAAAGAAAAATGTGACTTAACTAGCAATTTATCATTCTCAATAGGCTGGAATCATTTTAAATAAGTAAGAGGAAGAACCCATGTACCATGAAGTAAGATAATATAAAATATTACATGATAAATTTCAAATTCCAATACGCTTCTTGCTTTCAGGATGAAGCCATAGCAGAGGAGGCAACCATCACTATTAAGCCAAATATGGAAATTCCTCAGGGTAACTTGAGTGAGGATTTAGAAGAGGCTGAAGTAAGTCTGATTTAAAAATATGTATATATTGTAGCTATCTCAGATGTGTTTTGTCTACATATTTAAAAAAGAAATACGATTAATCCCAAAAGAGAAAGAACGGGTCTATCTTAAATATAAATGTAACCAGCGGATCAAAGAATAATAAATATAATTTGTTTTGTTTTAGTTCCTTACAGATAATTATTGATTAGTAAACAGGTTATTATATGATATATTTACTCTGAGGTTTGTGAAGGATAATGAGTTATTTGAGAGGGAAAGAAGCTCATGATGAGGCCTGCTTAGAATATGATAAAGAGAAGTGGAATGAAAAAATTATCTCACAGCTTGTGAACATCAAACAAGGAATAATGTTGAAGGAGATGGAAATAAAATTTGAATGGGATAAAAATATAAGAAAGAAAGTTTTAAGACACAAAAATGGAAGAAAAATTGGATTTTGAAAATATCAAAGAGAAATAAAATTATGGTTTTGAACAAGAAAAATGGAAAAAAAGAAGTAAAAATCCATGAAAAACAACAAAAAATAGAAGTATTCAAGTAAGAACATCCAATGGCTGATATGAGGAAGATTATGAATTAAATTGAGAAGGGAACATGAGGTAAAATCAGTTTGATGATTATTGATTATGCATGATGAGATAAGAGATTTAATTAAATAATGTTTTAGTCATCCACACAGGTCTGAATTTGAAAGAGGCATTTTCAGGGTTTATGGTAAAATATATTTAGTATTTTTCTGGAAGTGTATTTTATTCAAATGTTATAGTAAATCTCAATGAATTTCAAAAAAGACTGAATAATGATAAAAGAGACATCAATTAATGGACTTATGGTGTATTTCCTTTTATAAATAAAAATGATTTTCCACTAATAAAACATAATTTTCAACCCTCAGGGAATAAGTCATCATTTCCCACACATGAATTCAACTTTGATTACTTTTTTGAAAGGAAGGAATAGTAGAAGTAATCTCAAACGCTTCTGAGGGTCTCCATCAAGAAAATAAGCCACCAAAATAATTAATTGAAGATCAGTCAACTAAAAACTTTGGATTTCCTTTTAAAATCAACAAGAAATTATTTCATACTGAAAAACTATTTCAGCAACTGATCTCCAAAGAAATTTAAAAACAGTTAAATGGGAAGATTTTCCAAAATGGACAATATTACCAAAGATTATGTAAAAAAAAGATCTAAATATTTTATATCTTTAGTGAGATAATTTAACATATATATTTCATAAATAAATGTTTCTAATCAAATTTTAATTGATAAAATTTGTAAAAGAAATTTATCCTCCAAACATTGAAAAGAGTATTTTGAGTGCAAATATAATAACTGAAGTTACAAAATTTCAAAACAGCTAGGTTTCTTAGTGGAAGTTTTAAAAAATAAAATCAACATTCCTTATAAATCTTCTGAATAATCAGTGCTTTCAAATCAGAACTTCATCTATTTTTGAGCTCATCCAAAGCTTAGGGCGTAAATAAATAGTGAATATTTAAATGGACAATTAAATCATCTGATTCTACCATATTTTGGAGCTCAAGAGGATCATTACCCTCATAAAAATCACTAAATTGGTCACCTACCTACCACCCACTGTACAAAAAATTGAAAAGCTTGAACATTACACATTTTATTACCAATATAACATGATTATTCCCCCATCCCTTTCAAAATTCTAATGGTTTTTAATACATAATTCTGATATTTTCAAAAAAGAAATTAGCCACTATCCTAACCCATAAATGTTTGCATCCACATTTTTGTTAGGTACTAAAACTCCACCAAAACCTAAAATCCCTTACTTTTAGGGTGCAAAAACCCAAAAAAACAATAATCTTCAGTACATCTTCCACCACACATGGATGAAAAATTTATTTCTTCTCTTGGTTTTTTCTTATTTTTCCTTTTTTCCCTGTCAATTTCTTCCTTTTAATTAATAATTGATGGAGAATACACAAATTCACCTTAATTTCTACAACCCAATTACATCCCAATTTATTTCCACAAATAACTAACCGCAGCACCTTTTTACACTCAAATCTGCGGAAATGGAATAATTTTAAATTAATAGCAAAACCCATTTTTAGTGCCTCTTAATTTCTTGATTGATTAATTAAAAGAATCAATAAAGTATCAATAACAAATGAATAGTCAAAGAAAACAAATTATTGATTTAATTAACATAGAAGAGCCAATGAATCCAGAAGAGGAAACATGGATTGATAATGAAGGAAATAATGTAGCATATACCCTCTTTCTGAACAAGATTGTGATGGAATTCAAAACTCATAACTATGGCTTTGTGATAGAAGAAAAGGAATTTAATGTTCTAAAGCAAGAAATTAATCTTCTTCAAGAAAATCCTGGCAAATATTTGTTGGATGCATCATTTGGTAATGGAATTGATGTGCCAAATTTTAATCCACCTTCAAAGAAAAAAAATCTGTTACTGTTGTGGTATTCCATACCTGTTCTTCCAAGGTCCAAATCCGCAATATGAGAGCTAAAAAAATAACAATAAAAAATAAAAAAAAAAGGTGAAAGAAAAGAATTCCATTGAAATATGAAATATGAATATTTAAATCAAATCTAAATAAGATTTTATCTTAGTGACATATTGTGTCATATCCATAAAAGAAATAGTTGCCTAGATATCATAAATTAAAGAAAAAAAACACTATACAATCTATAATAGGCACAATCACATTATTAAAAAACTATAAGCTGGTTCATATATTCAATATCAATAAGCATATGTAAAATTAAATAAGTGATAAAATAATCTTTACAAAAAATATTTGTTACATTTCCTTACCTAAAAAACATTACATTAAAATGATGTTACATTACTCAATCACAGCTTAAATAACTATAACCAGAAATTAAGAGAAGAAATTAAATATTAAATCTTACATAAAAACAGAATAAACTAAATACACATGAAGGAGTTGTGCCCAAATATTCATTTTTCAGCTAAAAAAAATACAGGTTGGAAGTCTGGTACAATAGACCAAACATATGGTGCAATAATTGGATTAAATGAAACCATTTAGAAGTTTATCACTAGGAAAATTCCCTCAAGGCTGTGAAGAAAAGAAACAAAGCTTCACAAAATAGTAATAAAATTAATTTGAAATATCAGTATAGCCTAACAAAATGGTGCAATCAACCAAACATATGGTGCAACATCTATATAAAATGGCGTGATTAGAAGTTTATCAACTGAAAGATTTTCTCAAGGCAGTGAATAAGAGGAATAAATCTGAGCTGAAATATCAGTATAGCTTAATAAATGTAACTTAATAAGCTAAAAATATGGTGCATGTCACCATTTCAAATTTAAGAACTAGAAAAAGTCTCCCAAGGATGTGGAATGACAATAATGAATTTCATAATGGTTAAATAAGCTAAACAGATGGTGAAATATGTTTATAAAATGACACCATTTAGAATTTAACCACCAGAAAAAATATATCAAGGTGCAGTTTTTCTCAGTCCCTTGTTTCTTAAAAGGCTCTATGAGGTTCTCAAAAGGGATAAATAAAGGGCCTCTATCCTTTTTTTTCAGCTCCATGCTTTTGATTCAGACAATAATCTTTTGTATGTAACCATCCCTTCTCTGGAAGGATAATCTAGTAGTATAATGAGAAGATAAGTAGAGAGACTTAGTATCCTGTGGTATCATTTAAAATTGATCAATGGAAGATATATATAATATTAATGAGAGTAAAATATCATTTATTACTCTTACAATTGTATTAGTAGTGTTGAAATATTGTTGGGAGATATTATAACTAGTGATATTATCAAATTTATTAATAAGATTTATTTATAGAAGGGAGATGTAAGAATATTACCCTTATAGACTATATAATAGCCATTATTGAGTATATTGGAGAATATTTATATTCATCATAATAGTATCATATTACTCTTATATTATCTATATCTTACCCCTTTATCAGCCATAACCACACTTATAAAGCTATCTTCCAATTTAATTAGTATCTCTATATTGATAGTATTAATTAATAAAATTTAAATTATGAAATAGCTATTAAGATTATTATTAATATTAATAGTTATCTTTAAGAAACGGTACTTAAATATCTTAATTATTAATGATAAAAAAATCATATAAGCAATAAAACAAAGTTGAGAAAACCTGAACTATTGAAAAAAATATTAAATATAATTATTATTATCATAGTTATACTTTGTTGAAAGACTAATAGAGACTTTCAAATAAATTTCTCTAATTAAAAATACACAAAATTAAATAATTGATTTGTTATCTCATAAAGAGGGTATCTTTTCTATATAATTGGAGGGCAGATAATAAAACTTAGCACACATTGTTATTGGCTAATTCTGAAATTGAAAAGAAACTCACCAAAAATTTAACCCTCAGGGTAATTCCTATTATTTATACCACAGCATCAACCAACTGTTAAGTATTGCAGAAATTTTTCTTAAAGAAATAATTGACCTCAAATTCTCACTGTTAAGGGGACCAGTTGCAATACCACCCTTTTGAAAAATATTGAAATTTTGAACTTGTAAAATATAGATAACAGGAGTAAAGTGAATACTGTGCCTCAATTTGTGAAGATATATCCTCACCTTGGCCTTAAACAGACACAGATTTATTTCTTGAGCAATGCCCAAGAGGAAGAAAAATAAACACAAGTCTTATCCATCAATGAAAGAGCATATAAATAATTTCAATCTTTGAAACATCAATATAATTCTTGAGAAATGGACCACTAAATCTCCAATGTCAAATATCAACATTATGGGGGAATTCTCACAAGAAAAGTGGAAGTATTTACGCTTTAGAGCCAAGATACCTTGGAAAAAATGGCTGAATTAAATAATTTAAAATATAAAATCATATCTTGACAATATGATTCCATGGTAAAGCTTCTGAGGTAGATTCAGCTCAAGCTCAAAGCTAGATTGAAAAATTTGAACACTCTACTTTCTGAATATGAAAATAAGGATGAGAATGGGCTTTTCTACATGTCAGTTCTCTTGTTATTTTCAATTTTTTTATCTTACTGATATTACTCCTTTGCTAGCATAACCCCTGAAAAGGGTCTCACAGTCACATTAACCTCCATACTTAAGGCATATAAACACCAATTGAACATTTCCTTCACTTTTAATGCTGCAGGAACCAAGAAATCAGACCCCTTACTAATTGCAAAGTACAAAAAGAATCTTTTTTGAATAAGAAATGTGCAAACTAAATGGGCTACCAATACTTCCAAAATGCAAAGTATTTTATGAAATCATCAATCTTTCAAAAATGGATACAGGGGTGAGACCAGGAGAATTAGGTTGCCAAGAAATTTATAATACCTCATTTGGATAACTTAAAAAGGAAAATTTCCTTGGAAGGAATTAGAAAAATACTCATGGAGCTATTTTCTACCAATATAAACCCCCTTGTCAAAACTCTTGATTCCAAGATTATTTGTATTATTAATGATATGGTGTTACATACCATTAGTGTTGGCTTCAAGCTTACAAGAAAAATAAATAAAAATGGAATTCAATATATCCAATAGTTTTGAAGATAAATAGAAAGCTGAAAATAAGGTATTGCTACAAACACAGGTACAATTATGGAATAAAAAAGAAAAAGAACACCTTTCTGTTTCAGTCACCCCTCGCATTTGGGTGACATGTGCAGACACATGTCACCTTGACATAGGGTTGGGGGTTTTATGCTGTGGTGCCAGTGTAAACTGCTAACACTTTTTTTCACTACTTGAACTTTTCTATCTTGATTGTCTCCTGTTTTTTCTTTCATCTCTTTATCCAACTTTTCCTCCTTTCTTTTATTTTAAGTAACTTATACTATATAAAAATAATTAGCTCAACAAAATCGCACAACTCAGACTTAGACAATGGACTTCTGCACCTGCTCAAGCTTCTGGAACTACAAAGTTACAACATCCAATGGACAAACCCGTGAAGGATTGTATGTTGATCATAGCACACAAAGAAGGCATTGGGCCAAGATTTCAACTCAACGGGACAAATCTGTTAACAATAATTGTTTTATTAAAACCTCCCTCAGTCATCAAGAAAAACTCACAACACAACTCTCTAGTGATAATGAAGAATCAGACAGTAGTTCACAAGACACCAAATCCAATCACAATACTAATAACACAAAAATCATTTTTAAGTATTTAATTTTTTCTCTTATCAACACTGAGCAACTAACTAATATTCATCTTATATGTTAGCACTCATCTTACATTTTATAATGTGGCTCTATCTTATTTGTTGAATCAGAAGGCAAAATTGTCAGAAAGCTGGAGATATGCTTGCGCATATCATTCAACTTCTCTCCCAAAAAAACTACCATAGCCAGATTAATACATCTTGTGTGCCTTGCAATATTTGTACAATCTAAAAAAAACTGAAATTAGATTTTATGATTGATCAACATGTATGCTGTTGATGCTGTTACTCACTTTACAATGTGGAAGTTGCACCTGAAGATTGTACATACAAGCCAACCATTGCAAGCAATCAATGTTATACCAAGCTATTTTCTCCTGCTAAAATCCATCCACTTCCATATCTCCAATTCACAACAACTTTGGGCTCACACCATTGACGTCAAAGGATTCGTCAAATTCAGTTACCTGGGCATCAAGGAATTTGTATTCCACAAGCAAAATTCATTTCACAGCCTAGACATTCGTGACTTTCTTGGCTCCTAAGTATTCCAGGCATTGAGGAAGGGAAATTCAAACTAACATCTCTACAAGGTTCAATCCTTTTTGATGTAGCACAAGGTCGTGTTTGGAACACAATTATTTCAAACAGTTCTACAAACAACCCTCTCAAATTAGGATTTGGAATTTTTGTCGACTGGTTCAGTCCTAAAGGAAATAAGATTGCAGGAAAGCAACTATCAATGGGAATAATAGTTCTCTACTGCCTTAACCTTCCCCCACGAAAACGATTCCAACAAAAATTCACCTGTTTGGCTGGAGTTATACCTTCTCCAAACCAACCAGACATGATCACCATTAACAATGTCATGAAGCCCCTCATTGATGAACTCAATCAATTGAACAATGGAATTGAGGTTTGTACACCCAATTATCCACATGGACAAAAAGTCATTGTCAAGCTGGTGGCATTAATTGGTGATATCGTGGCAACTCACAAGGTTGGAGGATTCATGTCTCATTCTGCTAAAAGGTTTTGTTCTTGGTGTGAGATTCAAGACAATGAAAGGGTTGATTTGAAGATTGGAAAGCTTCATACACAAAACACTGTTTTGGCTGCATATCATTGATGGAATGAAGCAAGAACAGTAACCCTACATCAAAAGTATGCAAAAGAGCATGGAATTCAATGGTCTGAATTGAATTGCTTACCTTATTGGGACCCTACCACCAATATCTCATTGAGGGTAGTTCACAATTGGTATGAAGGTGTGTTGCAGAACCATGTTCATTATTGATGGGGATTTGATGCACCAACAATACATCAAGCAATGGTTTCTTCCAACTCATCTAACTTGGGATCTGATGTATGTATAGAAGATGACTTTGGGTCAGAGGAAGGCAATAAAGAGATTAAAGGATATCTTTCGGAAGAGCTCATTGAGAAAATCAGGAAGAGACTGAATTAAGTCATTGTTCCAAAAGGTGTCAGTCACATACCATCAAGACTGGGTACAGCACAGACAGGGAAGCTGAAAGCCAATGAGTGGTCAGTATTTGGGACAAAATCATCGTCTTCTTCTGGTCAATGTTGGTGCACTTATTCAGTGCACCAAAATTGTTGGAGAATGCTCAGTAAACTCAAGAGATGGTGATCTGTTTGCTCAGGAATATGCAAAATATCAGCAAACTTCAAATTTATTGTTTCCAGATATTCGAATCACACCTAATCATCACTTTGCCATGCACATTCCTGAACAAATAAAACAATGGGGTCCCTTGAATGGTATATCAGAATATGGTGGAGAAAGGCTGGTTGGAATCCTCCAGAAATTGAAAACAAACTCGCTGAATGGTAGGTCTTCTATATTTTCATTCTTATCTTCTGATAACTTGACAATTACTATGTATGGGCTCTCAGGAGCTGTGGAAGAAACTATTATGAAGAAGTTTGGTCAACTTCAAAGGCTTGAGCAACAAGGGCCTGATACAGATTTTATTCCATTGAATAAATCTCCATCATCAAATTTTAATAGGAAGGAACTAGATCAAGCATCTTATTCAAAATTATTGAATCATCTGCAAAAAGAACAACCAGATTTGTGCCATTATGGGGAAATTCTCTATCCACCGAATGAAAGAGTTTTGAGGAGTTGCGTAGTTGAACTTATTCATGTATCATGGTGTTATGGCATGAAGGTCTTGAAACATTCCCCCAACAACTTAGTTTACATCAAAAAAGGTGACTCGGACATCAAATTTGGCAAGGTATGCCACATTTTGGATCTCGGAGATTCTGGATTGCATAAGGGTCCTCTTTTAATGGTGAATTGGCTGGAAACAGTTAAAGAAGAAAATGTAGGATATGACAAACTTGGTATGTTTTTGGTTTCATGGAACCTGAGACATTTGAAAATGGTGCACACATTAGGATTTGTATCCCTATCATATATCTCGGGTTTGGGAGCATATGTTAAGGTACCAGCATGGTCTTTAGAATGCACAGATGTGACTATGCTTTCTCTCCCAATCAACAAGCATTTTGGCCTTGAGCCTTTTGATTAGGATGAAATTATTAGTTCTTCACTCTTGAAAATTTATTTTTGTTATTCATACTCCTTCCAAGAAGTAGCAGAATGATTGACCGCCCATTTTGGAATTGAAAAAAATCAAACTATTTAAATTTTGATCAACGAAACATTTAAACCTGCAAATTTTTCATTTTAAAACCAATT
Organism: Austropuccinia psidii; assembly: GCA_023105745.1. Classification (NCBI taxonomy): domain Eukaryota; kingdom Fungi; phylum Basidiomycota; class Pucciniomycetes; order Pucciniales; family Sphaerophragmiaceae; genus Austropuccinia; species Austropuccinia psidii. Next base: position 29,168,561 of record JALGQZ010000013.1, on the reverse strand, counting down.
ATTACTTGTATGTTCTCTATATCTCACAAAAAACTTTATAAAAAACTCAACTCCGATATTTAGAAACCATCGCGTTTCTAATCCATGTTCAGAAACTATATACAAGATGAAATCACTTACTTTTTTTTCAATTTTTTATTTAAATATTATTCAAAAACCAATCAAGTCAAACCAAATAACAATAAATGAAGTCAATAACTTCGATTCTTTTGGGATTAGTAAACTGTACAACCCCTCAAAGCAAGTATTTTTAAAAATTGAGTACATCAAAATAGAAACAAAAAGACCAAATCATTACTAATCAATACTCTAAATTTTATAACATGTTTTTTGGCTATCATTTTCAAAGCTGGATTAAATTCTTGACTATAATTAGGTCCATTCATTTGGAAAGCTCAAGACGTTAACATGATGCTGATTTTCATTTTGGTCACTTGCATCTTCCATTTCGATATCTCTATCTAGAAGATGATTGAATTCCCCTGGCTCTTTGTTGTTCATTTCATGAATATTATCTTCTTCTTCAATCTCTTCTTACGAATTCTCCAGGTCATCACTTTCTTTGCTAAGGGAGTCGTCCAAGTCATCATTGTTTGCAATCTCATGTGAAATATTGTATGGCTTGATGGCCTCCTCCCAATTGAATTTAGTAAATCATTTGTCGCTGAGCCTCTCTTCTGAATGATGCGTTCCTAGAAGAGATTTTGACGCATCTGGCAAAAATTCTATTACATGGCAATTAGCAATCGTTCTCTTTTGGCCTTCTGGAATATTATAGAACCACTCTGGATCATAAAAATCAATTGGGAGGCCTTTTGGTATGGTTTTACTGATTGATGCCTTGCCTTCAGGTGGGATATGGCGCTCATGTCTTTGCTGAGCTTTCTTTCCGCCAGCATTTTCAGCCTTACTATTTTCTTAATCAGCCCTTTGTATGAATGCGTTTGCTTTATCTGACCTGCATTCTAACTTCTTGATGAAATATTTTTATGATATTGGATCGAATTCTTCATCACTGTGTGAATCAGGGTTTGCTAAGATTTTCAGGTATCTTTGTGGAAAACCTTGAGCAACACCAAATTTATATCAAAGATCTTTCAGCTAAGCAAATTCAATATCAACTGGTTAGCTAAGGGTCAGTTAATTGAAATCAGATTCCAACTCACCCTTAGTCTATATCTTAAGACAGATTTTTGATCTTCATCTTTTGCATGCTTTCCAGGTTCTTTAGCCTCCTTCTTATATTGTTGGGCCATATACCAGTGGACATAGTGCTTGTAAACCTTGGTAAGCAATTGGATGTCGTCTAGATAAATCATGTTTACGTTCATGAACTCATATGCTCCGCTAATAGAAATTTGACAAAATGTTTGGGTTGCACTGATTTGACAAGCCTCATTGTATGACGTATCCAATAAGTCATTGAGATCTGGAGCCCATTGGCAAATCCCAAGCTTTGCAAGAAATGAAACAATATACTTGATTGCAAAAGCACTCATATTGACAATACAGCTTCCAAATTTCTTTTTTCCTGGTTTCATGCCTCTAAATGTTAGGACCTCCTCTAAAGGGACCAAGGGTGGTGTGGTGGGGTTTTCTGACTGAGTCACAATCTCACTTAAAAATGAAAAACAGAAATTGAATTCTTGTAAAATGGAGTAATCAGGTGATATAGGTACTGATTTTTGATAGATGAGACCCCGCAGTATCTTGATGTGCTCATAAAAAGATTTCTAAGTTTGAAAAGAGAATGTATGGTTTAGTATACTCAGAAAATGTGCTAATAGGATAATGGGTTACCTTTGTAGGCTTAAAACCTTCTGGAATTTCAGTGCTTAGGAGCTGTTGGGGGTTTTGCTTTTGTGATGGAAGGAGTTGTTTGGAAACAGTTTCTTTGACTCTGCATGGGCTTTTGCTTTGAATATTAGAGGTATTACCCCATGTATTTGGAGATTTCCTTTGTGGTGTAGGTTTGGTAATGCTTGGACGTGGGGTTTTAAGCTGTTTGCCTTTTGATTTCGATGACGGATTGTTTTGTGAAGTACTTGTTTCTTGAAGGTTGACTTTTGAAAGAAGAGATTCTAACACTTGATCACAGCTTTCTATTTTTTGTTGGAGTTGTTGAATTTTCTGAGTTTGTTCATTAACAAGTTGAAGCAAATTATTTTCTCTGGATGATGAAAAATCTTGCTGAAAATGACTATTATAGTGGTTGAAACTCATAGGTAATGTTTATAAATAATTGTATGAAGCGCGGAGAAGACTGGAATCTTATGATATCACTATTGGATGGCTCCACCTGAAATAGGTGAATTAAAAACTGAATGAAGTAGTAAATGTAGCAGAAAAGGCTGTAGAGGTATGTGACGGGAACAATTGTGAGCTGTAAAAAGCTGAAAAACAAGGCAAGTGAGAAAAAGAAGGAATAAAATTAAAAAATTCAAATTTCAGGAGGATTATTGTTGTGGGGAAGGAGGAAAATATTCAATGAAGTAAATACGTTTTCATGGAGTAATTGGACTTACATCATGGTATGTCAGACAAATATGAAATAAAAAATTTGAGAAACTTGACAAAGGCATCAACAGTGTCTTGCACTCAAGAGGTGGCAGCTTTGTTATTTATGAATCATTGACAATGGGAATCCAAGTGCTATTTTCTCCTACCATTGCTATGATCTCTATCATAGATGCAATGCAAGGCTCCCTTTTTCATTGTTCTATCTATTAAATGAAAAGTGCCTTAGCATTGTCCTCACAAGCATTGATAGTAGTTTAAATTACAAAATACAGTTCCCTGTGTACAGTGTATTAGTTTACAGCATGTTCCCCAGCAGTAACACATATAGGAACTTTCTATTACATCAAGGTGATGTGTCACTGCACACGTCACCCAAATGCCGGGGGCAAGTAAACAAGGAGGAGCTCTTCACCTATGAATTGGTCATGTAGCTGGTTCAAGCCACATTGAAGGCAGTTTCAAAATTATTGTTTGTGGAAGCTTCAAGAACAATGGAAAAAACAGAAGAATAAAATCTTGTTGGAAAAAAAGACAATATTCTAAAAAGAGTTATTTTGAACCTAACACATAAACTGAAAATAAAAATGGACAGCAATTGCACAGTAGCTGACTAATCCTTTCAAATAAGAACCACAGAGAATTTACAACATATCAGAGCATCATTTGATTGGTCAGAAATCAAATTAATTCATGGCACATACCTATAATTACAAATCAATGTGATAAATTAATTTCTTTGGTAAGAATTCATGTACAAAGTCAATCGGGAGAATAACCCCATCTGATTGGTCAGAATTAAAATTAATTCCAGATGAATACCTATAATTACCAATTGACATGACAGCTCCATCTCATTGGTAAGAACTTGGAGCCCATGTCATGTTGCTACACCAAAACTACACATCTCACCAGCTAAAATCTCTCAACTATGATTTTTTCTAAGTACCCTGTTTTGAGAATGTCTATGGAGACCTAAAAGGTATAAATAAAAATATTCTCTCCCTCATTTTCCCAACCATCATGGAAAAAGTTTTCACTATTCAGGATTACAACCATCCCTGAACTAGCAGGATATCTAGAGTCTTAGTAGTGTTTTTTAGTTGTGAAAAGCTCATTATCCTTGTTAAATAGCTTAGTATTGTTGAAGAATAGTAGTATAATCATAGTAAAAGTTCAGTAGACTTTCTTAGTAGCTTAGTATTATTAAAAAAAGTAGGATAGCTGTAGTAAAAAGCTCATTAGGCTTGATCAATAGCTTGGTATTGCTAAAGAATAGTGCTATAGCCAGAATGAAAGCTTAGTAGCTTTTCTCAGAAGCTTAGTATTATTAAAAGAAAAGAAGTAGTGATATAAACTCAGTATTAAAACATTATTAAAGAAATATCAAAAGAATAAAATACAGTAGTTTAATTATTAGTATTAATATTAAAAGAATATTTATAATCAACATAAAACCATAATATATATATCATTATCAGTATTCGTAAAATAAAAGAAAACATTAGTCTTTATTTTATCAAAAATTTTAGTTTTAAATCAGAGTTTTGACTGTAGTGTTATTGATAGGTCTGATATAGAGACTTCTGATAAGTCTTCTTTATCTGTTAAAGCCACAAAGCTTATTTTATTTTGTGATTCTCTGTAGGATGAATATTCAGAATTATTTAGAGGGGAAGCTAATACACCTTGGCACCCATGGGTATTAGACAATTCTGAAATTTAAAACAGAATTACCAGTAATCCCCCCTTCAGGTACTGTCTTATTTCATCCCACACCAAAAGGAGTTCCAACATCTGGTGTCCCAACAGTGGCCAAAATCTTCAAAAATAAATAATCATTCCATTAAAGAAACTCAAATTCAATTCATAAAAAAGCCTTTTATCAATCAAAAATCTGAAAAGCCTATCATTTCAATATGGAATCAGAAAAACCAAAAAATTTCAAAGAATCATGACCATCAAGCTCTTCAATAAAATAATTTCATTGTTACTATCCAGAAAGAGAAGAGACAAAACCTGGAGAAGAATCACCCATAGATTATAGTATACCAGTTGGTACATGCAGGACCAAGAAGAAAGACTAAAATATAGTTATGGATTATTTTGAAAAATTACTCAAGAAAATATTTTAAAATTGAAAAGAAAAGTGAAAAAAATAAAAAAAAACAAAGAAGATATTAATATGGAGTAAGAATAATCATCAAAGATAACACATAATCCTGATGAATCAAAGGAAGAAAATATGAATGAAGAAACCATGCAGGGACAAGAAGATATGTCTGCAGCCAAAAGACTTCATCAAAAAATTTTGGAAATGCAACAAGAATTAATTTAGCTCCTTGAGAAAAAGGAAAAAGAAAAGGATCAAGCTTTACCATGGGAAACAGCCCAATGGAAGAAACTATAACCATTCCAACAATTTGCAGATAACAAGGATCAACATCACCATCTTCAAGGCCCATGGCCTCATCAACACCATTCACTGAAAAAAGTCCAAATAATCTACCAAAGAGGGTTAATATACATGCACAGGCGTCAAGACCATTGCAACAGGGAATCCCAAGAAATAATAAACAGTTTTCAAGATTTGACAAAAGGGTTATAATTTATGGTTTGATGGGAAGGAAGTAGAAGGATTTATTAAAAGAGTGGAAAATATAGCAGAAATTGAAGAAGAAAGTGGAAGGGATATAGGAAGACAAATATTCTTTTGAACTAAAGATCAAGATATTAGTTACCATATATAAGGAATGCCTGAATATGAATCTGGGGATTCGGAGAAATTAAAATTGAATATGAAGAGAAGATGGGGAACAGTGTCACCTGAAAGAAGATATAAGCTGTCCTCAATTACTCAATTATGTACAAATATTAAGCCAGAAAGAGGAATTAGAAATATAAGAAGATATAAGAAAGTTTATTGGGAAATATGAATCCATTATTAATTATCTAAAGAGGTATCAATATATACAAAGAAATATTATTCAAAAGAAAGAAATTTTGGCTAGTCTTTCCTCAAGTGTTCAATAATCTATTTATAAATAAATAATAAAAGATAAGGCCATGGTGAAAGATTGGGATGGTGGTTATATCATTCCAAGATTGAAAATCTTAAAGTTATATATTGAAAAAGATTTAGAAGCCAAAGTCTTAATTAAAAAGAAATAATTTTCACAAGAAAGGTCACAATGAAAGAAAGCTAGGATTGAAGAGGAAATCTGGGAAAAAGGCTTGAATAAAATGAAAGATCTTACCCAAAAAACTCAAAATTCTCAGCCAAAAGAACATAAATCAAAGGATACCAGGAAGGAATCAGTTTAGGAAGGATTGAATCAGCTAAAAAACCTCTAAGAAGTAGTTGAATATTCAAAGAAAACACAAGAAAGCAATAATAAAGATAATAAAATTATTCAAAAATCACAACCATTCAGGCAAAGATATCCTTTACCACCCATATCTTCAAGTTATCTGTAAGGGTGACTCTATGATATAGCTTCAAGATGATAATAGAAGATATAAATCTGAGTATGACACAAAAATAATGCTGAGATGGTTAAAAGGGATATACTAAAGAATTTAGTGATGTTTAGTGCTATTGATAGCCCTGGGTGCAGTGTTTATCTTTTGGTCCACAATAATAAACCCTACAATAATTACAATTATAATTATATCTATTTAATTCTAAGGGTACCACTTCTTTAAGAAGCTATACCACATAATAATACTAAGAACAGGATGATGGATTGGATGCCTTTTATCTTGTTTTGGGGTAGTGGGAGGTTGTTTACTTTAAATGATCACAGAGTGAAACCTTTTACTACTGTGGGATGGTTAGTGGCTCTAAACACCCAATACAGACTGATATTGGGTGGAATTGTGGTTTTAGAACCACAAGTTGTGATTTTTACCCTATACAGGGTGAGACCTTTCACCAATGGAGCTTACATGGGTGTGTTCTGGTGCTTCTAACATGTCAGAAGCTGTACAGAACCTGTATGCACCCTTGTATTTGACTGAACTATGAGGTATTGAAGTATAAAAAAAGCTTATTTGTCTATTTGACACCTCATAATAATAGTTGGGTAATAGTATCCCACAGTAAAGCTGTATTGGAATAAATATTAGTTTTTGACCTTAAAACTGCTATAGCTTTGTCAGTTTTTGTGAAACCAGAGCACAAGCATGACAGCCAAAATACCATAAACCAATGGTATAGCCAAGATACCACCAAAACATGGAGCTGAGCCAAATCAGCTCAAAAGGTATCAAAAGAAAGAGGAAACTCACCTCTTTCTGAAAATATAAGTCCCATCACCATAGGACTAGAAATAATAAAGTTATTCCTGCTCAAAGTTATTGCTGGGCATAAACCTGAATTTTCACCTCTCATCTAAAATCTAGAAGGAGAGGCTTAAACCCATCAAATGGGTATTCAAAATAAAGCTCTAAGCCAGGGCTATCCAATGGTACCAGCCAAACTGAGCTAGCACCAATATTACTGGCGTTATGGTCAATTTCAGGCCAAATAAGGGTGAACAAAACATTCACCTCTCATCTAACTTCTACAGTTTTAGTGTGGGATACCTGAAGTGGGGTCTTTTTGGAAAGAGCACAATCAGGGCTATCTGATGGTGTCATTCACTTCCCCATATCTCAACTACTGCAGAAGTTATGGGGCAAACAAGCTCAATACAGCTTTTTGCCTAAAACACGCAAATGTACAAAAATCTTGTACATAGGATACCTTCACCATATTTAATAATACCCATATCAAATGAGGTACCATTGGGTAGAACACACACAGGGATACCCTCTGAACCAACTTTGAGGTTGATATCTCAAGAATTGACAAAGTTATGGCTGTTTTAAGGTCAAAATCCCACCTGCTGTCATATACAGCCTTACCATGGGATAATATCCCATAATCATGAATATGAGGTGTCAAATAGACAAAGAAGCATGTTTTTGCTTCAATTCCTCATATGTCAGTCAATACTGGGCTTCCATACAGTTTCTGTACAGCATTCTACGCGTCATACACTTCAGAATCAGGCTGTGAGGTCCCCAGATGAAAATTTTCACCCTGTATTGGTGAAAACTGCCCAGATGTGGTTTCAAAACCACATCTGAGCCCAATACAGGTTATACAGGCTGTTTGCAAACCACAAGCCAGTACTAGAAAGTGAACAAATCTTCACTTCCTCTATGTGGAAAGGACTAGCACCCTTTCCACCCCATTTCAGGATAAAAAGGAGGCTTTTCACAGCCAGAATTGTCTCCTCATTCTGCTCTTGAATTCCTACGTAGTACAACTGTTAAAAACAGTTATACTCTTGGAAAATAATCAGGTATACTTTCAATTTAAGTATTGTAGCTTTTATTATTGTAACCCAACAGGTAAAAGTTGCCCCCAGGGCTTTCAACAGCACTCACCACCACTATATCTCTATAGTAAAGCCCTTAATATCTTAAATTACATCATTTATTAATAACCTTATCATCTTTAAAGCTATTTTCACCGTGTCACAGTCATAGTTAAAGCTTGTAAATACTTATATACACCTTTATCATAGACTCATCCTGACAGTTTTTAAGATATTGAGCTCAACATTGGTTTATTGTGTAGCCCTGGATAGGATCTACAAAATGGTACCTCATTTGGTATGGTTAACATCAAATATCAAAAAGTTATGCCATGTTCAATTTTAGTTATCAAAATATATTATTATTTCAAAATCTGTATAAAACTTCTTTGCTGCATAGCTTTTGTTCTAGATAGGATATGGGGAAATGGATGGAACCATCAGATATCCCTGATTGTGCACTTTCCAAAATGAACTCACTTTAGGTATGTCATACTAAAACTGTAGAAGCTACATGAGAGGTGAATATTTTGTTCGTCCTTATTTGGCTTTATTTTGGCCATAACCTCTATGGTTTTTGTTCTGGCTCAGTATGGCTAGTACCATTGAATAGACCTGGCTTAAAGCTTCAATTTGGTTATCCATTTTCTGGGATTAAGCCTCTTTCTCTAGACTTTATATGAGAGGTGAAAATTAGTGTTTATGCTCAGAAACTTCTTTGAGAAGGAATAAATTTGTTATTCTTTGTTCTATGATGATGGAAATTGTCTATTTGGAAAGAGGTGAGTTTTCTCTTTTTTTGATACATTTTGAGCTGGCTTGGCTCAGCTCCATTATTTGGTGGTCTTTTTCTCTGCCATTGGTTTACAGTATTCTGGCTGTAATGCTTGTGCTCTGGTTTTGAGTCATAGGCTGACATACCCTCTCTCTAAAAAAGGCTCATCACTGGTGAGACTTTCCTGCATTCTTTGAGGTACTGGGTTTAGTGTGGCTCATGGGTCCTTCAGCCAACAGCTTTCTTGTGAGAATAACCTTCCTGTCTGGTGGTTTATATTTCAAACCATCCAAATGTTTGGTAATTGGTTTCCTTCCTTCTAAGTGGAATGGACTGATCTCCTTTGTTTCATGGTTCTTAGATTACACCAAATATTCCTCATTGGGGTTTGGTTCACTGTATGAATCATCTTCACCACCATTCCCCATATCATCAGAGTCAGATTCATGACCTTCTTTTTTTCACCCAAATTGGCATGAAAAATTTATTATTATGATTATTATTGATAATTTCAAGAATAATACTCCAGTTAAAAAATATAATCATATTTTTTACCAATTTACTTTTTTTCAATAATATATACAAAGTACATATTTTTTGAATTTTTCCTAAGAAAAACTCTCATAATTCATTTCTTCACCCAAATTGGCATGAAAAATTTATTATTATCATTATTATTGATAATTTAAATAATAATACTCCAGTTCAAAAATATAACCATATTTTTTACTAATTTTTTTCAATAATATATACAGAGTATATATTTTTTGAATTTTTCTTAAGAAAAACTCTCATAATTCATTTTTCACCCAAATTGGTGTGAAAAATTGGTCATTCTCATTATTATTGATAATTTCAATAATAATACTCCAGCTAAAATTATAACCATATTTTTTACTCATTTTTTCAATAATATGTACGGAGTATATATTGTTTTGAGTTTTTCTTAAGAAAAGTCTCATAATTCATTTTTTCACCCAAATTGGCGCCAAAAATTGATTATTATCATTATTATTGGTAATTTTAATACATATCTACCAATGGATGTTTTAATACTTAATTATTGCAAGGTATTTGACGTTTCATCCAGGGTAGATTCTTTGGAGCATCTGCATTTTACTGCATGCTCTAACTCTCCTGGTAGTTTGGTCAACAGTTTGGGATTTCTCATTTCTGTTGTTATGTGAGGGTCAATGGCTATTAGCCTTTTTGACTGTCTCAGACACCAATCATATGGATATTTGTCCACTGTGTCTCTATCATTTCCAAAGGCAAGGGTTTTATGGCATATCCATTCATCATTACTGTAATTTTGGATTATTTGGCTCTTCCACCATGGATTTCTTTCATTTCTGTGTACCAAATACTAGCATGTCCTTTGAATTCTGTATTTAATCTGGCAGTAATCCAGTAATCTGGTATACTTGGTACATCAATGAAGAGTCCATGAATATAATAAATGAGTTCCATATTATCATATTCTCCTATGTCAGAGAATTTTGGGCCAGCTAGAGGCCTCTAGAAGCTGTTTTGATGCTTCCTTCTCTGAATAAGTCATCTAATATCCATATTGGTATTGTGAGGGAGACCTTGCTTTATTATCCAACATGGAATCTGGCTTGATGTCTTCCTGGTGGTATGGATTATCCAAAACATTTCCTTGTGGCTGGGGTTTTATGTGTTGGAAGACATTAAAAAACTTCTTAATGTCTTGGTCCAGAAATTCCCCATCCCTCTTGCAGTGGTATTTCTCTTCAAAGAGTTGATTTAGTCTTTTGTTGTTTTCTTCAGAGGCTTTGCTTAATTTAGCACAGCTCTCTTGGATGGCTTTTACTGTTGCCTCTTGTAAGATTGTTAATTCTTGAAAACTTACATTGCTCTCATGGAGTTCATCAAACTTCTCTTGAGTTTGCACTGCTAATTGGGATATTTGTAACCACAGTTGATCACTGCTTAAATTAATTTCAGGTTTAACAACATTATATTCCATCTGTGTGGAGATATTATTCTTTATTCTAAGGCTTCTAGCTTGATAAGAAGTATTTACAACTATTTGTTTTTTTACTTCTTTCACCAGGTCCAACAGTTTCTGTATCATAGGGTCTGACTCTTTCTGCCTCTGGCTGAAATAAGTCTTGTTCTTGCCTTATCATCCTCCCCCTTTCCTGAATACTACCTGGGATTGGGAAGTATGGTGACTTTTGGTCACTGATCTTCTGGTTCCTGAGTGGTTTAAAGCCACTGGGGAGTTTGGTTGGTTTACCACTCCTTGTGAGCCTGAAGGAGTCAGAGTATTCTCTTTCTGGTTCCATTTCTCTTCTGTGGCATGAATAGTAGCTTAATTGTATGTAATCTTGGCTGCCCTTCCTTTCAGAATTTTGAACTTGTTGAAATTTCACCCTTTGGTGATTTTAATTAGTTCTTTGAAGAATATCCCTCTGAGGGAGATCTTCCTAATACTTTCTGGTTCTTTCCAGTGGAATTCTAGGTTAAATTCCCTGTCTTCCATCCCCCATTGGTGAAGTTCTTTGAAGAGTTGATGGGTAAGAATAAATTTTTCTGGTTTTATGCAAGCCCCTCCAAAAGGGTTTCTTTTGAAAACCATCCTGAAAGCTTAATGAAGGTTCATTTTGCCAAATTACATGAATTTGATCTACTTCAGTTTAATTCCTTCTCAGGTCCCTATTCCTGCTGATGACTGATGTTCTTTGCAAGGAATGGTCCCTTGGGAATCCAATATCTTTTAAATGAGGTTGTGTCATTTCTGGTTTACAGAATTAGAGTTTTATACAACTGATTTAACTCCTTGTTCTGATAAGGATCTATAAGTCAGATTCAACAAAGTATTATTGAGCTTATTAATAATGATTATTTGAATTCACTTGGCAAACCAATTTGGATGGAAAAAACTGAGCTATAAAGCTTTTCTTCAACAAAAACAAGAAAAATTATATACTTTGTATATATTGAAAGAGTTCAGTAAAAGAAATATTTTTATATTTCTTTCTATAAGTATTATTATTAAAATTATCAGTAATAATAACAGTAGTCAATCTTTACAACAATCTGGGTATAAACTGAGCTATAAGAGTTTTTCTCAAGAAAGAAATTTGAACAATGCTTACTCTGTATATATCATTCAAACAATATCAATTAAATGAAATATGATTATATTTTACTAACTGAAGTATTATTGAAATTATCAATAATGACTATAATAATAAGTTCTTCACACCAATTTGGGTGAAAAAACTATAAGAGTTCTTCTTGGAGAAAAAATACAAATAATATATACTCTAACAAAACTCAGTATAAAAAAAATTTATGATTTCATTATATTTTTTGATGAAGTATTATTATTGAAATTATCAATAGTAATGATAATAATCAATTTTTCATGCCAATTTGGGTAAAAAGATGAATTATAAGAGTTTTTCTTAAAGAAAGGTTCAAGCAATATATACTTTGTATATATTATTAAAGAGAATGAGTAAAAAATATTGTTATATTTTCAACTGGAGTATTATTATCAAGATTATCAATAATAATGATAATAATCAATTTTTGGCGCCAATTTGGGTGAAAAAATGAATTATGAGATTTTTCTTAAGAAGAATTCAAAACAATATATACTCCGTACATATTATTGAAAAAATGAGTAAAAAATATGGTTATAATTTTAGCTGGAGTATTATTATTGAAATTATCAATAATAATGAGAATAACCAATTTTTCACACCAATTTGGGTGAAAAATGAATTATGAGAGTTTTTCTTAAGAAAAATTCAAAAAATATATACTTTGTATATATTGTTGAAAAAAATGAGTAAAAAATATGGTTATATTTTTGAACTGGAGTATTATTATTGAAATTATCAATAATGATGATAATGATAAATTTTTCACACCGATTTGGGTGAAAAAATGAATTATGAGAGTTTTTATTAGGAAAAATTCAGAAAATATATCCTTTGTATATATTATTCAAAAAAGGTAAATTGGTAAAAAATATGATTATATTTTTGAACTGGAGTATTCTTCTTGAAATTATCAATAATAATGATAATAATAAATTTTTCATGCCAATTTGGGTGAAAAAATGAATTATATTGGGTTTTATTAAAGTAAAATTCAAATAATATATAATTCTTATATATTATGGAAGAAAATATGAATGAAAAAAAGGATAGACTATTATAAATAAAAATTATATTTTTATAATTATTTTATGAAAAATATCTCATTTTTCTGGAAAATTATGTATACAGCTTTTTATTTGATTTTTTATTTTTTTATATCTTTTTTATATAGAAAAGATGAGAATAAAGAAAAACCACAAAATGAATCCCCTTAAGGGCTTCTGATAGTTCAATAAAGGTCTAAATAAGCAATGAAAAAGGTCCAAAAACTCTGCGACGCATAGGAATGAGCAAAAAACAGTGAAAATAAGCTAACATTTTGTCAAAAAGAGGTAAAAAATCAAGCTAGGCCCCCAAAATGTCAGGGTGACTCTATGATATAGCTTCCAAAGGATAATAAAAGCTATAAATTTGAGTGTGACATGAAAATCATGATAAGATGGTTAAAAGGGCTATACTAAAGAATTTAGTGATGTTGAGTGCTATTGATAGCCCTGGATGCAGTGTTTAACTGTTGGTTTACAATAATAAACCCTACAATAATTACAATTATAATTATACCTGTTTAATTCTAAGGGTACCACTTCTTTAAGAAGCTATACCACATAAGAATACTACAAACAGGATGATGGATTGCCCTTCTGGTAAGGAAAGGCCTCCTTTTATCTTGCTCTGCGGTGATGGGGGGTTGTTTACCTGTGAAAATGACCACAGAGTGAGATGTTTTTCTACTGTGGGCTGATTAGTGGCTCTACACACTCAATACAGACTGGTATTGGGGAGAAATGTGGTTTTAAGACCACAAGTTGTCATTTTTATCCTATACAGGGTGAAAATTTTCACCAATGGAGTTTACATGTGTGTGTTCTGGTTCTTCTAACATGTCAGAAGCTGTACAGAACCTGTATGCACCCTTGGATTTGACTGAACTATGAGGTATTGAAGTATAAAAAAAGCTTATTTGTCTATTTGACACCTCATAATCATAGTTATGGGATAGTATCCCAAAGTAAAGCTGTATTGGAATAAATGTGTGTGATTTTGACCTTGAAACTGCTGTAGCTTTTTCAGCTTGCAAGATATTGAGATCAATGTTGGCTCATTGCTTAGCTCTGGATGGGATCTACACATTGGTGCCTCATTTGGTATGGTTAAAATTAAATATTGCAAAGTTATTCCATGTTCAATTTTAGTTATCCAGATATATTATTATCTCAAAATCTGTATAGAACTTGTTTGCCCCATAACATTTGTTCTAGATAAAATATGGGGGAATGGATGGCACTGTACGGTTTGACTATGAAACAATAAGTAAATATTACAAATATATAGCTTATTGTACTATAAATGTCCTTATGAATAATGATAAATAAGATAAAATTAATTATAATAATTGTGAATTATTATAATTAAGGCGTAAAAAATGATTATATTATTAAATAAATATAATAATAGAATTTATATTATAAAAAGATAATATAATAAGCAAATATATTAATATATAATAATTAATATATTTATAAGCACTTTCTTATTGCTACTAACAAATAATAAAGGCATATAAAATTGTTTTTTATAAATAAAAAACAATTAATAACATTAATATTACTAATATTAAAGTTATTTATCAATATAAGAATTCTTAAAAGTAATAACAAAGAGAAAATAACCTACTTTTAACACTTAATATAATAATTTCAAAAGATTTTATGCCAAAATAATGTAAACACAATTTAAAAAAACTGTAGTTACAAATAAAAATAGAGAAATTACAAATATTCTTTGATTTTACATGGAAATAGAGTTTAAAGAGATTCTTGAGCAAAACAATTAAATAATTGAAGTAATCACATCAAGATTGATGATTCTAATGAAGATGATCTTTTTTCTTTAATAATATAAAAGTTTTATATATAAAGAATAAAGAATTCACCTTTTTTTGATATAATTATTTAGTGTTTTGTAAGCATCTGAGGGGGAAATAGAGTAAAAAGAGCTCTAATTATAGTAAATACCTCCCTTCTAGAGTCCAGCAGGCTTCTAGTAGACGTGTACTGATGCGTTCTAATAAACATGATCAATATTTTAAGGTTTAGTGATGATTACATCATTATCAAACCATCTTATCTCATTATTATGCCATTATTTAAAGTTATCACTATAACTCTAAGTTTGATGACATCATAGGCTTGGAGGAAGCCTAGACTTCGTGGATTCTATTAGTATTAATGATAATCTAATAGTATTTATCAGATTTATCACTTATATGACTGTTAAGCTTAAAATAAGATTACAGTGAGTGATCATAAATGATCAAATTTAAGCATAAACTTTGATCATTAATAACTTTTTAGTTATAAATGCTACAAAAATTATGAGAGTGGATTCTCATAGCTTGGAATGTCATTATTAAACTGCCAAGAGAGTTCTATTACATAATCAAAACTCTATTATTGATGATTTTTGTTGTAACTCATCTTTTCTGCCAAAATTCAATATTTTGAAGTTCAAGCAGTGATTTCAAAGGATTATACCTTGAATATTATGATAAAAATTACACCATTCTTCACAAATGAACTATTAGAATCTTACAGTCCTTTTTTTTTAATTTTAGATCACTTTCACAACAAAGTGGTCAACAGATCCAATGATTTTGATCAATAAACCATTACAAGCTTTAACCTTTCTTATAACTTGTAAAATAAAGTTCATATCTGTGTTCTTACAACAACTAAATGGTGCTTTTATTTTTGGTTTAACTTTTTATCTTGCATATTTTAAGAGATATTAGCTAAAAACCATGAATATATGCATTGACCAAAAAAGTGCATATATTCAGCTTAATTCCTTAAGTATTAACTTTAGAGAATAGTTTTATAATTGTTTTATGTGTGAAGGTTTGTGGAGAATCAAATGGTACAGTTTCTTTTACATGTTGCTCCATTGGTTTATGAAATAATTAATGATTTATGTTTTTTATAAGGTATTATTACTTATAACTCATTAAATATTGACTTTACAGATATGCCATAAAAATGGTATATGTGTATTTTACCATGCGGAATCTAATGGTGTAATTTATTTTACATTTTTATTCATTAGAGTCTGCTCTAATTCAGATTTTGTACTTATTTATGGTATTTTACTAATTTTTGAGATAATTATCATAAGTATAATTATTACAGAAATTTTGCTGTGACATTTTTGGATATGTGTTAAGATCTCAAAGGCTCACAGGCACCATCAGATAGCCCTGATTGTGCTCTTTCCAAAATGACCCCACTTCAGGTATCTCATACTAAAGCTGCAGAAGCTAGATGGGAGGTGAATATTGTGTTCCTCCTTTTTGGATTTTTTTTGGCCATGAATTCTATAGTTTTGGTGTTGGCTCAATTCAAATATGGCCATTGAATAGCCCTGACTGAGAGCTTCAATTTGAATACCCATTTTCTGGGGTTAAGCCTTTTTCTCTGGATTTCAGATGAGAGGTGAAAATCAAGGTTTATGCTCAGCAACTTCTTTGAGCAGGAATAACTGTGTTATTCTTTGTCCTATGATGATGGGAATTGTATATTCAGAAACAGGTGAGTTTCCTTCTTCTATTGACAACTTTTGAGCTGGTTTGGCTCAGCTTCATGCTTTGGTGGTATTTTGCTCTACCATTGGTTTATGGTATTCTGGCTGCCATGCTTGTGCTCTGGATTTGAGCCACAGGCTGACAGTAACAACCATATGTCCCAGCTCAAATGCCTCCAAGACAGCCACTTAAGTGTTATTACTGCTTTGAAGAAGGACATTCCACAATAAGATGTAATCATCTCACAGAAGACTTAGAAAGAAGAATTGTCTTGAAGCATGGAGGAAAATATATTTTTCCAAATTTTCAGAGTACACAGAGAAGGACCTATATCTGAAAAGGAATTTGGTAGACAGTTTAATAAAGAACAGGACAACTTTACAAAAAAATGATGGAAAAATCTAATTCACCCCCAAAGAAGCAAGAAACAACAGTAGTTGAGGAAAGAAAAGGTGAGAAGGCAACAGCTATGGCTCAAATAGAAGAATGGGGAAACTCAAAACCTCCTCAAATATAATCACCAAATAAGAACATTCAAATAAGTGTTGGTCTTGTGCAGAAAAGGCAAAGAGCTGCAAGACAGGAAAGAGAAAGCCAAACTCAGCAAGTGGATCAAAATAAAACACAAAAACCCTTTAAAAGGAAGATACAAGGTGCCTAAAGGGTTTAATTACAACAAAATACAAGAAAAACCAAGAAAGAAAGGAAAGAGATAATCAAGATATTGAAATCATTTCCAAAGACAGGAATAAGGTGATACAAGAACAGGATTAAAAAAAGATGAAATCAAAGAACAAGGTAAAATCTAAAATAAATAACCCAAAGCCAATAATTGAACATGTGATGAAGAAAATACTTAAACAAAAGATAAATCTCACTCTTGAAGAAGTATTATCAATGTCAAAAACCTTTATTGACAAATTATAAAATTTAAATAACCAATAAAAAGATGTAATAAAGTCAGTTAATACATCAAATATTCAAGAAACATTACTTTCATTAAAGCTAGGGGACTATGATACCCCAAGATTACATTATGCATGCCCACTTGGATTTATGGAAGTATTTATTGGAAGAGGACAATATCCTACAATGGCATTTGCTGATTCTGGATCAGAAATAAACATAACACCATAGGAAATTGCAATTAAAGCCTCACTTACAAGTAGAAAACTAAATATGAACCTCAGAGAAATTGCTGGACATACAAAATCTTTGTTTGGACTCTCAGAACTTACACCAATTACTATGATAGCAGGAGAAAAAAATGAAATTCATTTATTCATAGAAGAAGTAGCTGAACACACCATAGAAGGAAGAAAACTCTTAGCAGATAATAATGTTAAATTAGAATTTTCACACAAGAAAGGGAAACTATTTAGTTATCCAGAGAAAGATGGAAGAGGATTATGTTTACCAATATGTAACCCTCAAGCTATGGGTTGGAAAATTTCTCCACCAAGAGAATGGAGCTTTGTGCCTCTTCAGAAATTGGAAAATGGTCAATGGAGCAAAAATAATCATCTAAAACAAAGGAAACAGAGGAAGAAGAAAGTCAATCTTCAATAAAACTGAAAAAAATATTTCTTGGACCAAAACAAATAACCTTCTTGAGTATTTTGGGTGAAAAAATGATTTGAATATTATAAATCAAGAAATAGCCATGAAAGAGGAATTACAAATCAGCCCTTACACACCAAAATCAACAGATACCTCTTTGAAGTCAATTGGCAAAATTGAAAATATTGAAGTCACTCTTGGTAATGAAGAAAAAATGTACATGGACTTCTTAGTACTTGAATATTATAATCAGATAGCAGTTGAAGAAAATCCTAAAAATATCACCATCATCAAAAGAAAGTATTCCACCTGATCCTGATAGAAAATTCAAAGGGAAAGAGCCAGAAAAAGATAAACTGGAGGTAGAAAATAGTTAATAAATAGAAGAAAAAAGAGGAGATGAACAAGATGAGAAGAAATCTGGACATAGACATAGAAGAGACAGAGAAATGGCTAGCAAATGAGCTAAGTGGAATGAATGAAGAAGATGAAGGAGAAATCTCACAGAAGGAATTTAAAACTAATCTAAACCCACCAGACGCAAATTCCTCAGAAATCACAGAAGATTATTTCAGGAAGAAAGCAGGTACATTGGTGATATTGAAAACATTGAATTAATGAAGAACCAAAAAATGACACCATTAAGCCATTGGAGAATGAAAGTTCCATAATTATTGAAAAGAGAATCAATCAAATTGAGGATAGAAATAGAACCAAGAAAATTAAACAAATAATTGAAAAAAGCTTCAGAGGACAGAAAATTTGCAGCATCAGAATATGAATTGACTTTATATCAACAAAATAATGGCAATTTTCACAATAAATATGAGCAACAAAGAATATTTGCAGACCTAGCAGAAGGAGAGCTATCAGAAAATACACAAAGGCTAGCTGGACTTACCATTCTAGAACCCAATAAACAAGAATTTCATGATGCCTATGAGCAAGTATTCTTCTTTTCAAATATTCAACTTTAAAACTCAACTGATTCATTTAATCAAAATAAAGAAATTACAGCCAGATTAAAAAATGACTCCCAGCATCAAAATGGCATACAGGAAGAAATACCAGAGTATGAAGGAGAGGAAGGTTATGTAATACTTACAATTATAAAATTGGAAGAAATGTATTATTATGAGCTATATTGACAAATAATTAAATCCAAATATATTTCAGAATTACCTGGATCTAATCTTACAAATGTTGATTTTTTGGAATTACCAACTACTATTTGAATCAAAGGAAATTTGTAAAATACTTACTGGAAGAATCCATATGGATATTATAAAATGACAATGGAAGGACTGTTTCAGAAAATGCTGTGGGCTCAGGAAGAATTGAATCTAGATGATTTGGAAATCTTGGGAGGAACTCTTTACTGGTGTGATATTGGGTATATTTTTATTCATGAAGTCAAAGTTTTTGTTTCAGAATGGAAAGGAAATACACAAAGAGAACAATTGAACAAGATATTTGGAGAGATATTGAAAGACATATGTCTTTAAGTACTTCAAAATAGAGTGTTTAAGATTTCTCAATAATAACTGAAGTAATCCATTTCAAACACCAATAAAAAACTATAAAAAAATAGTAAAATAATTAAAAACCACCTAAACAAATCTTTTCTCATCTGTATCAGTATCAGGGCAGTGACCTCCTGGCTTATCAAAGAGAAATTTAAGCTCATTCATACTAATTAAAAAAGTCCTTTTTTTCAAAACTCTTATCACTGAGGGCAGTGACCTCCTGCCTTACCAAAGAGTAATTTCAATTTATTAAAAAATAACTTCATTAAAAAAACCTTTATATAGAATATGTACCATTACTCAAGACAATATTTTTAATTCATAATTATTCAAAAATATTTTCAATCTACAAGTATCTCAATTAAAATTAAATATATATATATAGAGACAGGGGTGTTTATCTGTTCTTATGTCACCTCATACTAAAAAATGGCACAGGTTTGGGGAAGTGTGGGCCCATAGGCCTTTATTAATGTTTTTTTATATTTTTTGAAAAAACAACAACTAAAAGAGGATGTTCAGATAAAGAAAAAGAAGATACAGATAGCTTCAAATGTCAAAATTATTACTGCTGGTCATAATTTGGCTCTTGGATGAAAGCATAAAGAAAATATGGAAAGGAAAACAAAAAGAAACAAATAAACAAACAAAAAAGGTTTTCAGATACAGAAAAGGGAGATTCAGGAGTTTAAAAATATCAAAATTATGACTGCCAGTCATAATTTGGTCAATTGAGTTCAGAAAAGTAAGAAAACAGTACATGGATAGGCAAAAAAATAACCAAACAAGACAAGGTATTCAGATACAGTAAAGTAAGACACTGGAATATCAAAATTATTACTAAAAGTCATATATCAATTAATCAGATACAGGTTATTTATTAAACAGAATACACAAACCCCAACACAAGAGACAGTAGAATGGTCAAATTTTTTGTTTGACTAAAAAAAGAAGAATTTGAAGCCCAGCACAAAATAAACTGGTAATGAAAAAAATACTCATTACTTATATTAACAGGAAGCTAGTGCAAAAAGAATATTCTAATTTATAGAGAAATTATCAGAGAAAAATAATGACACACAGAGTTAAACTGGATACAATTAGCCCAATATCTATTGGTTTAGCCACTCGTTGATTTAATCCCATACATCCACCTCAGAAATTCAAATTGAGCACAGTAATAATAGATATGAAAGAGGGTGTAGGCTCCCCAAACATAGCTAGAATATAGTTCAATTAGCTGTATCAGATCAAAATAACTCGAAAGATACTAGGTCATAAGTACAAAGAACCCCCCACAGTGTGATTAACATAATGCTAGCATGATTGTAGTTTGACAAAACTGCTTCCATAGGTGGTAATCAAACACAGGACATTGGTTAAAGCTAAAAGCAAGCCAGAATCACCAACTACTACACCATTTCAAAATATAACATCACTCCTAAAATTGAAACCTCATTCTTTACTATTCATCAATTTCATCAATCCTCATCAAAAAAAACTTCAACATAAAAAAATTTCAAAATAAATAATCAAAGAGCAGCTTAAATAAAAGAAGGCTAAAATCACTCCTTGTATAACTTTAAACTAGAGGGTAGCAACCTGAAGGCTAAAATAAGTCCTTGTATGACTTTATACTACAGGGTGATTCCCAGACAGACAAAATTAGTCTTTGTATGACTGAAACTACAGGGGTAGCAAACCAGAGGGCTGAATATGCAAGTAAAATCAAGGAATAAACAAAATTTAAAAAATGAAGATATCAAGAGTAACAACAAAAGTGAATAATAGGATAATTAAGACTTCAAGGTTGAATTAATGAATATATTCAATAAAAATAAAAATATCAACATTAATACACTTTGTCCTTAGTAAAAAAGTAAAATGCTCCCTTGTATAATTGTAAGGTTTGTCTATGAAACTCTTGATAATAGTAACAATATCAAGAGTACTATGACTGTCCTCAGTAGAGAAATATAATATAACAAAATATTATAACCACAAATTAAATATAATTATTAAAAAATAATTATATAAAAAAATAAATTTAATTATTATTATATAATATAATAATAAAAAAATATTAATAATTATAATAAGCTTTAATTATTCTATGATTGTTATAGTCACTGACAGTTATATCAATAAGAAGTGTAAAGCTCTCAATGAAACAATTACACATGGAGAATATAAATATTTAACCACTTATAAATAATATGAATATTATTTATAAAAAGAAATTATAACACAAACTTTGCAGATATAATTCTTATAGAAAAATTCTATATAAAAAACCTAATAATAGATAAAAAAGAATTATAGAATTTTAGAGAAAAACTTACTTATCATATATATTTAATACGACAAGTCAAATACAAAATTTATTATATTAAGTAATTATTATAAGTTAAAAACATGCCAAAAATCAATATTTTAAAAGATAAAACAACTTTTTAGAATACAAAGATATTATTAAAGAGCTTTTAAGAGGAATTTGTGGATTTTAAAAGATATTGTAAAGAAAATAATTTTTCAAAATAAAATATATTATTGGTGATTACAGAAATAAACTGAATTCTATGATTTCAATTATTTAATTTAAAATTAAAAAAGAATAAAATAACTTAAGAATTACTTTAATAATAAGATTTCATATCTAATAAAACTTTACCAGTTTAAATTTCTAATATGATTGGATTGGATTGAGCTTATGGACAAAAACAATGATGAATAGACTCTTTTTATGTCTGCAGAGAAGCTATCATTATTCATAATGGATATAGAGGGCGTTCTCAGGTCAAAACTGAAAAACCATGCTTAAAAATAAGGTTCTTAGTTTAAGGTAACTTATTTTCAATTCCAATTGAAAGTTACTGGTGTTATTCTTGACTCCAAGTAACTTTAATCCTCATTTAAGTTAATTATTTTGAGTTTTAATATGAAATAAGCTTATGTATATTGAAGTTCATCACATTAGAAACCTAAAAAGAAAGTTTCAAATAAAAATGTCTTAAACTCAATTTTTAATTAATTATTAAAGAAATCTTGATTTTCTCTAACTATATTTAAAAGAGTAATTTTACAGGCTAATTACCAATAAGACCTGTTTATGAAAGATAATTAAAATTTAATCTATACACAGATAACATTAAATTGTAACCTGTGTAAAATTTTGAGCAAATCCATCAAGATTTGGATTTTTAATAAATTTTTGAAGTTATTGCTATTTTTCCATGTAAAATAGCAATACACACTAAACCTTCACTTTTGATAAGGCTTTAATGCTTGTAGCTTTAATATTTTAAGCTTATTTAATCTTTTTAAGCTTAATTAAGCTTTGAAAGCTCTTAAAACTTTAATTTCAAGATTTCATATTGCGATTTACCCTTTGGAAGCTTGAAATTTCTGCCCAAATAGGGATAAAAACAGTTTAAACTTTAAGGTTGGATTAAAGTCTAATCTTCAAGTTTAAATAAGGTTGAAAATCCTCCAATACAGGTGGAAAACCTTAATTGAATCCTTGCAGATCCAAAAATTTGGGTACCCCAGCTCTGTTTGGTCTTTTTGCTTTGTCCCACCTTTTTGCATGGATTTTGCCCTTTTACTTATTTAAAGCCATACTATGGCCTTAAACACTTTTAAATTGAGCCCACACAGGATTTACATCCTGCATGGCAAATCCTTGGCCAATTCATTAAATATACACAACACCTCAATTTTAACTAAAATTTTGGTAAGTTTTCATAAACCTTATGCAACTTTAAATTTGAGCTTATTTAAGCTTAAATTTAACAATTTCAATTTTTTTTCAAAAATTTACACTAGTACTGTGAAATTCTTAAATCTTCCAATAACTTAAGAAATAAGTATTTTTTGGGTATAACACCCTATGGGTGTACCCTAGGTTATTTTTGGTGTAGAATCCAAAAATGAAATAATAATTGTAAATTTGTTTATCCAAAAAAAAGTTATACTTAGTTTTTGTTATTTTTTATTTTAATTCCAACAAAAAAAGTCTGTTCAAGACTAAATCAGCTGTATATAAAGTTATTTGTGGCCTTATGGGTATTTCATATATACCTCACAGGCTCACAAAAATCCTGGAATAGGGTTCTCAAATGTCCTTGTATGACATTAAATGGTAGGATTTTGTATACCTAATATACTGGGTTTCATACACCTAGAGGTAAAATCCTTGCATGACTTAAAGCTAAAACTCAAATCTAGTCATTAACAAAAGGAAAAGAAGATAATGAAGACACAGTTTTGATTTTAACTAAAAAAATAAAATTATCAATTGATACTTTTAGCCAGACTAATAATCATGAAAGCGCAAACCAACAAAGCAAAATATAAGTCAGTAATAAAGAAGATTAGACCAGTAAATGAAGCTATGCCTCAATATTTGAATCCATCCTTGGAAAGAACTGAATTATCAAGAGATCCATATGAAACACCTTTATCACCTAACCCACTTCTATTTATTGAAACATCAAAATTTACAGAAGACAGAGTTTTAATGATAAATTTTGGACCATCTGGATTGTTATCAGAAGAAGAGATCAATTTATTAAAAAATGTTATATTGATAACTCAAAAGGCTATAGACCTTTGTGAAGAAGAAAGCAGTGTACTAAAACATCATTATGAAAAACCTCATAAAATACAAGTTATACAGCATGAAACATGGAAAAAGAAACCAATACTAATACCAAAATCAATTTTACCTCAATTTATTGAACTAGTCAGAGAAATAATACATACAGGACTCTATGAGAAATCAAATGAAAGCTATAACAGCCCAGTAATTTGTGTGGCAAAACCCAATGGAAACTTAGAATAGCTCATGAACTTCAAGACCTCCATAAAGTCACAACAAAAGATGAAGGGTTGCCAACAAATGGTTAGGGGCTTATAGGAGCATTTTAAGGAAGAAAATATTATGGGAGGATAGGATGAAAGAGAATTGGATATCACTACAAGACCACTTGGAAGAATTAAGCTTACCAAAATAGCTCAAGCAGAAACAAACTCTGTGGCAGTTTATCAAGCACAAATGACTTGGATACTTCAGGAGGAAATACCAGAGCACCTTGGAATATTTATAGATGATGGAGGGATTCAAGGACCCAGATCAACATATGAGCACAAAACATTGGAGGAGAATAGTCTTGTAAGAAGATTTGTTTGGGAATATGCAGTAACATTAAAAAGAATACTTTTAAGGATAGAAGTGGAAGTACTTACAGTTTCAGAATTCAAATTTCCATGTTGTGTTCCAGAAATTGATATTGTGGGAATATTGTATTGTTGGGAGGAAGCAATATTTCAAAACAGAAGATAAAAAAGGCTCAAAACTGGCCTAGACCAACAAATAAAGGAAATTGGAGGATTATTAGGACTATGTGCATATTTCAGAATTCTTATCAAGGACTTTTCACAAGTTGCAGAACCATTGGGAAAATTGACAAGGTAGGATGTATGGTGGAAATGGGATAAAAATGTGAATAAGCTTTTATAAAACTCAGGAAGATAGTAGGAGAAAAAATTACTTTGAAGAAATTGAATTATGATGAAAGGTCAGGGAAAATGAAATTAGAAATAGATTCAAGTTATATTGCAGATGGTGCAGTTCTTATGCAAGAGGATGAGAATGGAAAGTATAGACCAGTACAATATGACTCAGTAACATTTTTTAGACTAGAGTATAAATACTCAGCCAAAATTGTAAGGTTTGACTATGAGACAATAAGTAAAAATTACTAATATTTTACTTATTGTACTATGAATGTCCTTATAAATTAAATAAATAAGATAAAAATAATTGTAATAATAAAGAATTATTATAATTATGGCGTAAAAATAATTATATTATTAATAAAATATAATATAATAAAATAAATATATTAATATAAAATAATTAATATATTCAAAGGCACTTTATTACTGTTACAAAAAAATAATAAAGGCGTAAAAAATTGTTTTTTATTAATAAAAAACAATTAATAACAATAATATTACCAATATTAAAGTTATAAATTAATATAAATACTATTTATATTAATTAAAGAATTATTAAAAGAATAATAGAGAGAAAATAACCTACTTTCAATACTTAATATAATAATTTTGAGATATTTTACGCCAAATAATTTAAATACAACTTATCCAAATTGTATTTACAATAAAAAATAGAGAAATTACAAATATTCTTGATTTTTACGTGGAAATGGGATTTTAGAGAGATTTTTAACAAAAACAATTAAATAAATGATTTAATCACGTCAAAATTTATGATTATAATAGGATGATCTTTGGTCTTTGATAAGATAAAAGTTTTATATATAAAGAATAAAGAAATTACCTTTTTATTGTATTGATTTAATGTTTTTGATGCGTCTGAGGGGAAAACAGAGTAAAAAGAGCTCTATTTATAGTAAATACCTCCCTCCTAGAGTCCAACAGGCTTCTATTAGACGTGTATTGACCATATCCACTGGGATTGATCAATATTTTAAGGTTTGGTGATGATTACATCATGATCAAACCATATTACATCATTATTACGCCATTAATTAGAGTTATCACTATAACTCTACGTTTGATGACGTCAAAGACTTGGCAGAACCCCAAAATTTGTGGATTTTATTAGTTTTAATCATAAACTAATAGTATTCACCAATTGTATCACTCATATGACTGTTAAACTTAATTTAAGGTTACAGTGAGTGATCATAAATGATCAAATTAAGCTCAAACTTTGATCGCTACAGCCATTAGGAGGGTGAATTCTAATAGCTTGGCATAACCCCATTGTGATTCCAAGAGAATTTTATTACATCATCAAAACTCTATTTTTGATGATTTTTCTTGTAACTCATCTTTTCTGTCAAAATTTAATATTTTAAACTCCAAACTATGATTTCAAGGGGTTATACCTTGAATATTATAATACAAAATACATCATTCTTCACGAATGAACTAGTAGAATCCAACTGTCCATTTTTTTTTAAGTTTAGACCACTTTCACAACAAAGTGGTCAACAGCTCTATTGATTTTAATCAATAATTCCTTACAGGTTTTAACCTTGCTTATAACTTGTGAAATAAACTTCATTTATGTATTTCTACAGTAATTAAGTGATGACTTTATTTTTGGTTCATCACTATATCATGTATAATTCAAGAGATATTAGCTAAAATCCCTGAATATATGCGTTGACCAAAAAAGTG
This sequence comes from Austropuccinia psidii, assembly GCA_023105745.1. NCBI lineage: Eukaryota > Fungi > Basidiomycota > Pucciniomycetes > Pucciniales > Sphaerophragmiaceae > Austropuccinia > Austropuccinia psidii. The sequence continues at coordinate 29,141,868 of JALGQZ010000013.1, read as the reverse complement.
CATATATTCAGGTTAATTCCTTAAGTATTGAGTTTGAAGCTTAGCTTCTTAATTGTTTTAAATGTGGAATTTTATGGAGACTCCACTGGTACCATTCATTTTACATGTTTTCTCATTTGGGTTTGAAATAAATAAGGATTTGTGTATTTTATAAGGTATTATTACTTATAACTTATTAAATATTGACTTTACAGATATGCCATAAAAATGGTATATGTGTATTTTACCATGGGGAATCCAATGGTACAATTTATTTCACATATTTATTCATTGGTATTCAAGTTAAACCAAGTTTTATGCCAATTTATGGTATTTTTGTATTTTTAAAAGTACTTATTTTTAATGTATAATTATATTGAATATTTCTTGTGACCTTTTTGGGTATGTTGTAGGGTGTGGATATGAAACTTTGATTAAAAATCAAGTACTTTTCCTGTCCTCAAAATTTGTATAAGGTAAAATTCAGTTAAAAATAGTATGAAATATTATTTTTAAGAGAAAACACGCCAATTTTATTGTTTATAACTTGATTAGTATAAAACAATAATATAAAAATTTATTGTTTTACCAACAATAAAGATTTATCCAAAAAATACTCTACAAGAGATATTTTAAGGCTACAAAAGAAATTTCTTCAAGAGCAATTTCAATTGGAATTAATTGAGCAAAGAACTGCAAGCAATTAATTAAAGAACAAAGTCTTTAAAAAGAATATTAAAGAGAAAACACGCCCAAAAGTGACCAGAGTGAATTTGGAAACAAAGTGACAAAGTTAACAGTGATGAAAGATGCTTTAATTCACTTTTGGGGTGGTTCAGGGGTAAAAATGATTATAAGAGTTACAAACAATGATTATAATGATTTTTTCACGTGGTTAAAAGGATTAAAATGATTTAAAAGTGGTGGTTGGAATCTTTGATTGATTGGTTTAACAGTTTTAAACTAATTAATAAAAGGAAAAGATTCTAACATGAAGAGAAAAGTGGGGCAAAGAAGACATTCTTTTATAGCCATCAATTCTCTTGCTCCAAAAGTAAAATTTACTCTTGTCAGTCGTGAAAAACAGTCTGACAACAGAAAAGCCAATTATGGCATCATTGAACCCTGGTTTAGACCAAAAAAGGCTGGTTTAAGCCATTTTTAGCCATTTTAGACCCTTAAATCAGCCATTACTATAGCAATACCAGGCCTAGAGCCTTCAAAACACGTCAGAATGTGTGTCAGAGGCGTAGAAACCAGTTAAAACTGTTTTTATTATGATTGTTTTATCTTAAGGGTAGTTTTACCCTCTTGGCAACAGCTAAAACTACCCCAGTTGGTATCAAAACCTCATCATCAATTGAGTCCACAGACCCTGTAACTCAATTCCAGGCCAAAAGTGATGAACTTTTGCGTGAATTTTGACATCCCACGCCTGTCAGCAAGGATTTTGGGGGTCTAGCTCCCCCTTAGAGCTGGAGTTCCTTTTCCCCCCCAAATTTAATCTTTCCAATTTATTTTTCTTTTAATTCCTCATCATGTATTATACTTATAATTTACATATGTAATTCAATTCAATTGTACAGTACAATACAGTAATAATTGACACCTCATATGTAAATCAAAGTTCACTTATGTAATACACGCGCACATTTTGACATTTCAATTGAATTCAATTGAAAATACTTTAATTCCTCATAACTTCTAAACTAAACACAACACCTCAATTTTAACACAAAAATTGATGGTTAACACCACATGTGGTGTGAATTAAATTAAGGTTTTGAGGATTTTCAACTTTTGTATTGAAAATACTAAAAACTTAATTTAAGCTTATTTAGAGTTGAGCTACAAAAATTTCACAGAGGTGACCCCACCTGATTTTTTATGAGGAATCCAATGGTGAAATAAAATTTATATGTTTATTTATTGGATAAAAAGTTATAATAAATTTTATTTAACTTTTTTCCAAATTTATTTATTTTTTCACAATTTTGTTAAAATTTCATTTTTACTTAAATTTTTCAAGTATAAATGTAATTTTATATTTACAAAATTTAAAGTAATTTTATTTTTAAATTATAATTAATTTTTTATTTTTAATATAATTTTATATTTATATTTTTTATTTTTATTTTAATAATATAAATAAATTTATTTTATTTATATTAATATGTTATTTTTTATATTTGTGGTCTTTTGGGTATATGAAATTAACTCTAAGGCTCACATTCCCTCCCCCTAAAAAAGAATATTACTTTGTAATATTGGAGTTTCTAGTGTGTCTGAATCTTCTGAGGAGTTTGGTAGCTTCTGGTATATCTTTTTCTTCTAACCATTCATCTTCACAAGTTGAGTCACTGTACCTAACAAGGTATTCCCTTACTTTCTTGGTTCTTAATTTCCTTTCTTTAAGAACTTTGGTAATTTTCTTAGCACCAGATGTCTCAATAGGAGGTATAACTTGGGGAATCTTATTCCTCAAGGGAAATTTCTCAGCATCACTAGATTTATATGGCTTTATCAAGCTCACTGGAAATGTAGCGTGCTTATTGCTAAGTTCTTCAGATAACTCTACTTCAACAGCATTTTCTCCATGGAGGGCCTTAATCACAAAAGGTCCTGCAAAGGAGTCTTTCAACTTTTTACATCCTTTGATGTTATTGAAGTTAGTGGTGGATACAAGAACTAGGTCCCCTACTTTGAAATCTGGAGTTGCATGAGATTTATCCCATTTGTCTTTAGCATATGCAAAAGAGTCCTCCATGCACCTTACTGCATGCTTTCTAGCTTTGTCTAGCATTCCTTTGAAGCTAGCAGCTGTGGGATGTATTTCAATTAAGTCTTTCCTCAAGGAGTCTTGGGGTAACTTGGGGTTCCATCCTTTTTCTAGAACAGCAGGAGTCTGATTGGTACTAGCATGGATTGATGTTTTATATGCTAATTCCAGTGCTGGTAACAGAGTACACCAATCATGGGTAAATCCATCACAATCTTTGAATTCAAGGCCATATGCACAAAATCTTCTCACCATGTCCTCTAAGGTTTGGATCATTCTTTCAGCCAGGCCATCAGTTTGTGGGTGGTAGGCTGTAGAGAAAGACAGTTTAGTGCCAAATAATTGGTGAAGATTTGTCCATAGTGCTGAAGTGAATTTGGGATCTCTATCACTGATGATATTTGTAAATATCCCAGTCCATGACACTACTCTATTCCATATCAGAAGAGCTGTATCCATGGCTGTATCATCTTTGTGACATGGTAAAAAGATTGGAGTTTTACTGAATCTGTCCACAATTACTAGGCAAGCATTATAGCTCCTGTCACCTCCTGGTGGTAGGCCAGTTACCCAATCCATATGGACAATTTCCCAAGGTCTGTTTGGTTCTTGGATTTTCATCATATTTCCAAGTCTTTTGCCAGTGGATTTATTTGCCTTTTGGCATCTGTCACAGGTTTTGCAATATTCTGCAACATCGTTTTGCCACATTGGCCACCATATGCAGGTCTTTACTTTCTCTCTTGTTCTGTCCTCAGAAAGATGTCCTGAAAAGGGACTATCATGGCATTCTTTCAGTACAAGATTGATTAATGACCTGTCTACAACTGTCATGACACATGTGTGCTTGGTTCTGTGGTAAATTATACCATCCAGTAGGTGAAATCTCCCTTCATTATAAGATTTTCTCCATACTTCATCCAAGGCATGTATTAGAGAGTTGTCTTTACAGTCTTTGTTAAGTAATTGGCATAAGATGCTACAATTCTTATCTTGAGTGTAACTATTTCTGACTTCTTCAAAGAAGGTGGTGTTCAAGTCTGTAACACTTATTCCTTCTATTGGAATTTGTGGTGAAGCTTCTTCTGGAACATAAGCAGGATTATCAATGTTATTTGGTAATGGCCATCTGCTTAGTCCATCTGCATTCTTATGAATATTCCCATCCTTATGAACAATAGTCATATTGCCTCTGTATTCTTGTATGGCTATTTGCCATCTGAGCATGTGTCTGTTAGGTGTTTTCATGTTCAAAAGTGATTTCACAGCTGTACAATCTGTTATTACTTCAAAAACACATCCCTCTAAGAAATAGTTCAACTTCTCTAAGGCCCAGACAAGGCATAGACATTCCATTTGACTTGCTCCATATCTGGCTTCAGTTGGTTTGATTTGCCTGGATATGAAACATATTGGTCCTTCTACAGGTTTGTCATTTATGATCTGAACTTGGTGAAGTGCAGCACCTAGTCCATCCCCTGATGCATCAATATACAGTTTGAAAGGCAATTTAAAGTCTGGCATCAGTAAGAGTGGAGCAGTGGTCAATGCTTCTCTTAGAGACTCAAAAGCTTTGACTCTGTCAACAGTCATCTCAAATACTGTGTCTTTGTCACACAACTTATAAAGTGGTCTTGCTATGGATGCAAAGTCTTTAATGTGCTGCCTGTAATATCCTGCAAAACCTAAGAATGACTGAATTTCCTTCTTATTCTGAGGCATGGGTTTTAACAATACTGCTGCAACTTTGTTTCTATCAATTCCAAGGGACAAACCAGATACAACATGTCCTAGTGCCTTAAGTTCTTTAAATCCAAAATGACATTTCTTCAAGGAGATTTTCATGTTTACTGATTGGATTTTTGTCAAAACTCTTGATAATCTGTACATGTGCTCCTCCCAAGTCTTTGAACAGATAATAATGTCATCAATGTAAATGATTAACCATCCCTCTGAGAGTTCTTCAGGGAAGATTTCATTCATCATTCTTTGGAAGTGTGAAGGTGCATTTTTGATACCAAAGGGCATCCTTAAGTATTCATACACTCCACAATGAACAATAATTCTCAAATATTTTCTTGCTCTTGGTGTTACTACATTTTGATGGAATCCTTTAAGGGCATCCATAGTGGTTATATACACTGCTTGAGATATTTGAGTAAGGGCAATTTGGATTTTTGGTATTGGGTATCTGTCTGGAACAGTGTAAGTGTTCAGAGCTCTAAAGTCCCCAACCATTCTGGATTTTCCATTATGCCACGCCACTATGACTGGTGTAGTTATTTCTACTTCCTCATTGTGGCCTACTTTTCTTATTACACCAAGGTCTAGAAGTTCTTTGATATGAATTTCTAGAGCTTCTCTTGATTTTGGACTTGCTGGATAAGCAGGTCTTCTTAAGAGTGGTGGATAAGGTCTCTCAATGTTAAGAATGATGTCAACTTCATGACCAATAATTGCTCCCAGGGGTTCTTTGTCTGTAGCAAATGCTCCTCTGTGGTCATACAAAAGGGAAGAAAGTTCATTTTCTTGCTTATCAGTCAGATGAAGGCTTATTTCAGCCTCACTTAACTGTTCAGACTTGAATTTCTCTAACTCTAAGTTGACTGGTGATACTTTGTTTACTGTAATTTGTCTTTTAAAGGGTAAAAAGGCAAATTTCTGGCGCTTATTGTCTCCAATTGTAAAGTATCTGTCTTTGTTATTATGTAAATCTATTCCATACATGATTAAATAGTCATTTCCCAATATAAAATGGGTACTAGAGCAATTTTCCATAACAACAGATTCAACTGTGATCCTTAAATTCCCATTTATGTGTGGGAATATGACATTGGTCTCAAAGATTCCTAATGCTTTCATTGGGTTACTTGCACTGTTGAATTTTATACCATCAATTGGTAACAATTGGTCTTCAAAATTTGGTACACAAGTCTTAAGAAAAGATTTTCCAACACAAGAGCAGAAGGCTCCTGGGTCAAGCAAAAGTTTGGTGGGTTTGTTATCAATCACCACTTCTGTTATACAGGAGTTACCAGCTGTATAACCTTTTCCTCTGTTTGGTTTTGTCTTCATAAGTTGTGCATCTTGAACTTTTGATAAATCAACTTGACCATTGCTCAATTGTGGTAAGTGGGAATAAGATTCCATGATGTCAAAAGTGGCATTGATATTTTCTATATCTTTTGAAGATTCAGAGAATATGGATGACTTATCATCTGAATTGTCTTCAATTATGTCTTCTTTTTCAACATCTGGTTCTTTTTCAATGTCAATTTCATTGATTTTCCCCCTTTTTGGACATGTATTGGCTAAATGGGTGGTGCTTTGGCAAATATGGCATTTTCTGACTGTATCTGCAGATTTATATTTAATATTACTAGAATTTTCTTTGGGGTTTTTGTCCACAGAATCTTTCCAAGGTGTATTAAACCTTGTTTTAAGATTCACCCTACTAGAACCAATTTTGGTTCTGGTGGTTACTTCTTCTAGTATATTGATAATATCCTCTGCTGAAGATTGTTCAGTAGTCCTGCTTTTGACAGCATGCTCTAAGTCACCTCCACATTGTCTCAGAATTTTTCTATGGATCATAAATTCTGACATGTCAGGATATAATGCTGTTAATCTGTCCTTTTGTTGGCAAAACCATGGTAAAGCTTTGTCTTTATCAGCATTAAATTTGGCAGATTCAAAGGCTGTTTCAACTTTAAACCTCCAAGCATCATTTGCCCATTTGTTGATGATTTGGGTTTTCCTCCAAGTCCAACTCTGGTGTCCATGTGCTTGTCTTATTTTGATGTACCATCTGTGAGCTGATCTGGTAAACAAGGTGTTAAACCTGGCTGTTACCAATCTGTCTGGTAATTCAAAATCCTCTTTGATCATGTCAATACCTCTAATGAATTCCATATGGTCATACTCTCCTTCACCACTGAAGTGAGGCCATTCTTTAAGTTTTGGAACTTCTTTCAAGAGTGCTTGGCCCATTGATGGTTCCAAGTTATGAAAAGAAGTGGATAATTCATTTTTTAATTGTGAATTATCAGGATCCAATACTTGTGGATTTGAAATTCTTGTGCCCTCATTTTGATTTAGAGGTGTAGACATTCTTGGTAAGGTGTTCAGTAATTGTTCAATGTCATTCATTTTACTGTTGCTACACCTTTGGGAATTTCTGTATTCATGTTGGAAGCTTTGTATTAAATTTATTACTTCAATTTTATACATGTCTTCTTTATGTGTAAGTTCTTGCCATAACTCTGTCTGTCTTGTATTATCAGCAGTGACTTGATTCAATTTCATTGATAATTTTGATACTTCTTCTTGTGAAGCATCAAAACACTTTTTCAAGGCAATGGTATATGTCTTTACTTCAGTAAATGAATTTGAAATGTCATCAAGGACTTTCTTGTTATCTGTCTTGATAATATTTATGGCTTGTTTAATTCTTGTTTCAATTATGTCATCAATATTGAATTTAGAATATTTATCTGTTAATTCTTTAATAATGGCAGATTGTTCATTTATTTTATTGTTAGAAGAATTATCATTATTGGAATTTTTAATTGTTCTCAAAACTTTCTCAAAACACATAAGTGTTTCATTAATTTGGCACAGACTCAGGTTGTTTGTTTTAATGTTGTTACAAATGGTGTCATTTTTATCAGAAAGATGTTTTTTCACGTCATTTATAGCATTATACAACTCTGGGATGGAATCAAATATGTCAGAAATCATTTCTGGAACCTTAATCTGGCTTCCTCCTTCTTCTGTAATTCCATCATGGTTCTGGCCATCTGAAATACATTTTCCATGGAATCCTGCTGAATCTTTGGGATTCTGTAGCCCTGGCTGTAAGGTTTTGGGGCTGGTGCCTTCCCTTTGCCCTTGTTTGGAGTTTGTGGCTGCTTTTTCACGTTGGAATTGCTGCTGCTGGCCACTGGGGCTGTTTTTGGCACTGGTTTGGCTGGTGGAGGGTTGTTTTTCCTCCATTCTAGTGTCAAAAGCATCATGTTTTTCTTCTCCATCAATGGATGCCATCCATTGAGCAATTTGCAAGTGTTGGGATGGCCCAAGAATTTTCTTACTGTCAGGTAAGAATTCATGCAATTCTTCCACAGGTCTGCAAGGATCTGGTACTCCTTGAATTGGAGTGCATTGTTGTATGCACTGTGGCTGGCTTTGCATATGTCCACAGAGGCTTGTTGTGGCGGTGTCAGCTCTTTTTGAAGGTAAAATGGTATTATCAGCTTCAGAATGACCCATTTTAGTTGTTTGGAAGTCATCAACTGACCCTTTTCCTTCTGTACCTGGTTGGCCTCTGCCATAATCACGTCTATTACCTTTTTGGGAGCTGCTTGAGGGGTTGTAGCTGGCTCCTGATCTGGTTGAAGGCATAATTATGGTTAAAAAGGCTTAAAATAGTATTTTTACGTCAAAAAACTTACTATTGGCCAAATTTTTAGCTTTCTGAAGGGTATTACTTATGTCCAAGTTAATTAATTCAGAAGATATTGGTTCAGGCTGGTTATTTTGAGTCACAATAACAGTGCTATTATGATCAGAATTGACAGTACTGGCAGGGATAATGCTGGTTACTGTTGAGGCTGTTTCAATGTTTTCTTGTCTTACCACGTTGTCAGACACTAAAATTAATGAAAAAGCCAATTAATTAAGTAAAAAAAAGGATATTTCAAAAAAGAAATAAAAATATAAGCCTCACTTATAATATGAAAAAAATTATTTTTTAAGGATTTTTTTGGATTATAAGTATTTTTTATATGTTTTTAAATTTTTCAATATAAGAAAAAAGATTTAAAAAGAGTAAAAAAAATATGTCACAGGTAAAATACCATGGCTGGGCCCCCAAATGTAAGGTGTGGATATGAAACTTTGATTAAAAATCAAGTACTTTTCCTGTCCTCAAAATTTGTATAAGGTAAAATTCAGTTAAAAATAGTATGAAATGTTATTTTTAAGAGAAAACACGCCAATTCTATTGTTTATAACTTTATTAGTATAAAACAATAATATAAAAATTTATTGTTTTACCAACAATAAAGATTTATCCAAAAAATACTCTACAAGAGATATTTTAAGGCTACAAAAGAAATTTCTTCAAGAGCAATTTCAATTGGAATTAATTGAGCAAAGAACTGCAAGCAATTAATTAAAGAACAAAGTCTTTAAAAAGAATATTAAAGAGAAAACACGCCCAAAAGTGACCAGAGTGAATTTGGAAACAAAGTGACAAAGTTAACAGTGATGAAAGATGCTTTAATTCACTTTTGGGGTGGTTCAGGGGTAAAAATGATTATAAGAGTTACAAAAAATGATTATAATGATTTTTTCACGTGGTTAAAAGGATTAAAATGATTTAAAAGTGGTGGTTGGAATCTTTGATTGATTGGTTTAACAGTTTTAAACTAATTAATAAAAGGAAAAGATTCTAACATGAAGAGAAAAGTGGGGCAAAGAAGACATTCTTTTATAGCCATCAATTCTCTTGCTCCAAAAGTAAAATTTACTCTTGTCAGTCGTGAAAAACAGTCTGACAACAGAAAAGCCAATTATGGCATCATTGAACCCTGGTTTAGACCAAAAAAGGCTGGTTTAAGCCATTTTTAGCCATTTTAGACCCTTAAATCAGCCATTACTATAGCAATACCAGGCCTAGAGCCTTCAAAACACGTCAGAATGTGTGTCAGAGGCGTAGAAACCAGTTAAAACTGTTTTTATTATGATTGTTTTATCTTAAGGGTAGTTTTACCCTCTTGGCAACAGCTAAAACTACCCCAGTTGGTATCAAAACCTCATCATCAATTGAGTCCACAGACCCTGTAACTCAATTCCAGGCCAAAAGTGATGAACTTTTGCGTGAATTTTGACATCCCACGCCTGTCAGCAAGGATTTTGGGGGTCTAGCTCCCCCTTAGAGCTGGAGTTCCTTTCCCCCCCCAAATTTAATCTTTCCAATTTATTTTTCTTTTAATTCCTCATCATGTATTATACTTATAATTTACATATGTAATTCAATTCAATTGTACAGTACAATACAGTAATAATTGACACCTCATATGTAAATCAAAGTTCACTTATGTAATACACGCGCACATTTTGACATTTCAATTGAATTCAATTGAAAATACTTTAATTCCTCATAACTTCCAAACTAAACACAACACCTCAATTTTAACACAAAAATTGATGGTTACACCACATGTGGTGTGAATTAAATTAAGGTTTTGAGGATTTTCAACTTTTGTATTGAAAATACTAAAAACTTAATTTAAGCTTATTTAGAGTTGAGTTACAAAAATTTCACTCAGAGGTGACCCCACCTGATTTTTTATGAGGAATCCAATGGTGAAATAAAATTTCTATGTTTATTTATTGGATAAAAAGTTATAATAAATTTTATTTAACTTTTTTCCAAATTTATTTATTTTTTCACAATTTTGTTAAAATTTCATTTTTACTTAAATTTTTCAAGTATAAATGTAATTTTATATTTACAAAATTTAAAGTAATTTTATTTTTAAATTATAATTAATTTTTTATTTTTAATATAATTTTATATTTATATTTTTTATTTTTATTTTAATAATATAAATAAATTTATTTTATTTATATTAATATGTTATTTTTTATATTTGTGGTCTTTTGGGTATATGAAATTACCTCTAAGGCTCACATATGTGGTCATATCTCAAAGGTTCACAAAAATCAAAGCTGTGTGGTGTAGCAAGAATACTCAAAAAACATATAACAATATCATAGGGGGAACGCTTTGAGCTGCAAGTAGATTCTAAAGATTTAATAGAAATGATCAATAAACCTTGCTTACCAAATGAAGCAATGACATGATGGGTGGCATTTCAGGGAAAATATCTACTATGGCAGATTGGTTATCAAGAATACCAAAAGGAAGAGACAAAGAAGAAAGTAAACAGGATGATTTTGATGAAGTGGGGGATTAGATCAAACCCCATCCAAGATTTGGCCTAAAAGAAGTAAATACAAGAAAGGTGGGAAAATTATCAAGAGATAAAAGCAATATTGAGACTGCAATAAAACAGGAAGGATTTGGAAAACATATTCATGAATATTTGAATACTTTTAAAAACACAAATTAGTGTAGAAGAATAATTAAACAAAATTAAAAGGAGATCAGTATATTTCTATTTGACATGAGGGCATCTGAAAAGAAGAAATCAGGAACATCCACAAATAGTTGTATAGAATTAAAAATCTGAGAAATAGACTCTAAAGAAAATACATGAAGATTTGAAGTATAGGGAGGAAAATGAAACATACAGGAGAATAAAGAAAAGGTTTTGGTGGGGAGGAATGAAAAAGGTAGTTGAGAAATGGGTCATATCATGTCAAAAATTTTAGAAAAAGAATCATTTGAAAAAAAACAACAAGTGAAGATATCTTTAACATCTACTTTATTTGCAAGACTCATAGTTGATGCAGTTCATATTAAGGAATGAAGATGTAAATACTTGGTTGTAGCAAGAGATGACTTTTCAAGATGGCAAGAAACCATGGCAGTAACAAGGCTAACTGAAAAATAACTCTCAGGATGGATTTGTAGGTATGGACCTCCAAAGGAAGTGACAATTGATGGAGGAGCATAATTTGGAAAAGAACTAAAAGAAGAAGTCAAAAGAGAAGGATAAAGAATAAGAAAAACTAAAAAAGGAATGGTTGAAAGAGGACATAAGAAATCAGAAGATGCCCTTGTAGAAATGTGTGGTGAAAATGGCTCCAGATGAAAAGAATACTTACCAATTGTGACTTTGGAAGATAGAATTTCAACAAAAAGAACAACATGATACCCACCATTTGAGCTTTGATGTGGTCAGAAAGCTGTTTTTACAATTGATATTGAAGCAAGTACATATATAGCCATTGAATTGAATAAAAAATCAACAAGAGAAGAACTATTGGAAGCAAGAGAAATACAGATTGCTGAAAAATAAGAAAAAATATTGGAAGCAGCAGAGAAATTAAGAGATTTAAGATGCAAATCAGTTCAATATTTGGACAAAAAGATGGCACATAGACTGAGAAATCCACTTGAACCAGGGGACTTGGTATTAGGTTATAATAAACCACTAAAGTCACAGTGGGGTTTGCTCTTCAAAAGCCATTGGAATGGACCTTATAGAGATATAAATCAAGTTAATAATGTACCTTATTAGCTTGAATGATTGGATGGCACTAAAATTACAAGACAATCTGTAGCAATTAAAATTAAGAGGTTTTATCCCAGAGGGAAGATAGTGAAATCAAGTTCAGTGTCAGAAAATGAAAGTAGTGAAGAAATTGAAGCTGAGGATTCAACATTGGAGGGAGAAGAAATTAAAAAATATAATGAATATGATTGATATTGGTAAGCTTCTCAACTGGAATTCTGGGTACAAAATTAAATGGAGAGGGGGATGTGGTATTCCATGCCATTAGTATCAGCTTCAAGCTTACCAAAAAAATAAATAAAAATGCAATTCAATGTATCCAATTGTTTCAAAGATAAATAGAAAGCTGAAAAGAACATAGCGTTACAGACACAGTCACAATTCCAGACTAAAAAAGAAAAAGAAAAAATTTATGTCTCAGCTGAAAAGAACAAGCTGTTCACCTCTGCATTGGTCATTTATCTGGTTTAAGCCACATTGCAAACAATTTATAAATTATTGTTTGTGGAGTTTTCAAGACAAATGGAAAAAAGACCATATTTTACAAAATAATTATTTTAAGCCTAACCCATAAGCTGGAAATCAAATTGGACAGCAATTGCACAGAAGCTGACTAATTCTTCCAAAGGAAAACCAAAATTATTTAAAACTTATCAACACATCATTTGATTGGTCAGGAATCAAATCAATTCATTGTACATACTTATAGCTACAAATTGATGTGATAACTTAATCTCATTGGTCAAAATTAATATCAAAAGTCCATCAAAATAATAAAACCATCTGATTGGTCAGAATTCAGATTAATCCCAGGTGCATACCTATAATTAACAATTAATGTGACAACCCAATATCACCAGTAAGAGCTTGAAGCCTATGTCATGTTGCTAGACCAAAACTTCAAGTCTCACCAGCTAAAACCTCTCAACTATGATTTTTTCTGAATACCCTGTTTTGAGAAGCTCTATTGAGGCCTAAAAGGTATAAATAGAATTTTTCTTGCCCTCATTTTCCCAATAATCATGGAACAAGTTCCCACTATCCAAAATCACAACCATCCCTGAACCAGCAGGATATCTAGAGTAGTAGTATTTTTTTAGTCATGAAAAGCTTAGTAGCCTTGCTCAAAAGCTTGTTATTGTTGATGAATAGTAGTATAACCATAGTAAAAGCTGAGTAGCCTTTCTCATTAGCTTATTATTATTAAAAATAGTAGTATAAACATAATGAAAAGCTCATTAGCCTTTCTCAATAGGTTAGTATTGTTGAAGAATAATAGTGTAGCTATAGTAAAAGATGAGTATTATTAAAAGAAAAGGAGTAGTGATATAAGCTCATTATTAAAAAATTTCTAAAGAAATATCAAAATAATCAAATCCAGTAGTTTTATTATTAGTATTAATATTCAAAGAATCATCTCAATCAACATAAAGCCATAAATATATATATATACATATATTATTATTCTTATTAAAATAACAGAGAAACTTAGTCTTTATTGTATCCAAAATTTTAGTTTTAAATAAGAATTTTGACTGTAATGTTATTGATAGGTCTAATCCAGAGACTGCTGATAAGTCTTCTCTATCTCTCAAAGCCACAAATCTCATTTTATTTTGTGATTCTCTGTAGGCTGACTATTAAGTATTATTTAGAGGGGAAGCTAATACACCTTAGCACCCATGGTTATTGGAAAATTCTGAAATTCAAAACAGAATTACCAATAATTTCCCCCTCAAGGTACTGCCTTATTTCATTCCACACCAAAAAGAGTTCCCACAATGCTCACTACTGCTTCTGTTATTTATCCTTCGCCATTCAGAATTACCATTATTCAATAACAATAGGATCCCTTAACAAAATTGACCACCTTGCCGTCATAAGAATTGCAAGGCTGGCGTGTGTCTCAGTGAGCTCATCTACCATTTTAAATTGTTGGAAGAAAACATAGATAGTTGCAAATTATTCAGAAAAATGAAATGTTTTCTCAACATTAAATTCAGAAATTTTCCAAGTCAAGACTGAAGTAAAAATCAAATCCAATTTCCTGGTGATATGGGGGGCAGTGCATCCAAAAAATATGATGAGCTTGGAAAAAATAATTATTCCACATGGGGAAGGTGATCTTGAGAAATGGTCACCTAGAGAGTTTTTCTATGCAACAGAAACAGAAACCAAAAATTCAGCCTTAAATGAGAATGAATCAAAAGCTCAATCATATTTTCAGATTGAGGTGGAAAAGCCTTCATCAATGGAGGCCAAAAAACAAATCTCATTTCTTATAAAGTAAATTTTCAATGAGAATTCAGGTAGCAATGACCATCTTCATGACTAATCGAACTATTTTTCATGTAATATTGAGTATTCCCTTTTGAAAACCTAACAGAAGACATCAATTTGGGACTTTTTTGATCCCTATTCTCAGTAAAGTCAATACTATATTTTTTTTTGAGTTATTTTGGAGGGTATTTAAGCCTGAGATATTTTTTTAATACATCAAAGAACTATTGTATTTACAATTTAATTCTGTTTTGATGAAAACAATGAAAAGATATCAAAAATGAACAAAAAAAGTGTCATCATTGTGAGTTTCCAAGAAAATTGCAACAAACATAAAGTATGGGTTAAAAAAGGTATTTTTACATAACTATTAAGTATGGGTTAGAACAGAAAAAATTGTAACCCATAAGCTTTCATTTCCATAAACCAGTATGGGCTAGGAAAGTGACTACTGTAGTTGAAAGTTTTGATTATATACTGAGTGAGGGGTTGAACCTTTGTATGCTGGAGAAATGTATGGTGAGCTTGGATAGGATGAATAGACAGAAGATATTGATATTTTACATGATATTTATGCTGATATTTGAATATTTGTATGTGTTAGTACACATCTGAATCACTATGAAACTCTGAAAAGCCTACATTTAGTGCAAGAAACACTTTCTTGATATCACAGAATTATAGAGTTGAAATTACCTGAATAAACTAATTTATCAGTTCAAAAACTGCTTTAATATCATTTGAATAGAATAAATATCTTTCCTTGTGTTAAAAATATTCCTAACCATCTGTTGGTGGCCTTTGAGACAAAGGTATAATTAGACTATAATCCCTAAATTTTACACATCCAGGATGACCTTTGGTTTGCATTAGTTTATAATTATCCAATACGTTCTGTGAATTTGGCCAAGTAATATAGTCTTTTTTTAGAATTGATGAAGGACTTGAATATAAACTGAATATATACTACAATTTTCCCATAAATAAGTTGAAAGAGAATACCCAGCTTCTCCAATGGGTCTTAATTATGATAATGCTACACCTAATTGTATTTCCAGATATCTGTGTTGAAATATTCATGAATTATGTAGACTTTAATCGTTTTGAATCAAGATTACTAACCATTGAAAATACTAATTATTGGTACAGCAGAGTGGTTTGAATTTATGACTTGATAAGCTGATCAAATCACCAAAGGTATATTTATATACAGAAGGATTAGTTTTCAGGGTCTCAGAAGCCTTTTCTAATCATATGGTGTAAATGTAGTACTTCTTCTAGCTTTCAATTAGTATCTAATTCCATGAACAGGAAATACTTGAAGAGATTTAGCTTCAAACATAATAGGATTTTTGCTGATGTTTTTGAAACTTATAGATTCTTATATATTTGATAAGCAAGATGATATTGGAATTATATTAGAAGTGGTTTATATTAGGAGACTTATGAATGGATCAAACTATTTCACATAGCCAAATTACCTTAGTGAGGTTTTCATCAGCGAATTCCAGTGATTTGGCCATAAGAGGAAGGGATTTCAAGTATTAGAAACTGAGAGTTATGGCCAAAAATATAAGTTTTTACACGCTTAAAATACAACAGGTAAGGATTTATGGTAGTTTAAATATACAATCTATTAAATGTGTAATTTAATGTGAAAAAGAATTTAAGCATTCAAATGCTGTATTTCATAGCTTTAAAATAACCAATCATTGTTAGTTCCAAAAATAACAATAAGACATCTCAAGCCTGCCAAATCCTGTATCAAAATAATACAGGAACTTTCTCCTAATAACATCTGGATAAGAATAGGTTCTTCATATGCAAAATGACAATTTGTTCAACTGAGTCCCCTGTATTTTTATTTTTGATAAATTTTTTGATTTCAAATTTGAAAACTGACCCAAAAATCTTACAAAAACCTATATTTCCCCCGCCACCCTGAAATATGGCTTTCATCTTATTTCTTCAAATCTAATTCCTCACATTTGTTTTACATTGAATGTTTCAAATAAAGCTTAAATCTCTTCCCTGTTTCTGATAAGATAAGATCATATCTATTATGTGCATCAAATTTCTCCACTTTTGGTTTTACAATTTCCCAATATCAGTTCCCTGACAAAAGGATCCCAAATAAAGTAAGTTTCAAAAATATACAGAAACAAGTTTTCAAGCTGTGAATAATCTAACTCAGGGATCTCAATTATGTATAATTAACTTGCTGAAGATGATGGCCAATTTTGGTTGCTGCTTTGGAACTAGTGGATAAACCTACATTGGAAGGCCTACATCAAGAATGAAAAATGGATTTCAGCTCATCCCTCTTGAGGCTAATAAGAGGTCCCATAACAGAATTAATCTTGCTGAAGCAAGTATTTGTTACCAATGGAGAGCATATAGAAAATAATTCATAGCCAAACAGTTTGAAAATACTACAGGTGAAGGTTTCACCAAAAAATATGAAAATAAAGGATTGGATAAAATGGATCATATATTTGAAAGCATGTGTAAATTCTATCATGAAATAGATTCATTATGTGGTTATTAGAAAAATATAGTTCCAATTGAAAGCTATTATCCTCAAGATGTTGAATAGATTGACAATAATAAAGACAAAGTTGACCCAGCTTTGAAGGTAAGAATTTTCATCATTTCAGTTTTATTGAATGTCTTCATTAATTGGTTGCTTATATAATATTTGTTTGAATACTTTTGATTGAGAAAAATGATGATAATCACTCTGATTACATGGATTTAATAGAGGAAAAAAATATGGTTCATAAGATTGTAATAAGAATTACATTTTGTGTCTAGTCTAACCCAAAGCTTAATAAATACTTCTATGAATTTTGAATATAGCCAAATAAATCTGAGGTTTATTGATTCAAAAATAAAAAGAAAATGTCAAATTCAAATTTGAATCACAAAAGGAGAAGTACTAAAAGATAAATAAATTTCATTTCCAAATAGTATAACAATAAAGTAAGCATTATTTGTCTTCAATAATAAATTAAAAATTATCATTTATTATTTTATAGGCTATGAAGAAATTGAAAATTATCAATTGAAGTGTGAAAGAAAAACTCTTTCATGAGATGAAATTCAAAGATGAAAAGGAGAAGAAAGTGGAATGCCAAGTTTTTTCTGAAAAAAAGGAAAAACAAAAAATAAAATTTGAAGAGAAAAACAATTGATGAAAAATGGATTTGAAAAGGAGAAAGGGAAAAAAGCATTGAAGTTCAGAGGAAAAAAACATGATATGGATATGACTATTGCTAGATAGGTTGAAAAGATATGTAATTCAATAAAAAAATATTTTTTTAATGTTTTTGTGTCTTAATTATTCAATGTTATCTGAGTTTGTTTATACTATTGAGGCTGTAATAATCAGTTCCAGGAATTAATCAGTTTTAAATTGAAATTAATCAATAAAATCTGTATTTTTGGAGGCCTGTATGTGGCCCATCCTGAATTTTTTTTAAAAGAATAAAGTTTTTCAATTCAGAGATTTTTTGAATACAGGAAACACAATTGAAACAATTGATATTTAAAGAAATGAAAGAAAAAGTATCTCACATTTTTCATTTTTGATTGTAAACTTAAATTTTGTGATTAAATTGATAATCAGATTCATTTTCTCCAACTCAAACTATATTTTATAAAAAAAAATTCTCATCACTTAAAAAAAATTGAATTTGATTTAAAATTGAAATTTAATTTTTTAAGTTGTTTTTAAAAGATAAAAGAAATCAAATTTAATTGCATATTGAATATTTGATCTCTTCTGTTTCTCTTTTCATACAAATAAGAACCTCAAAAATTTCAATCCTCCTCACTTTTTTTAAAAAAAATAAGGTTCAAAACTCTAATTAAATGAATTTTCCTTTCAATTCAAATTCAGGTAAATTCTTTTTAAATTACTTGAATAACCTACTCATTTTTTATTTCTATTTTTTTATTTATATTTTATCAATTTATTCAAAACAATTTCATTATATATTTTTGACATTTTACTGGGGAGTCTTTTTATATGTTTACTTTTAATAATTTAATCATCATAATAATTACCTACTTTAACCTGAAAATCTCATTCAACCTCCTCAAATTGCCCCTCCCCATCACTCTTAACCCTCCCAAGCCATACCTAACTTGATTTTTAAAAGATTCAACTGGTATTTTTTTTATATGTTTTAGCTAATTGTTTGTACAGAAAACTCCAAAAACATTTGGACTTGACTCAGAAGGCTGGTACAATTGATTCCAAATTGATTGCGAGAATTTTATTACATATTCATCCTGAAAATTATTTCATTTCCTGCTTCACTATGCTCTGTTCCTCGTTAATCAATGGAAATAATCATTGATCAATCCTTTTCAAAGAATAAATACTAATTTTCTTTTCAAAAAAAAAATGCTAATTTTTAGCCTTTAATTTGTCATTTTTCATAATTTTTTTTAAACTAATACTATACTAACTATGATCCTTTTTTTTCGTTTAGAGGTGAATTTTTGGGTGTTTATTTCATCTTATTTACTTAAGATAATGTTTCCTTCATTAACCTCAACTTCAAAATTGAAGAACCCTCTCATTCCTCAGAACCATAATAATGCACTGGTGACAACAACGCCAATTAATTATTCATAATTTTATATTAAAGATTCAGATAAATTAAGTAAAACGGTCAAAAGGCAAGCTAGGGAAATGACTAATATAAGATATTAAACTTTGTTGAAACTTCAATTTTAATATATATCATGTCAAGAATACTCAATAAAACCATTAAAAGAAATAAAACCCTATCAAAAATGGTTAACCCTTCCACGTATGAATTCTAGTCATTATCCATACATAATAATTTAGTCAAAAGAATCAAAGAATACTCTAATAATGATATATCAAAATCACACATTCAATAAAAATGGTCAAGTATCACAAAAACTTCAAGAATTAATTACGTCATTATGTAAATAGGGGCATAATAGCCAGAAAATGAAGAAGAAAGAATTAATTTTTGGAGTCATAACATTGGTTCTAGAAAAAGTTCTGACTTGAGAAAATCTTCTGGGGCTGATTCAAGAATAAGTGAATTTAAAATTAATGATATTTAATTATATAATAATAACTGGAATAAATTAGATAAATATTACTCTTTTATTGTCTCAAGAATGAAACGCGTATTTAATCAAGCAGAAATTCAAACAACAAAATTATTGATGGCGAAAATTTACCAAATTTGAGTCAGACTGGATGTTACAAAAATTACTCAACTCATTTCATAAATTTTCCAAATTTAACCATACCAATGAATGGCTTTCATAATAAACCACATAATAAAGAAAATCATGTTGATGAATAGACATATGGAAATTTTTCATTAAATTTACAGCTTTATTCAAGCCTTGAAGAAATCGAGTATATTTTCCTGAAATGGGATTTAAATTGAAATTTCGAAAAAAACCTGGTATCATTGAAGTTATTTTGAATAAAGCTAAAATACCTTACCAAACTTAAAGAACATCACCTGCATTCAATAAAGATCCATTAATTACTCGTTTTGGATGTGCTTTTCAAATAAATAATATATTATTCAAAACTGGTGAGATATTTATGGAAAACACATCTTCTTAAGCAGAAGAAAAGTATTTTATAAAAAGGGTGGGAAAAGCCAATATGAAGAAAAACTTAAGAAGAAAAAATGTGGCTAGTTAAGTTTTTTGGAATATGTATAAGAATTATTTTATCAAAACATGATACTACAAGAACTTATGAAAATTGTGTCTTGTTATTTTTTTAAAAAAATATAGATATTCTATTTCAATATGAATGCTCCAAGAAATAATTCTCTTGAGCTTAAAGCAATTAATTGCAGTTTTGAGTCATTTTTTTTCAAAAAATTGTTATTTTTCTTTTAAAGAGTAATTGCCCCAAGAAAAATGAGTTTTATTTTGAATAATAAAAATACTCATTTTGAATATTTTACAGCTTTCCCATATCAACATGAAATTATGTCAAACATAGGAAGATTGGGTAAATTTAATTTTGAAAAAGCTTCATTCAAAAATATGGAAAATTTTGTAATCTTTGAGTGTTTCATGAAATAAATTATTCAATAATTTTTGAAATACGTTTTCTAGTAAGCTTTCCTATTTCAATTTTGAAAATTTTTGATGTTTCACATGAATATCAAAAAATCTTGAATTTTGTTATATTTTTTGTTTAACTTCTATCTTCTCGAAATTTATATATATTCCATTTCTATAGATAATTAAAAAATATCAAAAAGTAACCTTTCTTAAATTGTGATTAATTCACTGTTAATGATAAAATTCAAAGGTAATAGGCTTTATTCCTTCTTGCATATTAAGATTCTCATTCATCCACAGAATTTCTTGATAAATATGTAGTTTTTGGGTGTCTTCTTCCTTTCAAGGATCAACCGACTGATCCCCTAGCCAACAGGATGAATTATATAAAAATTATACAGCTCACAGTTCATTTAAACATTCCCTACACCTCTTTATTGTTAAAAATTTCCTTCTCATTTCTCTGAATGATGACCACCATCCTTTAAAGATACAAATTTCATTTTCTATAGGGACTTGTGATATTGAAAGAGAAAAATTGAATTTAGCATATTCTTAATTTTGAGCTGAAATACATTTATCACCAGGGAATTTTTGAAGAAACCTGATTGCCAGTCACACATTATGACCAGGAGAATTGCTTGGAATAATCTTTTTGTTCCCAATATGTTAACTTATTTTTCTCATGATATCACTTGTAAATTCCTGTATTACTCTTATTAGGTGGAATACATGTTTTGTTATTTCTCTCAAGAGAAGAAATTTATGATAATAATACATTAATCCCACCGCCAGAACTAAACAAAGGCCAAACTGTACTAGAGTTTTTCTAGAGGTCTCAGCTTCCAACCAGTTTTTTTCACTTCCGCGATCTTACAGAATGGTGAGGAATATTACTTGAGAATGATTTAAAGAAGTCTTTGACATAAATGGAAAGATTATCTATTAGATCATATATGTGAATTCATTTTGTTTTCTTAAAAGATACTGAAGTTAAGATTTATATTTTGTTCAGGAAGCTGACAAGAAGTAAATTCTCCAAATATTTGAGGGAGAAAAATTGAATCCCATAGAAGAGAGGAGTACTTGTTGAGATCACTGAAAGTAAACTCCGTGATACCATCAAAGAATGGAGGAGAAGGAAATGATGTTGAATTCAACAAATAGTTTTAAACAATAAATAATTGAATATATACTATAAACTTCATATTTGTTTTCTAATTTTTGGTTAATTTTATAAGTGAAAGAAGTTTTGGATCAGAAATTTCCTGAGCCAAAATATTTTTTTTTCACACATATGAATTAACTTCTATATATCATATCAATAAATAGTATTTTTTGAATTCAAGTGTGATCCAAAGAAATTGAATGCTGGTTTTTCTATCATAAATACAAATTTTCTTTTTGAACCATCCCATTGTAATTTTCAAATTTCATAAACTCACTGATACTCTAAGATTCCCTATATGTTTTAATATTTTCGTTGAGTTAAAAAAGGTTTTCTGAAATTTATTTCTGGACAGGAAAAGTAATTTGATTTGGATAATGTGGAAAATAATTTTCCAAAAAAATTTTTCATATAGAATCAAATTTCTATTTCTTCAGACGAATCATATTCCTTTGAAAATATACTCTACTTAGTAGAAAAATCTTGTTTTATTAAGTTGTAATCCATTTGTTATTTTTGCAAAAAATGGTTTTTTGTTGTAAATTTAAAGGTTTAAATCAAATGATTCAGTTTTAATAAAATTAGAGGTTTTGAGAGAAACTAGGTCTTTTTCAAAAAAAGACTCTTTCAAAAGTCTTTTGGGGG
Organism: Austropuccinia psidii; assembly: GCA_023105745.1. Lineage (NCBI taxonomy): Eukaryota > Fungi > Basidiomycota > Pucciniomycetes > Pucciniales > Sphaerophragmiaceae > Austropuccinia > Austropuccinia psidii. The sequence goes on along the minus strand of JALGQZ010000013.1, from coordinate 29,119,727 downwards.
GATCCAGTATTTTTGAAAAAATATAGTTCTGCTCAAAAAAATGATATTTTTGAACACAAAATATTTCCTTGTTGAAGATATCAGAATTTTCAAATGAAAAAGTTCTTTGTAAAAGCTAATTTTTCTGAGAAAAGCGGTTTTGTAACTAAAAATATGTCTTTGACAACAAAGTGTAGTTTCCTGGAAAAATAAATTTTCTTGTAAAACATTAAAAAAGTGCTTCTTTGTCAAAAAACTAGCCAGTTTATTTTAAAAATAATAGCTCCCTTAAAAAATTGTTCTTTTTTTCAGAAAGATATCTTCTTTCAATAAAAATGTGTTTGTGAAAACACTAGTTAAGTTTTTTTAAAAACAATGGTTAAAAATAGCTTTTTTGAAAAAAACCATTAAAAAAACAGCTTCTTGAAAAAACTAGTTAAAAAGTGTTTTTTTTTGAAAAAAAAAGTAGTAAAATATTTTTTTCTTGAATTTGTTTTTTGGATAAAGACAGTTTTTGTGGATAAACTGCCACTTGTACTCTCCTAGTTAGTAAGCCTTTCATCTGCATTACTTGCTCACTTTGTGATGTGGCAGGCAATAAGGGTTTCCTTGCTAACCTCCATTGGAAAGCCTCTCTGATCTCCTTTCTGTGCAGAGTAACCACTTGTTATTCCTATGTGCTCTTCTTGTTTGGTTCTGCCAGGGCCCACCTGCAATATCATAACAATTCAGAGGCTGGTATGCACAAAACCAGCTTTTACAGCTAGTTTTGGGGGGTTGTTTGAACTAGCTGATGCAAACAACTCCCTGGCCTTGTACATCTGGATTTGCAGATTTGTTTGTAACAACTAGTGAAGAAAACCCCCTGTATTTTTAAATTTTGTTTTGGGGAGTTGTTTACCCCCTTTACAAAAGTCTTTGAGTTTTTTTTTTGGAAAAAGCACCCCTGCCTTTGTTATTTGGTTTCAAAAAGTTTCTCACACCAGCTTTTTTGAATGAAGCCCAGAGTTCTGGAGATGGTGTCATGGGGAATTTTGAACCAGTGAGAGAAAGCCACCCTCAGACTTTTGAAGTAAGGTATGATGGTTCTTTTACACTACCAAATATAAATGACCTCTGGATTGTAGAGCTAGCTTGTTGGGGCTGTCTGAAACAGCTAATATGAACCAAATAGCCAACATTGTAGGATTGGAAGATATTGTTTTGATTATCCATCACTTCAAGCAAATGGGAATAATTTGAGTGATTCCATGTTTTCAAAAATAGATGTGCAATAATTTGAATCATCTTTGGAGGGAGGTTTATCAACACTCAGAGGTTTTATCAAAAGAGGAAATGAAAGGAACTGGTGGGGGACCTCAGTTTTCATTTGAATGTTGTGGAATATCAACTATTCAAAAACACTCCTATTTTTCAATTTTGAATTGTCTAAAAGATTATAATTTATCCTTATTATTAGTGTTGTGGTATTCCATACCTTTGTTCCCAGTTTCAAGAAATATTTGAAGATTAAAATGTGGAAAAATCAAGATTCAAAATGGCTAATTTAGAAAGCCACCACTCAAAAGAGATCCTTAGAGTCACATAATTTGAAGAAAGAAATCAATAGTATTGGGTAAAAGAAGAGTTAGAATTCAGTATACAGAAAATGAAAAATTACATGAGCAAAAGTAATGATGTAGAATTATATAAACCCTAAATCCATCAGGAAGATTGTATTACTAAGGCTTAAAATCATCAAAATAAAATTTAAAAACACAATAATACTCTAAAAATATTAAATTCAACTCAGTAAATGGAAAATGCACTCAAAAACTTTCAATTACACCGCAATACAGGCACCCAAAGAAGGTTTATGCAAAACACATGCATAAGATTTGTACATGACACAGGCACAGGATCATCCATTTCAACTCAAATAAATTTCAACTAGCTGCATGAAAAAAGAATACACTCTACTGTAAATTACACAGCAATTAAAATAATAAAGAATTGAAGCTCAAGAAGATATATCCAAATTACACAGCATGATAACCTTAAACTAAATAAATCTTGCAAACAAATCATGCAAAGGCTTATTCACATGACACCATATTCATCCTTTACTCACCAGCATTAATTACTTAAGGCTGTGCATTTTTATTAAAGCAGTGTGAAGGAAGAGTCATCTGATAAGTATATCAAAATCCCCATCCAATAAAAAGATATCAATCTTAAATTTGGCCAAACAAATGGTGAGAATATCTCAATCATATGACACCATTATAAATCTTACTCACCAGAATTAATTCCTCAAGGCTGTGAAAGCTTACTAATTCAGTGTAACAGATACATAATCTGACTTTTTTTACAAAAATCTACACCAGCAGAATTATCTCAAGGGCAAGAATGAAGCTTTACATGGAGAGCCCATGGGTACTTCTCACAGCATAAAAGGAGGCCTACCTCCCTCATTTTCTCCTCTTTCCCCATGAATCAAATGAACTATATACCAAGAAGGAGAATAATTATTTCATCCCTTACTAGTAGTGTAATCCAGAAATCATTATTATTTAGACTATACTACCCTAATAGCAATTTATAAGCAGCTATAGTTAAAAGTAGGTATGCCTATATTCTAAATTCATATATTAGTCAAATACTCATATTCAACAAGCTAAAGATATTTATATTATAATCTTCTTAGTAGAAGGAAATTCATATTATCATTAATAATATAAAATTGAAGAAAACAAAATACACATTAGTAGTTTCACAACTGTTACTATTACTATTTAACCACTGAACAAATTATCACAAATAATGACTATATGATAATATTAGAACTTCTATCCATTACAAAGAAAATTACTTTTAACAAAAGAAACAGCAAAAAGAACCACTCAGTAATATTACATCTACCATTTATCTACTAAATTGAAATTTGATCATCTTGAAACCACCTCCAAATTTATTATTTAAAGCTATTTTATTCAGATTAGTATTATTTTATCACTAGGCTGATTATTGATTAGGTCTGATAGAGACTGCTGAAACGTCTTCTCTAGTTGTAATTCCACAACCTTAAATATTGATTTTTGAGCTCTGTAGGAAGATTGTTTAGTATATTCAAAGGGGAAGCTAAAACACTATCAGAACTCTTGGTTACAGGACTATTTCAGAAATTCCAAACATTTTACCTGTGATTTCCCCCTCAAGGACTGCCTTATCCAATCCCCCATTAAAAGGAGTTCCACAGTGTGTAGTGAGAGGTTCAACAAAGTTTATATTGAGAGATTCAATTTAAAGAATACAATATAATGCTTGTGCACATGACTTTATAGCATATGAGTAAAATTCCACTTTTTACCGCCTAAAGACATCTCACAAAACACATATTCTGTCAGGCCGAGTCTATAATGAAGTGATAATTGATATCTTTAAAGCCTTAACTATGAATTTGAAACATATATAAATTAAATAAAAGTATTTAGTAATGATATTTAAGGGTTTTACTGTAAAAAAAAGTGGTTGTGAATGCTATTGAAAGCCCTGGGTGCAGCTTTATCAATTGGTTTATTATAATAAAGACTACAATAATGAAGAATTTACCTATACCTTATTATTTTCCACAATTATAGCATTTGGTAAAAAGCTATACTATGTAGGAATTCAAGAGAAGGATGGGGATATCTCTTTTGGGAAGAGAAATATCCCTTTTTATCCTGGAATCAGGTGGAAGGACCATTAATCATTACCACATAGAAGAATTGAAGATTTTTTACTTGAAATGACAGGCTTGTGGCTATTAAAAACTCTTTATAGACTGTATTGGGCTAAGATGGGGTCATGAAACCACTTCTAGGCTGTTTTAACCAATACAGTGTGAAAGGTTTCATTTGCGGACCACACAACCCTCATATGACATGTAAAAAGTGTAAAATGCTGTACAAATCCTGTATGCAGACCCCATACTGGACACAATATAAGGTATTGAAGGATAAAAAATCTCCTTTTTAAAATTGAAACCTCATATTCAAGGATATGGGATAGTATCCCACAGTATTGGGTTTTTGACAGCACTGTGAGATTTTGACCTTAAATATGCTATAGGATTTGCAGTTTTAAAGATAATGAGCTCAAAGTTGGCTCATTGCATAGCTCAAAAAGGGACTTACACAATTTTCTCTCATTTTGTATGGGTAACATTACATATGGAAAGGTTATTCCACTTTTAAATTCCATTGTTCAGATACGGGGTTTGCTTAATTCCTGTAAAAGGCTAGTTTACTCCATAAATTTTGTTCTAGATGGGTTATGAGGAAACTCATTGCACCATCAGAGAGCCCAAATTTTTCTCTTTCCAAAAGGACACAGCTTTATGTATCTAAGACTAGAGCTGTAGCAGTTAGATGAGAGGCAATTATTCTTTTAACCCTTATTTGGATTGATTTTGGCCATATTTTCTGTAGTTTTGATTTCAGCATAATTTGGCTATTACCATCAGTTAGGCCTGACTCAGGTATTAAATTTGAGAGCCCATTTTATGGGGCTCTTCCTCTCTCTTTGGATCTTAGATTACAGGTAAAAATTAATGTTTATGCTCAGTTCTTGGTTTGAGCAGGAATAAATTTGTTGTTCTTTGTCTCATGGTTATGGGAGTTATATTATTTGGAAAAGGTGGTTTTTCTCTTTCTTTGAATAAAATTTATGAGTTATTTTCTCTCAGTTCCATTTCTTGTGGTATTATGTTCTACCATTGGTTTATTGTATTTTGGCTGTGATGCTTGTGCACTAGTTTTGAGTCACAGGCTAAAATATTCCTCCTGAGAAAAGTGGGGCTCAATGTAGGCCTTAAAAGATGAAGCAAACCTCATTATTATGTTTCCTCCCAGTCAATAGAATTCCAAACTTGAAGACCCAGTAGCATACTTCAGATATAATATGTACTTTTGCAAAAGATGGAAATGATGTCATTGTCAGCATGTGATGCAAACCCAGAGCACAAGTATGACAGCAAGAATACCATAAACCAATGGTAGAGTAGAGTACCCCAAAACATGAAGGTGAGCCAAAAAAGCTAAAAAATTGTCAAAAAAAATGAAATTAACCTCTTTAAAAAAATGTAAAACTCCAATAATTACAGGAAAAAACATAATAAAGCTATTCAGGCTCAAAGTAACTGCTGAGCATAAAGCTTAATATTCACCTCTAATCTAAATTCCAGATAGATAGGATGAACCCCATTTAATGGGTATTCAAGTTGCAGCTCTCAATATAGGCTATCCAATGGTACAAGAAAAACTGAGCTAGCATCAAAACTATCAAAGTTATGGCCAAAAGAAAGCCAAATAAGGGTAAATAAAATATTCAAATGTCATCTAACTTCTACAGTTTTAGTGTGAGATAATTAAAGTGGGGTCATTTTGGAAAGGGCAAAGTCAGGGCTATCTGATGGTGAAATAAACTTCCCCATAAATTATCTAGAACAAAATATTTGGAGCAAACAAGTGCCATATAGAATTTGAGAAAAGTCCTAATCTGAATAATCAAAATCAAAAATGCCATAGCTTTGCCATATTTAATTTTATCCATTCCAAATGAGGTACTATTGTGTAGAGCTGATCCATGGCTAAAAAAGGAATCAACTATGAGCTCAATATCTTGAGAAATGAAAAAGGTATTGCAGTTTCAAGGTTAAAATACCACAGTTGGGGCAATACACCTTTACTGTGGGATACTCTCCTATATCCTTGAATATGAGGTGTCAATTTTATGTAGGAGAGTTTTTATCCTTCAATAACTCATAGTTTGGTTAATATGGGGTCTCTATCCAGGCTCTTTAAAGCATTATACCCATCATACATGTCAGAAGGGGGCTGTGTGGTCCCCATATGAAAATGTTTACCCTGTATTGGTGAAAACTGACCAGATGTGGTTTCAAGACCACATCAGAGCCCAAAACAGCCTATACAGGCAAAGTAATAGCCACAGGCCAGTCCTTTGAAGTGAAGGGTCTCCAAAATTCATACATGAACAGGTCTAGAAGACCTTTTCACCCATTTTCAAGATAAAAAGGGACCTTTCTCTTCCCAAAAGAAAAATGTCCATTCTTCTCTTAAATTAATACATAGTAAAGCTTTCAAAAAAGCTATACTCTTGGATAATAATCAGGTTATACTATAATCTTAGTACTTTATTGCTTATTATAGTTAATCAACTGATACCAGTGCATCCTGGGCTTTCAGCAGCACTCACCACCACTATTGTCCATTGTAAAGCCCTAATTAATATCATTAAAACCATTTATTATTATGAATTACTGTGTTCCAGTCGTAGTTAAAGTTGTAAATACTCCTATTATCACTTTATCCTAGACTCAGCCCAACCTTTTGGGGGACCAGCTGTGTTTTTGAACCATCTTTTAACTTTTTTGCGGCAAAAGTGATTCTTTTCTTATTTTCTTTATTTTTTATTTTCAGGCACTAAATTATCTTAAAAAAATAAAAAAATCAAATATCATATATTCTTATTTTTTGAGTGGTATATCATCATATACCACTGTGGTTTTTATTTTTATGCATTTTTGGATGTGGGATATTCAAATTGAAATACCACAGTCTTCTTTTTGGGAAAATGTTTTGATATAAAACCAAAAAATACCCTTATTGTTCTCTTAATATATTTCAAATAACCCTCTGAACTGTAAATAAAAGATTCAGAAGGTGTGGTTGAACATATTGGAAGTTTGAATTGTTCATATTAAAGCAACTTATACAGTTATCAATATTAATTAAAGAGTAGCTTGGTGAGATATGTGAGTTTCAGTAGTAAGCAAACATCTGTCAAAACTGTATTATTGATGTGGGAAACTGGAAGTATGAATCCAAAGTCATTGTACCGAGGCTTAATACAGAAATATATTGAAACAGAGGCTATTATTTGAAATGCAAAAGCATTGTTGAGAGTCAAATACTGACATTAAGCCATTATATTTGTCCACTACTGGAAGAAAGTTCCGTACCACTAGAAGAGAAGTCAGAGGACAATCTACCAGTGACCCATTCAGACACAGAACACATGCAGAAAGGAAAAGGGAAGAGGAACAGTGAAAGCCTCATCTCAAACAAGAATGGGACACACATTGCCACTCAGAGGCCCAGAAAACCACAGAATTCTCCCTCTATATAAGTTAAACCAACCTTGATAACCTGTAAAGGGAAGATAAGAATTATTTACCCAGGTGTAACATCCAAAGACAAATTTCCCAAAGCTGCAGAAAAAGTTTTTGTGCAAAGAACAGTCAAAGGTAAATACCCTAAGAACAAGAAGGTTTTAACTTATTTCAGACACTGATATCATGTCCCCTGTACACCTGTCACAACCATGAAAATTACCCTCCTGGACTCCATATGGCATATCAGTGCCATATCCATAATCACTGGCCAAATTGGCCCTCTCATCTTTTCTGGCCTTTTGTGGTCATTTCACTCCTGGGGCCAACCTGGCCCCTTCACTATTGTCAGGCCTTTCCAGGCCATTCTCTGCTTTTGGGCACTCTTTGGTATTTTCCAGTCAAAAGGGAAAATAAAGCCCAAAATCCTGTATTTGGCTTTTTAAGCTTTAAAAAACGTTTTGTGCACTTTTGCGCATTTTGCGCATTTTTGCTGTATTCAGCTGTATATTCCATTTTCCCATGTATTATGGGAAATATGTCCAAAAGGCCATATCAGGCTTCTTGGTGCTCAATTTCCGGTTTTGTTCATTTTGTGCACTTTGCGCAAATACAGTTTTGAAGCTGTATAAGCTGTATTTGGCCAGAAACACAAAATTGGCCAATACACCCAGAAACATCTCTCACCTCTGAAGTCACCCAAAACCCAATTTTCACTCTCATCCTCCTGACTTCATTCACAAAGACCTTTGGCCACTTTCACCCTTCAGCAACTCAAATTGTCATAAATGGTGTTATACAACATTCTGCACCTTTGTTCACCAGCAATTCAATGGTGTCAATATCAGTGGGGTAATTCAACATTCTATAAGTCACCAAAGTGTCATGTCATCCAGAGGACCCATCAAGGCTCAAGTGCAGGTGTAATTTCTTAAAGACCAATGACTCCATTAGGAATTCATTGGTTATTCTCAATTAAAGTATTCCCTCCAAGGGAATATTTTCAATTCATTCCCAAGGTGTATTCAAGAGGCAGTTCCAAACAATTTATCAAGTTTCAATGCTCCATCAATCCAGCTTGGCAACCACATTCATTTCAATACAGTCTGGATTCATCAAGACCTGTATTTCAATCATAAATCATGGGAAAATAATTCAACACAGTTCATTTCCCAATCTGGAAAGGTATACACTTCATCAAGCTGTCAATACAGCTTCAAGGATTCAATACAGACCAGCTGTCAGCCTGAAGGAGTCAAGCTCTCAACCTTTCACATATACCAGCCTCCTTTGACCCCGGGGGGTTTTCCCCGAGTTAATTAATATATTTTTATTTTATTTTATCTTTATTTATCTTACCGTTTTTTTAAGTGAATACTGATATTATCAAGTCAGTCAATTAGCACCTTTTCTATTTTTCTTTCTTCACCTGTCAATGGACATTTGGTGGTCATATCCATCCTAATTACATTGTTAATTTTGGCAGGTTGAGAGGTAATTAAGGACTTACTTGGTTGGCTCTTTGGCCATTTGGCTTCTCATTTCTCTTATTGCATCTCATCCTTGTACTTATATTGTTATTAGAGAAATTCAGTTCTTTATTTTTATTTTCTTTATTCTTTTGGAGTCTTCTAAGTGATTTCCCTGATTGCTGTGTGCCAGGCCACTCTTGTTTTTCTGTCCAAGAGCCCCTGTGACAACACCGCAGAGACCTTAAAATCCCAAGGGAGCAGACAGAGGAAAGGGAAGAACTTTTCATACCCAAAAGATCAGGGTTTGGACAGTATGTTTAATGGCAAGACATTCAGGGAGATAATGCCCACACTCCCATTCACCTTCCAATTCAACAGAGACCTCAAACCAGAGGACTGGAGAGACATGAATCAAGAGCTTAAGTTCCACCAACTCCTCAAAGATCTGTTCCAATTGAGCATGGAAAACAAGAAGTTCAACATGGCTTCAAACTGGGAAAAACTTGGAGCAAGCTTCCAGAAGATATGTCTCAGAGAGATATCTTTCAAAGAACTTATGGAAATCACCAAAGGTTGGAATCCCAACAGTAAGCTCAAAATCTTAGAAGAGAGGGTGGCCAAAATAAGGGAGAATCGAGCCACAATCCAGACTATAGAGAAGCAATGGAGCCAGAAAGAGAATATTCTGACTGCTTCAGGATCACAAGAAGTATGCCAAAACAACTCCCCAGTGGCTTTACGCCACTCAAGATACAGCAAAGAAGTGGCCAATAATCACCATCCTTCACAATTCCAGGAAGTTCCCAGGAGAAGAAAAGGATTGAAGGGCAATGAAGAGACTAGTTTCAGCCAGAGGAAGAAATAATCAGACCCAATGATCCAGAGGTTTTTGGAGTTAGTGAAAGAATTTCACAGAAACTAAAAGCTGTAAATACACCTGATAGAATGAGTAAACCTACAATTAGGAATGATATCCACATTGAGAATGAAAATAGTGTTGTTATACCTGAGATTAACATAAACAGTAATAAGCTGTGGTAAAGAATTCCCCAATCTTCACAGAAAACTCAAAAAGAGTTTGGAAATCTCCATGAAAACAATGGAAGATTACAAGAATTGATAGCCTTACAAAAAATAACCATTCATAATCTTCAAGAGGGATTTGCTAAACTAAGTAAAGCCTCATACAAGACCAAAAAAAGACTAAACCAAGTGTTAGAAGAGCACTACCACTGAAAGAGAGACAGGGGATACCTCAATCAAGATATGAAAAAACTGTTTGATGTCTGCCAGAAAATGAAGCCACAGACTCAGGGACATGTTTTTAGAAAGAATACACACCCATGGGGAAATTAAACCACATCCCCCAACGGATATTAAGCACATATCCCCATCAAAATATCAATATGGAGATAAAAGGACTTACTAAGAGAAGGAAGCCTTCAAACAACTTCCATAAACCACAATCTGGCCAAAACTCTCTGGTGTAGGAAAAGATGATTATATGAAGCTTATTTATTATATTGATTAACTCCTAATTGATGTTCAAGTATATGACACTACTGAATTACAGATATACTGAACACAGTATTCAAAGGACATGATATTATTTGGTACACAGAAATGAAATAAATCCATTGCAAAATAAACTAGCCATGGTGGAAGAGTCATATAAGCCAAAAATACAGTAATGGCACTTGGATATGGCAGAAAACCATGTCATTTGAAAGTGACAAGTACTCATTGGAAAAAGCTCCTTATTAGTGTTGTCTTAAAAATTCTAAAAGACTTAAATCCATTGAACCTCATATGAACATTCAAATAAGGAATAAAAAACTCTTGACACAACTGCCAGGGGAGCTGGAGAATGCGGTAAAATCCAGGTGAAACCAAATTTGCACTCTAGATAACATTGCCAGCACCTTTCAAGATGTAAGGAAAAGGACAAACATAGGAAAATATTCCCCATATAAAGGCAACAGTTTCAGAGAGAAACAGCCTTTCAGGGTTAACAATAAATACAAAACCAGAGAAAAGTGGCAGAAGTGACTAAGAAGAAGGACTCTTGTCAGAATTGTGGATCAATAGACCACTATGCTAACAACTTTCCAAAGGAAAAAAAGAAAATCTATGCCATTGAACAAGTCCCAGAGGAAGAAATCCAAGAAGAGCATTCTGCATATGACTCTATAGGTGATTCCATGAGAAAAAACTCTGATGATGAGAAAGACCCAAGAGAGGAATTACTAATGGATTACCAAGACAAAACCCAATGAAAGATTTGTGACATACAGTTGGGAGAAGTATTACCACAAGACACTGCCAATAGAAACTTTTTCAAACACACACAAGATGCACAGACATTCCTAGTAAAAAGAATTTTAAAAAGGATTTAGGAAATATGAAATCCATTGGGACTATTATCAAAGAGATAATTATACCCCACAGCAAAGGTAAGATCAGACTAAAACCAGAGTTTTTAGTTCTTGAAGATGCCCACATCCAAGGTTTCCTACTGGGAACAGACTACCAGAGGATGTATGTTGTTGATATTTACAATAGCAAAAATAGGCACATTAGAGTAGGTACAAACAAGGAGAAGAAATTGTAACTTCATATATACCATTTTTCTAACCAAAAGCCCTTAGAAAAATTACTGAATGAATTCAAAGAGGGACAATTAAGTACTAACCTCACTAATAAAAAGAAACTTAGTTTACTAAGAATGTTGGGAAGAATAGACCAGATTTTGCCATAAGGGAGGAACTGTTAGGCAAAATCATAGTCCATGAGATAGAGGTATATCTAGATGCGGAAAGACCTTACCTTCCCCTTAATAGATGACCTCCATATACAGAAAGCCTGGAAATTAGGAAATAAATTGAAAAAAATGTCAATGAACTCATAGATATGGATGTAATCAAAAATATAGGAAATAATGAAAGAGTGGAAGTAACCAGACCTGTCCTTATCACTAGTAATTATGGAAGGTCTATATTGTGTGGAGACTTCAGAGCACTGAAAATCTAAAACAAAGCTGACAGGTACCCTATACCAAGGATACCCCATGCTCTAGATGAGCTGGCAAAAGCCAAATACATCACAAAGATGGTTTGTATGAAAGGCTTCCACCAAAATGAAGTTAAACCAAAATCCATGAAATTACTCAGAATCATATGCCACATGGGTATATATGAGTACTCTAGGATTCCATTTGGCATTAGAAATGCACCAGCCCACTTCCAAAGGATGATTGAAGCAATATCTCAAGAAGAAATATGAGAAGGCTGGATGGTAGTATATATTTATGATATCATTATATATTCAGAAACATGGGAGGACCACATACAATAAATAGACAGAGTCTTGAGTAAATGAACATCCATAAATCTAAAACTTTCACTTAAGAATTGTAATTTTGGCCAGCAGGAACTATTGGAACTGGGACATAAAGTCTCAGGCTTTAGACTTTCCATAGATAAGAACAAAGTAGAAACATTACTGCAAAAGGCAGTATCAAATAACATAAAAGAAATGAAATAATTACTTGGGCTTGCTAGCTACTACAGAAAACACATAAAAGCCTTTCCCCACATAACTAGCAGCTTATACAGGTTATGTTAAAGGGATTTAGTCTTTGATATTACCAAAGAGAGGGGGGATAAATATGAGAGGATAAAACATGAACTCACTACTGCACCTGTTCATATGCTACCTGAATTTCAATTACCATTCAAGTTGTGAATAGATGCAGATTTAAGCCAAGTACTAGGGGAACCCCTTCACCAAAGACACATTGTAGATGGTGAACTTAGAGAAGGGTTAATCTGTTATATCTCCAGACAACTGAAATATTCAGAGGCCAGATATGGAGAAACACAGACAGAATGATTATGTTTTGTTTGGCCCTAGAAAAACTCCATTACTATTTCAAGGGTTCAGTCTTTGAATTCCACACAGACTGCACTGCACTCAAGTCTTTTCTCAACATGAAGACTACTAATAGACACATTTTGAGATGGAAAATAGCCATCCAAGAGTATAGAGGCAATTAGGGCATCATATAAGAGGAGGTAGAAAGCCATAAAAATGCAGATGACCTAAGTAGATGGCCACTGAACAATTTCAAAAGTAATCAAGCTTATGACCGAGAAGTAGCTGCCACAATTCCCAACCATCTTATGAAGATAGATAGGAAGAAGAATGTCAGATTTTCTGAATTGGAAACAGAAAGTGATATCCAAGATACTGACAAAAGTTGACCAGACAAGACAGAGACTCCCAATTTGGGAATATGTTCCTCTGAAATTCATAATGAATTTTTCAGCTCAGTTATTAAATCTTATTCCAAACACAAACAGTGTAGCATATTGTTTCAACTTCTTTAACAAAAATACAGGTTCTCAGAGATGCAATCCCAGTTAGAGAAGCTCTGGTTGAGTGATTATGAGGAAAGTAAATGTTTCCTTATATATTGACTCCTTTATAACAGAGAAAATGATACTAGTGCCCTCAAAGTGATAGAAAGGGACCATATCTCCCTAATACTTCAAGAATGCCATGTCTACTGCTACATAGGACAAAAGAGAGGGTAGCAAGCAAAGATTTATGGCACCATTGGGAAAAAGAGATGAGTGAATACATTGACACTTGTGAGAGGTTCTGCAAGGCAAACAGGAAACATGGGAAGAAGTATGGGCTACTATAGCACATAGAAGAGCCTAAACACACATGGAAAACTATAAACATGGACTGGGTAACAGGAATTGTCCCAGGTGGCAAAGAAAACTTTGATGCTTTCCTGTTCATAGTAGCAAGGTATATCAAAAGCTTAATATTCCTACCATGCCACAAGAAGGATACAGCTATGGAAACAGCATTATTATTCTGGAATAAATTGTAGCTACTGTCACAGGGGCTTTTAGGCAAAACAAGAGTGGCCGGCACTCAGGAATCAAGAGCTCACCGGGAGGACTCCAAAAGGATAAAGAAATAATTGAAATATGTATCTCCTTAAGGAAAATGAGTGCAAGTAGCAACATCCCAAAGACCAGAGAAGAAGCCAGAGGCCAAAAATAATAAAGCAAAGCCAACAGCCAAAGAGCCAACCAAATGAATCCTCAATTCACTGCTTCTACCTTCCGGAAAGAACAATGAAATTAGTAAGGGATATGAAAATCAATATCCACTGACAGGAAAAGAAAATATGCAAAAAACTGACTCATAAATATCAGTATTTAATTTCAAGAATGAAGAGCAAATAATAATAAGAATAAATATAATTGATTAATTAACTGGGGGAAAAGTCCCCAGGGGTGAAAGGGTAGGCAGTATATGTGAAAATTAGGAAGACTAATCCTAGAGAGTTTATAACACAGATGTATTGACTGTTTTGGGTAAACACTGATATTCCAATCTTGGGAATTGAACTTCATGCCTTGAATTCCCTTCGTGGAAAATGGATTGACACAAATGGGTCAATGACATACAAGTTGACTTAATAAAGCCTGTATGGACCAATTGAGTTTCCAAAGGAGTTCTGGAGCTTTTTATGCCTTGGAAACTGATTTGATAACAAACAACCTCTTAAAAATTCCCTTTAAGAATCCTGGTCCAATATCCCCTTGGGGGAATACTGTTTAATTGAAATGACCAACACCTGAAGGGTCAGGTGATTGGTGTCCTAAAATGGTCTTCTGGATAGCACCATGAATAACCAGCTTGATTGTTTTTACATCTGCCCTTGTAATGGATTTATGGACTGGGATGTGACTTGAGAAAGAAGAATTGTGTCTTAAAATGGTCACCATTGAGTTTATGAGGAAAAATTGTGCATAATTGTGCATAATACCATATAGTCCCCATCCAAGGTTCCTTCAGACTTTGGGTCCAATAATGGGAAAAGGCCTTTCCTTGTCTTGGAAGGAAGGAGCTAGGAAAAGATGACCAATGGCCACTGGTGATTGCTGGATGGTGACAAGACTAAGGCCAAATGTGACCCAAAATTGGATTTATGGCTGTTTTGGGTGCTTGGGTTCCAGGTTGGCCAAAATTTGATTTTGGACCCAACTGGGACTGAGGGCCACTGAGGTTCCCCCTTGGCCCCTTTTTACCTCATTTGATTTAGGACAAAAGGGGCCTAACAGCTCCCATGATCCATGGGCGATAGAGGGCCTAAATGGCCCAAAACCCACAAATCAAAAGGGGTGGACCAAAGGCCCTGGAGATGTTGAAAGGGGCCAAAGACCCCCCAGGCCCCAATTCAGTGGGATTGGCCCGGGATCTGATGAAGTGGAGAATAGGCCAATAAGGCCAATGGTTCAGGATATGGCCCAAAGGCTATTTCAAACCACTTGGTTCAGGCTAGAACTACCATAAACACCAGTTAGGGGTGTTCTTTCCCATGGTTGTTACAGCTACATATGGCATCCCTAAAATCATCATTAGTGACACAGAACCAAAGTTCACATCAGAAATTTGGACTAACCTCTATGATATGCTTTGCACTAATCTTGAATTCTCTACAGCTTACCATCCATAGACAGTTGGACTGGGTGAAAGGGTGATTCAAACAATGCAGAAAATCATCAGAAGAGTCTGTGCATATGTAATAGAATAAAAAGATCATGAAGGATATATTCATGACTGGGTTACACTTCTACCAGAAATAAAACTTTCTTAAAACACAATCAAGCACTATACCAAAGACTTCCATGATATATGGAAGAGGGCATGTGATGCAGTAGCAAGACGCATGGAAAGGAAAAATAATACAACAAGCAGAGGTATGACAAGACACACAAGGAACCAGACTTCAGAGAAGGGGACCAAGTGCTAGTGCCTAATTTAAATTTCAATGACCTCAAACACCAAAGTAAAATGAGAGACTAATTTGTGGGACCATTAACTATTATTAGAGTGATAGGGAATAATGCAGTGGAGGTCACACTCACAGAAGAATTCTGCAGGAAACCCCCAGTGTTCCCAGTGAGTTTAGTCAAACCTTACCACCAAACAGGAGAGGATAAGTTCCCCTCCAGAAACAAGAGCAACACTCCACAGGAAATAGTGGAAGTAAAATACTCCCCTGGCCCAGTGAAGAAGATCATTAAGTTCAGGAAGGTCAGACTCAATGGAAAAGACCATAGACAATATTTGATCAGATTTAAGAGCCAAACCGCTGGTAAAGATGAATGGTTATCAGAAGATGTCATACCAGATGGTGACCGTCAGCTGAGAAGATTCAGAGCCTCTAGGAGTGATGAATAGTCTTATCAATGATGAGCCTTTTTTAGAGGGAGGGTATGTCAGCCTGTGACTCAAAGCCAGAGCACAAGCATGACAGCCAAAAATACCATAAACCAATGGTCGAGTAAAATACTACCAAAAAATGAATCTGAAAAAAAAAACCTCAACATGTATCAAAAAAAAGAGGAAAGTAACTCCTTTCCAAAGATACAACTCCCATAATAACAGGAAAGAGCAAAACAAAGTTATTCAGGCTCAAAGTAATTGCTGAACATAAACCTTAATTTTCACCTCTCATCTAAAATCCAAAGACAGGGGCTGAAGCACATCAAATGGGTGTTCAAATTGAAGCGCTCAGTCAGGGCTATACAATGGTACTAGCCAAACTGAGCTGGAAGAAAAATTACAGAATTTATGGCTCAAATAAAGCCAAATAAGGGTAAAGAAAATATTCTCCTCTCAGCTAGCTAATACAGTCTTAGTGTGAGATAATTGAAATGGGGCCATTTTAAAAAGGGCACAATTAGGGCTATCTTATGGTGAAATCCACTTCCCCATAACCCATCTAGAAAAAAAGTTATGGAGAAAACAAGTTCTGTACAGGATTTGAGAAAAATTTATATCTGAATAATGGAAATTAAAATTTGAATAACTTTGCCATATTTAACTTTATGCATACCAAATGAGGTAACATTGTGTAGAACTAATCCATGGCTGAAAAATGAACCAAATTTTAGATCAATATCTCAATAAATGCCAAAGGTAAGACAGCTTTAAGGTTAAAATCCCACAGTTGGGCCAATACACCTTTACTGTGGGATACCTTCCCATATCTATAAATATGAGGTGTCAATTCCACAAAGGAGATTGTTTATCCTTCAATACCTCATAGTTTTGTTAATATGGGGTTCCCATACAGGCTCTGTACAGAATTATACCCATCATAAATGTTGGAAGAGGGCTTTGGAGTCTCCAGATGAAAGTTTTCACACTGTATTTCTGCCCAGATCTGGTTTCAAAGAAACCTCCAAGCGCAATACAGGCTATACAGGCATGGTAAGAGCCATAAGCCAGGCCTTGTAGGTGGAAGGTATTCACCACATTTATGTGAACAGGTCTAGAGGACATTTTCACCCATTTGAAGGATAAAAAGGGACCTTTATCTGCTTAATAGAGAAATCCACATCCTTCTTTCATGTTCCTAGATATTAAAACTGTCAAAAACAGTCATAATCTTGGAAAATAATCAAGTTGTAACTTAATCTTAGTATTGGATTGCTTATTATAGTTAATTAATTGATAAACACTACATCCTGGGCTTTAAGCAGTGCTCACCGCCACTATTATCCATAGTAAAGCACTTATTACTATTATTAAAGCTTTTTAATATTATAAATTACCATGTCACCGTCATTGATAAAGCTGTAAATACTCCTATTATCACTTCATTATAGACCCAGTCTGACAGTTATAGCTATAGGTTTGAGCTTCTTCATAGCTTCCACTGACCAAGGGAACCTTGTAGAAAAATTTCTAATCAAAAATAATTCCCAAATTTCTCATCTTGAAACTTAAATTTACATTTTTTGGTGGAAAATTCTTGGATTACCACTACATTTATGATATTATTTGAACAGATTTGAAATTTAAGTTAAATTATCTATAATTTAAACCAAAAAACAAAAATACCTTTTTTCAAAATAAAATCCACAAACCCAAATTACTTCAGACACAAATTTATGAATTGGAAATACTAATGATGAAAAAATCTTTTACAAAACATATTTTTTCCATTTTTTAACATTTCAATACCATGAAAAAGCTTCTCTGTACCTGAAAAATGAAATTGAAGAAGATTTTCGTAAAAATGATCAGTATCTATAGCTGAAAGATTCCTTTTATTAAAGCTTCTTTGCAAACTCCAAGGATTATTGTTGTTTATTTGTCAGAAAACTCTGTATTCTTGTTCACCAAGCTTTTTTCCAAAAGTGTTGATTGAGTCTTTTAATTCAGAAGAAATTGTATATCAAATTAAACTGCTCAGATGTTTTGGCCTTGAAATATATGATGACAGCTGAGACTTCCTGATATTGATTCCCAAAAACATCTCATATTTTTTGATATTTAAATATTGATCAATGTTTCTTGTATGATATCAATCAAGAGCTTCAGGTCTAAATTGGGAAATTATGAACTTTTTTCTGAAAGAAATGGTTCTCTTAACCAATAAATATTAATTATTAATTGATAAAACTTTTATTCTTTTCATTGCTTAATTCAAGCATATTTTTCCTATATCACATAACTCTCAGGGAATCAATCAGTAATTGATAGTCTAATGTGGAAAACCCTTGATTCATAAAATATCTAATTAAGATTGATATTCACATGGAAAGGGTGATTAAAATATCTATTGCTTTCCTCCTTCGTAAGAAAAATATATATAATGTATATTTATCTCTGAATCATTGTCAAGGGTGGGAAATTCTACAAAATACCTGCTTGATGAGACAAAGATGTTACTTAAAACACTTACAAAACTCACTCCTTCTCCATGTAATTTTCTTTGAAAAGATTATTGCTAAATTATAGAACTGTATCTTAGTAATATCTTTGTCACAACCACAAATAATCACCCACCTCAATGGGTGTTGCGGCAATCCCAGCCTGAACACAAGTAATGCGCAATTGTCCATATAATATGTTTATGGCCAACTTTACCCTTTTTGGCGCTCTATGGCCTCTTGGCCATAACACCTTTCCACTGGCCATATCCTGCCTTCATTGGCCCCATTGGCCAATTCCCAGGCCATTATCCTTGTTTCTGGGCCTGAGGGTCTTCTCAGTCTTCCAGGGGCCTATAAGGGGGTTTGAGCCATTTAGGCCCCCTACGGCCTCTACAGCCCGTGGTCCATGGTACAGTTAGGCCCCTTTTGGCCCAATTCTAATGAGGCCAAAAGGGGCCAAGGGGGCATTTCAGCAGCCCCAAACCACAAGTTGGGCCACCTGAGCCAGTTTTTGACCCAAAACCCAACCAACCCCAAATGGCCAAAAAACCACCCAAGGAACAAAATTGGCCATAAATCATTCCATGGCCTTTGGCAACCATCAGAGTCCACAGATCAGCTCCAATCAAGGATTCCCCTCCATTTCAGGGGAAGACTTCCCTTTCTTCAATGCACTCCGTACTGAAGGACCAGGAGTGGTGCATATATGGTATAATATACCATTATGCACCATTTTTGCTCGGCAATCCAATGGGGACACTTTCAAAACCCAATTACATGATTCCAAGTCAAGTCCCAAGTCCATCACCATTTTCAAAGAAGGACTTTGAAGCTATTCAGTCTGGCAATTCCCTGGCAGCTACCAGAAGACCATTAGAGGACCCCAACCACCTGGCCCTGCAGAGGTTGTATTGTCATTTACTCATCAGGAATATTATGTGGGCAATTCTCAGAGGTTATCAATCTTTTCAATAATTTTCAAGGAGTCAAGTATTCAGCATTCCTTGGACAACTCAATTGGTCCATACAGGTAGTAATCAAGCATCCTGTATGGTCTTGGCCCAATTGGGCCAATTCATATCCCACTGTGGGAATCCAGTCACACAGTTTTCAATTCTCAAGATGGCCAGGACTGTATTGACCCAATTCAGACAATACAGCCGGATGATTCACCTTCCAGAATCAGCCTCTCAGTTTTTCACATATACTGGCCACCTTTCATCACCTGGGGACTTTTTCCCCAGTTAATTAATATATTGGATTTATTTTTATCCTTACTTTCTTTTACCTTATTTAAGTAAATACTGATAATCTTAAGTCAGTCATTTGCACCTTTTCCTCTTTGCCTGTAAGTGGATATTGGTGGTCATATCCTTTACTAATTCCATTGTTCTTTCTGGCAGGTTTAAACAGTGAATTGAGGATTCATTTGGCTGGCTCTTTGGCTTTTGGCTTTTATTATCCTGGCCATTGGCTTTCTTTTCTTTTATATTTGGCATACTTGTCTTTACCCTTTTATTCTTCTCCAATATATTTTTTATTTCCTTTATTCTTTTGGAGCCCTCCGAGTGAGTTCTTGATTCCTGAGTGCTAGGCCACTCTTGCTTTCATAAGAGCCCCTGTGACATTATATGAATTAACTCATAATTTATTTTCATTCTGTTCATTCATTCTTTTATCATTCTCATTCAATCATTTCATCAAAATTATGACTCTTTAATGCTTATGAACTTTATGATTCTTTGTCACCTCTCAATTTTCTCACATTCATTCTTCATTTTTAAAATTGAAAGCTGACCAAATTTTACTTATATCTTCTCTTCAAAATATTATTTCAAATCATCAATTTCATTTCATTCTTAATTCAGGCGTAATCTCATTTTTTCAATTGATTTTCTTCAGATTGGTCATCAAGATTTTTCAGACACAATATTTATATCAAGTTTCATTGTTAATTACTCTTCAAAAAAAAATTGATTTTAAGGAAGACTTCACTTGAATTGGATTGATTGATTGATTTGACATATAATTGATATTGACTTTAAGAACATTGATTGACCTTAAGATTTAATTGACTTTGCTGATCTTATCACATCAAGATTTTTGACATAAATTGATATTTACTCAAGTATTCATCTGATCAATTGATTTTGTAAGATTTTGGTTTTTTATTGATTTTGATATATTGATTTATTGACTTCAAGTATTCATTTGACCTTGATTGATTGATTAATTCAAGATTTCATTTTTATTGATTGATATTCCTCAAGATTTGATTGTTGAATTTTGACTTCAAGCAAATTTTGATTTTTTAATTCATTTGACTCAATTCTGTCCCTGAAAATCATCCCCATTCAACATTCACCTCCTGCAATACAAACCAGATCTCAGGCCAGAACTCAAGCTGTTCTTACTCCAACTCCAAGAGCTCCTCTTGATGGCACCCCAGCAGTTCCTCAACTCAGGGGCGAATTGGATAGAGGACCCCATATGGAAGGAGCAGCACCATCCAGGAAGGAAGGAAGAGGGCCAAGAAGATCAAGCTCATTCTCAGGAGTAGTTGGAGAATTCCCAGGAACTTCAAGGACCATTTTCAAGGGTCCAGGTGAAGATGGTGAAGAGGAGGAGGAGAATTCTGTGGAAGAGGAAGATTCTGATGGTACTGAAGGTGCTCCTGCTCCTGTAGGGGTACCCCAAGGTACTGGAGGACCAACTCTAGCCCAGTCTGATCAATCTGTCTCTCATCATTCTGAACCATCCTTATTAGCTATTATGAAGCAGATGACTCAAATTATGGTCAATCTTCAAGCAGCTTCATCTTCTGAGTCATCAAGACCACCAGCCTTCAAGACTCCATCTATGAAGGAAACAGAATGCTTTGATGGGACTCAGCCCTTCAAAGTCAGAAGATTCATTCAGTCTTGCCAGTTAATCTTTCATAATGATCTGGCAAACTTCTAACAAGACAGAAATAAGGTTCTCTATGTCACCTCATTTCTCATTGGCAGGGCTGAAAAATGGATTTAGTCTTATCTGTCCAATCTCACCAATCAAGACTCAAATTACCTTCTCAATTATTGGAACTTGTTTTAATCTAAACTCTTTACTTTCTTTGGGGACCCAAATGAATTCAGAAAAACTGAAGCAGAATTTGATTCTCTAAGGATGAAAGAAGGTGGCCATTCTTCCTTGTACATAGCCAATTTCACAAGTTTGGTCTCAAGAATTGGAGATTGGGGTGAGAGGGCTCTCATTCACCATTTCAGGAAGGGATTTCCATCCAGGATTTTGGATCAGTCGGCCTCCCATCCTTCAAGAATTGACTCTCTTCAAGACTGAATCAATGTTACCCTGGAGCGTGATACCAGGTACCATGAGAGGCAAAAAGAGAAGAAGCCTGAAGCCTCAAAGTTGATTTCTTCTCATCCTCAAAATTCTACAAGCTCAAGTCATAAGAGGAGGTTGAATTTTCAAAAGAGGGCTAAGCCCCATTCTTCTTTGCTAAATAAATACTTCAAGTTGATTAATTCTGAAAAAGAAAGAAGAATCAAGGAAGGTCTATGTACCTTTTATGGTGGGAAGCATAGTCTTGAGCCCAGTCTCAAAAGGCCTCAAAACAAGCTTGCCCAACCATCAGGCAATTTTCCTAGCCAGGGAAAAGCCTGAGTGAAGCTCATGTTGTGTTCAACGGTCTTCACTGTTTTCCATGCAGAGCACAATTGTGCATTATGAATACTGGTGTCAAGAATTCTCTTAAATTCTTTGTTTCTTCTTCTCTTTCTCATGTTTTTTACAGTATTCACATTTCTTATGGTGCTACCAGCTCATTTATTGCAAAGCAGTTTGTTCACAAGTACTCCTTGACTATGTCAGAACTCCCAGAGAAGATTCCTCTTATCCTTTTGGACTCCTCTGAGTCCCCTTTCTTATTTGTGACTCACCATACTGAATAGATGGTTGAGCTTCCTTCATTCCCAAGCTTTGAATGGGACTCTTTAGTCATTGATACTACCAAGGGAGAAGACCTCATATTGGGCTTTGACTTTCTTAACCGCTTTAACCCTTCTATTAATTGGATGCAAGGGCTGATCACCTTTCATGCTGATCAAAAGGACTATTCTGGTCCTTCAAATTCTTTCAGTAATGACTTTTTTTTGCCAAATCATGTGCAGCTCTGGTTGGTGATTCTAGAACACCATCATTTCCATCTTCTGTCCATATTCCTTCCCTTAATTCCCATCCCTCATTACTATCTTCTATCGATGAGGTCTTCAAAGAGATTCAAGATGTTGGAGAAGATAATTCTGTATCTGCACTTCATCTCTCCTTTGAGAATATGGACCTCCCTCCTTCATCTTATCATGACTCCCTGGAAGAGTTGTGGGATGAGGAGGAAGAGCCAGAAGAAGTCAAAACGGTGTTGGAGGTTGTTCCTTCTGTCTATCACCAATATTTAGATGTATTCTCCAAGGTGAAAGCAGAAAGCCTTCCTCCTCACCGTGCCTGCAATCATCATATCAAGCTGGAGGGGTCTCTACCTCCAGTTGGAGTGATCTACTCAGGGCCTACATTTCAGAGAATGTAGAGAAAGGTTTCATCTGGCCAAGCTTCTCTTCAACAGGAGCACCTGTCCTCTTTTTTAAAAAGAAGGATGGTGGCCTCCGTTTGTGTGTTGATTACTGCAAACTCAATTCTCTTACTAGGAAGAACAAGTATCCTGTTCCTCCTATGAATCAGCTTCTCAATGTCTTTAATGGTTCTTCCATCTTCTCCAAGGTTGATTTGTGTGGTGCATATAACCTTCTCAGAATCAAGGAGGGTGATGAACATTTGACGGCTTTTAGAACTAAATATGGCAGTTATGAGTACTTGGTTATGCCATTTGGTCTCACCAATGCTCCTGCCTCCTTTCAAAATCTTGGCAAAGATATTTTCCAAGATCTTCTTGATGTTTATGCTGTGGTTTTTTTGGATTACATTATGGTCTTTTCCAAATAGGAGGAGGAACATGTCACTCATGTGTCCACTGTCCTTCCCAGACTCTCAGGCAATAAACTTTTTTTCTAAGGCGTCCAAGTGCCTATTCCATGTTTCTAGTGTGGAATATTTGGGTTATGTTATTTCTTCTGAAGGCCTCAAGATGGACCAAGCAAAAGTCCAGCAGGTTCTCAATTGGCCACCTCCAAAAAACCTCAAGACACTTCAATCTCTCCTTGGCTTTGCCAATTTCTACCGCCGTTTAATCAAGAATTATTCAAAAAAAAGCAGTTCACTCACCAGTTTCCTCACAAAGGATTCCTGTTTCCCCCTCAATGAGAAAATTCTTAGTCAGTTTCATAAGCTTAAAGAGGCTTTCACCACCATTGTAGAGACCAATGCATCCAATTATGCCTTGGGTGCTGTACTGAGTCAGGGCTCTGACTCAGGAAAACCTCCCATTGCATTCGACAGCTGCAAGCTTATTCCAGAAGAGCTAAACTATGAGATGCATGACAAGGAGCTCCTTGGCATAGTCTGGACTCTCAAGTGCTGGAGGGATTTTATTCCTCCCTTTCTTCACCTTTTTGAAGTTCTCACCGATCACTCTTCCCTT
The DNA here is from genome assembly GCA_023105745.1 of Austropuccinia psidii. Classification (NCBI taxonomy): domain Eukaryota; kingdom Fungi; phylum Basidiomycota; class Pucciniomycetes; order Pucciniales; family Sphaerophragmiaceae; genus Austropuccinia; species Austropuccinia psidii. The sequence continues at coordinate 29,095,775 of JALGQZ010000013.1, read as the reverse complement.
CAATACTTCATGTTGTCAAAGGTTCTTACTTGCTGTCAAGCCCACTGGGCTGAATTCCTTGCTGAATTTCACTTTTCAATCACTTACCGCCCTGGCCGCCTAGCTACTCTTACAGACGCTTTATCACATTGGGACAACGTTTATCCAGAGAGGGGAAAGGATTTCATCAGCAAGAATACAATGAACATTCAACAGATCATCAAGAAGGATGAAGTCCAACCTTCAAGATATTTTGCAGTCAAGGTAGAATCCTGTTCAAATTTGATGGATTCAATTCAGAAGGCTCTATGGAGAGATTCTCAGTACAGAGATATTCTTCAAGAATTGTTTAAAGGTAAATCTTTCCAGGATTACTCTCTTGATTACTCTTCCAAACCTCTCTTATTCAAAGATTGGGTGGTGGTGCCAAATGACCCCACAATCCCACTAATCATTCTTCAAAAGCATCATGACTCTCCTTTAGCTGGACATCCTGGCCAAGAGAAGACTCTCAAACCTTTCAAGCGGGATTTCCACTGGTCCAATATGACCCAATTCATCAAGGATTATGTCTCATCCTGTCAACAGTGTTCAAGAAACAAGAGTCTTCATCACAAGAAGTTTGTATTCCTCAAACCTCTTCCAATTCCAAACGGTCCTTGGATTTGTCTTTCAATGGATTTTATAACTCAACTGCAACTGTCCAATTCCTTTTATTCAATCTTGGTCATAGTGGACATATTCTCAAAAATGGAAGTTTTTATTCCAAAAATGGCTTCAATAACTTCACTGGATTTGGCTCATTTGTTCATCAAGAATATTTTCTCAAAGCATGGCCTTCCTTCAAGCATTGTTAGTGATAGAGGTTCTCTTTTTGTTTCTTCCTTTTGCACCAATCTCTGTCAGCAGCTCAAGATTTCAAGAGATCAGTCAACTTCTTATCATCCAGAAACTGATATACAGACAGAGAGGGTAAATCAGATACTAGAACAGTACCTTTGGATGTATGTCAGTTATCATCAAGATGATTGTAACACCTGGCTCCCTCTGGCTGAATTGGACTACAATAACTCTGACCACTCTTCAACAAAACAATCACTGTTTTTCACTGTTTATGGAAGAGATCCACAATTTGACTCAGCTCACATTACTAAAGATACTCCTGCCAGAAAGTTATCAACAAAACTCCAATCAGTACAGCAAGATGTCAAGAGAGAAATTGAAGTTGCCATAAACAGGTTTAAGAGGTATGCAGATAAAAATAGAGCAAGTCCACCTGTTTTCAATCCTGGTTACATGGTATGGCTTTTTTCCAAGAACATCAAATCAACCAGACCCACCAAAATACTATCTGAAAGATGGTTTGGTCCTTTTCCAATCTTCAATAAAGTCAGTACTCATGCCTACCACCTCAAGCTTCCATCTCAATGGAAATCCATCCACCCAGTCTTCCATATTTCCCTCCTTGAACCAGTCAACACATCAATAATCTCAACTCAGCATTAAGAGCCTCCTCCTCAAATCATCATTGAAGAAGAAGAGGAATAGGAAGTCTCACAAATACTGGATTCAAAGCTCAAGAGAAGAAAATTATGGTATCTGGTGGAATGGAAAGGTTTCAGTCAAGACCCAGAAAGATCCACTTGGGAACCAGCCAAAAAACTCAAGAATTGCCCTGAACTTGTCAAAGATTTCCATTCTTTGTATCCTGACAAGCCAGGCCCCAATTCTTCAAGAGCTTGAACTTTTATGGTGCTTGGTGGGGAGAGGAATTACCAAATATTTCTGGCCTGGCTTTCAACATCAATTTCCAGTTTATGGCCATTTCCAGTTGGGGCAATGGGCCATTCTTTGTCTTGATTCTTGTTTTTTCCAAGTCATTACTTTTCAATACATTCTTTCATCGATCTTTTTTTTTACTCTATAGCACTGGCGGGAGTGCTAACCATCAAAAGTAAGTTCCTCTCCTGGTGTGCACTTCCCTGGGAGTCTAAAATCTTTCAAAAAATCACCCTGGCCACTCTGTGAGCACCTGGAATCAAAACCTGTCTTCCCAGGTCTTTAGTTATCTCAAATCAACTTTCAATATCCATGGTGGAGATTGGAATCCCCCACAAGATCTTTTTTTCTTTTATTTTCTCTTTCTCTTATTCTCAATGTTCTTTGTTATCTTTCTCTATTTATATTTTTTCAACTTTCTTTTTATAACTTTTATTCCAATCTTTACATCAACTCATTCTTCAAAAATTCAAAGTCCAATGTCAAAGGAAGACCAAATCAACCTTCATTTCATATGCCAACCTCTTTACCAGCCTCAAAGTTCTTTTCAAGATTCAATACCTCTGGAGTCCCTACATCCAATCTGTCTCAACAGGCTTGTAACTTTTGTTGGTGCTCAGGAGCTCACCATTAAAGGTAGGGGGTACTGTAACAACCACAAATAATCACCCACCTCAATGGGTGTTGCAGCAATCCCAACCTGAACCCAAGTAATGGGCAATTGGCCAAATGTACCCTTTTTGGTGCTCTATGGCCTCTTGGCCATAACACCCTTTCACTGGCCATATGCTGCCTTAATTCGCCCCATTGGCCAATTCCCCAGCTCACCAACCCCCAGGCCATTATTCTTGTTTCTGGGACTGCGGGGTCTTCTCAGTCTTCCAGGGGCCTATGGCCCCTCTAGCAACCACCAGGGCCCTTGGCCCAACCCTTTATATTAAGGGGGTTTGGGCCATTTAGGCCCCCACAGCCTCTAGAGTCCGTGGGCCGTAATCCACGGCCCCCGGTCTGGGGGACAGTTAGGCCCCTTATGGCCAAATTTCAATGAGGCCAAAAGGGGCCAAGGGGGGCAGTTAAGCAGCCCCAAAGCCAGGTGGATCCCAAACCACAAGCTGGCCCACTTGAGCCAGCTTTTGACCCAAAACCCAAAAAACCACCCGAGAACCCAAATTGGCCATAAATCACTTCATGGCCTCTGGCAACCATCAGAGGCCACCAGATCAGCTCCAAGCAAAGATTCCCCTCCAGTAAGGGGAAGACTTCCCTTTCTTCAATGCACTCCATACTAAAGCACCAGGAGTGGTTCATATATGGTATAATATACCATTATGCACCATTTTGCTCAACAATCCAATGGTGACACATTCAAAACCCAATTACGTAATTAGAATTCAAGTCCCAAGTCCATCACCATTTTTGAAAAAGGACTTTTCAGCTATTCAGTCTGGCAATTCCCTCGCAGCTACCAGAAGACCATTTGAGGACCCCAGCCACCTGGCCCTGCAGAGGTTGTATTGTCATTTACTCATCAGGACTATTATGTGGGCAGTTCTCAGAGGTTATCAATCTTTGAAATCATTGTCAAGGCATCAAGTATTCAGCATTCCTTGGACAACTCAATTGGTCCATACAGGTAGTAATCAAGCATCCCGTATGGTCTTGGCCCAATTGGGCCAATTCATATTCCACTGTGGGAATCCAGTCACACAGTTTTCAATTCTCAAGATGGCCAGGACTGTATTGACCCAATTCAGACAATACAGCCAGATGATTCACCTTCCAGAATCAGCCTCTCAGTTTTTCACATATACTGGCCACCTTTCATCAACTGGGAACTTTTTCCCCAGTTAATTAATATATTGGATTTATTTTTAGCCTTATTTTCTTTTACTTTATTTAAGTAAATAATGATAATCTTAAGTCAGTCATTTGCACCTTTTCCTCTTTGCCTGTAAGTGGATATTGGTGGTCATATCCTTTACTAATTCCATTGTTCTTTCTGGAAGGTTGAAACAGTGAATTGAGGATTCATTTGGTTGGCTCTTTGGCTCTTGGCTCTTATTATCCTGGCCATTGGCTTTCTTTTCTTTTATCTTTATCATACTTGTCTCTACCCTTTTATTCTTCTTTTAAGAAATACATTTTTTATTTCCTTTATTCTTTTGGAGCCCTCCAAGTGAGTTCTTGATTCCTGAGTTCCAGGCCACTCTTGCTTTCATAAGAGCCCCTGTGACAATCTTGAACTGTGCCAATTCTTAAAAGGAAATGCAATGCCGAGGTTCATGAAGGTAAAATTTGAGGCTCTCAGAGGTTATATTAAAATTGTATCTTGTTCATTTTCATTGCCAATTTAAAGCTATTTTCAATTAACATAGAGGACACTTTATATGACTGGCTAACCAGTCACATATTGATGTACCTGGTGTATATTCTGGGACTATATACAGAAAGATTGCATAATTTGAATCAAAAAGATGATATTGATTTTTTGAGTAGTAAGTACCAGGTTATTTTGCAATTTTCATATTTTAATAAACATTGAATTCATTTCATTAACCAGTGAAGCCCAAATTTACCTCAAAGAGATCCTTGTTTAAATCAAAAACCAGCCGTATTGAAATTGAGAATCTTTATCACCCCAAGTCACCACTAACTATATATCTGCTAATTATTTAAAAATAATCAATAATGTTTCCAAAATTACAAAAAGCCTAAAGATATTCACCTGGTCTTGGTCCTGAAACTATCAAGCTACCATATATGAATACAATATATCTGGGAAATCGATCCTCTTGAATTACCCCTTAGATTTCAGTCCTCTTTTTTAGATTTTGCCATGAGATTAATTACTTTTTAAGATTTAGTGAGAGTGAAATTATTTGGATTTTATAAAGCCCAATAGCATCTTCGATAACTCCAAAAAGAATTCCAATTTTACCCAATGATGAACCATTTTCATTTGTTCCTAGTATTGATAGATCCATGAGGCCTTTTTCTTCAAGAGTGAGGAATTCTGGAAATTAGGATCTTCTTGAATAACCTGCGCTAATCTATCACAGGAAATATGAGTGGTGCAACATAATTGCCTAAACTTTTCAGGTGATTGACTTTTCAAGTTATCTTCTGTGTATCTTTGAGGTGCAGGATTGAAGCTAAATGGCTTCATAAAATGTATTTCACAAAGAAAATGTAACATATGGATTTTTCCTGCATTTCTGAATTGGAGGCGAGATCCAATGCTTTTATTTAGCTTAATTACTATAAATCCTGAATGAAAGGTGGTTGGAGTTATTTTTTGGAATGATTAATAGTGCATAAAGTTGAGGATCTAGGTTTCAATGAGCTATATGATCAGAATTCTTATGATTCAAGTTATTAAATGTCTTTCAAAGAGGCCTTGATTAATGCTGTATTTGAGAAAAAAATGGGATTAGGTACTCAAAAACATGGCGTTTGGTATGTAAACTACCACAGATAATTAGGTGTCGCATTCCAAAAATCCCAAAAATTAAGCTTAGAATTTTGAAAAAGAAGGAAATTTTAATTTGTAATTTTTGAGGTTTGATACTCCCTTTTATTGCTATTATCAAAAATGAAATAATTTTTATTGTCAAAAATAAAAATAGGACTTCTCAGAATTAACACAAAGAGCCTTTACTAAATTGGGTATTTTGGCCCAAACATAACATCAAAAACCACATATGCTGTATATTTGAGTTCTGTGTGTGTGAAAAGAATTCAAGGTGGAATTTTTTAAAAACCAGTAATTTATGTTTGGATTCTAAATATATCCTGTATTTGTAAATTCATAAAATTAATCAAATGGAATTCTCACTTACAGCCCATCTTTACTATCACCATTGAAATAATGCAACCCAAATGCTTACCAGCTTGAAGAATCGAAGTTTCTAATTCTTATCTCGAAGATTCACGAAATCTTACAACAGCTGTCCCCTTGAAATTAATAAATTAGCACAAGATCAAGAAGACTTTTGAATCTTTTTGTGGCTCTTCTTGAAAGAAATCAGCTTGGAGGCCTACATTATCTAAGAGAATCGGATTGTAATCAATTGATAATGAGATGGGAAAATAATTTAAAAAAAATTGAAGCTTACTGCTTACAATATGAGGGATCAGTGGAAACATTTCAAAAACAATATATATCTGAGATATATTAACAGAAAACAACAGGGTTGGGTATCCCTGACGAAGACCCCAAAAAGGGATTAATGTAATGATTTAAAAGATGAAAAACAGTTTCCCATTCTATTCATATATAGATGAGCTCCTTCGTAATAAACCAACTTTAACACCAATGGAAAAGTTCAATTTCCCTGATTTGGTAACAAATGAAATTCTTGAGGAAGATGAATAATTCATAAACAGAACGGTATTTATTCTATTTTTTGCAAAAATATTTTTAAAAATTGTGCTGATTATAAAATACATAGGTCTTTGAAGGGCCATTCAATCAGAAAGAAATTCCCAAACGATGCAGTCAGAAGCCCTAATGAGGACTGAAGCTAAATGGAGGAATTTAATCCAACAAAAGTAAGAGTTTCTCACTCAATAAATTCCTAAGAAGATTCTAATTCTGTATTTAATGGCTTAATAATGGAAAATTCATGCACTATTAATTTCATCTCAAATTGATACATGTATCATCATGGATAGTAACAAGGAAATTTAATGTAAGGGAAGAAAATTCTTTGGTACAGAAATGAATTATTTCAACACTTCCCAAGAAAATACTTAGACATAAATTAGTCAAAAACTTGAATTCACAAAGTTGTTCAAAAGGAAAAGTGGAATCAAATTATGTACCCTCATATTCTTCAGTATTTGTTACAAAACAAGAAGGTATCTTATGAAAATTAATATTAGCTAGATATTTGAGTCTGAAAGCTCTCCCATATTATCATATAGTATCAGTGATTCTGCCACATTTTAATGGGAAATAACAAGTGGAAAGAAGAAAAATAAGTTTCATTCAAACACCTCCAACAGGGTGAGATCATAAAGAAAATTGAAATTAGTTTTGAGAAAGAGAAAAATAATAAATAATTGGAATTTCAAGAAAAAATATCATCATTCAAAGTGATTTTTAAGCCAAGAATTCAAAAATTCAAATTTTCTTTCATCATGAGCAGAAAAAGATAAATTTTACTATTTCAATTTTAAAGTCAAATTTCTCAGAAAGTAAGCTAGAAACTATCATCAAGTTAGTTTATAATAAACATTATCCTATATTTCTTGTTTTGAGACTTATATCACAAGGGTTTATGTATTTTAAATATATTGCTGTAATAATTATTAGGGTATTCATACAAGATCTGATAGTGTATTTGTCAAAGGACCATGTTTTTTGGATACTAAAATTAATAACTTCATATGAAATTTGAGTCATGTTTCTTATAAATAGCTTTTATTCTAAGCTTCATTTTATAGATATAAATCTTTATATAAATTATTTATTGAGTATTAGAGGTATGAGTGGGAATTTAACACAAAAACAGATATCAAGATAATACCTATTGTTTTGAAGATGTAGAAGTTATATTGAAAATTCATTGATTTTCATCATAAGTAAAATGATAAATTCTTCTATCTTTGAGATATTTAAACAAATTGTAGTTTTTTTGAATCCTTATTGGCATTAAAAGTCTGTTCAGCTTCCATGTAAGATGTGTCTATGAAACTGTTGATAATATTACTATTAATCAACAGTACTATGACTGTTCTTATGAAATATAATGATAAAGAATTATTATAACCACAATTAAATAATTAAACAATTATTTAGTTCATGTGTTATACACTACTAGTGCTAATAACAGTGAGAAGTAATTGTCTACAAGAATCAATTACAAGAAGAATTTAATAATAAAAACTTCTTTTATTTAAATAATGAAATTATTTTAATATATAAGTATCTTTTGCAAGAATAATTATGCAGATAAATCTTGAAGAAAACTAATTTTAGAGAAAAACTTTAAGAATTAAAGATAAATCACTCACTAATACTCCACAGAACTTATTAAAGATAAGAGTAGAGATATTTGACGTAGAATTGTGGATTTAATGGATCAAAATGATTTTATAGCAATATTACAACAATATATAATTGATTTCTATGATTTCACGTCTTTCTGATTGATTCTGAAAGAATAAAACACTTAAGAAAAGTTTTAACTAATACCTGCTTGTTGGTAACAATGATATAAATGGTTAATGTGATAATGATTTGGAGAAAACAGTAAGAGAAGGCCTCTTTTAAGTCCAAGACAGCTCACAGAGGCGTACCATGGAGAAAAGTGAAGAACCAGTGAGTGAGAAAACAATAAACCTTTTGAATTATTGATTGCATCATCTGTTGTCATGTAAGATTGTCATAATTACTTAATTGAGGTTTCTACATGACTACCAACCCATTTATGGTTGAGAATAAAGGGGTTAACATCTGTAAATCTTCTTTTGTTCCAAAATAATAATTTATTTCTCAAAGTTATCAATGTTATTAGAAATTTTATCACAGAATGTATTTTCTATAAATCTTAAAAGATTCTGTGTTTCATGTGGAATCCTCAAAAATGGACTGTAAGTAAAACTTTGAATTTTACATATGAAAGTACAATTCTCTTTGGTTTTTATATGAATTATAGAGTTCTGAATTTGTCCTGAAAGTTTCAGAAATATTCATTAAGAATTGTATTTCTAATGAATTTTTGAAGTTTTTACCTCATTTCTACATGGAATTGCAAATATCAGTGTTTTACTGGTTGCTATGAGGTGAATCAATGGATACAAGTCCAAAAATGGTTTTAATTACTTTTTTGGGGTTTATCCATGGAAAATCATTAAGAATTGACATGGTTAAAGGAGTCTAAGTAGCTTTTTACATCCTTGGCACATCAAAATAGCAGGTTTTTTGCTATTTTCTTAAGATTTACTGTAGTTGTAACATGGTAACCAAGTTCCCAAAAGGTTTTAGTTTACCAATTAGGCCAAGATCAGCCATGGATCCAAGCTTTGGAGCTGTCCACGTCTCAGAGGCCTCAGAAGTTAGGTACCCTGGCTCTCTTTGATGCCTTTTGTCCCCCTTACCTATTTTTCACGTCAAAATAGAAATTTAAGCTTCAAGTGAGATATCCACTATGGGTGTACCAAAGGTGCATGCAAAAATACCGTAATATTAAGTGCCCAAAACATGCATAACACTCTTCTTAGTGTATATGTAACATGGGATTTCTCACATTCCCATTATTTTGGTGTGAAATAGAGAAAAACAAAAATTTTCATGGATCTTTTATGTGGTATTGATGATGTGGTATTGAAGTATTTTCCATTTTACCACCTCAAAGAGTTAACTTGAGCTTATTCACTCTATGGAGCTACCCTAGGTTAATCTTTTGTGTAGAATCCAAATCTGGCCTTGAATCCATGGATTTACTTACTCAATAAAAAGTTATTCATCTTTTCTGAAATCAAAAATGATGAATTTTGAATATTTTCATGACTTATGGGTTATGCATAGTTCAGAATTTTTCTTTAAGATAATTGTGGCCTATTTGGGTATGTAAAATATACCTCAAGGCTCACATTCCAACTTAAGCCACCATCCGGATATAATTTGAAATGAAAAATAATCCTGACATTCCATACCATATAGAAAATTCCAGGGCTTTTACAAGTGAAATCACTACTTATTCATTTATCAGTAATATAAATTCATTCAAGAAATCAAAATTGGAATCTGAAATTGTGGAAGAATCCTTGATAATAGGAATAAATAAAACACAAAATATGAAGAATCACTATCACAATGTGGAAAAGTGAAAAAATAGTTCAATTTATATGTAATATGATTTGCAAAATAAGAGTCATCTAATTTCTTGAAAGAATTTGTTTTTGTCAAAACATGTGATTCCAAGGATTTTCATACTATGGGTATTTTATTTTACAATGCAGGGATTATTTTACAATGCAGGGATATATTCTTGGCAAGAGTTCCAAGAATTTGTGATATTTCTGGGTTCATAGATGCAACCTGTCAATATTCTTCAATACTTCCAGAAATTGTATTTTGAGAGAAATATTGTCCTAAATTATAATAATCAATACAAAAAGGACACCCACCAATTTCAAAAATTGGCCTATGAGTTATTTTTCCACATTCTTTCTTCTTTCCAAGGAAATAAGTAATTTTAATGAGACAAGATAATAAAAGTTTCAAATTTGATTTTTGGGATGCAAAGGTTTGTATTTTCATTACAGAAAAAATTTCTCTTTTACTATCTAAATGGAGGTATTGTGGAGAGAAGTAAAGCAATGGGCCATGAGTTAATAGTTTTTCTGAACATAATGACCAATATTTAGTGCTTTTGATATCCAATTTTGGCATAACTTCTGATGGTAAGCTTCATTTGTTGAGATAGGATTTAAAAAATATCATGAAAGCTTCTTTTATATCTGAATGGATATCTTTGGTTTGTCTTTTTATTCTATCTGCATGAATCATTAAAAAATGAGTCTGATTCATCTATGACAAATGGCTGACATCCCAATTCAAAACATTGGTCTGGTGATTGATCTACAGTAATGCAATAATCATATGGTTCCATAAGCAAAACTCATGAAAATATAAAGAATAGAACATGTCAGCTTCATTTGATCATAAAAAAACAAAAGTAATCAATTGGTAATGGCAGTGGTCATTCTTTCTCCCAATTGTTTGATTGTAATATAAACCTTTTCAAAACAATATCAACCAAAAGAATTCAAAAAATTGCCGAAAACATAATTCAAGCAATTAAGAAACAAATTGTTGGAAATTAATAACAAAAGAAGTTTAAAAAAGAAATATTAATAAAAGTATTACATTTCTCAAAAAAGCAGAAGATAATTATAGATAAAGAAAAAGGCTAGTTTTATTAGAAATATCAAGTAATCTAAAGGCCTACTGACAAATTATCTTTGAATTAAAATAAAAATGTCAAAGTCTCTTCTTAATTTATCTTTAAAGATTAAAATTTTCAGAAAAAATTGGATGATAAATTCTTGTTAACAAAAGAAATACAAGATAAAATCAAAAAGATAAAATATTACTCATCAGTTCAGCTTTCTTTCAATTTAAATTTCAAGAAAAGAAATTGTCTGAAAACAATTTAGCTGATAATTTGTTTATTGAATAAACCAAGATTAAAATAACAGTATAAATATGAAGGAATCAATAATTAATTGCTTTTCAAAAGAGAGTAAGCTAGAAGGAATACTAAATTATAGATTTCTTTTGATCTATAACATAAGAAAAGGAAGTTTAATAAATAATTTATGATTGCTTCTTTCTAAAAAGGAACATCCAAATCAATCTAGAAATAGTACTAATAGGATGAAACATAAGTATATCTGTTTTCTAAAGATTAGTAAGTAATCTGGAAGTATTACTCACCGGTTCAAATTTTATTATGTTTATTCAAAATTCTAGAAAAAGTTAAACAATCAATTTTTTAACAAAAAAACCAGATAAAAAAAGCAAATAATTTATGGTCTTTTTACTATAGAGGGAAAGTTAAAAGGATTACTGTGTGGTAGTAATTTGTTGACTTATATCAAAAGAAAAACAAATTTAAGAGAAATACACAAGCAATCAATTTTTAAAAAAATAAATCTAGAAAGAGTAAAAATAAAATAAAAAATAAATATATCATTTTTCTGATTAACAGTTATTGATCTGAAAGGCTTACTCACTTATTTGAAGTTTTTTCTTGTTTTTGTTTGAAAACATTCAAAATTTTAAAAAACACAACGATTGATTTTTTACATGAAAAAAGAAAATAAAAAATTAAGAAATAATTGATTTGTTTTGTAAAAAAAACCGAATGATCAATCTTTTTTAACAAAATAAAACAACATCAAAATGCATATTGAAATCAAAATTGAATAAATAATGATTTTTGATTAGAGTAAGCTAAAAGGATTACTTACTTGTGGAAGCCTTTTTTAAATTACGTTCGAAAGAAAAGGAAATTAAAAAAAAATAGCAATATTTGTTTTTTGAAATGGTACCAATAAAATAAAAGATTAATAAATCATTTTTTTGTTGAATAGGGAGTAGTCTGGAGAGATTACCCACTGAAATAACATTTTTGTAAAATACAACTGAAATTTTAAAAAAAATTAATCATGGAGCTATTAAAAAAAATAATTCAAAAAAGATAAGAAATATAGTTGAAATAAACAAATTGAAAAATTAGTTGTATTTTGAATAATTAGTAGTCTGAAAAGATTGTTGTTTTAGTGTGAACAGAGTAATTCCACTTTTTTTCTTGAAATATTAAAATAATTGAAAAAGTAAAGCATCAATTTTACTTTTAAAAACTTGAATTAATTGGACTTTTCTATTTTCTTGGTAATTATTTCAAAATACATTAGAAACTTTCAAAAATATTGGTAGCAATATTTTGGCCTTTTTTTGAAAAAAAAATAAATCAAATAACTAGAAGAAAGCTTAGTTATTGACTTTTCAAGGTCCTTAAATTGAAAAAAAAGTTTAATCTTCCTAATTTGTCAATTTTCCATGTTTTTTTATTGGTAATTTTATGAAAAAAAAAAACATAGAAAATATGAAAGGGCTTCAGAAAGTGATCATTATTTTAAATTTGAATTTATCAAAATGTTAAAAAAAGGGTTGATTAAATGAGTGAGAAGGTAGTTTTTGATAAGAATAGAATATTCTTCAAATTTTTGAAATTTACATTTTTTGTTGAGAAATTGCTATAAAAGCAGAAGTTTCCACAAAAATCTTCAGAAATGAATTTTTTTCAATAATTTTACTTATTTATTTATCCCTTGTAAAGCTATCAAAGAACATGAGATATTTTGAAGAAATACCATTCAATCACCTTTATTGATATAGAAATCAAAAATTAAGATAAGATTATTGTACCCACCAAATTAAATATTTCTGCTGTTTTTGCCTATAAATAAGCAAAATTAAAATTGATTTAAAAAAACAAGATAAATAAGTAAAGGTGGAAAATCACTCTTTTCATTTGAATAGATTTTTTTGAAAAATTGAAAACTATTTTGTTGTTTTGAACTCACTTTTTTTCATGATAAAAATATCAAAACCATAAATTATTATACCAATTGAATGTCATTTCTTTCACCTTTTGACATATATTTTCTATAGTACAATTTTCATGTCTTTCTGGTATCATTTAAAGCTTGGGTGGGTCACTATCATGATATAATTAAAGCCATTTATCACAAATCCTTACTAAGAGGTTATAGGAGATTGCATGGATGATTACCAAAAAAACAAAATTTTTAACATCTTCTCAATTCTTCATTCAACATTTCATTTCTTCAAATGATGACAAGAAAGCTTTGGGTTTTGCTTTTGCATTTTCTATAATCACATTTGACTGGGACAGGAACTAATTCAGATTTATTTATCATTTCATTAAACAGGAATTATAAAATTGGTGCTTGAGTATTCTGAAGCAGAAAGAAATTGTTGATCTTATGAAAGAAATTGCTCAGGAATTCAGAAAATATTTATATTCTAATCATCCCTTGAGTAATGCACTGACCCTGGAAGGGCTATATGTAATTCTTATTAGAATGCTTTCACAGCACATACAAGTTTAATTGACATTGAGCAATTATATAGAAATAAGAATATCAGCTGTGAGCCTTAAAGTATATTTTACATACCCAAATAGGCCACAATTATCTTCAAAATAAATTTTGAATTATGCATAACTCATGACCCATGCATATATCCAAAATTGATCATTTTTGATTTCAGAAAAGATGAATAACTTTTCATTGAGTAAGTAAATCCATGGATTTAAGGCCAGATTTGGATTCTACACAAAAATTGACCTAGGGTAGCTCCATAGAGTGAATAAGCTCAAATTAACTCTTTGAGGTGGTAAAATGGAAAATACTTCAATACCACATCATCAATACCACATAAAATATCCATGAAAATATTTGTTTTTCTTAATTTCACGCCAATATAATGGGAATGTGAGAAATCCCATGTTACATATATGCTAAGAATAGTGTTATGCATGTTTTGAGCACTTAATATCATGGTATTCTTATATGAACTTTTGGTACACCCATAGTGGATATCTCATTTGAAGCTTAAATTTCTATTTTGACGTGAAAAATAAGCAAGGGGGACAAAAGACATCAAAGAGAGCCAGGGTACCCAACTTCTGAGGCCTCAGGGGCGTGGACAGCTCCAAAGCTTGGATCCATGGTTGATCTTGGCCTAATTGGTAAACTAAAACCTTTTGGGAACTTGGTTACCATGTTACAACTACTGTAAATCTTAAGAAAATAGCAAATAACCTGCTATTTTGACCTGCCAAGGAGGTAAAAAGCTACTTAGACTCCTGTAACCATGTCAATTCTTAATGATTTTCCATGGATAACCCCCAAAAGAGTAATTAAAACCCTTTTTGGACTTTTATCCATTGATTTACCTCATAGCAACCAGTGAAACACTGATCTTTGTAATTCTACATAGAAATGAGGTAAAAACTTCAAAAATTCATTAAAAATACAATTCTTAATGAATCTTTCCGAAACTTTCAGAACTAATGGAGAACTGTATTATCTGTGGTACAGACAAAAAGAATTATGGTTTTACTAGTAAAATTAAAAGTTTTACTTACAGTCCATGTTTGACTATTCTATGTGAAACACTGAATCTTCAAAAATTCACGGTAATTACAACCTGTGATGAAATTGGCAATAACATTGATAACTCTGAGAAATCAATGATTATATTGGAGTAAAAGAAGATTTACAGATGTCATTCTTTTTATTCTTAACCATTTTGGGGTTGGTAGTCATGTAAAAGCATCAATTAAGTAATTATGATAATCTTACATGACAACAGATGATGCAATCAATAATCCAAAGAGATTTATTGTTTTCTCACTCACTGGTTTTTTTTAGTTTTCTCCATGGCATGCCTCTGTGAGCTGTTTATGACTTAAACGAGGCCTCCTCTTGCTGTTTTTTCCATAATCATCTTATTACCAATTTAAACCATTATTACCAACAAGTAAGTATTAGTTAAGGCTATTATTAAGTGTTTTAAATCTTTCAGAATCAATCAGAAAGATGTTAAATTAGAGAATCCAACTATATCTTGCTGTAATACTGTTATAAATTCATTTTTTATCCTTAAAATCCACAATTCTACATCAAATCTCTCTATCTTATCTTTCAATAAGTTCTTTGCAATATTAGTGAGTGATTTATATTTAATTCTTAAGGTTTATCTCTAAAGTTAGTTTTCTTTAAGAATGACCATTATAATTCTTCTTGCAAAAGATATTTATATATTAAAATAGTTTTATTATTTTAATAAAATGAGTTTTATTATTAAAATCTTCTTGTAATTGATTCTTGTAGACAATTACTTTCTCACTGTTAAAATCACTAGTAGTGTTCAACACGTGAAAGAAATAATTCTTTAATTATTTAATTGTTGTTATAATAACATTTTATTATTATATTTCATAAGAACAGACATAGTACTGTTGATTAATAGTAATATTATCATCAGTTTCATAGTCACATCTTACATCAGCTCTTCATTGATCAATAGGAAAATGGGTCCTAAATACGTATGCTTCCAACAAAAGTAAACCTCAAAATAACTGGGTGGTTTTTGAGATAATGAAATCAAAATCTCATAAAAAAATTGAATTCACCCTGGAAATCCCACAGCTTGCATTACCTGTGGCAGTTCTACCAATTGATTTCAATCTGGCCATTTAAGATAGCATGGTTCTTGCTTTAAAAGCTCTGATATAATATCTTATCCATAAAGTATCACAGCCTATTGGTAAATTTCAAAATAATGATCCAATAAAGCTAAATAAAGAGGCTGTTCCATGAATACCTAGACAGAA
Organism: Austropuccinia psidii; assembly: GCA_023105745.1. Lineage (NCBI taxonomy): Eukaryota > Fungi > Basidiomycota > Pucciniomycetes > Pucciniales > Sphaerophragmiaceae > Austropuccinia > Austropuccinia psidii. The sequence goes on along the minus strand of JALGQZ010000013.1, from coordinate 29,080,074 downwards.
AAGTGCTACAAAAGGTTTTATTTGAATATTATGTTGCTATAGCTTAGCTTTATTTCTGAATACTTCATAATGGCTGTAAGGTTTGACTATGAAACAATAAGTAAAAATTACTAATTTATTACTTATTGTACTCTGAATGTCCTTATAAATTGAATAAATAAGATTAAAAATATAATAATAATAAATAATTATTATTATTATGGCGTAAAATAATTATATTATTAAATAAATATAATAATATAATTTATATTATGAAAATATAATATAATAAATAAATATATTAATATAAAATAATTAATATATTAAAAAGCTCTTTATTATTGTTACCAACAAATAATAAAGGCGTAAAAAATTGTTTTTTATTAATAAAAAACAATTAATAACAATAATATTACTAATATTAAAGTTATGAATTAATATAAATACTATTTATATTAATTAAAGAGTTATTAAGAGAGTAATAATAGAGAAATTATTATAATAAGAGAGAATAACCTACTTTTAACACTTAATATAATAATTTTGAAGTATTTTACGCCAAAAAATATAAATACAACTTTTTCAAATTGTATTTACAATAAAAATAAAGAAAATTACAAATTATTCTGGATTTTTACGTGGAAATGAGTTTTAGAGAGATTTTTAACAAAAACAATTAAATAAATGATTTAATCACGTCAAAATAGATGATTATAGCAAGGTGGTCTTTGGTCTTTAATAATATAATGTTTTTATATATAAAGAATAAAGAAAATTACCTTTTGATTTAATTGATTTAATGTTTTTGATGCATCTGATGGGAAAATACAGTAAAAAGAGCTCTATTTATAGTAAATACCTCCCTCCTAGAGTCCAACAGGCTTCTAGTAGACGTGTACTGATCATATCCACTGGAATTGATCAATATTTTAAGGTTTGAGGGTGATTACATCATGATCAAACCATCTTACATCATTATTGCACCATTATTTAAAGTTATCACTGTAACTTTAAGTTTGATGACATCAGAGGCTTGGCAGAACCCCAAATTTCGTGGATTTTATTAGTTTTAATCATAAACTAATAGTATTCACCAATTTTATCACTCTTGTGACTGTTAAACTTAATTTAAGGTTACAGTAGGTGATCATAACTGCTCAATTTAAGCTCAAACTTTGATCTTCAATAACTTTTAAGATTTACACGCTACAGCAATTCAGAGAGTGAATTCTGATAGCCTGGCATAACCTTATTATGCTGCCAAGAGCTTATCATTACATCATCAAAACTCTAATTTTGATGATTTTTCTTGTAACTCATCTTTTCTGTCGAAATTCAATATTTTAAACTTCAAACCTTGATTTCAGGGGGTTATACCCTGAATTTAATAATAAAAATTACATCATTCTTCACGAATGAACTAGTAGAATCCAACTGTATACTTTTTTTTAAGTTTGGACCACTTTCACAACAAAGTGGTCAACAGCTCTGTTGATTTTTATCAATATTTCATCATAGGTTTTAACCTTGTTTATAATTTGTAAAATAAAGTTCATATCTGTGTTCTTACAGTAATTACGTGGTGACTTTATTTTTGGTTCATCATTCTATCATGTATAGTTTAGAAGATATTAGCTATGATCCTTGAATATATGCGTTGACCAAAAAAGTGCATATATTCAGGATAATTCCTTAATTATTGACTTTGAGAATTAGCTTATTAATTGTTTTATGTGTGGGATTTTATGGGGAATCCACTGGTGCAATTTATTCCACATGTTGTTTCATTGGTTTCTGAGATAAATAGGATTTTATGGTTTTTATAAGGTATTATACCTTATAATTCATTAAATATTGACTTCACAGATATGCCATAAAAATGGTATATGTGTATTTTTCCATGAGGAATCCAATGGTATAATTTATTTTACATGTTTATTCATTGGTTTTTAAGTTAAACCAATTTTTGTGTTAATTTATGGTATTTTTTGTATATTTAAGTAATTAATTTTAATGTATAATTATTCTAAGTAATTTTAGTATAATTATATTAAAGGTATAATTATTCTTAATCTTTTTGTGACCTTATTGGGTATGTGGTCATATCTCAAAGGCTCACATTCCCTACCACCAAAAAAGATTGTACCACAATCTGATATGTATGATAAGGGTATCATCCACTGTCCTACCTCTTCAATAGACTTTGTTAGTCTTGAAGCTCAATAATGCTTAACTTTTTTATTTCTCAGGTTTTCTTTCATGTCTGAACCTTCTTAGTAGTTTATCAGCATTTGTTATATCTTTCTCAAGTAGCCATTCATCTTCTTGAGTTGAATTTCTATACCTTACAAGGTATTCTCTTTCTTTTTTGTTTCTTGTCCTTCTTTCTTTAAAGACTTTTACTATTTTCTTTTCCTCTCCTTCTTCCAAGGGGGGAATCTCAAGTGGGGGTTTATTTCTTAGTGGAAATAACTCTTTGTCACTTGAACTGTAAGGTTTTATCAGACTTACAGGGAAAGTTGGGTGTTTGTTCATTAGTTCACCTGTGAGTTCCAATTGCACAGCATTGGGTCCATGAAGTGCTTTTATCATAAATGGTCCTGCAAAGGAATCTTTCAATTTCTTTGGGCCTTTTATGTTATTGAAATTAAGGGTTGATACTAAAACCAAGTCCCCTATTTTGAAATCAGGTGGCTTATGACTTTTATCCCATCTTTCTTTTGCATATTTAAAAGAATCTTGCATGCATCTGTTTGCATGGTGTCTTGCTTTGTCAAGCATTATCTTGAAGCTGCTTGCTGTTGGATGTATATCCACTAAGTCCTTTTTGAGGGTATCATAAGGAAGTCTTGGATTCCAACCTTTCTCTAGCATTGCTGGTGTTTTGCCAGTAGAAGAATGGATTGATGTCTTATATGCTAATTCAAGTGCTGGTATTAGTGTACACCAATCATGGGTAAAACCATCAGAATCTTTGAATTCTAGCCCATAAGCACAGAATCTTCTGATCATATCCTCTAGGTTCTGTATCATTCTTTCTGCTAAACCATCAGTTTGAGGATGATAAGCTGTTGAGAATGATAACTTTGTCCCAAACAGGTTATGGAGATTTGTCCATAATGCTGAAGTGAACTTTGGGTCTCTGTCACTTATAATATTTTGGAATAAGCCTGTGTGGCTAATGACTTTATTCCATATCATTATGGCTGTATCCATAGCTGTGTCATCTTTATGACATGGTAAGAACATGGGAGTTTTGCTGTATCTGTCAACTATCACTAGGCATGCATTCTAACTCCTGTCTCCTCCTGGAGGTAAGGCTGTTACCCAATCCATATGAACTATTTCCCATGGGGATTTTGGTTCTTGGATTTGGATCATCATTCCAAATTTCTTTCCTGTGGCTCTGTTGGCTTTTTGACATCTGTCACAGGTCTGGCAGTACTCTGCAACATCTTTCTTCCAATTTGGCCACCAAGAACAGGTTTTCACCCTCTCTAGTGTCCTATCTTCTGAGAGATGTCCAGATGCAACACTATCATGACACTCATGTAAAATGGTGTTTATTAGTGTTCTGTCTGTTAAGGCCATAACACATGTGTGTTTTGTTCTATGGTAAAGGATTCCATCAAGGAGGTGAAATCTTCCTTCATCATATGCCTTTTTCCATATTTCATCTAGTTTTGATGAAAGTGATGGATCTTTGCAGTCTTTCATTAGAAGTTGGCTTAAGATATGGCAATTTTTGTCTTTCTTATAGCTTTCTTTAACTTGGTTAAAGAATTCTGTGCCAATGTCTGTAACACATATTCCTTCTATATGGTGCTCTTCTTGTGGTACCCATGCTGGATTGTCAGGGGTATTTGCTAGAGCCCATCTGCTGAGACCATCTGCATTTTTGTGAATATTTCCAGATTTATGAACAATAGTCATATTTCCTCTATATTCCTGGATAGCAATTTGCCATCTTAGCATATGTCTGTTTGGAGTCTTCATATTTAATAGTGATTTCACAGCATTACAGTCTGTGATTACATCAAATACTGTGCCATCCAAATAATAATGCAATTTTTCTAAAGCCCACACTAGGCATAAGCATTCCATTTGGCTTGCTCCATACCTTGCTTCTGTTGGCTTTATTTGCCTTGAAATGAAACAAATTGGTCCTTCCACTGGTTTATCATTGATAATTTGTGTTTGGTGAAGTGCAGCACCTAGTCCTTCTCCACAAGCATCAATGTACAGTTTGAAGGGTAGTTTCCAATCTGGCATTAGGAGAAATGGGGCATTTGTTAAGGAATTTTTCAATTCTTCATATGCCTTGACTCTTTCTTCTGTCATCTCATAGACTGTTTGTTGGTCACATAGCTTATACAAGGATTTAGCAATCTTTGCAAAGTCCTTTATATGCTGTCTATATTAACCAGCAAATCCTAGAAATGATTGCATTTCTTTTTTGGTTTGAGGCATTGGTTTAAGTAGTACTGCTGCTACTTTATTTTTGTCTATGCCTAGACTAAGTCCAGATACCACATGTCCTAGTGCTTTTAATTCACTATATGCAAAATGACACTTTTTCAAGGAAATTTTCATATTCACTTGAACTATTTTCTGTAGTACCCTTTCTAGTCTTGTAAGGTGATTTTCCCAAGTTTCTGAGCAAACTATAATATCATCAATATAGATAATTAACCATCCTTCTGATAATTCTTCAGGAAATATGGTATTCATCATTCTTTGATAATGGGAAGGTGCATTTTTTATCCCAAATGGCATTCTTAAGTATTCAAAAATTCCACAATGGACTATTATTCTTAGTAGTTTCTTGGCATTGTCTGTTAAGACATTTTGATGAAAACCTTTAAGAGCATCCATAGCTGTGATGAACTTAGCTTGTGATAATTGGGTCAATGTCTCATGGATTCTGGGTATTGGATATCTGTCTGGAATGGTATAGGTATTCAGGGCTCTGAAGTCTCCTACCATCCTTGACTTTCCATTATGCCAAGTTATAATGACAGGTGTAGTAACTTCTACTTGTTTATTATGTCCAACCTTTCTTAATACTCCAAGGTCCATTAATTCTTTAATGTGTACCTCTAAGGCTTCTCTAGCTCTTGGACTGGCTGGATAAGCAGGTCTTCTTAATAAAGGTGGGTAAGGCTTTTCTACATTAAGAATTATATCCACTTCATGTCCAATTATGGCACCTAGTGGCTCTTTGTCAGTTGCAAAGGCATTTTTATACTTAAATAAGAGGTCAATCAATTTTTCTTTCATTTTTTCTGTTAATTCTTGATTGAATTCTGCCTCTTTAAGTTGTTCAGATATAAAAATTTCCTTTTCTGGAATTTTTTCTTCCTTCTTAATAACTGTGATTTGTTTTTTGTTGTTTAAGAAGCCAAACTTTTGTCTTTTGTTATCTCCTATGGTAAAATATCTGTCTTTTTGGTTGGAGATATCTATACCATAGATTGATAAGTAGTCATTTCCAAGTATGAAATGATTACTAGTACAGTTGTCCATTACTACAAACTCTACTTTAATTCTGACACATTGTGAGGGATGAGGAAAAATTAGTGTTAAATCAATTATTCCAAGGGGCTTCATGCTCTCACTTGCACTACTAAATTTGACACCTTGTATTGGCATAAGTTTTTCTTGCCAATTTGGGACAATGGTTTTTAAATAACTTTTGCCAACACAAGTGCAATATGCTCCTGTATCCAAGTTAACTTTTCCTTCCTGGTTATCAACCATAACAATACTTATACTTGATTTTCCAGCTGTATATCCCATTCCTCTTGCAGGTTTGGTTCTATACATTTTGGCATCTTGTATGTTTGTCAGGTTTGTGTCAGATGTTCCAACTTGTGGTAAGTTTGAATTAACATCCAGTACTTCATAAATTAAGTCAATATTATTAATTTGTGCATTAATTATATTGATTTCATCACTTTCAGAGCTTTCTGACTCTTCTGTCTCTTTTTCAGAGTCAGATTCCTCTTCTTTGTCATTGTGGCTTTCTGTTTCCACAATTTCATTAATTTTTGCTTTTTTAAGGCAATTATTGGCTAAGTGTCCAATACCTCCACATTTATGGCATTTTCTTTGCTCATTATTGTTGGATGTATTGGGCTTAAAGGATTCTTTTGATTTATCTTTTTTGATAAATGGTTTATTTGGGCTTTTAATGTCCAATTTTTTCCAAGTCCTGCCAATTTTTGTTCTTGTTACTATATCTTCTAGTGCATTTATATACTCTTCTGTGGAGCATGGTTCTATACATCTGCTTCTTAGGGCATGTTCTAGTTCCCCTCCACATTTTTTAAGTATTTTCATATGCACCATCTTCTGTGACATTTCTGGGTATAGTGCATTAAGTCTTTCAACTTGTTTTAAGAACCAAGTTAAAGGTTTGTCTTTCTCTGGGTCAAAGAAAGAGTTTTCAAATGCATTTTCTATCTTATACCTCCAGGCATCATTTGCCCACTTGGTGATTATTTCTTGTTTCCACCAAGACCAGGTATTTTTACCATTTGTTTGTCTTATGCCATAATACCATCTTTTTGCAGATTTCTCAAACAAAGAATGTAATCTTGCAGTGATTAATTCATCTGGTATGGCATAATCTTCTTGTAACATGTCAATTGTTTTAATGAATGACATGTGGTCATATTCACCTTCTCCTGTGAATGTTGGCCATTCTTTCAATTGAGGTGCTTCCTTCATTAAGACTTGGTTATTATCTTGGTGACTCAAGTCTGTTATGAAAGGATTTGACAATTCCTCTTTTGTTTTAACAGGGCTTCTTATATGAGAAAATGGTGTTGATAACTTTGGCATATTTAAATTAGCCTCATTAATTTTATCCATTTTTTCAGTGATAAGTCTTATTTCACTCTGAATATCATCTTTCAGATGCATTCTTGCTTCATCACTTTTGTCCACATGGTCCAAAAGTAATTTTTGGTGTGATGAAGTTTTTTCTTCAAATTTTTCTACAGAAATACTTAATTTATTCAATTTTTCTGTAAGATTGTCAATACTCACATCATAATTGATTGTCAAAGTTTTGTCTTTGATATCTTTTATGTATTTATACAATTCTTGTTGTCCTTGTATTAATTTTTGAGTATTGTCAATTAAATTCTTTGGTTTATTATTTTCAACAATAAACTTAATGTTGTCAATTTCTTTCTTGTTTTGCACAACAATTTTTGTTAAAGAAGATAAATTGTTATTTATTTCTTGTAGTGATAATAAACTGTCTTTAATTTCTTTTAGAGGTAATATACTATTTTTAATTTCTGTTAAAGTATTTACAACATCTTTGGACAAGGTTATTTCTTTGGGAAATGAGGTTGTCTCATTCTTTGCTCTTCCTTGTCCTTGAATTCCATCAAGGTTCTGGCCATGTTGAAAACATTGTCCATGGCATCCTTTTGGATTTTTGGGATCCTGTAGCTTGGGGAATATGGTTTCCTCCAATGCTTTTTCTTGTTCTTCTTCCCTTCTTGGGGAAGTGGGTTGGCTTGGGGCTTGCTGGTAGAAGCTACTGGGGCTTCTTCCTTGGTTGCCTCCCTCTTTTTGGCATGGTAATCCTTGATTTTTTTGATTTGAGGCTTGGATGACAGTGGATTCCATCCATTGGAGTATTTCACTATCTCCTCCTCTTTGAGGAACTTTTTCAGGATGTGCCAGGAGTTCATCACTCCTTGGTGTATTTGAGGCAACATTTCCCAATCTTTGTCCTTGTACACTGTGCAATACTGCTTGTACTGGCTCATGTAGATGTCTATTTGAGCCCTCTGAATGTGATTTGTACCTGTTTGAGTTACTCATACTTAGTTCTAATTCAGGCTCAGATATCATGGGCATTTCTGGGACTTGCCTTTGGGATAAGGCACTTCCTTGTGTGGATTCTGTTCCACTGGGGATATTGCCCTTTCTTTTCCCTTTTGAGGGATCAATTCTACCTCTGAGTCCAGCTCCATCTGATTGGATGGAGTATTGGGAACCTCTTCTGGTAGTCATAATTAAAGAGTAAGAAAAAATAAAAGTATTTTAGAATAAAAATTCTTTTATGGCAATTATAAAAAGAGGTGCTCACCTTCAGAGTCTTGAATGGTGGGTCCTGGAAAGTCTAATTTCTTAGCTTTCTTTCTTTTGGTGATAACTGGTGTTGGAGAACTTTGACAAGTTTCTTCCACCAACCCCTCAACAGTAGCTTGGTTATCTTCTGTTGGGTTATCTTCAAACACTAAAAAAGACAAATAAATATAAGTCTTTATATAAGAAGTGTTATTTTTGGCAAGATATGGCAATTTTCCACGTAGAAATTGCTTTATATCTTAAAAAATTGAAATAAAATAAAGAAATGAATAAAAATGAATAAAAATAACTTTTTTTATTGGTTTTTAATATTTTTTAATATTTTTTATATGTTTTTTTTTATTTTTTAAAGAATAAAATAAAAAAGAATATGATTCTTATAAAATTAAATTATAATAAAATTATTTTTAATTTATAAAATATCTTTTTTAATCACTAGAGTCACTCAAAGAAAGTTCTTGCAAGTCTAAGGATGTGAAAAACAACGTGTAAGACAGTACAATTGCTTTCCAAATGCCTCAATAGCTTTTAAAATCAATAAAATATAAAATTATTATATAATTTATGATTATAAATATAATTTATTATTGAATAAACCCAAATAGAATCTTTTTAAAGGTCTTTTAAGTAAATATCACGGCCAGGCCCCCAAATGTAAGGTTTGACTATGAAACAATAAGTAAAAATTACTAATTTATTACTTATTGTACTCTGAATGTCCTTATAAATTGAATAAATAAGATTAAAAATATAATAATAATAAATAATTATTATTATTATGGCGTAAAATAATTATATTATTAAATAAATATAATAATATAATTTATATTATGAAAATATAATATAATAAATAAATATATTAATATAAAATAATTAATATATTAAAAAGCTCTTTATTATTGTTACCAACAAATAATAAAGGCGTAAAAAATTGTTTTTTATTAATAAAAAACAATTAATAACAATAATATTACTAATATTAAAGTTATGAATTAATATAAATACTATTTATATTAATTAAAGAGTTATTAAGAGAGTAATAATAGAGAAATTATTATAATAAGAGAGAATAACCTACTTTTAACACTTAATATAATAATTTTGAAGTATTTTACGCCAAAAAATATAAATACAACTTTTTCAAATTGTATTTACAATAAAAATAAAGAAAATTACAAATTATTCTGGATTTTTACGTGGAAATGAGTTTTAGAGAGATTTTTAACAAAAACAATTAAATAAATGGTTTAATCACGTCAAAATAGATGATTATAGCAAGGTGGTCTTTGGTCTTTAATAATATAATGCTTTTATATATAAAGAATAAAGAAAATTACCTTTTGATTTAATTGATTTAATGTTTTTGATGCGTCTGATGGGAAAATAGAGTAAAAAGAGCTCTATTTATAGTAAATACCTCCCTCCTAGAGTCCAACAGGCTTCTAGTAGACGTGTACTGATCATATACACTGGAATTGATCAATATTTTAAGGTTTGAGGGTGATTACATCATGATCAAACCATCTTACATCATTATTGCACCATTATTTAAAGTTATCACTGTAACTTTAAGTTTGATGACATCAGAGGCTTGGCAGAACCCCAAATTTCGTGGATTTTATTAGTTTTAATCATAAACTAATAGTATTCACCAATTTTATCACTCTTGTGACTGTTAAACTTAATTTAAGGTTACAGTAGGTGATCATAACTGCTCAATTTAAGCTCAAACTTTGATCTTCAATAACTTTTAAGATTTACACGCTACAGCAATTCAGAGAGTGAATTCTGATAGCCTGGCATAACCCCATTATGCTGCCAAGAGCTTATCATTACATCATCAAAGCTCTAATTTTGATGATTTTTCTTGTAACTCATCTTTTCTGTCGAAATTCAATATTTTAAACTTCAAACCTTGATTTCAGGGGGTTATACCCTGAATTTAATAATAAAAATTACATCATTCTTCACGAATGAACTAGTAGAATCCAACTGTATACTTTTTTTTAAGTTTGGACCACTTTCACAACAAAGTGGTCAACAGCTCTGTTGATTTTTATCAATATTTCATCATAGGTTTTAACCTTGTTTATAATTTGTAAAATAAAGTTCATATCTGTGTTCTTACAGTAATTACGTGGTGACTTTATGTTTGTTTCATCATTCTATCATGTATAGTTTAGAAGATATTAGCTATGATCCTTGAATATATGCGTTGACCAAAAAAGTGCATATATTCAGGATAATTCCTTAAGTATTGACTTTGAGAATTAGCTTATTAATTGTTTTATGTGTGGATTGTTATGGGTAATCCACTGGTACAGTTTATTATACATGTTGTTTCATTGGTTTCTGAGATAAATAGGATTTCATGGTTTTTATAAGGTATTATACCTTATAATTCATTAAATATTGACTTCACAGATATGCCATAAAAATGGTATATGTGTATTTTTCCATGAGGAATCCAATGGTATAATTTATTTTACATGTTTATTCATTGGTTTTTAAGTTAAACCAATTTTTGTGTTAATTTATGGTATTTTTTGTATATTTAAGTAATTAATTTTAATGTATAATTATTCTAAGTAATTTTAGTATAATTATATTAAAGGTATAATTATTCTTAATCTTTTTGTGACCTTATTGGGTATGTGGTCATATCTCAAAGGCTCACAATGGCTTATAAGGTTCACCAGATCTTGAAAGCTGGAATATGATGTTTGACAATGTTGTCAAAATTTTGAAAATGGTAAGCTTCCCAAATCACATGGTTTGTCATTATATGGGGGTTGAGAACTTCAATTTTCTTCAGCTCTTGTTTTTCATATAGGTAACTAACAGTTAAAATGTCTTCTTCAAGTTCTTAATTGGGCTCACCTTCCATGGAACTTGCATAATGGGCTGTGTTTAAATAAAAAAAATTCATTTTCTGTAAGCTCTTTGGCATGATAGAGGCATCAATTTGGTAGGTTGAAATTGATTTAGAAATGGTTTAGTGTCAAAAATGTTTTTTTTGGAAAATATGGAATTGGAGGATTGAAAATACCACAGCTTTTGACTGGAGATTTTTTCAAAATGCCAAAAATTAATTGTGCTATTTTGGTCAAAAAAAGCTGGGCGTTTGTGGTATATGCTAGCTTTGAGGGGGGCTAAGATTTCATCAAAGCAATGGTTCCTTTAAAATAATGTTGGTATTTTTTTGTTAACTTTTGATAAAATTGATATTGAGATTTTAAAAATAAAGATTTCATCATTATTTATAGATTTTAAAATAGAATCCCCCTTTTTTGGTAATAAAATTGTTACATGAGACTTTTTTCCCACAGTTTATGAGAATTTTTATTTTTTCTAAAAATTTGTCATTGTCTTTTTGAAAAGCAACAAAACTTACCAGCTAAATCATTTTTAATATTCAACTTTGTATCCAATATGTCATTTAGAAAAAAATATTATTGAAAGAAGTATGATATAATTGGGTATGTTTGAGGACTCACCATAAAGCAAAAAATGGAAGATTATCTAAAAACATGATTTTTGGTATTTTTAAATAAATATAAGATATAATAAGCCTAATGATGAGAGCTTACCATAAAATCACATGTTTGGATGATAATTTGGTAAAATTAATGTAACTTATTCGGTAAATACACATAAATGCTCACATGTTCTTATTAAAATATCATATGTGTTTATCAGAAAATTCTATCAATCATATGAAACTTAATTGGAGCTTAAAATTATTTCAGAAAAAAAATAATATCACAGTGAAAAATAATGATTGGAACTCATTTGCAAGTCCTTTACACTAGCTGACCTATGGTAATTCAATGGGCTTAGGGAGCTTGCATACAAGTCATGTGATAAGCTTTTCTTATGAATGTAATTATTTTTATTTTGAAAGAAATCTGGGTTCTATATTAATATTTTTTATTGATTTCTGAAAAAAAAAATTCAAAATTTTTGAGATTTTTTTTATTAATTTTTTTTAATTTCTATTTATTGTGATTTATTTTTATCCATTTTTATTTATTTTAATTTATTTTGATTTATTTAAATATATATTTTTACTCATTGTTATTTATTTATTTCTTTCGACAGAAAAAATGAGCTTTCCTGATTCCATATAATCAACCCAATTAATAATATTAAATTAAAAAAATTAGAAAATTATAGACAAAAACATTTCAATTTCATCAATTGAAATTAATAAAATCGTAAATTGTTAAGGAAATTAATATCATCTATTTAAAGCTCTTTTACAGGATTCTTGTTTCATTAAATTTTGATTTGAATTAGAGATTTACAAATAAAAATATTAGAAAAAAAACTTTGTTTCATTTACATTTCAAGTGGCTTAATATTTTTAAAATCAGCTTTTTTCTTGTAAAAAGTCAAAATTTAATTATATCTATTTAAGTTAATTTGATATAATCTCTTCTTTTTTTCAAATTTTATATAAAAAATAAGAAAATAAAAATAAAAATTGAAAATCATTCAAGTAATGTAGCTCTTTTTCCTTTTTAGAAATATTCAATTAAATTCAAACGATAATTTTGGTTTTTATTCTTTTGTTATTAGATGAAATTTTTTATTCTTTTCGAAAATAATCAATAATTAAGTAATAATAAACTATAAAGTGAAAAAGTTTTATTCTAAAAACATTTAGTTAATAAAGATTTATGTTTATTGTAGGAGTCCATTACCCTATTAAGCAATTCATCAAATAAATATATTTAATATTTATCAAATTCTTTTAATTATTTTTCCAAAGCTATAAATTATCAAAGTGGAATATTTTTATATATATTACTGAAGTTTATTGTGATTTACAAAGTCTAAAGGCCCATATTTTTGGTTCAAACTCCTCCTAAACGTTTCTGAATACTTAATTATTTAGGAAAACACCTCATCAAGTACATTCAATTTTCCATAAAAACATCCTCAATTAATGGTACATAGATCTTGTATCAAATTCCATCACTGAGTTCACAATTCCTCCTCAACACCTTTCATAAAGAAATTAACCTATTGTCAAAGTTCATAAATCTCACTTTATTTATCCAATTACTGAATTCCGAGAATATCATTAATAATACCTTTACTTCAAGAAATAAAGGAGCTCAAGTATTCAAATATACTTTGGAATCTGATTATGATTCCAACCTAAAAGTTAGTATCTAACTTTCAAAACAGCGAATTACCCATCAGTATCTCAGAAAATAAGGGAAAGATTGTTCCTCTTATATATACATTTCATGGTATCCATTCCAGTTCTTCAGTCAAAAATTAAAACATATTTTCCATTATAATCACAAATATTTTTTCATGTTTTCGCTATTTATCCAAGATAATGAGGTCTTCAAGAGCTCCTAACAATATAATAAGAGAGATCCAGCCATAAAATTGGCAGTGGAATTTTCTTTATTTGAATCAAGGGGAATTTCGCATATTTTGGGAAACTATCAATTTAACTTAGAGTAAGCCATGGCGAAATTGTACTATAAACACATAAGATAGCTCTTTCTTTGATAAATTAAGAGAAGGATTATAAGCCCTTGCCTCATTTTGAAGAAAATAATGGAAGCCTAGAGTTTATTTAATAGGAGAGATTTCCAAACTGTAATAATTTAAAGGATGGAAGTCTTTTACCATTCCCTCAAAGTCATTCAAGCTATTGGTAGGCCTATTTTGGCCATAAAAAGATATTTATTTTGAACTGATGGAAATTAAATATAGGCACTTAATGTAGGTTTAATTAGAGCTTTGTTATTCTTTATGAATCTACTGTATATCATAATATGAAGATATCCCAAGCCCCAAAATAATTTTATTCAAGATATAAGTCACTTTTGGGCGACTAGGAATATGGAATCTCATAATAAATTGTCCCAGAATACAAAGGATAAACCTCTCAGTAAGATGAAAAAAACAATTTCAATCTATGTTTATCTACATAATATCTGAATATTGAAGATTCAATTGGTGTTTTGAAAGGGAATGAGTAATTTTTGAGAGAGATTACAAAGAGAATTTTTACTAAGAAAGTATTTGAATATTTTTTGCAATAATTGGTAGCACGTATTATTGTAAAAAATCTATATTAAAAATTCAATTATTAATTAATCTACTCATATTAAGAGAACAAGACACCCTAATTACAGAATATTACAGAGAAAGAGGATCTCAATGGCCAGATAAACATGCAGGAGAGTGTTTATCTATTAATATTGATTTCTTTATAATAGAAAAAATTTTAATCTTCCATTTCTCATTAATTTTTCTGCATCTGATTGAATTGTAAATAACTGAAAACTGTATTCACAAGTGAACCGATGTTGACCTTATAACATGTAAACTATTTGTTTCTTTTTTATACTACTTTATGATTTTTTCTATATCTATCCTTATTCCCAAATAGCTTTCCTTCAAGTTCTAGGGGATTTGAAAGCTGTAGCTTCCCCTATTTGAATTCGAGCTGAGGGAACCTTAATCAATTTCCAATTGGCAGCGAAGGTGTTTAAATTGGCTAATAAGTATTTTTTGATAAAAGAAAAAATACCCTAAGTACATGGATCAAGTTATTTCACATTAGTACGAGGCTTTTTGTGGAAACCATAATAACCAAAAATGAACTTAGTTTTTTTAATTAATTTGAAATGTTTTATTTCCCTGTGAATTGAACAAAATTTGGCAATTTTTATGGTTGAACTATTAATTATTTATCTTTTGATGAAATATTTGAAACTTGTTTAGCTCTTGAGTGCTTGAATTCATACAAATATTGTAATTTCAACCACTATTGATTATTATTATCAACCTCCAATACAAGAGAAACGTCTTTCCTTGCATAAAGACCAGAAAATTCTCCATAAACATAACCTTCAAAAAATCAAATACCCCTCATGAACCCTTCAAGAATATTCTCATTAGTGGTAATATTTTATTTATTTGTAGAAATCTTATTGAATCTGATTATGAATTTCTTAATTTTATTGAGAATTATGGCTAGTTTATTGGAATGATATACTTAATGCATCATTATTACAAGGTATTTTGTCTCATTCTCATTGATAAGTGCATGTGGTTGGGGTAATTTTGTTTTGGAAGGAAATTTGAGCCACTCTCAATTGGGATCATTTTTTGGGAAGTGAAATCAGTGAAAAATTGTAAGGTTTTTCTATGAAACTCTTGATAATAGTAACAAATATCAAGAGTACTATTACTGTCCTCAGTAGAAAATAAAATATAATTATTAAAATTATTCATATAAAAAAAGAATTTAATTATTATTAAATAATTTAATAATATAAATATATTAGTAATTATAATAAGCTATGACTATTCTATTATTATTATAGTTACTGACATTTCTAATAATAGGAAATATAAAAGCTCTTAATGAGACAATTATATGTGGAAAATATTGATATTTATCCACTTATACATAATATAAATATTATTTATAAAAGGGATATTTCACAAACTGTACAAAGATAAATCTTATAGCAAAATTCTATATAAAAAAACCAATACTAGATAAAAAAGATATAGAATTTTAGAGAAAATTTACTTATAATATTCATGTAAAACAATAAGTCAAACAATAACAGAGATATTATTGAATAATTTTTATAACTTAAAAAAATTATAAAAATCAATATTTTAACATATGAAAAGAAATTTTCTATTATAAATTAATATTCAAGAGTGTTTGGAGGAATTTGTGGATCTTAAAAGATATTTAAGACAATAATCTCATAAGATAAAATGTATGGTTGGTAATTACACAAATGATCTTAATTATATAATTTCAATTCTTTAATTTAATATTTATAAAAAATAAAACATTTAAGAATTACTTTTAATTATAAGATTTTATTGTTAATAAAGCTTTACCTGCTTAAATGTCTAATATGATTGATTTGATGATGATGATAATGGAAAAAAACAGTGATGTAAAGGCTTCTTTTATACCTTCAGAGCAGCTCTAATAATTAATGATAGATATATAGGGCGTTCTCAGATAAAAACTGAAAAAACCATTCTTGGAAATAAGGTTCTTAACTTAAGATAACTTATTTTCCAGTTCAATTTAAAGTTAAAAGTGTTATTCTTAACTCCAAGTAACTTTAATTCTCTTTTTGTATACTTATCTTAGTTTTAAATATAAGATAATCTTATTTATATTAAATTTTGTCACCTGAACAACTCAAACATAAAGTTTCAAGTGAAAATCTCTTAAGCTGGATTGTTAATTAAATTTTTACAAAAATCTTAATTTTCTTCAAGAAAAATTAAAAAGGGTAATTTCCAGGCTAATTGTCAATTATTCCTGTTTAGAAGATACTACAGATTCAATTTATACACAGATAAAATGAAATTTTAAGATTTGTGGAATTTCCAAGCAAATCCATGAAGAATTGGCTTTTTAATTGATTTTGGAGGTTATTGCTATTTTTCCATGTAAAATATCAATACATGCCAAACCTTAATTTTTGATATAGTTTTAACACTTATTAATTCAAATTTTGAGCTTAATGAATATTTTAAAGTTCTTAAAACCTTGATTAAAAGCTTGCATATGGGGATTTACAGTTTGGCATCTTGTAATCCCTGTCCAAATTGAGATAAAACCAGTTGAAAATTTGATTTCTAATAAAATTCTAATATTAAATTTGAAATAAGGTTGTAAATCCTTAAATACAGGTGGCAAACTTCAACTGAGTACTTGCAGATCCCAAAATCTGGGTACCCTGGCTCTATTTGGCTGTTTTTGTTTGACCCACCTTTCTGCATGAATTTTACCCTTTTATTCATTTGAAGCCATAATATGGCCTTAAATCAATTTAAATCAAGCCCACACAGGATTTACATCCTGTATGGAAAATCCTTGGCCAATTCAGTAAATATACACCACATCTCAATTTTAACAGAATTTTTTGTAAGATTGCATAAATCTTATGCAATTTTAAATTTCAGCTTAAATAAGCCTAACGTCAACAATTTTGAAAAATGTTAAAAAATTTGCAATTTTATTGTGAGATTATTATATCTTCTAATAACATAAGAAATAACAATTTTTGAGTATAATACCCTGTGGGTCTACCCTAGGTTATTTTTAGTTTAGAGTACAAAAATGACATAATATTCATAACTTTTTATTAAAAATAAATTTATACTTATTTTTTGTTTTTTATTTTGAATTCACTTTATAATTATTTTTAAGACTAAATCAACTGTATAGAAAGCTATTTGTGGCCTTATGGATATTTCATAAATACCTCACAGGCTCAAAAAGATATTCATGATTGAGGCCAAGATTAAAAGAAGCTGCATTGAAGAAAAAAATTATCCTTTGTTATTCTCTAGTGATATATATATAGTTACTGTTTCCTTTTCATTTACAATGAGAATGTTATTCCTTTGAGGTAGATTGATTATCTTTCAAATCAATCTTGTAATCATTTTGAGTGCCAAAATCCATCATATTGATTTTTCATGGATAAATAATTGCTACAATCAGTGTGATAATCAGGCTGAGTCCTCAAGTTCTTCATATGAACAGTTAAAAATATATTTAATTGGAGACACATGGAGGGGCTTTTCCTGAAATTGGTGATTATGGGACACATTTATCAAAAGAAAAATAATGGTAATGATAATTTGTAGCCCAAAAAGATATTACAGCCCTAGAATAAAAAAAGTAAGAAAGAATTTCTTTGGGATTAGTATCAGAATTTGAAAACAATGGAAGTAAAAAAATTATAAGCTTTATGATTCAAAAAATAAGAAAAAAAGGATGAGTTTAATTATTTTTTAAAATAACAGACAAAAACATGATAATGCATATTACTAGCTCAATAAAAATATGAATAAAAATAAGAAATATATTCTCTTCTTACCAAAGAAATTTCTGAGAATACTAAGTTAAGATTATTGGAAATTATTTATAAATAAATTCTCAAGCAAACCCTCATTAAATTGATTTTGAAATTGGTTCCAAATGAAAATAAATTTGATCATGAGTGAAAGTGTGGGCCTGTGAGATATGTATGACATACCCATAATGCCACAAATAACTATTTATAAAGTTGATTTAGTCTTAAGCAGACTTATCAATTGAATTTCAAGCAAAAAATAGGTAGCACTTCATTTTGGATAAACAAAGTCTTGATTATTATTTCATTTTTGGATTCTACACCAAAAATAACCTAGGGTAAACTCATAGGGTGTTATGCCCAAAAATTGTTACTTCTTACATTATTAGATTATTGAATAATATCACAGTAAAACTGCCAATTTTTGAATTCAATCTTATGTAAGCTTATATTTAAGGTTGCATAAGATTTATGCAAACTTACCAAAATTTCAGTTAAAATTGAGGTGTTGTGTATATTTAATGAATTGGCCAAGGATTTTACATACAGAATGTAAATCCTGTGTGAGCTCAATTTAACAATTTTTAAGGGTATAGTATGGCTTTAAATAAAGAAAAGAGGAAAATCCACACAGAAAGGTTGGAAAAAGTGTGAGCCTTAGAGGTATTTTTAGATACCCAAAAGACCACAAATAATAAAACAATATACAATTATCAATAAAATAAATTTATTTATATTATCAAAATAAAAAATTAAAATATGAATATAAATTTATACACAAAAATTGAAACTGAATTATCATTTAAAAATAGAATTACATTGCAATTTAAATTTGTGAAAACAGATTTTTACTTGAAAAAATCAAGTAAAAATGAATTTTCAACAAAAATACAAAAATTAAAATATTTTTGAAATTTTGAATAAAAATTATTATAGCTTTTTATCCAAAAAATAAACATATGAAAATTATTTCACCATTGGAATCCTCATAAAAAATAAGGTGGGGTAACCTCTGGGTAAAATCTTTGTAACTCAACTCTAAATAAGCTTAAGTTAAGTTTTTAGTATTTTCTGTACAAAAGCTGAAAATCCTCAAAACCTTTATTTAATTCACATCACATGTGGTGTTAACCATCAGTTTTGTGTTAAAATTGAGGTGTTGTCTGTAGCTCAAAAGCTATGAGGAATTGAAGTATTTTAAATTGAAATGTCAAAATTTGCACGTGTATTGCATAAGTGAGCTTTACTTTGCATATGAGGTGTCAATTATTACAGTTGTGTACTGTAAAAACTAAATTGAATTACATATGTATATTATAAGTATAATACATGATGAGGAATTAAAGAAAAAATAAATTGGAAAGATTGATTCTGTGGGGAAAAGGAATCTTGGCTGCAAGGGGGGGCCAGACATGCAAATTCCTTGCTGACAGGCGTGAGATGTCAGAATTCATGCAAAGGTTGATCATTCTTGGCCTGGAATTGAGTTACAGGGTCTGTGTCTCAATTGATGATGAGGTTTTGATACCAACCAGGGCAGTTTGAACTTTTTCCAAGAGGGTAAAACTACCCTTAAGATAAAACAAACATTGTAAAAACAGCTTTACCTGGTCTTAATGTCTCTTACACACATTATGACATGTTTTGAAGACTTAAAACCAGGTATTACTATAGCAATGGCTGATTTGAGGGTCCAAAATGGCTGAAACCAGCCCTTCTTTGGTCTAAACAAGGGTTCAATGATGCCATAATTGGATTTTCTGTTTCCAGAGTGTTTTCCATCACTGACAAGAGGAAATTTTACTTTTTGAGTAAGAGAATTGATGGTTATTCTTCATGTTAGAATCTTTTCCTTTTATAATTAGTATAAACACTGTTAAACCAATTAATAAAAGATTACAACCACCCTTTTCAAAGAGTTTTCAAACTTTTAAACATGTGAAAAAATCATCATAATCATTGTTTGTAGCTCTTATAATCATTTTTACCCCTTGAACCACCCCATAAGTGAATTAAAGCACCTTTCATCACTGCTAATGTTTTCACTTTGTTTCCAAGTTCACTCTGGTCACTTTTGGGCATGTTTTCTCTTTGATGATATTTTAAAGACTCTGTTCTTATATCAATTTCCTGCATTCCTTTGCTCAATTAATTCCAATTGAAATTGCTCTTGAAGAAATTTTTTAGCCTTAAATATCTCTTGTATAGTATTTTTGGATAATATTTTATTGTTGGTAAAAAAATAAATGTTTATAGTATTATTTTTTATACTAATAAAGTTAAAAAAAATAAAATTGGCCTGTTTTCTCTTAAAAATATTATTTCATACTATTTTCAAGCAATTTTTACCTTAAACAAATTTTGAGGACAGGGAAAGTACTTGATTTTCAATCAAAGTTTCATATCCACACCTTACATTTGGGAGCCCAGCTGTGATATTTTACCTGTCAAATATAGTTTTACTCTTTTTAAATCCCTTTTCTTATATTTAAAAATTCAAAAAAAACCATAAAAAATACTTATAATTCAAAAATTTTATAAAAAATAAAACTTTTTCATATTATAAGTGAGGCTTAATTTTTTATTTCTCTTTTGAAAATGTTTTTTTTTTACTTAAATAATTGCTTTTTTCATTAATTTTAGTGTCTGAAAACATCGTAAGACAAGAAAATTGGAAACTGCATCAACAGCTACTAGCATTATTCCTGCCAGTACTGCCAATTCTGACTATAATAGCACAGTTATTATAACTCAGAAAAATCAACCAGAGCCAATTTCTTCTGAATGGATCATGGACATAAGTAATACCCTTCAAAAGACAAAGAATTTAGCCACTAGTAAAGTTTTTGATGTGAAATTACTATTTTTAAGCTTTTAAGAATAAAATATGCCTTCCACCAGATCAGGAGCCAGCTATAACCCCTCAAGCAGCTCCCAAAAAGGTTATAGACGTGATTATGGCAGAATCCAATCAGTTACAGAAGGACAAGGGTCAGTAATTGGATCCCAAACTAACAAATTATGTCATACTGAAGCTGATAATACTGTTTTACCTTCAAACAGAGCTTGCACCACCACAAGAAGCCTCAGTGGATATATACAAAGCCAGTCTGAAGGCCTAAAACAATGAATTGCAGCACAAAGAGTACCAGATCCTTGCAGATCTGTGTAAAAACTGCATTAATTCTTACCTGACTGTGAGAAAATTCCTGGGCCATCCCAACACTTGCAAGTTACTCAATGCATGGCATCCATTGATGGAAAAGAAAAACATGATGCTTTTAACAGCAGAATGGAGAAAAAACAACCTTCCAACACCCATGCAAGTGCCAAAAACAGCCTCAGTAGCCAGCAGCAGCAATTCCAAGGTGAAAAAGAAGCCACAAGCTCAGAACAAGGGCAAAGGCAAAGAACCAGCCGCAAAGCCTTACAGCCAGGGCTACAGAATCCCAAATATTCAGCAGGATTACATGGAAAATGTATTTCAGATGGCCAGAACAATGATGGAATTGCAGAAAAAGGAGTAATCCAGATTAAAATATCAGAAATCATTTCTGATATTCTAGATGGCATTCCGAACTTGTATATAGCTATAACTGACATTAAAAATCATATTTCTGATAAAAATTCATCAATTTGTAACAATCTTGAGACAAATAACTTAAGTCTGAGACAATTATGTTTTTTGAAAAAGTTTTAAGAGCATTTAAACCTTCCAATAATGACAATTGATTTGGAAATAAGTTAAATGAAAAATCTGCTATTATTAAAGAATTAACAGACAAATATTCTAAATTCAATATTGATTACATAATTGAAACAAGAATAATACAAGCCATAAATATTATCAAAGAAGATAATAAGAAAGTCCTTGATGATATTGCAAATTCATTTACTGAAGTAAAGACATATACAATTGCCTTGAAAAAGTGTTTTGACACCTCACAACAGGAAGTAGCAAAATTAACAATGAAATTGAATCAAGTCACTTCTGATAATACTAGACAGACAAGATTATGGCAAGAATTGACACATAAGAAAGCTAGGTATAAAATTGAAGTAGTAAATTCAATACAGAGCTTCCAACATGAGTTCAGAAATTCTCAAAGGTGTAGCAACAGTAAGATGAATGATATTGAACAACTACTGCACACATTACCTATAATTTCTACATCTCTGAATCAAAATGAGGGTGCAGCAATTCCCAATTCACCAGTATTGGATGTTGAAAATTCACAGTTCAAAAATTAATTTTCCACTTTTTTTCATAACTTGGAACCATCAATGGGCCAAGAACTCTTGAAAGAAGTACCAAAACTTAAAGAATGGCCTCACTTTAGTGGTGAAGGAGAATATGACCATATGGAATTCATTAGGGGTATTGACATGACTAAAGAAGATTTTGAATTACCTGAAAGATTGGTAACAGTAATATTTAACACCTTGTTTACCAGATAAGCCCACAGATGGTATATAAAATTGAGACAAGCACGTGGACACCAAAGTTGGACTTGGTGGAAAACCCAAATTATCCACAAAGGGGCAAATGATGCTTGGAGATTTGAATTGGAACAGCCGTTGAATCTGCTAAATTTAACTTGGACAAAGACAAAGCATTACCATGGTTTTTCCAACAAAAAGATAGATTAACAGCATTATACCCTGACATGTCAGAATTTAGGATTAACAGAAAAATTCTAAGACAATGTGGAGGTTACTTAGATCATTCTGTCACAAGCATGACTACTGAACAATCTTCAGCAGAAGATATCATCAATATATTGGCAGAACTAACCACCAGAACCAGAATTGGTTCTAGTAGGGTGAATCTCAAAACAAGTTTTAACACACCTTGGAAAGATTCTGTTGACAAGAATCACAAAGAAAATTTTAATAATATTAAGTACAAATCTGCAGATTTCATGATAAAGTGTCATATTTGCCAAAGAACCACGCGTTTAGCTAATACATGTCCCAAGAAGGGGAAAATCAACAAAATTGACATTGAAAAGGAACCTGATGTTGAAAAGGGGGGGTAAATGAAGATAATTCAGATGATAAATCATCAATATTTTCTGACTCTTCAAAAGATAGAGAAAATATCAATGCCTTTTTTGATATCATGGAATCGTATTGCCACTTTCCACAATTAAGCAATGGTAAACTTGATTTATCAAGAATTCAAGATGCACAACTAATGAAAACCAAACCAAACAGGGGAAAAGGCTATAAATCTGGTAACTCCTGTATAACAAAAGAGGTAATTAAAAACAATCCCACTAAGCTTTTAATTGACCCAGCAGCCTTCTGCTCTTGTGTTGGACAATCCTTTTGTAAGACTTGTGTACCAAATCTTTAAGATCAATTATTGACAATTGATGGCATAAATTTTAATAGTGCAAGTAGTCCAATGAAAGCATTGGGCATATTTGAGACTACTGTCATATTTCCACACATAAATGGAAATATAAGAATAACTGTTGAATTTGTTTTTATAGAAAATTGCTCTAGTACGCATTTTATATTGGGAAATGACTATTTTATCATGTATGGCATAGACTTACATAAGAACAAAGACAGATACTTTACTATTGGGACAATAAGGGTCAAAAAGTTGCCTTTTTACAATCTAAAAGACAAATTACAGTAAACAAAGTATCACCAGTCAGCTTAGAGTTAGAAAAGCTCAAGTCTGAACAGTAAAATGAAGCTTAAATCAGTCTTCATCTCACTGATAACCAAGAAAGTGAACTTTCTTCCCTTTTATATGACCACAAAGAAGCCTTTTCATCAGATAAAGAGCCCCTGGGAGAAATTGTTGGTCATAAAGCTGACATTATTCTTAATATTGAAAGACCTTACCCACCACTCTTGAGAAGACCTTCATATCCAGCAAGTCCTAAATCAAGAGAAGCTCTGGAAATCCATATTAAAAAACTTCTAGAACTTGGGGTAATAAGAAAGGTTGGCCACAATGAGGAGGTAGAAATAACTACACCAGTTGTAGTGGCATGGCATAATGGAAAATCTAGAATGGTTGGGGAGTTTAGCCCTCTGAATACTTACACTGTTTCAGACAGGTACACAATACCAAAAATCCAAATTGCTTTTACCCATAAATTTCAAGCAGTGTATATAAGCACCATGGATGCCCTTAAAGGATTTCATCAAAATGTGGTGACACCAACTGCAAGAAAATACTTGGGGCTTATTGTTCATTGTGGAGTGTATGAATATTTAAGAATGCCTTTTGGTATCAATAATGCACCTTCACACTTCCAAAGAATGCTGAATAAAATATTCCCTGAAGAACTTTGAGAAGGATGGTTAATCATTTAAATTGATGATATTATTGTCTGTTTCAAGACCTGGGAAGAGCCTATATACAGATTATCCAGAGTTTTGAAAAAAATTAAATCTGTAAACATGAAAATTTCTTTAAAGGAATGTCATTTTTGATCTAAAAAACTCAAAGCACTGAGACATGTAGTATCTGGTTTATCCCTTGGAATTGACAAAATTAAAGTTGCAGCAGTGCTGCTGAAACCTATGCCTCAGAAAAAAAAGGAAATTCAGTCATTTTTGGGGTTTGCAGGATATTACAGGAAGCATATTAAAGATTTTGCATTGATAGCGAGACCTCTTTATAAATTATGTTACAATAACACAGTATTTGAAATGACTGCTGAGAGAGTCAAAGCCTTTGAATATTTAAGAGAAGCCTTAACCACTTCTTCACTCTTACTGATGAGAGACTTCAAGCTGACCTTTAGGCTTTATATTGATGAATCAGGAGATGGACTAGGTGCTGCACTTCATAAAGTCCAGATTTCAAATGATAAACCTGTGGAAGGACCCATATGTTTCATATCCACAAAAATCAAACCAACTGAAGCTAGATATGGGGCAAGTCAGTGTGACTGTTTATTCCTTGTCTGGGTGTTAGAAAAACTCAATTAATTCCTAGAAGGATGTGTTTTTGAAGTAATAACATATTTTACCACTGTCAAATAACGTTTAAACATTAAAAAACCCAACAGACATATGCTCAGATGGCAAATAGCCATCACTACAGGATTATAGAGGTAATATGACTATTGTTTACAAAGATGGAAATATTAATAAAAATGCAGATGGACTGAGCAGATTGCCATTACCAAATAATATTTATAATCCTGCTTATGTGCAAGAATAAGCTTTCCCACAGATCTCAATAGAAGGTATTGGTGTTACAGATCTGAACACAACATTCTTTGAGGAAGTAAAAAACAGCTATACTCAAGATAAGAATTGTAGCGTTCTATGCCAATTTCTTACTAAATACTGTAAAGACAACTCTCTTATACATGCCTTAGATGAAATATGGAAGAAATCATATGATGAAGGGAGATTCCACTTACTTGATGGTATAATTTACCACAGAACTAAGCATACATGTATAATGACAGTTGTGGACAGATCCTTTATAAATCTAGTACTGAAAGAATGCCATGACAGCCCCTTCTCAGGAAATCTGTCTGTGGACAGGACAAGAGAAAAGATAAAGACCTGTATATGGTGGCCAATGTGGCAGAAAGATTTGACAGAGTATTGTAAAACCTGTGACAGATGTCAAAAAGCTAATAAATCCACTTTCAAAAGACTTGGAAATGTGATAAAAATCCAAGAGCCCAGCAAACCTTGGGAAATTGTCTATATGGATTGGGTAACTGTCGTACCACCAGGGGGTGATAGAAGTTATAATGCATGCCTAGTTATTTCTGACAGATTTAGGAAGACCCTAATCTTTCTACCATGTCACAAGGATTATACAGCCATGGATAAAGCTCTTCTAATATGGAATAGAGTGATATCAAGGACTGGCATATTCACAAATATCATTAGTGACAGAGTGTCACAATGCTGTCTGCCACACCTCAGCAAAGGGAACTCTTGCCAAAAAGGCTATTAAACCAGTTGAAAGACCGATTAATACTGGCAAGTTTTAGATCACATTCCAACATGTGACACAGAGATCCCAAATTAACCTCAGCACTATGGACAAATCTTCACCAATTATTTGGAACAAAGCTGTCCTTCTCTACAGCCTACCACCCACAAACTGATGGTCTGGCTGAAAGAATGATCCAAACCTTGGAAGATATGGTAAGAAGAGTTTGTTCATATGGCCTTTAATTTAGAGATTGTGATGGGTTCACCCATTATTGGTGTACTCTCTTACCAGAACTGTAATTGGCATACAAAACATCCATTAATGCCAGTACCAATCAAACTCCTGCTATTCTAGAGAAGGGATGGAATCCCAAATTACTCCAAGATTATTTGAGGAAGGATTTGGTTGAAATAAATCCCACAGCTGGTAGCTTCAAAGGAATTCTAGAAAAAGCTAGAAATCATAAAATAAGGTGTATGGAGGACTCATTTGCATATGCCAAATACAAATAGGACAAATCACATTCCACTGCAGATTTTAAAGCAGGGGATTTAGTAATTGTATCCACCACTAACTTCAATAAAATCAGGAGATGTAAAAAGATCAAAGACTCCTTTGCACAAACTTTTCTTATTAAAGGCCTCCATGGGGAAAATGAAATTGAAGTAGAATTATCTGAGGAACTGAGCAATAAGCATCCTACAATTCCAATAAGCTTGGTAAATCCATATAAATCTAGTGATGCTGAGAAGTTTCCTTTGAGAAAAATGTTCCCCAGCATATACCTCCTATTGAATCTTCTGGTACTAAGAAAATCACCAAAGTTCTCAAAGAAAGAAATTTAAGAACCAAAAAAGTCAGGGAATACCTTGTTAGGTACGGTGACCCAGCTTGTGAAGATGAATGGTTAGCAGAAGAGGACATACCTGAATCTACTCAACTTCTCAGAAGGTTCAGAAACACTAGAAATAACAGTATTACAAAGTAATATTCCTTTTTTAGGGGGAGGTAATGTGAGCCTTAGAGGTATTTTCAGATACCCAAAACACCACAAATAATAAAACAATATACAATTATAAATAAAATAAATTTATTTATATTATCAAAACAAAAAATTAAAATTTAAATATAAATTCATACACAAAAATCAAAATTTAATTATAATTTAAAAATAAAATTACATTGAAATTTAAATTTGTGAAAACACATTTTTACTTGAAAAAATTAAGTAAAAATGAATTTGCAACAAAAATACCAAAATTAAAATATTTTTGGAAAAAAGTTAAATAAAAATTATTAAAACTTTTTATCCAAAAAATAAACATATGAAAATTATTTCACCATTGGACTCCTCATAAAAACTAAGGTGGGGTCACCTCTGGGTAAAATTTCTGTAGCTCAACTCTAACTAAGCTTAAATTAGGTTTTTAGTATTTTCTGTACAAAAGTTGAGAATGCTCAAAACCTTAATTTAATTCAAATCAAATGTGGTGTTAACCATTAATTTTTGTGTTAAAAACAAGGTGTTGTGTGTAGTTTAGAAGTTATGAGTAATTGAAGTATTTTCAATTGAAATGTCAAAATATGCACATGTATTACATAAGTGAACTTTAATTTACATATGAGGTGTCAATTGAATTACATATGTAAATTATAAGTATAATACATGATGAGGAATTAAAGAAAAAATAAATTGGAAAGATCTACTCTGGGGGGGAAGGAATATTGGCTCCAAGGGGGAGCCAGACCCCTAAATTCCTTTCTGAAAGGCGTGAGATTTCAAAATTCATGCAAAAATTCATCACTTTTGGCCTGGAATTGAGTTACAGGGTCTGTGTCTCAATTGATGATGAGGTTTTGATACAAACCAGGGCTGTTTGAACTGTTGCCAAAAGGGGAAAACTACCCTTAAGATAAAAAACATTGTAAAAACAGTTTTAACTGGTTTTGAAATCTTGTACACACATTCTTACATGCTTTGAAGACTTAAAACCAGGTATTACTATAGCAAAGGCAGATTTGAGGGTCCAAAATGGCTGAAAGTGTGAGCCTTGAGGTATATTTTACATACCCAAATAGGCCACAATTATCTTAAAAAGAAATTTTGAATTATGCAAAACTCATAAGTCATGCATATATCCAAAATTCATCATTTTCAATTTCAGAAAAGATGAATAACTTTTTATTGAGTAAGTAAATCCATGGATTTAAGACCAGATTTGGATTCTACACAAAAATTCACCTAGGGTAGCTCCATAGAGTGAATAAGCTCAATTTAAGTATTTGAGGTGGTAAAATGGAAAATACTTCAATACCACATCATTAATACCACATAAAAGATCCGTGAAAATTTTTGTTTTTCTTGATTTTTAGCCAAAATAATGGGAAAGTGAGAAATCCCATGTTACATATACACTAAGAATAGTGTTATGCATGTTTTGAGCACTTAATATCATGGTATTCTTACATGGACTTTTGGTACACCCATAGTGGATATCTCACTTTAAGCTTAAATTACTATTTTGACGTAAAAAATAGGCAAGGGGGACAAAAGACATCAAAGAGAGCCAGGGTACCCAACTTCTGAGGCCTCAGGGGTGTGGATAGCTCCAGAGCATGGATCCATGGCTCATCTTAGCCTAATTGGTAAACTAAAACTCTTTGGGAACTTGGTTACCAAGTTACAACTACTGTAAAACACCAGAAAATAGCAAATAACCTGCTATTTTGACGTGCCAAGGAGGTAATGAGCTACTTACACTCCTGTAACCATGTCAATTACTAATGACTTTCCATGGATAAGCCCCAAAAGAGTAATTAAAACCTTTTTGGGACCCATATTCATTGATTTACCTCATAGCAACCAGCAAAACACTGCTATTTGCAATTCTACGTAGAAATGAGGTAAAAACTTCAAAAATTCATTAAAAATACAATTCTTAATTAATCTTTCTGAAACTTTCAGGACTAAAGGAGAACTGTATTATCTATGGTACAACCAAAAAGAATTACAGTTTTACTAGTAAAATTAAAATTTTTACTTACAGTCCATTTTTGGTTATTCTACGTGAAACACTGAATCTTCAAAAATTCACAGTAATTACAACCTGTGATGAAATTGGCAATAACATTGATAACTTTGAGAAATCAATGATTATTCTAGAATAAAAGAAGATTTACAAGCGTTACTCCTTTTATTCTTAACCATATTGGGGTTGGTAGTCACGTAAAAGCATCAATTAAGTAATTATGATAATCTTACGTGACAACTGATGATACAATCAATAATCCAAAAGGGTTTATTGTTTTCTCACTCACTGGTTTTTCAGTTTGCTCCATGGCACGCCTCTGTGAGCTGTTGTTGACTTAAAAGAGGCCTTCTCTTGCTGTTTTTTCCAAATAATCATCTTATCAATTTATTAAATCATTATTACCAACAAGTAAGTATTAGTTCAACTATTCTTAAGTGTTTTAATCTTTCAGAATCAATCAGAAAGACGTGAAATCATAGAATCCAACTATATATTGTTGTAATACTGTTATAAATCCTTTTGATCCCTTAAATCCACAATTCCACGTCAAATTTCTCTACTTTTATTATCAATAAGTTCTTTGGAGTATTAGTGAGTATTTTATTTTTAATTCTTAAAGTTTTTCTCTAGTAATAGTTTTCTTCAAGAATTATCTTTATAATTATTCTTGTAAAAGATAATTATATATTAAAATAATTTTATTATTTTAATAAAAGAAGTTTTTATTATTAAATTCTTCTTGTAATTGATTCTTGTAGACAATTACTGCTCACTGTTATAATCACTAGTAGTGTATAACACGTGAAAGAAATAATTTTAGAATTATTTAATTGTGGTTATAATAATTTTTATTATTATATTTCATAAGAACAGACATAGTACTGTTGATTAATAGTAATATTATCATCAGTTTCATAGTCACATCTTACATTTGGGGGCCTGGCCGTGTTTTTTGAACCTTGTACCCTTAATTAATATATTTTTAAGCTCTAAAATATATTAATTTAATTAATTTTTTTCTTTCAATTTGAAGTTAAATTATTTTTATTTTTGAAATTGTTTTAAAATCTTTTTCATTGAGGAATTTGGTTTAATTTTATATTGTTTTTACACGTGGCTTTTTCACATCCAAAAACTTATAAAATTATTCTTTGAGTTACTCTGAATTAATTTTATTAAAAATCTTAAATTTTAATTTTTTTTCTTTAAAAAGAATAATTTTTTTAATATCAAAAAATATAAAACTTATAAAAAATCTTTAAAAATATTTTAAAAAGTATAAAAAATAATTTTTCTCTTTTATAATTTTTTTCTAGTGTCTTTAATCAAATACTGTGCAGCTGGCAACAGACTCAGTAAAAGATATATAACTAGTCCAGAATCTTCAGAAGCAGAATCTGAAGACAGTATTGAGGTGCAGATTGCTAAAAGAGGCACCTTACTCAACTCAGAAAAAGCTAAATTACCACCAAAAGGTGTGTATTTTATCTTATATTTTCACCTTTATCTTTAAATTGACGTGAAAATGGTGCATACCAGAAATGGAAGCAACTATTCAGTCCAGCCAGATGGATGTGGACAAGGAAGAGGCAAGACCAAATCCAGAAGTGCCAAATCTTCCACAAGAAAGACACATCTGGAGGATGCCAGAGTTGCCCCCCATTCCCCAAGGTCTGTACCAACAGATTTTGACGTGAATTCTGAGCCTGAACTAATTTATGATAATATTTCCAGGGCTGAACCATTTTCAAGTGGCAGCAATAGAAATATATCAGAGCCAGTACAAAAATTGGTTCAGAGAAGCCAAAGAAGAGGAGTGGGAAATCTGCCCAAGCCTTTGGCAGGGGGCCATGAACTCCTACTTACACATCAAGAGCTTTCTGGGTCAGGAGAAGACCATAGAACTCTTAGGAGGATGGAGCCCCCTGTCTTGCAAAGACAAGGTCAAAAAGATA
The DNA here is from genome assembly GCA_023105745.1 of Austropuccinia psidii. Classification (NCBI taxonomy): domain Eukaryota; kingdom Fungi; phylum Basidiomycota; class Pucciniomycetes; order Pucciniales; family Sphaerophragmiaceae; genus Austropuccinia; species Austropuccinia psidii. Next base: position 29,049,179 of record JALGQZ010000013.1, on the reverse strand, counting down.
AAGAATTGGTTGAAGAACCAAAGTCTTTTATCCATAGACCAGAAGAAAGAGTTGGAAATGACTCCAACTTTGGAGAAAGAGGCACCAGTGGCATCTACCAGCTCCAAACCAGCTCCAGAAGCATCCAAGGACAAGCCCAAAGGACCTCAAAAGAAACAGAGAGGTCCCAAGAACCATCAAGGCAAGGGCAAAGGCAAAGCCAATTGGCACAGACCTTACCCACAAGGGTACAGGATCCCCAGATTGGAGCCTTCAGCAGTGGACAGTGTCTTCAATATGGCCAGAACTCTTATGGAATTCACAGCCAAGGAGCAGGAAAGGATGAACAGGACTTTTCCACGCAAATAAATGATGTACATAGAAGTATTAATGTAGAAATTGGCAAACTTGAGTCAAAGTTAAAGCAAATTACATTAGACATCAATGATTTAAAGAAAAGTGACAAGCAACATTCTGATTGGCATCAATTGACAACTGTCACCCTTGAGTCAATTAGCAATGCTTGTGATAGAATTGAGAACCAATGTCAAAATGATGACACAGAGGATCCTTCCATTTTTAAAGTAAATGATAGACTTAAAACTCTTGAAGACCATGTCTTACAAATAGTTAAGAATACCAATCAATTTTCTATACATTTAGCAAAAAGTGATAGTGAGAGACAGAAATTAAAGAATGAAATAATTGCAAGTGTGGAGCAAATTCATAAGAATCATGAACCACATATGCCAAGGCATTCTACACCTTTGACTGAAGAAAAACTTTCTGTTAAAGAGAGTTTAACTCCATTCTTAGGAGAAAATGTTATTTCTGCAAAGGATATTCCAAAATTAGAAGAATGGCCAACATTCTCTGGTGAAGGAGAATACAACCATATTGAATTCATCAGGACTATTGATATGTTGCAAGAAGACTTTAATATACCTGATGAAATCATAGTAGGAAAATTACATTGTTTGTTTACCAAGACTGCAAAGAAATGGTATTACAAGATGAGAATAGATCATGGAAGACATGACTGGTCTTGGTGGAAATCTGAAGTGATTACCAAATGGGCCAATAATTCTTGGAGGTTTGAAATGGAGAATGCTTTTGAAAGTGCCATTTTTAACTCAGAAAAAGACAAACCACTTACTTGGTTCTTCAAACAAAAAGACAGATTATCTGCTTTACACCCAGATATGTCTGACACTATGATTAATATGAAAATATTAAGAAAGTGTGGAGGGGAACTGGAACATGCTATCAAAAGCAGATGTGTGGAACCCTGTTCAACAGAGGACTACATTAATGCTATGGAAGATATCATTACCAGAACAAGAATTGGTAAGACTTGGATTAGAAACCCAATAGAGTCCAAAATAGTCTCAAAGATTCCTAGAGAGGAAAGAAGACCAGAGAGACCTGTCTTGAAGTGTCATAAATGTGGAAGTACTTCACATTTAGCCAACACTTGCCCTAAGAAGACAAAGATCAATGAAGTTCAAGTCATTGAGGAGATTCAGTGTACTGAAGAGAAAGAAGAGTCTGATCAAGATTCTGCAGTCTCTGAAGATACACCAGTGGAGGACTATCCCATTGAAAACATTTCAGCTTTCTTTGAGGTCACAGAAGTCCATACCCACTTGCCACAGTACAGTGAGGATTGCTGCAACCTGATCAATATCCAAGAAGCCAGAATGTGTAAAACAAAACCTGCTAAAGGAAAAGGTTATACTGCTGGAGCATCCTGTATCACATCAGTTCTGATGGGTGATATTGAAGCCAAAGTTAATTTGGATACAGGGGCGTTTTGCGCTTGTTTTGGCAAAGACTATCTCCAAATTATACTTCCTGAATGGAAAAACCATCTATTGCCAATAGATGGTGTACAATTCAGTAGTGCCAGTAACAATATGTACCCCTTGGGCATATTGGACACTAATATTGTATTCCCACATCCAGCAGGAAGTGTAAGAATGAAAACTGAGATTGTAGTAATGGACAATTGCACATCTCAGCACATCATTCTTGGAAATGATTACTTGAATATTTATGGTATTGATATAAATAACCATAAAGACAGATATTTCACAATTGGAGATAACAAAAGGCAAAAATTTGCTTTCTCCAATATGCCAAAACAGATATCTGTAGTATCTTCTGTCAAAGATACTTACAAGGATGAATTTGTGTCTAAACAACTTGTTGAAGCACAAATTAATCCATCATTGTCACCAAAGATGAGGAATGAACTCATTGATGTATTATATACATACAAGAATGCATTTGCATCTGATAATGAACCATTAGGTGCTATAAGAGGACATGAAATTGATATTACTCTTAATATTGATAGACCATATCCTCCAGTACTTAGAAGACCAGCTTATCCAGCCAGTCCCAGAGCTAGAGAAGCCTTGGAAAAACATATCCAAGAGTTGATCCAAATTGGTGTGCTAAGGAAAGTAGGCCATAATGAAGAAGTTGAAGTGACAACACCTGTTATTATTGCATGGCATAATGATAAGTCAAGAATGGTTGGAGATTTTAGAGCTTTGAATACCTACACAGTTCCAGATAGGTATCCAATCCCTAGAATCCAAGAAACCTTGACTCAATTGTCTAAAGCCAAGTATATAACATCAATGGATGCATTAAAAGGCTTCCATCAAAATGTTTTGACGCCTAAAGCTAGGAAATTACTTAGAATTATCACTCACTGTGGTATTTATGAGTATCTTAGAATGCCATTTGGCATTAAAAATGCTCCATCTCATTATCAAAGAATGATGAATACCATCTTCCCCACAGAATTGTCTGAAGGATGGCTTATCATTTATATTGATGATATTATTATATGTTCTGACTCATGGTCCTTGCACCTTGAAAGACTTGCAAGAGTACTTCATAAAGTTGCAGAAGTGAACATGAAAATTTCACTTAAGAAATGCAATTTTGGTTTTGAAGAACTCAAAGCATTAGGACATGTTGTTTCTGGTTTGAGCTTGGGTATTGACAAAAATAAAGTGGCAGCAGTGTTGCTTAAGCCAATACCCCAGAATAAAAAAGAAATGATGTCTTTTCTTGGATTTGCTAGTTACTATAGGCAACACTTGAAAGATTTTGCAATTCTAGCCAAGTCACTCTATAGAATCTGTGATCAACAGACTGTATTTGAGATGACACAGGAAAGAATTAAAGCTTATGAGAAGATAAAGAAAGCCCTTACAGAAGCACCTTTACTCCTCATGCCTGACTGGAATATTCCTTTTAAATTTTACATTGATGCATGTGGAGATGGATTAGGGGCAGCCCTACATCAAGTCCAAATTATTGATGACAAACCTACAGAAGGACCAGTTTGTTATATCTCAAGACAAATCAAACCAACAGAAGCCAGATATGGTGAAAGCCAAATGGGGTGCTTATGTTTGGTATGGGCACTTGAGAAATTACACTATTACCTTGATGGCAGTGTTTTTGAAGTGATAACTGACTGTAATGCTGTAAAATCACTTCTTAACATGAAAACTCCCAACAGACATATGTTGAGATGGCAAATAGCCATTCAAGAATATAGAGGAAACATGACTATAGTTCATAAAGCAGGAAACATTCACAAAAATGCTGATGGACTTAGTAGATGGGCTTTAGCCAATACTCCTGATAACCCAGCTTATGTACCTTTGGAAGCTGAACCACAGATTCCAATTGAAGGAATTAACATAACTGATATTGGGACTGAATTCTTTGAAGAGGTCAGAGAGTCTTATAAACAAGACAAGAATTGCCATATCTTGACTTCTTTATTAGATAAAGACTGCAAAGACACATCTTTGGTTAATGAACTGGATGAAGTTTGGAAAAATTCCTATTCTGAAGGAAGGTTTCACTTGTTTGATGGAATTATTTACCATAGAACAAAACATTCTTGTGTAATGACACTGTGTAGTAGATTGCTTATCAATACCATTCTTCATGAATGCCATGATAGCATTTACTCTGGACACCTATCAGAAGACAGGACACTTGAAAAAGTAAAGAACTGTGCATGGTGGCCATCTTGGAGAAAAGAAACCATTGAGTATTGCCATACCTGTGATAGATGCCAAAAAGCCAACAGGAGTACAGGCAAGAAATTTGGATTAATGATCCATATTCAAGAACCAAAATCCCCTTGGGAAGTTGTTCACATGGATTGGGTCACAGCACTTCCTCCAAGTGGTGACAAAAGTTATAATGCTTGCTTAGTCATTGTAGACAGATATAGCAAAACTCCCATATTCTTACCATGTCATAAAGATGACACTGCTATGGATACAGCTCTTCTTTTATGGAGTAGAGTTATTTCTAATACAGGATTATTTAAGAATATCATAAGTGACAGAGATCCCAAATTCACATCTGCACTTTGGACCAATCTTCATAGATTGTTTGGGACTAAGTTATCATTCTCTACAGCATATCACCCTCAAACAGATGGGCTAGCAGAGAGGATGATTCAAACTTTAGAAGACATGATCAGGAGATTCTGTGCTTATGGATTAGAATTCAAAGACTCAGATGGCTTTACCCATGACTGGTGCACTCTGATACCTGCATTAGAATTGGCATACAAGACATCAGTCCATTCTTCCACAGGACAAACTCCTGCTATGTTAGAAAAAGGATGGAATCCAAGACTCCCAGCAGACACACTGAGGAAAGACTTGATTGACATTCATCCTACAGCTTCCAGCTTCAAGATAATGCTTGATAAAGTAAAACATCATGCAAAACAAAGTATGGATGATGCTTTTCATTATGCAAAACAGAAGTGGGCCAAGAGTCATAAAGTACCAGACTTCAAAGTAGGGGACTTAGTTTTAGTTTCAACCTTGAATTTTAATAATATAAAAGGCCCAAAGAAACTTAAAGATTCTTATGTAGGACCTTTTGTTATTGTTGCCTTACATGGAACCAATGCAGTTCAAGTGGAATTGAGTGGTGAATTGGAAAATAAACACCCCACATTTCCAGTTAGCTTGATAAAGCCTTATCAACCAGCTGATAAAGAATTGTTTCCTTTAAGGAACCCAACTCCTTTAACTGTACCACCTGTGGAACAGAATGAAGACAAAAAGATAAAGAAAGTCATTAAAGAAGGAGACTTAGGGGTAAAAATCAAAGAGAATATCTTGTCAGATATAGAAATCCAATACATGAAGATGAATGGATGGCAGAATCAGAAATACCTGACTCAGATAAACTCTTGAGAAGATTTAGACATGAAAGAAGGCCACAAGCCTGAATATGTCTATAAATGTGCTTTAAATTACTTGATCTGAGTAATGTGAAGAGGTTGGACAGTGGACATTAACCCCCTTTGGGGCCTTATTCTTTTATCAATAATAAAATTGTAGTACAATTTTATTTTTTGGTGGGAGGGAATGTGAGCCTTGAGGTATATTTTACATACCCAAATAGGCCACAATTATCTTAAAAAGAAATTTTGAATTATGCAAAACTCATAAGTCATGCATATATCCAAAATTCATCATTTTCAATTTCAGAAAAGATGAATAACTTTTTATTGAGTAAGTAAATCCATGGATTTAAGACCAGATTTGGATTCTACACAAAAATTCACCTAGGGTAGCTCCATAGAGTGAATAAGCTCAATTTAAGTATTTGAGGTGGTAAAATGGAAAATACTTCAATACCACATCATTAATACCACATAAAAGATCCGTGAAAATTTTTGTTTTTCTTGATTTTTAGCCAAAATAATCGGAAAGTGAGAAATCCCATGTTACATATACACTAAGAATAGTGTTATGCATGTTTTGAGCACTTAATATCATGGTATTCTTACATGGACTTTTGGTACACCCATAGTGGATATCTCACTTTAAGCTTAAATTACTATTTTGACGTAAAAAATAGGCAAGGGGGACAAAAGACATCAAAGAGAGCCAGGGTACCCAACTTCTGAGGCCTCAGGGGTGTGGATAGCTCCAGAGCATGGATCCATGGCTCATCTTAGCCTAATTGGTAAACTAAAACTCTTTGGGAACTTGGTTACCAAGTTACAACTACTGTAAAACACCAGAAAATAGCAAATAACCTGCTATTTTGACGTGCCAAAGAGGTAATGAGCTACTTACACTCCTGTAACCATGTCAATTACTAATGACTTTCCATGGATAAACCCCAAAAGAGTAATTAAAACCTTTTTGGGACCCATATTCATTGATTTACCTCATAGCAACCAGCAAAACACTGCTATTTGCAATTCTACGTAGAAATGAGGTAAAAACTTCAAAAATTCATTAAAAATACAATTCTTAATGAATCTTTCTGAAACTTTCAGGACTAAAGGAGAACTGTAGTACCTATGGTAAAACCAAAAAGAATTACAGTTTTACTCGTAAAATTAAAATTTTTACTTACAGTCCATTTTTGGTTATTCTACGTGAAACACTGAATCTTCAAAAATTCACAGTAATTACAACCTGTGATGAAATTGGCAATAACATTGATAACTTTGAGAAATCAATGATTATTTTAGAATAAAAGAAGATTTACAAGCGTTACTCCTTTTATTCTTAACCATATTGGGGTTGGTAGTCACGTAAAAGCATCAATTAAGTAATTATGATAATCTTACGTGACAACTGATGATGCAATCAATAATCCAAAAGAGTTTATTGTTTTCTCACTCACTGGTTTTTCAGTTTGCTCCATGGCAGGCCTCTGTGAGCTGTTGTTGACTTAAAAGAGGCCTTCTCTTGCTGTTTTTTCCAAATAATCATCTTATCAATTTATTAAATCATTATTACCAACAAGTAAGTATTAGTTCAACTATTCTTGAGTGTTTTAATCTTTCAGAATCAATCAGAAAGACGTGAAATCATAGAATCCAACTATATATTGTTGTAATACTGTTATAAATCCTTTTGATCCCTTAAATCCACAATTCCACGTCAAATTTCTCTACTTTTATTATCAATAAGTTCTTTGGAGTATTAGTGAGTCTTTTATCTTTGATTCTTAAAGTTTTTCTCTAGTAATAGTTTTCTTCAAGAATTATCTTTATAATTATTCTTGTAAAAGATAATTATATATTAAAATAATTTTATTATTTTAATAAAAGAAGTTTTTATTATTAAATTCTTCTTGTAATTGATTCTTGTAGACAATTACTGCTCACTGTTATAATCACTAGTAGTGTATAACACGTAAAAGAAATAATTTTATAGTTATTTAATTGTGGTTATAATAATTTTTATTATTATATTTCATAAGAACAGACATAGTACTGTTGATTAATAGTAATATTATCATCAGTTTCATAGTCACATCTTACAAAAAGCAGCCCTTCTTTGGTCTAAACTAGGGTTCAATGATTCCATAATTGACTTTTCTGTTTTCATAGTGCTTTCAATGACTGGCAAGAGCAAATTTTACCTTTGGAGTAAGAGAATTGATGGTTATAAAAGAATGTCTTCTTTGGCCCACTTTTCTCTTCATGTTGAGATCTTTTCCCTTTATAATTAGTTAAAACACTGTTAAACCAATCAATGAAAGATTGCAACCACCCTTTTCAAATCATTTTTAACCTTTTAACCATGTGAAAAAATTATTATGATCATTTTTACCCCTTGAACCACCCCATAAGTGAATTGAAGCATCTTTCATCACTATTAACTTTGTCACTTTTTTTCCAAATTCACTCTGGTCACTTTTGGGTGAACTTTCTCTTTAATAATATTTTTAAAGCCTCTGTTCCTATATTAATCTCTTGCAGTACCTTTCTCAATGAATTCCAATTGAAATTGCTCTTGAAGAAATTTCTTTTGTAGCCTTAAATATCTCTTGTAGAGTATTTTTGGATTAATTTTTATTGTTGGTAAAACAATCAATCTTTATAGTAATATTGTTTTATACTGATAAAGTTAAAAACAATAAAATTGATGTGTTCTCTCTTAAAAATCTTATTTAATACTATTTTTAATCAATTTTTACCTTAAACAAATTTTTAGGCCAGGAAAAGTACTTGATTTTTAATCAAATTTTCATATCCACACATTACAAAAAGGAAAAAGACCAAATAGAGCTGGGGTACCCAACTTTGGTGATCTGCAAGGCATCTATTAAGGTTGTCCACCTGTATTGGAGGATTTTGAACCTTATTTAAACTTCAATATTAGACATTGATCCAATGTCAAAGTTTAAACTGGTTTTATCCCAATTTGAACAGGAATTTCAAACTGCCAAAGGGTAAATCCCAATATTCAAATTTGAAATCAAGTTTTAAGATATTTTAAAGCTTAAAAAGCTTGAAAAAGGTTAAAACTCTGAAGTAACAGATATCAAAACCATATCAAAAGTTAATTTTTGGTGTGTATTTCTATTTAATGTGGAAAATTAGAAGTAACTTCAAAAATTCATTAAAGATCTAGTTCTTAATGTATTTGCTTGAAGTTTTCACACAGCTTACAAATTAATTTTATCTATGTATAAATTAAATTTTGAGTTTCTTTCATAAAAGAGGACTAATTGGCAGGAACAATTGATGCAAATTGAAGGTATACAATTTGGCAGTGGTAGCCAAAATATGCACCCTTTGGGAATTCTTGATGAAAAAATGATATTTCCTCACCCTTCAGGAATTATAACACTGAAATTTGAATTTGGATTTATGAATAACTACACTTCAGAAAATTTTATACTTGGAAATGGTTATCTCAATATTTATGGTATTGATATTAATAATCATAAAGACAGATATTTCACTATAGGGGAAAATAAAAGGAAAAAAATTTCTTTTCCACTAGAAAAAAGAGAAATAACTATCATTATACAAGTGAAAAATGCTAATAAGGAAAATTTTGTGACATATAAACTGATTGAAGCACAAATTAGTCCTGAATTAACCTTATAAATAAAGGAAGACCTTATTTAAATCTTATATCAATATAGAGAATCCTTTGCTTCTAATAAGGACCCACTAGGGGCTATTGAAGGCCATGAAGTGGTCATTATTCTTAATGTGGAAAGGCCTTACCCTCAACTATTAAGAAGACTAACTTCCCCAGCTATCACCAGAGCTGGAGAAGCATTGGAAACACATGTTAATCAGCTTATTGAACTGGGAGTTCTTAGAAATATGGACACAATGCGGAAGTAGAATTTACAACTCCTGTAATTGTTACTTTGCATAATGATAAATTAAGGATGGTTGGTGATTCTAGAGCATTTGATACCTGTACTATTGCAGAAATGGAAGTTTATGCTAGTGGTAAAATGAAAATAGATGGTGATGGTAGCTGTTCAATGCAAATTAAAAAAATGTACTTTAAAAACTTACTTACTGGAAAAATAACAAGCACTTTTTGTTGGAAGAAATGAATGACTCGAATGGGAATGAAAACATGGTCAGCATAAATAATGAGGGGGATTGATATAAACCATAATTTTTTATTTATTTTTCTATTAATATTCATTTTGACTTGAAAAGAATGAGTAGATTTAAACAATAGCTAAATAGCAATGAAATGGAAATGCTTATGCTGCTGTTTTCATTTTGACAAAGAATTGATTTGAAATTTTAAAAAGTCAAATGAGAAATGAGAAGAAAAATATTTTTTTTGAAATTTTTGTTTTGAGAAGAAAATTTGTTTTGAATTAGAAAGTGATTCATTTTTCAATTACTTTTTTCAAAAAAAGAAAATGATTGGAAATGGAAGAAAATCGAATCCAAAATAAAAAAGATTTTTATTTTTTTTTTATCAAAATATTTAATTTAAGATTAAACAAAGAATCCATTTCTGGAAAAATCATGGTGAAAATAAAAAGGTAATTAACTACAAAATGCAAAAAAAAAATTCTTGCATTTTTTGTGTTTTTTCTCTAAAAAACAATTTGAAATTGAAATAAAATTTCCTTTTTGAAACAAAAGGAATGGAAATGAAATTGAAAAAAAATTAATCATGAAAAAGAATACTTCTTTTTATTTTTCATTTTCAAAAACAAACTGGATCCAATCTAAAGAAATTCATGGTCAATGCAAACAAAAATATTTTTTGGGATTTTTGTTCTAAAAATGTTCAAGTCCGATTCCCTTTGGAAAATAATTGAATTCAAATTAAATAAAAGGAATTGAGACTAAAGCAATACCTAAATTTATCTTAAGAAAAATACTTGAATTCTTTTTTCAAGCTGATTTAAATTAATTCATAGAAAAGATTTATTCAAGAATAAATCAAATTATAAAGAGTTGAGAAGAAAAAAATGATTCTAAACAAATCTTCAATCAATTCAAACGCAATCAACCCATTAAAAAACTATTTTTTGCATCATGAATCACAATGTAAATGAACACCTTAGTTTGTAATAATTTTTGAATTAAATTGAGAACATCTTCAAAAACAAGACTTTTGTGCCATAGATTAAATGCTGCAGTATTCAAATGCCTTTTGTTTTGTTTCCAAACATCTCTATCTCTCTCTTGAGTGTTTAATTCTCAATATCATACTGTTTCTTCAGTTTTCCCTGTCAAATTGGAACTTTTACCTTAATTTAGCCTCTTCAAGCTTTCTGGATTCCACATTTTCCCCCTTTGAAATGAAATTTCCCTCTACTTCAACATCTTTTCTTCTTTGGTGTAAGTCATTCCTGTATTCTTCTCATCATTAAGCTTTTATTCACCCCATTTTAGCAATCCGTGGTCATATTCCTGATGAAATAAATGACTCCATTTTAGAATTATTTCCTAAATACGAAACTAAATAAATAATAATAACCTTTTTTACTATTTTCCAATAATTAATATTTTGGGAAAAAAAGTTCATAATTCTCTTTGCACCACCCACTTTCCCTATTCCAACTGGAAATTGAACCCTTATTTCTATTTTTGGATGAGCCTGTTTTCAGAAAAACTATTAGTATTAACCAAATAAAACTATCACCCAATATCCCTCATTCAAATCAATATTAGGTGCAATGGTAAGGTTTTATTCTTCAGTAGTGGTTGCATCCTAAATTATAATAATAAAGCCATTTTAGAAAATTTCCTTTTGTTACTTCATAAGAGATTCCTTTTAGATAGAAAGCTTCCTCCTTTCCCAATGAGAATATATATCTAATAGCTCCTGTGAGTAATAGTGAACTAGTGGAGTTAAATTTGATTTGCGACCAAATAGTAATTCCCTTTACAGAAAACATTAACACATTCTTTCTATATTTTGTGAAACAGAATGCATGCCCGTTGGTGATAGCTTCCCCAGTCGAGTCTTTGAGCTTCTTGGCTTTTGTGAATTTTTTTTATATGTATTCCATCTGCCATGAAGACTAGTTGAACTAATATTTGACCAATTTTGTTATTATTTATTGACCCTGATAGCTATGAGTTGAAATGAATACTTTTTTACCTGAGGGGGGACTTATAATGGGAGTCTTATCCATCAGCTTCAAAACATATCTTCAAATTTGTTTTATTTGTCAGAAATTTGATAATACAAAAATAGTCAGGCCAAGTCAAGTACCCTGAAGGATGAGCAAGACCTGAGGCCTCTTTTTAACTTGAATTATTTTTCTTCATGGCATGGAAGGAAAGTTAAATATGCATTATTGAGGAGTATATGTTCAAGTAAAGGAGGAATAAATTGGATAAAGGCTTCATGAATGTTTTTGTTAGCTTTAGGTGAATGAATATTCACTAAGAAGAGGTATGGTTTAAAATTTGAATGCTGGAAAGGATAGAAGCCAAACCATGCTCTTCGCTTGGTTTAAATTTAAATTTTCAAATAAATGAAATAAGAAACATTGCAAAAGTTATTTGTGGTAAATTGACAAGCTAATGTGTTCAAAACTAAATAATAATAGATTTGTAAATATGGGTTTCAGTAGATTCAACATCCCCTGATAACAGATTTTTCCATGAAATAATGAGATTTCTTCTAAATTTGGATGAAATTTGAAGAAATTAAGCTCATTTTTACAAAATAATAGAAATATTGCTTTTATTTTTCAAAAAGAATCTGAGTATTATTAAAATATTTCCCTTTTCTCCAAATATTTCCCAAAAAAGCCCAAATTTATCCATTTGTCAATTTTTGAAAATATATTTCCCTCAAAGTAATAATCACTAACTAGAGTGTTTAAGGAGGCTTAAAAATCAAAAAAAAAATGAACAATTGCCAGTATTTACCAGTCCAAAGGCCATGAAACAACCTAATTTGTTTGGGGGTTATACCAAACATAAATTTTGGCCTGGGAAAATGGACTACAAAATTGCTTCCAAACTTCTTAGTTTTCATGATAAAGTCTGAGGATTGATCAAATAATTTATATATGTATTTATTTATTTATTTATTTATTTATTTATTTATTTATTTATTTATTTATTTATTTATTTATTTATTTATTTATTTATTTATTAATTTATTTATTTATTTATTTATTTATTTATTTATCTATTTATTTATTTATTACTTAATTAATTAATTATTTTTCTATCTATTTAGTATTTAGATTAAATTTCAATAAGAATTATTCCTTTGTCTTTTTTTTTATTTTAAATGAATTTTTATATCTAACTTAGTAATGTTTTTAAAAAACAAATAATAATCAAAATATAAATGTGAGATAGTATAACTTGAGTTTATTTATAGTAGTAGCTTCATTTATCATTTCTCAGTGTCAAAAAAGCAAAAATAATTTTTTCATTTTTTTTGTTGAGCTTGCCATTCAAGCACAAGTGTGATGACACAATATTTTGTTTTCTCTGCTCCAAGTTTGGATTCTTGTAATTATGTTTTTGGAAATGTAATGATAACTCCTTTTTTCAAATTCTAGAAAATCTAAGCTGGTATGTGGTTTTGTTGAGTTACTTTGGGAAATTCTTGTGTTGATGAGCCTAACTGGTGTTTACTCATCACACCCTTATCACGTCCTCATCAGGAAGTTGGAAGCCATCAAATCATCCTCAACAGACAACCAAGACCAGCAAGCATGTCATCCATGATCCAAGCCATCATCGACTCGATCCTTCCATCTAAGCCTCAACCCGTAGTTCCAAATGACAAGCTGGTGCGAGCCATGGATCTTTCCTTCGTTGGTCTTCTCCTTACTCTCTTTGGACTTGCCTGCATCACGCAGTGGAATATGCACGTTCTGGCATTGATGCTAGTAGCTATTTGTCTGTGGGCCAGTGTCAGATTGTAAGCCCAAAGTCTTTCCTTGGCTTCAAAACAAATGCAACTTAATTTAGGGCGACCCAAAGACAAATGCTGACAAGAATTGTACTATGATTTGTTTGCTTAACCATATAAGCTTTGTTTCCGAATTGGGACGAATGAATCAACTCAATAAACCTCTCAAACTCAATGATTTGGACATCAATCATCACGTCTCAAGCGACGCTTCAACGGAGAAAATAAAACCCAAATCGAACTGATATCGCCAACGAAACATGCCCGACCTCTTGAGTAAAAAAAGTGCAAAGTAAAGCCCTTTATACGAGCTGGATGAAGCAAAAAGATAAAGGAAAAATTCTACACGATCGTTGATAATAACTATAATTTTCCTCAAGTCCTCCCACTCTTCTCCCAGGCCCTCATGCGTTTTGCTGCCTCTTGCCCCGCGACTAAAATTTCCTTTTCCCAAGCGTCCAACCCTAACAAGAACTCTTCTGCCTCAATATTAATTACCTGGTGATCTTCGGATAGAGGTGGACGAGACGCCAAATCCATGATATCTGTCAATCTAGTCGTTAGTGTTTGATGCAAAACTTGTTTCAAATGATTATCTTCAATCCTATCATCCGTTCCCACACAAATTGATGTATCCATTCCCCCAAAAAGCAAAGACAATGATTTGGTTTTTAAATATGCGATTGGGTTTTTTAACCATTCTAAGAGGGCTGTAAAATTCCGTTCACTTACATTTCTAATAAAACTTTACCACATTGATACCAAGCGCCCCCTGAATGAAGGGCCAGATTTTTTAAGTTGACGTTTTTCGCAGAGGCTGAAAGAGCATTTCGAATGCGATTATTGAAAGATTTTGGAATTTGAATAGTCAGATAATTAGAAGAGGATGACTCTGGTTGACTTTCTTGTGTTTGTTCTTCTTGTGATTGAATTAATACGCTAGCTAGCCAAAACGGAATTTCAAGTGGCGTATGAGGCTGAATCTGATAACCAAAAACAAATCATCAAGGATTGAGTCAAACATCTCATGAGTCTCTAATCACAAACATAAGACGAAGAGTCAGAATCAGCCAAGCTCTACATCACGCTGATTGGTTCCTTCGATGTAACCCATTCCCGGCACACCTATGTTGAAGATGCATGGTATCTTCTGGTTTTCCGCCAACAAAATATCCAAAGAATAATAATCGTCCATCCGTCATCCACAAATGAAATAGCCCAGCAGTCGGATCTAGGATCGATATTGGTGAGAGCTCTCCTGAAAGGTTGATTGAAGTGGAGTGATCATGGGTCTCAGGCTGAGCCAAGTACGCAAGTCTTCAAGGGGGCATGGCCTTTCGTACACACGCGGCAGAGGCACCAGGCAATCATGGTGCTGTTACAACATTCTCCATACCCAGAACACGCCATAAGAATTCTTTTTGGGCAGTTTTGATTCACTTTAGGGCTCAGGTTAAGCTATATCTTCTCTTAAAAAAGCAGGACTTGAATGAAGTGTGATGAAAATAGGACAAAATATGTCACTTTCGGGTCTATAATTGAGGATATCTGAATGTTTTGAGGAATAATTTGAATATTTTTGAGCATTTTTTTTTCGAGCTTTGTTGGCCAAGATACCTTCATTGTGATTCTAATTTTACAATATAACAATGATCTATTATTTTTGGGACTTGAGGTAATTTGAATATTTTAAAACATCAATTTCAGAAAATTATAGCACTTTTAACTACTCTTTAAAACAATTTCACTTCTTGAATTAAGATATAATTACAAATTTATCATCCTGATCTCCTATAAAGAATTCTTTCATTGAAACAAAATTGAAATAAAATGGTTTAAAATTCTGTCATAGGCTAAAACTATTGATTAATATTTTGTTTTGGTCAGTCCAATAGATTTTTTTTTGAGTTTCTACGTTTTTCTCTATTTTTTCTATCAAAATCTATTTCTATTAGATTTAGGGAAACATAGACTTTTTTTAACAAAGATTATTAAATATGACTCAATTTTTGAAAAAAATGATTATAATTGAAACAAATTCAATGAGGGATCTCAATCCTACCCAAATAGGCCTTTGAAAGATGCACGTATTTTATTTCCTCAAGCCTCACAAATCTGCTTATAAAAAAGGGCCTTAATGCAAAGAATACCAGAACATGGTCAGATTTATTTTGAAACTCAAAGAAAATTTCACCGAGTAGAACTTTTCAAATCTTTTATCAACAAGAAGTTATCTCTGGTTAATTCAAAACACTAACTTTCAGTGAATGTCATCAAATTGTAAATCACTTTTCAAATAAATTAATTCATTTCAGGAAGTATTTCTCACTCAAGCTTATGCTCCTGCCCACGGGGATCACATTTTATTGATAAAGGATCTAAAGAAAAGGAAATATATGGATTCCCACCAATGCATACATAATTCACCAGTTTGTGAAGATGATGATTTTTTCTCTATTTCCAATAGCCACTTCAAGAAACTATTTCAAACAGATTCTCCCAAATATAATTATTAATCACAGATTTTTCCTAAATATTTAACCTTATTCATGAAGATAACATTCCTTAAAAGAATAAGTGGGCCTTTCACTCCTTTTCTCAAATAAAAAATGGGGCTTCAATTTCACAGGTGTAGAAGATACTTTGATTATCCTATGGAGAAATATAGCTATATAAATTTTGATTTATTAAAGCAAAATTGGGATTTGAGAATGACTTTATTGCATGAAAGCTGTATCAAGACTTTCTTGAAAGTGTTAGGCAATATGGATATAGGTACTCGCTGGATTTATTGAATCTGTTGATTGAGAAAAAAATACTATTATGTCGAAAATGGGGAGCTTATGGGGGTCACCATTTTGCTTTAAAGAACAGGTCTTAACTGTTGTTGTTTTTTCAGGATTTCTTTTTTGAAAATTATTTGGTTATAATGCTACTGCAAAATTGGTTTCTGATATCAACAAAGAGTTTGTTTTGGTTCAACCAGGGATTTCTGGATAATTTTTTTCAAGAATGAAGAATGAATGAGAAAAAATTGAGAGGTGAAGGAAAATTATTAAGATCATGAACATTAAAAAGTTGGAATTGAGACAAATGAGTGAAATGAGGGATAAAAGAGTTAATGAAAAGAATGATGAAAAATTTATGAGATAATTAGTCCAATCCCACAGGGGCTCTCAGGGAAAGAAAGAATGGCATGGCACTCAGTAATAAGGGAGATGACGTGGAAGACTTCAAAATAAGTAAAGAAATTAATAAACTGAATACATTTCTTCTATAAGAAAATGCAAGTGAAAGATGAGATGCAAATATGAAAAAGCCAATGGAAAGGGCCAACCAATGAAGTATTAATAACTGTTTAAACCTTTCAGAAGGAGAAAATAAATGAGAAAATGATATTACCATCAATCTCCACTAAAAAGGAAAAGAGATTATCTCCTTTTAGGAATATTTCCCATGTTATCTGCAAAAATATCATAAAAGTGAAAAAGGTGGGGTATTGTAATTAAAGCCCAAAAATCCCAAAAAATGCATTTGGAATAGATTTACTTTGTTTTTAGAGATATTCCAAAGAGTTCCCATTGAGCCTTTTGGAAAAAACAAGCCTAAGAGACCTTAAAAGTGTATTTATACAAATACAGTACAAATGGCCCAATATGGCCATTTGGGCATGTTTACCATTTTTGATGGGAAAAAGCGTAAAAATGCAAAATGTTCAGAAATGTGACAAAGCACACAAATTGTGAAAAAATGTGTTGGAATCCAAAATTTACCAATAAAGCCACTTCAGCTAAATTTTCTTCATTTCTTGGGAAATTCCAAATTCTTCCCAAAGGCAGAAAATTGTTAAAAAACCTTTGAATGGTGAAGGGGTCACATTGGCCCCAGATGATGAAATGAAGAATTTTGCCAAATTGGCCAAGGAAGATGGATATGGAAAAATTGAAATGAAATGAATATGGAAAAGGATTTCCATGATTGAATCCAAGGGGTGTGATTCTCTATGGTTGTGACAATTGTCATGTAAAATTATCATAATTACTGAATTATACAATTTTACATGAGTAACAGTGCATTTATGGTTAAGAATTGATCAAGATAACATATTAAATCTTACAAAATTTTATTAAGTAGAAATCTGTTTTTTGAAATATATTAATGTTACTGGAGATTTCATCCGAGGCTGTAGTTTCTGTGAGTTTTTGAAGATTCATAGCTTACACAGAATCCTCAAAAATGGACTGTAAGTAGAATGCTTAGTTGAGACTTAAAAGTAATCATTATGTTTGGCTTGTGCGTGTATTTGAACACTTTCCATTAGTCCAAAGCATTTTACATAGAATCATTGAGAATGGCATTTTTAATTATTTTTTGAATTTTTACCTCATTTCTTTTGTGGTGCAGGAAATTAGTACTAGAGAGTTTCCATGAGGTAATTATATGAATAATAGTTCAGATTTTTTTATAAATTCATTTTGGCTTATCTGATTTAAATCACAAATATTCAAAATTTTTGAAGGATTCAAAGGTACTTGTTACCTTCTTGGAACCTCAAAATAGCAGCTTTGTGAGACTAAGAGGTATTTTCATATATGCAAAAAACAGCAAAAAATCATTTAATTTAGAATTAAACATAAAACTTTCATTTTTAAATATAAAAACAGAATTTCAATATAGCTATAAAGTGTAAATTTTAAAATAAAACTTATAATGAAAATTTGGCACCAAATTTAAATTACATTTCAAAAATGTAAAAATATATTTTTACTTGAAGTAATGAAGCAAGAATGAAATATTTTTGTAAATAAAGTTAATTGAAATTATCATAAGCTCCTCTCAAAAAATAAAAATATGAAAATATTTTCATCATTGGAGTTTTTATAAAAAAGCATGTGGGGTAGCTCTCACTGAAAATTCTGTAACTGAACTCTAAACAAGCTTAAATTAAGTTTTTAGTATTTTATGTATGAAAATTTGTGAACACTCAAAAGCTTGATTTAATTCACACCAAATCAGGTGTTAACCATCAGTTTTTGTTTTGAAATTTTGGATTGGTGTGTAGGTTAGAAGCTATGAGGAACTGAAGAATTTTCAATTTAAATTTCAAAATGTGTGCATGTATTACATTAGCAAGCTTAGACTTAGATATGAGGAAATAATACTTAGAGTTTTGTACTGTAGTTTTTCAATTGAGTTACATGTGTAAAATCTAAGTATGGTACATGATGGGGAATTAATAATAAATAAAACGGAAAGATTAATTTTGGGGAGGAAAGGAATCTTGGCTGCAAGGGTGCCAGACTCCCCCAAATTCCTTGCTGACAGGTGTGGGATGTCAAAATTCATGCAAAATTTCATCACTTTTAGCCTTTAGTTGAGTCACAGGGTATGTGACTCCATTGATGAAGAGGTTTTGATACAAAACAGGGAATTTTTAACTGTTTACGGGAGGGTAAAACTACCCTTAAGCTAAAAAAAACTTCATAAAAACAGTTTGAACTGGATTCAAGGTCTCTTAAACAAATTCTAACAGGGTCTGAAGGCTAAAAACGGAGTATTACTGTAGAAATGGCTGGCTTAAGCAACTAAAAATGGCTAAAACCAGGGTTCAATGATGCCAATATTTGCTCTTTTTTGTTTTCAGTTTTTTCCCATGACTGATAAGAGTAAATTTTACTTTTTGAGTAAGAGAATTGGTGATTCCAAAAGAATTTCTTCTTTTCCCCATTTTCCTCGTCATGTTAGAATATTTTGCTTTTATAATTAGCTTAAAAGCTGTTAAACCAATCAATGAAATATTCCAACCACCAATTTAAAATAATTTCAAAGCTTTTAAACATATGATAAAATAATTATAGTAATTATTCATAACTCTTATACACATTTTTACCCTTGAACCACCCCAAAGGTGAACTAAAGCATCTTTCATCATTGTTAAGTTTGTCACTTTTGGGTGGGGTTTCTCTTTAACAATTATTTGAGAGAATCTTCTCTCATATTAACTTCCTGAAGTTCTTTTTGCAATCAATTGCAATTGGAATTTGTGTTGGAGAATTTGTTTTGTAGCCATAAATATCTTGTGTAGAGTATTTTTTGATAACTTTTTATTGTTTGTAAAACAATAAATGTTGATGAGATTTTTTTTGTACTAAGAAAAATAGAATCCATACATTATCCATGTTTATGCTCAAAACTCTTTAAGTTAACTCTTTTTACTTGCATTTTACCTTGAAAAAATCTTGAGGGCAGGAAAATTGCTTGATTTTCAATCAAAGTTTCATATCCACACCTTACATTTGAGGGCCCAGATGTGATATTTTACTGGTGAAATAATTTTGAACCTATTTTAAATCCTTTTTCTTCTATTGAAAAAAACTCAAGGATCCATAAAAGATACTTATAATCTCAAAAATCCATAAAAATATTACTTTTTACATATAATAAGTGATGCTCTGTTTTTAATTTCTCTTTTAAATAATATTTCTTTTGAATTGATAAATGTTTTTCTAAATTAATATTAGTGTCTGAAAAGGTGATAAGAGAAGAAACCATTGAGAAACCTCCAACAGTAACTAGCATTATTACAGCTATTACTGTCAATTCTGAACATAGTATTACATTTATTATAACTCAGAATAATCAGAAAGAACAGATTCCTTCTGATTTACTCAGTTTAGATTATAGTAATACTCTCTAAAAAGCAAAGAATTTGGAGAATAGTAAGTTTTTGATGTAAAACTACTATTTTTAACCTTTTTTACTTATAATAATGCCTTCAACCAGATCAGTAGCCAGCTATAAGCACTCAAGCAGCTCAAAATAAGGTTATAGACTTGATTGTGGCAGAAGACAATCAGTTACAGAAGGACAAGGGTTAGTAAATGAAGGCCAAACTTAAAAATTATGCCATTCTGATGCTTATAGCACTGTTTCTCCTTCAAAAAAAGCTACCACCACCAAAGAAGACTTAATGGACTTTTAAAGGCCAGAAAGAAGCCATGCAAAAATGAATTTCAACAAAAAGGGTACCAAATCCTACCTTATTATTGGAAAAACTGCACTAAATATTAACTGACTGTGAGAAAGTTTTTGGGCCATCAAAATACTTTCAAGTTTCTTAATGGATGGAATCCATTTATGGGAAAAAAGAAAATGTTGCTTTTTAAAGTGGAATGGAGGAAAAGAAACCCTCCGCCACCCAAACAACTGGTAAACAAATCCCAGTGTCCAGCAGATGCAATTAAAATGTACAAAAGCAGCCACAAGCTTAGAAAAAGGGCAGAGGAAAAGCACCAGCCCAAAAACAATACATCCAGGACTACAAAATCCCAAAGATTAAACAAATGCCATGGAAAAGATATTTCATATGGCTAGAACTATGATGGAAGTGGAAAGGAAAGAGGAAGCCAGATTAAAATATTAGAAATTTCTCTGAGATTTAGGATGGAATCCCATATTTGTATATAACCATAAATGACATAAAAAGTCCTATTTCTGATAGTAATTAGAGCATTTGTAACAGTCTTAAGACTGATAATCCGAGCTTAAGCCAAAGAAATAGAACACTTATGTGTTTTGAGAAATTTTTAAGAGCAATTAAAAAATCAAATAATGATGCTTCATTTTCAAATAACAGAAGTAAATAATCTATCATTATGAAATAATTAAAAAATAAATATTCCAAATCTAATATTGATTACAGAATGAACAAAGCCATAAGTATTATATAAGAAGAGAAAAAAAAGAAAATACTTGATGATATGAAAAATTAATTGACTGAAGTAAAGACACATACCATTTTATTGAAAATGTTTTTTGATACCTCATAAGAGGAAGTCTCAAAATTAAGAATGTGATTGAATTAAATTATTCCTTATAATACCAGAAAAATAGAATACTGGAAAGAAATGACAATCAAAGAAGACATTCATGAAATTGAGTTAATCAATTTAACACAGGGTTTCCAACATGAATTCAGAAATTCCACAAGGTTTACTACCAGTAAAATGAATTAAATTGAACAATTACTGCAGACCTTTCCAAATATTTTTACACCTCTAAATCAAAGTGAGGGTATAAAAAATTGCAACCCACATGTATTGGATGTAGAAAATTCACAAATAAAAAAAAACTTTCCACATCTTTCCATAACTTGGAAACAACAATGGGCTGAGAACCTTTTTGTCAGGCTGAGTCTATGTTGAACAGGTAATAAGGCTATTTACAACTAAAACTATGACTGTGACACGGTAAAAAATAGATTTTTAAAGATAAAAGGTTGATAAAAGATGATTGAATTGAGATTTTAAGGGCTTTACTATGGAAATATAGTGGTGGTGAGCGCTGCTGAAAGCCCTGGGTGCAGTTTTATCTGTTGGGTTACAATAATAAAGACTAAAATAATTAAGTTTATAATTATACCTGATTATTAACCAAGAGTAAAACTGTTTTTGACAGTTTACTACGTAGGTTATTCAAGAGCAGGATGAGGAAAGGTTTTTGGCTGTGAAAAGCCCTCCTTTTATCCTGAAATTGAGGTGGAAAGGCTGCTAGACCTTTCCACGTAGAGGAAGTGAAGATTTTTCACTCTCTATGACAGGCTTGTGGTTTTAAAACAGCCTGTATACTCTGTATTGGGCTCAGATGTGGTTTTGAAACCACATCTGGGCAGATTTCACCAATACAGGGTTAAAATTTTCATCTGGGGACCTCACAGCCTGATTCTGACGTGTATGACGCGTAGAATGCTGTACAGAAACTGTATGGGACCCCAGTATTGACTGAAATATGAGGTATTGAAGTAAAAACATGCTTCTTTGTCTATTTGACACCTCATATTCATGGTTATGGGATATTATCCCATGGTAAGGCTGTATCTGACAGCAGGTGGGATTTTGACCTTAAAATGGTCACAGCTCTGTCAGCTTTTGAGATATCAAGCTCAAAGTTGGTTCATTGAATAGCTCTTTATGAGCTCTACACAATGGTACCCAACTTGACATGGTTATCATTAAATATGACAAAGTTATCCCATGTACAAGTATTTTTGTACATTGGCGTGGTCTGGGCAAAAGCTGTATTAAGCTTGTTTGGCCAATAACTTCTGTTGTAGATGAGCTATGAGGAAATGGATGGCACCATCAGATAGCCCTGATTGTGCTCTTCCCAAAAGGACCCCACTTTAGGTATCTCACACTAAAACTGTAAAAGTTAGATGAGAGGTGAATGTTTTGTTCACCCTTATTTGGTCTGAATTTGACCATAACTCAAGTAATACTGGTGCTAGCTCAGTTTGGCTAGCACCATTAGATAGCCCTGGCTTAGAGCTTCATTTTGAATACCCATTTGATGGGGTTAAGCCTCTCCTTCTAGATTTGAGACGAGAGGTGAAAATTAAGGTTTATGCTCAGCAATAACTTTGAGCAGGAATAACTTTGTTATTTCTTGTCCTATGGTTATGGGACTTATATTTTCAAAAAGAGGTGAGTTTCCTCTTTCTTTTGATACCTTTTGAGCTAATTTGGCTCAGCTCCATGTTTTGGTGGTATTTTGGCTATACCATTGGTTTATGGTATTTTAGCTGTCATGCTTGTGCTCTGGTTTTGAGTCACAGGCTGACATACCCTCCCTCTAAAAAAGGCTCATCATTGATGAGACTGTTCAGTCCTCCTAGAGGCTCTGAATCTCCTTAGATGAAGGTTCCCATCTGGTATGGCATCCTCTGCCAACCATTTATCTTTGTCAGCTGTCTGGTTCTTGAATATGACTAGATATTGTCTCTGATCCTTCCCATTAAGTCTGATTTTTCTGGCCCTGTTGATTTTACTCACAGGTCCAGGAGAGTCTTCTACTTCCACTATTTCTGGTGGAGTGATGTTTTTCTTCCTGGAGGGGAATTTATCCTCCTCTGTTTGGAAGTATGGTTTGACCAGGCTTACTGGAAAGACTGGGTGTTTCCTAGAAAACTCCTCAGTGAGCTTGACCTCTACTGCATTCTTCCCTATCAACTTAATGATAGTGAAGGGCCCTACAAATGAGTCTCTCATCTTCTTGGGTCCTTTGAGATTGTTAAAGTTCAGTGTAGACACTAACACCTGGTCCCCTTCCTTGAAGTCAGGTTCCATATGTGATTTGTCCCACCTCTGCTTGTTATACTCTTTGGCCTCAGCTATGCATTTAGCAGCAGTATCACAGGCTTTCTTCCACATATCATGGAAGTCTTTGGCTGTGGGGTGGATGGTCAGAAGATTTTTCTTCAAGTGATCCACAGGTAACAGGGGATTCCACCCTTTCTCTACCAGTGCAGGTGTTTTTCCTGCGGTAGAGTGCTGGCTTGTATTATAAGCCAGTTGGACTGCTGGTAAGAGGGTGACCCAATCATGGGTGTATCCCTCATGGTCCTTGTATTCCATGCCATAGGCACAGAACCTCCTGAGGATGTCCTCCATTGTTTGGATCATCGTCTCAGCTAGGCCATCTGTTTGTGGATGGTAAGCTGTGGAAAAAGCAAGCTTGGTGCCAAGCATGTCATATAAATTGGTCCAAAATTCAGATGTGAATTTTGGGTCCCTGTCACTAATTATGATCTTAGGGACTCCACAGGTGGATATGATGTTATTCCAAAATAACAGAGCAGTGTCCATGGCTGTGTCCTCTTTATGGCATGGTAGACATCTCATACTCTTGCTGAACCTATCAACTATGATTAAGCAGGCATTGTAGTTTTCTTTGCCTCCTGGGACAAGTCCTGTGACCCAGTCCATGTTGATGGTTTCCCATGGGTGTTTGGGTTCTTCTATGTGTTGAAGCAACCCATATTTCTTCCCATGCTTTATATTTGCCTTTTTGCATCTTTCACAAGTGTTGATGTATTCACTCAACTCTTGCTCCCACTTGGGCCACCAAGCTGTGCTTGCTACCCTCTCTTTAGTCCTGTCCTCACTCATGTGTCCCATGTAGGGGCAGTCATGGCATTCCTACAGGATTAAAGAGATGTGGTCTCTGTCTATCACTGTGAGTGCACTGGTGTGCTTTTCTCTGTGATAAATCAGGCCATCTATAAGGAAGAATTTATTGTCCTTATAGGCCCTCAACCAGGGTTCCTCCAGCTGGGTTTCCAGTTCTGGGCTCCTGTATTTTTGTT
Source organism: Austropuccinia psidii (assembly GCA_023105745.1). NCBI lineage: Eukaryota > Fungi > Basidiomycota > Pucciniomycetes > Pucciniales > Sphaerophragmiaceae > Austropuccinia > Austropuccinia psidii. The sequence continues at coordinate 29,024,858 of JALGQZ010000013.1, read as the reverse complement.
GAAGGAGTTGGAGTAGTATGCTACACTGTTTGTATTTAGCATATGATTTCAGTACTGCATTAAAAAATTCATTGTGGAGTTCTGAGGAACTTATTCCCAGTATGGGGGTTTCTGTCCCTTCTGAATCAGTGTTTCCACTGTCAAGGGTACCACTCCCTGGTGCCCATTCAGAGAATCTGAAGTTCTTCTTCCTATTTATTTCCATAAAATGGATAAGAATTTTTGCGGTAACTTCAGGGTCATAAGCTGGATTGCTTTTGACATTGTCCAGTGGCCATCTGCTAAGGCCATCTGCATTGGTATGGCTTTTACCTTCTTTGTATATGATGGTCATTTTCCCTCTATACTCTTGGATGGCTATTTGCCATCTCAGCATGTGTCTATTAGTAGTGTTCATGTTTAGTAAAGACTTCAAGGCTGTGCAGTCTGTGTAGACTTCAAAGACTGCACCCTCCAAATAATAATGGAGTTTTTCTAGAGCCCAGACTAGACATAGACATTCTGTCTGGGTGGCCCCATACCTGGCTTCTGAATCTTTCAGCTGCCTGGAGATGTAACATATTAAACCTTCCTTTGGTTCACCATCCACAATTTGTCTTTGGTGAAGGGCTGCTCCCAAGCCTTGGCTGCATGCTGCATATATATATAACTTGAATGGTAGTTCAAAGTCAGGCAAGATGAGCACAGGTGCATTTGTGAGTTCATATTTGATCCTCTCATATGCATCCCTCCTTTCCTTGGTTATTTCAAAAACTACATCCTTTGAGCATAACTTGTATAAACTACTAGTTATGTGGGAAAAGTTTTTGATGTGGTTTCTATAGTAGCTAGCAAATCCAAGGAAAGATTGCATCTCTTTGATGTTCTTTGGTACTGGCTTTTGCAGTACTGCTGCTACTTTGTTCTGGTCAATTGCCAGACTAAGGACTGAGACTTTGTGTCCTAGAGCTAGTAGCTCTTGTTGGCCAAAATCACACTTTTTAAGTGAAATTTTCAGATTGATGGGTGTAAATTTACTTAGCACTCTGTCTATGTATTGTACATGGTCTTCCCATGTCTCTGAGTATATAATGATATCATCAATATATACTACCATCCAGCCTTCCATTATTTCTTCTTGAAATATGGTGTCCATCATCCTTTGGAAGTGGGCTGGTGCATTCTTGATGCCAAATGGCATCCCGGTGTACTCATATATGCCCATATGGCATATTATTCTGAGCAACTTCATGGAGTTTGGTTTAACTCCATTTTGGTGGAAGCCTTTCATACAATCCATCTTGGTTATGTATTTGGCTTTGGCCAGCTTATCCAAAGCATGAGGTATCCTTGGTATAGGGTACCTGTCTGCTTTTGTGTAGTTATTCAGGGCTCTGAAATCTCCACACAACCTAGACTTGCCATCATGCAGGTGATCAGGACAGGAGTGGTGATTTCCACTATTTCATTATGTCCAATATTCCTGATGACATCCATGTCCAGGAGTTCATTGATGTGTTTTTCAATTTCTTTCCTGGTTTCCAGACTTGCTGGATAAGGAGGTCTCCTCAGCATGGGTGGATAAGGTCTTTCCACATCCAGATATAGTTCTATATCATGGCCTTTAATCTTGCCTAGTGGTTCTTCACCAATGGCAAATGCTGGTCTGTTCTTCCTCAGCATCTTCAGTAAACTTAGTTTTTGTTTACTGGTGAGGGTAGTGCTAAACTGTCCCTCCTTGAATTCCTTCAAGAGTTCTTCTAGTGGGTCTTGTGAAGATATGTGGTATATATCAAGTGAAAATTTCTTTTCCTTGTTGGTACCAATGGTAATGTTCCTGTTTTTACTATTGTAAATATCTATGCCATACATCCTCTGGTAATCTGTTCCCAGTAAAAACTCTTGGATGTGGGCATCTTCAAGCACTACAAACTCTGGGTTGAGTCTGATATTACCCTTCCTGTGGGGTATAATTATCTCTTTGATAATTGTCCCAATGGAAGTCATCTTCCCTGATGCACTTTTAAAGTTCTTTGCCTTAGTGGGCAAGAGCTGTTTTTCCCAGTTTGGGAAGTGGTTATCAAGATAATTTCTGGCCACTATGGAGCAATGTGCTCCACTGTCAATGATCAGTGGGTGCTGAGCATTGTCAATACATACAGTCATTTTTGTAGCTGTTCCATGTATATAAGCCATTCCTTTGGTTGGTGTAACCAGGAATGTTTGTGCATCTTGTGTGTGTTTGCACAAGTTCTTGTTGGCAGTGTCCTGTGGCATGCCTGCTTCCAACTGTATATCCTGGATTTCCAATGGGGTTTCCTCTTGGTATTCCACTAGAAATTCCTCTCTTGGGTCTTGATCATCATCAGATGGTTCTCTGATGGCATCTCCCATAGAGTCTGATTCAGAATCCTCTGTTGGAGGTTCTTCTTCAGGGACTTTTTCTATAGCATAGACTTTTTTCTTTGCTTTTGGACAGTTGTTGGAATAGTGGTCTGTTGAACCACAATTGTGACAAGAATTCTTCTTCTTTGCCACTTCTGACACTCTTTCTCTGGGTTTGTCTTTAAACTCCACCCTGAAAGGTTGTTTCTCTTTGAAACTACTGCTTCTATATGGGGTGAATTTTCCTATATTAGTCCTTTTCCTTATGTCTTGTAAGGTATTGGCTATGTCATCTAGAGTGCAATTTTGGTTGCATCTGCATTTCACTGCATGCTCTAATTCTCCTGGCAGTTGTGTCAGAAGTTTGTGATTTCTCATCTGGATGTTCATCTGAGGATCAATGGCTTTAAGTCTTTTAGACTGTCTGAGACACCACTCATATGGATCTTTGTCCACAGAGTATTTGTCATTTTCAGATGACATGGTTTTTTGCCATATCCAAGTTCCATTACTGTACTTTTGGATGATTTGACTCTTCCACCAGGGCCAGTTTCTTCTGCCTTGGATTTCTTTCATTTCTGTGTACCATATACTTGCATGACCTTTAAATGCAGTATTCAGTCTAGCAGTAATCCAGTAGTCTGGTATGCTGGGTACATCAATGAAGAGTCCATCAATATAATCTATGAGTTCCATATGATCATATTCTCCTGATCCAGAGAATTTGGGCCAGTTTGAGGCTTCAGCAAGCTGTTTCAAGGCTTCCTTCTCTGAATAAGACATGCCATCTCCATCCTGGTATTGTGATGGAGATCTTGCCTTATTCAACATCATGGGATCTGGTTCATATGGATTCTCCATAGCTTGGCCTTGTGGTTGGGGCTTCAAGCTATGATAGGCATTAAACAATTTGTTAATGTCTTGATCCAGACACTCCCTGTCCCTTGTGCTGTGGTGTTGTTCTTCAAAGACTTGGTTCAGTCTTTTGTTGGATTCTTCAGAGGCTTTGCTCAGTTGAGCATATCCTTATTGAAGATTCTTAACTATTTGTTCCAAGGAGGCTTGAGTTTGTCTCATCCTCTCTTGGCTAGCTTTAATTTCTGCAAATTGCTTTGCAGATTGTTCAGCATATTGGGACACTTGTAACCACAGTGTATCACTGTTGATGTTACTCTCAGATGTGACAATGTTATTTTCAGTCTGAGTGGGGGTAATGTTTCTATTACTAGGACTACTGATTCTAGAGTGGTTTACAACTACTTCTGGTTCTTGTGTACTTTCTTTACCAAATCCAACAGCTTCTGGATCATGGGGTCTGACTCTTTCCTCCTCTGGTTGAAGGAGGTTTTGTTCTTGCCCTTGTTTCCTTGTCTTCTCCTGGAAACTTCCTGGAATTGTGAAGAATGGTGACTCTTGGCCACTGATCTGCTGGTTTCTGAATGGTGTGAAGCCACTGGAGAGTTGATTTGGCCTGCTCCTTGTGAACCTTAAGGAATCTGAGTAGGCCCTGTCTGGGTCAACTGTTCTTCTATAGCTAGGATAGTGGCTTGATTCTCCCTTATACTCTGTGCCCTTGCCTCCAGGAGTCTGTGCTGCCTGGTAGGATTCCAACCCTTGGTGATTACCATAAGGTCTTTGAAGTCTATCTCTTTGAGACAGATCTTCTGGCAACTTGATCCCAGTTCTGCCCAGTGAGTTGCTAGGTTGAACCTCTTGTTGTCCATGCTCCATTGAAATAAATCTTTGAGGAGTTGGTGGATCTGAAGAACTTGATCTATATCCTTCCAGTCCTCTGGTTTGAGGTTTCTTTTGAATTGAAGTGTGAATGGCAAGGTTGATATTATCTCCCTCATTGTTTTGCCATCCACCACTGTGTCCAGGGTGTCCTCTTTCAGGTCTTCTGGTTCTGGACAATCCTCCTCTATCCTCTGGTTGGTTCCTTTGGAAGCCAAGGTCTCTGAGGTATACAGGGGACATATCAGTGTTTGCAAGCAGTCAAAAACTTTATGTTCTTAGGGTATTTACCTTTGACTGTGCCTTGTACAAATTTATTGTCTGCTGACTTGGGCAGTTTGCCTTTGGAAGTTACAACTGGGTTAATAATTGTAATCTTTCCTGTACAAGTGGTTAAGGTTGGTTTACCTTGTATGGATGCAGAGTTTCGTGGTTTTCTACTTCTCTGAGTGGCTATTGATGTCCACTTCTTGGCTGTGATGAGACCTTCACTGTGCCTCTTTCCTTTGCCCTTGCTGCCCTCTGGTTCTGAGGGTGTCACTGGTGTGTTGGCCTGTGACTGGGTCTCAAGTGGGATATAATTTTCTTCCACTGAAATCAAGGCAGAAAAGGGGGGACTTATGTCAGTTAAGACTTGTTAAAAATGTTGGTTTTGCACGTCTAAGATTGGCCTCTGGGCTTGTATTTTACTACAATGTGCCCTGTATAATGACAGTGTAATTGAATCAACAATTCCACGTCAGAATTACAGCTTTTGGTACCCTGTCACACTGTTTGTGTGCCAGTATCCCACAGATACACTTGTGGTTTTCAAGTGTATTCTGTACAAGTGGTTTTTGTATAAGTGTTATTGAGTTAACAATACACTTAATCCACGCCTCAACTGATGGTTTTTCAGTCAGAGGTGTCCTTATTCAGTCAAGAATACAGGACTTATTGATGGCTTATGTGTTTTTATATACAAAACACGCCAAAAATAGTTATATTCAGTGGGTATTAGCCACATAAAAAATACTCTTATAATATGAGTATATATATAAAGAAAGATAAATATATATAAAATATATTTTTAAATAGAGAAATTACGCCTAAAAAAAGATAAAACACTGGTTAATAAGTCATAAAGAGAGAAAAGACTTACTTATAAGGTCCAAAAAAAGATTTAAAACACGGCCAGGCCCCCAAAATGTCAGGCTGAGTCTATGTTGAAGAGGTAATAAGGCTATTTACAACTAAAACTATGACTGTGACACGGTAAAAAATAGATTTTTAAAGATAAAAGGTTGATAAAAGATGATTGAATTGAGATTTTAAGGGCTTTACTATGGAAATATAGTGGTGGTGAGCGCTGCTGAAAGCCCTGGGTGCAGTTTTATCTGTTGGGTTACAATAATAAAGACTACAATAATTAAGTTTATAATTATACCTGATTATTAACCAAGAGTAAAACTGTTTTTGACAGTTTACTATGTAGGTTATTCAAGAGAAGGATGAGGAAAGGTTTTTGGCTGTGAAAAGCCCTCCTTTTATCCTGAAATTGAGGTGGAAAGGCTGCTAGACCTTTCCACGTAGAGGAAGTGAAAATGTTTCACTCTCTATGACAGGCTTGTGGCTTGCAAACAGCCTGTATACTCTTTATTGGGCTCAGATGTGGTTTTGAAACCACATCTGTGCGGATTTCACCAATACAGGGTGAAAATCTTCATCTGGGGACCTCACAGCCTGATTCTGACGTGTATGACGTGTAGAATGCTGTATAGAAACTGTATGGGACCCCAGTATTGACTGACATATGAGGTATTGAAGTAAAAACATGCTTCTTTGTCTATTTGACACCTCATATTCATGGTTATGGGATATTATCCCATGGTAAGGCTGTATCTGACAGCAGGTGGGATTTTGACCTTAAAATGGTCATAACTCTGTCAGTTTTTGAGATATCAAGCTCAAAGTTGGTTCATTGAATAGCTCTGTATGAGCTCTACACAATGGTACCTAACTTGACATGGTTATTATTAAATATGACAAAGTTATCCCATGTACAAGTATTTTTGTACATTGGCGTGGTCTGGGCAAAAGCTGTATTAAGCTTGTTTGGCCAATAACTTCTGTTGTAGTTGAGCTATGAGGAAATGGATGGCACCATCAGATAGCCCTGATTGTTCTCTTTCCAAAAGGACCCCACTTTAGGTATCTCACACTAAAACTGTAAAAGTTAGATGAGAGGTGAATGTTTTGTTCACCCTGATTTGGTCTGAATTTGACCATAACTCAAGTAATACTGGTGCTAGCTCAGTTTGGCTAGCACCATTAGATAGCCCTGGCTTAGAGCCTCATTTTGAATACCCATTTGATGGGGTTAAGCCTCTCCTTCTAGATTTTAGATGAGAGGTGAAAATTAAGGTTTATGCTCAGCAATAACTTTGAGCAGGAATAACTTTGTTATTTCTTGTCCTATGGTTATGGGACTTATATTTTCAGAAAGAGGTGAGTTTCCTCTTTCTTTTGATACCTTTTGAGCTAATTTGGCTCAGCTCCATGTTTTGGTGGTATTTTGGCTATACCATTGGTTTATGGTATTTTAGCTGTCATGCTTGTGCTCTGGTTTTGAGTCACAGGCTGAAACTTTTGAAGAACTACCAAAACTGAAAGAATGTCCTCACTTTAGTCATTAAGAGGAATATGACCATATGAAATTTATCAGAGGTACTTACATGATTAAAGAAGAATTTGAATTACCAGACAGATTGGTAACAGAAATATTTAACAACCTTTTTACCATATCAGATCATAGATGGTATATAAAGTCAAGACAAGAACATGGACACAAAAGCTGTCACAGGGGCTCTTAGGAATAAAAAGAGTGGCCCAGATCTCAGTAATAAAGAAATCACTTGGAAGGCTCCAAAGGGATAAAGAAATAGATGAAATATATATTTCTTTAAAGGGAAAATGAGAGAAAGTACAAATACAAAAAAGATAACAAAATAACCCAGAGGCAAAAGGCCAAAGAGCCAACCAAATGTATTCTCAATTTTCTGTTTCAACCTGCCAGAAAGAACAATAGAAATAGTAAAGGAGATTAACATAATTATCCACTGAAAGGAAAAGAAAAAGATGAAAAGAAATGATTTATAAATACCAGTGTTTCCTTTCAAGAATAAAATGAATCCAATAGATTGATTAATTGGGAAAAACGTCCCTGGGGTGAACAGGTGGCTGGTATATGTGAAACATTGAAAGCCTGATCCTGGAGGGTTTCTCACCAAGCTTTATTGACTCTTTTGGTTCAATACAGATCTGGAAATATTGAGAATTGAACTGGGTGCCTTGAATTCCCACAGTAGAATATGAGTTGACCTAAAAGGCCCAATACCATACAGGGTGCCAGAAAACAGCCTGTATGGACCAATTGAGTTGTCCAAGGAGTGCTGGAGATCTTGATTCCTTGAGAAATGATCTCTTAACAACAACCTCTTGAAACTGCCTCTGAAGAATCCTGGGCCAGTATTGCCCTTTGGGTAATACTGTTGAATTGAAAATAACAAAAACTGAAGGACCGGGTTATTGGTGTCCTAAAATGGTCTTCTAGATCCTACCATGAATTTCCAGCTTGAGCTTTTTTATATCTTCCCTTGAAATGGTTTTATGTACTGGGATGTGACTTGAGACAGAAGAATTGGGTCTTGAAAAGGTCACCATTGAGTTCTGAGGAAAAATGGTTGGTAATGGTATATAATACAACATATATCCCATCTAGGGTTCCTTCAGACTTTGGGTCCAATAATGGAAAAGGGAATTCACCACTATTGAGTCAAAGGACCTTGAATAAGGCTTCTGATTGCCTCTGGTGGTTGGCAGAGGCCATTTCTGGATGGTACCAAGACCAAGGCCAAATATGACCAATTTAGATTTTTGGGAACATTCTGGTCTTTTGTGACTTGGGGCCAAAGATGGGACCAGGTGGGTCAGCTTGTGGTTTAAGACCCACCTGGTATTGGGGAGAAAGGTATGGCCCCTTGGCCCCTTTTGGCCTCATTGGATTTAGGCCAAAAGCCCCCTAATAAAAGGGGGTGGGCCAGAGGCCCTGGAGATTTCTGAAGAATCCAAAGACCCCCAAGGCCCAAATTCAGGGGGATTGGCCTGGGGTTTGGTGAGGTGGAATTGGCCAACAAGGCCAATTGATCAAGATATGACCTGGGGGCAGGAATGGCCAGGAAAAATGGGTGTGGCCCAAAGGCCATTTCACACAAACAGGGGCAAATTGGCCATAATTTGATCATATGGAAAATTGGCCATAAATTGGGTTGGGCTAAAATTTCTGTAATACTCAATTGGGGGGTTCTTTCCCATGGTTGTGAAAAAAGCTCAAATCTTAAACAAGTGAGCCAATGATTCTTGGAGATTTAAGCTTCAGACAGCCTTTGAATGTGAAAAATTCAAGTTTGAAAAAAACAGATCTTTACCATGGTTTTGCCAACAAAAGGACAGCCTGACAGGATTATATCCTGACATGTCAGAATTTATGATCCACATAAAAATTCTTGGACAATGTGAAGTGATTTGGAACATTCTATATAAAGCAGGACTACTGAAAAATCTTCACCAGAAGATATAATAGATCTATTAGAAGAAGTAATCACCAGAACAAGAATTGGTTGTAGTAGGATGAACGTCAAAACAAGGCTTAATACACCTTGGAAAGATTCTGTGGACAGAAAACTCAATGTAGATTCTAGTAATATGAAATGTAAAGCTCCAGAAATAATCAGCATTTTCATGTTTGGAAAATTACCACACATTTGGCCAATACAGGTCCAAAAAGGGGGAAATGTAAGATGTGTCTATGAAACTGTTGATAATATTACTATTAATCAACAATAACAGGACTGTTCTCATGAAATATGATAATAAAATTATTGTAACCACAACTAAACAATTAAGTAATTACTTAATCCTTTTACTTGTTATACACAACTAGTGACTATAACAGTAAGCAGTAATTGTCTACAAGAATCAATTACAAGAATTATTAAATAATAAAACTTCTTCATTAGAATAATGAGATTATTGAGCTATAGAATTTTCTTTTACCAGAATAATTATAAATACAATTATTGAAGAAAACAAATACTAGAGAAAAACTTGAAAAATTAATTATAAATCAGTCACTAATATTCAATGAACCTTAGAAAGAATATGGTAGAGTGATTTGATTGATAAATTGTATATTCAAGGGATAAAAATTGATTTATAACAATATTACAACAATAAATAGTTGATTTCTATGATTTTACGTCTTTCTTATTGATTATGAAAGAGTAAAAAACTCAAGAAACGATTTGATTAATGGTGCGCCTTGAGGTATATTTTACATACCCAAATAGGCCACAATTATCTTAAAAATAAATTCTGAACTATGCATAACCCATAAGTCATGCATATATTCAAAATTCATCATTTTTGATTTCAGAAAAGATGAATAACTTTTCATTGAGTATGTAAATCCATGGATTTAAGGCCAGATTTGGATTCTACACAAAAATTCACCTAGGGTAGCTCCATAGAGTAAATAAGCTCAAATTAACTCTTTGAGGTGGTAATATGGAAAATAATTTAATACCACATCATTAATACCACATAAAAGATCCGTGAAAATTTTTGTTTTTCTTAATTTCACACCAAAATAATGGGAATGTGAGAAATCCCATGTTACATATACACTAAGAATAGTGTTATGCATGTTTTGGGCACTTAATATTATGGTATTTGTACATGCACTTTTGATACACCCATAGTAGATATCTCACTTGAAGCTTAAAATTATATTTTGATGTAAAAAAAATAGGCAAGGGGGACAAAAGACATCAAAGAGAGCCAGGGTACCCAACTTCTGAGGCCTCTGAGGCATGGAAAGCTCCAAAGATTGGATCCATGGCTGATCTTGGCCTCATTGGTAAACTAAAACCTTTTGGGAACTTGGTTAACATGTTACAACTTCAGTAAATCATAAGAAAATAGCAAATAACCTGCTATTTTGACGTGCCAAGGAGGTAAAGAGGAACTTGGACTCCTGTAACCATGTCAATTCTTAATGAATTTCCATGGATAAACCCCAAAAGAGTAATTAAAACCCTTTTTGGACTAGTATCCATTGATTTACCTCACAGCAACCAGCCATAGACTGCTATTTGCAATTCTACATAGAAATGACGTAAAACTTCAAAAATTCATTAAAAACACAATTCTTAATGAATCTTTCTGAACCTTTAAGGACCAATTGCGAACTTTATAATTCATATAAAAACCAAAAAGAATTATACTTTTATATGTAAAATTAAAAGTTTTTCTTACAGTCCATTTTTGAGTATTCCACGTGAAACACAGAATCTTTAAAAATTTTTAGAAAATACATTCTGTGATGAAATTTCCAATAACATTGATAACTTTGGGAAATCAATGATTATTTTGGAGAAAAAGAAGATTTACAGTTTTTAATCCTTTTATTCTTAACCATAAATGGGTTTGTAGTCATGTAGAAGCCTCAAATTAAGTAATTGGGATAATCTTACATGACAACAAATGATGCAATCAATAATCCAAAGATGTTTATTGTTTTCTCACTCACTGGTTTTTCTGTTTGCTTCATGGAATGCCTCTGTGAGCTGTCTTAGACTTAAAAGAGGCCTTTTCTTGCTGTTTCTTCCACCTATTATCATCATCATCACATTATATTATACCGTTATTACCAATAAGTAAGTATTAGTTGAAACTATTGTTTAAGTGTTTTAATTCTTTCTGAATCAATCAAAAAGACGTGAGTTCATCGAAATTAACTATATATTGTTTTAATCCTGTTATAGATCAATTTTTGCTCCTTTAAATCCACAATTCTACGTGAAATCTCTCTACTTTCATCGTTAATGAGTTCTTTGGAGTATTAGTGAGTGATTTATCTTTAATTCTTAAAGTTTTTCTCTAAAATTAGTTTTCTTCAAGAATTATATTTATAATTATTCTTGTAAAAGATAATTATATATTAAAATAATTTTATTATTTTAATAAAAGAAGTTTTTATTATTAAATTCTTCTTGTAATTGATTCTTGTAGACAATTACTGCTTACTGTTATAATCACTATTAGTGTATAGCAAGTAAAAGAAATACTTCTTTAATTATTTAATTGTGGTTATAATAATTATTATTATTATATTTCATCAGAACAGTCATAGTACTGCTGATTAATAGTAATATTATCAACAATTTCATAGACACATCTTACACTAATACTTACTTGTGGGTAACAAAGATATAATTGGATAATAAGATGATTTGAAAAAACCAACAAGGGGAATCCTCTTTTAAGTCAACAACAGATCACAGAGGCGTGCTGTCAGACTGTGACTCAAAACCAGAGCACAAGCATGACAGCCAAATATCATAAACCAATGGTAGAGCCAAGATACCACCAAAACATGGATCTGAGCCAAACCAGCTCAAAAGGTATCAAATGATAGAGGAAACTAACCTCTTTCCAAATACAAAATTCCCACAATCATTGGACAAGGATTAACAAAGTTATTTGTGCTCAAATTTGTTGCTGAGCATAAATCTTATTTTTCACCTCTCATCTGCAATCCAGAGGATGATGCTTAACCCTATCGAGTTGGTATTCAAAATGAATCTCTATGTCAGGGATATCCAATGGTACCAGCCAAATTGAGCTAGCACCAGAATTACAGAAGTTTGGACAAAATAAGGTCAAATTAGGGTGAATAAAATATTCACTGCTCATCTAACTTCTACAGTTTTAGTGTGATATACCTAAAGTGGGGTATTGTTTGAAATAGAACAGTCCCGACTATCTCATGGTGCCATCCATTTCCCCATATCTGATATAGAACAAAAGCTATGGGGAAAACAAGTTCAATACATATTTTAAGCAAATCATACATATGTACAAAAGATCTTGTACATGGCCTAGCTTTGCCATATTCAATTATAGCCATACCAAATGAGGTACTATTATATACAACACATCCAGGGCTACACAATGAACTAGCTTTGAGCTTGATATCTCAAAAACTGACAAAGTTATGGCAGGTTTAAGGTCAAAAGCCCACAGTTAGACCAATACAGCCTTACTGTGAGATATTCTTGCATTAATATGATTATGAGGTGTCAAACAGACAAACAATCCTGTTTATACTTCAATACCTCATAGGGTGGTCAATACTGGGGTTTGGTACAGGTTATGTACAGCATTCTATCCATCATACACGTCAGAAGAGGGCTATGTGGTTCCTAGATGAGAATTTTCATCCTGTATTGGTGAAAACTGCCAAGCTGCGGTTTCAAAACCACATCTGAGCCCAATAAAGGATATACAGGCCTTGTGAAAACCACAAGCCAGTCCTTGGGAGTGAAAAATCTTCACTTCCTCTATGTGGAAATGTCTAGAAGCCTTTTTCACCCAATTTTAGGATAAAAAGGGACCTTTTCTCCACCAGAAAAGGTTTCCTCATCCTGCTCTTGAATTACCACATAGTACAGCTGTAAAAAACAGTTATACTCTTGTAAAATAATCAGGTATAATTATAATTTTGATTGTTGTAACCCAACAGGTAAAGCTGCACCCAGGGCTTTCAATAGTGCTCACCACTACCATTTCTCAATAGGAAATCCCTGAAAATTCTTTTATAAAACTTTTTATCATTATCTTTACCGTGTCACAGTCATAGTTAAAGCTTGTAACTAGTCATTAATGTAAGGTGTGGATATGAAACTTTAATTAAAAATCAAGTACTTTTCCTGTCCTCAAAATTTGGATAAGGTAAAAATCAATTCAAAATAGAAAGAGATATTAGTCTTAAGAGAAAACACACCAATTTTATTGCTTATAACTTTATTAGTAGAAAAAAATCATATTATAAAAATTTATTGTTTTACCAACAACAAAAATTCATCCAAAAATACTTACAAGAGATATTTAAGGCTACAAAAGAAATTTCTTCAAGAGCAATTTCAATTGGAATTAAGTAAGCAAAGAACTGAAAGCAATTAATTAAAGAACAAAGTCTTCAAAAAGAATATTAAAGAGAAAACACACCCAAAATTGACCAGAGTGAATTCAGAAACAAAGTGACAAAGTTAACAGTGATGAAAGATGCTTTAATTCACTTTTGGGGTTGTTTGGGGTAAAAATGATTATAAAAGTTACAAACAATGATTATAATGATTTTTTCACGTGTTTAGAAGGTTTAAAATTATTTAAAAAGGGTGGTTGGAATCTTTCATTGATTGGTTTAACAGTGTTTAAACTAATTATAAAAGGAAAACATTCTAACATGAAGAGAAAGGTGGGGCAAAGAAGACATTCTTTTATAGCCATCAATTTTCTTACTCCAAAAGTAAAATTTACTATTTTCAGTCGTGAAAAACAGTCTGACAACAGAAAAGCCAATTATGGCATCATTGAACCCTGGTTTAGACCAAAAAAGGGGCTGGTTTAAGCCATTTTTAGCCATTTTAGACCCTTAAATGAGCCATTACTATAGCAATACCTGGTCTAGAGCCTTAAAAACACGTCGGAATGTGTGTAAGAGGCGTAGAAATCATTTAAAACTGTTTTTATTAACATTGTTTTAACTTAAGGGTAGTTTTACCCTCTGGGCAACAGCTAAAACTACTCCAGTTGGAATCCAAACCTCATCATCAATTGAGTCCACAGACCCTGTAACTCAATTCCAGGCAAAAGGTCATGAGCTTTTGCATGAATTTTGACACCACATGCCTGTCAGAAAGGATTTTGGGGGTCTATCATTCATCAGAATTTATGTGATACAAGATGCTCCAGCAGTGTATCCTTTGACTCTAGCAGGTTTTGTCTTACACATTCTAGCATCCTGTGTACTGATCAGGTTATAGCAACATTCAATATAATGTGGCAAGTGAGCATGGAATTTAGTGACTTCAAAGAAAGCTGTAATTTTCTCAATAGAACAGTCCTCTACTGGTGTGTCTTCAGAGACTGCAAAATCTTGGTCAGATTATCCTTTCTTTTCAGCACACTGAACCTCTGCAATGACCTGAACTTAATTGATTTTAGTCTTTTTGATGCAAGTATTGGCGAAATGTGAGGTGCTTCAACATTTATGACACTTCAAGACAGGTTTCTTATATTATCTGGAAATCTTTGGGATCATTTTGGATTCCATAGGGTTTCTAATCCAGGTTTTACCAATTATTGTCCTAGTAGTGATATCTTCCATGGCATTAATGGAGTCCTCTGTCGAGCAGGGCTCTACACATATACACTTGATAGAATGTTCTAGTTCTCCTCCACATTTTCTTAATATTTTCATATTAATCATTGAGTAAGACATATCTGGGGGTAAAGAAGATAATCCCTCTTTCTGTTTGAGGAACCAAGTAAGTGGTTTATCTTTTCCTGAGTTAAAAATAGCACTTTCAAATTTATTTTCCATTTTAAACCTCCCAGAATCATTGGCCCATTTGGTGATTATTTCAGATTTCCACCAAGACCAATTGTGTTTTCCATGTTCTTCTCTCATTTTGTAATACCATTTCTTTGAGGTTCTGGTAAAAAAAGAGTGCAATTTACCCACTATAATTTCATAAGGTATATGAAAATCTTCTCAAAACATATCAATTGTTCTGATGAACTTAATATGATTATATTAATCTTCACCAAAGAATGTTGGCCATTCTTCTAATTTGGGAATATCTTTTTCATATATTACATTTTCTGCTAGAAAAGGGGTCAAAATTCCTTTCACAGATAGTTTCTCTTCCGTCAAAGTTTTGGAATGTCTGGGAATATGTGAATTTGGTTCATAATTCTTATGAATTTGTTCAACATTTCCAATTATTTCATCCTTTAATTTCTTCCTTTCACTGTCACTTCTTGCTAAGTGTGTGGAAAAAAGATTGGTATTATTAACTATTTCTAAAACATGATTGTTTATAATCATAAGCTGGTCATTGATGTTTGTAATGGAAAGATCTTCTATCACATCATGTTTGACTTGATATTTACTCTCAGTTCTGTCACATTTATTGGAAATTGACTCAAGTCTGGCAGTTGTCAATTTATGCCAATCATCAGAAATTCTTTCATTCTTTTTCAAGTCATTAATATCTGATATTATTTTATTTAGTTTTGCATCAAATCTATAAATTTCTAAATCAAGAGTAGATTTAACAAATTCTATTTCATCTATTATTTGCATGGAGAATTCCTGTTCATACTATCCTGCTCTTTGGCTGTGAATTCCATAAGAGCTCTGGCCACATTAAAAACACTGTCCATGGCTGAAGGCTCCAATTTGGGGATCCTGTAGCCTTGTGGGTAAGGTCTGTGCCAATTGGCTTTTCCTTTTCCCTTTACCTGATGATTATTGGGATCTTTCTGCTTCTTCTGAGGTCCTTTGGGATTGTCTTTGGACATTTATGGAGCTGTTAAATGCCACTGGGCTTTCCTTCTCTAGATATGGCGTCATTTTCTACCTCTTCTTCTGGTCTATGGATAAAAGACTTTTGTTGATCAACGAATTATTTATCTTTTTGACCTTGTCTTTGCAAGAAAATGGGCTCCATATAAGAGTTTTATTGTCTTCTCCTGACCAAGAAAGCTCTTGATGTGTAAGTAGGAGCTCATATCCCCCTTCCAAAAGCTTGGACATATTTCCCACTCCTCCCCCTTGGCTGCTCTGTACCAGGTTTTGTACTGGGACTGATATATTTCTATGGCTGCCACTTGGAAATGGCTCCACCCTTAAAATATCACCCTTAATCAGTTCAGGCTCAGAGTTCACCTCCAAGTTTGTAGCTACAAAACTTTTGGAATGGGGGGAAACTCTGGCATCGTCCAGAAATTTCTTTGGTGTGGATGACTTGCCAGATCTGGCCCTTGTCTTGCCTCTTCCTTGTCCACATCCATCTGGGTTGACTGAATAGTTGCTTCCATTTCTGGTATGCACCATTTTAACTTCAATTTGAGAGAAAATAAAGAATAAGGACAGAAAACACACACATTTTGGTGTTTTTTGGCTTTTTCTGCTCTAAATAAAGTTCCTCTTTGAGCAATTTGCACTTCAATAATTTCTTCAGATTCTGGACTAGTAATGTATCTATTATTGAGCTTTCTACCAGCTAAAATATACTTGATTAAAGACACTAGAGAGAGAAATTATTAAAAGAAAAATTATTTTTTTATACTTTTTAAGATATTTTCAATTTTTTTCATAAGTTTTATTATTTTTTAATATTAAAAGAAATTATTCTTTTTAAAGAAAAATAATTAAAATTTAAGATTTTGATTCAAAATTAATTCAGAGTAACTCAAAGAATAATTTTATAATTTTTTGGATGTGAAAAAGCCACATTTAAAAACAGTATAAAATTAAACCAAATTCCACAATGAAAAAGATTTTGAAGACAATTTCAAAAATGAAAATAATTTTAACTTTAAATTTCAAGAAAAATAATTATTAAATTAATATATTTTATATCTTAAAAACATATCAATTAAGGGTGAAAGGTTCAAAAAACATGGCCAGGCTGCTGCATGTAAGATGTGTCTACTAAACTGCTGATGATATTACTATTAATAAGCAATAATTTGATAGTTCTTATGAAATATAATAATACAATTATTATATCCACAATTAAACAATCAATTAATTAATTAATTCTTTTACTTGTTATACATTACTAGTGATTATAAAAGTAAGCAGTAATTGTCTACAAGAATAAATTACAAGAAGTATTAAATAAGAAACTTATTCATTAAGATAGTGAAATTATTTTAATATATAATTACCTTCTGCAATAAAAATTATATGTATAATTATTGAAGAAAAACAATACTAGAGAAAAGCTTTAAGAATGTATTTTAAACCACTCACTAATATTCAATAAACCTTAGAAAGAAGATGGTAGAGAGATTTGACGGATAAATTGTGGATTTAAGGGATCAAAGTGGATTCATACAAATTTCAAAACAATATATAGTTTATTTCTATTATTTTATGTCTTTTTGATTGATTCTGAAAGAATAAAACACTTAAGAAAAGATTTAACTAATAATTACTTGTTGGTGGCAAAGATATAATTGGATAATAAGATGATTTGGAAAAAAATCAAGAGGGAGCCTCTTTTAAGTCAACAACAGCTCAAAGAGGCATTTGATGGAGAAAACTGAAAAGCTAGTGAGTGAGAAAACAATGATCCTTCTTGGATTGATGACTAAATCATCTGTTGTCTTGTAAGATTATCATAATTACTCAATGAAAGCTTTTACGTGACTATCAACCCATTTATGGTTAACAATAAAAGTAGCAAAAACGGTAAATCTTCTTTTATTTCAAAATAAAAATTGATTTCTCAAATCTATCAATTTTATTGGAAATTTTATCACAGGTTGTATTTTCTGTGAATTTTTGAAGATTCAGTGGCTCACATGGAATTATCAAAAATGGACTGTAAGTAAAACTTTTCATTTTACTTATGAAAACATAATTCTTTTTAGTTTATTTATGATTAATACCATTCTCCATTGGTACTGAAGCTTTAAGAAATATTCATTAAGAATTTTATTTTCAATGAATTTTTGAAGTTTTTACCTCATTTCTACATAGAATTACAAATAGCACAGTATGGCAGATTTATATGAGGTAAATCAATGGATACTAGTCCAAAAAGGCTTTTAATTACTCTTTTAAGGTTTAAAAATTGAAAATAATTAAGAACTGACATGGTTAAAGAAGTTTAAGTTGCTCTTTACCTCCTTGTCACATCAAAATAGCAGCTTATTTGCAATTTTATTATGATTTAATGAGATTTTAGCTTGGTAGCCAGGTTCCCAAAAGTTTTTAGTATACTAATTGGGCCATGATCAGCCATGGAGCCAAGCTTCAAAGCTATCCATTACTCAGAGGCCTCAGAAGTTGGGTACCCTGGTTCTCTTTGATGTCTTTTGGCCCCCTTAGCTATTTTCACATCCAAAATAGAAATTCAGGCCCAAAGACTGATATCCACTATGGTTGTATCAAAACTGTATGTAGGAATACTGTAGTCCTAAGTGCCACAAACATGCATAACACTATTCTAAGTGTATATGTAACATGGGATTTCTCACATTCCCATTATTTTGGCCTGAGAAAAACAAAATGTTTCACAATTTTTCATGTGGCATTGATTCATTTTCCATATTACCCCCTCATAGAGTTAATTCAAGCTTAGTAGCTCTATGGGCCTACCTGGAATAAATAATGTGAACTGTACCCAATAATTATAGTAAATAGTTGATTCAGTGATAGGATGATAATTGGAAAAACTCAAATAATTAAAAGCTTAACTTTCTATTATCTCTTTGAAGAGATTTCCCAAAATGATACTTCAATTAATTTCATTTAGATTTATTCAAAAATTGCAGAAAATATTCTTCTATATTTCTTATCATGGAAGGATTCAAAAATTATTCACAGAATTTGATCAATAAGAATGCATTATTAGAATATTGTCTTAAGTTTATTTTTGTCTTATACGGGTATCTTAAGATAAACTGTAGCTTCAGGATAATCTTTAGCAGATTAGCAAATAGCTTTCAGGAAATGATACCCTCAAAAAGCACATTTCATGTCAAGATTTCCATGTTTAGAAACCCTGAAAATTAAATTAGGTGTAATAGAGAAATTAGTCGATAATCGAAAACTCTATCCACTGATTAATAACCATTAATTATTTTTATTCATTCCAATTTCAAAAAAATTCAGAATTATTCTAAATTTAATAAGTTTTTCTAGTTTTTTTATAGAAGATCTATTTGGATTGATCCCTTCTTTTTTCATATTTCCTTCCAAATATTCTTACTACCTAATTTCTAATTATTTGTGAATTGAATAAATTCTTTTCAATGATTCAATATCCCAACCCATTCAATAAATGTGTGACTTTGTGTATTCAAACATATAGTGATCCATGGGCTTATGTTTTGTATTGAAATACAGATTTGAAATGAATAACACAAAAATGAGAAATAATAGCTTTTTTCAATTCAAAAAATAGAATTTTGAAACAAACTAAATGAAAATTTGTTCAAATGAACCATCTTGCTCAAAGAAAAGAACTAATTTATAATAAGACTCAAAATATTGATAACATAATATGATATCCCTTCAAATTACTTGCTTATAATTTCAATTTATTCATTTATTATATGAAATATATATCCCTTAAGCCATGTGGACTTTTTTAAAGCCTCTCCTACAATTTCCTTGAGATTACATCTCAAAAAACTAATCATGAAAAATTTCAATTATCAGATATTGATGTGATCAATTACATAGATTTAGTTGATCAAATTAAAAATTTTCAACAAAATACTAACTATTCAGATAAATATACACATCTTTATTAAGAAAGGAATGATATCAAATTTCTCAAAAATGAAAGAGATACATATTTGAGATGTTGAAGATAGATAAAAGTGATATTTTAAGTATATTTCTTCGAAGGAAATTAATGCTATTCTTTCTCAATATTGTGAGATATTAAACAAACCACATTCCTCAATTATGAAAAGAACAAAAAAATATTCTCCTTTCAATATTCATCTTTCACAGATATATGTAACAAAAAGAATTTTTAAGATATTTAAATCCTGTATTTCAGGTAATTTGTAGCTGATTTCGGTTTTCTTTGAGTAAATTTTACGTTGAATTGAGAAAAAATTTAATAAATCTTGGAGGAATTTTTGGCTTAATTTTTAATGTGATAATTCTGATGATAGGATAGAAGGGGTCCCTGTATCATATCTAGCTTGAGACAAGATCTAGAACAA
The DNA here is from genome assembly GCA_023105745.1 of Austropuccinia psidii. Classification (NCBI taxonomy): domain Eukaryota; kingdom Fungi; phylum Basidiomycota; class Pucciniomycetes; order Pucciniales; family Sphaerophragmiaceae; genus Austropuccinia; species Austropuccinia psidii. Next base: position 29,004,896 of record JALGQZ010000013.1, on the reverse strand, counting down.
AGATTAACTAATGACAGGGGTCCGATTCATGACATACATACATACATATATATATATATATGATTAAATATTAATTACTCGATAATATTTTTGATCTCATTAATATTCATTTTTAGATAAAAGTGCTATAAAATCATATTATTAATTCCCTGTTTCCACATTTGGGAAATTCGGAAAGAGCCTAGCTTGAAATAGTGATATGTCTGTGAAGATCTATGAATCCAATCCCAAATTTTAAAATATTTTTAGATTCAAAAATATTAGATCAGGAAAAATAAAAATACATGTGCTATATGAACTTTATTTCTGCATGATATATCCTTGAGTAACTGAGCTTTTCAAACTTCACCAGGAATAATATTGTATCAGTCAAACTGAAGATTTCTGGCTAGCAGATGTGGCTTGAGCTTCCTAGCTTATATTTTTAAGTTTATTTCTGAACTATTGCCAATATTTATTCAACTTCTATCACATTTTACTTTCCAAATGCAACACATGATGTCAGTTTTAGCTAATTTGCTCATATTAGATAGGGGTGATGATTTCAAATTTTGAAAAAAAAACAATGGAAAAGAGCTTGGAAGTTTAAGTTGGAACATAAGTGCAGTTATTTTGGGGCTCTGGGGGTCAAAAAATAGACTTTTCAAGATTCTTTCTCGGAAATCTTTGCTCTCATAGAATAAAAATATAAGGAATGTAGAGTAGTTGAGACTTTACAAATACAAAGAGAAGAAATGATAAAAATTCATCTTTCAAAACAAAGAATGAGTTTTTCAAAGAGAAGAAATGAAGGAGAAAGAAACCTCCACAAAAAAATACTTTTCAGGTGAGAGGATGCCATCCAGAGTGAAGATTAATATTTGGGCCTTTTTTTGGACAAGCTATTTTAGGAAGTTAGTTATAGGGGAAATGTCCCTTTTGATATTTGAAAACCTTTGTGAGCTAATTCATGTCATAATAGCCTATTAGAGGATAAAAAATCTCTTAAATGTTCTATTTTGAAATTTAATCAGCTTTGGGATTGTGGATGATGCTCCAGAAAATTGTTTTTGGGGTACCCTTGATTGTCTCAAAAGTTGGAAGCTTGCGGATTCTTAATTTTTTCTGTCAATTTTAAGGGCAATCTACTAAAAATTTGAAATAAAAGATATCATGAACTTTTTTCCAAAGCTTCTTAAAAAGAAAAATAATCAACTTATGCTTGATTACTAATTTAAAGCCATATCTAGACAGCTTCCTGTATTTCAATGGTGGCTTATTAGCTAGAAAGTGTGTGTAATTCATCCCTTTTCAAAAAATAAGAAATGATTTCCTCAAAATAATCAATATTTTTTTCTTTTTATTGAGATATTTGCAACATAAGAGTTTCTTTTCTTTTAACCAAACTGTCATTCTATAAAGGAAAAACCAAAGGGAGTTTGTTTATAATTTCATTCCCAGGAAATAGTCTTTCTTACGTCAAAAAAGTTATTGAAGAAACTATTTTGTATTATTTTTCTGAAATTTTCCCCTTGAAAATTTCCTTTTTCAAAAAAAATACTTTTTTTCTTTGACTTTGTATGATTTTTTGAAAGTAACTTATTATTGTTATTTTTAAGTGAATAAATTCGGGGGTGTTAACGGGGAATGGATGCTAAGTACAGATTAGAATACACTAAATAAATCACTTTATTTGAATTAATTTAGAAAAAGGAAATAATGAATTACAAAAGCCTCTGATTTTAATGATACTTCTCTATATAGAAGTTCAACTGCCAGAGTAAGATTGAGATTATAGGATATTTTTGGTTTTTTACTGACTTCCAGACATGTGTTTTTCCTGATTTTTATAGTATTTGATAGTTTGTGCTATAAGTCATTGGTAGATTGGATATTTATGATACTTTTATCAGGATTGGTTCATTTTCTAAAATATCTTGAAAACTACCATTGAAACAGCTGTAATCAAATGTATGGCTTGATAAATATGAAATAATATGGTTATTAGATTGTTCAAATAGCTTCAACTGGTCTAATGACAGCCACTTTTATGGTCCGTATCAGCTGATTAGTCATAGCTAAGACTAAAGCTTTCAATAGCGTAGCTATCATTTTATTATTATAAGATTACTAATGCTTGTCCAAATCTTCAGCACATAGTAACGATCAAAAGATCATAACAAAACAACCTTTATATAAGGAGAAGACTCACTTTTCTCAGGTGAATGACTATTGGAGCTGAAAATTCAGAATACCGTAAGTTTCCACTTTATAGGGATGGGCAGTGGCTTCAAAAATATAATACAGCGACCACATAGAGTTTGTATTAAAAAAATAAAGGGTTTTTTCCACACTAACCGCTGAAATTGTTAATTGATAAAAATATCCAAGCCCGACACAAGGGTAATAATATGTGAAGAGTGGGTATCTAGTCCTCGAATTCTCTATAATATGAGAATAAAGTATTAAAAATATCATTTTTGTATCAATAATACTAAGTTGAATTATGTAGGAGATTATTTTAAAATGATATCCTAGGAGAAGTCTTGGTTAGATGATGGAATTCAGACCAGCACATCCCAATTAGCTTAGAAGACAAAGAACCAAGAAGTGGAACATCATTTATTCCCGAATGAGCTCTACAAAGTGTGTAATAATTCTTCCCTGCTTTACCTTAAGCATTACACAGCTTTCCATATTCAAAGTTTATAGATATCTGAAATATCTATGTTATTTCTACCTTAGAGCTCCAAGATTGAACGAATTCTGCTAAATAAATGGTAGCTTGATGTAAAGGGTAAAATTGGAGAGCAGTCTTTACTTGAAGAATATCTCCCACTTAAAGGGTTGTGGATTCAAAGTTTTAAAAGCTAGAGGAGAGATTAATGCTTTCAAAATTTCCAGCCTTCAAGTGGCTCTAAGCTTTAAGCTTTTGATAATACATTATTTTGAAAAATAAATGGATGAGAACTCTTGAGAAATTAATGAAACTGAAATAAGTTTGATTATCTGAATAAACCTGTAGAATTTGGATGGTAGGGGGAAATTCAGACTCATGATTAGTCAAATTTCTTAAACTGGATACCTTGGTCATTTCTCAAATAAAATTCATCAAAGGTATATATCAAAAAAATATGGTACTCCTCTTGCTCAGATATATACCAATGTGTGATAGTCTTGCCAATTGATCTTTTTTGGGCGTTAAATATTGAGTGCCATTTTTTTTGGTATTTGAGAATGATAATTGTTCTCTTTTATTGAGTATAACTACTTAGAATAAATTACTCATTAGTAAAGCTTTATATTTTGAATTCATTTATTACATTGTTTAATCTCCATCATTGAATTTTTATATCTTCCTTTATCATACATTTGGTGATAGAATAATTAATATTATGAAAGTAATAACATGAATTTCATCCTGTGACTTAAAAACAGAAAAAAAGGCATGAAAACCAAAAGAACAATAGACATTGTGTACACAAAAGGACTGTAATATACAACTTCAATCTTCATGAATCCAAGTAAATGTACAATAAGTTTCCAAACACAAAAAACACAACCCAATAAAGCTCACATGTAAATGTGACCATCTGGAAGAGGAAACATTTTCCTTGCAGAAAATATTGTCCTTATTACCAACCATTAGGAATTGACCAAGTTTCTAAGGCTGTAAACTTGTCCTAAGAATAAACCTTAAGATTTATATATTATCTAGATAATTTAGTTTGGATAACAGGCCCACCAAATGAAACAATATATTAATTCTCTTGAAGAGGGATATCTAATAATACCAGTTTTTAAAATGTAAAAGAACTTGATCAAAATCTACTATACACTTACCATTTGGATAACTAGAAAAGCCACCAATATGGATTCTAAAATTATGTTTCCAGACACATAAAGAGGTTTATTTTGTGGAATTTATATAATAGGAATAAATTAAAGTATAATCCTCACCCCTGTATGTCACATAAATTCAACATTTTTAGCATTTTCTCTTATAAAGGAAAAAATAATTTGAGCTTTTATCACTCTTAAATGCATGGAACAAGGTGGTTAAAGAGTGTGAAAACTTTTTAAAAAACACTTGTGGTTACAATTTGAGACATGTTCCATCTGTATATCTTGGAACATGTAAGGTGTGGATATGAAAATTTGATTGAAAAATCTTTTTTTATCGTTATAAGCATAAAACAATAATATTTTAAATATTTATTGTTTTACCAACAATAAAAAGTTATCCACAAATACTCTACAAGAGATATTTAAGGCTACAAAAGGAATTTCTTCAAGAGCAATTTCAATTGGAATTAATTGAGAAAAGAAATGAAAGAAATTAATTGAAGAACAAAGGCTTTAAAGGTATTATTAAAGAGAAAACACACCCAAAAGTTACCAGAGTGAATTTGGAAACAAAGTGACAAAGTTTACAGTGATGAAAGATGCTTTCATTCACTTATGGGGTGGTTCATGGGTAAAAAATGATTATAACAGTTACAAACAAGGATTGTAATGACTTTTTCACGTGGTTAAAAGTTTTAAAATTACTTTAAAGAGGTGGTTGAAACCTTTTATTGATTCGTTTAACAGTGCTTAAACTAATTATAAAAGGAAGAGATTCTAACATGAAGAGAAAGGTGGGGCAAAGAGGCGATTCTTTTATAGCAATAAATTTTCTTACTCCAAAAGTAATTTTACTCTTGTCAGTCGTGAAAAGAACTCTGATAACAGAAAAGCCAATTATGGCATCATTGACCCCTGGTTTAGACCAAAAAAGAGCTGGTTTTAGCCATTTTAGACCCTTAAAACAGCCATTACGTTAGGAATACCTGGTCTGGAGCCTTCAAAACATGTCAGAATGTGTGTAAGAGAAGTAGAAAATAGTTAGAACTGTCTTTACTAAGATTAGTTTAACTTAAGGGTAGCTTTACCCTCTTGGAAACAGTTAAAACTTCCCTGGTTGCATCAAAACCTCATAATCAATTGAGTCACAGACCCTGTGACCCAATTCCAAGCCAAAAGTGAGGAACATTTGTGTGGAGTTTGACATCTCACACCTTTCAGCAAGGATCTTGGGGGTCTGGCTCCCCCTTAGAGCTAGAGTTCCTTTCCCCCCCAAATTAATTTCTCCAATTTATTTCCCTTTAATTCCTCATCATGTATTATACTTATAATTTACATATGTAATTCAATTGGGTTTTAAAATACACTTACTGTAATAATTGACACTTCATATGTAAATTGGAGTTCACTTGTGCAATACATGTGCACATTTTGACATTTCAAGTGAAAATACTTCAATTCCTCATAGCTTCTAAACTACACACAAGAACCCAATTTTAACACAAAAATTGATGGTTAACACCACATTTGATTTGAATTAAATAAAGGTTTTGAGCATTTTCAACTTTTTTACAGAAAATACTAAGAACTTAATTTAAGCTTATTTGGAGTTGAGTTAGAGAAATTTTACCAAGAGGTGACCCCACCTTATTTTTTATGTGGAGTCCAATGGTACAATAATTTTCATATTTTTATATGTAGGATAAAAAGTTATAAGAATTTTTATTTAACTTTTTTCCAAAAAATATTTTAATTTTGGTATTTTTGTTGAAAATTCATTTTTACTTAATTTTTTCATGTAAAAATGTGTTTTCACAAATTTAAAATTCAATGTCATTTTATTTTTGAATTATAATTAAATTTTCATTTTTATATATAAACTTATATTTACATTTCATTCTTATTTTGACAATATAAATAAATTTATTCTATGTATATTTATATCTTATTTTATTATTTGTGGTCTTTTGGGTATATGAAAATACCTCTAAGCACCAGGGCAAATCTCATGTCTATTGTCGGCGATTAACTTCATGTCAAGCAAACGTCAAGCAGGATATAAGTCGAGCTCACGTCAAGTGAAAATCAAGCAAACGTCGAGCACACGTAATACTCTTGTCTTACACCAAATCCTGTGACATCCACCAATATTGGTTCCCCTGTGCCTTCAACTCAGATTCCTCACCACCTGATCATCCCGCAACTGTCGTATGTTTGGTAAAAATTACACAAGACCCGCCTGTTTGCACAAACACACATCAAAGAGGTCCTTCAGCCAGTCTTGATGTAGGCGGGAGGTTTGACTTCACCAGGTCATCCATTAAAGGACTCCGCCTGAGCGGGATTGTCGTTTTGCAGATGACACTGGTAGAGCCCGCCGCACAATACCGTGGGTGCCCGTGTGTGTGTGAAGGGCACAACATGGCCAAATGATGTGTTGTCCTCATTTTGTGTAGCCATGAATCAGCTAGCTCAGCAGGAGGGGGTGACATGGTTAGAGCCCACTGCACAATGCAGTGGGTGCATGGGTGACACATGCACACAAAGGCAATACATGTGAGGGACTAATGTCAGGTGGCATTGACCATTTGTGGGTGACACATGAAACCACTCTTGGTGGGTGCGGGTGCGCTTGCGTGTGCATTGGCGTGTGCAGGTGCGGGTGCGCAAGGGCCGATTCCCCTTCCAACATGATGATGGCGCAGTTAGAAATTTTGGATGCTGTGAAAGGTGAGTGTGTGGGTCATTTGATCATTGAGCTTGGCTTATTCACACTGTACCCAATGTCAAAATAGTAAGTTCTTTGTGGCAATGTGAAATAATGGGCTTTGCTTGTCACAATTGCATGTCTCTGTCACTAAATTTTGAGGCAGTTATTTCACTAGCAAAATTGCTAATGTGTAAGATGTGACTATGAAACTGGTGATAATATTACTATTAATCAACAGTACTATGTCTGTTCTTATGAAATATAATAATAAAATATTATTATAACCACAATTAAATAGTTAAAAAATTATTTCTTTCACGTGTTAAGCACTACTAGTGATTTTAACAGTGAGCAAGTAATTGTCTACAAGAATCAATTACAAGAAGAATTTAATAATAAAAACTTCTTTATTAAAATAATAAAATTATTTTAATATATAATTATCTTTTGCAAGAATAATTATAAAGATAATTCTTGAAGAAAACTATTACTAGAGAAAAACTTTAAGAATTAAGAACAAATGACTCACTAATACTCCAAAGAACTTATTGAAAGGTAAGAGTAAAGAAATTTGACGTGGAATTGTGGATTTAAGGGATCAAAAGGATTTATAACAGTATGACAACAGAATATAGTTGGATTCTATGATTTCACGTCTTTCTGGATGATTTTGAAAGATTTAAAACACTTAAGAATAGCTTTAACTAATACTTACTTGTTGGTAATAATGATTTAATAAATTGATAAGATGATGATGAGGAAAAAACAGCAAGAAGAGGCTTCTTTTAAGTCAACAACAGCTCACAGAGGCGTGCCATGGAGCAAACTGAAAAACCAGTGAGTGAGAAAACAATAATCCTTTTTTGGATTAATGATTGCATCATCTGTTGTCACGTAAGATTATCATAATTACTTAATTGATGCTTTTACGTGACTACCAACCCCAATATGGTTAAGAATAAAAGGAGTAACATCTGTAAATCTTCTTTTGTTCTAAAATAATCATTGATTTCTCAAAGTTATCAATGTTATTGCCAATTTCATCACAGGTTGTAATTACTGTGAATTTTTGAAGATTCAGTGTTTCACGTAGAATGGTCAAAAATGGACTGTAAGTAAAACTTTTAATTTTACTAGTGAAACCATAATTCTTTTTGGTTGTACCATAGATAATACAGTTCTTCATTGGTCCTGAAACTTTCAGGAAGATTCATTAAGAATTGTATTTTTAATGAATTTTTGAAGTTTTTACCTCATTTCTACGTAGAATTGCAAATAGCAGTATTTTGCTGGTTGCTATGAGGTAAATCAATGAATATGGATCCCAAAAGGGTTTAATTACTCTTTTAGGGTCTAGTCATGGAAAGTCATCAAGAATTGACGTGGTTACAGGAGCCTAAGTAGCTTATTACCTCCTTGGCACGTCAAAATAGCAGGTTATTTGCTATTTTTCTTATGATTACAGTAGGTGTAACTTGGTAACCAAGTTCCCAAAGAGTTTTAGTTTACCAATTGGGCCAAGATGAGCCATGGATCCATGCTCTGGAGCTATCCATGCCTCTGAGGCCTCAAAAGTTGGGTACCCTGGCTCTCTTTGATGTCTTTTGTCCCCTTTGCTTAATTTTTACGTCAAAATAGTAATTTAAGCTTAAAGTGAGATATCCACTATGGGTGTACCAAAAGTCCATGTAAGAATACCATAATATTAAGTGCTCAAAACATGCATAACACTATTCTTAGTGTATATGTAACATGGGATTTCTCACTTTCCTATTATTTTGGCTAAAAATCAAGAAAAACAAAAATTTTCACGGATCTTTTATGTGGTATTAATGATGTGGTATTGAAGTATTTTCCATTTTACCACCTCAAATACTTAAATTGAGCTTATTCACTCTATGGAGCTACCCTAGGTGAATTTTTGTGTAGAATCCAAATCTGGTCTTAAATCCATGGATTTACTTACTCAATAAAAAGTTATTCATCTTTTCTGAAATTGAAAATGATGAATTTTGGATATATGCATGACTTATGAGTTTTTCATAATTCAAAATTTCTTTTTAAGATAATTGTGGCCTATTTGGGTATGTAAAATATACCTCAAGGCTCACATTCCCTCCCACCAAAAAATAAAATTGTACTACAATTTTATTAGTGATAAAAGAATAAGGCCCCAAAGGGGGGTAATGTCCACTGTCCAACCTCTTCACATTACTCAGATCAAGTAATTTAAAGCACATTTATTGACATATTCATGCTTGTGGCCTTCTTTCATGTCTAAATCTTCTTAAGAGTTTATCTGAGTCAGGTATTTCTGATTCTGCCATCCATTCATCTTCATGTACTGGATTTCTATATCTGACAAGATATTCTCTTTGATTTTTACCCCTAAGTCTCCTTTCTTTAATGACTTTCTTTATCTTTTTGTATTCATTCTGTTCCATAGGTGGTACAGTTAAAGGAGTTGGGTTTCTTAAAGGAAACAATTCTTTATCAGCTGGTTGATAAGGTTTTATCAAGCTGACTGGAAATGTGGGGTGTTTATTTTCCAATTCACCACTCAATTCCACTTGAACTGCATTGTTTCCATGTAAAGCAACAATAACAAAAGGTCCTACATAAGAATCTTTAAGTTTCTTTGGGCCTTTGATATTATTAAAATTCAAGGTTGAAACTAGAACTAAGTCCCCTACTTTGAAGTCTGGTACTTTATGACTCTTGTCCCACTTCTGTTTTGCATAATCAAAAGCATCATCCATACTCTGTTTTGCATGGTGTTTTACTTTATCTAGCATTAATTTGAAGCTGGAAGCTGTAGGATGAATGTCTATCAAGTCTTTCCTCAGTGTGTCTGCTGGGAGTCTTGGATTCCATCCTTTTTCTAACATAGCAGGAGTTTGTCCTGTGGAAGAGTGGACTGATGTCTTGTATGCCAATTCTAATGCAGGTATCAGAGTGCACCAGTCATGGGTAAAGCCATCTGAGTCTTTGAATTCTAATCCATAAGCACAGAATCTCCTGATCATGTCTTCTAAAGTTTGAATCATCCTCTCTGCTAGCCCATCTGTTTGAGGGTGATATGCTGTAGAGAATGATAACTTAGTCCCAAACAATCTATGAAGATTGGTCCAAAGTGCAGATGTGAATTTGGGATCTCTGTCACTTATGATATTCTTAAATAACCCTGTATGAGAAATAACTCTACTCCATAAAAGAAGAGCTGTATCCATAGCAGTGTCATCTTTATGACATGGTAAGAATATGGGAGTTTTGCTATATCTGTCTACAATGACTAAACAAGCATTATAACTTTTGTCACCACTTGGAGGAAGTGCTGTGACCCAATCCATGTGAACAACTTCCCAAGGGGATTTTGGTTCTTGAATATGGATCATCAATCCAAATTTCTTGCCTGTACTCCTGTTTTCTTTTTGGCATCTATCACAGGTATTGCAATACTCAATGGTTTCTTTTCTCCAAGATGGCCACCATGCACAGTTTTTTACTTTTTCAAGTGTTCTGTCTTCTGATAGGTGTCCAGAGTAAATGCTATCATGGCATTCATGAAGAATGGTATTGATAAGCAATCTACTACACAGTGTCATCACACAAGAATGTTTTGTTCTATAGTAAATAATCCCATCAAACAAGTGAAATCTTCCTTCAGAATAGGAATTTTTCCAAACTTCATCTAGTGCATTAACCAAAGATGTGTCTTTGCAGTCTTTATCCAATAAAGAAGTCAAGATATGGCAATTCTTGTCTTGTTTATAAGACTCTCTGACCTCTTCAAAGAATTCAGTCCCAATATCAGTTATGTTAATTCCTTCAATTGGAATCTGTGGTTCAGCTTCCAAAGGTACATAAGCTGGGTTATCAGGAGTGTTGGCTAAAGCCCATCTACTAAGTCCATCAGCATTTTTGTGGATGTTTCCTGCTTTATGAACTATAGTCATGTTTCCTCTATATTCTTGAATGGCTATTTGCCATCTCAACATATGTCTGTTGGGAGTTTTCATGTTAAGAAGTGATTTTACGGCATTACAGTCAGTTATCACTTCAAAAACACTGCCATCAAGGTAATAGTGTAATTTCTCAAGTGACCATACCAAACATAAGCACTCCATTTGGCTTGCACCATATCTGGCTTCTGTTGGTTTGATTTTCCTTGAGATATAACAAACTGGTCCTTCTGTAGGTTTGTCATCAATAATCTGGACTTGATGTAGGGCTGCCCCTAGTCCATCTCCACATGCATCAATGTACAATTTAAAAGGAATATTCCAGTCAGGCATGAGGAGTAAAGGTGCTTCTGTAAGGGCTTTCTTTATCTTTTCATAAGCTTTAATTCTTTCCTGTGTCATCTCAAATACAGTCTGTTGATCACAGATTCTATAGAGTGACTTGGCTAGAATTGCAAAATCTTTCAAGTGTTGCCTATAGTAACTAGCAAATCCAAGGAAAGACATCATTTCTTTTTTATTCTGGGGTATTGGCTTAAGTAACACTGCTGCTACTTTATTCTTGTCAATACCCAAGCTCAAACCAGAAACAACATGTCCTAATGCTTTGAGTTCTTCAAAACCAAAATTGCATTTCTTAAGTGAAATTTTCATGTTCACTTCTGCAACTTTATGAAGTACTCTTGCAAGTCTTTCAAGGTGCAGAGACCATGAGTCAGAACATATAATAATATCATCAATATAAATGATAAGCCATCCTTCAGACAACTCTGTGGGGAAGATGGTATTCATCATTCTTTGATAATGAGATGGAGCATTTTTAATGCCAAATGCCATTCTAAGATACTCAAAAATGCCACAGTGGGTGATAGTTCTAAGTAATTTCTTAGCTTTAGGCGTCAAAACATTTTGATGAAAACCTTTTAATGCATCCATTGATGTTATATACTTGGCTTTAGACAATTGAGTCAAGGTTTCTTGAATTCTAGGGATTGGATACCTATCTGGAACTGTGTAGGTATTCAAAGCTCTAAAATCTCCAACCATTCTTGACTTATCATTATGCCATGCAATAATAACAGGTGTTGTCACTTCAACTTCCTCATTATGGCCTACTTTCCTTAGCACACCAAGTTGGATCAACTCTTGGATATGTTTTTCCAAGGCCTCTCTAGCTCTGGGACTGGCTGGATAAGCTGGTCTTCTAAGTACTGGAGGATATGGTCTATCAATATTAAGAGTAATATCAACTTCATGTCCTCTTATAGCGCCTAATGGTTCATTATCAGAGGAAATGCATTTTTATATGTGTATAACACATTAATAAGCTCATTCCTCATCTTTGGTGACAATGATTGATTAATTTTTGCTTCAACAAGTTGATTAGTCACAAATTCATCTTTGTAAGTATCTTTGACAGAAGATACTACAGATATCTGTTTTGGCATATTGGAGAAAGCAAATTTTTGTCTCTTGTTATCTCCAATTGTGAAATATCTGTCTTTATGGTTATTTATATCAATACCATAAATATTTAAGTAATCATTTCCAAGAATGATGTGCTGAGATGTGCAATTATCCATTACTACAATCTCAGTTTTCATTCTTACACTTCCTGCTGGATGTGGGAATACAATATTAGTGTCCAATATGCCCAAGGGGTACATATTGTTACTGGCACTACTGAATTGTACACCTTCTATTGGTAATAGATGGTTTTTCCATTCAGGAAGTATAATTTGGAGATAATCTTTGCCAACACAAGTGCAAAATGCCCCTGTATCCAAATTTACTTTGGCTTCAATATCACTCATCAGAACTGATGTGATACAGGATGCTCCAGCAGTATAACCCTTTCCTCTAGCAGGTTTTGTCTTACACATTCTGGCATCTTGGATATTGATCAGGTTGCAGCAATCTTTACTGTACTGTGGCAAGTGGGTATGGACTTCTGTGACCTCAAAGAAAGCTGAAATGTTTTCAATGGGATAGTCCTCCACTGGTGTATCTTCAGAGACTGCAGAATCTTGATCAGACTCCTCTTTCTCTTCAGTACACTGAATTTCTTCAATGACTTGAACTTCATTGATTTTTGTCTTTTTAGGACAAGTGTAGGCTAAATGTGAAGTACTTCCACATTTATGACACTTCAAGACAGGTCTTTCTGGTCTTCTTTCCTCTCTAGGAATCTTTGAGACTATTTTGGACTCTATTGGGTTTTTAATCCAAGTCTTACCAATTCTTGTCCTGGTAATGATATCTTCCATAGAATTAATGTAGTCCTCTGTTGAACAAGGTTCCACACATCTGCTTTTGATAGCATGTTCCAGTTCTCCTCCACACTTTCTTAATATTTTCATATTAATCATAGTGTCAGACATATCTGGGTGTAAAGCAGATAATCTGTCTTTTTGTTTGAAGAACCAAGTAAGTGGTTTGTCTTTTTCTGAGTTAAGAATGGCACTTTCAAAATCATTCTCCATTTTAAACCTCCAAGAATTATTGGCCCATTTAGTAATCACTTCAGATTTCCACCAAGACCAGTCATGTTTACCATGATCAATCCTCATTTTGTAATACCATTTCTTTGCAGTTCTGGTAAACAAACAGTGTAATTTTCCCACTATGATTTCATCAGGTATATTAAAGTCTTCTTGCAACATATCAATAGTTCTGATGAATTCAATATGGTTATATTCTCCTTCACCAGAGAATGTTGGCCATTCTTCTATTTTGGGAATATGTCTTGCAGAGTAGGCATTTTCTCCTAAGAATGGAGTCAAACTTTCTTTGACAGAAAGTTTTTCTTCAGTCAAAGGTGTAGAATGTGTTGGCATATGTGGTTCATGATTCTTATGAATTTGCTCCACACTTGCAATTATATCATTCTTCAATTTCTGCCTCTGACTGTCACTTTTTGCTAAATGTATAGCAAATTGATTGGTGTTCTTAACTATTTGTAAGACATGGTCTTCAAGAGTTTTAAGTCTATCATTTACTTTAAAAATGGAAGGATCCTCTGTGTCATTATTTTGACATTGGGTCTCAATTCTTTCACAAGCATTGCTAATTGACTCAAGGGTGACAGTTGTCAATTGATGCCAATCAGAATGTTGCTTGTCATTTTTCTTTAAATCATTGATGTCTAATGTAATTTGCTTCAACTTTGACTCAAGTTTGCCAATTTCTACACTAATACTTCTATGTACATCATTTATTTGCGTGGAAAAGTCCTGTTCATCCTTTCCTGCTCCTTGGCTGTGAATTCCATAAGAGTTCTGGCCATATTGAAGACACTGTCCACGGCTGAAGGCTCCAATTTGGGGATCCTGTACCCTTGTGGGTAAGGTCTGTGCCAATTGGCTTTGCCTTTGCCCTTGCCTTGATGGTTATTGGGACCTCTCTGTTTCTTTTGAGGTCCTTTGGGCTTGTCCTTGGGCGCTTCTGGAGCTGGTTTGGAGCTGGTAGATGCCACTGGTGCCTCTGTCTCCAAAGCTGGAGTCATTTCCAACTCTTTCTTCTGGTCTATGGATAAAAGACTTTGGTTCTTCAACCAATTCTTTATCTTTTTGACCTTGTCTTTGCAAGACAGGGGGCTCCATCCTCCTAAGAGTTCTATGGTCTTCTCCTGACCCAGAAAGCTCTTGATGTGTAAGTAGGAGTTCATGGCCCCCTGCCAAAGGCTTGGGCAGATTTCCCACTCCTCTTCCTTGGCTGCTCTGAACCAGTTTTTGTACTGGCATTGATATATTTCTATTGCTGCCACCTGAAAGTGGTTCAGCCCTGGAAATATTACCATAAATCAGTTCAGGCTCAGAATTTACGTCAAAATCTGTTGGTACAGACCTTGGGGAATGGGGGGCAACTCTGGCATCCTCCATATGTGCCTTTCTTGTGGAAGAGTTTGCACTTCTGGATTTGGTCTTGCCTCTTCCTTGTCCACATCCATCTGGTTGGACTGAATAGTTGCTTCCATTTCTGGTATGCACCATTTTCACGTCAATTTAAAGATAAAAGGTGAGAATATAAGATAAAATACACACCTTTTAGTGGTAATTTAGCTTTTTCTGAGTTGAATAAGGTGCCTCTTTTAGCAATCTGCACCTCAATACTGTCCTCAGATTCTGCTGCTGAAGATTCTGGACTATTGATGTATCTTTTACTGAGTCTGTTACCAGCTGCACAGTATTTGATTAAAGACACTTAAAGAGAAAAAATATGATAAAAGAAATTATTTTTGTGTTTTAAGATATTTTTAAAAGAGTTTTTATGAATTTTATTATTTTTTAATATTAAAAAAAATTATTCTTTTTAAAGAAAAAAATTAAAATTTAAGATTTTGAATGAAAATTAATTCAGAGTAACTCAAAGAATAATTTTATAAGTTTTTGGATGTGAAAAAGCCACGTGTAAAACAGTATAAAATTAAACCAAATTCCTCAATGAAAAAGATTTCCAAAACAATTTCAAAAATAAGAATTATTTTGACTTTAAAATGAAAGAAAAAAAATATTTAATTAATATATTTTAGAGCTTAAAAATATATTAATTAAGGGTACAAGGTTCAAAAAACACGGCCAGGCCCCGAAATGTAAGATGTGACTATGAAACTGGTGATAATATTACTATTAATCAACAGTACTATGTCTGTTCTCATGAAATATAATAATAAAATATTATTATAACCACAATTAAATAATGAAAAAATTATTTCTTTCACGTGTTAAGCAATACTAGTGATTTTAACAGTGAGCAAGTAATTGTCTACAAGAATCAATTACAAGAAGAATTTAATAATAAAAACTTCTTTATTAAAATAATAAAATTATTTTAATATATAATTATCTTTTGCAAGAATAATTATAAAGATAATTCTTGAAGAAAACTATTACTAGAGAAAAACTTTAAGAATTAAGAACAAATGACTCACTAATACTCCAAAGAACTTATTGAAAGGTAAGAGTAGAGAAATTTGACGTGGAATTGTGGATTTAAGGGATCAAAAGGATTTATAACAGTATTACAACAGAATATAGTTGGATTCTATGATTTCACGTCTTTCTGGATGATTTTGAAAGATTTAAAACACTTAAGAATAGCTTTAACTAATACTTACTTGTTGGTAATAATGATTTAATAAATTGATAAGATGATGATGAGGAAAAAACAGCAAGAAGAGGCTTCTTTTAAGTCAACAACAGCTCACAGAGGCGTGCCATGGAGCAAACTGAAAAACCAGTGAGTGAGAAAACAATAATCCTTTTTGGATTAATGATTGAATCATCTGTTGTCACGTAAGATTATCATAATTACTTAATTGATGCTTTTATGTGACTACCAACCCCAATATGGTTAAGAATAAAAGGAGTAACATCTATAAATCTTCTTTTATTCTAAAATAATCATTGATTTCTCAAAGTTATCAATGTTATTGCCAATTTCATCACAGGTTGTAATTACTGTGAATTTTTGAAGATTCAGTGTTTCACGTAGAATGGTCAGAAATGGACTGTAAGTAAAACTTTTAATTTTACTAGTAAAACCATAATTCTTTTTGGTTGTACCATAGATAATACAGTTCTTCATTGGTCCTGAAACTTTCAGGAAGATTCATTAAGAATTGTATTTTTAATGAATTTTTGAAGTTTTTACCTCATTTCTACGTAGAATTGCAAATAGCAGTATTTTGCTGGTTGCTATGAGGTAAATCAATGAATATGGATCCCAAAAGGGTTTAATTACTCTTTTAGGGTCTAGTCATGGAAAGTCATCAAGAATTGACGTGTTTACAGGAGCCTAAGTAGCTTATTACCTCCTTGGCACGCCAAAATAGCAGGTTATTTGCTATTTTTCTTATGATTACAGTAGGTGTAACTTGGTAACCAAGTTCCCAAAGAGTTTTAGTTTACCAATTGGGCCAAGATGAGCCATGGATCCATGCTCTGGAGCTATCCACGCCTCTGAGGCCTCAGAAGTTGGGTACCCTGGCTCTCTTTGATGTCTTTTGTCCCCTTTGCTTAATTTTTACGTCAAAATAGTAATTTAAGCTTAAAGTGAGATATCCACTGTAAAGTTTGACTATGAAACAATAAGTAAAAATTACTAATTTATTACTTATTGTACTCTGAATGTCCTTATAATTGAAATAAATAAGATTAAAATAATAATAATAATAAAGAAATATTATTATTATGGCGTAAAAATATTATATTATTAAATAAATATAATAATATAATTAATATTATATGAAATTATAATATTATAAATAATATATTAATATAAAATAATTAATATATTATAAAGCTCTTTATTATTGTTACCAACAAATAATAAAGGCGTAAAAAATTGTTTTTTATTAATAAAAAACAATTAATAACAATAATATTACTAATATTAAAGTTATGAATTAATATAAATACTATTTATATTAATTAAAGAATTATTAATAGAGTAATAATAGAGAAATTATTATAATAAAATAAAATAACCTACTTTTAACACTTAATATAATAATTTTGAAGTATTTTATGCCCAAAAATATAAATACAACTTTTTCAAATTGTATTTACAATAAAAATAAAGAAAATTACAAATTATTCTGGATTTTTACGTGGAAATGAGTTATTAGAGAGATTTTTAACAAAAACAATTAAATAAATGATTTAATCACGTCAAAATAGATGATTATAGCAAGGTGGTCTTTGTTCTTTAATAATATAACAGTTTTATATATAAAGAATAAAGAAATTACCTTTGATTTAATTGATTTAATGTTTTTGATGCGTCTGAGGGGAAAATAGAGTAAAAAGAGCTCTATTTATAGTAAATACCTCCCTCCTAGAGTCCAACAGGCTTCTAGTAGACGTGTACTGATCATATCCACTGGAATTGATCAATATTTTAAGGTTTGAGGGTGATTACATCATGATCAAACCATATTACATCATTATTACACCATTATTTAGAGTTATCACTATAACTCTAAGTTTGATGACATCAGAGGCTTGGCAGAACCCCAAATTTCGTGGATTTTATTAGCTTTAATCATAAACTAATAGTATTCACCAATTTTATCACTCTTAAGACTGTTAAACTTAATTTAAGGTTACAGTATGTGATCATAACAGCTCAATTTAAGCTCAAACTTTGATCCTCAATAACTTTTAAGGTTTTCACGCTACAGCAATTCAGAGAGTGAATTCTGATAGCCTGACATAACCTTATTATGCTGCCAAGAGCTTTTTCATTACATCATCAAAACTCTAATTTTGATGATTCTTCTTGTAACTCATCTTTTCTGTCGAAATTTAATATTTTAAACTTCAAACCATGATTTCAGGGGGTTATACCCTGAATTTAACAATAAAAATTACGTCATTCTTCTCGAAAAAACTAGTAGAATCCAACTGTATACTTTTTTTTAAGTTTGGACTACTTTCACAACAAAGTGGTCAACAGCTCTGTTGATTTTTATCAATATTTCCTCATAAGTCTTAACCTTGTTTATAACATGCAAAATAAAGTTCATATCTGTGTTCTTACAGTAATTACGTGGTAACTTTATTTTTGGTTCATCATTCTAGCATGTATAGTTTAGAAGATATTAGCTATGATCACTGAATATATGCGTTGACCAAAAAAGTGCATATATTCAGGATAATTCCTTAAGTATTGATTTTGGGAATTAGCTTATTAATTGTTTTATATGTGGAGTTTTGTGGGGAATCCACTGGTACAATTTATTTTACATGTTGTTTCATTAGTTTCTGAGATAAATAAGGTTTTATGATTTTTATAAGGTATTATACCTTATAATTCCTTAAATATTGACTTTACAGATATGCCATAAAAGTGGTATATGTGTATTTTTCCATGGGGAATCCAATGGTATAATTTATTTCACATTTTCATTCATTGGTTTTTAAGTTAAACCAATTTTAGTACCAATTTATGGTATTTTTTGTATATTTGAGTAATTATTTTTAGTGTATAATTATTCTAATTAATTTTAATATAATTATATTAAAGGTATAATTATTATTAATCTTTTTTGTGACCTTATAGGATATATGGTCATATCTCAAAGGCTCACATTCCCTACCACCAAAAAGATTGTACCACAATCTGATATATGTGATTAGGGTATCATCCACTGTCCTACCTCTTCAATAGACTTTTGTTAGTCTTGAAGCTCAATAATGCTTAACTTTTTATTTTTCAGGTTTTCTTTCATGTCTGAACCTTCTTAGTAATTTATCAGCATTTGTTATATCTTTCTCAAGTAGCCATTCATCTTCTTGAGTTGAATTTCTATACCTTACAAGGTATTCCCTTTCTTTTTTGTTTCTTGTCCTTCTTTCTTTAAGGACTTTTACTATTCTCTTTTCCTCTCCTTCCTCCAAGGGGGGAATTTCAAGTGGGGGTTTATTTCTTAGTGGAAATAATTCCTTGTCACTTGAACTGTAAGGTTTTATCAGACTTACAGGGAAAGTTGGGTGTTTGTTCATTAGTTCACCTGTGAGTTCTAATTGCACAGCATTGGGTCCATGAAGTGCTTTTATCATAAATGGTCCTGCAAAGGAATCTTTCAATTTCTTTGGGCCTTTTATGTTATTGAAATTAAGGGTTGATACTAAAACCAAGTCTCCTATTTTGAAATCAGGTGGTTTATGACTTTTATCCCATCTTTCTTTTGCATATTTAAAAGAATCTTGCATGCATCTGTTTGCATGGTGTCTTGCTTTGTCAAGCATTATCTTGAAACTGCTTGCTGTTGGATGTATATCCACTAAGTCCTTTTTGAGGGTGTCATAAGGAAGTCTTGGATTCCAACCTTTCTCTAGCATTGCTGGTGTTTTGCCAGTAGAAGAATGGATTGATGTCTTATATGCCAGTTCAAGTGCTGGTATTAGTGTACACCAATCATGGGTAAAACCATCAGAATCTTTGAATTCTAGCCCATAAGCACAGAATCTTCTGATCATATCCTCTAGGGTCTGTATCATTCTTTCTGCTAAACCATCAGTTTGAGGATGATAAGCGGTTGAGAATGATAACTTTGTCCCAAACAAGTTATGGAGATTTGTCCATAATGCTGAAGTGAACTTTGGGTCTCTGTCACTTATAATATTTTGGAATAAGCCTGTGTGGCTAATGACTTTATTCCATATCATTATGGCTGTATCCATAGCTGTGTCATCTTTATGACATGGTAAGAACATGGGAGTTTTACTGTACCTGTCAACTAACACTAGACATGCATTATAACTCCTGTCTCCTCCTGGAGGTAAGGCTGTTACCCAATCCATATGAACTATTTCCCATGGGGATTTTGGTTCTTGGATTTGGATCATCATTCCAAATTTCTTTCCTGTGGCTCTGTTGGCTTTTTGACATCTGTCACAGGTTTGGCAGTACTCTGCAACATCTTTCTTCCAATTTGGCCACCAAGAGCAGGTTTTCACCCTCTCTAGTGTCCTATCTTCTGAGAGATGTCCAGATGCAACACTATCATGACACTCATGTAAAATAGTGTTTATTAGTGTTCTATCTGTTAAGGCCATAACACATGTGTGTTTTGTTCTATGGTAAAGGCTTCCATCAAGGAGGTGAAATCTTCCTTCATCATATGCCTTTTTCCATATTTCATCTAGTTTTGATGAAAGTGATGGATCTTTGCAGTCTTTCATTAGAAGTTGGCTTAAGATATGGCAGTTTTTGTCTGTCTTATAGCTTTCTTTAACTTGGTTAAAGAATTCTGTGCCAATGTCTGTAACACATATTCCTTCTATATGGTGCTCTTCTTGTGGTACCCATGCTGGATTGTCAGGGGTATTTGCTAGAGCCCATCTGCTAAGACCATCTGCATTTTTATGAATATTTCCATATTTATGAACAATAGTCATATTTCCTCTATATTCTTGGATAGCAATTTGCCATCTCAGCATATGTCTATTTGGAGTCTTCATATTTAATAGTGATTTCACAGCATTACAGTCTGTGATTACATCAAATACTGTGCCATCCAAATAATAGTGCAGTTTTTCTAAAGCCCATACTAGGCATAAGCATTCCATTTGGCTTGCTCCATACCTTGCTTCTGTTGGCTTTATCTGCCTTGAAATGAAACAAATTGGTCCTTCCACTGGTTTATCATTGATAATTTGTGTTTGGTGAAGTGCAGCACCTAGTCCTTCTCCACAAGCATCAATGTACAGTTTGAAGGGTAGTTTTCAATCTGGCATCAGAAGAAATGGGGCATTTGTTAAGGAATTTTTCAATTCTTCATATGCCTTGACTCTTTCTTCTGTCATCTCATAGACTGTTTGTTGGTCACATAGCTTATACAAGGATTTAGCAATCTTTGCAAAGTCCTTTATATGCTGTCTATAGTAACCAGCAAATCCTAGAAATGATTGCATTTCTTTTTTGGTTTGAGGCATTGGCTTAAGTAGTACTGCTGCTACTTTATTTTTGTCTATGCCTAGACTAAGGCCAGATACTACATGTCCTAGGGCTTTTAATTCACTATATGCAAAATGACATTTTTT
The DNA here is from genome assembly GCA_023105745.1 of Austropuccinia psidii. NCBI lineage: Eukaryota > Fungi > Basidiomycota > Pucciniomycetes > Pucciniales > Sphaerophragmiaceae > Austropuccinia > Austropuccinia psidii. The sequence continues at coordinate 28,983,849 of JALGQZ010000013.1, read as the reverse complement.
CAATGAAATTTTCATATTTACTTAGACTTTTTTCTGTAGTACCCTTTCTAGTCTTGTCAGGTGATTTTCCCAAGTTTCTGAGCAAACTATGATATCATCAATGTAGATTATTAACCATCCTTCTGATAATTCTTCAGGAAATATGGTATTCATCATTCTTTGATAATGGGAAGGTGCATTTTTTATCCCAAATGGCATTCTTAAGTATTCAAAAATTCCACAATGGACTATTATTCTTAGTAGTTTCTTGGCATTGTCTGTTAAGACATTTTGATGAAAACCCTTAAGAGCATCCATAGCTGTGATGAACTTAGCTTGTGACAATTGGGTCAATGTCTCATGGATTCTGGGTATTGGATATCTGTCTGGAATGGTATAGGTATTCAGGGCTCTGAAGTCTCCTACCATCCTTGATTTTCCATTATGCCAAGTTATAATGACAGGTGTAGTAACTTCTACTTGCTCATTATGTCCAACCTTTCTTAATACTCCAAGGTCCATTAATTCTTTAATGTGCACCTCTAGGGCTTCTCTAGCTCTTGGACTGGCTGGATAAGCAGGTCTTCTTAATAAAGGTGGGTAAGGTTTTTCTACATTAAGAATTATATCCACTTCATGTCCAATTATGGCACCTAGTGGCTCTTTGTCAGTTGCAAAGGCATTTTTATACTTAAATAAGAGGTCAATCAATTTTTCTTTCATTTTTTCTGTTAATTCTTGATTGAATTCTGCCTCTTTGAGTTGTTCAGATATAAAAAGTTCTTTTTCTGGAATTTTTTCCTCATTCTTAATAACTGTGATTTGTTTTTTGTTATTTAAGAATCCAAACTTTTGTCTTTTATTATCTCCTATGGTAAAATATCTATCCTTTTGGTTGGAGATATCTATACCATAGATTGATAAGTAGTCATTTCCAAGTATGAAATGATTACTAGTACAGTTGTCCATTACTACAAACTCTACTTTGATTCTGACACATTGTGAGGGATGAGGAAAAATTAGTGTTAAATCAATTATTCCAAGGGGCTTCATGCTCTCACTTGCACTACTAAATTTGACACCTTGTATTGGCATAAGTTTTTCTTGCCAGTCTGGGACAATGGTTTTTAAATAACTTTTGCCAACACAAGTGCAATATGCTCCTGTATCCAAGTTAACCTTTCCTTCTTGGTTATCAACCATAACAATACTAATACTTGATTTTCCAGCTGTATATCCCATTCCTCTTGCAGGTTTGGTTCTATACATTTTGGCATCTTGTATGTTTGTCAGATTTGTGTCAGATGTTCCAACTTGTGGCAAGTTTGAGTTAACATCCAGTACTTCATAAATTATATCAATATTATTAATTTGTGCATTAATTATATTGATTTCATCACTTTCAGAGCTTTCTGATTCTTCTGTCTCTTTTTCAGAGTCAGATTCTTCTTCTTTGTCATTGTGGTTTTCTGTTTCCACAATTCCATTAATCTTTGCTTTTTTAAGGCAATTATTGGCTAAGTGTCCAATACCTCCACATTTATGGCATTTTCTTTGCTCATTATTGTTGGATGTATTGGGTTTAAAGGATTCTTTTGATTTATCTTTCTTGATAAATGGTTTATTTGGGCTTTTAATGTCCAATTTTTTCCAAGTCCTGCCAATTTTTGTCCTTGTCACTATATCTTCTAGTGCATTTATATACTCTTCTGTGGAGCATGGTTCTATACACCTGCTTCTTAGGGCATGTTCTAGTTCCCCTCCACATTTTTTAAGTATTTTCATATGTACCATCTTCTGTGACATTTCTGGGTACAGTGCATTAAGCCTTTCAACTTGTTTTAAGAACCAAGTTAAAGGTTTATCTTTCTCTGGGTCAAAGAAAGAGTTTTCAAATGCATTTTCTATCTTTTACCTCCAGGCATCATTTGCCCACTTGGTGATTATTTCTTGTTTCCACCAAGACCAGGTATTTTTACCATTTGTCTGTCTTATGCCATAATACCATCTTTTTGCAGATTTCTCAAATAATGAATGTAATCTTGCAGTGATTAATTCATCTGGTATGGCATAGTCTTCTTGTAACATGTCAATTGTTTTAATAAATGACATGTGGTCATATTCACCTTCTCCTGTGAATGTTGGCCATTCCTTCAATTGAGGTGCTTCCTTCATTAAGACTTGGTTATTGTCTTGGTGACTCAAGTCTGTTATGAAAGGATTTGACAATTCCTCTTTTGTTTTTATAGGGCTTCTTATATGGGAAAATGGTGTTGATAACTTTGGCATATTTAAATTAGCCTCATTAATTTTATCCATTTTTTCTGTAATAAGCCTTATTTCACTTTGAATATCATCTTTTAGATGCATTCTTGCTTCATCACTTTTTTCCACATGGTCCAAAAGTAATTTTTGGTGTGATGAAGTCTTTTCTTCAAATTTTTCTACAGAAATACTTAATTTATTTAATTTTTCTGTAAGGTTGTCAATACTCACATCATAATTGATTGTCAAAGTCTTGTCTTTGATATCTTTTATGTATTTATACAATTCTTGTTGTCCTTGTATTAATTTTTGAGTATTGTCAATTAAATTCTTTGGTTTATTATTTTCAACAATAAACTTAATGTTGTCAATTTCTTTCTTGTTTTGCACAACAATTTTTGTTAAAGAAGTTAAATTGTTATTTATTTCTTGTAGTGATAATAAACTGTCTTTAATTTCTTTTAGAGGTAATATACTATTTTTAGTTTCTGTTAAAGTATTTACAACATCTTTGGACAAGGTTATTTCTTTGGGAAATGAGGTTGTCTCATTCTTTGCTCTTCCTTGTCCTTGAATTCCATCAAGGTTCTGGCCATGTTGAAGACATTGTCCATGGCATCCTTTTGGATTCTTGGGATTCTGTAGCTTGGGGAATATGGTTTCCTCCAATGCTTTTTCTTGTTCTTCTTCCCTTCTTGGGGAAGTGGGTTGGCTTGAGGCTTGCTGGTAGAAGCTACTGGGGCTTCTTCCTTGGTTGCCTCCCTCTTTTTGGCATGATAATCCTTGATCTTTTTGATTTGAGGTTTGGATGACAGTGGATTCCATCCATTGGAGTATTTCACTATCTCCTCCTCTTTGAGGAACTTTTTCAGGATGTGCCAGGAGTTAATCACTCCTTGGTGTATTTGAGGCAGCATTTCCCAGTCTTTGTCCTTGTATACTGTGTAATACTGCTTGTACTGGCTCATGTAGATGTCTATTTGAGCCCTCTGAATGTGATTTGTACCTGTTTGAGTTACTCATACTTAGTTCCAATTCAGGCTCAGATATCATGCGCATTTCTGGGACTTGCCTTTGGGATAAGGCACTTCCTTGTGTGGATTCTGTTCCACTGGGGATATTGCCCTTTCTTTTCCCTTTTGAGGGATCAATTCTACTTCTGAGTCCAGCTCCATCTGATTGGATGGAGTATTGGGAACCTCTTCTGGTAGTCATAATTAAAGAATAAGAAAAAATAAAAGTATTTTAGAATAAAATTCTTTTATGGTAATTTAAAAAGAGGTGCTCACCTTCAGAGTCTTGAATGGTGGGCCCTGGAAAGTCTAATTTCTTAGCTTTCTTTCTTTTGGTGATAACTGGTGTTGGAGAACTCTGACAAGTTTCTTCCACCAATCTCTCAACAGTAGCTTGGTTGTCTTCTGTTGGGTTATCTTCAAACACTAAAAAAGACAAATAAATATAAGTCTTTTTATAACAAGTGTTATTTTTGGCAAGATATGGCAATTTTCCACGTAGAAATTGCTTTTATATCTTAAAAAAAATGAAATAAATAAAGAAATGAATAAAAATGAATAAAAATAACTTTTTTTATTGGTTTTTAATATTTTTTAATATTTTTTATGTATATTTTTATTTTTAAAGAATAAAATAAAAAATGAATATGATTCTTATAAAATTAAATTATAATAAAAATTATTTTTAATTTATAAATTATCTTTTTTTAATCACTAGAGTCACTCAAAGAAAGTTCTTGCAAGTCTAAGGATGTGAAAAACCACGTGTAAGACAGTACAATTGCTTTCCAAATGCCTCAATAGCTTTTAAAATCAATAAAACATAAAATTATTATATAATTTTATGATTATAAATATAATTTATTATTGGATAAACCCAAATAGAATCTTTTTAAAGGTCTTTTAAGTAAATATCACGGCCAGGCCCCCAAATGTAAGGTTTGACTATGAAACAATAAGTAAAAATTACTAATTTATTACTTATTGTACTCTGAATGTCCTTATAATTGAAATAAATAAGATTAAAATAATAATAATAATAAAGAAATATTATTATTATGGCGTAAAAATATTATATTATTAAATAAATATAATAATATAATTAATATTATATGAAATTATAATATTATAAATAATATATTAATATAAAATAATTAATATATTATAAAGCTCTTTATTATTGTTACCAACAAATAATAAAGGCGTAAAAAATTGTTTTTTATTAATAAAAAACAATTAATAACAATAATATTACTAATATTAAAGTTATGAATTAATATAAATACTATTTATATTAATTAAAGAATTATTAATAGAGTAATAATAGAGAAATTATTATAATAAAAGAAAATAACCTACTTTTAACACTTAATATAATAATTTTGAAGTATTTTATGCCCAAAAATATAAATACAACTTTTTCAAATTGTATTTACAATAAAAATAAAGAAAATTACAAATTATTCTGGATTTTTACGTGGAAATGAGTTATTAGAGAGATTTTTAACAAAAACAATTAAATAAATGATTTAATCACGTCAAAATAGATGATTATAGCAAGGTGGTCTTTGGTCTTTAATAATATAACAGTTTTATATATAAAGAATAAAGAAATTACCTTTGATTTAATTGATTTAATGTTTTTGATGCGTCTGAGGGGAAAATAGAGTAAAAAGAGCTCTATTTATAGTAAATACCTCCCTCCTAGAGTCCAACAGGCTTCTAGTAGACGTGTACTGATCATATCCACTGGAATTGATCAATATTTTAAGGTTTGAGGGTGATTACATCATGATCAAACCATATTACATCATTATTACACCATTATTTAGAGTTATCACTATAACTCTAAGTTTGATGACATCAGAGGCTTGGCAGAACCCCAAATTTCGTGGATTTTATTAGTTTTAATCATAAACTAATAGTATTCACCAATTTTATCACTCTTAAGACTGTTAAACTTAATTTAAGGTTACAGTATGTGATCATAACAGCTCAATTTAAGCTCAAACTTTGATCCTCAATAACGTTTAAGGTTTTCACGCTACAGCAATTCAGAGAGTGAATTCTGATAGCCTGACATAACCTTATTATGCTGCCAAGAGCTTTTCATTACATCATCAAAACTCTAATTTTGATGATTTTTCTTGTAACTCATCTTTTCTGTCAAAATTTAATATTTTAAACTTCAAACCATGATTTCAGGGGGTTATACCCTGAATTTAACAATAAAAATTACGTCATTCTTCTCGAATAAACTAGTAGAATCCAACTGTATACTTTCTTTTAAGTTTGGACTACTTTCACAACAAAGTGGTCAACAGCTCTGTTGATTTTTATCAATATTTCCTCATAAGTCTTAACCTTGTTTATAACTTGCAAAATAAAGTTCATATCTGTGTTCTTACAGTAATTACGTGGTAACTTTATTTTTGGTTCATCATTCTAGCATGTATAGTTTAGAAGATATTAGCTATGATCACTGAATATATGCGTTGACCAAAAAAGTGCATATATTCAGGATAATTCCTTAAGTATTGATTTTGGGAATTAGCTTATTAATTGTTTTATATGTGGATTTTCGTGGGGAATCCACTGGTACAATGTATTTCACATGTTGTTTCATTAGTTTCTGAGATAAATAAGGTTTTATGATTTTTATAAGGTATTATACCTTATAATTCCTTAAATATTGACTTTACAGATATGCCATAAAAGTGGTATATGTGTATTTTTCCATGGGGAGTCCAATGGTATAATTTATTTCACATGTTCATTCATTGGTTTTTAAGTTAAACCAATTTTAGTACCAATTTATGGTATTTTTTGTATATTTGAGTAATTATTTTTAGTGTATAATTATTCTAATTAATTTTAATATATTTATATTAAAGGTATAATTATTATTAATCTTTTTTGTGACCTTATTGGATATGTGGTCATATCTCAAAGGCTCACATCCACTATGGGTGTACCAAACGTCCATGTAAGAATACCATAATATTAAGTGCTCAAAACATGCATAACACTATTCTTAGTGTATATGTAACATGGGATTTCTCACTTTCCTATTATTTTGGCTAAAAATCAAGAAAAACAAAAATTTTCACGGATCTTTTATGTGGTATTAATGATGTGGTATTGAAGTATTTTCCATTTTACCACCTCAAATACTTAAATTGAGCTTATTCACTCTATGGAGCTACCCTAGGTGAATTTTTGTGTAGAATCCAAATCTGGTCTTAAATCCATGGATTTACTTACTCAATAAAAAGTTATTCATCTTTTCTGAAATTGAAAATGATGAATTTTGGATATATGCATGACTTATGAGTTTTTCATAATTCAAAATTTCTTTTTAAGATAATTGTGGCCTATTTGGGTATGTAAAATATACCTCAAGGCTCACATAATGAATCTGAGAGATTTGCATTTTTGTAGACTAAATATCATGAAATAACGGCTTTATCATTACAAGCAGTCCACATGACAGAACTTTGTTATCATACAATCCACAGTTACCTTCTATTTCTTCTTCAGATATAATCAAGTTTCCATAATCAAAACCAACAGCTTTATGAATCTTCAGATGCGGCCAATCTGGTAAGAAATTCACATCAATCTTCAAAGTTTTTAAGATCAGAAAGTTATTGTTCAGTATGCTAGATGGCTCAGAGACCTTAAAAATGCTATTAATAATACCAAATTGTCGTGAGTTTCCCCTCAGAAAACATATCACACTGTTTCTGACATTTTTGGATTCAGTTGAAAATATATTGTTCCCAATAGGGAGTGTCAAAGTCACCAAATCCCGCCTTCAAATAACACGGGATTTGGACCCCAAATCCCAACACTAAATCCCAGGTTTTTTATGTGTAAGTCCCATGGCATTTTAAATGAGTCCCCTGGTATTTTGACCAAATCCCATGCATCTGGGATTCCAGCTTGAAACCTAACCCAAATTGGTACTCACAATTTATACCTGCACAAAATATTCTTCTACACTCCATTTTGGACAATCTGACCGAACAGCTTACAGTCCATTTATACTTCTTCATCCATATAATAATGCCTCGATCCAAAGCAAGACAGATATGAAGATTGCCTCTAGCCTGCCTCATCCATCAGGTCACTTAATACGTACAGATTATTTAACCATAATTAATTGGCTTTCAGTCAAAGCCAATTTCAAGTCATGTTTTGGTACTAGTGGTTCAACATCTATCGGAAGACCTCCCTCATCAAAGCAGCATGGATTTCAGCTTATGGCAATTGAGGTCAACAAAAAATCACGTAATCGACTAAACCTTAGTTCAAGCAGCATCCAAGATTGATGGCGAACATATAAAAAGAAATATATGGCAGCAATAAATTTCGAGAATTTAACTGGGGCTGGAATAACGGAAGAATATGAGAGTAAAGGAATAAAGTCAATGAGTGAAAAGCTTGAAAGTATGTGTCCTTGCTATGCTGAAATGGATGTGCTCTTTGGCCACAAGCCCAATGTCACTCCGGTTGCAAGCTATGATTCACAAGCAAAAGAAATCTTAAAAGGTGATGATGATGATTTTTTGCCCGATAAGGTAAGTTATTGTCTCTTCATTTTTTACCTGTGATAATTAAAGTTCACGTGCTTTTCAAAGGAGAATAATGGATTGGAATCACCTCTCAATCTTGTTCCTTGGTTCATAATGAAGATGACTTGGTTCAAGTGGAAAACCTTCAAGATGAATCAGTAAGTATGTTTAAGCCTGATACTTATGAAATCCATTGTTGATCATTTCTCCTTTGAACAGAAAACTAAATCCATAACGCATTCAACACAAAAGCGTACTTGAGCATTGACACCCAACTTGAATGACAAGAGTGGCTCTAGGAAAAGGCCAATGGATGTGTTTGCACCAACATATGCCAATTTGCTTGAATCACGGCAAAAGGGTATGTTTTGGACTTATGGCTACTCTTATCAATCCCACTGACTAAATTCATGATTTGTAGCCCGTGAAACCAGTGACAATGCTCGTTTGGAGTGGGACAGGGAGAGGTGGAATGAAGACAAAGCAAGCAACATGGAAAAGCAACGGTTTGAAGAAGTCAAGTTGCAAAAGCAAATTGAGTTTGAGGAGAAGCAACATGCAAAGCAATATGAATTTGAAAAAGAAAAGTGGAATCGTGAATTGGAATTGAAGGAAAAGCAATGCCAGATGGATCTCACTATAGCGGCATTGTCATCAAGCAGGCCAATTGGGGAGCTGGAACGCATTCTGGCATTAATCAATAAAAAATAACTTATTACATATATGTAATGTGATCAATATATATATGGTGCTTGATCAATAAATCTTATGTTTATGTTTAATTATTGATCTTATGTCATGAAATCTAACTCCACTTTATTACCAAAAGGAAATTTCAATGTTTATGCATAATTGGGGCACCAACTTGCAATTTCAATTTCATATGACATTTATTTGCAATTTTTGGCAGATTTGAAAATTTGGGCAAGTTTTGCATTGAGAATTTATATGACGTCTGTTCAAAAATCAAATTCAATGACGTCTTTTTTCCTTTTTTATGAAAATGTCATTTTATGGTTTTTTTTTTAATTTTTTCATCTTTTTCTATATATTTTTTTAATTTAATGGTTATTTTTTGTTTTGAAGGGTTTCAACTTTTAATTGGGCAAAGTCCCTTGTTTGGTTGATTTTTGATTTTTAATTCTTAATTTTTAATTTTTTTTTAAAGTTGATTTTTTTCTTTAATTTCTTTTAATTTCTTTTAATTTATTCTTTTTTATTTTTACTGTTCACCCCTCCAATTTTAAAAAAAAACACCTTTTTTTTAATTTTTCTTTTTGAATTTCAAATCTTAAATTTCACTTTTTTTTTCATTTTTACTTTTCACCCCTCCCTCTTAAAAAAAATTCACCAATTTTTTTTATTTTACTTTTTAAATTTTATTTTTTAATTCTCAATTAATTTTTTTCTAATTTTACTTTTCACCCTTCCCTCTAAAAAAAACCCACTTTTTTTAAAATTCAGGTAAGTGAATTTCTCTTCTTTTTGTTTAATCACAACCCTTTTTTGCTATTTTTTTTTAATTTTTCTGTAGGTAATTTTCTTTTTGTCTTTTAAATTGTTTTATTCATTTTTTTGCACCTCCCAAACTCACCCTCCCATCACCATCATCATTCACAACTCACCCACCCATCACCATCATCATCCACAACTAACCCACCCATCACCATCATCATTCATCATCCACCTCACTAACCCTGGAACCTCCCAAATAGGCTCCTGGGAGGTTCCAGGGCCTGAGGCCTTCAAATCTCTCCGAATCAATTCAGAATCAATTTGGAAGGCCTCCCGAATCGATTCCAAATTGATTCGGCGTTGTTTTACTTCATTATCATTCTAATAGCCCCTAGAGGCCATTAGAATGATGATTTTGTTTTTTTTTATTTTTTTTTTCAATTATATCATTTTTCAAAAAAAAGATACTGATATTTTTTTTTGTTTTTTTTATTCATTTATTTTATTGCAAAAACGTTTGACTGATCATGATTTTTTTTTACTGATGTTTTTTTTTTGATTTTTTTTAATCATTTATTTTAATTCAAAAATCACTTACTGATAATGATTTTTTTTTTGATTTTTGTTAATCATTGAATGATAATCTTTTTTTTTGATTTTTTTTTAATTCATTTATTTTATTTCACAAATTATTGACTGATATTGATATTTTTTTCCTTTTTTTGAATTTTTGGGATAATCATCATTACTGACCCTTGATTTATTTTTTATTTTAATTTTTGTTTCACTTTTTTATTTATTTGTTCATATAGGGGAGGATTAATTATAAGAATATATTTTGCAATGTCATTTCATTTCCCATCCCTTCCATCATCCTTAAAATTCAAAAAAAATCTTCTCCTCTCTCTCATTCTTCCAATCATTTTGATGATGTCATGGTTAGGACTAAACCAGACTCAGCAAATCATCAGAATGATTTGAAAGATGATGAAGCTCATATTACTCCTCTTGATTTGATGGTTAGGACTAAACCAGATATAGAACATCATGAGGATAATAATACCAAATTAAATAATAAAAGAAAGCTCACCCAAAGCCAAAGACAACACATCCATGATTCAAAAGAAATAATGTCTCACCTTGGCCATTCCAAAAAAGAATTTAAAAAATTTTCAACAATTTCGATTGACAAGAAATCTGCCAATGCCTCATGGTTAAAACTTCCATCACTTAACACTCTCCCCCATCCTTATATCCTCATTAATAAAACATCCAAGCCGTTTTTTCCTGTCATCATATATGAAATAACCCCATTTGATAATTCTTCTGGCCACTCTCAAATGCTGCAAAAAATCATCATGACATTAATGTCCTTATCTCAAAATCGACAAGAAATTAAAACCAATAAGCAACTCCAAGGTGGCATTATGAAAGGTATTGGGTTTCAATCTGGTTCTTATTCTGGAAGATCTGCAGGTGTGTGATATTTTTGTCATATTACCTTAATAATTACTGACTAATTACAAAATTATTAGGTGTTTACTCCAGAAAGCCAGGCTTAACTCCTCATCAAATTGAAACAGATAACAATCAATGGATCAAGCTTCATCAATATGACAAATTTGTTTACTCAAGAATCTCCCATTTTTCAAAATTAGCAGCAAATGAAAATCAATCATTAATGGAAGCAGCCCAATTACCCAATTTCAGTCAACTCGAATGGACTTCTGTCAATCCCAAGGAAGAATTCAAATCATTTACCAATGTCATTGTCACCCAAGATGGATTTTTCAATAAGCCACACAAAGATTTAAATGATCTCAATGCCTGGACTTATGGTATATTTTCTTTTGTATCAAAAAAAATTTCCATCCGCTTCCTACTGTATTCACCCCCTCTGGACATGGCTTACACTTCCCTGAATTGAAAATGGAGATCGATTTTTCAAAAAAACCTGGCATCATGGAAATTCTTTGGAAGACATCAACAATGGTTCATCATACAAGAAAACCACCTCCAGAAATTATCAATCATGACGAAATTACTCATTTTAGATGTTCTTTTCAAATAAACCATAAATTATTTAATGTAGGTGACAAATTCTTGAAAATAACACCCACCGAAATTAATTCAAGAGTCAATGGGTACTTTGAAAGAAATATGCAGGATCAAAAAAGAACTAAAAAATCTTAATTGTAAATACTTTTATTTTATGAATAACATCTCCACTCCGTTGTATGCCAATAAATTAAGTTTATAAAACATTGGTCCTGATGAAATTTACAATTGACTATTTTTCCATGCCAAAGTGATTGGTTTAATTTTTTCACGCATATTTAGCACATCTTCCCCAATGTCATTGTTGGCCAGATTTTCCGCTTGTGGTGGATCAACATCTTCATATAAATCAAACCACTCATCGCCAATTTGAGCTAACATATTATGTAAAATTGTGCAAGACACAACCCAACTAACAAAATATTCAATTTCATGATTATCCCTCATTTGATTTCTCATTTCCCTTAGAGAAAACCACCTCCCTTTCAAAATTCCAATTGCATGCTCGATTCTGACCCTTGATTTTGCTAGACAGTAATTGAAAGAACGGTTGTCTTCATTATGTGCTACAACTCCCTTATATGCTGGAACAAACCAAGGAGAGCTTGCATATGCCAAATCTGCAAGTAAGTACTGATCCTTTTCATAGAACTCTTGAGGTGTTTGTGCTATTTTCAGATGTTGATAGACATTCAAATCATGAAGTGACCCAGTACAACCAACATGCAGAGCAGTGAACTGTTTATTGATATCGCAAACCAGTTGTATTTACATAGAACACCTTATATGTAAGCCATCAGTAAGATTGAAATGAAGAATAAAGATTCAACAGCTTACCTTTTTTTGCAATCAAAATACGCTTCACCATCATTGGGAGGACGTTGTGATAATGGTATGAGACTCCCATCAATAAACCCAATGCACCCAGGGAAGCCTTCTGCTTGCATTACTTGAGACATCTCTCTGCGTTGTTCTATTGTTGGCCACACAATCACTTTGCACTTCAACTTCATTAATATCTGAATGACTCTTTGAGAGTACAACACAATAGCCCCATGGCTAATTCCAAACAACATTCCAATCTTTCCCAAAGCGGCCCCATTTCCATTTGATCCTAGCCTGGATAATGCCACAGCCAATTGGATGGCAGGATTGCATTGTTTGTTTTGTGATGAGTTTTGAAAGGTCTTATCAGCTTGAATTTTTGCAACCAATTTTTCAAATCATTCATGTGTGGTCCTACATAGCTGTTGAAGCTTTTCAGATGATAATGTCTGTAAATCATTCATCTTATACATGTAATGAGATGGATATCTTCTACAAGGATTGATGTATCTTGGTGATGTTATCATATCTAGTAAGATTATATCTTCCTGTATATCAGAATAACTATCAGAGTTGAGAGAATTGATGAACTGAAGTGAGTTCAAGGTCTGAAGTAAAGGTAGCCTTTGCGATGCCTTGGGCATGGTAAATGAAGAAAAGGCTGGTAGTAAATGCAATTTGAAATCAAATAACTTAATAAATGATGAGTGTATTTAGATTTTATGCAAGAGAAGGAAGCTTTTATGCAATTTAACATGCCCTTACTGAGTTGTGTGTTTAAAAAATGTGCCTTTATGAGAAGCTAAAGGTGGGATTTTGGTATTTAAACACGGGATTTGGTACCAAAAAACCTGTGTTTTTGTACCTCAAAATACCTCACCTCTTGAGGTGTGGTATTTCCCAAATCCCAAAAAATTAATGCGGGATTTTGGCAAAAGAAACTTGGGATTTTGAGTGTGGGATTTGGTAACTTTGACACCCCCTAATATTAATGTTTGAAACTGGAAAATACCAAGGTGAGACAATCCTTGAAGTGGGAGGACTTGTGGATTGCACGGTAGTGTCTAAGCTGATCCAATCAACTATTTCCCTTGTTGCATGAAAATTCTGTAAGTACGCAACCAGGCAATCATAATTTTCTTGGTCATGGCAGGATGGTTTGTTATATTTATGGTGATTGTAAGGTTTGACTATGAAACAATAAGTAAAAAGTACTAATATTTTACTTATTCTACTATGAATGTCCTTATAAATGAAATAAATAAGATAAAAATAATTATAATAATAAAGAATTATTATAATTATGGCGTAAAAATGATTATATTATTAATAAAATATAATAATATAGTTTATATTATAAAATATAATATAATAAAATAAATATATTAATATAAAATAATTAATATACTTAAAGGCACTTTATTATTGTTACAAACAAATAATAAAGGCGTAAAAAATTTTTTTTATTAATAAAAAACAATTAATAACAATAATATTACCAATATTAAAGTTATAAATTAATACAAATACTATTTATATTAATTAAAGAATTATTAAAATAATAATAAAGAGAAAATTATTATAATAAGAGAAAATAACTTACTTTTAACACCTAATATAATAATTTTGAGATATTTTACGCCTAAAAATATAAATACAACCTTTTCAAATTGTATTTACAATAAAAAATAAAGAAAATTACTAATATTCTTGATTTTTACGTGGAAATGAGTTTTAGAGAGATTTTTAACAAAAACAATTAAATAAATGATTTAATCACGTCAAAATAGATGATTACAACAAGGTGGTCTTTGGTCTTCAATAATATAATGGTTTTATATATAAATAATAAAGAAATTACTTTTGATTTAATTGATTTAATGTTTTTGATGCGTCTGAGGGGAAAATAGAGGAAAAAGAGCACTATTTATAGTAAATACCTCCCTCCTAGAGTCCAGCAGACTTCTAGTAGACGTGTACTGATCATATCCACTGGAATTGATCAATATTTTAAGGTTTGGAGATGATTACATCATGATCAAACCATATTGCATCATTATTACACCATTATTTAGAGTTATCACTATAACTCTAAAGTTGATGACATCATATGACTGTTAAACTTAATTTAAGGTTACAGTAGGTGATCATAACTGCTCAATTTAAGCTCAAGCTTTGATCTTTAATAACTTCTAAGTTTTACACGCTACAGCAATTCAGAGAGTTAATTCTGATAGCCTGACATAACCTTATTATGCTGCCAAGAGCTTTTCATTACATCATCCAAACTCTAATTTTGATGATTTTTCTTGTAACTCATCTTTTCTGTCAAAATTCAATATTTTAAACTTCAAATCATGATTTCAGGGGGTTATACCCTGAATTTAATAATAAGAATTACGTCATTCTTCACGAATGAACTAGTAGGATCCAACTGTGTGCTTTATCTTAAGTTTGGATCACTTTCACAACAAAGTGGTCAACAGCTCTGTTGATTTTTATCAATATTTCATCATAGGTTTTAACCTTGTTTATAAGTTGTAAAATAAAGTTCATATCTGTGTTCTTACAGTAATTACGTGGTAACTTTATTTTTGGTTCATCACTCTATCTTGTATAGTTTAAGAGATATTAGCTATGATCCTTGAATATATGCGTTGACCAAAAAAGTGCATATATTCAGGTTAATTCCTTAAGTATTAACATTGGAAATTAGCTCATTAATTGTTTTATGTGTGGATTTTCATGGGGAATCCAATGGTACAGTTTATTTTACATGTTGTCTCATTGGTTCTTGAAATAAATAAGGATTTATGGTTTTTATAAGGTATTATTCCTTATAACTCATTAAATATTGACTTTACAGATATGCCATTAAAATGGTATATGTGTATTTTACCATGGGGAATCCAATGGTACAGTTTATTTTACATGTTGATTCATTGGTTTTCAAGTTAAACCAATTTTTGTACCAATTTATGGTATTTTTGTATTTTTGAAGTGATTATTGTCAGGGTGAGTCTATGTAGAAGCTTAAAAACAGTAAATACAAGCTAGTACTATGACTGTGACACGTCAAAATAAGTAATAAAATAATTCTTCAGGTCCTACTGCTACGTGGTAACAGTGGTGATGAGTCTATTGAGGACCTGGGTTGCAATGTTCTAATATCTTTGACTGTAAAGAGACACTACAATAATTATATTTAATTATATCTTTAAGTATTCTAAGGACACTACTGATGGATAACAGTCTTGTCACGTAAGAATATATAATAAAAAGATAAGATGAGGATTTTTGAAGGCAAAAACCCTTCTTTTTATATCTTTCAAGACTGTCAAGAGTTATTTACTCTTCACACGTCAGAGGAGTGAAAATTTTCACTCCATTGGCCAGTCTGTGGTTCTGGATCCTCAATTCTGACGTCAGTAGAGGCAGAATTGTGGTTTTGGGACCACAAATGATCATTCTGGATCAATACAGGATGAAAAAACTTTTCACCTGCCACGTCAGCACTTGGATGACGTTGTTCTGGTGTTTGTATGACCAATACTAGTCATTCTGGGCGGGTTTAGGCTTTGAACAACCATTATTTTGAGTATTAAGACTGTACTGGTTGGTACAGGTTTGGTACAGGCCAGTATTGGCCAAAATACTTCCAACCAAGATATCTTGGTCAGTTTTTGAGATATCAAGAAACTAAGAGCACAGAATTGAAGGGCTTAATGAGCTCTTCAATTTGGTATGCTTCATGTTTACCCTTCTTTAAAATAGCAAAAGTTATAAGGGTTTTAAGTTTTTTGGATGTATTTTTGTACATCAGTATGAGGCTTCAAAAACTTCCATACCAGATATCTTCTTCAGTTTGGAAGATATCTGTATTCTGATGATACAGTTTTGTAGGGCTTGATTAGCCCTACAGTTTGGTATATGACACTGTACAGTTGTATGAGTGTATGCCAAAGATACAGGGGTTTGTTTATTTTCTTATTTTCAGAATATCTGTATTTTGGTTATTAAACCTTTGAACCAAGATCCCTCAGTCAATTTAAGAGATACAGAGGTCTAAGGTGTCTCAAATTAAAGCTCTTGTTGAGATCTTTAATTTGGTTATACTTTTGTACAGTTTTGTACAAGCCCTCTTTGACTTTCAGGGGGACTTGGTTTTGAAAATGAGGTTATATGGTATCTCCAGTTGTAGTGGTGTTACAGCAACATGGATGATATCATTGTGTAGCTCTCTATGTGAGCTTTAAGAAAAATACCATTTTGGTATAGGATAACTTAAATATGCATAAGCTAGATGAGAGGTGAAAATAAGGGTTTTGACTTGTTTATTCTCCTCTAGGTTTCCTTATTCTGTTTGGATAAGGTTGGTGTTTAATGTAAGAGGGTTGTTTTCTCTTAATTATTACCTGTATTGACTATGTTTGTTCAATACTTGTCATACCATTATTTATGGTATGTTGGATGTCATGCTAGTGCTCTGTTTTGAGTCACAGGCTGACATACCCTCCCTCAAAAGAAGGCTCATCATTGATGAGACTCTTCAGCCCTCTTGGAGGCTCTGAATCTTCTGAGGTGTATTTGTCCATCTGGGATTTCTTTCTCAGTTAGCCATTTGTCTTTATCTGCTGGTTGATTCTTAAATCTAACCAGGTATTGCCTGTTGTCTTTCCCATTGATTCTGATCTTCCTGGCTTTAATGATCTTTTTCACTGGTCCAGGTGAGTCATCTTCCTCTACCAATCTTTCATGGGTGACTGTCTTCTTCCTGTCAGGGAATTTCTCCTCATCTGTCTGGTGATAAGGTTTGACCAGGCTCACAGGGAAAACTGGGTGTTTCCTAGAGAACTCTTTGGTCAGGTTGACCTCTACTGCATTCTTTCCTATCAATTAAATAATGGTGAATGGTCCTATGAATGAGTCTCTCATCTTCTTGGGTCCTTTTAGGTTGTTGAAGTTAAGAGTTGAGATTAGAACTTGGTCTCCTTCTTTGAAATCAGGTTCTTGGTGACTTTTATCATATCTCTGTTTGTTATATAATTTGGCTTCAGCCACACATTGCTCTGCTTTTTCACAGGCAGTCTTCCACATTGTGTGAAAGTCTTTAGCTGTAGGATGTACTGAGAGGAGGTTCTTCTTCAAGTAATCTACTGGAAGTAGTGGGTTCCATCCTTTCTCTAATGTGGCAGGGGTTTTTCCTGTCACTGAGTGTATACTTGTGTTGTATGCCAATTGCACAGCTGGTAGGAGGGTTACCCAGTCATGGGTATATTCCTCATTGTCTTTATATTCCATGCCATATGCACAAAACCTTCTAATGATGTCTTCCAATGTTTGGATCATTCTTTCTGCTAGACCATCTGTTTGTGGATGGTAAGCTGTGGAAAATGCTAGTTTGGTTCCCAGCATCTCATATAGATTAGTCCAAAATTCTGATGTGAATTTAGGGTCTCTGTCACTAATTATAATTCTTGGGACTCCACAGTTAGCTATCACATTGTTCCAGAACAATATGGCTGTGTCCATTGCTGTGTCCTCTTTGTGACAGGGGAGACATCTGACACTCTTGCTATACCTGTCTACTACTACTAGGCATGCATTAAAGCTGTCTTTTCCTCCAGGGACCAGGCCTGTTACCCAATCCATGTTTATTATTTCCCAGGGGTGTTTGGGCTCCTCTATACTCTGGAGTAATCCATATCTTTTGCCATGACTTCTGTTGGCTTTTTGGCATCTGGTACAAGTGTTGATGTATTCACTCAAGTCTTGTTCCCACTTTGGCCACCAAGCTGTGCTAAAGACTCTTTCTTTAGTTCTTTCTTCACTCATATGTCCCATGTATGGGCAGTCATGGCATTCCTGTAGTATGAGGGAAATGTGTTCTCTACTTATTATTACCAGGGCACTTGTGTGTTTTTCCCTATGGTACAGTAGGTCATCTATCAGAAAAAATCTATTTTCTTTAAAGTTTTTGAGCCATGGCTCTTCCAATTGACTCTCTAGTTCAGGACTCCTGTACTTTTGTTTTAGTAGTTGTATCAATATACTACACTGTTTGTGTTTATTGTATGCTGATTGTACTATGCTAAAGAATTCTGTATTCAGATTAGAGGAGCTGATTCCCAGTATGGGTATCTCTTTAATCTCCCCATAGCTCTGTGCTGGGTTTGATGAATCATTCCCTAATGCCCAGTTTGATAGTTTGAAGTTCTTTCTCCTGTCTATCTCCATGCATTGTATAGGTATCTTGGCCCCATTTTCTGGGTCATATGCAGGATTTTCTTGGTCATTCTTCAGTGGCCACCTGCTGAGACCATCTGCATTAGTATGACTTTTCCCTTCTTTATAGATGATAGTCATATTCCCTCTGTATTCTTGTATGGCTATTTGCCACCTAAGCATGTGTCTGTTTGTTGTTTTCATGTTCAACAGTGACTTGAGGGCTGTGCAGTCAGTAAAAACTTCAAATACTGCTCCTTCTAAGTAGTAATGGAGTTTTTCTAATGCCCATACCAAGCATAGACATTCTGTCTGAGTAGCTCCATATCTAGCTTCTGAGTCTTTCAGTTGTCTTGAGATATAGCAAATTACTCCTTCTTTGGGTATGCCATCTACTAGTTGCCTCTGGTGTAGTGCTGCTCCTAGCCCTTGGCTACATGCTGCATCTATGTATAGTTTGAATGGTAGTTCAAAATCAGGCATCATTAGGACAGGGGCATTGGTCAGTTCATGTTTGATCTTTTCAAATGCATCCCTTCTTTCCTTGGTAATTTCAAAGACCACATCTTTTGAGCACAGTTTGTATAGGCTACTAGTGATGTGTGCAAAGTTCTTTATGTGGCTTCTGTAGTAGCTGGCAAAGCCCAAAAAAGATTGCATTTCTTTGATGTTCTTTGGTACTGGTTTCTTTAGTACTGCAGCAACTTTATTCTGGTCTATAGCTAGACTTAAACCTGAAACTTTGTGTCCTAGGGCTAGCAGTTCTTGCTGTCCAAAGTTACATTTCTTAAGAGATATCTTCATATTGATTGGTGTGCATTTTCCCAATACTTTATCAATTTTCTTCACATGGTCTTCCCATGTTTCTGAGTATATTATGATATCATCAATGTACACTACCATCCACCCTTCCATTATTTCATCTTGAAATATGGTATCCATCATCCTCTGAAAATGGGCTGGTGCATTCTTAATGCCAAATGGCATTCTGGTATATTCATATATGCCCATATGGCATATAATTCTTAGCAATTTGATGGAATCTGGTTTTACCCCATTCTGGTGAAAACCTTTCATGCAGTCCATTTTTGTAATGAAGTTGGCTTTTGCTAGTTTATCTAGTGCATGTGGTATCCTTGGGATGGGGTACCTATCTGCTTTGGTGTAATTATTCAAAGCCCTGAAGTCACCAAATAGTCTGGATTTACCATCATGCCATGTTATAAGGACTGGTGTAGTGACCTCTACTATCTCATTATGTCCTATCTTTCTTATTACCCCCATTTCTAGGAGTTCATTGATGTGTTTCTCAATTTCTTTCCTAGTTTCCATGCTGGCTGGGTATGGTGGTCTCCTAAGCATAGGTGGATATGGTCTTTCTACATCCAGATATAATTCTATATCATGTCCTTTGATTTTTCCTAGTGGTTCATCTCCTATTGCAAAAGCTCCTCTGTGCTTTCTCAATACTTTCAGTAAGTTGAGTTTCATCTTACTGGTGAGTTGAGTGCCATATTGGGCCTCTTTGAATTCTTCCACTAGTTCCTTCAAGGTGTTATCATTTGTTATATGGTTAATGTCAAAGGAAAATTTTTTATCTTTGTTTGTACCTATGGTAAGATATCTGTTTTTACTATTGCAAATATCCATACCATACATTCTTTGGTACTCTGTACCTAGTAAGAATCCTTGTACATGTGCATTTTCTAGAACTACAAATTCAGGTTCCAGTCTGATATTTCCTTTTTGGTGTGGGATAATTATCTCTTTGATTATTGTCCCTAGTGAGTGCATTTTGCCTGATGCACTTTTGAAGTTTCTGGCTTTTGTTGGGATTATATCATCTTCCCATTTGGGGAAATGTTGTTCCAAGTATTCTTTTGCCACTATGGAGCAACTTGCTCCTGTGTCAATGATCATTGGGTGTTTACAGTTCTCAATATAAACTGTCAATTTTGTAGGTGTTCCATGAATGAATCCCATCCCTCTATTGGGGGTTACCAGGAATGTTTGTGCATTCTGTGTGTGCTTACAGAGCTCTTTGTCTGTTGTTATTTGTGGTATGCCTGAATCCAATTCAATGTCTTGTATATCAAGTGAACTTTCTTCATTGCATTCCACTATGTATTCTTCTATGGTATCAGGTTCACTTTGTGATTCTGCTCTCATACCATTTCCCATGCTGTCAGAATCAGATTTGTCACCTGTTTGTTCTTCTTCTGATTCTTCATCAATTGCATATATTTTCTTTTTTGGTTTTGTGCAATTGTTGGCATAATGGTCTGGTGAACCACAGTTGTGGCACACATATTTCTTTTTTGGGGTTTCTTTCCCTTTTTCTTTGTTTGTCTCTTTAACTTCAGACCTCTTGTCTTTGAAGTTTGGTTTGAAAGATGTATACCTTCCTATGGAGGTCTTTTTTCTCACATCTTGTATGACATTTGCTATGTCATCAATGCTGCTGATGTTGTTGCATCTGCATTTGACTGCATGTTCTAGATCTCCTGGCAATTTTGTCAGGAGTTTATGGTTTCTCATTTCTATTGTCATATTGGGATCAATAGCTTTTAGCCTCTTTGTTTGTTTGAGGCACCATTCATAAGGGTCTTTTTCTGTGGAGTATCTATCACTTTCAAAGGACATGGTTTTTTGCCAGATCCAGCTACCATTGCTATACTTTTGTATAATCTGGTTCCTCCACCATGGCCAGCTTTTCCTGCCATGTATTTCTTTCATTTCAGTATACCATATGTTTGCATGGCCTCTGAATGCTGTGTTGAGTCTTGTTGTGATCCAGTAGTCTGGTATCTTTGGGACATCAACAAAGAGTCCATCAATATAGTCAATGATCTCCATATGGTCATATTCCCCTATTCCTGAGAACTTTGGCCAGTTTGTTACTTCTGGTAACTGTTTCAGTGCCTGTTTCTCTGAATAGTTGAGATTTTCCCCATCTTGGTACACTGACTCTGATCTTAACTTTGGAATCTGATATTCAGGCTCCTGGTCATAGTCTTTGTCCTCTTCTTTTAATTTTGTAGAGGTAGTAGGCTGACCTTGTGTTGGAGGGTAATGATTGTCTTCCCTGTCATAGAGGTAATCAATTTCTTTGTCAAGGTTATCCTGCTGCTGCTGGATATTCCTCAGATCCCTCCTCACAGTTTGTTGTTCTTCTAGAATTGAATTCAACTGTCTGTTGGTTTTTTCAAATTCTGTCCAAATTTTAGCCAGATTTGAATTCAAGTCTTTTATGACTGTTGCTTGGAAAGCATTTTCTTCTTTCAATGTTTCCACTTCTGTCCTCATTTTTTCTGAGGTTTCATGTGTCCACTCCATGAATTGGGCCAATTTGGTCCATGTGAATTTGTTTTCAAACTCATGAGTGTGCATTGTAGTTTCAGTTATTAATTCTGGGTCTATTGAGTCAGAACTAGAAAAACTATTTGTAGGTACAACTATTTCTTGTTTTTGTGTACTTCTTGGACTAAGTCCATCAGCTTTTTCATCAATGGGTCTGCTTCTTTCTTCCTCTGGTTGAAAGAAGTTTTGTTTTTCCCTTGGGCTCCTTTTCTCCTGTTGGAAACTACCTGGAATGGTGGGGGAGCTTTGGATGAAGTTTCCTTTGGCTTGTAAGGCCTGGAACTGCTGGATGGTTGTGGGGAAGATGGGGCTTCTCCTTCCATTTCTGGGGGTACCTGAATCTGACTGGGCTCTTCCTTGTGCCAAGATCTCTCTATGGCTTGTATGGCTGCCTGGTTCTCTTTGATTCTGATTGCTCTTTCTTCTAAGAGTTTGAAATTCTTGTTGGGATTCCAACCTTGCATTTCTGTCATAAGTTCCATCCAAGCCATTTGCTTGAGACAGATCTTCTGGGTTGTTATCCCCACTTCTGCCCATGATGCTGCTATGGTGAACATTTTGTTGTCCATGCTCCATGTGAAGAGGTCTCTCAGGAGTTTGTGTATTTGGAGGACCTGTTCTGCATCTGTCCAATCTCCTGGTTGGACTCCTGGGTTGAATTTGATTTGGAACAAGACTTTGGGTAGGAGTTCCCTGATGGTAAGTCCTTTGCTGGTCATCTGCTCCAGTTCTTCTCCCTCTGTGTCTTCTTGGCCAGTGTTCTGGTTGATTTCTTGGGAATCCAAGATCTCTAAGAAGTGGAGGTGTCATGTTAACAATGTTAAAAAATGACAGACAATAAAAAATGTTGTATTTTTCAAGGTTTATTTACCTTTGGCAGGCCCTTGTACAAATTTATGATCTATACTCTTTGGCAATTTGCCTTTGGAGTTTACAACTGGGTTGATAACAGTGATTTTCTGTTTCTCAACTTGTTTTGGTGATCCAACTGGTTTTGTTGGAGCTTTTCTGGGTTTTTTGGCCCTTGGCACAGCTATTGGTGTCCAATCTTTTGAGTTGATTGTCACTTCACTGTGTCTTTTCTGCTTGCCCTTGGTGTTTGGCAGCGCCTCTCTGTCTTCTGAGGCTGTCACAGATGGGTTTCCTTGTGACTGGGTTTCTAATGGAATGTAGTCCTTTTCCACTATTCAGAAAAGATATTTCAGATTGTATATCAGTCTTTTATGATAAAACAAAATGATTATATTCAATTCTACTGTTATTTTTCGAACTTTTTAAGTGTTTTTATGTTTTTTATTGTTTTTATATGTTTTTGTTTGAAAAATAACAGTTTTGAGTTTTTCACTTATGTTTTATAAGTGAAAAAACTGTAATATCCAAGTGTTTTGTGAATGATTCACTTGGATATTATTGTGTTTTTGTGTAAACACGTCAAATTTATTAAATTATAATAAATTTGATTTTTTATTATAAATATTATAAATAATATTTATTATAAGACTTTGATATTAGTTAAATATCAAGTAATTACAAGTTTTCACGTCAATTTGAGTGATATCTTGTTTTAAAGGAAATATTTAATTAAAATATTCCTTGTAAAATAATAAAAAATTATTTTATTATTTTATATTTATTAATTATTAATTAATAAATGTTTATATATTAATTTTCACGCACTTTGGTGAAAAATAATAGTAAAATAAATAATATACTGTTTGTATATTATTATTTATATTGAAATTTAAATAATACAGATGTATTATTATGAAATTTCGTGGAATTTATTGCAATAAAAAAAAAATAAAGAGGATATGTACTCTTATTCTCAACAAAAATATTTTATAATATATATTTTTGGAGTAAAAAAAAGAATTGTATATAAAAAAAAATGATAATAAAATAAAAATTTTACTCACTTGTAGTGAAATACCTTTTAAATAGCTGAATTTTACGCCTAATTCAGTTCAAAATACGTCCAATAAGGTTGAATAACCACAGCCAGGCCCCCAAATTGTCAGGGTGAGTCTATGTAGAAGCTTAAAAACAGTAAATACAAGCTAGTACTATGACTGTGACACGTCAAAATAAGTAATAAAATAATTCTTCAGGTCCTACTGCTACGTGGTAACAGTGGTGATGAGTCTATTGAGGACCTGGGTTGCAATGTTCTAATATCTTTGACTGTAAAGAGACACTACAATAATTATATTTAATTATATCTTTAAGTATTCTAAGGACACTACTGATGGATAACAGTCTTGTCACGTAAGAATATATAATAAAAAGATAAGATGAGGATTTTTGAAGGCAAAAACCCTTCTTTTTATATCTTTCAAGACTGTCAAGAGTTATTTACTCTTCACACGTCAGAGGAGTGAAATTTTTCACTCCATTGGCCAGTCTGTGGTTCTGGATCCTCAATTCTGACGTCAGTAGAGGCAGAATTGTGGTTTTGGGACCACAAATGATCATTCTGGATCAATACAGGATGAAAAAACTTTTCACCTGCCACGTCAGCACTTGGATGACGTTGTTCTGGTGTTTGTATGACCAATACTAGTCATTCTGGGCGGGTTTAGGCTTTGAACAACCATTATTTTGAGTATTAAGACTGTACTGGTTGGTACAGGTTTGGTACAGGCCAGTATTGGCCAAAATACTTCCAACCAAGATATCTTGGTCAGTTTTTGAGATATCAAGAAACTAAGAGCACAGAATTGAAGGGCTTAATGAGCTCTTCAATTTGGTATGCTTCATGTTTACCCTTCTTTAAAATAGCAAAAGGTATAAGGGTTTTAAGTTTTTTGGATGTATTTTTGTACATCAGTATGAGGCTTCAAAAACTTCCATACCAGATATCTTCTTCAGTTTGGAAGATATCTGTATTCTGATGATACAGTTTTGTAGGGCTTGATTAGCCCTACAGTTTGGTATATGACACTGTACAGTTGTATGAGTGTATGCCAAAGATACAGGGGTTTGTTTATTTTCTTATTTTCAGAATATCTGTATTTTGGTTATTAAACCTTTGAACCAAGATCCCTCAGTCAATTTAAGAGATACAGAGGTCTAAGGTGTCTCAAATTAAAGCTCTTGTTGAGATCTTTAATTTGGTTATACTTTTGTACAGTTTTGTACAAGCCCTCTTTGACTTTCAGGGGGACTTGGTTTTGAAAATGAGGTTATATGGTATCTCCAGTTGTAGTGGTGTTACAACAACATGGATGATATCATTGTGTAGCTCTCTATGTGAGCTTTAAGAAAAATACCATTTTGGTATAGGATAACTTAAATATGCATAAGTTAGATGAGAGGTGAAAATAAGGGTTTTGACTTGTTTATTCTCCTCTAGGTTTCCTTATTCTGTTTGGATAAGGTTGGTGTTTAATGTAAGAGGGTTGTTTTCTCTTAATTATTACCTGTATTGACTATGTTTGTTCAATACTTGTCATACCATTATTTATGGTATGTTGGATGTCATGCTAGTGCTCTGTTTTGAGTCACAGGCTGACAATTATTTTTAATGTATAATTATTCTTAGTAATTTTAGTATAATTATCTTAAAGGTATAATTATTCTGAGTCTTTCTTGTGACCTTATTGGGTATGTAGTCATATCTCAAAGGCTCACATTCCCTACCACCAAAAAAGATTGTACCACAATCTGATATGTGTAATTAGGGTATCATCCACTGTCCTACCTCTTCAATAGACTTTGTTAGTCTTGAAGCTCAATAATGCTTAACCTTTCTATTTTTCAGGCTTCCTTTCATGTCTGAACCTTCTTAGTAGTTTATCAGCATTTGTTATATCTTTCTCAAGTAGCCATTCATCTTCTTGAGTTGAATTTCTATACCTTACAAGGTATTCCCTTTCTTTTTTGTTTCTTGTCCTTCTTTCTTTAAGGACTTTTACTATTTTCTTTTCCTCTCCTTCTTCCAAGGGGGGAATTTCAAGTGGGGGTTTATTTCTTAGTGGAAATAACTCCTTGTCACTTGAGCTGTAAGGTTTTATTAGACTTACAGGGAAAGTTGGGGGTTTGTTCATTAGTTCACCTGTGAGTTCCAATTGCACAGCATTGGGTCCATGAAGTGCTTTTATCATAAATGGTCCTGCAAAGGAATCTTTCAATTTCTTTGGACCTTTTATGTTATTGAAATTAAGGGTTGATACTAGAACCAAGTCCCCTATTTTGAAATCAGGTGGCTTGTGACTTTTATCCCATCTTTCTTTTGCATATTTGAAAGAATCTTGCATACATCTGTTTGCATGGTGTCTTGCCTTGTCAAGCATTATTTTAACGCTGCTTGCTGTTGGATGTATATCCACTAGGTCCTTTTTGAGGGTGTCATAATGAAGTCTTGGATTCCAACCTTTTTCTAGCATTGCTGGTGTTTTTCCAGTAGAAGAATGGATTGATGTTCTATATGCCAGTTCCAGTACTGGTATTAGTGTACACCAATCATGGGTAAAGCCATCAGAATCTTTGAATTCTAGCCCATAAGCACAGAATATTCTGATCATGTCCTCTAAGGTCTGTATCATTTTTTCTGCTAAACCATCAGTTTGAGGATGATAAGCTGTTGAGAATGATAGCTTTGTCCCAAACAAGTTATGGAGATTTGTCCATAATGCTGAAGTGAACTTTGGGTCTCTGTCATTTATAATATTTTGGAATAAGCCTGTGTGGCTAATGACTTTATTCCATATCATTATGGCTGTATCCATAGCTGTGTCATCTTTGTGACATGGTAAGAACATTGGAGTTTTACTGTACCTGTCAACTAACACTAGGCATGCATTATGACTCCTGTCTCCTCCTGGAGGTAATGCTGTTACCCAATCCATATGAACTATTTCCCATGGGGATTTTAGTTCTTGGATTTGGATCATCATTCAAAATTTCTTTCCTGTGGCTCTGTTGGCTTTTTGGCATCTGTCACAGGTTTGGCAGTATTCTGCAACATCTTTCTTCCAATTTGGCCACCAAGAGCAGGTTTTCACCCTCTCTAGTGTCCTATCTTCTGAGAGATGTCCAGATGCAACAGTATCATGACACTCATGTAAAATAGTGTTTATTAGTGTTCTATCTGTTAAGGTCATAACACATGTGTGTTTTGTTCTATGGTAAAGGATTCCATAAAGGAGGTGGAATCTTCCTTCATCATATGCCTTTTTCCATGTTTCATCTAGTTTTGATGAAAGTGATGAGTCTTTGCAGTCTTTCATTAGAAGTTGGCTTAAGATATGGCAATTTTTGTCTGTCTTATAGCTTTCTTTAACTTGGTTAAAGAATTCTGTGCCAATATCTGTAACACATATTCCTTCTATATGGTGTTCTTCTTGTGGTACCCATGCTGGATTGTCAGGGGTATTTGCTAGAGCCCATCTGCTAAGACCATATGCATTTTTATGGATATTACCAGATTTATGAACAATAGTCATATTTCCTCTGTATTCTTGGATAGCAATTTGCCATCTCAGCATATGTCTATTTGGAGTCTTCATATTTAATAGTGATTTCACAGCATTACAGTCTGTGATTACATCAAATACTGTGCCATCCAAATAATAATGCAATTTTTCTAAAGCCCACACTAAGCATAAGCATTCCATTTGGATGGCTCCATACCTTGCTTCTGTTGGCTTTATCTGCCTTGAAATGAAACAAATTGGTCCTTCCACTGGTTTATCATTGATAATTTGTGTTTGGTGGAGTGCAGCACCTAGTCCTTCTCCACAAGCATCAATGTATAGTTTGAAGGGTAGTTTCCAATCTGGCATTAGAAGAAATGGGGCATTTGTTAGTGAATTTTTCAATTCTTCTTATGCCTTGACCCTTTCTTCAGTCATTTCATAAACTGTTTGTTGGTCACATAATTTATATAAGGATCTGGCAATTTTTGCAAAGTCCTTTATATGCTGTCTATAGTAACCAGCAAATCCTAAAAATGATTGCATTTCTTTTTTGGTTTGAGGCATTGGTTTAAGTAGTACTGCTGCTACTTCATTGTTGTCTATGCCTAGACTAAGTCCAGATACAACATGTCCTAGTGCTTTTAATTCACTATATGCAAAATGACACTTTTGCTAGGAAATTTTCAAATTCACTTGGACTATTTTCTGTAGTACCCTTTCTAGTCTTGTAAGGTGATTTTCCCAAGTTTCTGAGCAAATTATGATATCATCAATATAGATAATTAACCATCCTTCTGATAATTCTTCAGGAAATATGGTATTCATCATTCTTTGGTAATGGGAAGGTGCATTTTTAATCCCAAATGGCATTCTTAAGTATTCAAAAATTCCACAGTGGACTATTATCCTCAGTAGTTTTTTGGCATTGTCTGTTAAGGCATTTTGATGAAAACCTTTTAAGGCATCCATAGCTGTAATGAACTTAGCTTGTGATAATTGTGTCAATGTCTCATGTATTCTAGGTATTGGATATCTATCTGGAATGGTATAGGTGTTCAGGGCTCTGAAGTCTCCTACCATCCTTGATTTTCCATTATTCCAGGTTATAATGACAGGAGTAGTAACTTTTACTTGTTCATTATGTCCAACCTTTCTTAATACTCCAAGGTCCATTAATTCTTTAATGTGTACCTCTAAGGCTTCTCTAGCCCTTGGACTAGCTGGGTAAGCTGGTATTCTCAGTAAGGGTGGGTAAGGCTTTTCCATATTAAGAATTATGTCTACTTCATGCCCAATTATAGCACCTAGTGGCTCTGTGTCAGTTGCAAAGGCATCTTTGTACTTAAATAAGAGGTTAATCAATTTTTCTTTCATTTTTTCTGTTAATTCTTGATTGAATTCTGCCTCTTTAAGTTGTTCACATATAAAAAGTTCCTTTTCTGGAATCTTTTCTTCCTTTTTAACAGCTGCAATTTGTTTTTTATTATTTAAGAAGCCAAACTTTTGTCTCTTATTGTCTCCTATGGTAAAATATCTATCCTTCTCATTAGAGATATCTATACCATAGATTGATAAGTTGTCATTTCCCAGGATAAAGTTATTACTGGTACAGTTGTCCATTACCACAAATTCTACTTTAATTCTGACACATTGTGAAGGGTGAGGGAAAATAAGTTTTAAGTCAATTATTCCAAGGGGCATCATGATTTCACTTGCACTACTAAATTTGACACCTTGGATTGGTATAAGTTTTTCCTGCCAATCTGGAAAAATTGTACTTAAATAACTTTTACCAACACAGGTGAAATATGCTCCTGTATCCAAGTTCACCTTTGCTTCTTGGTTATTAACCATGACAATACTTATACTTGATTTTCCAGCTGTATACCCCATTCCTTTTGCAGGTTTGGTTTTGTACAGTTTGGCATCTTGTACATTTGTCAGGTTTGTGTCAGATGTCCCAACTTGTGGTAAGCTTGAGTTGACATCTAGTACTTCATAAATTATATCAATATTATTAATTTCTGCATTAATTATATTGATTTCATCACTTTCAGAAGTTTCTGATTCTTCTATCTCTTTTTCAAAGTCAGATTCTTCCTCTTTGTCATTGTGGTTTTCTGTTTCCACAATTTCATTGATTTTTGCCTTTTTTAGGAAATTATTGGCTAAGTGTCCAATACCTCCACATTTATGGCATTTTCTTTGCTCATTATGATTGGATGTACTCGGCTTGAAGGATTCTTTTGATTTATCTTTTTTGATAAATGGTTTATTTGGGCTTTTAATTTCCAATTTATTCCAAGTCCTGCCAATTTTTGTTCTTGTCACTATGTCTTCCAGTGCATTAATGTACTCTTCTGTGGAGCATGGTTCTATACACCTGCTACTTAGGGCATGTTCTAGCTCTCCTCCACATTTCTTGAGTATTTTCATATGCACCATTTTTTGTGACTTTCTGGGTACAATGCATTAAGTCTTTCAACTTGTTTGAAGAACCAAGTTAAAGGTTTATCTTTCTCTGGGTCAAAGAAAGAATTTTGAAATGCATTTTCAATCTTATACCTCCAGGCATAATTTGCCCACTTGGTGATTATTTCTTGTTTCCACCAAGACCAGGTATTTTTACCATTTGTTTGTCTTATGCCATAATACCATCTTTTTGCGGATTTCTCAAACAATGAATGTAATCTTGCAGTGATTAATTCATCTGGTATGGCATAGTCTTCTTGTAACATGTCAATTGTCTTAATAAATGACATGTGGTCATATTCACCTTCTCCTGTGAATGTTGGCCATTATTTTAATTGAGGTGCTTCCTTCATTAAGACTTGGTTATTGTCTTGGTTAGTCAAGTCTGTTATGAAAGGATTTGTCAATTCCTCTTTAGTTTTAACGGGGCTTCTTATATGAGAAAATGGAGTTGATAACTTTGGCATATTTAAATTAGCCTCATTCATTTTATCCATTTTTTCAGTAATAAGCCTTATTTCACTTTGAATATCATCTTTTAGATGCATTCTTGCTTCATCACTTTTTTCCACATGGTCCAAAAGTAATTTTTGGTTTGATGAAGTCTTTTCTTCAAATGTTTTACAGAAACACTTAATTTGTTTAATTTTTCTGTAATATTGTCATTACTCACATCATAATTGATTGTCAAAGTTTTCTCTTTGATATCACTTATGTATTTGTACAATTCTTGTTGTCCTTGTATTAATTTCTGAGTATTGTCAATTAATACTTTTGGTTTATTATTTTCAATCATAAATTTTATGTTATCAATTTCTTTCTTATTTTGTACAACAAGCTTGGTTAAAGATGATAAGGTATTATTTATTTCTTGGAAATATAATAAACTATTCTTAATGTCTTTAAGAGGTAAAATACTATTTTTAAGCTCTGTTAAAGTATTTACAACATCAGGAGACAAGGTTATTTCTTTGGGAAATGGGGTTGTCTCATTCTTTGTTCCTCTTTGTCTTTGAATTCCATCAAAGTTCTGGCCATGTTGAAAACTTTGTCCATGGCATCCTTTTGGATTTTTGGGATCCTGTAGCTTGGGGAATATGGTTTCCTCCAATTCTTTTTCTTGTTCTTCTTCCCTTCTTGGGGAAGTGGGTTGGCTTAGGGCTTGCTGGTAGAAGCTACTGGGGCTTCTTCCTTGGTTGCCTCCCTCTTTTTGGCGTGGTAATCCTTGATTTTTTTGATTTGAGGTTTGGATGACAGTGGATTCCATCCATTGGAGTATTTCACTATCTCCTCCTCTTTGTGGAACCTTTTTGAGATGTGCCAGGAGTTCATCACTCCTTGGTGTATTTGAGGCAGCATTTCCCATTCCTTGTCCTTGTACACTGTGTAATACTGCTTGTACTGGCTCATGTAGATGTCTATTTGAGCCCTCTGAATGTGATTTGTACCTATTTGAGTTACTCATACTTAGCTCCAATTCAGGTTCAGATATCATGGGCATTTCTGGGACTTGCCTTTGGGATAAGGCACTTCCTTGTGTGGATTCTGTTCCACTGGGGATATTGCCCTTTCTTTTCCCTTTTGAGGGATCAGTTCTACCTCTGAGTCCAGCTCCATCTGATTGGATGGAGTATTGGGAACCTCTTCTGGTAGTCATAATTAAAAAAATAAAAGTATTTTAGGATAAAAATTCTTTTTATGGAAATTATAAAAGAAGTGCTCACCTTCAGAGTCTTGAATGGTGGGTCCTGGAAAGTCTAATTTCTTAGCTTTCTTTCTTTTAGTGATAACTGGTGTTGGAGAACTTTGACAAGTTTCTTCCACCAATCTCTCAACAGTAGTTTGGTTATATTCTGTTGGGTTATCCTCAAACACTAAAAAAGACAAATAAATATAAGTCTTTTTATAAGAAGTGTTATTTTTTGCAAGATATGGCAATTTTCCACATAGAAATTGCTTTAATATCTTTAAAAAATTGAAATGAATAAAAATGAATAAAAATAACTTTTTTTATTGGTTTTTAATATTTTTTAATATTTTTTATATTTTTTTTGTTTTGATTTTTAAGGAATAAAATAAAAATTAATATGATTCTTTATAAAATTAAATTATAATAAAAATTATTTTTAATTTATATAATATCTTTTTTAATCACTAGAGTCACTCAAAGAAAGTTCTTGCAAGTCTAAGGATGTGAAAAAACCACGTGTAAGACAGTACGATCGCTTTCCAAATGCCTCAATAGCTTTTAAAATCAATAAAATATAAAATTATTATGAAATTTTATGATTATAAATATGATTTATTATTGGATAAACCCAATTAGAATCTTTTTAAAGGTCTTTTAAGTAAATATCACGGCCAGGCCCCCAAATGTAAGGTTTGACTTTGAAACAATAAGTAAAAATTACTAATATGTTTGAAACTGGAAAATACCAAGGTGAGACAATCCTTGAAGTGGGAGGACTTGTGGATTGCACGGTAGTGTCTAAGCTGATCCAATCAACTATTTCCCTTGTTGCATGAAAATTCTGTAAGTATGCAACCAGGCAATCATAATTTTCTTGGTCATGGCAGGATGGTTTGTTATATTTATGGTGATTGTAAGGTTTGACTATGAAGCAATAAGTAAAAAGTACTAATATTTTACTTATTGTACTATGAATGTCCTTATAAATGAAATAAATAAGATAAAAAAAATTATAATAATAAAGAATTATTATAATTATGGCGTAAAAATGATTATATTATTAATAAAATATAATAATATAATTTATATTATGAAAAAATAATATAATGAATAAATATATTAATATAAGATAACTAATATATTTAAAGGCACTTTATTATTGTTACAAACAAATAATAAAAGAGTAAAAAATTGTTTTTTATTAATCAAAAACAATTAATAACAATAATCTTACCAATATTAAAGTTATAAATAAATATAAATAGTATTTATATTAATTAAAGAATTATTAAAATAATAATAAAGAGAAAATTATTATAATAAGAGAAAATAACTTACTTTTAACACTTGATATAATAATTTTGAAATATTTTACGCCAAAAAATATAAATACAACCTTTTCAAATTGTATTTACAATAAAAAATAAAGAAAATTACTAATATTCTTGATTTTTAACAAAAACAATTAAATAAATGATTTAATCACGTCAAAATAGATGATTACAACAAGGTGGTCTTTGGTCTTTAATAATGTAATGGTCTTATATATAAAGAATAAAGAAATTACCTTTGATTTAATTGAGTTAATGTTTTTGATGCGTCTGAGGGGAAAATAGAGTAAAAAGAGCTCTATTTATAGTAAATACCTCCCTCCTGGAGTCCAGAAGGCTTCTAGTAGACGTGTACTGATCATATCCACTGGAATTGATCAATATTTTAAGGTTTGGAGATGATTACATCATGATCAAACCATATTGCATCATTATTACACCATTATTTAGAGTTATCACTATAACTGTAAAGTTGATGACATCAGAGGCTTGGCAGAACCCCAAAATTTGTGGATTTTATTAGTTTTAATCATAAACCAATAGTATTCACAAATGTTATCACTCATATGACTGTTAAACTTAATTTAAGGTTACAGTAGGTGATCATAACTGCTCAATTTAAGCTCAAACTTTGATCTTTAATAACTTTCAAGTTTTACACGCTACAGCAATTCAGAGAGTTAATTCTGATAGCCTGACATAACCTCATTATGCTGCCCAGAGCCTTTCATTACATCATCAAAACTATAATTTTGATGATTTTTCTTGTAACTCATCTTTTCTGTTGAAATTCAATATTTTAAACTTCAACTCATGATTTCAGGGGGTTATACCCTGAATTCAATAATAAAAATTACGTCATTCTTCACGAATGACCTAGTAGAGTCCAACCGTGTGCTTTATTTTAAGTTTGGACCACTTTCACAACAAAGTGGTCAACAGCTCTGTTGATTTTTATCAATATTTCATCATAGGTTTTAACCTTGTTTATAAGTTGTAAAATGAAGCTCATATCTGTGTTCTTACAGTAATTAAGTGGTAGCTTTATTTTTGGTTCATCACTCTATCTTGTATAGTTTAAGAGATATTAGCTATGATCCTTGAATATATGCGTTGACCAAAAAAGTGCATATATTCAGGTTAATTCCTTAAGTATTAACATTGGAAATTAGCTCATTAATTGTTTTATATGTGAATGTTTATGGGGAATCCAATGGTACAATTTATTTTATATAACGTTTCATTGGTTCTTGAAATAAATAAGGATTTATGGTTTTTAGAAGGTATTATTCCTTATAACTCATTAAATATTGACTTTACAGATATGCCATAAAAATGGTATATGTGTATTTTACCATGGGGAATCCAATGGTATAATTTATTTCACATTTTGATTCATTGGTTTTCAAGTTCAACCAATTTTTGTACCAATTTATGGTATTTTTGTATTTTTGAAGTAATTATTTTTAATGTATAATTATTCTAAGTAATTTTAGTATAATTATCTTAAAGGTATAATTATTCTGAGTCTTTCTTGTGACCTTATTGGGTATGTGGTCATATCTCAAAGGCTCACAGTGATTGAACAGGGCAGGTGGCTGTGATTTGAAAAGTTGTTTTATTTCACATGGCACGGATGGGGATTTCAGGAGAACGGAAAGGTTAGAACATCGACAGATATGTTGAAGTAAGGTTTTATCTATATCATCTATTCAGAGTTGCAAGAAGTTAGTCTTATTCAGTTCAGGTGATTAATCAATTTGAATATATTGATCTTATTAATTGACGTACATATTTTGTTATTTGTTGGCATTTTTGCAAATACTCCAACCAAGCGCTCATACCCCATGTGGCTGAGGCTTGTGATGGGCCCCAACGTTGGAAGAGTTCTGGAATATGATCAGCAAAATGATGATTTGGCTTACTTTTCTGTTTTGGGAACAGGTGTTGATTGGAAAGGCAGAATTTTTTCCAATTTTCAGCAAATGCAGTCGCATCATCTATTGAAACAGTCCAGCTTGTCGCAATGTTGATAGCACTAATCAAATGGAATGTATTCTTGGTTAGTTCATTTGCAAGTTCTTCTGACTGACCCATTTTTCTTTGAATTTTGGCGGATTGGTGTACATCTAATGACATCTGTTGACTGAGAATTAAAAATGGAATATAGACCTTATATAAGAGAGCCTATTCAGCGGCTTTTAAGCTACCATGAGAGGGGGAACCCATGTTGTGAGGTACTCTTGTCCATGATGAGGGAATTATTGTCTCAGATATGATTTGTCAGAGATGCTCCAGAGCCTCACCCTTGATCTGGTGATCACTCAGTGCAGTGATATCCAATTCAGAGGGGATTTCAGAAGTGGGGATGTAATCCGCATCAAATGAAGGAATCTCCGCAGAACCACTAGATGGATGTTCTGTGTGACGGGTGGGAATTGGGAAGTAGTTTTTTCGGGTGGAAGTAGTGGGGAGTGGCTCATTTATTATTTTTGCTGCGTCTCTTCTCAGGGAGCGGGCCTCTCTCAATGTGATTTTATCAAGAGAGCTGTTGGAGGTCATGGAATCAGAGTCTGAACTGTTGGTGTCATTGGATTTCCTGCGGGACCTGAGGTAAATTTTTGATTTGGACTCTGGAATGCACAATTTGAAAGCTGCATGATCCTTCAAAATTCCCAGTATTACCTTATGCATTATGTCAAGATTAACCATTCTGGTTGCATCCCAATATGGAAGGTCTTCTAAAATTGAATATCGCACTCCATACTCAGGGAAAATTGCTTGTCTTTGTTGTGGGGTTGCCCGAAGCCATTTGGCAATGGTTGATTTGTGATTTTGGTATGAGCGTGTGTAGTGAAATTGAGGACCAATTTCTTCAATTTGAGCTTTGTGAATGGTGCAAAAATCACAAAAGTGGTTGCCTGAATGGGAAATAAATCCAGTAAGCTTGCGCATGGCAACCACAACTGCAATGGCTATGAGAATGGCTACACGGATAAAGGATCCTGAAGGACCTGTTGAGGTGGGTGAAAAATGGTAACCTTGCCATAGCTCTTTCAGCTCCTTGATGAGTGGCATTAATAGGTAATTAAATTGAAGGGAAGTTGGTCCCTTCGGAAGAGGGATGATTCCTGAAACATAGACATTCTCTGGCTTCAATCCTTCACTTGGGGGGAGAATAAGACAAATAAGCATGATAAGTCCAATGCTTGCCAACCGGGTTGAATTTCCATGTGCATTAAACCAGTCCACATAAATGGAGAAGGCCAATGCACCAGGAATGGACATGAATGGGGGGTCATTGATATTTCTAGTGCCAGTGAAGCGTCTTCAGACCAATCCATCCCAGACTTCACATTTTGGGGAACCTTCGGAAGTTTGGGATTGTTGATGTTGATGCAGAATTTCCATAATTCCAGCCTGCTGGAGAAATCTGGCAAGCCAATTTTTGAATGGCTGATAAATGGAATGTTTTGTTGGTATAAATTTTTGCTTCATGTTGGTTGTGTTTTGGGTGTGGGGTTCAAATGAATAGATGAATTTGCCTAATGATTGTGTGCAAGGGGGATCATGATCATTTGGGTCATTATGCCATTGACAGTGGGGCTGGTCAGTTGTGACTGATTCAGTAAGGCCATTAAGAGAGAAACATTGAGGACAACCTATATAGTTTTGAATCACTGGTTCCAATTGGAGATGTTCAAATATGGTACTCAGATCTTGAGGTATATGGAATTCAGGAGTGGGGGGACCACCAGAGCTTGAGATGCTGGACTTGATCAGCAGGTTTAGGGAGGGGTTGAGAATGCGTGAAGCCCTGAGGGGTATATTATACCTTAATGATAGAATGGCAGATATTATCATTCCAAGGTATTGTTGGGGAAGGGTTTGACTGCTGCTGTATGGTTTCTGTGCAGTTGAATTGAGACCCAGTGCTGTGGAGAAGGTGCTTTGGGTCAATGGTGAACAATCAGCTGGGAAGATTTGATCCAATAGAAGTTTTGGTCACTCAGATCCTGATGCAGAAGGAGGGATGTTTGGAAGAGATTTGGGTGCAATGGTTGATTTGAGCTTTTTAATGTGCTGTTCATATTGGAAAGGTGTGAAGGCACCTCCATGCCTATCACCCTCAGGGGAAGAGTGTGTTTGAGCTGAGCAATGTTGACACATGCATATACGCATTGAGGAATAGCTGCGGGTTGTCATTGTTGCAGGAATTGGGAGTACAGTTGGTTTGTGTATAAATATCTATGGCTGATGTGAAAGTGTTTAGGAGTGTTATTAATTGGAAAAAAAAATGAGTGATTATTTATGAAGGGGGAGATGATTTGAGCCATCTGAGAATTTTATCCCATTTGTAATGGTGCATGAGCTGCAGCTGATAAAGTGTAACATGTCTCATCTGGATGGCGGAATTGTTTAGGAGTTTAATTGGGTAAAATGCCATGCTGCTCAATGCTCATACATATTCTATTTTATTTACACATGGTGATACTGCGGTTTTGACCCTTGAGGAGCGTTCCAATAGGGATGTGTCAACATTGAATTGAGGGGATTGACATTCAAACCATGTATAACTCTATTACATAAGGGGTTGGAGTGCAGCTAAAGTCTTTTTATTTTGTTTGAGTGCAGCAGGCTTTTAATCTGTTGGAATGTGATTTGGATTGTCTCGCCTTTCTTGAAAAGGTGATGTCTCTTTTGTGGGTAAATCCTTCATGAATATACTCCTTTACAGATGTACAATGCTGTGGAATTTCAATGCATATATGGGCAGTTAAGATAATTCACAAAATGTGACAATGGGGAGGCGTAAATTTTACCGAATATGATTACTTATGGATGATGGGTCCCCTTTGAGATCAAGGGAATATTATATTATATGGTGGTAGGCCGTGCAGGGTGGTTTCCGACTAAAACGGAGGAGCTCAAGAGGAGGTAGGGAGGATTATCCTAAAAAGAGGCTTATTAGACTTCCAATAAGACTTTTTTTAGAAATATTCATAGAATATCTCTATTCTAAATTTGAAAAGATTTCATCTCATATCACTCTATTTTATCATAATACTGAGGTGTTTTATCTAGTTAAAAATATTACTGTACTTTTTCCGCCCTTATGTCATCTTCCAAGTCACATAAATCCCGTTCAGGTTCTGTTCATGACTCAGATAGTGAATCTAGCATAGAATATGTTCAAACACAGTCACTATTGAGTCCCAACATTCCTCTCACAACCCCTATCGCATCCTCAACAAATGTATCAGGTCTTAACATTGATGTGGGAAATCCAAAGGCTCCAACTTCAAGCACTTGGTCAATCCCAAATATTTCTGTCACACCAATTCCTCCAAATCCCACTAATACACAAACGCATGTGTCTCAGGGGCCAGAAGGAACACCTCAAATCTCATCAAACGCTAATCCCCAATCAAAATTTCCATGTGAGCTCCTCCTTAATCCCGGTCTGAATCCAGTCGCATCCCAGGATCCCTTTAGCCAAAGTAAACAGCCAACCCTCAATATTCCATCAGGATCTCAGGTTCATGTGGGTGATGAAAGGTGCATGGATGGGGGGCGACAAAAAAGACCATTGGAGAAGGTAACTTGGAGTGGTCTGTCAGAGGGAAATCCAGGATTGACCCTTCATCAAAGTAAGTAGTTTTAATTTCGGAGTATAACCTTTCTCACAATTTGATATTTTTGTTTCATGGGTTAGATATGGCACCCAAAGGCAAGTCAGTCCGATCTCAGGAGCCAATTGAAGATTGTGAGTATGACCAGTCTTCATTAATTTTTTGATGTGTTAACTGATGATGTGCATGGCAGGTGATGAAATTTATGCATCTTCACCCCTGGTCCATAAAGAGAAAGTCACTGGACGTCATCATCCATATGCCTCCAAACCAAGAACAGCTCATGCCAGTTCATCAAGAGAAAAAATGGTGGATTATGAGGATGAGAAAATGTCTCTGACTCAAATGGAAACAAATGATGAACCAAGGAGGGACAATTTCATGGCGCATGAGCATGGCACTCAGTCAAATAGTGAGTTCACCCATCCTCAAATGCCCCTTGCCCAGAGTATGCTTGAACAATCTGAGGTCAGACAGCAAAGGAACCAGGCTTGTAAAGCTCACAATGTGGCGAAACGTGCAAGCCAGAAGGAGAAAAAAAAATGGCTGAAAGCAGAACTTCCAGAGAATGTCCATGGAATGAGATCAGAAGTACATGCCCATTGACTGTTCCTACTCAAAGTTAGGGATAAGGATTTTTCCTCACTACCAGCACCACCAAGCACAGAAGAGTGTGAAATTGCAATTGGTCATCTCAGATATGTCCCCAAGGATTTTTCAAATGAGCCATCAACACAGGTTCAGTCTCAGGGTTTCCAAAGCTACTGCAAAAATGAGCTCCACAAGCTAGGACTAAAGCGATTCACTTGGGACTGGGAGAGCTCATTGCAACATCCATTCAATGAGCTGATGTCTATGGTGTTTTACCGTACATTCCATCTCGCACTTGTCAGCACCAAGTATCATCATTACTGTTGGAACAAGGATCATAATAACTATGGGGTCGTGGCGGCTTTCATGGAGCAATATTTCACTTATTTGAAAAGAGAATGGAAGTCTATTCAAAAGGATGTGGAGTATTTGGCTAAAAACAAGGAGAATCAAAAGCTCGCAAAGATTCGTCAAAGGGTTAGTTAATGTATCTCTTCTTCATTGTGAGCAAAGCCTGATGATGATCTAGTTGATTATGTGCAGACCTGTGAGGGCCGCCGTGAATGGTGTGATATGGCTAAGTTTCCCATTCTAGCATCACAAATCAATGACCCTTGAGTATGCTCAGATACTGAGGAGGTACTGGAAAATGGCCATCAAGTTTACCGCAAAGTGGGATTACGCTGGCGCTCTCAGTTATTTAATGAATTGGTATTAAAAATGGATCAAGACATAGAGTTTTATATGTGCACTAAAAAAAGGGTAAGAAAACTATTGATAGATTGCCAGAATTACAATCCACAGATGATGGTGATATTCCCGAAGGCTTATAATTTCAGGTATCTGATCAAGATTGGCTCAAAAGCTGTAGTAAGATGCAGACTAGCGCCCTCAGAATACTTGACATGCCAGTTATTAGGCCAAATGGTGATGCTCTGCAATAACTTAGTAATATGAATGTGTAGCACTGTTACAAATTAACATTTTGTGAATTATTTGTGCAGGTGTAATACAATCTGATTATTATTTCTCAAAGATGCAACAACTTGCTAAATATGTCATAATATAGACAATATGAGTTGGAATGTATCACCGTCTCCCTTAGAAATAATACTCTATTGCTCATTTTCATTGGGGAACTATTGAAGGAGTTCAAACCAGCTCATGGTGGTCATAATTGTAGGACCTGTGCTAGGGTGCGCAGGTGTGATCAACTTGGTCAAAGGCAAATTATATAATATCAGTAAGGCTCACGCAGTTAATGATTTTTTCTTTTCTTGGACCTATTGGTGTTTGGAAAATGGCATTTCCATAAGCAAGGATTTTAGAATAGCAATACAATCAGGGTCAAAGATGAGCTTGAAAGGTACCTTCCACATGTTGACCTCAACTGAATGAGGAGTGATATAGTGGATGACCTTTACAGGTTGTTGTTGGCCAATATGATGGAGTCGA
The DNA here is from genome assembly GCA_023105745.1 of Austropuccinia psidii. Lineage (NCBI taxonomy): Eukaryota > Fungi > Basidiomycota > Pucciniomycetes > Pucciniales > Sphaerophragmiaceae > Austropuccinia > Austropuccinia psidii. Next base: position 28,943,503 of record JALGQZ010000013.1, on the reverse strand, counting down.
TCAACAGCCTGAGCGTCAATGGCTGGGTTCCAATTGGGCTCCTGGAAATGTGGATGTCAGGGGCCGCAAATCAGGCTAGAGGTTTGGGGGTCCCCTCACCACTAAATAGACCATATTAGCACAAGTTATATTGAGGCTAGTTCCAGCTGCGGCAATGGATGCAATCAGTACTTCACATTCAGGATTATTGAATAAATTCTACAGTGCCTTCTCCTGTGCTTGTGCTGTAATTGTTCCATCAATTCGTGCTGAAAGGATAGAGTGATGGGCAAGTGCAATACCAATTCAACAATATAAAAAAGTCAGATGGATTCAATTGGTAATGGATGAATATTAGAACTAATGCACAAATCTAGAGACTGGGTCCATTGGGTATAAACCACCGATTTGGTTGGACCACACCTTGTTTGTTTGTTCTTAATTAAGCTTTGTAGGAGGTGTGCAATTTTACTACTAATCATGCATGTTTCCACATCCACAATAGTTTGTGTGATTGTTGGGGAGTTATCCTGAGTGCTCCTGCCCTCGGGGTCTTACAAATCTGCCTCCACAATTGGGTTAAGCATGATGTGATGGTTACAACATATTCACAGCTTATTAATATTTCTGAAAAATTCTGCTGGTCCTTTGCTTTTAGATGATAGGAATTCTTCATATAATGTGGAATATTCTTGCTGCATGGTCGGGTTGAGTGGGAGCCGCTCATCATGATGGCTAATAGTGGGGAGGGATTCGAGATGTGTGGTTTTTGTGCGGCGCAAACTTAAATGCCGCAATTCCAAATGCAAAATATCATTGCAACCTTTGGAAAGACTACTCAGGATGAATGGTTACCAGTTATATTGATTGGCGCTCTGGGGTTGAGTGATGAATGATATTATGCCCAAAAGGTCATAAATGGTGTTGTGAACAGGTGTGCCTGTTAAACATATTCGACGGGATGAAAGGAGGCTATTAATGGCACAGTGAGGGGCAGTGTATTGAGAGTGAATATAGCTGTAAGATGAGGCAAGGGTTATTGGATATAAAAGGTAATTTGAATCATTTAAGCTCAGCCACTCACTGTGTTTCATCCAAAATTATACAATGCCAATGGATTTGAAAAATGAATGATGCAGAGGTATTGGTTTGCTTAAATTCTTGGGTGATAGTATTGTAAGAAGTGATGATGATATCATATCTTAAGATGTTGGCCTCGGATAATGAGTGAAAAGTGGGACCATGGTAGATTTTGGCATGCAGCACTCCAGCCGGAGCATGCTTGGATATTTCTTATTGCCAGTTTGTAATTAAGCAAGGGGGGAAGATGATCATGGTGGGCGTGGAGCGATGGGGGTTTGCAATCATCCGCTCCTTGGAGGTACCAATTAGAGCAATGGCCCAAATGGCTTTACCTAATCCCATATCATCCCCAAGCAGTCCTCCAAGAGGGGCATTGGTCGAAAGGGATTCAAATGAGCTAGCAACCTTGTTTGTAATGATGTGCCTGGGGGTGAGGCGGACCAAAGCTTACAGGCTTATTGGCCATTGGGGATTTCTCGATCCCAAAGAAAAGCTAGTCCGGTCTTTTGATGAGGGAGGAGGGGGGTTTGAATAATGGCATGGGGAGGTCTGATCCACTGGGTAATTGTATCAGTTTTTGCTTGGAAATCAATGATGAAACAGCAGGATATGAAGCTGGAGTCAAGTTTGAAGCAGGAAATGTGGGAGTAAAGAGTTGACATTGACTATGAGTATTACAGTCATATTCTTTGGGCATTTTAAGCTTGAAATCTTGTGTTTGAAAGCTTTCCATTATGAATAGAATGTTTGGATACCATGTGAAGAACATCAATGCTAGATTGGGTTTCTGAGATGAGGAGGGATCATTTGCATCAGTCATAAATACTCCCTCAACAAATAATATTTGAGTAGGATTGGATTGGCAATTTTCAATCCATGCCCCACCAGGACCACAGTGCATGAAAGTTTTTGGTGGCCCAAGGAATGGTATCAACATTTGGGAAAGGGTTCCAGGGAGAGAGCCAATAGCATGCTGGCGATTGGGGAGATATACAAATATGTCGTGTTGATTGTGCCATATGATAATCCAAGAAGCTAAGTGGGAATTCTCAGGATTTAAGGTTATATCACTATTTATTTGAATGCGAATATTAATAATCCCAATGCAAAGTGGTTGTGAAGGGGTTGACATGATGGCTATTTTAAATTATTTGGGGACAGTTGGAAATTATATGATCGGGAAGGGTTAGCTAAAGGGAATGAAGACGAATAAGCGCAGGTGGGGAACTTATATGAGAGGCAGCAATGGGCTCAAGGGTGGATTGCCTGTGGTTACATGCATGGTCTTTAGGAAGATGGGCCTCTTGGGCTCATAATTTTCATATCCGATTTGGGGAATATATCAAGGCAAGGTGGCAAAAATGTGGGTGCACCAATATGACTGCTGGATCTGCAGCAAGTTACAAAACCTTTGCTGGAACAAGGTTGACATTAGCATATCCAAAATTGGGTGGTTTGTAGCAACTTATTGTGGAGGGGCATATTAGAGGCATGCAGCCATGTTCGCTGGTGTGACAGAAAACAATGAGCGTATCTTCCCCAGGTTAATTGTTGCACAGGGACCTACTGGGCAATTTTGGCAGCTTCAAAGGGAAATCTCACTGTGGGGATGTTTGTGTGTGGGCCGGTGAGATATGTTTGGTGGCGTACCACCAAACATGAGCTTGGTTTTGCCTGAAGTTTTTTGCTGAATGATGCCTACTGGGCTTCCATGGAGGAATGTGGGGCATGATGAAAGGTGGCGCGGGCCATGAACCATGATCCACATATACATTCACCCCTATTGTGTTTGAGGTGGGTACTAATCCAACAAGATTGGCATCAGGGTCTTTGCCTCACGCGTGTATGAAACTCCGGCGAAAGAGGCCACCCGCCCAAGGGATTTTTTGGCTGCAAGCCAGGGGCCATAAAAAGCGCGGGGTGCATGAGAACATGCAGAAAATGACCCGCAGTGGGAGATCCCCATGCAAACATAACCAGCCTCAGAAATCATAGGCCAGGATTATTCTAATGCGGATGAGGCTGAAGCAAATCCACACTGATTGGCCTCAGGTTTCCACGCGCGAGTGGGTGAGCGTCTGCAGTCAAGCTGACCAGCCGGTCAGAACAATGGGAGTAAAATTTCTTCCAGGAGTGTGAAAGTTGCCTGCATATGACCCGTCGGGGGGTGCGTATGAAAGCGTGTGGCTGCCTGACAATGAGCACGTGCAATGAACAAGTGAGGCCAGTCATTGTTTGCCCTGACAATGGCACCAGATGGAATCCACTGTTTGTGTATGACCCACTTACATTAAATTGGATTACACACACATCTGTGCCATAGTTAGGAAGAGCTGTCCAACAAGGTGCATCAAAGGGATGCAGTTGAGATATATGACTCGATGGCTTGACGTGATTGCATGTTACATTGTTGAACAGCTTTTGCTCTGACCCACAGCATACATTTACAAAGGTGTACTGCGTACGTCATTGTTGGCTGTACAGATTAGGAAGGTGTAATACTACTTCAGCCTGCATGCATATAGCCAATGGGTATCCACCTTCCGATCGTTTGCATATGTGTAGCTCATGTGCCACATGCTAAGCATTGCGTTTCACCCAATTTGCACACGCAAGCTGAGCATGTCATGGTCAAAAGCACCGTGTGTAAGTGCTCAGTAAAGCCATGGTCCGGACCATTTTTGGAATAGTTCATTGGAAGGCTCAGTTTGGAGCACTTCACCAAAGCGTGTGAAATGTCATCCAATGCTGTGCCAAATGCTCAGATTGTGTGCATACAAAAACAACCAAGCAATAGCTCAGCATGGTGCATTTGATCTTGTTATATCAATAGTTCAATTACTGTGCAATTAAAATGTTCAGCCACTGAGCATTTCAATTATGACCCAAAAGCAAACCTGAGCAATGGGTCGAGGCAAGCTCACGCTGTATTCACTTGTCTTACAGCCCCCCTTTGTTCAAACACTATCACCAGGCCATACGGCCGGTAATCTTGCCGCAGTAACTTGTGACCAAATGCACCACGTTCTTTTCTGCATGGGGCATTTGGGAATTGCACCCACCATGCACATTCAACAAGGGCCTCACAACCACCCTCCTGGGTGATCCAGTGGCTATTTAAGAAAACAAAGGGGATTTGACTGAGCTTGACAATTCAATCAATAGAAATACTCAGCCAAAACCCCATCGTTCTTTTGCCTCACACCAGCATTTCCCTTCTCAGTTGCAGCATTCTCTGCGACTGAGCTTCAATTTTTTCCACATGCCTTGAAGCTGAGACTTTTGCGGGTGCTGCAACTGCTGAGATTGTCACAGCCTCACCATGGTATAAAAGACCATCTTCACACAACAAGCCCTTCAATTTCTTTCTCAGCCGCTCCACTTTGTTCAAGCTCACCCGCTGTTGTGCTTCTTGTGCGTATTCCCCTTGGTCTTCCTGCCTTTCCATTCTTTACGTTCATACTCCAATGAAACCACTCCCCTTCCTTTTGCCTGTTTGTTTTTCCTGATGATCCTTTCAGACCCCCACTTCTATCCACCTTGTGCGTTATCTCCATTTGAAACTTTTGTTGTCCTCATGTTCCGAGCTTAATACTTTTTTTCTCATCTTCCAGACTTTTAAACACTTCGGACTAGAGCGTTTTTATTTTGTTTCTGTTTTAAATTTATCTAATTCATCGTACGTCCTCATTTTCTTTCTTGATTTTTTACTTTCTATTCAGTTACTAACCTCAATTGTTTTGTTTTTAAATGTTGTGCACTTTATGCACCAAGCAGGGTATCCCCTGCATTTGTTCCTTGACGACAACCAATGCTTGTGATGCTTGCCCACAAGCACACAAGAAATGTTTGTTCGTTGTCCACCCCTTCCGACCACGAGGCCAGAGGAGTTCTCGCCCAAGACACCCTTGCAAGGACTCCTTTGTGGTCGACAATGATGAAACCATATCCAAGCGCGAATGGACACTGGGACCTCAAGCAGGCCGACGGGAATGATTCCGGACGATTAGCCCTGTCTCCTCAAGCATTGATTTGACCACCCCCCCTCCTAGGCCACCATCTGATGGTCACTTCACTCCTTGACCTGAGCAAAGTGATTATCTGGCCGATGAAGGATGGCAATGGCAAGAGGACATTCAAAATTGAGCCAATTGTCACCATGTCTTGTCACCGATGGGATTCAAATGCCAAAGTAAGTTTCCTTTCTCCTCCTTATCTCATTTATCTTCCCGCAATAATACTGACTTTTTTCCATTACTCATAGAACAAAACCCCCCGAATCCCCTCCGACAAGACTCTCCCATTCCTAGTTTGCCTTGCGAGCAAACCCCACGGCAACCCACTCCAGGCCTGAGTGGCACCCAAAGGTCAGCGGAATTATTCCGCGGTAAGCAGCCAAAGTTTCATTTCATTTTAAATTTCACTTTTGAGTCAAGTTAACTGACTCTTACTCCTTTTTTAGAACCCTCCCGAACCAAAGAGCCACCTATTCCTGGCCCGAGTCCATCATCCCAACCACCTGAGGACAATACAACTCCTGAGCCAGAACCTGAGGTGGCTCCTACGCAATCCACAGAGGAACCTTTTGGTAAGTCCCAATTTCACTTTTTTACCTCTACTCAACTGTTCCTCACCCCTCCTTCAACCATCTCCAGCTTGTCCCACCACTCCCCGCTCCATAATTATCATTGACAATACGCCCGTTGGATCCCCAACTCGCCCACCTTCCCATTCTGTTCCCCCCTTTCCAGTGCCCCCGAGAACCCCAACGCCTCCTCCCCCGGTGCAAAGCCCCTCTCATTCCCACGATGACGCTCGCCAGGAATTCACTGACTTACGAGCGACTTTGATGATTCCTTGAGCCATTGTCCACGAATTGATCAACCAAATCTTGTTGGAGCATTGCCGCTTGCTCCACATGATTCCTTTTGTGGATGCAACTCATTGAAATGAGATGCACCGGGAATTCTGGTAGGAACTAAACTCCCTCCTTGCCCAGGCACTGGAGGCTTATCCAAAGGAGGACATCACCAGGATAGTCTCAAAATACTTAGAAAAATAAAAAAATTTAAAAAAAATCTCATTATTTCCTCTTTTTATTATTTGTAATACTTTCTTTCAAATAAAGTATTTGTATCCAATGATTGTTATTTTCCATTTATATTACATTCTTTGCTCACGTTGTGGGAACTCCTTTTGTTGTTGGATAAATAATAGGCAGTACCTTGAGGGGGAAATTATTTGTGAGTCTGTTTTGAATTTCAGAATGAGCCAATAACCATGGGTGCTAAGGTGTATTAGCTGCCCCTCTAAATATACTGAAAAAGATACCCTTTTTTGATGAGATCACAAATCAATTATTTAGTTTTGTGGCTTTTCAATTAGAGAATTTTCTTCAGCAGTCTCTATCAGTCTTTCAATAAAAGATCACTATGATAATACTGGTAATAGTTAATATTTTTTTAATAATTTAGGTTTGCTTAACTTTCTTGTTATTGATTATAATTCTTTTAAATTAATTCTTCTAGTATTCCTTTTTTCAATACCTGAGATATTTTAAATAATATTGTTTAAGATCACTATTAATATTAATAATAATCTTGATAGCTAGCTAATACTTTTAAAGGTGATTTAATAATACTATCAATATAGATATAATAATTTAAGGGTAAGATAATTCTTTAAGGGTGGTTTTGTTTAATATAAGGTTAAGATATAAATGATATAATAGTAATATAATACTATTAGGATCAATATAAATATAATCCAATATACCCAAAAGGCTTATGATATAAGGTATAAGGGTAAGATGATATCCCTTCTATAAATAAGGGTTATTGATAAATTAGATAAGATCACTAATGATAATATCTTCAAACACTACTTCAACACTACTACTATAATGGTAAGACTATTAAATAATACTAAGCTCTTTCATTAATATTATAAATATCTTTCATTAATTAATCATAAATAATACTATAAGATACTGAGCCTTGCTACTGATCTTTTTCAATATAAATACTAGATTATCCTACTAGAGAAGGGATGGATTGATCCTCAAGATTCTTGTCTGAATCAGAAGCATGGGGGGAAAAACAGGGAGAGAGGCCCTTTATTTATACCTTTTGGGCCCTCCATAGAGCCTTCCAAAAACAAGGGACTTAGAAAACATTCCACCTTGAGACATTTTTGCTGGTGGGTAAATTAAAAATGGTGTCATTTGATCAAGATATTGCACCATATGTTTGGTTGATTGCACCATTCTGAACCTTATTATTGTCAGTGCACAGCCTTGAGATATTTTTGCTAGTGGTTAAATTTGGAATGGTGTCATTTGTTCAGGATATTGCACCATATGTTTGGTTGATTGCACCATACTTTTTGAATTATACTCTTATTTTAACTAAACTCTATTCTTATTATGCACAGCCTTGAGACATTTTTGCTAGTGTTTAAATTTGGAATGGTGTCATTTGATACAGATATTGCACCATATGTTTGGTTGATTGCACCATTTTTTAAAAACTGTATTCTTATCTCTACTAACTTTATTTTTCTTCTTCACAGCCTTGATCTGTATTCAGTTGAGTATTTTTCTATGTAAAATTTAATTTGTAAATAATACCTGTAATGTTTGGTTATGGGAGTTTAAGTGGGGATTGAGTAATGTAACACTATGTTAGCTTATATGTAAGTGTTTTTTTTATGTCAAGACATGTAACACATGATCCTGTAAGAGTAATGGTGTCACTTATGTAATATTACACATGTTCATTCATGTTGAATATTTAGACAAGCTGCATTATCTTTAAGCATATTCTTGTACCTAGTATAGAGTGTATAGTATCATTTCTCTTCTTTAATCCATGATATATAGAAAATTATTGACATTATGGGGTTGAGGCAATATGTGACTATAGGTAAAATTTGATGTAGATTCCAGTGGAATACTTGTTTTTGTTATTTTAATACAATTCTCTTGCTTTTTCTTGCATTTTTTTTTAATTTTATCTTTCACTTTTTATCTTTATTTTATTTATATATATATATATATTATTATTATTATTGATCAAAGTTTTAGCTTTGAAATTGTGGATTTGAACCTTGGAAGAACTGGTATGGAATACCACATCCCCCTTTCCATTTAATGCTGTCCCCAGCATTCAAGGTGATAATCCACTTACTTTTTTTAAAAAAAAAACAATCAAACATTTCCTCCCTTTTTTTTGAATAAAAGGATTTTTATTCATCAAAGTCCTCTTCATCTTCAAATTGAGATTCATCTTCAACTTCCTCTTCTCCTTCTTCCTCTTCTTCCTCTGAGTCCAACTCTTTTCCTCTTGGATAGAACTTTTTTATTTGACTTGCTGCAAACCTTCTTGCTAGCTTTGTACCATCTAATTCTTCCAGCTCATATGGACCATTGTTTATTTGTCTCACAACTCTATAGGGTCTATCCCATCTATTCTTGAACAATAATCCCCATTGTGACTCTAATGCTTTATTGTATACAAGAACAATTTCACCTGGATGAATTGGCTTTCTTATTTGATGTTCTAATTTCCTGTCCCAATATTTTACTGAATCCTCCCTGGCGTTTTTCAATTTCTCTTTTGCCCTTTTTCTTATTTCTTCTTTTCCTGATAGCTGTTCAGCTCTTGCTTCCAATAAATCTTCTGTTGATTTGACTTTGTGCCATTCAATTGATAAATATGTTTTTGCTTCAATGTCTATTGGTAGTACTGCCTTTTGACCAAATTGAAGCTCAAATGGGGAGTAACCTGTTGTTCTTTTGGTTGATATTCTGTCAGCCAATGTAACCAAAGGTAAGTATTCTTTCCATTTTGAACCATTTTCACCACACATCTTCACCAATGCATCCTTCAATTGTTTATGCCCCCTTTCTACCATTCCTTGTGACTCAGGGTAGTAGGGTGTTGTTACCCTTCTCTTTGAGCCTGCTTTTTTTACTGCATGTTGTAGTTCCTTTCCAAACTCAGGCCCTCCATCTACTGTGGCCTCCTTTGGGGCTCCATACCTGCAAATCCATTCAGAAGTGAACCATTCTGATACTGACTTTTCTGTACGCTTTACTAAACCAATTGTCTCTGGCCATCCTGAGAAATCATCCCTGGCCACTACTAAATACTTCCATCTTCCTGCTTTTACATGTACTTCATCTATACTGACTCTTTCAAATAATGTTTAGGTGAATGAGATTCTTCCTGCCTCTTTTTGGTGATAATGACTTCACTTTTGACAAGCTTTACAAGATTTGACCCATTTTTTGACTATTTTCTTCATTCCTTCCCACCAAAATCTTTCTTTAACTCTTCTGTATGTTTCATTTTCTCCTCTATGTCCCATTTCTTCATGTAATGATTTTAATATTCTTCTTTGAGAACTCTGACTTGACACAACTACTTGTGGATTTGGTGTGTTTCTTCTTTTGAGTTGGCCTTCCTTCAGAAAGAAATTTGATGACTTCCTTTTAATTTTTTTGAAGTCATCCTCTTTACTACCAAAGGGCCTTTTCAATGTATTTAAGTATTCCACCATTCTTTTCCAAAATCCTTCCTGCTTTGATGGTAGCTTTATTCCTGCCAATTTTATTATATTATTATGTTTTATTCCAAACCCTGGGTGTGGTTTTATCCATTCTTCTTCTTCATCAAAATCAGATTTTTCTTTTTATTCATCTTCCGACTGAGGTCTTCTTGACAGCCCATCTGGCATTGTGAAGGTCTTCCCTGGCTTATGAACTAAGTCAAAAGAAAACAATTGAATAAATGCAACCCATCTTGTCATTGGGGCATTTGGCAAACAGGGTGAGTTTATCATTTCAATTAAGGCTTTTGCATCTACTTGTAGCTCAAAATGCTGTCCCCAAAGTACTGTTTGGAGTTTCTTGAGTATTTTGGCCACTCCACATAGCTCCAGCTTTGGCTGTGAGTATTTTGATTCCAATCTTGAGAATGTTATTGATTCATAAAGAACTGGTCTGTCCTTTCCTTCTTTGTCTTCTTGAGTAAGTACTGCTCCTGCAGCTATATAACTTGAGTCTACTGCTAATTTAATCTTCCCTGCTCCCTTTTCATAATCCAAATTTTTTAATGCTATTTCCTCCCCTACAATTTTTCTTAAATTTTCAAATGCTTCATCACGTTTAGTGTTCCATTCCCATTCTTCATCATCTCTTGTTAATCTTCTTAGTTGTCAGCCTGTGACTCAAAACCAGAGCACAAGCATGACAGCCAAAATACCATAAACCAATGGTATAGCCAAAATACCACCAAAACATGGAGCTGAGCCAAATTAGCTCAAAAGGTATCAAAGGAAAGAGGAAACTCACCTCTTTCTGAAAATATAAGTCCCATCATCATAGGACAAGAAATAACAAAGTTATTCCTGCTCAAAGTTATTGCTGAGCATAAACCTTAATTTTCACCTCTCATCTAAAATCTAGAAGGAGAGGCTTAACCCCATCAAATGGGTATTCAAAATGAAGCTCTAAGCCAGGGCTATCTAATGGTGCTAGCCAAACTGAGCTAGCACCAGTATTACTTGAGTTATGGTCAAATTCAGACCAAATAAGGGTGAACAAAACATTCACCTCTCATCTAACTTTTACAGTTTTAGTGTGAGATACCTAAAGTGGGGTCTTTTTGGAAATAGTAAAATCAGGGCTATCTGATGGTGCCATCAATTTCCTCATAGCTCAACTACAACAGAAGTTATTGGCCAAACAAGCTTAATACAGCTTTTGCCCAGACCACGCCAATGTACAAAAATACTTGTACATGGGATAACTTTGTCATATTTAATGATAACCATGTCAAGTTGGGTACCATTGTGTAGAGCCCATACAGAGCTATTCAATGAACCAACTTTGAGCTTGATATCTCAAAAACTGACAGAGCTATGACCATTTTAAGGTCAAAATCCCACCTGCTGTCAGATACAGCCTTACCATGGGATAATATCCCATAACCATGAATATGAGGTGTCAAATAGACGAAGAAGCATGCTTTTACTTCAATACCTCATATGTCAGTCAATACTGGGTTCCCATACAGTTTCTGTACAGCATTCTACGCATCATACACGTCAGAATCAGGCTGTGAGGTCCCCAGATGAAAATTTTCACCCTGTATTGGTGAAATCCGCACAGATGTGGTTTCAAAACCACATCTGAGCCCAATACAGAGTATACAGGCTGTTTGCAAACCACAAGCCTGTCATAGAGAGTGAAAAATCTTCACTTCCTCTACGTGGAAAGGTCTAGCAGCCTTTCCACCTCAATTTCAGGATAAAAGGAGGGCTTTTCACAGCCAAAAACCTTTCCTCATCCTGCTCTTGAATAAACTATGTAGTAAACTGTCAAAAACAGTTTTAATCTAGGTTAATAAGCAGGTATAATTATAAGTTTTAATTATTGTAGTCTTTTATTATTGTAACCCAACAGATAAAGCTGCACCAAGGGCTTTCAACAGCGCTCACTACCACTATAACCACTATAGTAAAGCCCTTTAAATTTATTTTTAATCATCTCAAAACCTTCTTAAAGCATTTTTTACCATGTCACAAACATAGTTTGAGTTGTAAATAGCCTACATTACCACTCTTTCATAGTTTCATCCTGACATTTTGGGGGCCTGGCCGTGTTTTTTAACCTTTTTTGGACCTTATAAAGTAAGTCTTTTCTCTTTTTATGACTTATTGATAAGTGTTTTATCTTTTTTTAGGCGTAATTTCTCTATTTAAATATATATTTTGTATATATTTATCCTTTTTTATATATTATAAGAGTATTATTCACGTGGTTAATACCCACTGGGAATAACTATTTTTGGTGTGTTTTGTAAATAAAAACACATAAGCCATCAATAAGTCCTGTATTCTTGACTGAATAAGGACACCTCTGACTGAAAAACCATCAGTTGAGGCGTGGATTAAGTGTATTGTTAACTCAATGGCACTTATACAAAGCCACTTGTACAGAATACACTTGAAAACCACAAGTGTATCTGTGGGATACTGGCACACAAACAGTGTGACAGGGTACCAAAAGCTGTAATTCTGACGTGGAATTGTTGATTCAATTCCACTGTCATTATACAGGGCACATTGTGGTAACATACAAGCCCAGAGGCCGATCTTAGACGTGCAAAACCAGCATTTTTAAGAAGTCCTAACTGACATAAGCCCTCCCTTTTCTGCCTTGATTTCAGTGGAAGAAAATTATATCCCACTTGAGACCGAGTCACAGGCCAACACACCAGTGACACCCTCAGAACCAGAGGGCAGAAAGGGCAAAGGAAAGAGGCACAGTGAAGGTCTCATCACAGCGAAGAAGTGGACACCAATAGCCACTCAGAGAAGTAGAAAACCACGAAACTCTGCATCCATACAAGGTAAACCAACCTTAACCACTTGTACAGGAAAGATTACAATTATTAACCCAGTTGTAACTTCCAAAGGCAAACTGCCCAAGTCAGCAGACAATAAATTTGTACAAGGCACAGTCAAAGGTAAATACCCTAAGAACATAAAGTTTTTGACTGCTTGCAAACACTGATATGTCCCCTGTATACCTCAGAGACCTTGGCTTCCAAAGGAACCAGCCAGAGAATAGAGGAGGATTGTCCAGAACCAGAAGACCTGAAAGAGGACACCCTGGACACAGTGGTGGATGGCAAAACAATGAGGGAGATAATATCAACCTTGCCATTCACACTCCAATTCAACAGAAACCTCAAACCAGAGGACTGGAAGGATATAGATCAAGTTCTTCAGATCCACCAACTCCTCAAAGATTTATTTCAATGGAGCATGGACAACAAGAGGTTCAACCTAGCAACTCACTGGGCAGAACTGGGATCAAGTTGCCAGAAGATCTGTCTCAAAGAGATAGACTTCAAAGACCTTATGGTAATCACCAAGGGTTGTAATCCTACCAGGCAGCACAGACTCCTGGAGGCAAGGGCACAGAGGATAAGGGAGAATCAAGCCACTATCCTAGCTATAGAAGAACAGTTGACCCAGACAGGGCCTACTCAGATTCCTTCAGGTTCACAAGGAGCAGGCCAAATCAACTCTCCAGTGGCTTCACACCATTCAGAAACCAGCAGATCAGTGGCCAAGAGTCACCATTCTTCACAATTCCAGGAAGTTTCCAGGAGAAGACAAGGAAACAAGGGCAAGAACAAAACCTCCTTCAACCAGAGGAGGAAAGAGTCAGACCCCATGATCCAGAAGCTGTTAGATTTGGTAAAGGAAGTACACAAGAACCAGAAGTAGTTGTAAACCACTCTAGAATCAGTAGTCCTAGTAATAGAAACATTACCCCCACTCAGACTGAAAATAACATTGTCACATCTCAGAGTAACATCAACAGTGATACACTGTGGTTACAAGTGTCCCAATATGCTGAACAATCTGCAAAGCAATTTGAAGAAATTAAAGCCAGCCAACAGAGGATGAGACAAACTCAAGCCTCCTTGGAACAAATAGTTAAGAATCTTCAAGAAGGATATGCTCAACTGAGCAAAGCCTCTGAAGAATCCAACAAAAGACTGAACCAAGTCTTTGAAGAACAACACCACAGCACAAGGGACAGGGAGTGTCTGGATCAAGACATTAACAAATTGTTTAATGCCTATCATAGCTTGAAGCCCCAACCACAAGGCCAAGCTATGGAGAATCCATATCAACCAGATGACATCAAACCAGATGCCATGATGTTGAATAAGGCAAGATCTCCATCACAATACCAGGATGGAGATGGCATGTCTTATTCAGAGAAGGAAGCCTTGAAACAGCTTCCTGAGGCCTCAAACTGGCCCAAATTCTCTGGATCAGGACAATATGATCATATGGAACTCATAGATTATATTGATGGACTCTTCATTGATGTACCCAGCATACCAGATTACTGGATTACTGCTAGACTGAATACTGCATTTAAAGGTCATGCAAGTATATGGTACACAGAAATGAAAGAAATCCATGGCAGAAGAAACTGGCCATGGTGGAAGAGTCAAATAATCCAAAAGTACAGTAATGGAACTTGGATATGGAAAAAGACCATGTCATTTGAAAATGACAAATACTCTGTGGACAAAGATCCATATGAGTGGTGTCTCAGACAGTCTAAAAGACTTAAAGCCATTGATCCTCAGATGAACATCCAGATGAGGAATCAAAAACTTCTGACACAACTGCCAGGAGAATTAGAGCATGAAGTCAAATGCAGATGCAACCAAAATTGCACTCTAGATGACATAGCCAATACCTTACAAGACATAAGGAAAAGGACAAATATAGGGAAATTCACCCCATATAAGCGCAGTGGTTTCAAAGAGAAACAACCTTTCAGGGTGGAGTTTAAAGACAAACCCAGAGAAAGAGTGGCAGAAGTGGCAAGGAAAAAGAATTCTTGTCACAATTGTGGTTCAACAGACCACTATGCAAACAACTGTCCAAAAGCAAAGAAAAAAGTCTATGCTATAGAAAAAGTCCCTGAAGAAGAACCTCCAACAGAGGATTCTGAATCAGACTCTATGGGAGATGCCACCAGAGAACCATCTGATGATGCTCAAGACCCAAGAGAGGAATTTCTAGTGGAATACCAAGAGGAAACCCCATTGGAAATCCAAGATATACAGTTGCAAGCAGGCATGCCACAGGACACTGCCAACAAGAACTTGTGCAAACACACACAAGATGCACAAACATTCCTGGTTACACCAACCAAAGGAATGGCTTATATACATGGAACAGCTACAAAAATGACTGTATGTATTGACAATGCTCAGCACCCACTGATCATTGACAGTGGAGCACATTGATCCATAGTGGCCAGAAATTATCTGGCTAACCACTTCCCAAACTGGGAAAAACAGATCTTGCCCACTAAGGCAAATAACTTTAAAAGTGCATCAGGGAAGATGACTTCCATTTGGACAATTATCAAAGAGATAGTTATACCCCACAGGAAGGATAATATCAGACTCAACCCAGAGTTTGTAGTGCTTGAAGATGCCCACATCCAAGGGTTTTTACTGGGAACAGATTACCAGAGGATGTATGGCATAGATATTTACAACAGTAAAAACAGGCACATCACCATTGGTATCAACAAGGAAAAGAAACTTTCACTTGATATATACCACATATCTTCACAAGATCCACTAGAAGAACTCTTGAAGGAATTCAAGGAGGGGCAGTTTAGCACTACCCTCACCAGTAAACAAAAACTAAGTTTACTGAAGATGCTGAGGAAGAACAGACCAGCATTTGCCATTGGTGAAGAACCACTAGGCAAGATTAAAGGCCATGATATAGAATTATATCTGGATGTGGGAAGACCTTATCCACCCATGCTGAGGAGACCTCCTTATCCAGAAAGTCTGGAAACCAGGAAAGAAATTGAAAAACACATCAATGAACTCCTGGACATGGATGTCATCAGGAAGATTGGACATAATGAAATAGTGGAAATCACCACTCCTGTCCTGATCACCTGGCATGATGGCAAGTCTAGATTGTGTGGAGACTTCAGAGCCCTGAATAACTACACAAAAGCAGACAGGTACCCTATACCAAGGATACCTCATGCCTTGGATAAGCTGGCCAAAGCCAAATACATAACCAAGATGGATTGTATGAAAGGCTTCCACCAAAATGGAGTTAAACCAAACTCTATGAAGTTGCTCAGAATAATATGCCATATGGGCATATATGAGTACACCAGGATGCCATTTGGCATCAAGAATGCACGAGCACACTTCCAAAGGATGATGGACACCATATTTCAAGAAGAAATAATGGAAGGCTGGATGGTAGTATATATTGATGATATCATTATATACTCAGAGACATGAGAAGACCATGTACAATACATAGACAGAGTGCCAAGTAAATGTACACCCATCAATTTGAAAATTCACTTAAAAAGTGTAATTTTGGCCAACAAGAGCTACTAGCTCTAGGACACAAAGTCTCAGGCCTTAGTCTGGCAATTGACCAGAACAAAGTAGCAGCAGTACTGCAAAAGCCATTACCAAAGAACATCAAAGAGATGCAATCTTTCCTTGGATTTGCTAGCTACTATAGAAACCACATCAAAAACTTTGCCACATAACTAGTAGTTTATACAAGTTATGCTCAAAGGATGTAGTTTTTGAAATAACCAAGGAAAGGAGGGATGCATATGAGAGGATCAAATATGAACTCACCAATGCACCTGTGCTCATCTTGCCTGACTTTGAGCTACCATTCAAGTTATATATAGAGGCAGCATGCAGCCAAGGCTTAGGAGCAGCCCTTCACCAAAGACAAATTATGGATGGTGAACCAAGAGAGGGTGTAATATGTTACATCTCTAGGCAACTGAAAGATTCAGAAGCCAGGTATGGGGCCACCCAGACAGAATGTCTATGTCTAGTCTGGCCTCTAGAAAAACTCCATTATTATTTGGAGGGTGCAGTCTTTGAAGTCTACACAGACTTCACAGCCTTGAAGTCTTTACTAAACATGAAGACTACTAATAGACACATTCTGAGATGGCAAATAGCCATCCAGGAGTATAGAGGGAACATGACCATCATATACAAGGAAGGTAAAAGCCATACCAATGCAGATGGCCTTAGAAGATGGCCACTGGACAATGTCAAAAGCAATCCAGCTTATGACCCTGAAGTTGCTGCAAAAATTCCTATCCATTTTATGGAAATAAATTGGAAGAAGAACTTCAGATTCTCTGAATGGGCACCAAGGAGTGGTACCCTTGACAGTGGAAACACTGATTCAGAAGGGACAGAAACCCCCATACTGGGAATAAGTTCCTCAGAACTGCACAATGAATTTTTCAATGCAGTACTGAAATCTTATGCTAAACACAAACAATTTAGCATACTACTCCAACTCCTTCAACAAAAATACAGGAGCCCAGAACTGGAAACCCAGCTGGAGGAACCCTGGTTGAGGGCCTATAAGGACAATAAATTCTTCCTTATAGATGGCCTGATTTATCACAGAGAAAAGCACACCAGTGCACTCACAGTGATAGACAGAGACCACATCTCTTTAATCCTGCAGGAATGCCATGACTGCCCCTATATGGGACACATGAGTGAGGACAGGACTAAAGAGAGGGTAGCAAGCACAGCTTGGTGGCCCAAGTGGGAGCAAGAGTTGAGTGAATACATCAACACTTTTGAAAGATGCCAAAAGGCAAATAGAAAACATGGGAAGAAATATGGGTTGCTTCAACATATAGAAGAACCCAAACACCCATGGAAAACCATCAACATGGACTGGGTCACAGGACTTGTCCCAGGAGGAAAAGAAAACTACAATGCCTGCTTAATAATAGTTGATAGGTTCAGCAAGAGCATGAGGTGTCTACCATGCCATAAAGAAGACACAGCCATGGATACTGCTCTGTTGTTTTGGAATAACATCATATCCACCTGTGGAGCCCCTAAGATCATAATCAGTGACAGGGACCCAAAATTCACATCTGAATTTTGGACCAATTTATATGACATGCTTGGCACCAAGCTTGCTTTTTCCACAGCTTACCATCCACAAACAGATGGCCTAGCTGAGAGGATGATCCAAACAATGGCGGACATCCTCAGGAGGTTCTATGCCTATGGCATGGAATACAAGGACCATGAGGGATACACCCATGATTGGGTCACCCTCTTACCAGCAGTCCAACTGGCTTATAATACAAGCCAGCACTCTACCACAGGAAAAACACCTGCACTGGTAGAGAAAGGGTGGAATCCCCTCTTACCTGTGGATCACTTGAAGAAAAATCTTCTGAACATCCACCCCACAGCCAAAGACTTCCATGATATGTGGAAGAAAGCCTGTGATACTGCTGCTAAATGCATAGCTGAGGCCAAAGAGTATAACAAGCAAAGGTGGGACAAATCACATATGGAACCTGACTTCAAGGAAGGGGACCAGGTGTTAGTGTCTACACTGAGCTTTAGCAATCTCAAAGGACCCAAGAAAATGAGAGACTCATTTGTAGGACCCTTCACTATCATTAAGTTGATGTGGAAGAATGCAGTAGAGGTCAAGCTCACTGAGGAGGTTTCTAGGAAACACCCAGTCTTTCCAGTGAGCCTGGTCAAACCATACTCCCAAACAGAGGAGGATAAATTCCCCTCCAGGAAGAAAAACATCACTCCACCAGAAATAGTGAAAGTAGAAGACTCTCCTGGACCTGTGAGTAAAATCATCAGGGCCAGAAAAATCAGACTTAATGGGAAGGATCAGAGACAATATCTAGTCAGATTCAAAAACCAGACAGCTGACAAAGACAAATGGTTGACAGAGGATGCCATACCAGATGGGAACCTTCATCTAAGAAGATTCAGAGCCTCTAGGAGGACTGAACAGTCTCATAAATGATGAGCCTTTTTTAGAGGGAGGGTATGTCAGCCTGTGACTCAAAACCAGAGCACAAGCATGACCACCAAAATACCATAAACCAATGGTATAGCCAAAATACCACCAAAACATGGAACTGAGCCAAATTAGCTCAAAAGATATCAAAAGAAAGAGAAAACTCACCTCTTTCTGAAAATATAAGTCCCATCACCATAGGACAAGAAATAACAAAGTTATTCCTGCTCAAAGTTATTGCTGAGCATAAACCTTAATTTTCACCTCTCATCTAAAATCTAGAAGGAGAGGCTTAACCCCATAAAATGGGTATTCAAAATGAAGCTCTAAGCCAGGGCTATCTAATGGTGCTAGCAAAACTGAGCTAGCACCAGTATTACTTGAGTTATGGTCAAAGTCAGACCAAATAAGGGTGAACAAAACATTCACCTCTCATCTAACCTTTACAGTTTTAGTGTGAGATACCTAAAGTGGGGTCTTTTTGGAAAGAGCACAATCAGGGCTATCTGATGGTGCCATCCATTTCCTCATAGCTCAACTACAACAGAAGTTATTGGCCAAACAAGCTTAATACAGCTTTTGCCCAGACCACGCCAATGTACAAAAATACTTGTACATGGGATAACTTTGTCATATTTAATGATAACCATGTCAAGTTGGGTCCCATTGTGTAGAGCTCATACAGAGCTATTCAATGAACCAACTTTGAGCTTCATATCTCAAAAACTGACAGAGGTATGACCATTTTAAGGTCAAAATCCCACCTGCTGTCAGATACAGCCTTACCATGGGATAATATCCCATAACCATGAATATGAGGTGTCAAATAGATGAAGAAGCATGTTTTTACTTCAATACCTCATATGTCAGTCAATACTGGGGTCCCATACAGTTTCTGTACAGCATTCTACGCGTCATACACGTCAGAATCAGGCTGTGAGGTCCCCAGCAGAAAATTCTCACCCTGTATTGGTGAAATCCGCCCAGATGTGGTTTCAAAACCACATCTGAGCCCAATACACAGTATACAGGCTGTTTTCAAACCACAAGCCTGTCATAGAGAGTGAAAAGTCTTCACTTCCTCTATGTGGAAAGGTCTAGCAGCCTTTCCACCTCAATTTCAGGATAAAAGGAGGGCTTTTCACAGCCAAAAACCTTTCCTCATCCTGCTCTTGAATAACCTACGTAGTAAACTGTCAAAAACAGTTTTACTCTTGGTTAATAATCAGGTATAATTATAAGTTTTAATTATTGTAGTCTTTTATTATTGTAACCCAACAGATAAAGCTGCACCCAGGGCTTTCAACAGCGCTCACCACCACTATAACCACTATAGTAAATCCCTTTAAATTTATTTTTAATCATCTCAAAACCTTCTTAAAGCATTTTTTACCATGTCACAAACATAGTTTGAGTTGTAAATAGCCTACATTACCACTCTTTCATAGTTTCATCCTGACATTAGTGGTGATGCAATCTGAGAGAAATTTTGAATGAACATTCTAACATATGCACAAAGTTCCAAAAAGCGTCTTACTTCCTTTTTATTGAGGGGCTTTGGCCAACTTTGTATTTTATTAATCTTCTGCTTTGAAATTTTTCTTCCATTCAAAGAAACTACATGCTCTACTATGTCCAATGCTGGCACACAACATGCAAATTTGATTCCTGATATGGTAAGTCCTGCCTCTTCAATTCTGAATAATATTCTCTCTAATGTAACTGCATATTCCCAAATGAATCTTCTTATCAAATTATTTTCTTGTAAAGGCTCATTATTATATGTTGATCTTGGACCTTTTATCCCTCCATCATCAATAAAAATTCCTACATTCTCTGGTATTTCTTCTTGAAGTATCCAAGTCATTTGGGCTTGATAAACTGCAACAGAATTGGTTGCTCCTTGTGGTAATCTTGTGAGTTGTAGCCTTCCAAGTGGTGTTTCAAATGTAGTTAAGGGTCTTGTAGAAATGTCTAATTCTCTTTAATCATACCCTCCCATTATGTCACCAAGTCCATAACAAGCTCTCCCTGAAAAGGCATCTACAAATTCTTCAATATGTGGTGGTAATCCTGCATCTTTAATTGTTACCTTAATAAGATCCTGTAAGTCATGGACAATTCTAAGTTTTCCATTTGACTTTGAAACACAAAATACTGGACTTGTATAGCTGGAGGTAGACTGCTCATACAAGCCTGTTCTAATCCTTTCCCTTACCAATTCAATAAACTGGGGTATTATAGGCTTTGGTGTTGGTATTGGCTTCTTCTGCCAAGGTGTATGTGGTATTACTGGTATTTTGTAGGGTTTTCCATATGAATGCTTTAGTAAACCCCTTTCCTCTGCACTGAATGCAATTGCTTTTTCTCTTAAAACTATGACACTCATAAGAAGACTCCTTTCTTCTTCTGAAAGCCATCCAGGTGGTCCAAAATTTATCAATTCAAATCTTTCTTGTGTTATTTTTGATGTGACCATAAATTTAGGTGGTTTTGGTGATAGTGGTGTGTTATAAGGGTCTCTTGATAATGGTGGCCTTCCCAAAGGAGGATTTATGTCTTGTGGCATAGGCTCATTAACTGGTTTGACCTTCTTGAGTACTGATTTGTATTTTGCTGCACTATTTTGGTAATCCATTTTGTAATATCATGAAATGATTCTGTTTTTCTCTTTGATATTTCTATATTTATATATATTTTTTCTTTTTTAAAACTGGTTAAGTTGTATTCAATATAGTATCAATTCTTCTATTTTCTTTAATTTTTCTCCTTATTTTAATAATTTATTAAATTAAATAAATCTTCACTTCTGTTATCTTTTTTCTGTCCATACATTTGAGGTTGCAGTTTAAGGTCATACAGGACCCTACAACTCAGGTGTGCAGACCCTGTTTATTAGGTATACAAAATCCTGCCTTTTTATGTCATACAAGGACAATAAGACCCCTTGTCCATTTCTTCACAAGGGAGCAGTTTCATGTCATGCTGAGGACCTCCTGGTCTTCAATTTGACTTGATCCAAGGGCAGTTTATTTTTATTTTTATTTTTTATTTTTCTTGTTAAGTTGAAAGATTCCTTATACTAATATCAACTTAAGCTACCTTGGGGCTTAATAATTCATAAAATGGTGAGTTTGATAGATATTTCTTGCTTCTTTTCTGTCATTACCAATCTCCTTGCTTATTTTAATTCCACATTTTTGTCCTTCTTTCTTCAATGTTTTATTCTTTGGCCAATTTATCACATATATTTGAGGATTTTATTTGAACCATTTCAAATCTGACCTCTTCTTTCTTCACATTATTTCTTTAATACCACTACTCCTTTCATGGACTAAAATAGAGAAATAGATTATAAGCCCTCAGGTGTGCCACCCCTGTAGTTTTAAGTCATACAAGGACTTAACATTCCACTACTCCCTTCATTAATTCATTAAATTACCAATTTTATATAATAAAAGAAATTCTCATAACTTTAGAGTTAAATATGCCTTCAGGATGTTTTTATCATGAGTTTAAAAAGGAAAGCCAATCTATATTTATCATCTTCCATTCATTATGATGAAAATTCATCATATCATGATTGAGCTTTCAAGATACTATTAAGATATCTTTTTTTTTCTTTTTTCTTTCTATCTGTAATATTAATCTTCAGGTTTGGGATAAAACCCCCTCTCCATTTAAATTTCTTTAGTTGGTTTTTTTTACTTTATTTTTATTTTGTTTTTGATTCTTGCAATATTTTCTTGCCAAATTTTGAATTTTCAGCTTAATTATTATTATTATTTTGAGTCTTATTCATACTAAGAAGAGGGCTTTAATTTTTGTGGTGGCCTGACACTATATAGTGGCAGTCTACAAGGCTATAGCTCTAATCAACTCAGAGATATTTCCCCTTATCAGACCAGGTCTGACCTTGGCTGCTCAGTGTATATGTATTTTTTGTGTACATATAGACCAGTTGTCCAAGTGCCACCTAGAGCAGGAAGACCATTAAAGCCTCTCTTTTCTGAATGAGATTTTCCTAATAATAATATTAATTATAAATATGATATTTCTAATCTTTAAGTCATTGATAATTCTTATGATTTATTCTATTTTTTTTTTTTTTTGAGTATATATATATTTATATCTATTTATATATATATATTTGAATTTTTTATATATAATTTCTTATAGTATTGAGATTTTAATATTTACAGTTTAAGGTCATGGTGGACTCATATAGTTGAATCTTCATTTATTTAAAAATGATGAATTGAAAGTTTCAGTTTATAGTCTTTGTGGACTTTGAATATTTATTGAGTCAAAAGTAATAATAAAAAGAAATTCCAGTTTATAGTCTTGGTGGACTTAAAATATTTCTTGAGTAAAAAAATAATAATAAAAAGAAATTCCAGTTTATGGTCTTGGTGGACTTTATTTTTTTTTATGAAGTTTGAAATGATCAATAAAATATTAAATTAATTATCAAGATATTTTGAAATTAAAATAGATATTGAAAATGAGTATTCCAATACTCTTTAATTTTTTTTTTCCTATATACTCCATATTGCTAATATATAATATTATGAAATAAAGAAAATCTCCAGTTTAAAGTCATGGAGGACTTATACTGATTCATATCAATATTTTTACTCTGAGAAGGCATAAATATAATGTGAGTATTAATTGAATACCTATATATAATATCTCAAATAGTAATTCTCATAATATTATTAGAATGAATTTTTTGAATAAATAATTTCAATATAAAGATATTTATCAAGTTTTTGTTGAATTAATTATTAAAATGTATCTGGGAATTAATATTAAAATAATAAATATTTCTTTCTTTTTCTTTTTTTTTTAAAATTACTATCATTCTTTTTATTTATATAATCATATGTTTTTTTTATTATATAATATTTATGAACACATGATATTTTTATTTATTTATCTTTTATCTGATTTTATAATATTAACTGGAAAATTATCAACTTTGAGCTTTGACTATAATAACTTGATTTATTTTATACTTTAGCTGTTTTGATTATTATTATTTTCTTATAACTATTTCTTTCAGATTGATTTTAAATAATCTTCTTCTCTTTTTTAAAAAAAAAAATACAAGAGAAGAATTTCATTCTAAATTCTAACTATCTTTCATTGATTATCCTATTATTATACTCCTATCAATTCAATTTATGTTATCATATATATATATATATATGATATTTTATTCAGTTTAATATCTCTTATTGTTTTTTTTTTTTTAATAATAATGAATAATAATAACTTTTTAAAGGTAAGATAATTTTTTTATTAATTCACTTATACTATTTGTGAATTGCTGGAGTTTCTATTTTTTTTATTATTTATTTTACTATTTATTTATTTACTTATTTTTTTTTGTATGTAGTCTAAATTTCAGTACAGTACATCATTGTAAGTTTGTACTGTTTATCAAAAGTTTATTTTTTCTATTGTTCCCATTCTTTAAAAACTGAAAATTACAATTTATTTCTTTATTTTCAGTATTTTTATTATCTTAATTCTTTTTTTTATCTGATCGCAGTAGCGATCTTTTTTCTTTTTTTTTTTTAATTACTACATTACAGTAAAGCTACACTTTAAAGTACATTACTGTAAAGTTTACATTGGAGGAGCTTTACCTTAAAGTACAGTAACATACAGTTTTGTAATGTAATGTATTTATATTATGATTTTTATTATTGTTATTATTATTATTTTTTTCTGTATAGTAGGTACTGTAGTCTCTTTGTTTTTTTTTTTTAATCACATCTATTATTTTTATTATTATTATTATTATTTTTTAATACTTTGATCGCTTGAGCGATCTTTGCTTTTTTTTTTAAAAAAAAAAACTATAGGTTTTTTTTTTTAAATAATTTTTAATAAATGTTTTTTTTTTAAATTAATTTTTTTACTAATGTTTTAATTTGAATCGCGTGGAGAGTTTTTTTTTTTTTTTTTTTTTGTATGATGATGATTTTTTTTTAGTACAGTATAGTAATGCCCTGTACTCTGTTTCTTTTCTAATCGCTTCTAGTCTCTTTTTTTATTAATTTGTTTTATATTTGATCACTTGAGCAATCTTGTTTTTTTTTTTTTTTTATTATTTTATTTAATTTTTTTTTTTAAAAAAAACAAACTACTTGTAAGTAAAATTTGTTTTCATTTTATTATATAATTAGTTTTTATTTTTTTATTTTTATCGTTACTGTTTCTTTTTTTTTTTGATTGTTTAATAGTTGTATTTCAATTTATTGATGGTTGTTTTTTATTTTTTTTCATTTATTTATTTATTTGATTTAATTTTTATTTAATTTTATATATTTATTCATGTTTATATATATTTATATATATTTAGATTTAGATTTATTTATATTTATACATTTATATTTGTATTTATAATTGTATATGTTCTTATATGTATTTTTTATATTTAGCTTGTATTTATTTGTGCTGTACTTAATTATATTTAATTATATTTGTATTTATATATATTTATTTATATTTATATTTATTTATTTAATTGAAATTTTATTCATATTTATTTATGTGTATTAATATTTATTTATATAAATTTACATTTATTTATATTTATCTGTATTTATATATATTTATTGATATTTATATATATTTATTTGTATCTATATATATTAATTTATATTTATTTATATTTACTTATATTTATTTATATTTAATTTGTATATATTTATTTATATATATTTATCTTTATTTATATGTATTTATATTAATTTATATTTATATGTGTATTTATTTATTTATAAAAATTTATATATATTTGTATTTATTTATATGAATTTATAAGTTTATTTATATTCAGTTAAGTTTATTTATACTTTTTTATATATATTTATATTAATTTATATTAATTTATATTCATATTTGTATACATTTATTTATATTTATCTGTATTTGTTCATATTTATATATATTTATTTATATTTATATTTATATATCTTTATTTATATATATTTAATTTGTATATTTTTATTTATATATATTTAATTTGTATATTTTTATTTATATATATTAATTTATTTGTATTTGTTTATATTTATATATATTTATATTTGTTTAGAAGAAATTAAATAAAGATAAATTAAGCTTTAAAATTAACTAAAAATATTAATTAAACTAAAAAACTTTCAAAGAACCAACAAGTTTATTTTATTTCTAGTGTTATGATGGTCAAGTTGTGGGTGAGCAAAAAGCCTTCTCTTTGATATAAAAGGAGCTACATTTTCAAGCTACTCCCCCATGCTTTTCATACTTATTTTTTTCAAAGTAATTTTTTATTTATATATTTAGAGAAAAATATTTTGAATTTTTGTTATGCTTTAAACCAAGTGAGGTTGAAAAAATAAATTATGTAGGGTCAACCTGGCCAGTTGCCTCTGTATATTTATCTTTTGAATAACCTTGATAATATTTATCATTATATATATTTTAAGGTTAAAATTCTATGCTAAATATTATAATGTTAAATCAATAAGATTACTTTTATTTATTCATCATTCAGGGTCATATACCTTTTACTATTGCTGTGTTTTCATTTATTGAATTTAAAATTATAGTATTATAATATTATTTTTATGTTAGTATCATTTTATTTTCAATATTATAATGTTATGATAGTGATATTTTAATATTATCTTATTCAATATAGCTTTATATTTATTTTCTACATTGCTTCCACCTTCCTCATGAATTGGCTTCATTTTGTTTATTTCTTTCAATTTCTTTTTAAAGCAAGGGGGGGTGGCCAGTGTTTTTTATTAATTTTTTTTTTTTAAAAAAAAAAGAAAAAAAAATTAAAAAAATTAAAAAAAATTAAAAATTGAAAAAAGAGAAAAATTAAATTAAAAAATCTGGTCACCCCTCCTTGTGAGTTGGATTCTTTGTATGTGCTATGTGTGTATGCATGCTGTGTGTATGTGTGTAGCATGTATGTGTATTGAGTAGTTCAGCTCAATAATTTCCATTTTGGCTTCCTGATTGGTTCAGTTCTAGAATTTTAAGATAAGTTTCTTTATAATTTCTCTTGAGGATTGATACTATACATAACTGATGAGTGGCTTTTTTCTTTCTTGTAAAATATATTGTCTTCTTGTAGTGAAAAAAATGTTGAAGTATTTTTCTTCAACATTTCCTTTTTTTTGTGAAAAATGAAGAAATTCTGTGCTTTATATTTGAGATCTTCAATATTAATTTGAGCTCTACTCTTGTATTAGTAAGTTAATGAAGCTTGTTTTCATTTTTTTCAATTTCAACATAATACTGATTAATCCTTCCTTGTTTTCAGATTATTTTGTTGAATTATATTTTGAAATTATTTTCTTTTGAAATTGAAACTTTTTTTTTAACAAAAAATGATCTTCTTTTGAAGAAGTGCAATGATAAGTGAATTTTTTTGACCTTATGAAAGGTAATTATTTATGAAATTTATAATTCAAGAGATATCTAAGTACTTCATCAATGGAAAATAAGCTATTATTTAATATTAAATTTATAACTCTTTATTAAGGTAAAATAACTGAAATTGATTTTCATTGATTAGAGCTATAAACTGATGTTTAATTATTAAATTCCCACTTTCCCCAAAACTTATAGCCACTTGTGCTTTGGGTGGTATAAGAAATAGTTAACCACCCCTATTTTTTTAAGTATGAGAAACTACTGATACTAGCACAGAATAAAAAAACTAAAGCATTCTTTCTAGATGAATTTGATAACCAGCTCTTTTTTTTTGTTTTATTACTGTAACTTTTTTTTATATCAATTGAAATATCTTGACCACAGATATCACTTATGAACTCCATATCAATTATTAATTTTTTATTGTTTTATTAGTTATATATAGATTTTTTTCTTGATTTATTTATTGATTATTACTAGATTTTTTTTTTGATACTATTACAGAAAAGTCAGAGATTAAATTTGCAGTTTAAGGCCATGCTGGGCCATCATGTATAATTGGTACTTGCATGTGTTAATATTTTTTTTTTTGATGAACGGACTTAGGATAGAGTAAGATAAACAGTAACCAAATAGTTGAATTGCAGTTTAAGGCCATGCTGGGCCCTTAATTTTCTTAAAATAATCTTGATTCTTCTTCAGTTTCATTTCAATCTTGCTGCTGACAATTTCTTTCCATAACTTATTCCATCCTTCTTTCTTCAAACAAAACTTGTGATTCTTCATTATAATTATTAACTGTAAGACTTTATCCTCTAAGTCAAAATCCAATCCCTTTTTAATAATATAGCAGTCCCCTCTCCATTTAATACTTCTACCCTCAGTTTGATATTCTTCAAGACAAAACCATCTCTGAGCTTGTATTATTCCCCAGTAAAGACTGCTCCTTATATCTGAATCCATATAGAAAATTTCATTCCAATAGTCATTATTGAGATTTCCTTTAATTCCATCATAATTAAGTATATCCATAAATTCTAGTTTTGAAAGTTTTGATCCAGGAAATTGGCTTAAATAGGCTTCTGCAGGGGTTTCTTGAGTTAAATCTTCATTTCCAAATAAATCTTCAACTTCAATAAAGGGGATGCTTTGAATAATTAGTATCTTGAAGTATTCAATAATTGGTAAGCCCCATCTTTGGTATTCATTGTTAAGTCCTTCAAAATGATGATTAATCCAGAGGTCTTGGCTTTCTTCATTTGTTTCTGAGTGTGGCCAATAGATCCAGATGGTATTTTCTGCTTCATTAGTTTCAGACATGATGATTATAAAATATAAAATATGATAAAAAAACTGCTAATGGTTTCTTGATGTTAAAAAAAATATGAATAATTATAATAGCTTCTTGGTAAAGGTGGATGAAATAAATAATCTAAGTAAAGTATTTCTTAAAGAATTAATCCTCTTTGATAAGGCAGGAAGTCACTTCCAAAAGCTTGAATCAATTGAAGTTTTAAGTAATAAGGTAAGAAATATTTGGGTCCTCTTTGATAAGGCAGGAAGTCACTGCCAAAAATACTGGACTTGATTATTTAAATTGAATTTTACTGATTTTCTTCTCTTCTTTGTTTTTGAACTATGTAAGCTGGAGGTTTTCAGAATTGGATTCAGCTGTACTTTTCTCATTGATGGTAAGAAATTTCTATAAAAAGCCAATTTTTCATTCAAAAATCTAAGTTTCTCCAATAACAACCTTATTTCTTCCAATTTTTCCTTTTCTTCTCTTGATTGGTGACTTGATGACTGACATTCTTGAAATTCATCTTCATACTCAAAAATGAATTCTTCATATTGCTTCAATTGCCTTTGATCCAAAATCTCTTTATCCTCCAACAATTCATCCCCATAACATCCAAGCTTTGGCATCTTGATTTTTTTGTTAATTTTATTAAAGATTATGATCTTATCAATTTTTTCTGTTTTTAAGAGGTCTTGAAATTAATGATATTGATATTAAAATTGAATAGAAATTGATATTGAAATTCCCAAGGATTTCATCCCAAAAAACTTAAACCATTTAGAGGTGGAATAAGAAACAGACACCCACCCGCTTTTTTTTAATTGAAACATAGCCTTATAATAATTTTACAGTTAGAACTCTTGCATACACAAATCATCATTCATATATATTTTTTTATAATTTTTTTTTTTTTTTGAGTTTATATCTTTTTTAATTTTAATAATTTTTTTGAAGTTTTTTTTTTAAGTTTTATTTAAGTTTTTTTTTTTTTTTTTTTTTTTTTTACATGTGCAGAAAAATATATTCAATTCATGAAAGCCATTTTCCTTTTTCTTTTTTCTGGAGAATTCTATTCACACATATATCCTTGGCTATTTCTCCCAGTATTTTCCTTCCTTTCTTCCTTTCTTCTAGGGTATTACCTTTCCAATTTCTTATGAATCCTTCTTCTTTGTGTATAAAGAGGTATCCATACTCTTCCCAGAAAAGATTTCCACCAAGAAGCTCCATATTATGCAAATTGAAGTCTTCTTGTGGCCAAATTCTACCATCATAATGAGCCTTCCTTGTTTGTTCATCAAAGGAAAAAACTTCCTCCCAATACTGGTTTTCCAAATGACCCTTAATTCCTTCCTCATTCAAGAGCTCCATGAAGTCTAACTTTGACAGGTAATATCCTGGAAGATTCTTCAACCATTTTCCACCTTTTACTCTTGATGGACCCTCAAAGTATATATCTTTGAATTCAATGTAGGGAAGAATTATGAAATCTGGCTCTTATTCAGGTGTTGGAAGTTGCCAGTAAGACATTTCATCATAATACTTGAAGAAACTTTCTTTTTCCAAGTCCATTTCCTTGTATTTATCAATTCTCCATGGGCTTTTTGGGTTTAAATCATATGACAGAATCGTGTTAATGAGAGCTTTTTGCAATGGTGAGACTTCAACTTCTATCAAATTTGCTTCTGGCTTTGAATGTGAAGATAATCTTGGTTTAATTTATTTTCAAGAGTCATGATTGTTGTAGGTCTTCCAAAGATTTTCATAAGCATGCAAGTGCTTCATTTTCTTCTTTGGAGGATCTTGAGAAATTTCATGTATTTGGAATTCATCAGTTTGATTATATTCCTCTTTATTGTATTACTTTATAAATTCTTCATCTTTGAAACAGTCATTAATTTTATTTCTAAGATCTTCCAATGAGTCTTCACAGTATTGATCACTGTTCATTTCTGGCTTCATTTCAATTTCCATATCTTGTGGGTATTATTGCTTGGAAAATATGTCAAAAAGATTCTTTCTAATATGTATTGGTGGTCCTTCTATTATTTCTGAGCCATTAATCAAAACCTGATATAAAATACCATTGGTGTCAATTGGTTTATAGCTAACTTTATTTTCCTTTTACTCTGCTTCATTAACTTCTTCCATATACCAATTTGATTTTTCATCTTGTTTCCATATATAACTTTTGTTGTATTCAGGTTCATCATCAATTTTCCAGAAGTCAGGGCATGGGCTTAAGCTTAAGTTGTTTACTTGAGGGTTTTTATTTTTAACATAATCTTCATATTCACTTGAAGGTGGTAGATTTCTGTTAATCCATTCCTCCAACTTTTTGGGATCAAATGTAGCCCATTCCTTGTTTTCTTCTATTGCCTTGTCTAAATACCAGGCTAATGACTTTGGCTCTTCTGGTTTGATTTGGTTGGATAGTTCTTCTGTTGATGGTCCCTGTTCTGGCTCTTGTGTCTCTACCTCTTGGTCTCCTTCCACTTCCTCCGGAGGTTCATTCTCTATTCCCCTATCCATTATGGATAATCTTTCATCTAAATTACATTCCATAGACTTTATCTTTTGATAATCTTTGTTTTTTGTTGATTTGAAAATACTTTTTATTTTTGCTTTAGATTTATCTTCAGCTTCTTTTAATTTTACTTTGCTAAACCAATCCTTTATTTTTCCCATTGAACAAAGCTCCATTCCTCTTGGTGGTCCTGTTTGCCATCCTAACATATGGGGTTTGCATATTGGCATACATAATCTTCTACCATCTGCTTCTTGATAGCTAAATATTTCACCTTGTTTCTGTGAAAAGTCCAATCTAATGTTATTGTCTGCCAAGAAGGGCCTTCCAAGGACTGTATGTACTGCTCCCTTGGCAATGAAAAATTGAATTTCTTTTTCTTCTACAGAAGGCAAAAGTACTTGTGTGAATTCAGATAATCCAATTAATGATGTTGTATGTCCTCCAATTCCTCTTAAATTCATGTTGAGCTTTCTGTTTGGAAGAGAGGCTTTTATTGCTGCATCTTCAGTGATTATGTTGAGCTCTGATCCTGTATCTACCAGTGCCATTACTGGATATTCTCCTTTTCCAACAAATACTTGCATACACCCAAGTGGACAGGCATAATGAAGTCTTGGTTTTTCAAAGTCTTTAATTTTTATAGAAATAACATCTTCTTTAATGTCCAAAGTGTTGACTGATTTGATAGCTTCCTTTTCTTCAAGAGAAATCCCTTGCAGCCTGTGAATGAAGGTTGGGGAAACTGATAATATTTCTTCCAAGGTTAAGTTGATTTTCTGTTCCAAAATTTTCTTTATCACATTTTCAATTGCTAATTTTGGTTTTAATTCTTTCTTTTCAGTTTTGTGGTGAACCATCCTTTTATTTAACTTGTCACTTTCCTCCTCAAAATTCTCTTTTTCTTTCCTTTTAGTTCCTTCAAATCTTTCATCTCTTTTTGTATGTTTATCTTTATATTTGGTTGGTACAATCATCTTCATCTCTTCTTCAGCCTCATCCTCATGATAGGTTCCTGGTAGTAAAGGTTTTTACTTTGAGAATCTTCTCTATTTTGGCTTTCTTGCTTAGTTAATCTTTGCTTTGTCTGTCTGAGAGTTGCATGTGTTTCCAAAATCTCAGTGGGTGAAGATACTATTGGTGGTTCCCAATTACCCCAGTCTTCTACTTGAGCAATTGAAACTTCTTTTTCTTCCTTTTTCAGCTCAACTATCTCTTGATCTTCTGGTCTTGATAGAGGCTTTTCCTTTTCAATTATCTTGTTTGAAATTTCTTTTTGTTCCTTATCAAATTCCCTGACTAAATCCTTTGGAGATTTGGTTCCTTCTGAGGGTACTCTTTGAAAATTAGGGTAAAGGAAATTCAATCCTTGCCTACTAGCAATTATTTTTTGCATATCTTCTGCCAGGTAGCTGCATCTTGTCAATGAATGACCATTTTCAAAACAGTAATAGCACTTTAAGGGTGGTCCTGGATACAGTTGTGCTGGAACATAAGGTTGATAATTTGCAGGTAAAGGTGCCTTGGTATTTCTTGGTCTCAATGGTTGTGCATTTGGTGCTAAACCTGATCCTTGTGTATTTGGTTTATCCTTCCAGACCTTCTTTGGTGGATTAACAGCCTCTGATAGTTCTTTCAGCTGGTCCAACACATCCTTCATTTGGTTGACTTCTTTTGGTGCTTCATTAACATGAGCCTCTTGAGCTTGTGGATTCTTTATTTTCTTTGTAATATCTTTCATCTGCTTGATAACCTCCTCCCAGCTTTCATCTTCAAATCTAGTTTTGTTTTTGCTTTTGATTTCATCTGACTTTGATAATTGTGATTTCCCTTTAATAACTACTGCTGCCTCCAATTCTGCCTCAATATAATTTCTGAGGATATCCATCTCAGGTAAGATATATCCTCCATCTCTTGCTTGAACCATGGTTCTGTCTTTGATCATTTCTTTAGTAACACTACTTCTAATTCCTGGTGATAAGGAATCAAAGACATCTTCATGATAATCATTTTCCTTTTTGATATACCCATACTTGAGCAGATATTTTGAAATTATGTCATATTCCCCAATAAAATTTCTGTATTGGGACAAACTTTTGACTCCTCCCTCCTGTTGAGTTTGATTAAATAGTCTTGTTAATGAATCTTTCCTGTGTCTTCTTTCTGGTTCTACCTTTCCCCATTTACTGATCATTTCCTTTTTCAATTGATCCCAATCCTCCATTTCATATCCTGGCATTCCTTCAATTTCATATCTGATATCCTTATCTTCACTCCAGAATGCAATTTGCATGGCCAAATCCCTTTCATTGGCTCCTTCAATTGATGCTATCCTTTCAGCTCTCTTGATAAAATCCTCAACATCACTTCCATCAAAGTTTAGGTTATAATCTTTTGCCTTTATTTTAACAATCTTTCTTGTGGGTATTGTAACTCTTTCAGGTTTCTGAGTTGGTGTTGTAATATGTACCCTTTTTGCAAATCTTGCAGCTCTTGGCAATGTTCCTGGTGTGGATGTTGCAAATGTCTTTGGGGTTGGTGATGGTGATGGTTGCTGGGGTCTGAGCATTCTTTCAATAGTTGCATCCCCAGTAGTTTCAGGTGAAAATTGACTTGATTTTGTCTTCTTTCCATGTCTTCTTGCAGCTCTGTCCATAGCCTTCTGTAATTCTAACCTTTTCTTCTGAAATTCTTCATCATTTTCTAAATAAGAAAAATCCTCTTCCTCACTTTCTTCCTGACCTAATTCCTCAATTCTTGACAGCTCTTTTTCCAATTCCT
This sequence comes from Austropuccinia psidii, assembly GCA_023105745.1. Classification (NCBI taxonomy): domain Eukaryota; kingdom Fungi; phylum Basidiomycota; class Pucciniomycetes; order Pucciniales; family Sphaerophragmiaceae; genus Austropuccinia; species Austropuccinia psidii. The sequence continues at coordinate 28,909,955 of JALGQZ010000013.1, read as the reverse complement.
CCTCCAAGGTTAGAGCCTTCTTTGAGGATGATGATTCCTCCATTATAGTTGTGATCTCAACAATGATTTAATTTTTAATTATTTTTTTTGATTGATTATTTTTGATTCTTTTTTGATTTTTTATGATTTTTAAGATTGATAATGTGATCTTATTAATAATACTTGAGATTTGAAAGCCACTGTTGGGACACCAGATGTGGGAGCTCCTTTTGTTGTGGGATAAATAATAGGCAGTACCTTGAGGGGGAAATTATTGGTGAGTCTGTTTTGAATTTCAGAATGAGCCAATAACCATGGGTGCTAAGGTGTATTAGCTGCCCCTCTAAATATACTGAAAAATATACCCTTTTTTGATGAGATCACAAATCAATTATTTAGTTTTGTGGCTTTTCAATTAGAGAATTTTCTGCAGAAGTCTCTATCAGTCTGTCAATAAAAGATCACTATGATAATACTGGTAATAGTTAAAATTTTTTTAATAATTTAGGTTTGCTTAACTTTCTTGTTATTGATTATAATTCTTTTAAATTAATTCTTCTAGTATTCATTTTTTCAATACCTGAGATATTTTAAATAATATTGTTTAAGATAACTATTAATATTAATAATAATCTTGATAGCTAGCTAATACTTTTAAAGGTGATTTAATAATACTATCAATATAGCTATAATAATTTAAGGGTAAGATAATTCTTTAAGGGTGGTTTTGTTTAATATAAGGGTAAGATATACATGATATAATAGTAATATAATACTATTAGGATCAATATAAATATAATCCAATATACCCAAAAGGCTTATGATATAAGGTATAAGGGTAAGATGATATCCCTTCTATAAATAAGGGTTATTGATAAATTAGATAAGATCACTAATGATAATATCTTCAAACACCAATTCAACACTGCTACTATAGTGGTAAGACTATTAAATAATACTAAACTCTTTCATTAATATTATAAATATCTTTCATTAATTAATCATAAATAATACTATAAGATACTGAGCCTTGCTACTGATCTTTTTCAATATAAATACTAGATTATCCTACTAGAGAAGGGATGGATTGATCCTCAAGATTATTGTCTGAATCAGAAGCATGGGGGGAAAACAGGGAGAGAGGCCCTTTATTTATACCTTTTGGTCCCTCCATAGAGCCTTCCAAAAACAAGGGACTTAGAAAACATTCCACCTTGAGACATTTTTGCTGGTGGGTAAATTAAAAATGGTGTCATTTGATCAATATATTGCACCATACGTTTGGCTGATTGCACCATTCTGAACCTTATTATTGTCAGTGCACAGCCTTGAGATATTTTTTCTAGTGGTTAAATTTGGAATGGTGTCATTTGTTCAGGATATTTCACCATATGTTTGGTTGATTGCACCATACTTTTTGAATTATACTCTTATTTTAACTAAACTCTATTCTTATTATGCACAGCCTTGAGACATTTTTGCTAGTGGTTAAATTTGGAATGGTGTCATTTGATACAGATATTGCACCATACGTTTGGTTGATTGCACCATTTTTTTAAAACTGTATTCTTATCTCTACTAACTTTATTTTTCTTCTTCACAGCCTTGATCTGTATTCAGTTGAGTATTTTTCTATGTAAAATTTAATTTGTAAATAATACCTGTAATGTTTGGTTATGGGAGTTTAAGTGGGGATTGAGTAATGTAACACTATGTTAGCTTATATTTAAGTGTTTTTTTTATGTCAAGACATGTAACACATGATCCTGTAAGAGTAATGGTTTCACTTATGTAATATTACACATGTTCATTCATATTGAATATTTAGACAAGCTGCATTATCTTTAAGCATATTCTTGTACCTAGTATAGAGTGTATAGTATCATTTCTCTTCTTTAATCCATGATATATAGAAAATTATTGACATTATGGGGTTGAGGCAATATGTGACTATAGGTAAAATTTGATTTAGATTCCAGTGGAATACTTGTTTGTGTTATTCTAATACAATTCTCTTGCTTTTTCTTGCATTTTTTTTAATTTTATCTTTCACTTTTTATCTTTATTTTATTTATATATATATATATATTATTATTATTATTATTGATCAAAGTTTTACCTTTGAAATTGTGGATTTGAACCTTGGAAGAACTGGTATGGAATACAACAACGTGAAATTATATTTTCATCAATGGTTCAAATATCCCATTGCATGAGAAAAATTTTTATAAGTGCCCCACCAAAAGTTTGAGTGAGTATTTGTTTGTGTGACCCTCTTTTGCCAAAAATGCGCCAATAGTCGCCGTTACCATCTCCTATATTTTCTTCTTCCATGGTTTAGAGCCTATCAATTCTTAACTGTAAAAAAGCAGGAGATTTCCGCATGTGAGCAAGCCACTCCAGATTCGTGAGACATTGCCTTTCCTATGGTCACACACTATTAATATTAGTCATGTATTGAATTGTTTAAATTGTTGGGAAGCTTCAAAAGCGTAAGGATTGGCGTGTGAGTTGTTGGGAGCCTGCACATGGGTAAGGATTGGCGTGTGAATTGTTGGGAGCCTGCACAGGGGTAAGGATTGGCATGTGAATTGTTGGGAGCCTGCACAGGCGTAAGAAATTGTCAGCATTGTTGGTAACCTTCACAAGCGTAAGGATTGGTGTGTGAACCGTTGGAAGCTTGTACAGGCATAAGGAATTTTTAGCATTTTTGGGAGCCTTCACAAACATAAGGATTGGTATGTGAGTTTTTGGGAGCCTGCACAGGCGTAAGGATGGGCGTGTGAATTGTTGCGAGCCTGCACAGGCGTAAGAATTGGATTGTGAATTGTTGGGATCCTGCACAGGTGTAAGAAATTTTTAGCATTGTGGGGAACCTTCACAAGGGTAAGGATTGGCGTGTGAATCGTTGAGAGCCTGTACAGGCGTAAGGAATTTTTAGCATTTTTGGGAACCTTCACAAGCGTAAGGATTGGCGTGTAAATTGTTGGGAGCCTGCACAGGCGTAAGGATTGGAGTGTGAGTTGTTGGGAACCTGCACAGGCATAAGGATTGGTGTGTGAAGCATTGGCAGCCCACATAGGCGTAAGGAACCTTTAGCATTGTCAGAACCTGCACAAGCATAAGGACTCGCGTGTGAAGCACCGGCATCCTGGACAAGAGCAACAAACAAGGACATATTTACGATGGCATGCCACTGTACATAATCCACTTCACCCCTTTTTCATGTGGGACACCCCATCTCCCACACTCGAAACCATCCAATCCTGGTGTATATTGTCCTCTGCCTTACCCCACCATTATTTACCCAACACAGATGCAAATCTCCTCATTCTTTGAATTGGCATGAGATTGTATTACCATCCCTGATTTGAGAGCCCTCTCTCTCGCCAATCTCATAATAGCCATGGCTTTTTTGCTAACCTGCTTGAGCATTGTGTGGACATACCCACTAGTGTCGTGCTTTTGTTGTCCTGTGCTGGATCAGTATAATGAACAAATGTAATACTGGCCCACACTACCTGAATGAGCCCATGACATGTGGATAGATCAATCCAAAAATGCTCATTTGGGAAAATCAATTTTCCCCCTGTACACCGCTTTGACACATCTCTTTGAATTTGGCCGGTCCGCTTATCAGCTTGAAACCACCATCCCGAAGCATACAGCAATGCATCCTTATCAATATGACGTGAGTTTTGAATCCATTAATGGTGAAAGTGAGTGTGGAAGCAAACTGGCATGCACCCTGATTTGTGGGAATATTGCCTTTGTAGTTGACTTGATCAAAAGACGGAACCCCCAATGAGTAGTAGCAATTTTGAATCTTCTCAAATAAACTATCCCCAACATATTGTAAGGATGAACCTAAAATGCAACCCACCAAGCTAAGATTGGCACCTTGGTTCCGCCATCCAGCTTTTGCATTTTCAATTTTCCCAACACTTACATACAGACCAAATTGTTCATTCTTTGTGCTGCATTTGCGCCACCCAATCGCAAACATAAATCCCTCCGGTAATGCTCCATTCGTTGCAATTGGGTCGGTGAATCTCTTTTTGCAAAATAAGAATTGTGATAATTCATCCCATTGATTGACCTCAACTTCACTCATTGTTGTGAATGGTCGGAATTTGACAAGGGCAATGAGTAATCTGGTTGAAGAGAAAATTGCCACATGGCCAAAGTGAATGCGTTTGATCTGATTGACATCCACAACCCTCCGAATTTCACTTGGGGTGATATTTGCTGATACTGGCATTGATATTTGTGCTGTTGGGCAAGAGGAGGAAAACAACCTATTCATTCGGGTTGTTTTGCGCTCATTTGTCTTTTGGGATCTCCCACTATTCCTGAGAAGTTGAGGGATCACTATGTGTTGAAGAAGACAAGATATCAGATACTGCTTCCTGCCATTTGAAGCTAAGGAGTTTTGAGTCCAGAATGGTGCCCAATGCCCAAGGAGCTTTCTTCGGCACACATCCTTTGACTTCCCTGTTCGAGCCCACATGACATTGGCACAATCTGAACCAACTAAAGCCAATGTTCTTCCGTGGGGCCCAATGAGGGTGCCACATAAATGTGGAAGCATATATATATATCTATATATATACACTGAGATTAAGCGAGCAACTGACACTTTCCTTCCTCAGCCCGACCCTTTCTTGCAAGTTCCCTTTTTCTGTGAATGGCATGCTTGCAGCAGAAAATGAAATGAAACCAAATGATTACTGATTTATTAATATCACCTAAATTGAATTGCGGTCAATGAATCTTTTTTAATTGCGGCTAAAAAGAAAGATCACACCTGACCTTTGCGAATTTGCGATCTCAAATACCTGAATCTGAAAATTGCAGTGGATAGTGCATTATTCAATTTTACATATTGATGTTCCCATGCAATCAATTTCCAATCCAACCATTTGGAATATTGCAAGCACACGCAAATGCAATATGCATCCTGCTGCGGATCCCTAGTTATCCTAGTCCTCTTGAAAGACACAGGAACATTTGGCCTATTATGGGCTGGCGGGAAGTGATAAATGCAACCTCCCGTAATGCCCCCGCGTGTGCTACTTGCGCACACAACTGCCTGACTCAGCTTGCGTCTTGTCGGAGTCTTTTCAATGATGTACGGAGGCATGCTGCCATACAATTACTATTGGTATTCAGACTGTGGCATCCGGGAAGTAGTAGGATAGGAAGTCATGATTATTAAATTCATAAATCACTTTGCAAAATTCAATTACAATCTATCTAGTACAAAGCTAATTTAAAACGGGTCAATCCTGGTTGTGAGTTTAGCTGACCTGGGTACAGTCAAGGTGACCTCATCACTTGAACCAAGACCGCGCTTTGCCACCCAGGCATCACCAAAGTCTAATACTAAGCATTGTGCAAATTCAAATCTAAGAGGTACAGTGGGGTTAAAAGACTCTGATGAGAAGAAACTTTTATTCAGTAAATTACATATATACTTATTAGCATGTAGCCACACTGGCTCCACTAGATTTTTACCCTCTGAAATTTTTTCAGAAATGTCAATTAGTGATAAAGCCCCTTTAACTGAGCTTGTTCTCCAGTCATCTGAGCATACCATCAAACCACAAATCCCCACCGCACAGAATGCCGCTAATATACCATAGCAAATTCGATTTATTCTGAGATTCTTGTGACACGTCAAGAGATCTTTGATGGCCTCATTTTTCTTTGAGTTCGTGAGTTTGCCTTTGATGCCATTAACTTTGACCTTTGTATGTGCACGTACCATGTTGTACGCAATCATCAAATGGATAACTGTATCCATTAGATCCTCCAGGCTCTTGTGCGGCTTTGTGGATATCTCATTGTCAGCCCTGCCACATTCAATGCTGAGCTGGGTTGCACGTTGCTTCAATTTTTTCGAGTCCAAGAGGATCGGTCGAATTTGATGTTGTGCAACATATGGTTTGGGTGCAATCACATCATATGAGACTAAACTAATGGATTCAAACATAACATTTGCCCAGAAATGTTTAACTGGATTGGTGGGGTAAAGAAGGCTCTGAACCATTTTGAAGGAGTGTTCAGATTTTGGGAGATTCTCTGGAGGTTTAGCTGATTCCTTCATCAATTTCAGATTCCAAATGTTGTGATAAAAAAACGCTTCTGTTTCTGTTGGCTTAAAGAAATCTAACCCTGTATATTGCAATTTATATCACCAGTCAACAGCCAATAATCAAGTATCATGCACAAACATAAAACTCACCTGCCATCTCAAGGTCCGCCAGTCAAGCTGACATTTTAAGCTCTTGTTTACTGATCACCTTAATACCAACGGGCAGGAATGTATGAGCATCCTTTGTTGGTAAATTGTCCCATCGATTTTTGTAAATACTATTGATATTATCAAGACCCCTTTTCCATGATTGTTGAGTAATATTGGAATGATAATTCAAAATGCCTGAAAACCCTTCCATGCGGATAAAAATATTCCTTGAAAATTACCAGACGATGACACTTCGGGCTCAGGGTCAGGAATTATATCAGTCATATCTTGTCCCATTGTATCATGTTTAATTGTCTCCCTTTCTTGAAAGGCTTTAATATTCTGAGGAGAGGTGGGAGGGGTTTCATCATGAATTGTTTCACTGGGTATCGGGGGGCTTTCAGTATGTGGAGCTTCATCATGGATTGTTTCATTGAGTATGGGGAGGTTCAGTATGCAGAGGTTCATTATCAATATGGTCCCCTTCAAAATTGATCATTTCATCACCTTGATCCCGAGAATCCTTTGCGGCTTCAAAGGTACGGCGTTTTCTGTTTGTTTTTTTGGTCGCATGTATATTTGGTCTTTTTCCTAATCCTTTGCCTGGAAATCCAATTACGACTCAAGATCCTTCAGGTAGAGATTCTACCACCTCCACACCTGCCGATATATTGTAAGCAGCTATTTTTATGAATTTTGTTTTGAATTAGTAATGGACTTACGGTTCAAATCCATTTTGAGCAGGCTCATGGCTTCAGCAATCTTTTGATGCACATAATCAAGAATTTTACTACCATTTTGGATTTTTTGGACCTTGGGATTATTTGAGAAATGTTGGAGACAAATTGCTCCTTGAATATAATTGCCACCTCCCCACTGAAAATTACGTCATCTTTCCCATCATCTTCTGTCGGTGCACAAGGTTCAACAGTTTTTTCCTTCTCATAACTTTTAAGATTTGGTTTCTGAGAGCTTGAAGGCTGACCTGAAATAAAGGCTATGACACAATATCAGGTTTTGAGAGATTAGAAATATTCAGGATGGATGCATACCCACATTCTGGAAGACCTGGTGGATCTTGATTATCTTCATGTGACTGGCTCTCTACTTCAATGCCTAATTCACAACTACTGGCCATATCAGAGATTTCACTTCCACTATCTGGGGCTGAAGTTAGTCCTTCATTGAATTCATTTGAATTTCCCGGGGTTTGGGCCATAGTGGAGGTAGTTTATTAAGCAAATAGATGGTGACAAGTTGATTGATAACCCAATTGAAGATTGTAGAATAAAAAGATGCAAATTGAAGAAAAAAGGTGGAAGTAAAATAAGTTTAAAATAATTGATTCTTTTTGAGGTAATATCGGAGAATTTTGGCAAGTTTGAAAGAAGTTAAATATCAATTTAAAGCAGTTTAAGAGTTATTTAATATTCTAGAAAAAATATATTTTAGAACCACAAGCTGACCAAAATAAACCTGCACATCAACAGACTTGGTACCTTCTATTGAAATTGTATTGCATTTGGAAAAGATGATTTGTTGGGAAATTCAAGCAGGTGATGTATTGCACATTATTTCATATCATTCAAATGAAATCACTTCCCTGTGAGACATTGAATAAAGTTGACTAGTGAGAAACCTACTAAAGTCAACTTTTGAACTATTCAACACTCATGAGGTAAGGACTAAGCAAAGTGTTCCATTTGAATGATATGAAATAAAATGGTTTTGTCGGCAAAACAGGAGACACAATTCTTGTTTTAAATAGTCCACTTATTAGGTTTTAGTTTGTGAGTCTCATGATTTAAACCCTGACCACAACATTGTGAATATACTGACCAATTTCCCCTTAGGTCCTGTTGGCAGGGGGCCACTCAGCATATTTCAGCAATTGCGTTCATTGTTTACGCCAACAAGCCACTGTACACTATGGATGTAGCATGGAAGCGTAAGAATAAGTGGTGTCGGGAGCATGTTGGGAGGGCACTGTGCGAGTGTAAGGATGGGCAGCAGTGTCAGGAGCATGTCAGGAGGGCACTACACAAGCGTAAGAAAAAGTGGTTTTGGGAGGGCACTCCGCCAGCATAAGGATGGTAAGCAGTGTCGGGAGCATGTTGGGAGGGCACTACACAAGCGTAAGGATAAGTGGTTTCGGGAGCATGTCGGGAGGGCACTCCGCGAGCGTAAGGATGGTAAGCAGTGTCGGGAGGGCACTACACAAGCGTAAGGATTGTAAGCAGTGTCGGGAGGGCACTCGGTGAGTGTAAGGATGGTAAGCAGTGTTGGGAGGATGTCGGGAGGGCACTACACAAGTGTAAGGACAAGTGGTGTCGGGAGCATGTCGGGAGGGCACTCTGCGAGTGTAAGGATGGTAATCAGTGTCGGGAGAATGTCGGGAGGGCACTACACAGGCGTAAGGATGGCTAGCAGTGTCGGAGGCATGTCGGGAGGGCACCACGTGAGCATAAAGATGGTAAGGGCGGGGGTGTGAAAGCGTAAGGAGTGGTGAGGACGGAGATGGGGGGGCAGTGTCGGAGTCTCATCTGGAGGTCAGTGTGGGCGCATAAGCATGCAAAGCGTCGGGGCGGATTAGGTGAGGATGTGGAAGCCAATGAGGTGAAATTACCCCAACATTGTGAATTGTGTTGAAATGGGTTTGGGCTTTGAGTGACATTCTCATGTGACACATGTGACAATTGACATTGTCTTGACGCTGACCTGAGGTGACCCACTAAATCCAGTGACTATAAAGTGACACTAACACGACTGAAGCAAGATTTTATACTGACCGCGGTGCAATGTGAAGTCAATTGCCAACGATTGACGCGAGATTTGCCATGGTGAAGGCTCACAGAACATGACCAATATATTAAGTATTTAAGTTTATAATTGCACACCAAATGGTATTGTGGGACACTATCCCAGATAATTGAAGTATGAGGTTTCAAAGTCATAAAAACCCTTTTTATACATTTATCACTCATAAATTAGATAATGAATTCTTGCACCTTCTTGTGAAAGGTGGTGTTGTGAGTTATGCACTTATTTAATTGAATTATGAGAAATCAAACCCATTCAAATGATCTTTATACTTTTTTTACTAATAAATTAATCAATCAGAGTTCCACAAATGTATTTTTACATCATTTGAAATTTACTTCCTTGTAGAAAACATGCTATGGGAACTACCTTTGGTATGAGTGGAAATAGGGCATCACATTTAGGGGGAAAGTTTTGATAAGTCTGTTTTTAAATTAAGAATTTTTCAATAACCATGTGTGATAAGGTGTAATAGCTTCTTCTAAAATGAATACTAAATATTAAGCCTACAGAGAATCTCAAAATAAAATCAGATATGTGCCTTTAACAAATAGAGAGGACATATCAGTAGTCTCTAAGTTAGACTTATCAATGACACTACAGTCAAAACTCTTATTTAAAGCCATGATTGTTGAACAGATATTGACTAGAACATTTGGTTATTGTAATAATACTAATAATAATATATATATGTCTATGGCTTTATGTTTATTATAATTCTATTCATTTCATATTAATACTAATAATAAACCTACTGGATTTTTATCATAATAATATTCCTTCAATAATTATTCTAATTATAAGTTTATATCACTATTACTTTTTTTGGAATAATATTCAGATTCTTAGCAGGGTTATTAAGCTTTAACTACCGATATACTAATAATCTCTTAATAATACTAAGCTTCTAACTATTGCTATACTACTCTTCTTTTAATAAAGCTAATCTACTGAGTAAGGCTACTGAGCTTTCCACAAATAAAAAGCACTAATACTACTCTAAATATCCTGCTAGTTGAGATATGGTTGTGATTCTGGATAGTGGGAAATTGCTCCATTATTGTTTGAAAAATAAGGGAGAAAACCTCTATTTATACCCTTTGGGCCTCCATACAGCTTGCCGAAATAGGGTATTTAGAAAAAACCATAGTTCAGAGGCGTTATCCGGTGACATGTGTAGTTTTTGGTGAGAGAAACTTTCTGGTGGTATTTTTATTATCAAAATAATGTGATGTTATTGAGATAATCTGGCTGGTGAGATTTTATTTTTGCCAAGGAAGTGGAGAAAATACACCTCCTGAAAATTTAACTTTCTTCTAGTCATATAACATTTTTCTTTTTGGTGACTTTGCTACATTTTTTCTGACAGAATTATGTTGGTGGTGCTTTTTATTATCAAAATCATTAAATTTCACTGAAATAATTTGGCTGGTGAGGATTTCTTTTTCCAAGAAAGTGGAGAAAATACAGCTTCTTCTAAGGAGGGATTTTGCTTGTCATATTATACTTTGAGAGAAATATTCTGGTGACATTTTCTTGAAGGTGGGGAAAGTATTTTTTTCTATTTCCCTGTATTTAATTAATTAATAATTTTAACTGTGATATTCAGTCTGTAGGAAAATTTGCTGGTTGTTTTATTTTATGAATGTATCATTTCATATGGAGATTGCATCATTTCCATCAAGTTTGATGTGTGTTATTATTACTCATAAAACCTTTGTTCTTGGAAAATATATTGTAGTTTTCTGAATAGCCTTGAGGTATTTTTTTCAATTGAATCAAGGTGGGGAAAATATAGTTCTGATGCTGTGGTCAATCTTCAAATATCTGTATTTATATTAACTCCTTTGAATTATGTAATTTGTTATTGATGATGCAATAAGGTGAGGAAATATTGCTATAATATACTGTTTGACTCAAAATCTTTTTGAAAGAAATTGCATGCTTTAGTTCCCTCAGATACTTGTGGGAAGAAAGATTCTCTAGTATGGAGAAACCACATGATTTTGTACTGTTTTGATAAGATCTTGAGGCTGTGTATTGTATATTTCTGTGTGAAACCTGTAGCTGTAACATGTAAATATGTTTTGCAAATTTTTTTATTATCATTTTTTATTGGTAAGCTTTGATTGGTATAATTGGTATTGAATGCCACAAATCAAAACTTTGATTGGTAGAATTAATCACTTCATATTGGTAGAAAAGGTTGAGATGTGATTTGAAACCACATCTGGGAGCCAATAAAAGTGTTTTCAGTTATTTTAAACCACCCTCCAACCACTCAAGTGAAGATTTTCACTCTATAAATGGTAAAAGAGCTCATACACCTCCTTCCACCCTTATTTGAGGTAAAAAAGAATTTCCACCCTAGGAAAAACCCTCATCATTTTATCAGCTTATTTTTATGTGGCTATACTGTCTTGCACTGAAGTAGCCCATAGAGCAAATTAAAATATAATTATAATTTTCATTATTGTTTCAGTTATTATTGGGTAAACTAGGTATTTCAATAGACTCATAGCCACTATTCCTGTTAATTATGCTATTATACTCTCTTTATGTGTCAAAGTCATATCAATAGCCTTTCATTCATGTCTTATAGCTACATCATGGACTCATAGTGAATATGTATTGCTTATCTAAGCTATAAATTGTAATTATCTTCCCAAAAGGAACCTTTAATAAATAATTCTTAATTATATATACTAATTTGTGGATACAAATTGACCTTTTTTAGCTTTTTATGTCAAAGACAAAATGGTTTTGTCACCAATTTGCTTCTGAGAATTTAAATGACTGTTCTATATCTTTTAGGTCAGTCTTATGGTTATTCCACATGATTTTTTGAGAAAATTTCATTGAACACAATTTCTTTACAGACTTCTTGCTTATTAAGCTTCAAATACATATGAGAGAGATCATTAAGGCCTTATATTTGTTTGAAGAGCCAAAGTAATTTTTAAACTGGAATGTTTAGGTTTAATTGAAATACTTCTTCTAAGAAGTAATGAGAAATAAATAAATTAAATATAGAGTCATGTAGAATGACTACTGAAACCTTGAAAATAAAATTGAATTTCTTTGAAATAATTTCACATGACTAATTTTTTAAGTTTATTTTTGTGAATTTTTTATAATTATAAATACTTGTTATGGTAGATCATATTGAAACAGCTGTCCTTCTGGAGATATGCTTCTGACTCAGACATAGCTAATAAGAAGAATGGGTGAGCAAGAACTACATTGAGAAAATGATAAGCCCAAAACTGGTAGATACTAACACCATAAGGTGTAGAAACAAAGCTTTGATTAAAAATGAAGTAATTTGACTGTGTTCATGACTTGTATAAGGTAAAATTAAGTAAAAATTGTAATATTAGGAGGTTTCAAGAGGACCCAAGCCAAAATGATTCTTTTTAACTTGATTAGTATGAAAAAATATAATTCCACTGTTCCCAAAATTTAACATTCGATAGCTCTCACACCTTTTTCCCATGATAGAAATGACCTGGGATCTCTTATGAACCAAAATGTATTTATTGCCATATTACATAACACTCAACGTATTCAAAAGTTTGCAAAAAACAACTTGATAGAAATATAATATTAATTATTATTTAATTAATACAAAGGATATTATTCAAAGAGGAATTAATAATATCCTACTGTTGGGGCAATAAATTTCAGCTCAGGCTCCTAATATTTTCTTATTTTTGAGAAAAAAGTTAGCAATCCTATGAAGAATGTTTAAAATAAAAACAAGTTAAATAATAACAAACTTTCCATCAAAATACCAATTCAAAAATTAAATTTTAAACATAAATATTGCAATTCTGCATATCAAAAATAATTTTCATTGGATTTAAGGTATATCATAAGCTCCCATAGTATGACAATCAGGAACCAATATCCAAGGTTTCGTCAAGTCTTAAGTCTCAACTGATTGAAGTAAATATTTAAATAATAATTGTTCCTCATGATACAAGTCTTAAATCTTCACACACTTCTCTTTCCTAATTAAATTCTTTGTTTCAAATTGGTCTTTGGAATTGAGCTTTCAATGTATGTTCTATTTCCATTTCTGTGGCAATGATAAATTCATTACCATGTTAATGATTCATTATTCACAATTATATCCTTCACTCTTTGAAGAAAATTCATCAAGCTCCAAAATTTTTTAGAAACATATATTTACTTTCATATAAATATTCTTGTCTGATTGGGTACAATAAAAGTTAATGTTCCTGATAAGATCAATTTAACATTATGAAAATGTAATTAATTTTATAAATTTTTAGCATCAGATAAAGAGCTTCATAATATTAATAAAATACAAAGCTCACTTTTAGGTATGCAAATAATATAATTACTTTTGAAAATCCGCCTCAAATTCATAGGTTTTTATAGAATATTAATTAATGATTGTCATCTTTCAAAACCTGCAGGGAATATATTCAGATTAATAGAATAAAGTCAAATTTCTTGATCAACTGATATCTTCCAATAGCCCATTACATTTCTAAATTTTAAAGAGCTGTCAAATGACATTTATTTCCAAAACATGAAATATCCAACATATTATGCTTTCAATAACCCACCTCCCAGATACCTCTAAGGATTGAATACCTTCAAGTTTAGCTTATAAGCAAACAGCTTTGAATATATTTTTCTCTTTCATTTGAAAAATAAAAAATTTATGTAGGATTATCAATTCAAATATTCATATATTCTTATAGAATTCTTGGTATCTAGAAAATATAGTACTATAGCTCTGAATTATCTGAAAGGGGAACTGGAGGAGAATCTCCCAATGCTATAGTCCTGATGAATTTTTTGATTTCTTACTTTAAGCTAGTAATTTTATTCAGAGTTTGAAAACTTCATCTGTATATAAATTGATGTATATTTCTTAATTATAAGTTTTTACTACCTTTTGATTTGAAATTATTTCATCAGCTATGCATTCACCATATATATATGCAAAACATAAACATGTCAAAAACCCATATTATTTTATTCCATCATTGCAAAAATATTTCAATTAATATTTCCAAAAAAAGGAAGAGTTGAAGCTGAAAATTTGGATTCTCACCATTTACAACAGCTTCATACAAAACTGTGTTTCAACACAAAAAATTCCTAACTTTCTCTTCAAAGGAGTTTTTCTTTTTCAATATTTTGTTACTGAATCAAAAAAAAAAGGCAAAAGTGTTCCACAGTAATAGTCTGTGGCATTTTTTGTTTTTCTTTATTGATAAAAGCAATCCTCAAACCAATTCAAGTCAATTTTCAAACCCATTTTTTTGTTTTTCATCCCAGTAAAAACATTTATCAAATTATGATCAGTCTTCTATCTATAGTCAGAGATTAGAATAAAATTCAGCAAAGGAATATTTGAAGTGGAAGATTTGAGAAAATTTGAGAAGTTAATGTTGCATAAAATGTTTCTATGCAAGAGTTTAAAATCTAATAAAAATGTCTTATATCAATAAAGAAATGTAATATAAATTCCTCAGCTATCTGAGTCAAGTAAGATCATAGTATCCTTTGAAATTTTCTTATGAATTGTTAAATAAACCATTAAGCAGTAATATTTTTGTTAATTATTGAAAAAAACATACATTCAGAAGTGATCATATTAGAGATTTGTTCTTAAAGACCTTTCAATGGTGGGTTTTGGTTTGTTTAAAGCTTTCGGTAAGCCTTATTCCTACCTTCATTCAAATCTGGCTGAAACCTTTGTCCAACCTACATTGACTGGCCAGTTTTCAGTAAAGTCAGAGACAAGTTGGATAAGGGATTATTCAACAATTCACTATTCTTATAGATTCCTGAATTGAAAAAATACTAAGTGTATGTTTGAGGTTACTAATTCAAATCACTTACACATAAAACTTTTTGAAACAATCTAGCTAATACTCTTCTGCAAATTTTCAATCCTTTTAAAAATAGTTATATTCTTGGCCTTTGGGCTTTTTTCAATTTCTTTTTACAATGATCAGTTACAACTATGAAGTTTGAAGTCACTTCTGAATTCAATATAATTCAATACACAGTAATTTATTACATCAAAATTAATGGTTTTTTGTTATATGGAACAATTGATAAGAAGAAATGCTCCCTCATACTTCCACACCATTTTCAACCATTTTGGAATTTATGTCATCTTAATTCCAATCCTCCATTGAATTTTTATCTCATTTTCTGTCCCAATATTTCCATATTTCATCCACACAATTGCAATCATATTTATGTTTATGATTTGGGTGTGGCTAAGAATATCTTATTCTCTTCTACCTTTCAGCCTGGCTTTTATTCTTCATGTTAATTCATTCTCTCATAATTTTTATTTTATTTTATTTCAACTTTTTCCATTTTTCAAGAATTATCAAAAAAAAATTATTACAGTTTTTTTGAAATTGTCAATTTTACAATTTAACATTTTCATTTTGTATTTTCTTTTCTGAGGAATTGGTTTTTTATTTTGAAATTTAAAAAACAAGTCTTAATTTTTATTTTCTCTTTTGCCTTTGTAATTTCTTCAATTTTCTTTCTCAAAATCAAATTGAATTTTTTCATTTTGTTTTTATTATTTTTATTATTGTTTTGGGGGCCTAGACACTCCAAATCAGTTCTTTTGTGCTTATCCAGAGTGTCTACACCCCTCAAAGATGAAAAAAGGAAAGAAAATAATAAAAATGAAAAAGGGAAAAAAATAACATATCCTGATAGAAGGACAGTAAAGTAAAAAAACGTCACAGTAGGAAAAGTTAAAACAGAAAAAAATTAAATAAAGATATGAATAAATAAAACAAAATGAAATAATAACTAAAAATGAGTTTTTTCTTAAAATAAAAAATACAAAAAATTTGACACAATCACAAAAATTAAAAAAATGGCAAAAAATTGAAAGTATAAAGTTGTTTTTTTGAATTGCTGCAAATCAACTCAGTAAAAAAAATCAAAAGGGAAAATTGAACATTTCAAAAAATGTTATTTTGCCTTTTAATCAAAGTTCTGTAGGATTTTTATTTGAATTATTTCCAAACGAAGCTTTACAATTAATAATGTTTCAACAACTAAGAAAAATTCAAAAGAAGAAATCAACATTTATTGCAATAAATATTTGATTTGAGAGATGAAAAAGGTTTAACAACAAATGAGAAAGCATTGAATTTTAACAATGGTGAGATATTTAAAACAACATTTAAGAATTCTTGGAAATGAATAAAGTGAGCTTTCATAAGTATTATTCCTAGCTATTCGAAAGATTATTGAGCTAAACAAACTTGAACATCTAAATTGGAAAAGACATTTAATAATGAATATATCTCAATCCATTGAGAAGTACTAATGAAGCTGTAATAATGAACTTGGATGGATATTTTCAATAATCAAAACATGTGAACCTTTGAGATATGACCACAGACCCAAAAAGGTCACAAGAAATATTTAAAATAATTATACTTTAAAAATAATTACCTTAAAGCTACAAAACTGACATAAATTGGCATAAAGCTTGGTTTAACTCAAAAGCCAATGAATAAACATGCAAAATAAATTACAACATTGGATTCCTCATGGTAAAATACACATATAACATTTTTATGGCATATCTGTAAAGTCAATATTTAATGAGTTATAAGTAATAACACCTTATAAAAAACATGAATCCTTAATTATTTCAAATACCAATGAAACAACATGTAAAATAAATTGTACCATTGGACTCTCCATCAAATCCTGCACATAAAACAGTTAAGAAGCTAATCTCCAAAGTAAATACTCAAGGAGTTAAGCTGAATATATGCACTTTTTTGGTCAACACATATATTCAAGGATTTTTGCTAATATCTTTTGAAATATACATGATGGAGTAATAAACCAGAAAAAAAGTCACCACTTAATTACTGTAGAAACACAGAAATAAATTTTATTTCATAAGTTATAAACAAGGTTAAAACCTGTAATGGATTATTGATTAAAATCAATAGAGCTGTTGACCACTTTGTTGTGAAAGTGGCCCAAACTTAAAAAAAGTAGACAGTCAGATTCTACTAGTTCATTCGTGAAGAATGACATATTTTCTATTACAATATTCAAGGTATAACGCCTTGAAATCATGGTTTGAAGTTTAAAATATTAGATTTTGACAGAAAAGATGAGTTACCAGAAAAATCATCAAGAATAGAGTTTGGATGATTTAATAAAATTCTCTTGGCAGTGTGATAAGGATATGCCCAGCTATCAGAATCCACTCTCAGAATAGCTGTAGCGTGTATAACTCAAAAGGTATCAATGATCAAAGGTTAAGTTTAAATTTGATCATTTAAGATCACTCACTGTAATCTTATTTTAAGCTTAACAGTCATATAGGTGATATAACTGGTGAATATTATTATAATATGATTAATAATAATAAAATCCACGAAGTTTAGGCTTCTTCCAATCCTATGATGTCATTAAACTTAGAGTTATAGTGATAACTCTAAATAATGGCATAATTATGAGGTAAGAGGGTTTGATCATGATGTAATCATCACCAAACCTTAAAATATTGATCAATTATAGTAGGAAGCGTCAGTACACGTCTACTAGAAGCCTTCTGGACTCTAGGAGGGAGGTATTTACTATAAATAGAGTTCTTTTTTACTCTGTTTTCCCCTCAGATGCTTACAAAACACTAGAATATTTAAATCAAAAGGTAATTTCTTTATTCTTCATATAGAAAACTCTTATATTATTAAAAACCAAAGATAATCTTTGTAAGGTTTGACTATGAAACAATAAGTAAAAATTACTAATTTATTACTTATTGTACTCTGAATGTCCTTATAATAGAAATAAATAAGATTAAAATAATAATAATAATAAAGAAATATTATTATTATGGCGTAAAAATATTATATTATTAAATAAATATAATAATATAATTAATATTATATGAAATTATAATATTATAAATAATATATTAATATAAAATAATTAATATATTATAAAGCTCTTTATTATTGTTACCAACAAATAATAAAGGCGTAAAAAATTGTTTTTTATAAATAAAAAACAATTAATAACAATAATATTACTAATATTAAAGTTATGAATTAATATAAATACTATTTATATTAATTAAAGAATTATTAAGAGAGTAATAATAGAGAAATTATTATAATAAGAGAAAATAACCTACTTTTAACACTTAATATAATAATTTTGAAGTATTTTACGCCAAAAAATATAAATACAACCTTTTCAAATTGTATTTACAATAAAAATAAAGAAAATTACAAATTATTCTGGATTTTTACGTGGAAATGAGTTTTAGAGAGATTTTTAACAAAAACAATTAAATAAATGATTTAATCACGTCAAAATAGATGATTATAGCAAGGTGGTCTTTGGTCTTTAATAATATAACAGTTTTATATATAAAGAATAAAGAAATTACCTTTGATTTAATTGATTTAATGTTTTTGATGCGTCTGAGGGGTAAATAGAGTAAAAAGAGCTCTATTTATAGTAAATACCTCCCTCCTAGAGTCCAACAGGCTTCTAGTAGACGTGTACTGATCATATCCACTGGAATTGATCAATATTTTAAGGTTTGAGGGTGATTACATCATGATCAAACCATATTACATCATTATTGCACCATTATTTAGAGTTATCACTATAACTCTAAGTTTAATGACATCAGAGGCTTGGCAGAACCCCAAATTTCGTGGATTTTATTAGTTTTAATCATAAACTAATAGTATTCACCAATTTTATCACTATTAAGACTGTTAAACTTAATTTAAGGTTACAGTATGTGATCATAACAGCTCAATTTAAGCTCAAACTTTGATCCTCAATAACCTTTAAGGTTTTCACGCTACAGCAATTCAGAGAGTGAATTCTGATAGCCTGACATAACCTTATTATGCTGCCAAGAGCTTTTCATTACATCATCAAAACTCTAATTTTGATGATTTTTCTTGTAACTCATCTTTTCTGTCGAAATTTAATATTTTAAACTTCAAACCATGATTTCAGGGGGTTATACCCTGAATTTAACAATAAAAATTACGTCATTCTTCTCGAATAAACTAGTAGAATCCAACTGTATACTTTTTTTTAAGTTTGGACTACTTTCACAACAAAGTGGTCAACAGCTCTGTTGATTTTTATCAATATTTCCTCATAAGTCTTAACCTTGTTTATAACTTGCAAAATAAAGTTCATATCTGTGTTCTTACAGTAATTACGTGGTAACTTTATTTTTGGTTCATCATTCTATCATGTATAGTTTAGAAGATATTAGCTATGATCACTGAATATATGCGTTGACCAAAAAAGTGCATATATTCAGGATAATTCCTTAAGTATTGGTTTTGGGAATTAGCTTATTAATTGTTTTATATGTGGATTTTTGTGAGGAATCCACTGGTACAATTTATTTCACATGTTGTTTCATTAGTTTCTGAGATAAATAAGGTTTTATGATTTTTATAAGGTATTATACCTTATAATTCCTTAAATATTGACTTTACAGATATGCCATAAAAGTGGTATATGTGTATTTCTCCATGGGGAATCCAATGGTATAATTTATTTTACATGTTCATTCATTGGGTTTTAAGTTAAACCAATTTTAGTACCAATTTATGGTATTTTTTGTATATTTGAGTAATTATTTTTAGTGTATAATTATTCTAATTAATTTTAATATAATTATATTAAAGGTATAATTATTATTAATCTTTTTTGTGACCTTATTGGATATGTGGTCATATCTCAAAGGCTCACAATCTTATTATAATCATCATCTCTGACGTGATTATTATATTTATTTAACTGTTTTGTTTAAAATTCTCTTCAAAACCTCAATTCCACATAAAATTAAGAATATCTGTAATTTCTCCTAAACTTTATTGTAAATACAATTTAAGAAGGTTGTATTTACATTTTTTGGCATAAATTTATTCAAAATTATTATATCAAGTATTAAAAGTAGGTTATTTCTTCTTATTATAATAATTTTCTCTCTATTATTACTCTAAATAATTTTATAATTAATATAAATAGTATTTATATTAATTCATAACTTTAATATTAGTAATATTATTGTTATTGATTGTTTTTTATTAATAAAAAAAACAATCTCTTACACCTTTATTATTTGTTGGTAACAATAATAAAGTGCTGTTAAATATATTAGTTATCTTATATTAATATATTTACTTATTATATTATTTTTTCATAATATAAATTATATTATCATATTTATTCAATAATATAATTATTTTTACACCATAATTATAATAATTCTTTATTATTATAATTTATTTTATCTTATTTATTTTATTTATAAGGACATTCATAGTACAATAAGTAAGATATTAGTAATTTTTACTTGTTGTTTCATAGTCAAACCTTACATTTGGGGGCCTGGCCGTGATATTCACTCTAAAAGACCTTTATAAAGATTCTAATTGGGTTCATCCAATAATAAATTCCAATTATAATCTTAAAACTATATAATAAGTCTATATTTATTGATTTCAAATACCATTGAGGCATTTGGAAAGAAATTGTACTGTCTTACACGTGGTTTTTCACATCCTTAGACTTGCAAAAACTTTCTTTGAGTGACTCTAGTAATTAAAAAAGATGTTTTATAAGTTAAAAAAATTTTACAAAAAGAATCATATTCATTTTTTTATTTTATTCTTTAAAAATAAAAACATAAAAAAAAAATACAAACCAATAAAAAAAGTTATTTTTATTCATTTTAATTTCATTTCTTTTTTTTTAAGATATAAAAGCAATTTTACATGTCAAATTGCCATATCTTACCAAAAATAACACTTCTTATATAAAAGACTTATATTTATTTGTCTTTTCTAGTGTTTGAAGACAATCCATCAGAGGGAAACCAAGCCACTGTTGAAAGATTGGTGGAAGAAACTTGTGCAAGTTCTCCAACACCAATAATCACTAAGAAAAAGAAAGCTAAGAAATTAGACTTTCCAGGACCCACTATTCCAGACTCTGAAGGTGAGTACCTCATTTATAAATTGCCATAAGAAGAATTCCTGTTCTGAAATCCTCTTATTTCTTATTTTTTCTTAAAACATGACTACCAGAAGTGGCTCCCAATACTCCATCCAATCAGATGGAGCTGGACTCAGAGGTAGAATTGATTCCTCAAAAGGGAAAAGGAAGGGCAATATCCCCAGTGGAACAGAATCCACACAAGGAAGTGCCTTATCCCAAAGGCAAGCCCCAGAAATGCCCATGATATCTGAACCAGAGTTAGAACTAAGTATTAGTAACTCAAACAGGTACAAATTACATTCAGAAGTCTCAAATAGACATTTACATCAGCCAGTATAAACAGTACTACACAGTGTACAAAGACAAGGACTGGGACATGTTGCCTCAAATACACCAAGGAGTGATGAACTCCTGGCACATCCTGAAAAGGTTCCTCAAAGAGGAGGAAATAGTGAGATACTCCAATGGATGGAATCCACTGTCATCCAAACCTCAAATCAAAAAGATCAAGGAGTACCATGCCAAAAAGAAGGAGGAAACCAAGGAAGAAGCCCCAGTAGCCTCTACCAGCAAGCCCCAAGCCAACCCACTTCCCCAAGAAGGGAAGAAGAACAAGAAAAAGAATTGGAGAAAAAAATATTCCCCAAGCTACAGGATTCCAAAAATCCAAAAGGATGCCATGGACAATGCTTTTAACATGGCCAGAACCTTGATGGAAGTCAAGGACAAGGAAGAACAAAGAATGAGACAACCTCATTTCCCAAAGAAATAACCTTTTCCAAATATTTTGTAAATACTTTAACTAAAATTAAGAATAGTATATTACCTCTAAAAGAAATTAAAACCAGCTTATTATCATTACAGGAAATAAACAATAACTTATCTTCTTTGACAAATATTTTTGTACAAAATAAAAAAGAACTTGACAACATTGAATTTCTTGAATAATAAACCAAAGATTTTAATTTAAAACACTCAAAAATTAATACAAGGACAACAAGAATTGTATAAATACATAAAAGATATCAAAGATAAAACTTTGACAATCAATTATGAGGTGAGTATTGACTATCTTACAGAAAAATTAAATAAACTAAGTTTTTCTGTAGAAAACTTTGAAGAAAAGACTTCATCACACCAAAAATTACTTTTGGACCATATGGAAAAAAGTGATAAAGCAGGAATGCATCTGAAAGATGACATTCAAAGTGAAATAAGTTTTATCACTGAAAAAATGGATAAAATTAATGAGGCTAACTCAAATATGCCAAATTTATCAACCCCATTTTCTCACATAAGAAGCCCTGTTAAACCAAAAGAGGAATTAACAAATCCATTCATAACAGACTTAAGTCACCAAAACAATAACCAAGTCTTAATGAAGGAAGCACCTCAATTAAAAGAATGGACAACATTAAAAGGAGAAGGTGAATATGACCACATGTCATTTATCAAGACAATTGACATGCTACAAGAAGAATATGCCATACCAGATGAATTAATTACTGCAAGATTACATTCATTGTTTGAAAAATCTGCAAAATGATGGTAATATGGCATAAGACAAAAAAATGGCAAAAATACCTGGTCTTGGTGGAAACAAGAAATAATCACCAAGTGGGCTAATGATGCCTGGAGGTACAAAATAGAGAATTCATTTGAAAATTCTTTCTTTGACCCAGACAAAGACAAACCTTGAACTTGGTTCTTAAAACAAGTTGAAAGACTAAATGCACTGTACCCAGGAATGTCACAAATGATGGTGCACATGAAAATACTTAAGAAATGTGGAGGAGAGCTAGAAAATGCCCTAAGAAGCAGGTGTATAGAGCCATGCTCCACAGAAGAGTATATCAATTCACTAGAGGACATAGTGACAAAAACAAAAATTGGCAGAACTTGGAAGAAATTGGACATTAAAAGTCCAAATAAGCCATTTTTCAAAAAAGATAAATAAAAAGCTTTCATATCCAATAATAATGAGCAAAGAAAATGCCATAAATGTGGAGGTATTGGACACTTAGCCAACAACTGCCTCAAAAAGGCAAAGATTAATGAAATTGTGGAAACAGAAAACCACAATGACAAGGAGGAGGAATCTGACTCTGAAAAAGAAATAGAAGAGTCAGAAAGTTCTGAAAGTGATGGAATTAATATAATTAATGCACAAATTAATAATATTGATATAATCTATGAAGTACTAGATGTTAACTCAAACTTACCACAAGTTGGAACATCTGACACAGACCTGACAAATGTACAAGATGCCAAAATGTACAGAACCAAACCTGCAAAAGGAATGGGATATACAGCTGGAAAATCAAGTATAAGTATTTTTATGGTTGATAACCAAGAAGGAAAAGTGAACTTGGATAAAGGAGCATATTGTACCTGTGTTGGTAAAAGTTATTTAAAAACCATTGTTCCAGATTGTTAAGAAACCCTTATGCCAATACAAGGTGTCAAATTTAGTAGTGCAAGTGAGAGCATGAAGCCCCTTGGAATAATTGACTTAACACTCATTTTACCTCACCCCTCACAATGTGTCAGAATTAAAGTAAAGGCTGTAGTAATGGAAAACTGTACTAGTAATCACTTCATACTTGGAAATTACTACTTGTAAATTCATGATATAGATATTTCTAACCAAAAAGATAGATTTTTTACCATAGGAGACAACAAAAGACAAAAGTTTGGCTTCTTAAATAACAAAAAACAAATTACAGTTATTAAGAGTGAAGAGAAAAATTCAGAAAAGGAACTTTTCATATGTGAACATCTCAAAGAGGCAGAATTCAATCAAGAATTAACAGAAAAAATGAAAGAAAAATTGATTGACCTCTTATTTAAGTACAACAATGCCTTTGCAACTGACAAAGAGCCACTAGGTTCCATAATTGGGCATGAGGTGGATATAATTCTTAATGTGGAAACACCTTACCCACCTTTACTGATAAGACCTGCTTACCCAGCTAGTCCAAGGGCTAGAGAAGCCTTGGAGGTACACATTAAGTAATTAATGGACCTTGGAGTCTTAAGAAAAGTAGGACATAAAGAACAGGTAGAGGTCACTGCACCTGTAATTATAGCTTGGCATAATGGAAAATCAAGAATGGTAGGAGACTTCAGAGCCCTGAACACTTACACCATTCCAGACAGATATCCAATACCCAGAATTAATGAGACATTGACACAATTGTCACAACCTAAGTTCATTACAGCCATGGATGCTTTAAAGGGTTTTCATCAAAATGTGTTAACAGACAATGCCAAGAAACTACTAAGGATAATAGTCCACTGTGGGATTTTTGAATACTTAAGAATGCCATTTGGTATAAAGAATGCACCTTACCATTATCAAAGGATGATGAATACCATATTTCCGGAAGAATTATCAGAAGGATAGTTAATTATCTATATTGAAGATAACATAGTTTGCTCAGAAACGTGGGAAAATAACCTTAAAAGACTAGAAAGGGTACTCCAAAAAATAGTGCAAGTGAATATGAAAATTTCCTTGAAAAAGTGTCATTTGGCATATAGTGAACTAAAAGAAACAGGACATGTTGTATCTGGACTTAGTCTAGGCATAGACAAGAATAAATTAGCAGCAGTACTACTTAAGCCAATGCCTCAAACCATAAAAGAAATGAAATCATTTCTAGGATTCGCTGGTTACTATAGACAGCATATAAAGGACTTTGCAAAAATTTCCAAATCCTTGTATAAACTATGTGACCAACAAAAAGTCTATGAAAAGACAGAAGAAAGAGTCAAGGCATATGAAGAATTGAAAAATTCATCAACAAATGCCCCATTTCTTCTAATTCCAGATTGGAAACTACCCTTTAAACTTTACATTGATGCTGGTGGAGAAGGACTAGGTGCTGCACTACACCAGACACAAATTATGAATGATAAACCAGTGGAAGGACCAATTTGTTTTATTTCAAGACAGATAAAGCCAACAGAGGAAAGATATGGAGCAAGCCAAATGGAATGCCTCTGCTTAGTGTGGGCTTTAGAAAAATTAAATTATTGCTTGGATGGAACAGTATTGATGTCATTACAGACTGTAATGCTGTAAAATCTCTATTAAATATGAAAAATCCAAATAGACATATGCTGAGATGGCAAATTGCTATCCAATAATATAGAGGAAATATGACTATTGTTCATAAATCTGGTAATATTCATAAAAATGCAGATGATCTTAGTAGATGGGCTCTAGCAAATACCCCTGACAATCCAGCATGGGTACCACAAGAGGAGCACCATATAGAAGGAATATGTGTTACAGACATTGGCACAGAATTCTTTAACCAAGTTAAAGAAAGCTATAAGACAGACAAAAATTGCCATATCTTAAGCCATCTTCTAATGAAAGACTGCAAAGATCCATCACTTTCATCAAAACTAGATGAAATATGGAAAAAGGCATATGATGAAGGAAGATTTCACCTCCTTGATGGAATCCTTTACCATAGAACAAAACACACATGTGTTATGGCCTTAACAGATAGAACACTAATAAACACTATTTTACATGAGTGTCATGATAGTGTTGCATCTGGACATCTCTCAGAAGATAGGACACTAGAGAGGGTGAAAACCTGCTCTTGGTGGCCAAATTGGAAGAAAGATGTTGCAGAGTACTGCCAAACCTGTGACAGATGTCAAAAAGCCAACAGAGCCACAGGAAAGAAATTTGGAATGATGATCCAAATCCAAGAACCAAAATCCCCATGGGAAATAGTTCATATGGATTGGGTAACAGCATTACCTCCAGGAGGAGATAGAAGTTATAATGCATGCCTAGTGTTAGTTGACAGGTATAGAAAAACTCCCATGTTCCTACCATTTCACAAAGATGACAAAGCTATGCACACAGCCATAATGATATGGAATAAAGTCATTAGCCACACAGGCTTATTCCAAAATATCATAAGTGACGGAGACCCAAAATTCACTTCAGCATTATGAACAGATCTCCATAACTTGTTTGGGACAAAGCTATCATTCTCAACAGCTTACCATCCTCAAATGATGGCTTAGCAGAAAGAATGATACAAACCTTGGAGGACATGATCAGAAGATTCTGTGCTTATGGACTAGAATTGAAAGATTCTGATTGTTTGACCATGATTGGTGTACACTAATACCAGCTCTTGAACTGGCATATAAAACATCAATCCATTCTTCTACTGGAAAAACACCAGCAATGCTAGAAAAAGGTTGGAATCCAAGACTTCCTTATGATACTCTCAAAAAGGACTTAGTGGATATACATCCAACAGCAAGCAGTTTTAAGATAATGCTTGACAAGGCAAGACACCATGCAAAAAGATGTATGCAAGATTATTTCAAATATGCAAAAGAAAGATGGGATAAAAGTCATAAGCCACCTGATTTCAAAATAGGAGACTTGGTCCTAGTATCAACCCTTAATTCTAATAACACAAAAGGCCCGTAGAAATTGAAAGATAATTGCTTGGATGGAACAGTATTGATGTCATTACAGACTGTAATGCTGTAAAATCTCTATTAAATATGAAAAATCCAAATAGACATATGCTGAGATGGCAAATTGCTATCCAAGAATATAGAGGAAATATGACTATTGTTCATAAATCTGGTAATATTCATAAAAATGCAGATGATCTTAGTAGATGGGCTCTAGCAAATACCCCTGACAATCCAGCATGGGTACCACAAGAGGAGCACCATATAGAAGGAATATGTGTTACAGACATTGGCACAGAATTCTTTAACCAAGTTAAAGAAAGCTATAAGATAGACAAAAATTGCCATATCTTAAGCCATCTTCTAATGAAAGACTGCAAAGATCCATCACTTTCATCAAAATTAGATGAAATATAGAAAAATGCATATGATGAAGGAAGATTCCACCTCCTTAATGGAATCCTTTACCATAGAACAAAACACACATTTGTTATGGCCTTAACAGATAAAACCCTGATAGACATTATTTTACATGAGTGTCATGATAGTGTTGCAGCTGGACATCTCTCAGAAGATAGAACACTAGAAAGGGTGAAAACCTGCTCTTGGTGGCCAAATTGGAAGAAAGATGTTGCAGAATACTGCCAAACCTGTTACAAATGTCAAAAAGCCAACAGAGCCACAGGAAAGAAATTTGGAATGATGATCCAAATCCAAGAACCAAAATCCCCTTGGGAAATAGTTCATATGGATTGGGTAACAGCATTACCTCCAGGAGGAGATAGAAGTTATAATGCATGCCTAGTGTTAGTTGACAGGTATAGAAAAACTCCCATGTTCCTACCATTTTACAAAGATGACAAAGCTATGCACACAGCCATAATGATATGGAATAAAGTCATTAGCCACACAGGCTTATTCCAAAATATCATAAGTGAAGGAGACCCAAAATTCACTTCAGCATTATGAACAGATCTCCATAACTTGTTTGGGACAAAGCTATCATTCTCAACAGCTTACCATCCTCAAATGATGGCTTAGCAGAAAGAATGATACAAACCTTGGAGGACATGATCAGAAGATTCTGTGCTTATGGACTAGAATTGAAAGATTCTGATTGTTTGACCATGATTGGTGTACACTAATACCAGCTCTTGAACTGGCATATAAAACATCAATCCATTCTTCTACTGGAAAAACACCAGCAATGCTAGAAAAAGGTTGGAATCCAAGACTTCCTTATGATACTCTCAAAAAGGACTTAGTGGATATACATCCAACAGCAAGCAGTTTTAAGATAATGCTTGACAAGGCAATACACCATGCAAAAAGATGTATGCAAGATTATTTCAAATATGCAAAAGAAAGATGGGATAAAAGTCATAAGCCACCTGATTTCAAAATAGGAGACTTGGTCCTAGTATCAACCCTTAATTTTAATAACACAAAAGGCCCATAGAAATTGAAAGATTCCTTTCAGGACCATTTATAATAAAAGCACTTCATGTACCCAATGCTGTGCAATTGGAACTCACAGGTGAATTAATGAACAAACACCCAACTTTCCCTGTAAGTCTGATAAGACCTTACAACTCAAGTGATAAGTAAATATTTCCACTAAGAAATAAACCCCCACTTGAAATTTCCCCCTTGGAAGAAGGAGAGGAAAAGAAAATTTTGAAAGTCCTTAAAGAAAGAAGGACAAGAAACAAAAAAGAAAGAGAATACCTTGTAAGGTATAGAAATTCAACTCAAGAAGATGAATGGCTACTTGAGAAAGATATAACAAATTCTGATCAACTACTAAGAAGGTTCAGACATGAAAGAAAACCTAAAGAATAGAAAAATCAAGCATTATTGAGCTTCAAGACTAACAAAGTCTATTGAAGAGGTAGGACAGTGGATGATACCCTAATTACACATATCAGATTGTGGTACAATCTTTTTTGGTGGTAGGAAATGTGAACCTTTGAGATATGACCAGATACCCAAAAAGGTCCCAAGAAATATTTAAAATAATTATACTTTAAAGATAATTGCCTTCAAACTACCAAACTGCCATAAATTGGAATAAAACTTGGTTTAACTTAAAATCCAATGAATAAACATTTGAAACAAACTACACCATTGGATTACTCATGGTACAATACACATATAACATTTTTATGGCATATCTGTAAAGTCAATATTTAATGAGTTATAAGTAATAACACCTTATAAAAAACATGAATCCTTAATTATTTCGAATACCAATGAAACAACATGTGAAATAAATTGTACCATTGGGTTCTTCATAAAGTCCTACACATAAAACAGTTAAGAAGCTAATCTCCAAAGTGAATACTTAAGGAGTTAAGTTGAATATATGCACTTTTTTGGTCAACACATATATTCAAGGATTTTTGCTAATATCTTTTGAAATATACATGATAGAGTGATAAACCAAAAAGAAATTAACCACGTAATTACTGTAGGAACACAGAAATAAACTTTATTTCATAAGTTATAAACAAGGTTAATACCTGTAATGGATTATTGATTAAAATCAATAGAGCTGTTGACCACTTTGTTGTGAAAGTGGTCCAAACTTAAAAAAAAGTAGACAGTCAGATTTTAATACTTCATTCTTGAAGAATGATGTTTTTCTTATTACAATATTCAAGGTATAACGCCTTGAAATCATGGTTTGAAGTTTGAAATATTAGATTTCGACAGAAAAGATGAGTTACAAGAAAAATCATCAAGAATAGAGTTTTTATGATGTAATGAAATTCTATTGGCAGTGTAATAAGGACATGCCGGGCTATCAGAATCCACTTCCGGAATAGCTGTAACGTGTATAACTCAAAAGCTATTGATGATCAAAGTTTAAGTTTAAATTCGATCATTTAAGATCACTCACTGTAATCTTATTTTAAGCTTAACAGTTATATAGGTGATAAAACTGGTGAATACTATTAGTATATGATTAATACTAATAAAATTCACGAAGATTAGGCTTCTTCCAAGCCTATGATGTCATCAAACCTAGAGCTATAGTGATAACTCTAAATAATGGCATAATTATGAGGTAAGATGGTTTGATCATGATGTAATCATCACCAAACCTTAAAATATTGATCAATTCTAGTATAAAGAATCAGTACACATCTACTAGAAGCCTTATGGACTCTAGGAGGGAGGTATTTACTATAAATAGAGCTCTTTTTACTCTGTTTTCCTCTCAGACGTTTACAAAACACTAGAATATTTAAATCAAAAGGTAATTTCTTTATTCTTCATATAGAAAACTCTTATATTATTAAAAACCAAAGATAATCTTATTATAATCATCATATTTGATGTGATTATTTTATTTATTTAACTGTTTTGTTTAAAATTCTCTTAAAAACCCCAATTCCACATAAAATGAAGAATATTTGTAATTCCTCTTCAAATTCATTGTAAATACAATTTCAAAAAGTGGTATTTACATTTTTGGCCTAATTTTATTTAAAATTATTATATTAAGTATTAAAAGTAGTTTCTTTCCTCTTATTATAATAATTTTCTCTCTATTATTACTCTAAATAATTCTATAATTATTATAAATAGTATTTATATTAATTCATAACTTTAATATTAGTAATATTATTGTTATTAGTTTTTTTATATTAATAAATAAAACAATTTCTTACGCCTTTACTATTTTTTGGTAACAATAATGAAGTGCTTTTAAATATATTAGTTATCCTATATTAATATATTTATTTATTATATTATTTTTTCATAATATAAATTATATTATCATATTTATTCAATAATATTATTATTTTTATGCCATAATTATAATAATTCTTTATTATTATAATTATTTTTATCTTATTTATTTTATTTATAAGGACATCTATAGTACAATAAGTAAAATATTAGTAATTTTTACTTGTTGTTCCATAGTCAAACCTTACAAAACAAGCTTACAAATATTTCAAAAATTGATGACTACTACTTATTTACAGGAAGTAATGGGTAGAAATTAAGCATCAAACAATTGTGGAAATGATTTTTTCATGATAAATCTTCGATATTAATGAGTAATAAGAAAAAAATTATTTATCAAGAAAAAACTTAATCCTTGGGTTATACCAATTTAGAAAGATTTAAAGACTTTAAGATAATATAAGAAATAATATGGTGCATGGGTGGGTTGCATAATGTCTCATTTCTTTAAATATTTCTTTTTATAAGTTGAAGTTTTTCATTCAAAAAAAAGAAAAAGGATGGCCCATGTGACTCCAATTGACTCTTTTAATTAGAAAGGACAATGGAATTAACTTGAATATTCTACACAGATCTTGATCAGAGAATTTTCATTTAAGACTCCCTTAAAATAATAAATAGTCAATATTGTTTTTATGAGGAGACAAACAAAGTTCATTTAAAATTCATAATCTTGTCTTTTAATTGAGCACAATTATTAATGTCCAAAACTGTGTCTGAAAGTATTTACAAAACTATTTCCAGGTTGGAACCAAGGTTGGAAGCAAGTTGAATGTGGGTTGGACCTCCTACCCCTGCCAACAGGAATAACTTTTTTTCATGGTGTGTTCTGTACCAAACCTGTACCAACCAGTACTGGCTTAATACCTCACATGATGGTTTTTTGAAGCTTAAATCCACCAAGAATGACTAACATTAGTCATACAAACAATCTGAGAACATCATAACAGTGCTTGTGTGGCCTGTGAAGAGTTTTTTTGACTGCTTATTGATCCAAAATAGTCATTTGTGGTCCCAAAACCACAATTCTGACTATGCTGACATCAAAGTTTATGGTACAGAGCCACAATACAGCATTCTGTCACAACCGTGGCAATTACCCTCTTGGACCTCCATATTGAATATGACGGCCATATCCATAATACTTGGCAAAATTGGATATTTCATCTTTCTGGGCCTTTTATGGCCATTTCACCATCTGGGGCCAACTTGGCCTCTTCATCATCATCAGCCCCTTCTTGGCCAGTCTTTGCTTTTGGGAACTCTTGGGTATTATTCAAATTACAGGGAAAATAAATCCCAGAACCCTATATTTGGCTTTTTAAGCTTTAAATACAGTTTTGCAGATTTTGGTGCATTCATCCCTTTTATGCCATTTTCCCCATATTAGGCCATTTGGGGATTAATTTCAAGATTTGCACATTTTTTGTGCACTTTGGGCAAATACAGCTTTAAGATTTTATAATCTTTATTTGGCCAAAACACCCAAAAACACCTTTTCACCTCTGAAGCCACCCAAAACCCAATTTTCACTCATATCCTCCTGGGATCCTTCCAAAAGAACTTTGGCCACTTTCACCCTCCAATACCCAAAAGTGCCATAAATGTTGTTATACACCATTATGCATCTCTTTTCACCAGCAATCCAATGAGGCCAATATCAAATGGTTATTTCAACATTTCATAAAGTCAGCAAGGCATCACATCATGCAGAGGATTAATCAAGGCTCAAGGAAAATTGTCACTCTTAAATATCAATGATGCCATCAAGTATTCATTGCATATTCTCATTCACAGTATTCCTCAAAGGGAATACTGGAAGTTCATTCTCAAGGGATATTTAAGAGGTAGTTCCAAAAAAATCTGTCAAGTTTCAAGGCTCCATCAATTCACCTTGGCAACCATATTCATTCAATACAGTCTAGATTCATCAAGACATGTATTTCAATAATACACCAAGGGAAGATCATTCAACCCGGTTCATTTCTCAATTTGGAAAGGTATACATTTCATCATACAATAAATACAGTTTCCAGTATTCAATACAGATCAGCTGCAAGCCTGAAGGAGTCAAGCTCTCAATGTTTCTCATATACCAGCATCCTTTGACCATGGGAGGCTTTTTCCCCAGTTCATTAATATATTTTGATTTTCTTTTATCTTTATTTATCTTTTCATTCTGTTAAGTGAATACTGATATTATCAATTCAGTCATTTAGAACCTTTTCTTTTCTTTCTTTGCTTGTCAGTGGATATTGGTAGTCATATCTTTTAATAATTACATTGTTCATTCTGGCAGATTAAACAGTGATGAAGTACTTACTTGGTTGGCTCTTTGGAGATTTTGGCTTCCTTTTTCTCTTATTGCATCTTGTATTGAACAGGTGTATTTCTTAGAGAAATTTATTCTTCTTCAATATTTGCAGTCTTCCAAGTGAGTTCCCTAATTACTGAGTTCCAGGCTACTCTTGTTATCCCCAAGAGCCCCTGTGACATTATATTAATTAACTCATAATTTCTTTTCATTCTGTTCATTCATTCTTTATCATTTTATTCACTCATTTCATCAAAATCATTACTCTTTACTTCTTATGAACTTCATGATTTATTTGCACCTCTCAATTCTCTCCCACTCATTCTTCATTCTTGAAAAATGACATATGAACAATTTTTATTTTTGTTTCTCTTAAATTCCTCATTAAAATCATCAAATTAATTCAATTTCTAATTCAGGTTTCATTTTTATTTTGTTTTCAAATTGGTAATCAAAATTACGCAGACACATTCTTCACACCAAGATTGATTTTTATTTATTCTTTAAGAATTTTGATTTTTAAAGAAGAACCCACTTGATTTGATCTTATTGAATCATTTGAAATAGAATTGATATTGAATTTAAGAGAATTGATTGACCTGAAGATTCCATTTATCCTGCTGATTTTTCAAATCACAATTTTTTAAATGAATTGACTTTTGATCAAGAAT
Source organism: Austropuccinia psidii (assembly GCA_023105745.1). NCBI lineage: Eukaryota > Fungi > Basidiomycota > Pucciniomycetes > Pucciniales > Sphaerophragmiaceae > Austropuccinia > Austropuccinia psidii. The sequence continues at coordinate 28,876,663 of JALGQZ010000013.1, read as the reverse complement.
TCCTTTTATTGTTTTATTTTCCTGCAAGATTTTTACTTTGATTGATTTTACATATTGATTTATTTACTTCAAGATTTCATTTTACATTGTATTTATTGATTTACCTGAAGTTTCCATTTTGGTTCATTGGTTTTTTATCAATATATTGATTTTGATTTTTACTTCAAGATTTCCTTATGAATTGCCTCAAGTCTTTCACCTTCAAATTTTGAATTTTATGCATTTTATTCCATTTTTATCCTTAAAATCATGCCTGTCCAACACTCACCTCCTGCAAGACAGACAAGATCCCAAACCAAAGCTTTAGTTGTTCTTAATATAACTCTAATATCTCAACTTTATTGCACCCCAGCAGTTCCTCAACTGAGGGCCGACTTAGACAGAGGACCAAATTTGGAATGGGAAGCACCATCCAGGAACAAAGTGAGAGGGCCAAGAAGATCAAGTTCCTTTTCGAGAGTAGTTGGCAGTTTTCCAGGAATTTCAAGGACAACTTTCAAAGGTCCTGATGAAGATGGTGAAGACGAGGAGGAGAATTCTGTGGAAGAGGAAGAGTCTGATGGTACTGAAAATGTTACTGCTCCTGTGGGGGAATCTCAAGGTACTTGAGGGCCAGCTCTAGCCCAGTATAATCAGCCTGTCTCTCATCAGTATGAACCATCTGTATTGGCCACTATGCAGAAAATGGCTCAAATTATGGCCAATCTTCAAGCAGATTCATCCTCTGAAGCTTCAAGACCACTGGTATTCAATACTCCAACTATGAAGGCACCAGAATGCTTTGATAGGACTCAACCCTTCAAAGTCAAAAGTTTCATCCAGTCCTCCCACCTCATCTGTAATAATGATATGGCGAAAATTTCCCTAGACAGGAAGAAATTTCTTTATGAAATCTCATCTCTCATTGGCAGGGCTGCAAAATGGATTGAGCCTTATCTTTTCAATCTCACTAATCAAAGTCCAAATTACCTTCTCAATCCATGGGCCTTATTTGAATCTCAACCCTTTACATTGTTTGGGGACCCAAATGAAGTCAGAAAAGCTGAAGCAGAGTTGGATGCCTTAAGAATGAAAGAAGGTGTACATGTATCATTGTAAATTTTTGATTTTAGAAGTTTGGTTTCAATAATTGGAGATTGGAGTGAAAGAGCTCTCATCCATAATTTCCGGAAGGGATTTGCCTGCAAAATTCTGGATCAATTGCCCTTCCATCCTTCAAGAATTAATGGACATTACCCTGGATCTTTATACCAGGTACCATGAAAGGCAAAATTAGAAGAAGCCTGAAACCTCAAATTCAGTTTCTTCTAATCCTCAAAATTCTTCAAGTTCAAATTGAAAGAAGATGAATTTTCATTTCCAGAAGAGGGACAAGCCTCATTCTTTTTTTCTGAATAAGGACTTCAGGTTGATGGGTTCTGAAAAATAAAGAAGAGTCAAGGAGGTCTTTTGTGCCTATTGTGGTGCAAAGCATATTCTTCAAACTTGTTTCAAAAGGCCTCAAAGCCAGATTGCCCAACCATCAGGTGGGAATCCCAGCCAGGGAAAAGCCTGAGTGAAGATCATGGTGTGTTCAATGGTCTTCACTGTTTTTCTATCCAAAGCACAATTGTTAATTTTGAATTCTGGTGTCAGAAATTCTCTCAAATGTTTTGTTTTTTCTTCTCTCTCTGATGTGTTTCAAAGTATTCAAATTGATTCTGGTGCTACCAACACATTTATTTCAAAGCAGTTTGTTTGCAAGTATTATTTGACCATTTCAGAACTCCTGGAAAGAGTTCCTCTTATCAACTTGGACTCTTCTGAGTCCCCTTCCTTATTTTTGACTCACCATACTGAAGATATGGTTGAGATTCCATCCTTCCAAAGCTTTGAATGGGACTTCTTAGTAATTGATACTCCCAAGGGAGAAGACCTCATATTCAGCTTTGACTTTCTTAATCATGTTAATCCATCTATTGATTGGAGGCAAGGACTGATCACCTGTAATTCCAATCATAAGGACTATCAAGATCCTTCCAAAACATTCAGTAATGAACCTCTTTCTGCCAAATCATGTTCAGCTCTGGTTGGTGATTCTAGAACACCATCATTTCCATCTTCTGTCCATATTCCTTCCTTAAATTCCCATTGGTAATTACTATCCTCTAGAGATGAAATCTTCAAAGAGATTAAATATGTTGAAAAAGATAATTCTGTAGCTTCACTTCATCTCTTCCTTGGGGATATGGACCTCCCTCTTTCATATTATCATGACTCCCTGGAGGAATTTTGGGAAGAAGAGGAAGAGCCAGAATGAATAGAAACCTTGATGAAGGTTGTTTCTTCTGCTTATCACATTTATTCAGATGTATTTTCCAAGGTTAAATCAGAGAAACTTTCTCCTCACCATGCCTGTGATCATCATGTTAATCTGGAGGGGTCTCTACCTCCAGTTAGGGTGATCTACCCTTTATCAAACCAATATTTAAATACACTCAGAGCCTACATTTCAGAGAATGTAGAGAAAGGTTTTATCTGGCCAAGATACTCTTCAACAGGAGCACCTGTCCTCTTTGTCAAAAAGCAGGATGGTGGCCTCCATTTGTGTGTTGATCACCACAAATTTGATGCTGTTACTAGGGAGAACAAATATCCTGTTCCTCCTATGAATCAGCTTCTCACCGTATTTAATGGTTCTTCTATCTTCTCCAAGACTGATCTGTGTGGTGCATATAACCCCCTCATATTCAAGGAAGGTGATGAATATTTGACATGTTTTAGAGCTAAACATGGGAGTTCTGAGTACTTGGGTATGCCATTTGGGCTCACCAATCCTCCTGCCTCTTCAAAATCTTTTCAATGATATTTTTTATAATATTCTTGATGTTTATGGTCTTTTCCAAATATGAGGAAGAACATGTCACTCATGTGTCCACTGTTCTTGCCAGACTCAGAGCCAACAACCTCTTTGCTAAGGCATCCAAGTGCCTATTTCCTGCTTCTAGTGTAGATTTCTTAGGTTATATTTTCTCTTTTGAAGACCTCAAGATGGACCAAGAAAAAGTACAGCAAATTCTCAATTGGCCACCTCCAAGAAACCTCAAGGCTCTTCAATCATTCCTTGCCTTTGCCAATTTTTACCGCCATTTCATTAAGAAGTATTCCATGAAAATCAGTTCACTCACCAAGGTCCTCAAGAAAGATGCTTGTTTTCCCCTAAATGAGGAATCTCTTATAAATTTTCATCAACTTAAAGAGGCTTTCACCTCTGCTCTAATCCTTCTCTACCCACCATTGTAGAGACTGGTGCATCAGATTATGACTTGGGTGCTGTACTGAGTCAGGATTCTGACTCAGGAAAATATCTCATTGCATTTGGAAGTGGTAAGCCTCTTCCAGCAGCGTTAAATTATGAGATTAATGACAAGGAAATCCTTGGTATAGTCTGGGCTCTCAAGCACTGGAGGGCTTTTCATCTCTCTCTTTCTTCCTCTTTTGAAGTCCTCACTGATCATTCCTCACTCCAATACTTAATTTCTCCCAAGATTCTCACTTTCCATCAAGCCTGCTAGGCTGAATTCCTATCCAAATTTCATTTCTCAATCACTTACTTCCCTGGCTTCTTGGAAACATTTCCAGATGCACTGTTGCATTGGGAGGACATTGACCCAGAGAGGGGGGAGGATTTCATCAGCAAGAATCCAATTACTTTTCAAAAAATAATCAAGCAGAAGGAAATTCAAGCTTCAAAGTTCTTTCCAGCCAATGTGGATTCATTTACAAATTTCATTCACTCAATGCAGAAGGAATTATGGCAAGATTCTCATTACAAGACTATTCCTCAAGATTTGGGTAAGCGTAAATCTGTCCAATATCATTCTCTTGATTCCGCTTCCCAACTTTTTCTTTTCAAAGATTGGGTGGTGGGTCAGAATGACTCTAAAATTCAACTCAGTATACTTCAAAAGTGGAATGACTCTCCTCTAGCTGTAAGCCCTGGCCAAGAGAAGACTCTCAAACTTTTCATGCCTGATTTTCAATGGTCTGTAATGACTCAATTTATCAAGGATTATGTCTCATCCTGTCAACAGAATTCAATAAACAAGAAGTTTGTACTCCTCAAACCTCTTCCAATTCTAACTGGTCCTTGTATTTGTCTTCCAATAAACTCCATCACTCAATTTCCACTGTCCAATTCTTTTGACTCAATCCTTTTCATAATGGAAAGATTCTCAAAAATGGCAGGTTTCATTCCAACAATGTCCTCAATAACCTCGCTGGATTTGGCCCATTCATTCATGAAGAATATTATATCAAATAATGGCCTTCCCTCAAGCATTTTCAGTGATAAAGGCTCTCTTTCTTTTGTTTTCTTTTGGACCAGTCTTTGTCAGCAGCTCAAAATTTCAAGAGATCTGTCAACTGCCTACCATACAGAAATTGATGGACAGACAGAGAGGGTAAATCAGATACTAGAACAGATCCTTGGGATGTATTTCAGTCATCATCAAGATGATTGGAACACCTGGCTTCCTCTGTCTCAATTTTCCTACAATAACTCTGACTACTCTTCAACAAAACAATCACTGTTTTTCACTGTTTATGGAAGAGATCCTCAATTTTACTCAATTCACATTACTCAAGACACTATTTCTGGAAAGGTATCAACAAAAATCCAATCACTAAATCAAGATGTCAAGAGAGAACTTGAATTTTCCACAAACAGGTTTAAGAGGTACTCATATAAAAGTAGAGCAAGTCCACCTGTTTTCAATCCTGGTGAGACAGTGTGGCTTTCTTCCAAGAACATCATATCAACTAGACCCACCAAAAAACTGTCTGAAAGATGGTTGGGTCCTTTTCCAATCTTGACAAAATTCAACACTCATGCCTACCATCTCAATGGAAGTCTATTCACCCAGTATTCCATCTTTCTCTCTTAGAACCAGTCAAGACATCAACAATCCCAAATTGGCATTAAGATCCTCCTCCTCCAATTATCATTGAAGAAGAAGAGGAATGGGAAGTCTCTCAAACACTTGACTAAAAGAATGAGAGAGGAAAATTATGGTATTTTGTGGAATGGAAAGGTTTCAGTAAAGACTCAGAAAGATCCATTTGGTAACCAACTGAAAAACTCAAGAATTTTCCTGAACTTGTTTAGGATTTCCATTCCTTATATGCTGACAATCTAGGAACCAATTCTTCAAGAGCTTTATTATTTATGGTGCTTGGTGGGGAGAGGAATTACCAAAGGTAAGTCCCACTCCTGGTATGCACCTTTAGAGGTATTATACCCTTCTTGTTATCAGAATCACCTTGGCCACTCTGTGAGCACTCTGCAATTTTTTGACACAGATCTTTGGCCAGGCTTTCAACATCAACTCCAAAATTATGGACATTTTCTCTTGGGAAAATGGACCATCCTTTCTGTAGTCTTTTCCAATTCATTCCTTAAACAATTCTTGTAATTTATGGCACTGTCAGGAGTGGTAACTGTCAAAAGTAATTTCCTCTCCTGGTTTTCACTTTGCTGAGGAGTCTACAATATTTCAAGACATTACCTTGGCCACTCTGGGAGCACCTAGCATCAAAATTTATTTTTCAGGTCCTTGGCCCATTGCAAAATCAATTACCAACCTCTCTGATGAAGATTGGAACCTCCCCAAGATTCCTTTCTTTTTCTTTTCTTTATTTTTTCTTTACCTTATTTTCATTTTCATTCTTTTATTTTATTTTTATTTTAAATTTTTCTTGATTACATCAAATTTAATGTCACAAAAATAATCAATCATGAATCCAATATCAAAAGAATTTCAAGCAAGTCCCACGTCATATGCCAAAGTTTTCAATATCAGTATCAATTTTTATTTCTCAAAAAAACTCCTCCTTATCCCTCTCTCAAAACTTTTTCCAATAGCCTCAAAACACTTTACCTTGTACTTGTAAGGTTTGACTATGAAAAAATAAGTAAAAATTACTAATTTATTACTTATTGTACTCTGAATGTCCTTATAATTGAAATAAATAAGATTAAAATAATAATAATAATAAAGAAATATTATTATTAAGGCGTAAAAATATTATATTATTAAATAAATATAATAATATAATTAATATTATATAAAATTATAATATTGTAAATAATATATTAATATAAAATAATTAATATATTATAAAGCTCTTTATTATTGTTACCAACAAATAATAAAGGCGTAAAAAACTGTTTTTTATAAATAAAAAACAATTAATAACAATAATATTACCAATATTAAAGTTATATATTAATATAAATACTATTTATATTAATTAAGAATTATTAAGAGTAATAATAAGAGAGAAATTATTATAATAAGATGAAATAACCTACTTTTAACACTTAAAATAATAATTTTGAGATATTTTACGCCAAAAGAATATAATACAACTTTTTCAAATTGTAGTTACAATAAAAATAAAGAAAATTTACTAAATTTCTTGATTTTACGTGGAAATGAGTTTATAGAGAGATTTATGACAAAAACAATTAAAGAATTGATTTAATCACACAAAAGTAGTGATTAATAATAACATGGTCTTTGGTCTTTAATAATATAAGAATTTTATATATAAAGAATAAAGAAATTACCTTTTATTTAATTGATTTAATGTTTTTGATGCGTCTGAGGGGTAAATAGAGTAAAAAGAGCTCTATTTATAGTAAATACCTCCCTCCTAGAGTCCAGAAGGCTTCTAGTAGACGTGTACTGATCATATCCACAGGAATTGATCAATATTTTAATGTTTGGAGATGATTACATCATTATCAAACCATATTACATCATTATTACACCATTATTTAGAGTTATCACTATAACTCTAAAGTTTATTACATCAGAGGCTTGGCAGAACCCCAAATTTCGTGGATTTTATTATTTTTAATCATAAACTAATAGTATTCACCAATTTTATCACTCTTAAGACTGTTAAACTTAAATTAAGGTTACAGTGTGTGATCATAACTGCTCAAATTAAGCTCAAACTTTGATCCTCAATAACTTTTAAGATTTACATGCTACAGCAATTCAGAGAGTGAATTCTGATAGCCTGGCATAACCTTATTATGTTTCCAAGAGTGTTTCATTACATCATCAAAACTCTAATTTTGATGATTTTTATTGTAACTCATCTTTTCTGTCGAAATTCAATATTTTAAACTTCAAACCTTGATTTCAGGGGGTTATACCCTGAATTTAATAATAAAAATTACATCATTCTTCACGAATGAACTAGTAGAATCCAACTGTATACTTTTTTTTAAGTTTGGAGCGCTTTCACAACAAAGTGGTCAACAGCTCTGTTGATTTTTATCAATATTTCATCATAGGTTTTAACCTTGTTTATAATTTGTAAAATAAAGTTCATATCTGTGTTCTTAAAGTAATTACGTGGTAACTTTATTTTTGGTTCATCATTCTATCATGTATAGTTTAGAATATATTAGCTATGATCCTTGAATATATGCGTTGACCAAAAAAGTGCATATATTCAGGTTAATTCCTTAAGTATTAACATTGGAAATTAGCTTATTAATTGTTTTATGTGTGGACGTTCATGGGGAATCCACTGGTTCAATTTATTTCACATGTTGTTTCATTAGTTCTTGAGATAAATAAGGTTTTATGGTTTTTATAAGGTATTATACCTTATAATTCCTTAAATATTGACTTTACAGATATGCCATAAAAATGGTATATGTGTATTTTTCCATGGGGAATCCAATGGTATAATTTATTTTACATGTTGATTCATTGTTTTTTAAGTTAAACCAATTTTTGTACCAATTTATGGTATTTTTTGTATATTTAAGTAATTATTCTTAATGTATAATTATTCTAAGTAATTTTAATATAATTATATTAAAGGTATAATTATTCTGAGTCTTTTTTGTGACCTTATTGGGTATGTGGTCATATCTCAAAGGCTCACAGTACTGGTGCTCAGGAGCTCACCATTTCAAGGTTGGAGGTACTGTCACAACCATGGCAATCACCCTCTTGGACCTCCATATGGAATATCAATTTCATATCCAATTTATGTCAATTTGGCCATATCCATAATCCTTGGCCAAATTGGCCATTTCAACTCTCCTGGCGTTTTATGGTCATTTCACCATCTGGGGCCAGCTTGGACCCTTGATCATCATCATGGCTTTCCTGGACAGTATTTTCTTTTGGGCATTCTTAGGTATTTTCCAGTAAACCGAGAAATAAGAGCCCAAAATCCTATATTTGCTTGGTGATCTTTAAATACAGTTTTTGGTCATTTTGTGCATTTTGGTGTATCATTCCTTTTATGCCATTTTCCCATGTAATATGGTAAATATGCCCAAATGGCCATATTAGGCCATTTGGGGCTTAATTTCCAGATTTGGGCATATACATTTTTAAGACTGTATAGGCTCTATTTGGCCAAAGCACCCAACACCACTTTGGCACCTCTGAAGCCACCCAAAACTCAATTTTTACTCATATCCTCCTGGAATCCTTTCAAAATACCTTTGGCCACTTTCACCCTCCAATACCAAAAAGGGACATAAATGGTGTTATACACCTGCATGCTTTTTTTTTCACCAGAAATCCAATGGCGCCAATATCAAAGGTTTATTTCAACATTGCATAAAGCTGTGCAGAGGATTTGGCAAGGCTCAAGGACAAGTGTCACTTTCAAATATCAATCACACCATCAAGCAGTCATTGCATATTCTCATTCACAGTATTCCTCCAAGGGAATACTGGAAGTTCATTCTCAAGGGATATTCAAGAGGTAGTTCCAAAAACAATCTGTCAATTGTCAATGCTCCATCAATTGACCTTAGCAACAATATTCATTCAACACATTCTGGATTCATCAAGACCTGTATTTCAATCATCCAACATGGTAAGATCATTCTGTAACAACCATCCATCAGGGGTAAGGGTATTCATTCATACACCCACTCAAACACCCCAAATCAGCAAATCCAGTATCTGCATCAGCATTCAGCTTCAGCAATCTTCATTCTGAAACATGCATACAGCTTGGTACATCAATACAGCCTGTCAATACCTGTACAGGTTGGATTCACCCAATACAGTTTCAATACACCAGTATGGAACTGTATGATCACTCAAATACACCACACCTCTTGTACAGGTTCTGTAAAGCTGTACAGGACCTGTATTGGCCAGACTCAATTCAATCATCAATTATTCTCATGAAAATTCTTCCTCTGGATCAGGGCTGGTGATTCTCACATATACCAGCCCCTCTTTCTCCCCCCTGGGGACTTTTCCCCAGTTAATTAATTTAGTTTATTTATTATTTCATAATTATTCTTATCCTTATAAATGGGTATTATAACTATTTAATTTTAAGTTAGTCTTCGCCTGTACAGTATGAGCTGGGTGGCCATATCCTTATTAACCCTTCTCTTTCCATTCTGACAGGTTGAAACAGTGGACTTGGACTTGTTTGTGGTTGGATCTTCTATTTCTTACTCTTATTTCTTGTTGCTGCTTTTCTTATATTTATTCTTTTAGCAATTTATCTTTAACACTCTTCAGTGTATTCCTTCTTACCATATCTTTGAGCCCTCCATAAGTGAGTCCCAGTTTACTGAGTGCCAGGCCCTCTTCACTTCAAAGAGCCCCTGTGACATTAAATTAATTAGCTCATATTTGATTCTTTCTTTCATTCATTTTTTTCATTTCTCTCATTCTTCAATTATGACCTTTTCATGATTTTATGATTTTTATGATTTTTTCTCTCTCATCAATTTTCATCTCATTCATTTCATTCAAAATGAAAATTGATTCTTTTTCTCATTTCAAAAAATTCTGCTGACCATTTCACTTTATTGTTTATCATTCTCATTTCTCTTTTTGTCTGAATTCAGGTTTTTATCAGGTTATTTGAGTGGAATTATTTGGGTTAATTGATTCATCATTCAGGGATTTTATTGATTTGGGGTATTCAGTGATATTGGTTTTGAAATTTCTCAAATTTATTGATTGATTCCTCAAGACATTGATTTCACCTCAAGACTTTGATTTGACTTTGATTGATTTGATTGATTGACTTGATTTGATTCCTCAAGATAGCTGATTTATCCTCAAGATTTGATTTGATTTATTGATTTGAATTTGATTCCTCAAGAAAATTGAATTGATTTTTGAAGATATTGATTGAATTCCTCAAGGCTTAATTGATTTTATCTTGAATTGACTTGATTTACTTGATTTGACTTATTGATTTAAATTGATTGTTCATAAGAATTTGACTTTGTCATCTTCACTCTTCAAGATTTATTCATATTGATTCACTTCAAGACTATTGATTGATTTCTCAAGCTCATCAAGATTCTCATTTGATTGTTTTGGTCAAGCCTTAGTTTATTCAAAGTATCATCAAGTTTTATTTCATTTTATTCAAAATGCCAGTTCAGCATAGTCCCCCAGCCAAAAATACTAGATCCCAAAGAATTCAAGCTGTTCTCACTCCTACAGCAAGGGCTCCTCTTGACCACACACCATCAGTTCATCAACTGAGTGCAAATTTGGACAGAGGACCACCAATGGAAGGAGCAGCACCCTCAAGAAGAGGTGGAATGAAATATAGAAGATCAAGATCTTTCTCTGGACTTTTGGGTGGCTACCCTGGCATGTCTGAAGGTGCAAGAGCACGACAAGGGGAAGTTGAAGATGAAGAGGGGGAAGAGTCTGTGGAAGAGGATGATTCTGGGTAAACTGAAGTGGCAGATGCCTTGGCAAATGCTCCAGAGGTGCCTCAGGGTTCTAATCTAGCCCTTTCTAGTCAACCTCCTGTCTCTCAAACTGATCCAAGTCTCCTCAAGAGGATGGAGCAGATGACTCAATTCATTGGGCAACTCACTCAAGCAGTTGCTCCCAGGGCCAATTCCAAAGCCCCTGCTTTCAAGACTCCATCCATGAAGGCACCTGATTCTTTTGATGGTACTCAAGCTCATAAATTGAGAGGATTTATCCAATCCTGTCAATTAATCTTCCATAATGATCCAGCAAATTTCTTCTCTGACAGGAAGAAAGTTGTTTACTCAACTTCTTTCCTCACTGGTAGAGCTGGAAAGTGGATTGAACCCTATCTCTCAAATATTTCCAATGAAGACCCTTCCTACCTCCTCAATAATTGGCCATTATTTGAATCTCAATTATTCACTCTGTTTGGTGACCCCAATGAAGTCAGGAAAGCTGAACAAGAGCTGGACAATTTGAGGATGAAGGAAAGTGGTCATGTTTCCTTTTACATTGCAGATTTCAGAAGCTTAATGTCAAGAATTGGAGATTGGGGGGAAAGAGCTGATATCCATGTTTACAGAAGGGGATTGGCATCAAGATTATTGGATGAGCTGGCTTCTCACCCTGGAACTTTTGATACTCTTCAAGAACTTATGGATGTCACCTTAGAATTAGACACAAGATATCATGAGAGGCAAAAAGAAAAGGGTGGCAATCAAGAGAAGAAGCCTCCAGTCATTGGATCCAATCAATCTAGGCCTCCTCAAAACTCATCTTCAAAGAGGTCTCACCAGAAGAAGAACAAGAAGGGAAAGCAATTTCAAGCTTCAAAGGACAAGCCCCATGCTGCTCTCCTCAATAAGGACAATAAATTAATCGGTTGTGAAAAGTAGAGGAGGATTAAAGAGGGGTTGTGTACTTATTGTGGTGGGAAGCACCCAATTGAAAAATGCTTCAAGAGACCTCACAACAAGCCTGGGTCATCATCAAGAGGCTTCCCTAGCAAGCAGGGAAAAGCCTGAGTGGGAATCATGATGTGTTCAATGGTTCTCACTTATTTCCTTCAAGAGCACAATTGTGCACTCTGAATACTAGTGTCAAGAAATCTTTAAAATTTCTTATTTTCTCTTCTGTCTCTGATATTTTTTATAGTATTCTCATTGATTCTGGTGCTACAAACTCTTTTATTGCAAAGAATTTTGTTCTCAAGTACTCATTGACTCTGTCAGAGCTCCCTGAAAAGATTCCTCTTTTCATTTTGGATTCTAATGAATCCCCTGCCTTGTTCATCACCCATTATACCAAGTGGGTAGCTGACTTGCCTTCCTTCCCAAGCTTTGAATGGGATTTCTTTATCATAGTTTCACCCAAGGGAGAAGACCTGATATTGGGCTATGATTTCCTTTACTGTTTTAATCCCATTATTGATTGGAAAAATTGATTTATCACCTATGATTCTAGTCATAAGGATTCTAGTGGTATTATTCCTTCTACTAGTAATGACTTAGCCACTGCTGTCAACAGTGTTGCTCTGGTTGGTGAACTTAAGACACCTTCCCTTCCTTCTTCTGTCCATATCCCTTCCATTATTCCCTCTCAGTCATTACTTCCATTAAGAGATGAAGTCTTCAAAGAGATAAAGGATGTTGAAGAAGATGTTGCCATATCTTCACTTCATCTCTTTCAAGGGGATATGGACCTTCCTCCCTTATCTTTTCATGCATCCCTGGAGGAGCAGTGGGATGAGGAGGAAGAGCCAGAAGAAATTGAAACTGTTTTGAAGGTTGTTCCTCCTGCTTATCACCAATATTTTGATGTATTCTCCAAGGTGAAAGCAGAGAAACTTCCTCCACACTGCGCCTGTGATCACCATATCAAATTGGAGGGTCTTATACCTCCAATTGGTGTTATCTACTCATTATAAAATCAAGAGTCAGAAACACTGCGGGCCTACATTTCAGAGAATGTAGAGAAAGGTTTCATTAGACAAAGCTCCTCTTCAACAGGAGCACCTGTCCTTTTTGTCAAGAAAAAGGATGGAGGCCTCCGTTTGTGTGTTGACTACCACAAACTCAATGCTGTCACTAGGAAGAACAGATACCCTGTTCCTCCTATGAACCAGCTCCTTACCATATTCAACAGTTCCACTATCTTCTACAAGATAAATTTGCGTGGTTCATATAACCTTCTGAGAATAAAAGAGGGGGATGAGCACTGAACTGCCTTTAGAGCCAAATATGGTAGTTATGAGTATTTGGTCATGCCCTTTGGTTTGACCAATGCTCCTGCTTCTTTCCAAAATCTAGTAAACGATATCTTTGCAGATTTTTTGGATGTGTTTGTTGTGGTTTATTTAGATGATATTATGGTCTTTTCCAGTTCTGAGGAGGAACATGTCAAACATGTGGCCTCTGTCCTCCAAAGACTGAGGGACAATAATCTGTTTTCCAAAGCCTCCAAGTGTGTATTCCATGCCTCAAGTGTGGAATACTTGGGCTATGTTGTTTCAAGTGATGGCCTCAAGATGGATGCTTCAAAAGTTCAGCAAATTCTCAATTGGCCTCAGCCCAAAAACATCAAGGCCCTTCAATCCTTTCTTGGCTTTGCCAATTTTTATTGTTGTTTCATTAAAAATTATTCCAAAAAAATAACTTCTCTCACTTCCCTTCTCAAAAAATATTCTCCTTTCATCTTCAATGAGGAAGCTCTTAGTCAGTTTCAAGCACTCAAAGAAGCTTTCACCTCTTCTCCTATCTTATCCCATTTCAATCCATCTCTACCTACTATTGTAGAGACTGATGCTTCTGATTATGCATTGGGCGCCGTACTGAGTCAGGTGAATGACTCTGGAAAGAATCCCATTGTATTTGATAGTCGCAAGCTCTTACCAGCTGAACTCAACTATCAAATTCATGACAAGGAACTCCTTGGCATAGTTTGGGCTCTCAAGCACTGGAGGGCATTTATTCTTTCTCTTTCCAATTCTTTTGAGGTCTTGACAGACCACTCTTCCTTGCAGTATTTCATGTCTTCCAAAGTTCTTACTCGTTGTCAGGCCCGTTGGGCTGAATCTCTCTCAGAATTTCATTTCACTATCACTTACCGCCCAGGCAGGCTGGCCACTTTACCAGATGCCTTGTCACGTCGGGACAACGTGTACCCAGAGAGGGGGGTGGACTTCATCAGCAAGAATCCTCAAAATTTTCATCAAGTACTTAAGCAAGATGGAATTCAAGAGTCAAGATTCTTCTCAATGAAAGTGGAAATTTTCTCAGATTTAGTGGACAAGATTCAAAAAGAAGTATGGCAAGACAAAGACTATAAAGACATACTCAAGCAACTAACAAGAGGTGAATCAGTTCCAGATTATTCTCTTGAACCTCAAGCCAAGTTATTATTATTCAAAGATAGAGTGGTAATCCCAAGCAGGGAAGAATTTCAACTCAATATTCTTCAAAAGTGTCATGACTCACCATTGGCTGGCCATCCTGGCCAGGAGAAGACCCTCAAGCTCATCAAGAGGGATTTTTATTGGGCTGGCATGAATCAATTCATCAAGGACTATGTGTCCTCATGTCAGCAATGTTCAAGAAACAAGAACATTCATCACAAGAAGTTTGGATTACTCAAGCCTCTTTCAATTCTGTCTGGTCCTTGGAATTCCTTATCAATGGACTTTATCACTCAATTGCCACTGTCAAACAACTTTGATTCAATTTTAGTAGTTGTGGACAGATTCTCAAAAATGGCAATCTTCATTCCAACTTATGGCACATTCACTGCTCTGGATTTAGCTCAAATCTTCATTGTTCATGTATTTTCCAAGCATGGACTTCCAGTCAGTATTGTCAGTGATAGAGGATCCTTATTTTTTTGATCATTTTGGACTCAATTGTGTCAGCAGCTCAAGATATCAAGAGATCTTTCAACTGCCTTTCACCCTGAAACAGATGGACAGACAGAGAGGGTAAATCAGATACTAGAACAGTACCTTTGGATGTATGTCAGCTATCATCAAGATGACTGGTAAACCTGGCTCCCTCTGGCTGAATATGCCTATAATAATGCAGAACATTCATCAGCCAAGCAATCACCTTTTTTCACCATTTATGGAAGAAATCCCAGCTTTGACTCAATCCATATTTCTCAAGACTCACCTGCTGGAAAGTTATCAACGAAACTCCAATCAGTACAGCAAGTTGTCAAAGAAGAATTAGAGTCAGCAATAAGGAGATTCAAGAAGTATGCAGATAGAAATAGAGCAATTCCACCTGATTTCCAACCTGGGGACAAAGTATGGCTAGCTTCCAAGAACATCAAGACAACAAGACCCACCAAGAAATTATCAGAAAGATGGTTGGGACCTTTTGAAGTTCTGAAGAAGATTGGCAGCCATGCATATCACCTCAAGTTGCCTCAGCAATGGAAGACAGTTCACCCTGTATTCCATGCGTCCTTATTAGAACCAGTCAAGCATTCAACTATCCCAAATCGTCATCAATTGCCGCCACCACCAGTTTTAGTGGAGGAGCAAGAAGAATGGGAAGTGGCTCAGGTTCTGGACTCAAAACTCAAAGGAGGTAAATTATGGTATCTTTTAGAGTGGAAAGGATTCAGTGAAGACCCAGAAAGAACCACTTGGGAACCAGCTTCAAACCTTACCAACTCACCAGATCTTGTCAAGGACTTCCATTCATTGTATCCAGACAAGCCTGGTCCAAATACCTCAAGAGTTTGATTTATGGTGCTTGGTGGGGAGAAGAAGTTATAAAAGTAAGTTCCTCTCCTGGCATGCACCTTTAGGGGGTATTCTACCCATATGTTGTTGTAAGCATCACCTTGGCCACTTTGTGAGCACTTGTCAATTCTTTGGACAGGTTCAGGAAGCATACAACACCAATACCCCTGATTTAGACCTTATCAAGATATGGCCAAATATTCCTTTCTTTCTTTTTATTTATCATTTCAATTTATGCCAATCATCATAATTCAAGACATTCATTACTTCAAGTCATTTACAGAAATTCTTTTCAGAAGTCATTTATGGCAATTCATCCCAGAAGTTATTTATGGCAATCTTTTTCAATTTTATGGTGCTTGGTGGGGAGTGGCAGTTATGAAAGTAAGTTCCATCTCCTGGTATGCATCCCTGAGGGTTCTACTTCTTGTAAAACATCACCTTGGCCACTCTGTGAGCATCAAATGCTTGATTTTCATTTTTCAGACACTTTTTGGCCAGAATCAAGCAACTCACCACAAGAAGAACCAACCATCAGGATTTTTTTCTTTATGCCTTTCTTTACTCTCATTTTCTCTTATTCTTTTATTTTTCTTTCTTTATTTACTTTTATAATTTTCTTTCTTTTATTTCTTTAAAGCAGCAGCATCCCCTCCCAAATCATGTATTGGGAGGTTCCATTATTTTTTCATTTTTTAGTATTTATAAGAGTGGGGATAGAAGGCAAACCAAACACAAACAAGGAAAAGGAAAACTAGTTATCTCTACCCAAATCATCAAAAGTTCTCTGGAAATCATTTATCAACTCATCTTCATACCAGGCAAATTTTGCAGCCATCTCTTCAGAAGCAGTACCTGGAATAGTCCTGTCATTGGCATACATAATCACCTCTCGGCTATTTCTATCAACCCTCCTGAACAATCTGGCCACAGCATCTTGACTTTCACTAGCTGTGTTGGGATCTTCTCTGGTAACCCAGATAGACCAATGTTCTCTTCTTTGAAAAACTTGAGCGGCAGGAAACGGCAAAGGGGACAATCCATCTCTTCTTCTGCTGGGGCTGGCCACAGGTTGGAGTTGAAGGGAGGTGTTTATGGGTGAGTTCCTGCACTGTTGAGCTGGTGATGGTCTTACTTCTGGATTCAAGGCAGGCCTGGTGGTGTGGGAAGTAGTTAGTGAAGGAAGAGGAAGGGTTGTAGGAATGGAAGCAAGCATTGGTTGGAAGGTTCTTGGAGTGCTGGGAATAACTTGGCTTTTGAATCTGGTGTTGGCAAGAGGTTGAGAAGAGGAATTGCTGGATGGATGGCCAATTGAATGAGCAATAACTTGAACTTCTTCACCATCCAACTCATCACTTCCTTCAGCATCTGGATCTGTTTGGGAATCAACAATTCTTCTTAGTTTTTTCACTACTTTCACCACTCCATCAGCATTGGTCCTTGAAATTGGGATTTCTGAGCTGTAGTGTATGGGCCTACCACCGATTGGAATGGACCCTCCAACATAAGTCCACCTGGCCACATCCCTCTGCCTGGAACCAGTCACTACATCAAAATATCAGCACCAATTCCATCAAAATATGCAAATCACTCACATTGAGAAAATCCACAAGTGGCATCAGGGGTAGGTTCCTCAAGAATGGGGAATTCCTGCCCATAAGGCCCATCTTTCCTGCTCCATAAGTGCCTCCTGACCTGGGACAAAGTTGATCCGGTACGGCGGCATGGCTTCTTCCCAACAAAGCAAAAGTGGCATTTTGATGATCGAGGATTGTAATGTTGAAAGCAATCCTTTCCCTTGGCCAAACACTCAGTACAGGCAGGATCAAGAACTTCAACTGCTCTCAACCCATCATATGTTTGGGAGGGATCAAAATGGCCAGAAGACGCCATGGAAAGGGAGGAAAATCGACTGAAGACGCCAGAACCATGAAGAACAGACGGTGGCGGTGCAGAAGGAGAAGATTCAGTGAGTTCAGTCAGTTTGGAACTCATAACTGAAGAATATGCAAGCAGAAGATTCAAGACGTCAGAATCAATCCACTCCATATTAAGAAAAAAGAATTTTACCTCAGGGAAATGGGGCCATAACTCAATTATGCCCCCCCTCAAAGCCTTTATGGTGAAGGTTCATACCCCTTTGAGGCTGAACCCATCACCCAGGGCCTCCCCTGCAACTTTGGGAGGCCAGGATCTTGATGGTCCTGGACCCCATCAATAGGCCCAGGCCATGTATGGTGAATTTTATGATAGGGCCATTTCTGGGCCCCTTGGTCACCCTGGGTCCCCAGCAAATTTGGGCCCAGGGGCTCCATTTTGGTCCTGGGGGCCTCCATTAACCCCCATGGACCACGGACCGTAGGACCCAAAGGCTTAAAAAGGCCAAATATGGCCAAAAGGTCATAATATGGCCATTTTCACCAGAGCACCCAAAAAGGCCCAAAAGGCCATAAAAATCTAAATAGGTCAAGATCCATCAGGGTAAAGGCCACACCCCAAAAACACTTTGGAGGGCTGTTGAGGCCATTTCCATGGGTAATGGGGACAAGACCCCTTGGAGGAAATTTTTCAATTTTTCAATGGATTAAGCCTTTCCCAATGAGTACACTTCATATACTCATTGGGCATCATTTCTTGAGCACAAGAGCTCAATGGTCCTTCTTCTGGGATATATCCCAAGGGCATGGTTGATTGAATCAGAAGACAAGAAATGCATATTTTTGAAGTGGAATACTTACTCAAACTTGGAAAAAGGGGAAATCAATTGAATTTGACAGGAAAGGAGTAATGAAGGATTTTCAGGATAATGGTCAAGAGGAAAAGAAAATTAAAAAGAAATTTTTTTGAAAAAATGTGGGGATAATGAGATGCCACTCAACAGGGGCAGGGTATTATGGTGTTCAGGAGCCCACCAGTTTCAAGAGGGGGATACTGTAACAACCATCCATCAGGGGTAAGGGTATTCATTCATACACCCACTCAAACACCCCAAATCAGCAAGTCCAGTATCTGCATCAGCATTCAGTTTCAGCAATCTTCATTCTGAAACATGCATACAGCTTGGTACATTAATACAGCCTGTCAATACCTGTACAGGTTGGATTCACCCAATACAGCTTCAATACACCAGTATGGAACTGTATGATCACTCAAATACACCACACCTCTTTTACAGGTTCTGTACAGCTGTACAGGACCTGTATTGGCCAGACTCAATTCAATCATCAATGATTCTCATGAAAATTCTTCCTCTGGATCAGGGCTGGTGATTCTCACATATACCAGCCCCTCTTTCTCCCCCCCTGGGGACTTTTCCCCAGTTAATTAATTTAGTTTATTTATTATTTTATAATTATTCTTATCTTTATAAATGGGTATTATGATTATTTAATTTTAAGTTAGTCTTTGCCTTTTCTCCCTTTGCCTGTACAGTATGAGTTGGGTGGCCATATCCTTATTAACCCTTCTCTTTCCATTCTGACAGGTTGAAACAGTGGAATTGGACTTGTTTGTGGTTGGCTCTTCTATTTCTTACTCTTATTTCTTGTTGCTGCTTTTCTTATATTTATTCTTTTAGAAATTTATCTTTAACACTCTTCAGTGTATTCCTTCTGACCATATCTTTGAGCCCTCCATAAGTGAGTCCCAGTTTACTGAGTGCCAGGCCCTCTTCACTTCGAAGAGCCCCTGTGACACATTCAACCCAGTTCATTTCTTAATCTGGAAAGGTGTAAATTCCATCAGACAATCAATACAGATTCCAGTATTGAATAAAGATCAGCTTCCAGCCTGAAGGAGTCAAGCTCTCAACTCTTAACATATACCAGCCTTGTGAGCCTTAGAGGTAATTTCATGTACCCAAAAGACCACAAATACAAAAATTAGTATATAAATATAAATAAAATAAATTTATTTATATTATTACAATAAAAATTAAAATATAAATATAAAATTATATTCAAAATAAAAAAAATTTAATTAAAATTTAAAATTAAAATTACATTAAATTTTGTAATTATAAAATTACATTTATACTTAAAAAAAATAAGTAAAAATGAATTTTTAACAAAACTGTAAAAAAATAAATAAATTTGGAAAAAAGTTAAATAAAAATTATTATAACTTTTTATCCAATAAATAAACATATAAAAATTATTTCACCATTGGATTCCTCATAAAAAATCAGGTGGGGTCACCTCTGAGTGAAATTCTTGTAACTCAACTCTAAATAAGCTTAAATTAAGTTTTTAGTATTTTCAATACAAAAGTTGAAAATCCTCAAAACCTTAATTTAATTCACACCACATGTGGTGTTAACCATCAAATTTTGTGTTAAAATTGAGGTGTTGTGTTTAGTTTAGAAGTTATGAGGAATTGAAGTATTTTCAATTGAATTCAATTGAAATGTCAAAATGTGCGCGTGTATTACATAAGTGAACTTTGATTTACATATGAGGTGTCAATTATTACTGTATTGTACTGTACAATTGAATTGAATTACATATGTAAAGTATAAGTATAATACATGATGAGGAATTAAAGGAAAAATAAATTGGAAAGATTAAATTTGGGGGGGAAAAGGAACTCCAGCTCTAAGGGGGAGCTAGACCCCCAAAATCCTTGCTGACAGGCGTGGGATGTCAAAATTCACGCAAAAGTTCATCACTTTTGGCCTGGAATTGAGTTACAGGGTCTGTGGACTCAATTGATGATGAGGTTTTGATACCAACTGGGGTAGTTTTAGCTGTTGCCAAGAGGGTAAAACTACCCTTAAGATAAAACAATCATAATAAAAACAGTTTTAACTGGTTTCTACGCCTCTGACACACATTCTGACGTGTTTTGAAGGCTCTAGGCCTGGTATTGCTATAGTAATGGCTGATTTAAGGGTCTAAAATGGCTAAAAATGGCTTAAACCAGCCCTTTTTGGCCTAAACCAGGGTTCAATGATGCCATAATTGGCTTTTCTGTTGTCAGACTGTTTTTCACGACTGACAAGAGTAAATTTTACTTTTGGAGTAAGAGAATTGATGGCTATAAAAGAATGTCTTCTTTGCCCCACTTTTCTCTTCATGTTAGAATCTTTTCCTTTTATTAATTAGTTTAAAACTGTTAAACCAATCAATCAAAGATTCCAACCACCACTTTTAAATCATTTTAATCCTTTTAACCACGTGAAAAAATCATTATAATCATTGTTTGTAACTCTTATAATCATTTTTACCCGTGAACCACCCCAAAAGTGAATTAAAGCATCTTTCATCACTGTAAACTTTGTCACTTTGTTTCCAAATTCACTCTGGTCACTTTTGGGCGTGTTTTCTCTTTAATATTCTTTTTAAAGACTTTGTTCTTTAATTAATTTCTTGCAGTTCTTTGCTCAATTAATTCCAATTGAAATTGCTCTTGAAGAAATTTCCTTTGTAGCCTTAAAATATCTCTTGTAGAGTATTTTTTGGATAAATCTTTATTGTTGGTAAAACAATAAATTTTTATATTATTGTTTTATACTAATAAAGTTATAAACAATAAAGCTTGGCGTGTTTTCTCTTAAAAATAATATTTCATACTATTTTTAACTGAATTTTACCTTATACAAATTTTGAGGACAGGAAAAGTACTTGATTTTTAATCAAAGTTTCATATCCACACCTTACATTTGGGGGCCCAGCCGTGATATTTTACCTGTGACATCTTTTTTTTACTCTTTTTAAATCTTTTTTCTTATATTGAAAAATTCAAAAACACATAAAAAATACTTATAATTCAAAAAACCCATAAAAAATAATTTTTTTCATATTATAAGTGAGGCTTAAATTTTTATTTCTTTTTTTGAAATATCCTTTTTTTACTTAATTAATTGGCTTTTTCATTAATTTTAGTGTCTGACAACGTGGTAAGACAAGAAAACATTGAAACAGCCTCAACAGTAACCAGCATTATCCCTGCCAGTACTGTTAATTCTGATCATAATAGCACTGTTATTGTGACTCAAAATAACCAGCCTGAACCAATATCTTCTGAATTAATTAACTTGGACATAAGTAATACCCTTCAGAAAGCTAAAAATTTGGCCAATAGTAAGTTTTTGACGTAAAAATACTATTTTAAACCTTTTTTAACCATAATTATGCCTTCAACCAGGTCAGGAGCCAGCTACAACCCCTCAAGCAGCTCCCAAAAAGGTAATAGACGTGATTATGGCAGAAGCCAACCAGGTACAGAAGGAAAAGGGTCAGTTGATGACTTCCAAACAACTAAATTGGGTCATTCTGAAGCTGATAATACTATTTTACCTTCAAAAAGAGCTGACACCGCCACAACAAGCCTCTGTGGACATATACAAAGCCAGCCACAGTGCATACAACAATGCACTTCAATTCAAGGAGTACCAGATCCTTGCAGACCTGTGGAAGAATTGCATGAATTCTTACCTGACAGTAAGAAAATTCTTGGGCCATCCCAACACTTGCAAATTGCTCAATGGATGGCATCCATTGATGGAGAAGAAAAACATGATGCTTTTGACACTAGAATGGAGGAAAAACAACCCTCCACCACCCAAACCAGTGCCAAAAACAGCCCCAGTGGCCAGCAGCAGCAATTCCAACGTGAAAAAGCAGCCACAAGCTCCAAACAAGGGCAAAGGGAAGGCACCAGCCCCAAAACGTTACAGCCAGGGCTACAGAATCCCAAAGATTCAGCAGGATGCCATGGAAAATGTATTTCAGATGGCCAGAACCATGATGGAATTACAGAAGAAGGAGGAAGCCAGATTAAGGTTCCAGAAATGATTTCTGAAATATTTGATTCCATCCCAGAGTTGTATAATGCTATAAATGACGTGAACAAACATCTTTCTGATAAAAATGACACCATTTGTAACAACATTAAAACAAACAACCTGAGTCTGTGCCAAATTAATGAAACACTTATGTGTTTTGAAAAAGTTTTGAGAACAATTAAAAATTCCAATAATGATAATTCTTCTAATAATAAAATAAATGAACAATCTGCCATTATTAAAGAATTAACAGATAAATATTCTAAATTCAATATTGATGACATAATTGAAACAAGAATTAAACAAGCCATAAATATTATCAAGACAGATAACAAGAAAGTCCTTGATGACATTTCAAATTCATTTACTGAAGTAAAGACATATACCATTGCCTTGAAAAAGTGTTTTGATGCTTCACAAGAAGAAGTATCAAAATTATCAATGAAATTGGATCAAGTCACTGCTGATAATACAAGACAGACAGAGTTATGGCAAGAACTGACACATAAGGAAGACATGTATAAAATTGAAGTAATAAATTTAATACAAAGCTTCCAACATGAATACTGTCACAGGGGCTCTTCGAAGTGAAGAGGGCCTGGCACTCAGTAAACTGGGACTCACTTATGGAGGGCTCAAAGATAAGATAAGATGAGATACACTTGAAAGTGTTAAAGATGAATTACTAAAAGAATAAATATAAGAAAAGCAGCAACAAAAGAAATAAGAATAAGAAATAGAAGAGCCAACCACAAACAAGTCCAAGTCCACTGTTTCAACCTGTCAGAATGGAAAGAGAAGGGTTAATAAGGATATGGCCACCCAACTCATACTGTACAGGCGAAGCAAGAAAAAAGGCAAAGACTAACTTAAGATTAAATAAATATAATACCCAAAATATAAGGATAAGAATATTCAGATAATAATAAATCAACTAAATTAATTAACTGGGGAAAAGTCCCCAGGGGGGAGAAAGAGGGGCTGGTATATGTGAGAATCACCAGCCCTGATCCAGAGAAGAATTTTCATGAGAATAATTGATTGTTGAATTGAGTCTGGCCAATACAGGTCTTGTACAGCTGTACAGGACCTGTACAAGAGGTGTGGTGTATTGGAGTGATCATACAGTTTCATACTGGTGTATTGAAACTGTATTAGGGTGAATCCATCCTGTACAAGTATTGACAGGCTGTATTGATGTACCAAACTGTATGCATGTTTCAGAATGAAGATTGCTGAAACTGACTGCTGATGCAGATACTGGATTTGCTGATTTGAGGTGTTTGAGTGGGTGTATGAATGAATACCCTTACCCCTGATGGATGGTTGTTACAGTATCCCCCTCTTGAAACTGGTGGGCTCCTGAACACCATAATACCCTGCCACTGTTGAGTGGCATCTCAATATCCCCACATTTTTTTTCAAAAAATTTTCTTTTTAAATTACTTTCCTCTTGACCATTATCCTGAAAATCCTTTATTACTTCTTCCCTGCCAAATTCAATTGATTCCCCCCTTTCTTTTCAAATTTGAGTGAGTATTCCTTCCAGAGTATGCAATTCTTTCTTTTGATTCAATCAGCCATGTCTTGGGATGTGGCCTTGGGATATATCCCAGAATAAAGGCCATTGAGTACTTGTGCTCAAAAATTGGTGCCCAATGAGTATATGACTTGTACTCATTGGCCCAGACTTAATCCATTCAATGAACCTCCAAGGGGTCTTGTCCCCATGATCCAAGGAATTGGCCTCAGGCAGCCCTCCCAGTGGGGTTTGGACTGTGGCCTCCATCTTGAGTGATCTTGATGTATCTTGCTTTTTATGGCCTTTTTGGCCTTGCTGGGTGTTTTGGTGATTAGGGCAATTTTTTTGATTTTCTGGGTTTTTTGGCCATAATAGGCCTTTTGAGGTTTTTTTGGGATCCTACGGTCCGCGGTCCGTACGCCGCGGTCCGCGGTCCGTGGGGGCTATTGGAGGCCCCCAGGACCAAAATGAAGCCCCTGGGCCCAAATTTGCTGGGGACCCAGGGTGACCAAGGGTCCAAAAAATGGCCCAATTCCAAATTTGACCATATATGGCCTGGATCCATTGAAGGGGTCCAGGACCATCAAGATCTTGGCCTCCCCAAAATTGCAGGGGAGGCCCTGGGTGATGAGTTCAGCCCCAAAGGGGTATGAACCTTCACCTTAGAGGCTTTGAGGTGGGGCATAATTGAGTTATGGCCCCAGTTCCTTGAGTCAAATTTCTTTTCTTGATGTGGAGTGGATTGATTCTGACGTCTTGAATCTTCTGCTTGCACTTTCTTCAGTTATGAGTTCCAAACTGACTGAACTCACTGAATCTTCCCCTTCTGCACCGCCACCGTCTGTTCTTCATGGTTCTGGCGTCTTCAGTCGATTGTCTTCTCCCTCCATGGCGTCTTCTGGCCATTTTGACCCCTCCCAAACATATGATGGGTTCAGAGCAGTTGAAGTTCTTGATCCTGCCTGTACTGAGTGTTTGGCCAGGGGGAAGGATTGCTTTCAACATTACAATCCTCGATCGTCAAAGTGCCATTTCTGCTTCATTGGGAAGAAGCCATGCCGCCGTACCGGATCAACTTTGTCCCGGGTCAAGAGACACTTGTGGAGTAGGAAGGATGGGCCTTATGGGCAGGAATTCCCCATTCTTGAGGAACCTACCCCTGATGCCACTTCTGGCTTTTCTCAATGTGAGTGATTTGCATTTCTTGGTTGAATTAATGCTGATATTTTGATGTAGTGACTGGTTCTAGGCAGAGGGATGTGGCCAGATGGACTAATGTTGGAGGGCCCATTCCGATTGGTGGTAGGCCCATCCACTACAGCTCAGAAATTCCCATTTCAAGGACCAATGCTGATGGAGTGGTGAAAGTAGTGAAGAAGCTAAGAAGAATTGTTGATTCCCCATCAGATCCCGATGCTGAAGGAAGTGATGAGTTGGATGGTGAAGAAGTTCAAGTTATTCCTCATTCAAGTGGCCATCCATCCAGCAATTCCTCTTCTCAACCTCTTGCCAACCCCAGATTCCAAAGCCAAGTGGTTCCCAGCACTCCAAGAACCTTCCAACCAATGCTTGCTTCAATTCCTACAACCCTTCCTCCTCCATCACCAACTACTTCTCACACCACCAGGCCTGCCTTGAATCCAGCAGTAAGACCATCTCCAGTTCAACAGCCCAGAAACTCACCCATAAACACCTCCCGTCAACTCCAACCTGTGGCCAGCTCCAGCAGAAGAAGAGATGGGATGTCCCCTTTGCCGTTTCCTGCCGCTCAAGTATTCCAAAGAAGAGAACGTTGGCCTATCCGGGTTACCAGAGAAGATCCCAACGCGGCTAGTGAAAATCAAGATGCTGTGGCCAGATTGTTCAGGAGAGTTGACAGAAATAGCAGAGAGGTGATTATGTATGCCAATGACAGGACAATTCCAGGTACTGCTTCTGAAGAAATGGCTGCAAAATTTGCCTGGTATGAAGATGAGTTGATAAATGATTTCCAGAGAACTTTTGATGACTTGGGTAGAGATAACTAGTTTCCTTTTCCTTGTTTGTGTTTGGTTTGACTTCTATCCCCACTCTTATAACTACTAAAAAATAAAAAATAAAAAAGATAATGGAACCTCCCAATACATGATTTGGGGAGGGGATGCTGCTGCTTTAAAGAAATAAAAGAAAGAAAATTATACAAGTAAAGAAAGAAAGAAAATAATAAGAGAAAATGAGAGTAAAGAAAGAAATAAAGAAAAATTCCTGATGGCTGGTCCTTCTTGTGGTGAGTTGCTTGATTCTGGCCAAGAAGTGTCTGAAAAATGAAAACCAAGCATTTGATGCTCACAGAGTGGCCAAGGTGATGTTTTACAAGAAGTAGAACCCTCAGGGATGCATACCAGGAGATGGAACTTACTTTCATAACTTCCACTCCCCACCAAGCACCATAAAACTGAAAAGAATTGCCATAAATGACTTGAAGTAATGAATGTCTTGAATTATGATGAATGGCATAAAATGAAATGATAATAAAGAAAGAAAATGAAACACAAAGAAAGAAAACATTGGGCCATATCTTGATAAGGTCCAAATGGAGGGTATTGATGTTGTATGCTTCCTGAACCTGTCCAAAGAATTGACAAGTGCTCACAAAGTGGCCAAGGTGATGCTTACAACAACATATGGGTAGAATACCCCCTTAAAGGTGCATGCCAGGAGAGGAACTTACTTTCATAACTTCTTCTCCCCACCAAGCACCATAAAATCAAACTCTTGAGGTATTTGGACCAGGCTTGTCTGGATACAATGAGTGGAAATCCTTGACAAGGTCTGGTGAGTTGGTAAGGTTGGAAGCTGGTTCCCAAGTGGTTCTTTCTGGGTCTTCACTGAATCCTTTCCACTCTACAAGATACCATAATTTACCTCTTTTGAGTTTTGAGTCCAAAACCTGAGCCACTTCCCATTCTTCTTGCTCCTCCACTAAAACTGGTGGTGGCGGCAATTGATGACGATTTGGGATAGTTGAATGCCTGACTGGTTCTAATAAGGACACATGGAGTACAGGGTGAACTGTCTTCCATTGCTGAGGCAACTTGAGGTGATATGCATGGCTGCCAATCTTCTTAAGAACTTCAAAGGGTCCCAACCATCTTTCTGATAATTTCTTGGTGGGTCTTGTTGTCTTGATGTTCTTGGAAGCTAGCCATACTTTGTCCCCAGGTTGGAAATCAGGTGGAATTGCCCTATTTCTATCTGCATACTTCTTGAATCTCCTTATTGCTGACTCTAATTCTTCTTTGACAACTTGCTGTACTGATTGGAGTTTTGTTGATAACTTTCCAGCAGGTGAGTCTTGAGAAATATGGATTGAGTCAAAGCTGGGATTTCTTCCATAAATGGTGAAAAAAGGTGATTGCTTGGTTGATGAATGTTCTGCATTATTATAGGCAAATTCAGCCAGAGGGAGCCAGGTGTACCAGTCATCTTGATGATAGCTGACATACATCTGAAGGTACTGTTCTAGTATCTGATTTACCCTCTCTGTCTGTCCATCTGTTTCAGGGTGAAAAGCAGTTGAAAGATCTCTTGATATCTTGAGCTGCTGACACAATTGAGTCCAGAATGATGAAACAAATAAGGATCCTCTATCACTGACAATACTGACTGGGAGTCCATGCTTGGAAAATACATGGCTAATGAATATTTGAGCTAAATCCAGAGCAGTGATTGTGCCATAAGTTGGAATGAAGATTGCCATTTTTGAGAATCTGTCCACAACTACTAAAATTGAATCAAAGTTGTTGGACAGTGGCAATTGAGTGATAAAGTCCATTGATAAGGAATTCCAAGGACCAGATGGAATTGAAAGAGGCTTGAGTAATCCAAACTTCTTGTGATGGATGTTCTTGTTTCTTGAACATTGCTGACATGAGGACACATAGTCCTTGATGAATTGATTCATGCCAGCCCAATAAAAATCCCTCTTGATGAGCTTGAGGGTTTTCTCCTGGCCAGGATGGCCAGCCAATGGTGAGTCATGACGCTTTTGAAGAATATTGAGTTGAAGTTCTTCATTGCTTGGGATTACCACTCTATCTTTGAATAATAATAACTTGGCTTGAGGTTCAAGAGAATAATCTGGAACTGATTCACCTCTTGCTAGTTGCTTGAGTATTTCTTTATAGTCTTTGTCTTGCCATACTTGTTTTTGAATCTTGTCAACTAAATCTGAGAAAATTTCCACTTTGATTGAGAAGAATCTTGACTCTTGAATTCCATCTTGCTTAAGAACTTGATGAAGATTTTGAGGATTCTTGATGATGAAGTCCACCCCCCTCTCTGGGTACACGTTGTCCCGACGTGACAAGGCATCTGGTAAAGTGGCCAGCCTGCCTGGGCGGTAAGTGATAGTGAAATGAAACTCAGAGAGAAACTCAGCCCAACGGGCCTGACGACGAGTAAGAACTTTGGAAGACATGAAATACTGCAAGGAAGAGTGGTCTGTCAAGACCTCAAAAGAATTGGAAAGAGAAAGAAGAAATGCTCTCCAGCGCTTGAGAGCCCAAACTATGCCAAGGCGTTCCTTGTCATGAATTTCATAGTTGAGTTCAGCTGGTAAGAGCTTGCGACTATCAAATGCAACGGGATGCTTTCCTGAATCATTCACCTGACTCAGTACGGCGCCCAATGCATAATCAGAAGCATCAGTCTCTACTATAGTAGGTAGAGCAGGATTAAAATGAGATAAGATAGGAGCAGAGGTGAAAGCTTCTTTGAGTGCTTGAAACTGACTAAGAGCTTCCTCATTGAAGATGAAGGGAGAATCTTTTTTAAGGAGGGAAGTGAGAGAAGTGATTTTTTTGGAATAATTTTTAATGAAGCGACGATAAAAATTGGCAAAGCCAAGAAAAGATTGAAGAGCCTTGATGTTTTTGGGCTGAGGCCAATTGAGTATTTGCTGAACTTTTGAAGAGTCCATCTTGAGGCCATCACTTGAAACAACATAGCCCAAGTATTCCACACTTGAGGCATGGAATACACACTTGGAGGCTTTGGCAAACAAATTATTGTCCCTCAGTCTTTGGAGGACAGAGGCCACATGTTTGACATGTTCCTCCTCAGAACTGGAAAAGACCATGATATCATCTAAATAAACCACAACAAACACATCCAAAAAATCTGCAAAGATATCATTTACTAGATTTTGGAAAGAAGCAGGAGCATTGGTCAAACCAAATGGCATGACCAAATACTCATAACTGCCATATTTGGTTCTAAAGGCAGTTAAGTGCTCATCCCCCTCTTTGATTCTCAGAAGGTTATATGCACCACGCAAATCTATCTTGGAGAAGATAGTGGAACCGTTGAATACGGTAAGAAGCTGGTTCATAGGAGGAACAGGGTATCTGTTCTTCCTAGTGACAGCATTGAGTTTGCGGTAGTCAACACACAAACGAAGACATCCATCCTTTTTTTTGACAAAAAGGACAGGTGCTCCTGTTGAAGAGGAGCTTGGTCTAATGAAACCTTTCTCTACATTCTCTGAAATGTAGGCCCGCAGTGTTTCTGACTCTTGATTTGATAATGAGTAGATAACACCAATTGGAGGTGGAAGACCCTCCAATTCGATATGGTGATCACAGGCGCGGTGTGGAGGAAGTTTCTCTGCTTTCACCTTGGAGAATACATCCAAATATTGGTGATAAGCAGGAGGAACAACCTTCAACACAGTTTCAATTTCTTCTGGCTCTTCCTCCTCATCCCACTGCTCCTCCAGGGATGCATGAAAAGATAAGGGAGGAAGGTCCATATCCCCTTGGAAGAGATGAAGTGAAGATATGGCAACATCTTCTCCAACATCCTTTATCTCTTTGAAGACTTCATCTCTTGATGGGAGTAATGACTGAGAGGGAATTATGGAAGGGATATGGACAGAAGAAGGGATGGAAGGTGTCTTAAGTTCACCAGCCAGAGAAACACTGTTGACAGCAGTGGCTAAGTCATTACTAGTAGAAGGAATAATACCACTAGAATCCTTATGATTAGAATCATAGGTGATCAATCCATTTTTCCAATCAATAATGGGATTGAAATGGTAAAGAAAATCATAGCCCAATATCAGGTCTTCTCCTTTGGGTGAATCTATGATAAAGAAATCCCATTCAAAGCTTGGGAAGGAAGGCAAGTCAACTACCCACTTGGTATAATGGGTGATGAACAAGGCAGGGGATTCATTAGAATCCAAAATGAAAAGAGGAATCTTTTCAGGGAGCTCTGACAGAGTCAATGAGTACTTGAGAACAAAATTCTTTGCAATAAAAGAGTTTGTAGCACCAGAATCAATGAGAATACTAGAAAAATATCAGAGACAGAAGAAAAAATAAGAAATTTTAAAGATTTCTTGCCACTAGTATTCAGAGTGCACAATTGTGCTCTTGAAGGAAATAAGTGAGAACCATTGAACACATCATGATTCCCACTCAGGCTTTTCCCTGCTTGCTAGGGAAGCCTCTTGATGATGACCCAGGCTTGTTCTGAGGTCTCTTGAAGCATTTTTCAATTGGGTGCTTTCCACCACAATAAGTACACAACCCCTCTTTAATCCTCCTCTCCTTTTCAGAACCGATTAGTTTATTGTCCTTATTGAGGAGAGCAGCATGGGGCTTGTCCTTTGAAGATTGGAATTGCTTGCCCTTCTTGTTCTTCTTCTGGTGAGGCCTCTTTGAAGATGAGTTTTGAGGAGGCCTAGACTGATTGGATCCAATGACTGGAGGCTTCTTTTCTTGATTGCCACCCTTTTCCTTTTGCCTCTCATGATATCTTGTGTCTAATTCTAGAGTGACATCCATAAGTTCTTGAAGAGTATCAAAAGTTCCAGGGTGAGAGGCCAACTGATCCAATAATCTTGATGCCAATCCTCTTCTGTAAACATGGATATAAGCTCTTTCCCCCCAATCTCCAATTCTTGACATTAAGCTTCTGAAATCTGCTATGTACAAGGAAACATGACCACTTTCCTTCATCCTCAAATTGTCCAACTCTTGTTCAGCTTTCCTGACTTCATTGGGGTCACCAAACAGAGTGAATAACTGAGATTCAAACAATGGCCAATTATTGAGGAGGTAGGAAGGGTCTTCATTGGAAATATTTGAGAGGTAAGGTTCAATCCATTTGCCAGCTCTACCAGTGAGAAACGAAGTTGAGTACAAAACCTTCTTCCTGTCAGAGAAGAAGTTTGCTGGATCATTATGGAAAATTAGTTGACAGGATTGGATAAATCCTCTCAACTTATGAGCTTGAGTACCATCAAAAGAATCAGGTGCCTTCATGGATGGAGTCTTGAAAGCAGGGGCTTTGGAATTGTCCCTGGGGGCAACTGCTTGAGTGAGTTGTCCCATGAATTGAGTCATCTGCTCCATCATCTTGAGGAGACTTGGATCAGTTTGAGAGACAGGAGGTTGACTAGAAAGGGCTAGATTAGAACCCTGAGGCACCTCTGGAGCATTTGCCAAGGCATCTGCCACTTCAGTTTCCCCAGAATCATCCTCTTCCACAGACTCTTCCCCCTCTTCATCTTCAACTTCCCCTAATCTTGCTCTTGCACCTTCAGACATGCCAGGGTAGCCACCCAAAAGTCCAGAAAAGGATCTTGATCTTCTAGATTTCATTCCACCTCTTCTTGAGGGTGCTGCTCCTTCCATTGGTGGTCCTCTGTCCAAGTTTGCACTCAGTTGATGAACTGATGGTGTGCGGTCAAGAGGAGCCCTTGCTGTAGGAGTGAGAACAGCTGGAATTTTCTGGGATCTAGTATTCTTGGCTGGGGGGCTATGCTGAACTGGCATTATGAAAAAAATTAAAATAACTTGATGGTATTAAGAAGAATAATCAGATTTGGCCAAATCAATCACAATAAAATCTTGATGAATCTTGAGGAATCAATTCAAATCTTGAGGAATCAAATTCAATCAACAATCAAATCAATTCAATCAATCAACAATCAATTCAAATCAAATATCAATCAATAAGTGTCTTCAATATGAAATCAAGTCTTGAGGAATCAATCAATCAGTTCAAAATCTTCAGAAATCAATTCAATATCTTGATAAGTTAAATCAAATCAATAATCAAAATCAATTCTTGAGGATCAATCAATATCTTGAGAGTTCAAAAGTCAGTCAATAATCCAAATGAAATCCTGAATCAATAACCCAATCAACCAATGAATCCCAATGAATAATCCAATTAAATGACCAATCAATTACTCCTGAATAAGACCTGAATAAAAACACAGAGAAAATTTGATTTGATAAAAATAAAATGAAGTGATGAAATGGTCAGCAATGATTAAGAAAGGAAAAGAATCAATTTTCATAAGAATGAAAAGAATGAGATGAAAATTGATAAGAGAGGAAATTCATAAAAAATCATAAAAATCATAAAATCATGAAAAGGTCATAATTGATGAATGAGAGGAAATGAATATAAATTAATGAAAAGAAAGAATCAAATATGAGTTAATTAATTTAATGTCACAGGGGCTCTTCGAAGTGAAGAGGGCCTGGCACTCAGTAAACTGGGACTCACTTATGGAGGGCTCAAAGATAAGATAAGATGAGATACACTTGAAAGTGTTAAAGATGAATTACTAAAAGAATAAATATAAGAAAAGCAGCAACAAAAGAAATAAGAATAAGAAATAGAAGAGCCAACCACAAACAAGTCCAAGTCCACTGTTTCAACCTGTCAGAATGGAAAGAGAAGGGTTAATAAGGATATGGCCACCCAACTCATACTGTACAGGCAAAGCAAGAAAAAAGGCAAAGACTAACTTAAGATTAAATAAATATAATACCCAAAATATAAGGATAAGAATATTCAGATAATAATAAATCAACTAAATTAATTAACTGGGGAAAAGTCCCCAGGGGGGAGAAAGAGGGGCTGGTATATGTGAGAATCACCAGCCCTGATCCAGAGAAGAATTTTCATGAGAATAATTGATTGTTGAATTGAGTCTGGCCAATACAGGTCTTGTACAGCTGTACAGGACCTGTACAAGAGGTGTGGTGTATTGGAGTGATCATACAGTTTCATACTGGTGTATTGAAACTGTATTAGGGTGAATCCATCCTGTACAAGTATTGACAGGCTGTATTGATGTACCAAACTGTATGCATGTTTCAGAATGAAGATTGCTGAAACTGACTGCTGATGCAGATACTGGATTTGCTGATTTGAGGTGTTTGAGTGGGTGTATGAATGAATACCCTTACCCCTGATGGATGGTTGTTACAAATACAGAAATTCCCAAAGGTGTAGCAACAGTAAAATGAATGACATTGAACAAATACTGAACACCTTACCAAGAATGTCTACACCTCTAAATCAAAATGAGGGCACAAGAATTCCAAATCCACAAGTATTGGATCCTGATAATTCACAATTAAAAAATTAATTATCCACTTCTTTTCATAACTTGGAACCATCAATGGGCCAAGCACTCTTGAAAGAAGTTCCAAAACTTAAAGAATGGCCTCACTTCAGTGGTGAAGGAGAGTATGACCATATGGAATTCATTAGAGGTATTGAAATGATCAAAGAGGATTTTGAATTACCAGACAGATTGGTAACAGCCAGGTTTAACACCTTGTTTACCAGATCAGCTCACAGATGGTACATCAAAATAAGACAAGCACATGGACACCAGAGTTGGACTTGGTGGAAAACCCAAATCATCAACAAATGGGCAAATGATGCTTGGAGGTTTAAAGTCGAAACAGCCTTTGAATCCACCAAATTTAATTCTGATAAAGACAAAGCTTTACCATGGTTTTGCCAACAGAAGGACAGATTAACAGCATTATATCCTGACATGTCAGAATTTATGATCCATAGAAAAATTCTGAGACAATGTGGGGGTGACTTAGAGCATGCTGTCAAAAGCAGGACTACTGAACAATCTTCAGCAGAGGATATTATCAATATATTAGAAGAAGTAACCACCAGAACAAAAATTGGTTCTAGTAGGGTGAATCTTGAAACAAGGTTTAATACACCTTGGAAAGATTCTGTGGACAAAAACCCCAAAGAAAATTCTAACTATGTTGGGTATAAATCTGCAGATACAGTCAAAAAGTGCCATATTTGCCAAAGCACCAACCACTTAGCTAATACATGTCCAAAAAGGGGGAAAATCAATGAAATTAATATTGGAAAGGGACCTGATGTTGAAAAATATGACATAATTGAAGACAATTCAGATGATAAATCATCCATATTTTCTGAATCTTCAAAAGATATAGAAAATATCAATGCCACTTTTGACATAATGGAATCTTATTCCCACTTGCCACAATTGAGCAATAGTCAACTTGATTTATCAAAAGCTCAAGGGGCACAGCTTATGAAGGGCAAATCCCAATAGAAGGAATAAGTGTTACAGACTTGAACACCACCTTCTTTAAAGAGGTCAGAAATAGTTACATTCAAGATAACAATTGTAGCATCTTATAAAACAAAGACTGTAAAAACAACTCTCTGATACATGCCTTGTATGAAGTGTGGAAAGGATCATATGATAAAGGAAGATTTTACCTACTTGATGGTATAAAATTCAACAGTACAAGTAACCCAATGAGAGCATTAGGAATCTTTGAGAATCACAGTTTAATTGGTGGTTATGTAAAATTGCTCTAGCACCCATTTTATTGGGAAATGACTATTTAATCATGTATGGGATAGAAATACATAATAAAAAGGACAGATAATTTCCTATTGAGACATCTGGTACTAAGAAAATTACCAAAGTTGTTGAAGAAAGGAAATCAATAACCAAGAAAGCAAGGGAATACCTTGTTAGATACAGTGACCCAACTTGTGAAGATGAATGATTAGAAGAAAAAGATATACCAGAAGCTACCAAACTCCTCAGAAGATTCAGACACACTAGAAACACCAATATTACAAAGTAATATTCTTTTTTAGGGGGAGGGAATGTGAGCCTTAGAGGTAATTTCATGTACCCAAAAGACCACAAATACAAAAATTAGTATATAAATATAAATAAAATAAATTTATTTATATTATTAAAATAAAAATTAAAATATAAATATAAAGTTATATACAAAATAAAAAAAATTTAATTAAAATTTAAAATTAAAATTACATTAAATTTTGTAATTATAAAATTACATTTATACTTAAAAAACATAAGTAAAAATGAATTTTTAACAAAACTGTAAAAAAATAAATAAATTTGGAAAAAAGTTAAATAAAAATTATTATAACTTTTTATCCAATAAATAAACATATAAAAATTATTTCACCATTGGATTCCTCATAAAAAATCAGGTGGGGTCACCTCTGAGTGAAATTCTTGTAACTCAACTCTAAATAAGCTTAAATTAAGTTTTTAGTATTTTCAATACAAAAGTTGAAAATCCTCAAAACCTTAATTTAATTCACACCACATGTGGTGTTAACCATCAAATTTTGTGTTAAAATTGAGGTGTTGTGTTTAGTTTAGAAGTTATGAGGAATTGAAGTATTTTCAATTGAATTCAATTGAAATGTCAAAATGTGCGCGTGTATTACATAAGTGAACTTTGATTTACATATGAGGTGTCAATTATTACTGTATTGTACTGTACAATTGAATTGAATTACATATGTAAAGTATAAGTATAATACATGATGAGGAATTAAAGGAAAAATAAATTGGAAAGATTAAATTTGGGGGGGAAAAGGAACTCCAGCTCTAAGGGGGAGCTAGACCCCCAAAATCCTTGCTGACAGGCGTGGGATGTAAAAATTCACACAAAAGTTCATCACTTTTGGCCTGGAATTGAGTTACAGGGTCTGCGGACTCAATTGATGATGAGGTTTTGATACCAACTGGGGTAGTTTTAGCTGTTGCCAAGAGGGTAAAACTACCCTTAAGATAAAACAATCATAATAAAAACAGTTTTAACTTGTTTCTACGCCTTTGACACACATTCTGACGTGTTTTGAAGGCTCTAGGCCTGGTATTTCTATAGTAATGGCTGATTTAAGGGTCTAAAATGGCTAAAAATGGCTAAAAATGGCTTAAACCAGCCCTTTTTGGCCTAAACCAGGGTTCAATGATGCCATAATTGGCTTTTCTGTTGTCAGACTGTTTTTCACGACTGACAAGAGTAAATTTTACTTTTGGAGTAAGAGAATTGATGGCTATAAAAGAATGTCTTCTTTGCCCCACTTTTCTCTTCATGTTAGAATCTTTTCCTTTTATTAATTAGTTTAAAACTGTTAAACCAATCAATCAAAGATTCCAACCACCACTTTTAAATCATTTTAATCCTTTTAACCACGTGAAAAAATCATTATAATCATTGTTTGTAACTCTTATAATCATTTTTACCCCTGAACCACCCCAAAAGTGAATTAAAGCATCTTTCATCACTGTAAACTTTGTCACTTTGTTTCCAAATTCACTCTGGTCACTTTTGGGCGTGTTTTCTCTTTAATATTCTTTTTAAAGACTTTGTTTTTTAATTAATTGCTTGCAGTTCTTTGCTCAATTAATTCCAATTGAAATTGCTCTTGAAGAAATTTCTTTTGTAGCCTTAAAATATCTCTTGTAGAGTATTTTTTGGATAAATCTTTATTGTTGGTAAAACAATAAATTTTTATATTATTGTTTTATACTAATAAAGTTATAAAAAATAAAATTTGGCGTTTTTTCTCTTAAAAATAATATTTCATACTATTTTTAACTGAATTTTACCTTATACAAATTTTGAGGACAGGAAAAGTACTTGATTTTTAATCAAAGTTTCATATCCACACCTTACAAGCCTCCTTTGACCCTGGGAAGTTTTTCCCCCACCTAATTAATAGATTTTGATTTTATTTTATCTTTATTCATCTTTTCAATTTTTAAGTCAATACTGATACTTTCAACTCATTCATTTAGCACCTTTTATTTTTCCTCATTGCCTTTCAGTGGATATTGGTGGTCATATCCTTTACTAGTTCCATTTCTCATTCTGGAAGGTTGAAACAGTGATAAAGCCCTTAGTTGGTTGGCTCTTTGGCCATTTTGGCTTCCTTTTTCTCTTAATTCATCTCACCTTATAATTGCATATTTCTTAGAGAAATTTATTCTTCTTTTATTTTATCTTCTTCCATCTTTGGAGCCTTCTACTGAGCTCCCTGATTACTGAGTGCCAGGCCACTCTTTTTATCCCCAAGAGCCCTTGTGACACCTCCAGAGTGAATATTTTACTTCTGAAGAAATTTGATGAGCTCTCCAGCCTCTCATGGTCTCCAAAAGGAATAAAACATTTCCTTTTCTCACTGAAAAAAGGACTTCATCTCATCATATTATTAGTGTTATGAAGTGACAAAACTGTTACTAATTATCAGTGTCTGTAAAATTATTTTGATATGATTAAATAATATCTATTTTAGTCATGTTTACAGTCAGAGATATCAGCTTACTACAACCATACCTGTGAAGTATGTATGACATAGCCATAAGGCCACAAATACCTTTTTATAAGGTTTTTTTGGTCTTAAACAGACTTATCAAGTGAATTTAAAACAAAAATAAGAAATTATAAGTATAAATCAATTTTTCATAAACAAAGTTATAATTATCATATCATTTATTTATTCTACAACAAAAGCAACCTAGGGTAGACCAATAGGGTGTTATACCCAAAAATGGCTATTTCTCATGTTATTGGAAGGTTTACAAATCTCAAAGTAAAAATATACATTTTTACAATTTTTATTAGAAGTTTTTAATTGTTAGTTTTGACCTTAAATTTATAGTTGCATAAGTTTTATGCAAACTTACAAAAATTTGGTCAAAGTTAAGGTGTGGTGTATATTTGTTGAATTGTCTAAGTATTTCCCATCAAAGCTGTAAATCCTGCATGAGAGAAAGACAAATTGGCTCAAAGTTATTGTATGTCTTGAAAGAAATAAAAAGGTTAAAGTCATGCAATAATGTGTGATAAAGGAAAAAAGCCAAAGAGAGCCAGGAT
Organism: Austropuccinia psidii; assembly: GCA_023105745.1. NCBI lineage: Eukaryota > Fungi > Basidiomycota > Pucciniomycetes > Pucciniales > Sphaerophragmiaceae > Austropuccinia > Austropuccinia psidii. The sequence continues at coordinate 28,838,832 of JALGQZ010000013.1, read as the reverse complement.
ATCCAGCTTTTTGGATATGCAAGAACACAATTAAGCTTTTCCACCTGTATTGGATAATTTCCGACCTTATTTAAGCTTTAAGATTATACATCGATTGAATTTTGAAGCTTGAACTGGTTTCATCACAATTTGAACAGAAATTACAAGCTGCCAAAGGGTAAATCCCCATATGCAGACTTGTCATAAATGTTTTAAGAGCTTTCAAAGATTAAATAAGCTTAAAATTTATATTTAAAAGTGTTAAAATCTTATCAAAAGTTAAGGTTTGGTTTGTATTGCTATTTTATATAGAACAATAGCAATAACTTCAAAAATTCATTAACAATCTGATTCTTAATAGATTTTCTTGAACCTTTCACACAGGCTACAATCAAATTTTATCTATGTATAAATCAAATCTTAAGTATAATTTTTAAACAGGATTCTTTTTTAATGAGCCTTTGATTTAGTTTTTTTAGTTATTCTTAAAATAAATTCATATTTCTTTGAAAATAATTAAAAGACCAGTTGAAGAGATTTTTAATTGAAGCTTCACTTTTAACCTGTTCATGTGATGAGATTTTGTAAAAAAACCTATTTTATATTCAAAGCTCACTGAATTAACCCAAAAGATGATTAAAGATACTTGTAGTTAAGAATAAATCTGGTAACTTCAAATGGAAGTGAAATACAAGTTACCTTATAATAGGAACCTTATTTTTTAGTATGTATTTCAGTTTTGACCTGAGAAATCCTTCTATATCCATCATGAATGATTAGAACTTGTCTTAAGGGATAAAAAGAGCCTTTACATCACTGGTTTTGTCCAGAACAATAATTAATCATTCAATTAAACATTTTGAACAGGTAATATTTTATTTGATATAAGATCTTATATTATTGAAGTAATACTCAGGTTATTTTACTCTTTATAGATTCTAAATAAAGATTTGAAATCATAGAATGTATATTATATTGTTTTAATCAACAATAATGGATTTTATTATATAAAATTTTCCTCTTAAGATATCTTTTAGATCCACAAATTTCCTCTCAAATAGTCTTAAATCTTATTTTATCATAAGAGAATTGTTTTATTCCTTTAAAATATTTATTTTTTCATTTTTGTAACATATAAAAGTTATTTAGTACTATAACTGTTGTTTTTTTGACTTATTGTCTTAAATAAATATTCTAAGTTTTCCCTGAATTTCTATATCTTTTTTATAAATTATTGGTTTCTTTTATATAGAATTTCTCTATAATATCTATATCTGCACAGTGTGTGTGATATTTCTTTTATAATTAACAGTTATAGAATTTATAAATGGATAAATATAATTAGTTTACACATATGATTGTCTCATTAAGAGATTTTATATTTCTTATTATTATAACTGTCAGTGACTATAATTATAATCAAATAATTATAGTTTATTATAATAATTAAGATTTTTGTATTATTAAATTAGATAATAATAAATAATTATGTTTTTTTTATATGTTTATTTTTCATAATTATATTAATTTGTGGCTATAATATTTAATTATATTATATTTTCTAATTATTACAGTCATAGTACCCTTGATATTTGTTACTATTATCAAGAGCTTCAGATAAAAAACTTACAAGATTAATTGCTAATGTTAGCATGTAACAGTAGGAACTTTTCATTTAAGATTGATACATTTTACCATTCCACAGTCATAATTCTAATTTGGAACTACTTTCTTATAGCTATTATATAGACTCACCCTGAAAATAATTTAATTTATTAGAACTTCTAAGCTGCACACCATATGTGAATTTTAACCCAAATATTTTGTTCAAAATCCCATGTGGTGTGAACTGAATTGATGTTTTGAGGATTTTCAGCTTTCCATACAGAAAATATCAACACTTATATCAAGATTATTTAGAGCTTAGCTATAGAAAAATTATTCAAAGGTGACCCCTCATGAAGCTTTATGAGTAGTCAAATGGTTAAATAGCTTTCATATATTAATTGTTGGAAAAGAAGCTATAATGAAGTTTCTTATATTTTTTCTAGCAAATATTTCATTTTTCCTTCATTTTTTCAAGGAAAAATATATCTTTATATTGTTTAATAAAATTTAAATTCTATATAGTTTTATTATCAAGGTCTTTTTTATATTTAAAAATCAATTTATTAAGTTGAATTGCAAATTATTTTAACTTTTGTGGTATTTTGGGTATATGAAAATATCTCCAAGTCTCACAAAAACTAGGAAATAGAACTATAAGTAAATCATGAGATCTAATAGACTTGAAGAAGCTATTGACCCAATTTTTGAAATATGTTCCACTCTATAAATCTATAGCTAGCTCTCAGCTTTATTTATTTTTCTGCCACCTGGAGAAATGGCAAGAAACCATAAATCAGCATTCTGAAAATGAACTTGCAATGAGGGAATTTACAATATTTCTTTATACTGATTATTAAACATATTTTCATATTTCAACTCCTTCTTAGAAGCATAATTAAGCTTGTTATTCAAGAAAAAAACAGGTTATTCTTACAATTAGTATGGCTGAAGGGGAGTGAATGAAAAACTGAAATAGTAATGCAAACTCATTTGGGTTTCAAAAATATTGTTTTCCCAGGTGGATTAAACAAGTCAAAGAAATATCTAAATCCACATTTTCCAATATTTATATGTGACAATCACCTTGACATGTCACATCTCTATGTACAACATATCCTCACAATACTGCCCAAAGTTGTCTAGGCAAAAAGTTGAACTTTGTTTTAATTTGTTCTTTTGAATTCCATGCATGATTTTGATATCAACTGGTACATGTGAGCTTGATGTTTAGTTCAGTTTAAAACTGGGGTACTTGAGAAGCTTTATGGTTGAATCAATAAATTTTTCTCATTGTATTTTTACCTCACATTTCAACAACCTTCATTCATCAATTGATGATTAAAATTTATTTAAATTCAATATCTTGAAACTTCTTATTATTTGTGAAGTTGGCAGAATACTCATTTTTACTCTATCAAAAGCTTAGTTAATTTCATAAATGTTCCTTTTTTTAAGGTTTGACTTTGAAAAAATAAGTAAAAATTACTGATGTTTTACTAATTGTAAACTGAGTTTTGTAATAGAAATGAATAATAAGATAAAAAATAATTATACAATGAGATATTATTATTAGTAAGGGGTATAATATCTATATTATTTAGAAATAATGAAATAAAATAAATATATTAATATATTTATGCCAATATATTCTTGTTACAAAAAATTAATGAATGAGTGAGAAATCTTTATTTAATAATAAAACAATTTATAATGATTATATTAAAAATAATCAAGTTTCATATCAATAAAATAATTACTAAAAATTAATAATCAAGAAAAAATCTTATCATAAGAGAAAATAACCTACTTTTAACACTAAATACCATAATTTTGATTTATTTTATGCCTAAGAATGTAAATACAACTTATTCAAATTGTATCCAAAATAGAAAAGAGAGAGAAATACTATTTTTACTATTTTCATGTGGATTTATAGAGTACAAGAAAGCTTAAAAAATGACAATGAAGTATTTATGTAATCAGGTAGATGCTAGTGATGACTAAAAGAGATAGCTTTTTTTTTTGAAATATAACAGTTTATATTTAGAGAATAAAAAATATTACCTTTCATTTAATGTTTCTGAGGCCAAAACAGAGGTAGAAGGTGTCTGTATATAGTAAAGATCATTCTTTCTAGTGACCACGTACCTCTTAGTAGAGTTTTAATCATGTTATCCACTAAGATTGATCAATATTATAAGGTTTGGTAATTATTATATCATTATTAAGCCTTTTTATGTCTTTATTGTGTCATATTTTATAGCTATAACTTTAACTCTAATTTTCTGAAATAATAAGCTTGGAATATGACCTTATTTCATGGATTAAGGTAGTTTCAATCATAAAATATCAATATCCACCAGTTTCATCTCTTATCGAACTGTTAAACTCAAAAGAAAGTTAAATTTCAAAAGAAAAAATGATCACTTTTATTCCTTAGCTTTAGTCTTTGATAACATTTAAGCTTTTCATGCAACTTAAATTAAGAGAGCTAATTACAATAGGTTGTAATGTCCTTAATAAGGGCCCAAGAGGATTTAATTACATAATCAAAAGCTTATTTTTGATTATTTTTATTGCAGCTCATCCTTTCTATGAAAATGTTCTATTTTAGACTTTAAAGCATGATTTCATAAGGTTATACCTTGAATATCATGATAAATATTATTTAATTCTTCATGTATGAGCTAGTAGGATCTGTACATTCCCTTTTCTTAAGTTTGGAATGCTTTCAATTCTGAAAGGGCAACTGTTATTGCTACTTTTACCAATTTCTACTTATTATTGATAACCTTTTTTATAACGTTCCAAATAGAGTTTATTTCTTTATTCTTATAGCTATTTGGTGGTAACTTCGACTTTGGATAAAGTCTTTATAATGAGTATTTCAAAAGATATGAGCTGAACGCCATGAATTCATCCACCCATAATGAAAGTGCATATATCCAGGTATCTCAGTAATTATTGGGCTTACAGATATGACATGAAAGAGACGTATATTTATCTTTTGATGGTGAATCCAATGGGTAATTTATTTTACATTTTTATTCATTGGGGTCTGAGATAATCAATAATTTATACATTTATATGGAGTTTTTGCTTATTTTAATTGTTTTTTAAGATTAGAATTTTAATTATTATTATTATTAAGGTAAGTTTATTAATATCTTTTGTGACCTTTTTGGATATGTGGTTTTATCTCAAAGGCTCAAAGCTTTACCCTTTTGAAGTGTATCTAATTTTTGTTTGTGTGTGAGTTTTTGAAAAATGATATTTACAAAAGCAATGCTTTTAACCAAAACTAATCAAACTTATCCATATTAATGCAGTTTTGTTCAAATATGTGTTTCTAATATATTTCAAATGTACTCTGATAGCTATATGGAGCTATATCTTGTTTTAATATTTTGAAAACAAAAAATAGCTTTGGTTTCATTCTCTCACAAAACTCCAAAAACTATCAAAAAAACTTTTTAATTTGACATTTATGTATAAGATTTGAAAAATGAAACTTAAAAATCAATTCAAATTTCTCATAAGAAAATCAATATGAGTCCAAAAATGGAATCAACTTTTTCTCCAATGAAGAATTATTGATGATCTAAAACTCATAGCACTCATTAAATTAACTTAGACCTCTATCTTATGTATCAGATTACTGTCAAAAACTAATTTTAACTACTTGAATCTCTACTTTGTCTATTCATTAAATCACTTGAGCTTAAATGTGAACAACATTGATTTTGTTTGGATTAAATTATTTCTTCATATTATCATTTCCATATTCCTTCCTAAAGCTCAAAGCTATTGAGAAGTGTGATACATTTGTTCTAATTTCAAAGTAGTTTCCTTTGAGATTTCAGTTGAAGAGATAATGCTTTTACTTGATAATTTATGCAATTAAGGAATCAGAAGAGGCTTGAAATATTTGATTGCATTCATCATATCATTTTGAGAAATCACTTTTTTTTGAAAAAATTTATCTTTATTCATTAACATGAAAGCTCAAGCAGCTCAAGTGAAGTATGAATGTAAAAAACAATATTTTTATGTCAAATCTTCCAGCATTCAAAACAACCTAGAGCACCTGTCAATTTATATCCCTTCAGATTCCAAGATCTAGTTAAGAAAAGTTAGACAGAAAGAGCATTTTTTAACAAAATGAATTTGGTGGAAAGGACTTCAACCAAATGGCATGATAAATATAAGCCAGCTAAAAATATCATGATTCATATATGATCGCATGAAATTAATCGTACTCCGGTCATCAAGACAAATCTCGGAGTTGTGGTGACTTAACAGGTAAAATAAACTAATAATAGACTATGAAGCCTTCAATTTGTGTAAAAATGCTCAAATTAACAAATGGTAAGTTACCTGCGCAGTTCTGAGACCTTTTGAGTGTTCGGGCTCGCAAGGACGAGATGCAAATACAGATGCGAAATCGGCACAGGGAAGCATGAAAAAGTAAAAAATGAGTAACAACTGACGAGTAATGATATGCTCATCCTTGATGCTTCAAGTATCTAAATCATGTAAGGTATAAAACTACCGATAAGACAAGAAAAAAATATAATTTTTTGAAGAGCATAGCTAATGAAAAAAACGTATGATTTCTCATTTAAGACTATGCGTGTTTTGCCCCCTACGGTGTCGCAAATTTTCTTTCACTGCTGACGATCAAACGGTTAGAAACAGCTGGGTAGAAAATTCAACAAAATGTGTTCGAAACAGATCTCTTGGATCCTTTTTTATAAGATGTTGATTTTTCAAGCCATAGATCTAGTCGGTTTTTAGAGAAAGAAAATATACTGCGTACTCCCACCATTAAGTCGTGTTTATAATATAAGAGATACTTTTCCGCATCCAGCGCTTGTAAGAGTGCGTCCGAGTAATCTAAAATCAAAAGATGCCTTGCCTTTGAGAAAAAGGTCAGAAAAGACCTCAAGTTCCTGATAATAGTAAGGCAAAATTGAAAGATATCTCAGATACCATAGGTTACTTTGTCCGATATTTTCGGACCGTGATGATAATGCCACGACTCATGTGAGTACTCTGTTTCTTGACAAAATATTTGCGAATTCTTTCACTTCGCAATTGATTCGTTGTATCCCCATCTCGCTTGTTGAGTTATTCTGTTTTCGAGGTGCTTTGTCAAATTGCCTTTCACTTGGTTTGCCTTTTGGGCGATTCAGAAAAATTGTCTTCTCTTCTGCATATTTTCTTCAAGATGGCATAAGCCAACGCTGAGATTTGTAGAAAATTTGATGTCAAAGCTCTCGAATGAAGCGTATTGAACACAAACAATTGCTCAGGTGACTCGAGGAGTCCTCTGGCTTGGATCTCCGCTCTTTGAGTTCTCAGATTCTGGAGCTATCTCGCACAAGCCGTGGTTTATCTTCTGATGTCTTTTCAGCTCTTGTAGGGACAGATATTCCCGAGTACACCCATGGATTCGACAATGAACTTTTTTAAAATTGTCAAAATTGAAACAGAAACTTTTCACTCGGTAAATTCAAGATTTAGAATGAAATATTTGCGTCTTTACTTACATTTCTGCCTCATTTCGGGAGGCAAATGCGTTGTTAAATGACGGCGGTAGTTGCTATATCTTGAGAAAACTTTCCCATTGTTGCATGTCGAGCAGGTGTAGGTTCTCTTTGGTTTCGTGGGAACTGTAGGTTTCTCTTGGGCTAAAGAGAAAGATTTTTATCAGTTTTTTCAAAGCTTCAATAAAGGTTGATTTAGCTTACTACTGCTGGTTGCAGCAGTCTTTGACGGCCCCGCAGCAACCTCATCTTGGGGAAGGGAAGAAGTTGTTGGATTTGTAGAAATTTGAGGAGTTTGTACTACAGAACCTTGGTTGTGAACTTCCAAAGACCATAATAGTTGCGTGGTCATATCTGAGCTAGGCTGGCCTAAAATACATTAAAAAACAGAGAAAACAAAAACAAAATCAGATCTTTTCTTTCTAAAAATTCTACAAAAGCTCTGAATTGGTGATGGATTGCAATCGGATCTAGCTCCTCATAGTAAGTTCTATATGAGGAAGGCTTATATATAAGATGCGTCTTTGATTTCTCAAAAGAAGACCCTATTTTCAAGAGAAGGCTGTGAAAAAGCACCCATCCTCATTAGAAGAGTAGGAATAATATAAGATAAAGATGAAGGTCCCTGGAGAAAACCGGATATAACCCTGATCCTTTTTTTTATAATAAAAGGAAAATTCCTCAGGAATTCATGATTAGCTCAACTTGAGTGAGTTAAAGCTACGTCTTTAGTACTTTTTACTGAGATTATAGAGGCCAAAAGATAATGGAAATTCTGGATTTAATATAATACCTGTTAATTGGTCAGGGATATGTTGCTCCATTTTATTCGAGTTAGTTTCAAATATGTAGTAGCTTGTAGTTTTGGTGATAAAATATTCAAAAAAGGATGAAGAAAGTGAAGTGGAGTTTGGAAAGTGAGGAGATTGCTTAAGGGTACTAAAGTTCTACGCCTCTGCTAATTCCCAACTTGCAAGCCTGCTTAGTCAAAATGCCTGTTGTTTCTCCTACTCATTGAATTACGTATTTAGCTGAGGTGTTTATGAATAGTTTTGTACTTGAACATTCCTTGGATAATATAAACCTGATTTCTGATCGGGTATGTAAGAATTGTCATCAACGGCTACCACTTCAAATTGAATCCGAAAGCCAAAGATTGATGTTTATGGCATACAGATCAGCTCTGGGTATTAATTTCTTTTGTTAGAGTTTATTCTTAGCCTTTTTCGTTCCATCTTTCCTGACTGCTTAATTCAGAGGCTATTCATGTGGTGCTACACAAAAAAGATAAGCAAGGCTTTATAATGAGTAAAAAACGGAGAGAGAAACCCAACAATGTAAGCCTTACACCATGCCCCCCCCCAAAAAAAATTGAGTTTTCAATCCTCAAAAATGAATTTCAATGTAGCTTTTTATCTGAGCATTAGATTAACCCGCTTGTGGCGCAATAATATCAAGAATTTTGCCAATTCGAGCACTGGCGAATTTGATAAACGTACGAAGTTGAGTCCTCTGCAGTAACAAAATTAACAATTACTTTTTATTAGAAATTTTTCATGATCAATTTTGCAGCAGCCTTCCCTCGCAATCTGATTCTCCGACTCGTCGAGGCACCACCCTCAAAGCGACTTTGAACCCCTAATATTAAGCGTCCATTGAAAGGGAGGAAAACCCAGCTTATACAGTACATACACTCGTTCCGCTTAGTAGGAGGTTTTCAAGCTTTTGTAGCAAGATATCATGTAGCTGTCTATACAGGTGGCTTCAAACATCATTTTATGCTACAGCCCTATAGCCAGGAAGTGCAGTTCACTCATAAAGAAAACCAAGAGCACTGAGTAGATTCCAGGCTCCTTTATTTAACTAAAAATTCAGGAGCCATAAGTCATTCAACGTTATGCTACCAAAACGACTGATGGTGGGCTGCTTTTATGGTTTCGCATTGCCTCATTTCCATTGCCCATAAGAAATTGTATTTCAAACGTGCAGTTTTTTGGGTGGCCGAAAGCTAAAAGCAAATAATAAATAATGCCTATACAATATAGCGTTAATTATTAGCTTCATTGATGTAGGTACAACAGGCAGTTAAAAATATTTTCGGGCATTAGAGTAGAAATCATTGGAATTTTAAGCGAAAATGACCTAGTCATCTTGGACAAGTGTAGCCGCACTTTTTATGTTGTGGATTAAATGCAAAGTTTCACCTTGAATATTGTAACAATTTTGGCTTCTAGTAGTAGGAATTTGTGGATATGAACCAATTCAAGACAAATTTAGCGATTATAGTTGTAGCCAGTTTTTCTGATTATCAAAATCCCGGATTAAACACTTTCAAATGTTGGGATTGAGTCTTTAAAGACAAATAGACTATTTCTGAGCTCGTATAAGCTAGCCAAAATAGGATTTAAGCTGATTTTGAGCCAACAAAGGTATCATTGGGAACAAGATAAGACAAATTATGATCAAAGGCCAACAAGGCTGGTTGTGCGTTTGCGCCCGCCGCCAAGGGAGTCCAACCCGCCATTTATATCACCGCGCCGCAGCGTACCCGCGGACCACCCCTGTAGCCCTCCGGAGACTGTTTGTAAGCAAGGCTTGGCGCGTTGAGGGGGGTTGCGGGCACAAAAAGATCTAGACCCCAGCATACACTGTAACCCTCACATGATGCCTACATTGCCCAACACCTTCTACAGCTGTACTGTACAGTACTGTACAGTACATTCGGGCATTTACTGCACTGTACTGTACAGTACATGTTATATCTTCCATAAACCCCATAAACCTGGCCCCACCAAGATCGTCCCCATCGCCCCATAGCGGAACTTCCGACGCATATTCCGGTGTCAGCTGAACGCAAAGCTACAATGGACTTTGAATCAAACCGGCTAAGCGCGGCACTCATGCGCAGTAGAAACCGCAGTGGCAATTTCCTCTTCTGAAGTTGGAATTTTGATCCCAGTGGAAGTTCTCTATGAAAGGAATTTTCAATAGTGAATATGCGAAAAGCGTGTGAATGGTCAGGTCACGGAGAACATCAATATTATCAAGACAAAAAACATTTATAGCTGGTTCCAAAGCCCTGAAAGTGAAACATTATGTTGCGTTGTCTAGTAAGACCCTCCAAAAATGAATAATCCCCCTTATTTTGAGACAGCTGCTCTTCATAAAGCTCAAGCTTTATCAACGAGTAGACTTTTTCTATCATAAACTAATTTTAACGCCAAAGGGAATTATCATATAATGACTCCTCAATCAATGGTAAAAGGTGATATGAGAATAATTAAACATTAAAAAAATTCAAGTAAAAGGAAAGCTTTCATGTAATCACCTGGCCTTACTTTTTTGAGACTATTTCTTCAGCTCAGGAAGTATCTCATAGCTCACTCAAGTAATAACTATAATTTTAATTTTATTTTATTTTATTTTTTTATACGGATCATCAATCAGAAAATGATAAAAGATATCATGTTTGAAAAATATAGAAATCGGACAACTAGCTATACATTAGTAATATTCATAGCATTAAGGACATACGTAAAAACATAGAGAATGAAGGTGTTCTTAATTATGATTCATTATGAATAAAAAAGTAAAATGTTGAGACAAAATTAGTAAGATAACTGTTTTTATAATATATCTTTAATGATATAGACACATCATTGAGATAAACGGATTATTAGAATTTTTCACATAAATAAAGTAATAAATCCCTTTCTGAAATAAAACAACAATTTAATTTCAAAATTAACGATGTAAATATGTAAAAATGAGCTAAGATATATTTTGCTTAGTTGAAATATTAAAACATAAGTCACAAAAATTTAGAATAAAAAACTAACCAGTAAAAGCTTATTTTCAATAAGGTAAAGCATATTTACCAAAGAAATTTCATAAAAATTAGCTTTTAATCAGAAGAGATAGAGAAATAAAAACTCAAACAATGACTGCACTCAAAATCTTACTTTAATTAAAACATTTGTTTTTGAAGATAGGCTGCCTTAAAAACTCTTTGGATGTTAGAGCATTTCACGCTTGAGACGGTGCTTTCCCTTTTATTATTTGTACTTTTCACTCAAAATACTTTTCATTAAAGAAAAAGTAAAAATACTTTTTCTTGTTTGCTTATTGTACATATTTTACTAGAAAGTACTGTACTCTTTAGTATTTAAATAGACATTACTCCGTTGTAGCTTAGGATATGATAACATATGATAATAGAAAAATTAATAAAAAATTGAAATTCATTAATATCATCTTTGTCTTCGTTGCTTTGCTATTGTATACTCAACACATTACTAGAGTACAGGCCGGCTTTGCCGGATTTAAGACTGAGGCATTAATAATAAAAAACGAGTGTTTGCCATTATCTTTCTGATCTTTCTGATTCTATTTAGGTTTGCGGCTTGGGATGTCAGGAAATTATTTTAAGCTCTTAATCAACTTTTTCCAAGTTTGATCTGATTTTATACTAATTTAAATGCATGGGTAAATTTGGGACAATAGGTTCGTCAAGGTTTTCCTGCTTATGAAAAGCCCATAATATAGACATATAGCTATATTAGTCTTAGTCTAGCAATGTGGATTTTGGTAATTGTTGTGTAATAGTTCTTAGTGTCTTTCAAGAATCAAATTCAAAATTTTTATCTTGATACTTGGTCTCATTTGAATCTAAAGTGAATTACTAAATCAGGACCTCAAAACTAACCATATACACTATTTTAATATAAACAAAAAAGTCATTGACAAAACAATACTGTGCTGAGTGTTTTGTATTGGTAAATATTGGTATTACAAGTCTATTCATGAGTTACTAAATTCAGACATCAAGCCTCTATATTGTATCAAGTCGTGAAATCATAGATACAATAATTGCTTTAACTTTTTATTGTGTATATTGGGGCATTTATCACCAAGGCTGAGGATTCTAAGAACTCTTTAAGAAGCCCCTGAGTTGTGCCTTCATCACCCTCAAGTCACAAATGGCATCTACCCGCCAACGTGAACAAGCCACTGGATATAGCTACTGCATTGTATTGTGTTGTGACAACCAGTGGGTGAAGAACCAAATTATGCTTGAGTTTTTTGCACCGTGTGTCTTTAATTTTTTTTGATCAGTACCAGCTGCTCTGCAACTGGAATTTTTTTGTTTGAATTCATCAATTTATCTTCTTTGTATCGGCTGTGTGAACCCAGAGGAAAACGACCTATTGGTTTTATCCTAGCATTTTGTTTTTTTTACTATCGTAATCATTTCGTCAAAAAACTTAATTAGTTGTCTATTACTAACTTCTGACAATTATTCCACATGGGTAACCATGATGGAGTTAGAGCTAGACATTATTGGAGCCTTGGACCTGATTGTAGGAACTGATCAACAGTCCAGAGAAATTCAAGAGAATCTCTATCGCAAGGCCTATAACTTGATCATTCAATGCTTAAACAAAGAAAATATCTCATTTGTCTCAAGTATACTCAGTGAAGACAATAAAAGAAATGTACAGGTTCTATGGAATATGTTAAAGGAAAAAATATATGTCCAATGACATTTCAAGTCAATCTTTAGCATTCAAAAAATTCAGTCAAGTAAAATTTACAACAACATTAGATTTTATTCAAGAAATTAGAACTACGGTTAGCAAAATGCGATTAGTAAGGTTTAAATTGGAAGAATCTGAATTAAGTATTATGGTGCTCAGCAAATTACCTTCAGAACTCAACTCATTTGTATGAGTAATGTCCCATGGATTTCAGAACAAAGGACTCGACTTCATTCTCAAAAAGCTAGAACAGGACTATGTACAATTCAAATTGAATGAAGATACTCGTGAAACTGTAACAGCACTGTATAGTAAAAATAAAAAGAAGTTCTGAAGTTTTTGCAAAATGAAGAGCCACATTGAAGAACACTTCTGGAAGAAATATCCTGAAAAAAGACCAACAAATTTCATAGCTCATCATGATGAAGATGAGCCATCAATTGCATTCTAACTTGCACTGTCTCAAAAGTGAGGGGGCGTGTTAGAGCATTTCACGGTTGATATGGTGCTTTCCCTTTTATTATTTGTACTTTTCACTCAAAATACTTTTCATCAAAGAAAAAGTAAAAATACTTTTTCTTGTTTGCTTATTGTACATATTCTACTAGAAAGTACTGTACTCTTTAGTATTTAAAGAGACATTAATCCATTGTAGCTTTGGATAGGATAACATATGATAATATAAAAATTAATAAAAAATTAAAGTTCATTAATATTATCTTTGTCGTTGTTGCTTCGCTATTGTATACTCAACATTGGAAAACCATTTGAAGTTCTGAATTTGATAAAATTGAAATCAAATTTAGTGTTTAAAGGTAGTTTTCTGAATAACTGAGATTATCTATCTCAAAAAATCCAATGTTTAATGAATAGGAAGAATTAAAAAATGTAGCTAAAATTCTCATATCAACTAATATTACCCAATATTATACTAAAAACTCAGAAATAATTTTTTCCATTCTATCAAATAAATGACTATAAATATTCCAAAAAAAGATCTATTCTGGGAGAAAAAGGTATAAATATTGGAATAAATTTCTTTTCCTATATTAGGGGGTGTCAAACCTATGAAATCCCACATTTCAAATGTTGATTTTTTTTTTCCTGAAATGCGGAATTTAATTTCTGGGATTTCCCAAATAACACACCCCCTGACCAGTGGTATTTTGGACATGTAAAAACCTATATTTTTGGGTTCAAATCCCAAATTATAACCCTTGAAATCCCAACCTATCATGGCTGAATTTTTAAAAATGATGCGCAAAAACCTCATCCAGGGAGTTCAGCTTTGAATAAATTTCTTTAGACCAAATTCTTTTCAATAGAATTAAAATATATAAATATTAAAAAATGCCAAAAACATCAGCAAGAATCCCATTACTTCATCAACTAAATATCATGCAGAATATCCTTGTCATGGAATCCAGTATTCATTCAGACCTGGAAGAAGATGTATCACTGTTACACCATCTCAGCACCCAAAGGTATCTTACACCCCGCCAAAAAAATACCTCTGCATATATATACAACTCCAGTGATTTGGTCCAGTTATCAAGTCATAAATTCAAACAACTCTGCCGTACTACTCATGAATCTTTCCAGCGGTTAGTTACCTTGATTCAAGATGATACAATTTTTCACAATTCATCAACATTTAAACAGAGAGATCCAGCCATACAATTGGCTGTAGCATTAGCACGATTAGGATCCAATGGGAATGGGGCCTCTTTGGGAAAACTAGGAATGCTATTTGGAGTTAGTCATGGGGCTATCGTATTATATACACGGCGTATGATAAAAGCATTAATCAAGTATGAAAAGGAATATATCATGTGGCCAAACTAACAAAAGCAATTGGAGACTTGCCAAGTAATGCAAGCTGAAGGGTTTCCTGGATGTGTGGGATTTATAGATGGTAGTCTTATACCTTTGTCTCAAAGGCCACCCAGAGATGGTGAGGCATACTTTGATTGCAAGAAGAGGTATTTTTGGTATTAATATCTTATTTATTTAACCATTTTTGAGCTGATAATACATGTGATGTAGGTATTCAATGCCAATTCAATTGGTTTGTGATGTCAACAGAGTGTTTATTTAACTACATGTTGGCTGTGCAGGCTCTCTTCACGATCTAAATGTGTACCAACATATGAAAATATGCAAAAATCCACATGAATATTATGGGAAAGATCAATATCTACTTGCAGTTTCAGCTTATGCAAGCTCCCATTGGATTGTTCCAGCATACAAAGTTGTAACATCCCACTCAGAAGATAATCAAAAATTCAATCTATGTTTGGAAATATCAAGAGTACAGATTGAACATTCCATTGATGTGTTGAAAGGGCGGTGGTCATCTTTGCGTGAGATGTGAAATCAAATGCGTAATGTGCAAGAGGTACAATTATTTGTACAGTGGGTGGTAACCTGTGTTATATTTCATAATCTATTAGCACAAGTAGGTGACGAATGGAGTGGTTTATATGAGGATAATGACCCCCCTGAGCTCCAAAATATCACACAAAAAGATTATGAAAATGGCCATTTGAATATGCATGAAAGAGTCAAGCCCTACACTTTAGATTGGTTCAGGAATAAATGAATAGATGAATTACAAGTGCTGACCATGTTTTAAGATTTATGAAACATGTTTATTTTCAAAGAGGATTGTGTGAAGACTAATATTTGTAATACATTTTCAATCTATAGCCATGGAATGGTAAATTTTAATACTGGAGTTGAATCATAATTATCCAATGTGTAAATATATATAATATATAATATTTACAAGTTTTTATTTTTACATAATCTTTTTCTATCCTGTTCATTCTGCATAATTTGACCATTTACTTTTGTTTTAATTTCTTCAGAGGTGAGTTGTTTCAATTTTTGTCCTGTAAGAAATAATTTCTTGTTGATTTGAAAATAACAGCCAAAGTGTGTGATGGATTTGTGTTCAAGCAATTTGTTTGCTGGCTTAGTTGTTTGATGAAGAACTTCAGATGCTTTCCAGAGTATTTCAACAATGCCTTCTTTTTTGGAAAAATCAAAAATTAATTTGTGGCTTGGAAATGATAATCCATGCCCAGAGGGTGTGAAAACTGTTGGAATTGAAATGAAACTGTTTTTATTGATAAAAGAGAATATACCATAAGTCCATGAATTGATGTCATTATTATCAGTATGTGGTTTATTGTGGAGGCCATTTAATGTGACTATAACATTTGAATAAGCTTTGAAATTGGGTGATTTGTTGGAATGCCATTCAAGTTGGCTGAAGTTTGGCAAATTGGCTGCATTCATGATTTCTTGATTGTCTTTAAGTGCATTATTTGAAAATCCTTGAATGCAGGAGTGAATGAAATCATCAAATTCTTGAAGTGTTGACCATTTCTCATTATCTTCATCAATTTTTTTTTGGTAAAGCCCGCCTTCCTTGCATAAACCCCAGTGGATTTACCTGAATCAGAACCCTGACAAAATCCTATTCCTTTCATAATGGTGGTGGTCAATTGGCAGTGGTAGTGGTGGTGATGGTAGATGCATGGAGGAGGAGGAGGTGGTGGTGGATTGACAGAGGTTACGGTAGTACAAATAACAGTAATAGTAAGTAAACTGTTATTTGTAATCAGTTACATTAATTTAAAAAAAATAAGTAGATACCGTTGTTTATCAAAAGGTCTCCTGACTTTAGGCAACAATACAGTCACCAAAGGCCCTCAAACAATCCTTTTTGATCAATTAAAATATGTGCTGATATCCGGGCAGATTGAAAGAACACATCAGTGAAATAAAATGGATATCAGCTACAGTGTATTCACTTACAAGTCCTGTGCCAATGGCAGACCTAAAAGCCTTGATCAAAAAATTTTTTGATCAGATTGTTTGAAAAGAATAGATCAATTAAAGATGGAGGAATTTATTGAAAAGAAAAAGTGATGAACAAGAATACAAAAATGAGGAGCTTAATATTGGACTTTTCAAAAAGACATGTGGTTAATTTTTAATCAAGGGATCAATTATTCCCAACCTTGGAAAAATAGGCAATCATTTTTCTTACTAGGATTGCATTTGCAGAATTTAAAAGTACTACTCACATTTGTTAAAAGGCAATATGTCCACTGCCTCTGCTTCCTCACTGGACATATTAAACTTGATTAATTTCCACAACAATAATTTCAAAGGGAAAACGTGCCATAAAATACAACAACATCATTTGAGATTGACCATTTGAATGGGAATCTACACTCATCTTATGTGAGAAGACACCTCCAGTGTTGCATTAATCAACTGCAAAATTGCAAATTAAATTGTCATTTACCCATCAAATACCAAATGAGCCTAGTTTGAAAAACTAATCTGGTCAACAAATGGCACTGCTCATATTACATGCATAATATTTAATGAAGAACACTTACTTCAACTCTTTTTAATAATCAAATTTAGGATACACTCTAAATCTGAAATTGGATGGGAGGAATTCAATGCTGCTATAGTCAAGTCCATGTTCTGTTGTTTTTCATGCATCTCCACTTCTTTTTTCCATTTTTCTTTCTCAAAATCAAGTTTTTTTGCCTCTTTGGCCATATCAAAATCGAGTTGTGATTGTATTTTGGGGTGTTCCAGCTTTCTACACTCAGCATTTTTTTCCCGTTCAAATGCATTTTCCATCTCCTTCATTAATCTCTGTTGTTCAGTTTGCATAATCTGAGCACTCCTTTCTTCATTCCATTTTTGTTTATCCCACTCTAACCGGGCCTTATCATGAGCTTCCCTCCCTGAAAGAACTATTATTAGTCTGCATGAACATCAGAATGAAACCATCTCCTACAAAACCTTACTCCAATCAATCATTATTTGTGAGTAACTTGGAGACAACACATCAGACAACTTCTTCTGTGAGCCACTGGTATTATTAAGATTGAAGCTGGAACTATGTTTTCTCTTTTGGGATGAACCATTTATCTTATCCTGTAGCTACAGAAAAAATATTTCAGAGTCAATTTGTTTCATATTGGTTTGATGAAAGACATCTTACTTTGGGCTCTTCCACATGGTCATTCTCTTTATCTTCAGCAATATTTATATTTGGTTGAATTGTGATTGCTCCCTCCTCTGTTATTGCTGAAACCTGAAAAGAAACAACACATCATAATTTAGCACAAATAATGAAATATTGTATCATATCTTACTTCATGTTCCATTGGTTCTTCTTCATCCTCATTTGAAATCAATCCAGCCTCTTGAGAATCATATGTTGCTACTGGAGTCATATTTGGCTTATGGCCAAAGAGTGAATCTATTTCTGCAAAACATGGACACATACTTTCAAGCTTATCAGCCATAGTATGCAGCCCTTTTTTCTCATCCTCTTCTGTTATACCTGCCCCAGTTGAATTCTCAAACTTCTTTTCTGTTGTGTATTTTTTCTTATATGTACGTCATTGGTCACAAATGCTTGTTGCATTGAGATTCAACCAGTTTTGTGATTTTTTATTGATCCTAATGGCCATAAGATGAAATCCATTCTTTTTACTTGAGGGTGGCCTTCCGACTGATTTGGAGCCACCAGTTCCAAAACATTCATCAAAGTTTGATTTATGCATCAACCAATTGATAATACATAAATAATCTGGCCGAGTTAAGTGACCTTAAGGATGGGGCAGACCAGATGAAATCTTGGGAGTGAATTCATTTGTCTTCATTGGGTGACATGGCATTGCAAGGGTGGTGGTGGTGGGTGATAAATCAGTAATTGAGTAATTTAAGAAAGGGGGATATTGAATGGAATTGTAAATGGATTGGTTAATTGGTTACACCAGGGGTTGGTTTAAAATTGACTTTTGGATAAAGGCAGTGGTTAGGTTTAAATAAGTATAGGAAAGAATGTGGTATTTTGCAAAATACCAGGGGGACTGAATTAGAAAAAGTGGTTTTTGGGAGACAAAATCACTGATTTTGGAATGTGGGATTTTGGTCTGAAATTACACTTGTTTTTAATGTGGGATTTCATAGGTTTGACACCCCCTATTGTCATATTCCTACATTTTTCTGAATTTTCTTCTTATTTCTGATATTGTTTTACAAAATAAACTGTATTTTACATAATTGGAAATTATTAAGATTGTTTAACTTGATTGATAATAATATATGGAAATAAAGGCATTGACTAATATAGTTGTCATCTATAATTTTTTTTTATTAATCTCATGGGATACATTTTCAAAATGATTCTCAATTAAAAGATACATTAATCTTTATCCAAGTTATTCCAAAAGACAAAATGAAATTATTTGTGTTTTGTGGAGCAATAAGCTCAAATAAATAAGGAGTTTGCTTTCAGGAATTATGATAAACAATTGAAAGCTCTTACCTTGAATTTGAGAATGAATTAAATGTTAGATAATTTCATAATGAAAGAATCCATTACATAGAAAAACTTGAAAGTAATTTCCATTTTTATGGAGCTTCAGATAAAACACAAAAAATCTGCTTCATTTCTATATTATATCTCATCAAAAATTCATTTTTGTGAAGGGGATTTTGACAATTCAGTTTGTCCAGGAGCTAAGTAAAAAATAATTTCCTTTGAGGAAATATAAAGAAATAAAAGGTATGAAAACTGATTTCTTTTTCAAAAAAAAAAAGTAAAAAAAGGATAAATCAGACAAAATAATTCAAAGAAGTAAGTGATAAAATTACTCACTTCCTGCATTATTGAATTGCAATCACCTATGTGATGTCAAGTCACATTAACCTGGTTTATTTTACATCAACCTAATCATATTTTTTTTTTGAATTCATAACTCAAGGAAACTGGAACTTGTTTTATACAATAGGTCAAGCTAAGATTAGTTTTGAGTTGAAAGAACATAAGTAATAGGTTTATTCAATTAACCATGTTATGTAATCAGATCCCAATTATATGGAATCAACTAATAACTGTTTGGAACTTATTTCTCATATTTTTGAATCAACTCCTCACCATGGGGAGTCAATTCTTTGGAATTGTAAATCAATTCATCATCATATGGAAACAAATTCTCATTATTTGGAAAAAATTCCTCATCATAGGAAATAAACTCCTCATAATTTGAGACAAATAACCCATACTACTGATATTTAATTAATCTATTTCTGATGAATAAAACCAGGTTGGATGCTTAATAAAACTACTCAACCAAAAATTCTGAGGTTGAGTTTGGATGAAAATTGAAATAAACAAACATGAAATGGGTCCTTTGAAAAGAAGCCAGGCTAGGGTGAAATGATACAACATAGGTGATGGCTATCAAATAATGAAGGAAGTGAATATTTAAGCCTGTTCAGAAGTAATAATATAATCATTCAGGTTATGACACTAGCTACCTGCTGAAAAGCTTAAGAAAGGGTAAAATAGACTTACTTAAGCCTAACAGTACTTAATATAGAACATTTAAAAATGAAATAAAATAGCTTAACTAACTGGGGGAAATCCCCATGGATTCAAAATATTGTCAATATATGTGAAAATCTGAGATATTGATACTATAAGGTTGAAATAACATCCTTTTAAGTTGCAAAAGCTGTAGTGGGAGCCTGAGAAAAATATATTTCGATAAATGGGGAATTTCACTGGGTGAATCCTAATTTTCAAAAAGAATAAATTTGATACAGGATGAATTAGGAAAAATTTGCATTGTAAGGTGTATTTTACCTTTACTTTTTGACCTTCAAAACCTTGAAAACTGCTCTTCGTGAAAATCACAAGAAAGAGCCCCCAAAGGGTGGTTTATATCAATTAACCACCTTAACAATTGTATTGCAAATTGGCCTAAAATCACTGTTATGGCCAATTTACCCTTTGTAGTGCTTAGTGGCCTGAGGGCCACATTAACCTTCTCCAGTCATTTCTGCTCCCAAGGGCTGTGTCCTTCTTAATTGATCATTAGTCATTTTCTCCATCATCTTTGGTCCTCAGGCCATCCCACTGGAAGTGGGCCTTGGGAGCCTTTTCAGTCTTCCAGGGGCGTATGGCCCCTTCCACCACCTTCTGGATGACCCCCTTTGATTAGGGGGTTTTGGTTCATTTAGGCCCTCTAAGGGGTCTGTAGGACGCTTTTATGCTAAGTGGTCTGTAGAAAACCTAGGGCCCCTTTAAGCATAAATCCAATGAGGCCAAAGGGAGCCAATGTTCCATTCCCTTTGTTCCCCAAACCACATTTTGGCCCACAAATTCTAAAGGGGCCAAATAGCCATTTAGACCATGGAACCTTCAATTATCAAGCAATGGACTCAAGAAGTCATCAGAAGCCACCAGAAATCCTTTCTAGGACTTTCCACTCAAGACAAGGGAAAGCCTTCTCTAACCTTGGACCCAGAGCTGAAGGCACCTTGCATGGGGAATATATGGTATTATATACCACTATGCACAATTTTTCCTCAGAAATTCAATGGTGAACATTTCAAGACTCAATTATTCCATCTGAACACAAATTACCAATCCACAAAACCATTTCGAAGGAAGGCTTTGAGGGAATCAAGCTTGTAATTCATGGGGGACACTCAGAAGACCATTAAAAGACACCATTAACCTGGCTCTTCAGGTGTGGTCATTTCCATTACAGAAATATTTCTCCAGGGGAGAACTGGCCAAGTATTTTACAAGGGTAAATCCAAGAGGTTTTTATTTTCAAAATCAGTTTTCAAGGCCTCAGGAGGTCCGGAACTCCTTGGACAACTCAAATAATCCACATAAGGTATATTCAAGTAACCTGTATGGCATTTACCAATTTGGCTAATTTCACTAATACTCTGTGGGAATTCAATATAAATAGTTTCATTTCCCAAGATGGCCAAGCTGTATTTCCCAAAACAGTCAATACAGCTGGGTTCCCAACCCTCCAGGATCAGTCCTCCAGCTTTTCACATATACTGGGCACTCTTTCATCCCCTGGTATGAGCCTTCAAGATATGACTCAATATCCAAAAAGGTCACAAAAAACTTGAAAAAAATTATTTAAACAATAAAAATTGAAATTATAATCTTAAAATAAGTAAAAATTCCATAAAAAGGCTTAAATTGTTGATTATATCAGAACACAATGAATAAAAATGTGAAATAAATCACACCCTTGGATTATTCATAAAAATTACATATATTGAGTCTTTATTCCATATATTTAAAACAAATACTTACCAAGATGACCTGGGTATATGCAATTTTAGGATCAGTGCATATATTCATGGTTTTTAGCTCATAATTGTTCAATTAAACATGATAAAGAGTTGATTCAAGAATATAGCTACAACAGCCAAACTGAAAGAATAAATATATAAACTTCATTTGGAAAGCCATAACCAAGGTTGAAACCTATAAGGGTATATTGGGCAAAATAGCAATAGCTGTTGACCACTTTGAATTAAAAGTGGTCCATACTTAAAAAAAGTGGATATTCAAGCTGTAACAGCTCATAGGTGAAGAATAATGTAGTTTTTATCATGATATTCAAGGTAAGACCCCATGAAATCATGGTTTGAAGTCCAAAATAGTAAATTTCAACAGAGAAGATGAGTTAAAAGAAAAATCATCAAAAATAGTTTTTTGATGATGTAAGAAAATCCTATTGGAAGATTAGTAGAGACATTCCAAGCTATTAGAACTCACTCTATGGATTTCTGTTGCATGAAAAACTTAAAAGATATATAGGATCAAAGTTTTAGGCTTAAAAATCATCATTTATGATCATTAACTCTAATCTTATTTTAAGCTTGACAGATTAATAAGAGATAAAACTAGCATATATTAGAGCTTTATTCTTCAAAATCTTATAATATACAAAAATGAATCATTTGAAAAGCTGATGATGTCATAAAATTAGAGTTACAATGATAACTATAAAAAGTGGTGTAATAATGAGGTAAAAAGGTTCAATAATGATGTAATAATCACAAACTCCTAAAATACTGATTAATTTAAGTAGATATGTGAGCCTTTGAGCTATGATAAAATATCAAAATATTTCAGAAAACAACTGTCCAATAATTCTTCTAATAATAAGAATTGAGAATATTATCTTAAAATAAGTAAAAATGTCATAAATGGGCATAAATTCTTGATTACCTCAGAAGCTAATGAGTAAACATGAAAAATGAATTTCACCATTAGATTACCTATTGTAAATTATACATATAAAATTTTTATTTCATATCTGTAAAGATAATACTTACTGTGTAATAAGTAAATTGCCATAAAAAGGGATAAATTATTGTTTAGTTCAGAACCAAATGAAACAACATGTAAAATAAATTGAACTATTAGATTCCACATGGAAGACTACACATATGGAAATTTTACTTCATATCTGTCAAGTCAATATTTAAGGAAAAAACCTGAATATATCAACTTTTACGATCAGTGCATATATTCATGGCTTTTGCCTCATATCTCTTGAACTATACATGATAGAGAGTTAAACCAAAAATACAGTTACAATCTAATTACTTCAGAAATACAGATATCAGATTTATTTGCCAATATATAAGCAAGGTTAGAATTTTTAATGGTTTATTTAACAAAATTGTTATAGCTGTTGACCACTCCATTGTGAGAGTAGTCCAAACTTGTAAAAAGGAGATATTCACATCCCACTAGCTCATAGGTGAAGAATGATGTAAGTATTATCATTATATTCAAGGTATAACCCCTTGAAATCATTGTTTGAAGTTTAAAATAGTGAATTTTGACAGAAAAGATGGGTTACAAGAAAAATCATCAAAAATAGAGTTTTGATTATGTAATGAAAATGCTCTTTCAGGTTTGATAATGACAGAAGAAGCTCATAGATTTCACCCTCTGAATAGCTTTAGAGTTTATGACTCAAGATATATTAATTATCACAATTTAAGCTCAAAATTGATCATTTATGATCACTTACTGTAATCTTAATTTAAGTCTAACAATCATTCAAGTGATAAAAGTGGTGAATACCATTTTATTATGAGTAAAACTAAGAATTCCACAGATTTTATTCTTCTATCAAAGATATGATGTCAGCAAACTTAAAGTTACAGTTATAACTCTAAAAGATGGCATAATAATGGTATAAGGTGGTTTAATTATGATGTAATCATCAATAAAACTTAAATTACTAATTGATTCCAGTTAATACCATCATTAAAAGTCTAGTAGTAGCCCTCTAGACTCTAGGAAGGAGGATTTTACTATATATAGAGCTTTTTTTACCTCTATTTCCCCCTCAGATGCAACAAAAACATCAAATGATTCAAACCAAAGGTAAAAGCTTTATTCTTTTTATAGGAAACCATTATATATTTAAAGAATCAAGTTCCTCTTTATTTTAATAATGAATTTTGACATGATCAAATCAATTTTAATTTTTTTTGTTAAATTTCTCTTTAAAATCTCTAACTCCACATAAAAATATTTTTTTTAATTTATTCTATTTTTTATTGTAAATACATCTTACAATGTTTTTATTGAGATTTTCTTGGCACAAAATTTATACAAGTTATTATACTAAGTGTTAAAAGTAGGTTATCTTCACTTTTTCTAATAATTTCTCTTTCTTATTATTTTGTATAATTCTTTCAATAATATAAACAGTATTGATATTAATTCATAACTTTAATATTAGTAATATTATTGTTATAAATTGTTTTTTATTATTAAATAATTTTCTTTACACCTTTATTATTTGTTTTTAACAATAATAAAGTGCCATGAAGATATTAATTATTTTTTCATAATATAACTTATATTCTTTTATTTATTTGATAATATAAATATCTTATGCCATAACTATAGTTTTTTATCCTATTATTTAATTTTATAAGGAAATTAATGATTAAATAAGTAAAATATTAGTAATATTTACTTATTTTTTCATAGTCCAAACGTACATTTGGGGGCCTGGAAGTGATATTCACTTAAAAGACCTTTTAAGAGGAATTGAATTGGGTTTATTCAATAAAAATGATATAATAATCCTATATTTGTTGATTGTAAAAGCAATTGATACATTTGGAAAACAATTGTACTGTCTTACACATGGTGTTTCACATTGTTAGACTTGCAATAACTTTCTTTCAGTGACTCTAGTAATTAAAAAAAGATATTTATAAATTAAAAACAAATTCATATTATAGATTAATTTCAAAAAATAATCATCTTAATTTTTATTTTATTCCTCAAAAATAAAAAAAACATAATAAAAATAAAAAACACAATGAAAAATCATTTTTATTTCTTTTTGTTAATTTCTCTTATTTTAAAAGATGTAAAAGAAATGTTTACATGAGAATTGCCATATCTCCACAAAAATAACACCTTGTATAAAATACTTATATTTGTTTGTCTTTTTTAGTGTTTGAAAACAACCCAACACAAAAAATACAGACCACTGGTGAGACATTGGTTTCAAAACTTATCAAAATTCTCCAACACCGTTTGTCAATAAGAAAAGAAAGGCCAAGAAATTAGTCTTTTCAGAACTCTGAAAGTGAGTATCCCTATTGAAATTTCCATAATTTTTTTTTAATGTTCCTATATTTTTTTTATATCTTATTACCTAATTATGACTACTAGGACAGGATCCCAATACTCCATCTAGTGAGATAAAACCGGGCTCAGAAGTAGAATCAATCCCTCAAGAAGGAAAAGAAAGGGAAAACTCCCCAGTGGAACAGAATCCACACAAGAAAGTGCCATATCCCAAAGGCAAGTACTGGAAATGGCCATAATATCTGAGTCAGAGTTGGAGCTAAGTATGAGTAACTCAAACAGGTAAAAATCACATTCAGAGGGCTCAAATAGACATATAGATGAGCCAATACAAGGACAAGGATTGGGAAATGTTTCCACGAATCCACGAAGAAGTGACAAACTCCTGGAATATCCTAAAACAGTTCCTCAAAGAGGAGGGAATAGTGAGATACTCAAAGGGATTGAATACACTATTATCCAAGCCTCAAATCAAAAATATAAAGGAATAAAATGCCAAAAGGAGGGAGGAAAGCAAGGAAGAAGCGCCAGTAGCTTCTACCAGCAAGCCTCAAGTCAACCAACCTCCCCAAGAGGGGAAGAAGAACAAGGAAAGGAATTGGAGGAAAGCATATTCACCAAGTTACAGGATCCCAAAAATCAAAAAAGAGGCCATGGAAAATGTCTTCAACATGGCCAGAACCTTGATGTAATTCAAGGAAAAAGAAGAAAAAATAATGAGACAGCTCCATTTTCCCAAGAAAAAACTTTGTCTCATTATGTTTTGAATAATTTTACAGAAATTAAAAATAGTATTTGACCTTTAATAGACATGAAAAATATTTTATTATCTTGAGATGAAATAAATAATAGTTTATCATCTTCAACAGAAATTTTTGTACAAAATAGAAAAGAAATTGACAGCATTAAACTTAATCTTGAAAATAATAAACCAAAAGTCTTCAATGAAAATATGCAGAAATTGATACAAGGACAATAGGAATTATATGAATACATGGAATATATCAAAGAAAAAACATTGAAAATCAATTATGATGTGGGTATTGATACTCTGACAGAAGAATTAGACAGATTAAGCATTTTGGTCAAAAGCATTGAAGAAAAGACTTAATAACATCAAAGGTTACTGCTAGACCATGTAGAAAAAAGTGATGAAGCAAGAATGAATCTTAAAGATGGCATTCAAAGTGAAATAAGGATTATTACTGAAAGAATGGATGAAAGAAATGAGACTAGCTTGAATATGCCAAAGCTATCAGTCCCATTTTCTCACATAAGAAATCCTGTAGAACCAAAAGAGGAAATAACAAATACATTCATATTGGACTTGAGACATCAAGGCAACAATCAAGTATCAATGAAGGAAGCACCTCAGCTAAAAGAATGTCTAGAATTCACAGGTGAAGGTGAATATGACCACATGTCACTTATAAAAACAATGGATGTCAGCCTGATACTCAAAACCAGAGCACAAAAATGACAGCCTGATACCATAAACCAATGGTAGACAAAACAAGCTCAAAAGGTATGAAAATAAAGAGGAAACCAAATTGTTTCCAAATATACAAGTCCCATCACCATAGGACAAGGAATAACAAAGTCATTCCTGCTCAAAGAAGTCTCTGAGCATAAACCTTAATTGTAACATCTCATTTGAAATTCAGAGTAAGATGCTTAACCACAGAAAATGGGTATTTAAATTGAAGTTCTAAGTCAGGGTTATCAAATGCTACTGGCCAAACTGAGCTAGCAGAAAAGCTAGAGAGGTTATGGCCAAAATAAGATCAAATAAGTGTGAATAAAATATACACCTCTCATCTAACTTCTACAGTTTTAGTGTGAGATACCTGAAGTGGGGTCATTTTGGAAAGAGTACAATCAGGGCTATCTGATGATGCCATTTATTTCCCCATATCTCATTTAGAACAAAAGATTTGAGGAAAACAAGTTCCACACTGACTTTGAGAAAATCATATATCTGCATAACAAAAATTGAACATGCCATAACTTTGCCATATTTAGTGTTACCCATACCAAATGCAGTAACATTGTATATATCCCATCCAGGGATACACAGTTAAACCATCTTGAGCTCAATATTGGAAAAACTGACAAATTATAGCAGCTTTAAAGTCAAAATCCCACATCTTGGTCAATACACATTTACTGTGGGATACTATCCCATAACTATGATTATGAGGTGTCAAATAGAAAAAGAAACTTGTTTATACTTCAATAGCTCATAGTTCATTCAATACTGGGGTCCCATAGAGGTTCTGTATAGCCTTCTACATGTCATACACGTCAGAAGAGGGCTGTGTGGTCCACAAAACAAAGTTTTCAGCCTGTATTGGGGAAAAATTCCCAGAGTTGGTTTAAAAAAACCACATCTGAGCCAAATAAAGAGTATACAGGCCTTGTGAAAAGCACAAGCCAGCGCTCTGAATTGCAAAATCTTCACTTCCTCTATGTGGATGGTCTAGAGGACATTTAAACCCTATTTCAGGATAAAAGGAATCCTTTTTCTCTGCTAGGAAAGGAATCCCCATCCTTCTCTTGAATTGCTATGTAGTAAAACTTTCCAGAACAGTTATACTCTTGGAAGAGAATAAGGTATACCTTAATTAGTGTATTTTAGCTCTTATTATAGTAACCCAACTGGTAAGACTGCACCCAGGGCTTTCAAAAGTGCTCACCACCACTATTGCTTATATATCAAAGCCCTTACATTATCAATTATAAACCTGTTTCACAGTAAGACTTAAAGTTTTATATAAATTTATTACCACTTAATTATTGAATCAACCTGAAAATTACAAATATTAATGCTATATATGAATATAGAGACTATTTATATCCATGAAAGAATTATTAAGAATAATAATAAAGAGTAAATAACCTTCTTTTAACACTCAATATGATAATTTTGAATACATTCATTCCAATTGCTGTAAAGAAAGCTTATTTAAACTGTATTTACAAACAAAAATTAAAGAAATTACAATTATTCTTGATTTTACGTGGAATTAGTGATTTTAGAGAAAATTCTACCAAAAATAAAATATTGGTGTAATTGTGTCAGATATGATGATTACTATAAAGATTAACTTGAATCTATAATAATAAAAAATAACTATATGAAAAGAATAAAGCTATTACCTTTGTATTGAATATCTGTAGTGTTTTTGATGCATCTGAGGGGGAAATAGAGGTAAAAAGCGCTCTCTACTAGAGTCCAGAATGCTTCTAGTAGATGTTTACCAATGTAATTCCCTGGAATTTATCAGTATCTTAAGGATTAGTGATGATTAAATCATAATTAAACCATTTTATCTCATTATTAGGCCATTATTTAGGGTTATCACTATGACTCTAAGCTTTCTGACATCATAGACTTGAAAGAAACCTCAAATTTGTGTATTTTTTCAGGATTGATCATAATATAATAGCTTTAACCAGTTGTATCACTTATATAACTGTTGAGCTGAAAATAAGGTTACAGTTAGTGATCACAAATGATCAATTTGAAGCTCACACTTTCATCATTAATATCCTTTTAGTTATACACAATACAGCTATTTGAAAGTTAATTATGATAGCCTGGCATGTCATTATTAAACTGCCAAGAGAATTCTATCACATCATCAAACATCATGTTTTGATCATTTTCCTTGTAACTCATCTTTTCTGCCAAAACTTACCATTTTAAAATTCAAACCAAGATTTGAAGGGTTTATACCTTGAATATAATTATGAAAATTGGATCATTATTCATGTAAAGATTCCTAGAATCTGGATATCTACCTTGTTGAAGCTTTTCTTATTTTTCTCAATAAACCATTGTAGGTTATATGTTTATAGATTTCCAAATAAAGCTTATATCTTTGCTCTTACAGTAATTACATGGTGTTGGCCTGTGACTCAAAACCAGAGCACAAGCATGAAATAGAAATACCATGAATTAATCATATAGCCAAGATAACACCAAAACATCAAACTGAGCCAAATAAGCTCAAAAGGTATCAAAATAAAGAGAAAGCTCACTCCTTTCCAAATATATAAGTCCCATCATGATAGGAGAAAGAATAACAAACTTATTCATGCTCAAAGCTGTTTCTGAGCATAAACCTCAATTTTCACCTCTCATCTGAAATGCAGAGGAAGAGGCTTAAACCCATAAAATGGGTATTCAAAATGGAGCTCTAAGTCAGGGCTATCCAATGGTACTAGCCAAACTTAGCTAGAACAGAATTACGGAAATTATGACGAAAATAAGGTCAAATAAGGTTGAATGAAATATTCACCTCCCATTCAACTTCCAAATCTTTAGTGTAAGATACCTCAAGTGGGGTCTTTTTGGAAAGAGCACAATCAGGGCTATCTGATTGTGCCATTTATTTCCCCATAACTCATCTAGAACAAAAGCTATAAGGAAAACAAGCCCATTACAGTTTTTTTGCCTAAAACACGCATATGTACAAAGGTTTTGTACATGGCATAACATTGCCACATTTAATGATAACCATATAAAATAAGGTACCATTGTGAAGCACACATACAGGGCTACACGCCAAACCAATTTTGAGGCTGATATCCCAAAAACTGACAAAGGTATGGCTGTTTTAAGGTCATAATCCCACAGTCTGGCCAATACAGTCTTATCATGGGATAATATCCCATAACTATGATTATGAGGTGTCAAACAGACAAAGAATCTTGTTCTTAATTCAATAACTCATAGTCCATTCAATACTGGAGTCCCATACAGGTTGTGTACAGCATTCTACACATCATACACATCAGAATCAGGCTATGTGGTCTCCAGATTAAAATTTTCACCCTGTATTGGTGAAAACTGTGCAGATGTGGTTTGAAAACCACATCTGAGCCCAATACAGGCTATACAGGCCTTTTGCAAACCACAAGCCTGTCCTAGAGAGTGAAAAATCTTCACTTCCTCTATGTGAAAAGGTCTATCATCCTTTTCACTCCATTTCAGGATAAAAGGAAGCCTTTTCACTTCCAGAAAAGGAATCCCCATCCTGCTCTTGAATTCCTATGTAGTACGACTGTCAAAAAAAGCTATACTCTTGGAAAATAAACAGGTTATACTATAAATCTTAGTATTGTAGTATTTATTATTGTAACACAACAGGAAAAGCTGCACCTAGGGCTTTCAATAGTGCTCACCACCACTAATTCGCATTAGTAAAGGCCTTTTTATCTTTAATTAAACCTTCTTAAATACTTTTATCCGTGTTAGAGTCATAGTTAAAGTTGTAAATAGCCTTATCACATCTTTATCATAGACTCAGCCTGACATGTGGTAACTTTATTTTTGTGTCAACACTTCATCATACATATTTCAAGTGATATGAGTTAAAAGCCATGAATATATGCACTGATCATAAAAGTGCATATATTTAGGTTATCTCAGTAAGTATTGACTTTTGAGGTATTTTATACAGATGTTATATGTGTATATTTTCCGGGGAAACAAATGGTGAAATTTATCTTACATTTTTCTTCATTGTTTGCTGATATAATCAGGGTTTTATTCCTTTTTATGGCATTTTTACTTATTTTGAGAAAATAATTTCAATTCTTATTATTAAAATAAATATATAAAAGTTTTTTTGCAACCCTTTTGGATATATGGTCATATCTCAAAGGCCCACAGACCCAAAAACCCATAAAGGCCCATGGATGGCCATGGACCTTCAAGATGCCAGTCATGGCCTCTGGAAATGGCAAGAGGCCACCAGTCTCCTTTCAGAAGGGTTTCCCCTCAAGGAAAGGGAAACCATCCCCCCAATAATGGACCCCAGGATGCAGGAACCAGGAATGGGGCATATATGGTATTATATACCATTATGCACCATTTTTCCTCAGCAATCCAGGTATGATATTTTAAAGAATCCATTTCCTCATTTCATGCCACATCACAAGTAAATAATTCCATGTCCAAGGAAAACTCAAATCACTCAAGCTAGCAATCCATGGTGATATCCACAAGACCATTTGAGGACACCACTCACCTGGCCTTTCAGGTGTTTGTGAATTCCATTCAGCAGTATACCCCAAAGGGAATACTGGCCAAGAACTCTTCAAGGGCAGTTTTGAGATGTTGTTAATTATAAAATCAGCTGTAAAGGCATCAATATATCGAGAATTCCTTGGAAAACTCAATTGGCCCGTACAGGCTGTATTCAGGCAACCTGTATGGCCTTGACCCTTTTGGGTCAATTCATTGTCCACTGTGGGAGTTCAATAACACAGTTCAATTCCCAAGATGGCCATATCTGTATTGATCCAAAAAAAGTAATACAGTGGGGTGATCAGCCCTCAACTATCAGTCTTTCAGCTTTTCACAAACAGTGACCACCTTTCCACCCGGGCAAACATTTTCCCCAGTTAGTGATCTATTGGATTTCTTTTTATTACTATTTTATTTTCATTCTTGAAAGTAAATAATAATAATTATAAGTCAGTCATTTGCATTTTTCTTTGCCTTTCAGTGGATATTAGTGGTCAAATCCTTTACTAATTCCATTGTTCTTTCTGGCAGGTTGAAACAGAGAATTGAGGATTTATTTTGTTGGCTCTTTGGCCCTTGGCTTTCTTTATTATCTTTGGCCTCTGGATTGTTTCTTATCTTTGAAATATTTATACTTGGTCTCATTTTTTGTTAAAGAAATATATATTTCATTGATTTCTTCATACTTTTGCAGACCTGTAAGTGAATGGCAGGAAATTCTTTTTTTCCCTGAGAGCCCTGTGACAGTAACCATTTTATACTTGGAAATGATTACTTGTCATCCTTTGGTATAGATGTCCATAAAAAAAGACAGATATGTCACCATAGGAGACAAGAAAAGACAGACATTTGGTTTTTTAAACAACAAAAAAATAAATAAATGTCATACAA
Organism: Austropuccinia psidii; assembly: GCA_023105745.1. NCBI lineage: Eukaryota > Fungi > Basidiomycota > Pucciniomycetes > Pucciniales > Sphaerophragmiaceae > Austropuccinia > Austropuccinia psidii. The sequence goes on along the minus strand of JALGQZ010000013.1, from coordinate 28,806,729 downwards.
AATGAGGGTAAAAGCTTAGAAAACTATTTATTCATAAGTGAAAAGTTCATAGATGCAGAATCCAATCAAGAATGAACAGAAAAAATGAGACAAAGATTGATCCATGTCTGATAAAAATACAAAAGTGCCTTTGCAAGTGACAAGAAATCACTTGGTACTATGATTGAAAATGAGGTAGAAAATATTCTCCATGTGGAAAATTCTTATCCACCCCTTTTAAGAAGACTAGCTTACCCAGGTAGCCCAAGAGCTAGAGAAGCTTTAGAGGTATACATTAAAGGATTAATGGACCTTGGGGTATTGAGGAAAGCAAGACAAAAAAAACAGTTAGAGGTCGCTACCACTGTCATTATAACTTGGAATAATGGAAAATCAATGATGTTAGGGGACCTTAGAGCTATCAATACCTATACTATCCCTGACAGATCCCAATACACAGAATCCATGAGGCATTAACCCAATTGTCACAAGCTAAGCTCATTAAAGCCATGGATTTTCAAAAGGGCTTTAACCAAAATGTCTTAACATCCCATTCCAAGAAACTACTGAGGATAATAGTCCACTGTGGAATATATTATTTTTTAAAAATTCCATTTCTTATAAAATATGCCATTTGGGCTCACCAATGCTCCTGCATCTTTTCAATGATATTTTGCAAGATCTTCTTCATTTTTATGTTGTGGTTTATTTGGATGACATTATGGTCTTTTCCAAATATGAGGAAGAACATGTCACTCATGTGTCCACTGTTCCTTCCAGAATCAGAGGCAATATCTTTTTGCTAAGGCCTCCAGTTCCGATTCCATGTTTCTAGTGTGGAATATTTGGGTTATGTTGTTTCTTCTGAAGGCCTGAAGATTGACCAGGAAAACGTCCATCAGATTCTCAATTGGCCACCTGCAAGAAACCTCAAGGCTCTTGAATCTTTCCTTGCCTTTGCCAATTTCTACCGCTGTTTCATCAAGAATTATTCAAAGAAAATCAGTTCACTCACCAGTTTCCTCAAGAAAGATTCTTGTTTTCCCCTCAATGAGGAAGCTCTTAGTTAGTTTCACCAACTCAAAGAGGTTTTCACCACCACTCCAATCCTTATCTACCCACAATTGTAGAGACAGATTCATCCAATTATGCTTTGGGTGCTGTACTGAGTCAGGTCTCTGACTCAGGAAAACATCCCATTTCATTCAAAAGCCGCAAGCGTATTCCAGAAGAGCTCAACTATGAGATTCATGACAAGGAACTCCTTGGCATAGTCTGGGCTCTCAAGCGCTGGAGTGCTTTTGTTCTTTCCCTTTCTTCACCTTTTGAAGCTCTCACCGATCACGCTTCACTTCAATACTTTATGTCATCCAAAGTCCTTACTCGCCGTCAAGCCTGCTGGGCTGAATTCCTCTCTTAATGTCACTTTTCAATAACTTATTGCCCTGGCCACCTAGCTACTCTTCTGGAAGTTTTATCACATTGGGACAACGTTTACCCAGGGAGGGGGGAGGATTTCATCAGGAAGAATTTGATGAACTTTCAACAGCTCATCAAGCAGGATGAAGTCCAATCTTCAAGATATTTTGCAGTCAAGGTGGAATCTCTTTCAAATCTGATTGATTGAATTCAGAAGGCCCTATGGAGAGACTCTCAGTACAGAAGTATTCTTCAAGAATTGGTTAGAGGTAAATTTGTCTAAGATTAATCTCTTGATTCCTCTTCCCAACTTCTCTTATTCAATGATTGGGTGGTAGTCCCAAATGTCCCCACAATTCAACTCAGAATTCTGCAAAAGCATCATGATTCTCCTCTAGCTGCACACCCAGGCCAAGAGAAGACTCTCAAACTTGTCAAGCAGGATTTCCACTGGTCCGGCATGACTCAATTCATCAAGGATTGTGTTTCATCCTTCCAACAATGCTCAAGAAACAAGAATATTCATCACAGGAAGTCTGGATCCCTCAAACCACTTCCAATTCCAAATGGTGCTTGGATTTGTCTTGCAATGGATTTCATCACTCCACTGCCACTGTACCATTCCTTTGATTCAATTTTGTTGATAGTGGACACATTCTCAAAAATGGAAGTTCTCATTCCAACAATGTCTTCAATCACTTCACTGGATTCGGCCCATTTATTCATCAAGAATATCTTCTCAAAGCATTGCCTTCCCTCAAGCATTTTCAGTGATAGAGGTTCACTTTTTGTTTCTTCCTTTTGAACCAATCTTTGTCAGCAGCTCAAGATTTCAAGAGATCTGTCAACTGCTTACCATCCAGAAACTGATGGACAGAAAGAGAGGGTAAATCAGATACTAGAACAGTACCTTTGGATGTATGTCAGTTATCATCAAGATGATTGGAACACCTGGCCTCCTCTGGCTGAATTTGCTTACAATAACTATGACCCCTCTTCAACAAAACAATCACCTTTTTTCACTGTTTATGTAAGAGATCCACAATTTGACTCAGTTCACATTACTCAAGATACTCCTGCCAGAAAGTTATAAACAAAAATCCAATTGGTACAGCAAGATGTCAAGAGAGAAATTGAAGTTGCACTAAACAGGTTTAAGAGGTATGCAGATAAAAGTAGAGCCAGTCCACCTGTTTTCAATCCTGGTGAAATGGTATTGCTTTCTTCCAAGAACATAAAATCAACCAGACCCACCAAGAAACTGTCTGAAAGATGGTTGGGTCCTTTTCCAATCTTGAATAAAGTCAGTACTCATTCCTACCACCTCAATGGAAATCCATCCATCCAGTCTTCCATATTTCCCTCCTTTAACCAGTCAAGACATCAACAATCCCAAATTGGCATCAAGAGCCTCCTCCTCCAATCATCATTGAAGAAGAAGAGGAATTGGAAGTCTCTCAAATATGGGATTCAAAGCTCAAGAGAAGAAAATTATGGTATCTGGTGGAATGGAAAGGTTTCAGTCAACACCCAGAAAGATCCACTTGGGAACAAGCCAAAATCCTCAATAATTGCCCTGAACTTTTCAAGGATTTCTATTCTTTATAAACTGACACGCCAGGCCCCAATTCTTCAAGAGCTTGATTTTTATGGTATTTGGTGGGGAGAGGAGTTACCAAGATTAAGTCCCACTCCTGGTATGCACCTTTTGGGGTATTGTACTCTTTTCTGTTGTAAGCATAATCTTGGCCACTCTGTGAGCACTTTGCAATTTTGGAAACATATTTCTGGCCTGGCTTTCAACATCAAATTCCAATCTATGGCCATTTCCACTTGGGGCAATGGACCATTTGCCTTCTTAATTCCTTTTTCCAAGCCATTACCTTTCAATACATTCTTTTATCAATCTTCTTTAATTTATGGCACCGGCAGGAGTGGTAAATATCAAAATTAAGTTCCTCTCCTGGTGTGCACTTCCCTGAGGGGTCTACAATCTTTCAAAACATCACCTTGGCCACTCTGGGAGCACCTGGAATCAAATCCTGTCTTTCCAGGTCCTTGGCCATCTCAAATAAGCTGTCAATATCTGTGGTGAAGATTGGAATCCCCCCTTAAGATTCTTTTTTTTTTCTTTTTTTTCTCTTCTTTTGAAATTTCTCTGTTATTTTTCTCTCTTTATACTTTTTTTTTAAAAAACTTCCCTTTTATAGCTTTTATTCCAACCTTTACATCAAATCATTCTTGAAAAATTTAAAGCCAAATGCCAAAAGAAGACCAAATCAATCTCATTTCATATGCCAACCTCTTTACCAGTCTCACAATTCTTTCCAAGATTCAATATCTCTGTAGTCCCTATGTCCAATCCATCTCAACAGCCTCAACAGGCTTTTACCTTATCTTGGTGCTCAGGAACTCACCATTCATGGTAGGGGGATACTGTCTGTAACAACCATGAATAATCACCCCCTCAATGGGTGTTGCCGGAATCCTGGCCTGACCCAGGTTAGGGCCAATTGGCCATGCCATATCATTAATGGCAAATTGGCCCCCTCTTGGCCATATCCTGCCTTCATTGGTCCTTTTGGCCAACTCTCCACCTCACCAACTCCCAGGGAATTACCCTTGTTTTTGGGCCTGGGGGGTCCTTTCAGTCTTCAAGGGGCCTATGCCTACTCTAGCCACCACCAGGGCCCTTGGATCAACCCCTCTTATATTAGTGGAGTTTTGGTCTAGATGGCCTTTTTGGGCCATTTAGGCCCCCTATGGCCTTGATGGCCCACAGTTTGCGGAGCCCTTAGGCCCCTTTTTGCCCAATTCCAATGAGGCCAAGGGAGGATTCCATCAGCCCCCAAATCCAGGTGGGTCCCAAACCACAAGTGGGCCCACCTGAGCCAGTTTTTGACCCCTAAACCCAATCAACCCCAAATGGCCAAAAACCATCTCAGGACCCAAATTGGCCATAAAATCAGTCCATGGCCTCTGAAACCATCAGAGGCCACCAGATCAGATACATGAAAGGATTCCCCTCTAGCTCAGGGGGAGACTTCCCTTTCTTCAGCGCAATCCATACTCAAGGACCAGCAGTGGTGCATATATGGTATAATATACTATTATGCACCATTTTTGCTCAGAAATCCAATTGTGACACTTTCAGGACCCAATTATGTGATTCCAAATCAAGTCCCAAATTCATCACCAATTTCAAAGGAGGACTTTTCAGATATTAAGTCTGGCAATTCCTTGGAAGCTACCAGAAGACCATTCTAGGACCCCAACCACCTGGCCCTGCAGGAGTTGGGTTGTCAAATCTCACCAGGACTATTCTAAGGGAAATTCTCAGAGGTAATCAATCAATTCAGTAATTCTCAAGGCATCAGTAATCAGAATCCCTTGGACAACTCAATTGGTCTATACAGGTAGTAATCAAGAAGCCTGTATGGCCTTTGCCCAATTGGGCCAATTCATATTCCGCTGTGGGAATTCAGTCCCACAGTTCATTTCTCAAGACGGCCAGAACTGTATTGGCCAAATTCAGAGAATAAAGCTGGGTGACTCACCTTCCAGGATCAGCCTTTCAGAATTTCACATATACTGGCCACCTTTCATCACCTGGGGACTTTTTTCCCAGCTAATTGATATAATGGATTTATTTTTATTCCTATTTTTTTACCTTATTAAAGTAGATACTGATAATATTAGGTCAGTCATTTGCACCTTTTCTGCTTTGCCTTTCAGTGGATATTGGCGGTCATATCCTTTACTAATTCCATTGTTCTTTCTGGAAGGTTGAAACAGTGAATTGAGGATTCATTTGGTTGGATCTTTGGCTTTTGGCTTCTTATTATCCTGGCCATTGGCTTCCTTTTCTTTTATCTTTTGGCATACTTGTCTTTACCTTTTATTATTCTCTAAAAATATATATATTCTTCTATTCCTTTATTCTTTTGGAGCCCTCCAAGTGGGTTCTTTATTCCTGAGTGCCAGGCCACTCTTTCTTCCATAAGAGCCCCTGTGACAGATGGAAAAGAAAAAAATGATTCTTTTAACAGCAGATGAGAGGAAAAACATCCCCCCACCACCCAAGCAAGTGCCAAAAACAGCCCCAGTAGTGAGCAGCAGTGATTTAAACATGAAAAAGAAGCCACAAGCTCAAAAAAAGGGCATAGGCAAGGAACCAGCCACAAGTACTTACAGCCAGGGTTACAGAATCCCAAAGATTCAGCAGGATGCTATGGAAAATGTATTCAGATGGCCAGAAAAAAGAGGAAGCCAGATTTAAATATCAGAAACTATTTCTGAAATTTTTGATACTATCCCAGAGTTGTATGAAGCTATAAATGACGTAAAAAGTCATATTTCTGATAAAAATTCATCAATTTGTAACAATCTTAAGACAAATAACTTAAGTCTGTGCCAAATAAATAAGACACTTATGAGTTTTGAAATAGCTTGAAGAACAATCAAAACCCTCAATAATGACAATTAATTTGGAAATAAGTTGAATGAACAATCTGCCATTATTAAAGAATTGAAACACAAATATTCTAAATTCAATGTTGATGACATAATTGAAAAAAAAACAGGCCATAAGTACTATCAAAAAGGAAAATAAAAATGTTCTTGATAATATTTCAAGATTATTTACTGAAGTAAAGACATATAAAATTTTCTTGGAAAAGTGTTTTGACACCTCACAAGAGGAAATATCAAAATTGAGAATGAATTTGGATCAAAGCATTTCTGATAATACTAGGCAAACAGAACTATGGCAAGAATTAACACAAACAGAGGAAAATAATAAAACTAATTTAATGAATTCAATACAAAGTTTAAAACATGAATTCAGAAATTCCCAAAGGTGTAGCAACAGTAAAATGAATGATATTGAACAATTACTTCACACCTTACCAAGAATGTCTACACCTTTGAATCAGAATGAGGTCCCAAGAATTCCAAATACATAAGTATTTGAGGTTGAAAATTCACAATTAAAAGGTGAACTTTCCATCTCTTTTCATAACTTGTAACCATCAATGGGCCAAGCCCTCTTGAAAGAAGTACCAAAACTTAAAGAATGGCCTCATTTCAGTGGTCAAGGAGAATATGACCATATGGAATTAATCAGAGGTATTGACATGATTGAAGAAGATTTTGAATTACCAGACAGATTGGTAACAGTAAGATTTAACACCTTGGTTACCAGATCAGCCTACAGATGGTATATAAAATTAAGACAGGCACATGGACACCAAAGTTGGACTGGGTGGAAAACCCAAATTATCATCAAATGGGCCAATGATGCTTGGAGATTTAAAGCTGAAACAGCTTTTGAATCTGCCAAATTTAATGCTGATAAATACAAAGTTTTACCATTTTTTTCCAACAAAAAGACAGATTAAAAGCATTATATTCTGAAATGTCAGAATTTATGGTTCACAGAAAAATTCTAAGACAATGTTGAGGTGGCTTGGAGCATTCTGTCAAAAGAAGGTCTACTGAACAATCTTCAGAAGAAGATATTATTAATAATTTGAAGAAGTAACCACCAGAACCAGAATTGGTTCTAGTAAGGTGAATCTCAAAACAAGGTTTAATACACCTTGGAAAGATTCTGTGAACAAAAATCCCAAAGGAAATTTTAATAATATGAAGTATAGATCTGCAGATATAATCAGGAAATGCCATATTTGCCAAAGGACCTCACATTCAGGTAATGCATGTCCCAGGAAGGGAAAAATGAATGAAATTGACATTGAAAAAGAACCCAATGTTGAAAAAGATGACGATTAAGAAAATTCAGATGATAAATCATCAATATTTTCTTAATCTTCAAAAGATATAGAAAATATCAATTCCACTTTTGAAATCATGCAATCGTATTCCCACTTGCCACAATTATGCAATGGTCAACTTTATTTGTAAACAATTCAAGATGCAAAACTTATGAAGACCAAACAAAATAGGGGAAAGGGCTATACAGCTGGTAACTCCCATATGTCAGAAGTGGTATTTGACAGAAAAACCAATAAGCTTTTACTTGACCCCGGGGCCTTCTGCTCTTTTATTGGCTAATCTTTTTTTACAAATTCTGTACTAAATTCTGAAGATCAATTATTTCCAATTTATGGCATAAAATTTAATAGTGCAAGTAGTCCAATGAAAGCATTAGGCATATTTGAGACTACTGTCATATTTCCACACATAAATGGAAATCTAAGAATTGCTGTTGAATTTTTTGTGATGGAAAATTGTTCCAGTACTCATTTTATATTGAGAAATGACTTTTTAATCATGTAAGGCATAGGCTTACATAACAAAAAGGACAGATACTTTACTTTTGGATACAATAAGTGTCAGAAAATTTCATTTTTACCATTTAAAAGACAAATTACAGTAAGCAAAGTATCACCAGTCAGCTTAGAGTTGGAGAAATTCAAATCTAAACAGTTAAATGAAGCTGAAATAAGCCTTAATCTGACTGATAAACAGGAAAATGAACTTTCTGACCTTTTATATGACCACAAAGAAGCATTTGAATCAGACAAAGAACCTTTGGGGGCAATTATTGGTCATGAAGCTGAGATCATCCTTAATATTGAAAGACCTTATCCACTACTCATAAGAAGACCTGCATATCCAGAAAGTCCTAAATCAAGAGAAGCTCTAGATATTCATATTAAAGAACTTCTAGATCTTAGTGTAATAAGGAAGGCTGGGCATAATTAGTAAGTAGAAGTAACTACACCCGTCATAGTGGTATGGCAGAATGAAAAATCTAGAATGGTTGGGGACCTTAGAGCTCTGAACACTTACACTGTTACAGACAGGTACCCAATACCAAAAATACAAATTGCCATTACCCACCAGGGCGAATCTCGCGTCAATCGTCGGCGATTGACTTCATGTCGCACCGCGGTCAGTATAAAATCTTGCTTCAGTCTTGTTAGTGTCACTTTATAGTCACTGGATTTAGTGGGTCACGTAACGTCAGCGTCAACACAACGTCAATCGTCACATGTGTCACATGAGAATGTCACTCAAAGCCCAAACCCGTTTCAACACTATTGGCAACGTTTGGGTAATTTGACCTAATAGCTTCCACCTCCCCGACGCTTAGCATGCTTACGCGCCCGCACCACCCTCCAGATGAGACTCTGACACTGCCTGCCCCCCCATCTCCGTCCTCACCACTCCTTATGCTTTCACACCCCCACCCTTACCATCCTTACGCTCATTGTGTGCCCTCCCGACATGCTCCCGACACTGCTGACCATCCTTACGCTCATTGTGTGCCCTCCCGACATGCTCGCGACACTGCTCACGATCCTTACGCTCGCCTAGTAAGTACCCTCCCGACATGCCTCCGACACTGCTTACGATCCTTACGCTCATGAAGTGCCCTCCCGACATGCTCCCGACACTGCTCACGATCCTTACGCTCATGAAGTGCCCTTCCGACATGCTCCCGACAATCCTTACGATCCTTACGCTTGCCTAGTAAGTACCCTCCCGACATGCCTCCGACACTGCTTACGATTCTTACGCTCATGAAGTGCCCTCCCAACATGCTCCCGACACTGCTCACAATCCTTATGCTCACGGAGTGACCTCCCGACATGCTCCCGACACTGCTTACCATCCTTACGCTCACGGAGTGCCCTCCCGACAAGCCTCCGACACTGCTTACGATCCTTATGCTCATGAAGTGCCCTTCCGACATGCTCCCGACACTGCTTATCCTTACACTTGTGTAGTGCCCTCCCGACACTGCTTACCATCCTTACGCTCGCGGAGTGCCCTCCCGACATGCCTCCGACACTGCTTACGAATCCTCACGTTTCCGTAATACATCCACAGTGTACGGTGGCTTGTTGGCGTACACAATGGACGCCATCACCGAAATATGCTGAGTGGCCTTCTCTGCCAACAGGACCTCAGGGGAAATTGGTCAGTATATTCACAATGTTGTGGTTAGGGTTTAAATCATGAGACTCACAAATTAAAACCTAATAAGTGGACTATTTAAGACAAGAATTGTGTCTCCTGTTTCGCCGACAAAACCATTTTATTTCATATCAATCAAATGGAACACTTTGCTTAGTCCTTACCTCATGAGCGTTGAATAGTTCAAAAGTTGACTTTAGTAGGTTTCTCACTAGTCAACTTTATTCAATGTCTCACAGGGAAGTGATTTCATTTGCATGATATGAAATAATTTGCAAAACATCGCCTCCTGCAATTTCCCGACAAATCACATTTTGCAAATGCGATTATTTTACTTGCACCTTTTTTCTTGAATTTGTATCTTTTTATTCAAAAATTTTCAAACAAGTTATCAATCAACTCGTCACCATCTATTTGCTTATTAAACTACCTCTGCTATGGCCCGAACCCCGGGAAATTCAACTCAATTCAATGAACGACCAACTTCAGCCCCAGAGAGTGGAAGTGAAATCTCTGATATCGCCAGTAGTCGTGAATTAGGCATTCAAGTTGTAAGGTTTGTCTATGAAACTCTTGATAATAGTAACAATATCAAGAGTACTATGACTGTCCTCAGTAGAAAAATATAATATAATGAAATATTATAACCACAAATTTAAATATAATTATTAAAAAATAATTATATAAAAAAATAAATTTAATTATTATTATAATAATATAATAATAAAAAAAAATATAATAATTATAATAAATTATAATTATTCTATTATTGTTATAGTCACTGACAGTTATAACAATAAGAAGTGTAAAGCTCTTAATGAGACAATTACACGTGGAAAATAAGAATATTAACCACTTATAAATAATATAAATATTATTTATAAAAAGAATTAATCACACACTGTGCAGAAATAATTCTTTATAGAATAAAATTCTATATAAAAAAACTAATAATAGATAAAAAAAATATAGAACTTTAAAGAAAACTTACTTATAATATTTATTTAATACAACAAGTTATAAAACAACAGTTATTATATTAAATAATGATTATAAGTTAAAAACACGCCAAAAATCAATAAAATCAAAGATAAAACAACTTTTTATACTAAAATTTATGATTAAAGAGTTTTTGAGAGGAATTTGTGGATTTTAAAAGATATTTAAGATGAAAATTTTATATAATAAAAGTTATTATAGATGATTACAACAATAATCTGAATTCTATGACTTCAATTCTTTAATTTAATAAATAAAGAATAAAAATAACTTAAGAATTACTTTTAATAATAAGATTTTATATTTAATAAAACTTTACCTGTTTAAATGTCTAATATGATTGGATTGATTATGAATAATGGACAAAAACAGTGATGAAAAGACTCTTTTTATGTCTACAGAGCAGCTCTCATGATTCATAATGGATGTAGAGGGCGTGCTCAGATCAAAACTGAAAAACCATGCTTAAAAATTAAGTTCTTAATTTAAGGCAACTTATTTTTACTTCCAATTTAAAGTTACCAGTGTTATTCTTAACTCCAAGTAACTTTAATCCTCATTTAGTTTAATTATTTTAAGTTTTAATATAAAATAAGTTTATTTATATTAAAGTTCATCACATGAACAACATAAAATCAGAGTTTCAAGCAGAAATCTCTTAAACTGAATTTTTAATTAATTTTTAAAGAAATCATAATTTTCTTTAAGCTTAATTAAAAGGTAATTTTCCAGGCTAATTACCCAGGAAACCTATTAATAAAAGATACTTAAAATTTAATTTATATATTGATAATATTAAATTCTAAGCTGTGTGAAATTTTCAAGCAAATCCATTAAGATTTGGATTTTTAATGAATTTTTGAAGTTATTACTATTTTTCCACGTAAAATAGCAATACACACAAAACCTTAAGTTTTGATAAGGTTTTGATGATTGAAACCTTAAAGTTTTAAGCTTATTTAAGCTTTTTAAGCTTGATTAAGCTTTGACAGTTCTTAAAACCTTGATTCCAAGCCTGCTTATTGGGATTTACCCTCTTGGCAGCTTGAAATTCCTGTCCAATTTAGGATAAAACCAGTTTAAACCTTAAGGTTGGATCTAAGTCTAATCTTAAAGTTTAAATAAGGTTGAAAATCCTCCAATACAGGTGGACAACCTTAATTGAATCCTTGCAGATCCAAAAAGTTGGGTACCCCAGCTCTATTTGGTCTTTTTCCTTTGTCCCACCTTTTTGCGTGGATTTTGCCCTTTTATTTATTTAAAGCCATACTATGGCCTTAAACCCTTTTAAATTGAGCTCACGCAGGATTTACATTCTGTATGGCAAATCCTTAGCCAATTCAGTAAATATACACCACACCTCAATTTTAACTAAAATTTTGGTAAAGTTGCATAAACCTTATGTAACTTTAAATTTAAGCTTAATTAAGCTTAAATTTAACAATTTTAAAAAAAATGTTAAAAAAGTTACATTAGTACTGTGAGATTCTTAAATCTTCTAATAACACAAGAAATAAGTGTTTTTGGGTATAACACCCTATGGGTGTACCCTAGGTTATTTTTGGTGTAGAATCCAAAAATGACATAATAATTATAACTTTGTTTATCCAAAAAAAAGTTATACTTATTTTTTATTATTTTTTATTTTAAATTCAACTAAAAAGTCTGTTTAAGACAAATTTAATTGTTTATAAAATCATTTGTGGCCTTATGGGTATGTTAAACATACCTCACAGGCTCACATTCCCTACCACCAAAAAAAAATTGTACCACAATTTTCCTTTGTAGTATACCCCCAAGTTATTTGGGGGGGGTATAATCCACTGTCCAACCTCTCTACTTATACTGTTCAAGTATGTAAAGCACACAATTCAAACTTTTATTGAGGAATTGGTCTTCTCTCATGTCTGAATCTTCTGAGAAACTTTTGGGAATCAGGTATCTTACTTTCTTCAACCCACTCATCTTCATGTTGTGGATTTCTGTACCTGACTAAGTATTCTCTTTCATTTTTACCCCTAAGTCTCCTTTCTTTTAAGACCTTCAGTACTTTCTTTTCCTCACTTGGTTCAAGTGGGGGTACTTCTAAGGGTGTTTCATTTCTCAAAGGAAATAATTCCTTATCACTTGATGTGTAATGCTTTACATGACTGACGGGGAAAGTTGGGTGTTTGTTTCCTAACTCTCCTGACAGTTCTACTTGTACTGCATTTGTCCCATGGAGGGCTTTAATAATAAATGGTCCTGCAAAGGAATCTTTCAATTTCTTTGGACCTTTAATATTATTAAAGTTCAAGGTTGAAACTAGTATTAAGTCCCCTACTTTGAATTCTGGTGTCTTATGACTTTTATCCCATTTCTGCTTAGCATATTCAAAGGCATCATTCATGCTTTGATTTGCATGATGTCTCACTTTATCAAGCAGCAGCTTAAAGCTTGAAGCAGTTGGATGAATGTCAACCAAATCTTTTTTCAAAGTATCAACTGGAAGTTTGGGGTTCCATCCTTTTTCCAACATTGCAGGAGTCTTGCCTGTTGAAGCATGGATGGAGGTCTTGTAGGCTAATTCCAATGCTGGTATAAGAGTACACCAATCATGGGTAAAGCCATCAGAATCTTTAAACTCCAGGCCATAAGCACAAAATCTTCTGATCATGTCCTCAAGGGTTTGAATCATTCTTTCTGCCAGTCCATCTGTTTGTGGATGGTAGGCTGTTGAAAATGATAATTTTGTACCCAAAAGCTTATGTAGATTAGTCCATAAGGCTGATGTGAATTTTGGGTCTCTATCACTAATGATATTTTTAAAGAGACCAGTATGGGATATGACTCTGTTCCAAATTAGAAGAGCTGTATCCATAGCTGTGTCATCTTTATGGCATGGTAAAAAGATTGGTGTTTTTCTATATCTGTCCACAATAACAAGACATGCATTGTAACTTTTATCACCTCCAGGTGGTAAAGCAGTTACCCAATCCATGTGAACCACTTCCCACGGGGTACTTGGTTCTTGAATATGGATCATTAAACCAAACCTTTTACCAGTAGCTTTATTGGCTTTCTGGCATCTATCACAACTATGACAGTACTCAATGACATCTTTTCTCCAAGATGGCCACCAGGCACATGTCTTAATTCTTTCCATTGTTCTGTCTTCAGACAGATGTCCAGAATAAATGTTATCATGGCATTCTAGTAGTATTGTGTTAATTAACATTCTACTACATAGGACCATGACACATGTGTGTTTAGATCTATGATATAGTATACCATCAAACAAATGAAATCTTCCATTATCATAAGATGTTTTCCAAATATCATCCAGAGAATTAGCCAAGGCTACATCTTTACAATCTTTGTCAAGTAGAGCAGTAAGAATATGACAATTCTTATCTTGCCTGTAGCTTTCTCTAACCTCTTCAAAGAATTCTGTTCCAACATCTGTGATATTGATTCCTTCAATTGGGATTTGAGGTTCTGCACTTGTAGGAACATAGGCAGGATTATCAGGTGTATTGGGTAATGCCCATCTACTTAAGCCATCAGCATTCTTATGAATATTTCCAGCTTTATGTACTATGGTCATATTGCCTCTATACTCCTGTATAGCAATCTGCCATCTTAACATGTGTCTGTTTGGAGTCTTCATGTTAAGAAGTGATTTTACTGCATTACAATCAGTAATTACTTCAAACACACTACCATCAAGATAATAATGAAGTTTTTCCAGAGCCCAAACAAGGCAAAGGCACTCCATTTGGCTAGCTCCATATCTTGCCTCAGTAGGTTTAATTTGTCTTGAAATAAAACAAACTGGACCTTCATAAGGTTTGTCATTGACAATTTGAACTTGATGAAGAGCAGCTCCTAAACCATCACCACATGCATCAATATACAGCTTAAAAGGAATTTTCCAGTCTGGCATCAATAATAATGGTGCATTGGTCAAGGCATACTTGATTTTATCATATGCTTGAATTCTCTCCTGTGTCATTTCAAAAGCAGTCTGTTGATCACAAATTCTGTATAATGATCTGGCATGGATTGCAAAATCTTTAAGGTGTTGCCTGTAATAACTGGCAAATCCTAAGAAAGACATCATCTCTTTTTTGTTCTGGGGCATTTGTTTCAGTAAAACTGCAGCCACTTTGTTTTTGTCAACACCAAGGCTTAGTCCTGATACTACATGTCCCAGAGCTTTCAACTCATGAAACCCAAAATTACATTTTTTAAGAGAAATTTTCATGTTCACTTGTAGAATTTTCTTAAGTACTAATGAAAGTCTCTCTAAATGTGATTGCCAGGTTTCTGAACAAATGATAATGTCATCAATATAAATGATTAACCATCCCTCTGATAATTCATGTGGGAATATGGTATTCATCATTCTTTGATAATGAGAGGGTGTATTTTTAATACCAAAAGGCATCCTCAAATATTCATAAATACCACAATGAGCTATTATTCTCAATAATTTCCTTGCATGAGGTGTTAAAACATTCTGATGGAAGCCTTTAAGAGCATCCATGGAAGTAATAAACTTTGCTTTGGATAACTGAGTCAAAGTCTCATGGATTCTAGGGATTGGATACCTGTCTGGAATAGTATAGGTGTTCAATGCCCTAAAATCTCCAACCATCCTTGACTTATCATTATGCCAAGTAATGATTACTGGAGTTGTGACTTCCACTTCCTCATTGTGTCCAACTTTTCTAAGAACTCCCAGTTTCATTAGTTCATGAATATGACTTTATAATGCTTCTCTAGCCCTAGGGCTAGCTGGGTAAGCTGGTCTTCTTAATAGTGGGGGATAAGGTCTCTCCACGTTAAGCATGATATCCACTTCATGGCCTTTTATAGCCCCAAGTGGTTCATCATCAGAAGCAAAGGCTTTTTGAAATTGAAATAAAATTTCAATAAGTTCTTCCTTCATTTCTGGTGTTAATTCAGGACTAATTTGTGCTTCACTTAATTGATCTGACACAAATTTTTCTTTATTAACATTTTTTACTTGTTGAATGACAGTAATTTCTTTTCTTTCTGGAGAAAAAGCAAATTTTTGCCTTTTATTTTCCCCTATAGTGAAATATCTGTCCTTATAATTATTAATATCAATACCATAGATATTGAGATAATCATTCCCAAGTATAAAGTGTTGTGAAGTACAATTATTCATAACAACAAATTCAGCTTTCAATCTCATACTTCCTGCAGGGTGAGGAAATATAATTGTAGCTTCAAATATACCCAAAGGATGCATATTCTGGCTAGCACTGCTGAATTTCACACCTTCAATTGGCATCAACTTGTTTTGCCAATTGGTATAAATTTTGTCAAGATAATCTTTCCCAACACAAGTGCAAAAAGCACCTGAGTCAAGATGTATCTTGGCTTCTGTGTTATTTATCACAATATTAGTGATACAAGATGACCCAGCTGTATAACCTTTACCTCTGGCAGGTTTGGTTTTCTGCATTCTGGCATCTTGCACATGTATGAGATCCATACATTCATCACTGTACTGTGGTAAGTGAGTGTGTACCTCAGTGACCTCAAAAGAAACATTAATATTCTCTATACTAAGTTCTTCTGATGTTTCTTCTTCTTCTGAAGGTTCAGAATCACTTTCATGTAAAGCTACCTCAGTTTCTTTTGTGTCTTCCGCTTTTTCTACACTTATCTCATTGACTCTTGTCTTTTTTGGACAAGTGTTTGCTAAATGAGATGTGCTTCCACATTTATGACATTTCAAAGGAGGTCTGTCATGTGGTTTATTTGGTTTTGAAATTGGTTTCCCACTAGTCTTGTTGTCTATTGGGGGTTTATACCAATTTCTTCCAATTTTTGTTCTAGTAGTGATATCCTCCATAGCATTGATATAATCTTCTGTAGAGCAAGGCTCAATACATCTGCTTCTTATAGCATGCTCAAGGTCACCACCACACTTTCTTAATATCCTTTTATGTACCATTGGTTCAGACATATCAGGATGAAGGGCAGTTAATCTGTCCTTCTGTTTAAGAAACCAAGTCATGGGCCTGTCCCTCTCAATATTAAAAATGGCTTCCTCAAAAGAATTTTCCATTCTAAATCTCCAGGAATCATTTGCCCATTTGGAAATAACTTGTTCTTTCCACCAAGGCCAGGAATGTTTTCCATGGTCTTGTCTCATTTTATAATACCATTTCTTAGCTGATTTGGTAAATAATGAGTGTAATCTGGCACTTATGTATTCATCTGGTATGTTAAAGTCTTCTTTGAACATATCAATTGTTTTCATAAATTCCATATGATTATATTCTCCTTCACCACTGAAGGTTGGCCATTCCTCTAATCTTGGAATGTCTTTGTAATTGCAAGCAGTTTCCACATCATTACTTGAAATTGTATGATGTAAATCATTATTCAAGTTAAGATCATTTCTGTCAAGAAATGGTGTGGATTGCCTTGGCAATTCATTTTTTAGTGATATATTATTAATACTTGATTGAATATCTTCTTTCAATTCAAGTCTTGCTTTATCACTTTTTTCCAATTGTTCTTGAAAAAGAGCTGCATTGTGGCCAGTTGAATTTTCCAAGTTTTGAACTTGTATTTTCAATTCTCTTAACTGTCCAGTTATAAAAGAAATTGAATTCTCATCTGGTTGATTGAGTAAGGTAACTTTATGCTCAAGTCTTTCACAAATTTGCGTCAAAGACAAAATATTTGCCTTATTAACATTTTCAAGGCCAATAATGGTCTTTTGTTGGTCTTTAACTTGTACTATCTCATTGCCCAGCTTTTGTTGGACATGATCAAATGCTTTAAATTTTGCCATAATTTCTTTATTACAAGTTTCAAAGTAAGTTACAAGCTTTACAGGGTCTATTTCTTTGGAAAGGATTGGTTCAATCTTTCCTCCTCCTTGTTTTTGAATTCCATCAAAGTTCTTGCCATATTGAACACATTGTCCATGGCTGTCTTTTCCTTCTTTGGAATTCTGTAATTCTGAGGGTAGGGCTTGTTCCACTTGGGCTTTGCCTTTCCCTTTGCCTTTTGCTTGCCCTTCTGGTTGGTCTTTGGGGCTTGCTTGGGCTTGTTTGGCACTTGTTGAGGCGGATTTTTGCTGGTGGATGCTTGAGGAGCTTCCACTTGGCTGTTGTCCTTGCCCTGGGCCAACTTCTTCCTCTGGTCTTCTGATAACATGCTTTGGTTTTTCAACCAAGCTTTTATCTGTTGGACTTGTCCTTTGACAGACATTGGTGTCCAACCCAATAGAAGATCTTCTGTCTTTTCTGGCCCCATGAACTTCTTCACTTGAAGATAAGAGTTCATGGTGCCTATCCAAAGACTTGGAAGGAGTTCCCACTCTTGTTGTTTTGACGCCAGGAACCAGTTTTTCCATTGGGATTGATAAATTTCCACAGTTGCCTGTTGGAAATGGTTCAGGTCTAACAGCAATAGCAGTTATGTCAGCTTCTGGACTCTCAATAAGAGGTTCAAAGGTGCTGGCTAACCTTTGGGAACTGGTGGAAGTTCTGGCATCCTCCATTTGTGCCTCTCCTCTGGGAGGACATTCTTGCCTTTTGGATTTATGGCTGGAATGTCCTGGTCCAGATCCATTTGATTGGATGGAGTAGTTGCTTCCACTTCTAGTAGGAGTCATTTCACGTCAATTTTAATAAAAATTAGAGTAAAAGTGGATTGAATTCACCTGCAGGACCTTTAAAGGGCTCTTTGGTTATTAAACCCCTTGGTGCTGGGCTGGTTTGAATTTCAATACTGGACTCTGAGGCTTCAGAGTCTGAAGAACTTTCTCTGATGGAAGACACTAGAGAAAATTTAAAAATATAAGTTATTTTATCAAATAATAAAAATAACTTATAAACTCAACTTATTGAATAAAGTTGTTTTTATGTAATTTATGGCAAATTACGTCAAAAATAAAGAAAAATGTCTAAGATAAAAAGAAAAAATGTTTTTAGTAAAGATTTTTATTTTTAAAGATTTTTTATTTGATTTATTATTTTCTTTAAAGAAATAATAATTATGCAATTAACAAGTTAATTAATCAAAAATTATATTATTATTCACTTTATACTAGAATAACTCAAAGAATAAATTTCAAGTCTGTGATGTGAAAAAGCCACTAGTTAGACAAAAGAAATTTATTCCAAGTCACTCAATAGTATATTGTTTCAAACAATATTCTTAAGAAAAAATAACTTTATTAATATTATAAAGATTATTTATAAGGGATAAGTCCCAAAAAAGCCAATATTAAGACAAATATGGCAATTTTACGTCAAAAAACAGTAAAATAAGGTCTAGAATATGATTTATGTCCCAAAAATTGGTTTAAAATCACGGCCAGGCCCCCAAATGTAAGGTTTGTCTATGAAACTCTTGATAATAGTAACAATATCAAGAGTACTATGACTGTCCTCAGTAGAAAAATATAATATAATGAAATATTATAACCACAAATTTAAATATAATTATTAAAAAATAATTATATAAAAAAATAAATTTAATTATTATTATAATAATATAATAATAAAAAAAAATATAATAATTATAATAAATTATAATTATTCTATTATTGTTATAGTCACTGACAGTTATAACAATAAGAAGTGTAAAGCTCTTAATGAGACAATTACACGTGGAAAATAAGAATATTAACCACTTATAAATAATATAAATATTATTTATAAAAAGAATTAATCACACACTGTGCAGAAATAATTCTTTATAGAATAAAATTCTATATAAAAAAACTAATAATAGATAAAAAAAATATAGAACTTTAAAGAAAACTTACTTATAATATTTATTTAATACAACAAGTTATAAAACAACAGTTATTATATTAAATAATGATTATAAGTTAAAAACACGCCAAAAATCAATAAAATCAAAGATAAAACAACTTTTTATACTAAAATTTATGATTAAAGAGTTTTTGAGAGGAATTTGTGGATTTTAAAAGATATTTAAGATGAAAATTTTATATAATAAAAGTTATTATAGATGATTACAACAATAATCTGAATTCTATGACTTCAATTCTTTAATTTAATAAATAAAGAATAAAAATAACTTAAGAATTACTTTTAATAATAAGATTTTATATTTAATAAAACTTTACCTGTTTAAATGTCTAATATGATTGGATTGATTATGAATAATGGACAAAAACAGTGATGAAAAGACTCTTTTTATGTCTACAGAGCAGCTCTCATGATTCATAATGGATGTAGAGGGCGTGCTCAGATCAAAACTGAAAAACCATGCTTAAAAATTAAGTTCTTAATTTAAGGCAACTTATTTTTACTTCCAATTTAAAGTTACCAGTGTTATTCTTAACTCCAAGTAACTTTAATCCTCATTTAGTTTAATTATTTTAAGTTTTAATATAAAATAAGTTTATTTATATTAAAGTTCATCACATGAACAACATAAAATCAGAGTTTCAAGCAGAAATCTCTTAAACTGAATTTTTAATTAATTTTTAAAGAAATCATAATTTTCTTTAAGCTTAATTAAAAGGTAATTTTCCAGGCTAATTACCCAGGAAACCTATTGATAAAAGATACTTAAAATTTAATTTATATATTGATAATATTAAATTCTAAGCTGTGTGAAATTTTCAAGCAAATCCATTAAGATTTGGATTTTTAATGAATTTTTGAAGTTATTACTATTTTTCCACGTAAAATAGCAATACACACAAAACCTTAAGTTTTGATAAGGTTTTGATGATTGAAACCTTAAAGTTTTAAGCTTATTTAAGCTTTTTAAGCTTGATTAAGCTTTGACAGTTCTTAAAACCTTGATTCCAAGCCTGCTTATTGGGATTTACCCTCTTGGCAGCTTGAAATTCCTGTCCAATTTAGGATAAAACCAGTTTAAACCTTAAGGTTGGATCTAAGTCTAATCTTAAAGTTTAAATAAGGTTGAAAATCCTCCAATACAGGTGGACAACCTTAATTGAATCCTTGCAGATCCAAAAAGTTGGGTACCCCAGCTCTATTTGGTCTTTTTCCTTTGTCCCACCTTTTTGCGTGGATTTTGCCCTTTTATTTATTTAAAGCCATACTATGGCCTTAAACCCTTTTAAATTGAGCTCACGCAGGATTTACATTCTGTATGGCAAATCCTTAGCCAATTCAGTAAATATACACCACACCTCAATTTTAACTAAAATTTTGGTAAAGTTGCATAAACCTTATGTAACTTTAAATTTAAGCTTAATTAAGCTTAAATTTAACAATTTTAAAAAAAATGTTAAAAAAGTTACATTAGTACTGTGAGATTCTTAAATCTTCTAATAACACAAGAAATAAGTGTTTTTGGGTATAACACCCTATGGGTGTACCCTAGGTTATTTTTGGTGTAGAATCCAAAAATGACATAATAATTATAACTTTGTTTATCCAAAAAAAAGTTATACTTATTTTTTATTATTTTTTATTTTAAATTCAACTAAAAAGTCTGTTTAAGACAAATTTAATTGTTTATAAAATCATTTGTGGCCTTATGGGTATGTTAAACATACCTCACAGGCTCACATTCCCTACCACCAAAAAAAAATTGTACCACAATTTTCCTTTGTAGTATACCCCCAAGTTATTTGGGGGGGGTATAATCCACTGTCCAACCTCTCTACTTATACTGTTCAAGTATGTAAAGCACACAATTCAAACTTTTATTGAGGAATTGGTCTTCTCTCATGTCTGAATCTTCTGAGAAACTTTTGGGAATCAGGTATCTTACTTTCTTCAACCCACTCATCTTCATGTTGTGGATTTCTGTACCTGACTAAGTATTCTCTTTCATTTTTACCCCTAAGTCTCCTTTCTTTTAAGACCTTCAGTACTTTCTTTTCCTCACTTGGTTCAAGTGGGGGTACTTCTAAGGGTGTTTCATTTCTCAAAGGAAATAATTCCTTATCACTTGATGTGTAATGCTTTACAAGACTGACGGGGAAAGTTGGGTGTTTGTTTCCTAACTCTCCTGACAGTTCTACTTGTACTGCATTTGTCCCATGGAGGGCTTTAATAATAAATGGTCCTGCAAAGGAATCTTTCAATTTCTTTGGACCTTTAATATTATTAAAGTTCAAGGTTGAAACTAGTATTAAGTCCCCTACTTTGAATTCTGGTGTCTTATGACTTTTATCCCATTTCTGCTTAGCATATTCAAAGGCATCATTCATGCTTTGATTTGCATGATGTCTCACTTTATCAAGCAGCAGCTTAAAGCTTGAAGCAGTTGGATGAATGTCAACCAAATCTTTTTTCAAAGTATCAACTGGAAGTTTGGGGTTCCATCCTTTTTCCAACATTGCAGGAGTCTTGCCTGTTGAAGCATGGATGGAGGTCTTGTAGGCTAATTCCAATGCTGGTATAAGAGTACACCAATCATGGGTAAAGCCATCAGAATCTTTAAACTCCAGGCCATAAGCACAAAATCTTCTGATCATGTCCTCAAGGGTTTGAATCATTCTTTCTGCCAGTCCATCTGTTTGTGGATGGTAGGCTGTTGAAAATGATAATTTTGTACCCAAAAGCTTATGTAGATTAGTCCATAAGGCTGATGTGAATTTTGGGTCTCTATCACTAATGATATTTTTAAAGAGACCAGTATGGGATATGACTCTGTTCCAAATTAGAAGAGCTGTATCCATAGCTGTGTCATCTTTATGGCATGGTAAAAAGATTGGTGTTTTGCTATATCTGTCCACAATAACAAGACATGCATTGTAACTTTTATCACCTCCAGGTGGTAAAGCAGTTACCCAATCCATGTGAACCACTTCCCACGGGGTACTTGGTTCTTGAATATGGATCATTAAACCAAACCTTTTACCAGTAGCTTTATTGGCTTTCTGGCATCTATCACAACTATGACAGTACTCAATGACATCTTTTCTCCAAGATGGCCACCAGGCACATGTCTTAATTCTTTCCATTGTTCTGTCTTCAGACAGATGTCCAGAATAAATGTTATCATGGCATTCTAGTAGTATTGTGTTAATTAACATTCTACTACATAGGACCATGACACATGTGTGTTTAGATCTATGATATAGTATACCATCAAACAAATGAAATCTTCCATTATCATAAGATGTTTTCCAAATATCATCCAGAGAATTAGCCAAGGCTACATCTTTACAATCTTTGTCAAGTAGAGCAGTAAGAATATGACAATTCTTATCTTGCCTGTAGCTTTCTCTAACCTCTTCAAAGAATTCTGTTCCAACATCTGTGATATTGATTCCTTCAATTGGGATTTGAGGTTCTGCACTTGTAGGAACATAGGCAGGATTATCAGGTGTATTGGGTAATGCCCATCTACTTAAGCCATCAGCATTCTTATGAATATTTCCAGCTTTATGTACTATGGTCATATTGCCTCTATACTCCTGTATAGCAATCTGCCATCTTAACATGTGTCTGTTTGGAGTCTTCATGTTAAGAAGTGATTTTACTGCATTACAATCAGTAATTACTTCAAACACACTACCATCAAGATAATAATGAAGTTTTTCCAGAGCCCAAACAAGGCAAAGGCACTCCATTTGGCTAGCTCCATATCTTGCCTCAGTAGGTTTAATTTGTCTTGAAATAAAACAAACTGGACCTTCATAAGGTTTGTCATTGACAATTTGAACTTGATGAAGAGCAGCTCCTAAACCATCACCACATGCATCAATATACAGCTTAAAAGGAATTTTCCAGTCTGGCATCAATAATAATGGTGCATTGGTCAAGGCATACTTGATTTTATCATATGCTTGAATTCTCTCCTGTGTCATTTCAAAAACAGTCTGTTGATCACAAATTCTGTATAATGATCTGGCATGGATTGCAAAATCTTTAAGGTGTTGCCTGTAATAACTGGCAAATCCTAAGAAAGACATCATCTCTTTTTTGTTCTGGGGCATTTGTTTCAGTAAAACTGCAGCCACTTTGTTTTTGTCAACACCAAGGCTTAGTCCTGATACTACATGTCCCAGAGCTTTCAACTCATGAAACCCAAAATTACATTTTTTAAGAGAAATTTTCATGTTCACTTGTAGAATTTTCTTAAGTACTAATGAAAGTCTCTCTAAATGTGATTGCCAGGTTTCTGAACAAATGATAATGTCATCAATATAAATGATTAACCATCCCTCTGATAATTCATGTGGGAATATGGTATTCATCATTCTTTGATAATGAGAGGGTGTATTTTTAATACCAAAAGGCATCCTCAAATATTCATAAATACCACAATGAGCTATTATTCTCAATAATTTCCTTGCATGAGGTGTTAAAACATTCTGATGGAAGCCTTTAAGAGCATCCATGGAAGTAATAAACTTTGCTTTGGATAACTGAGTCAAAGTCTCATGGATTCTAGGGATTGGATACCTGTCTGGAATAGTATAGGTGTTCAATGCCCTAAAATCTCCAACCATCCTTGACTTATCATTATGCCAAGTAATGATTACTGGAGTTGTGACTTCCACTTCCTCATTGTGTCCAACTTTTCTAAGAACTCCCAGTTTCATTAGTTCATGAATATGACTTTATAATGCTTCTCTAGCCCTAGGGCTAGCTGGGTAAGCTGGTCTTCTTAATAGTGGGGGATAAGGTCTCTCCACGTTAAGCATGATATCCACTTCATGGCCTTTTATAGCCCCAAGTGGTTCATCATCAGAAGCAAAGGCTTTTTGAAATTGAAATAAAATTTCAATAAGTTCTTCCTTCATTTCTGGTGTTAATTCAGGACTAATTTGTGCTTCACTTAATTGATCTGACACAAATTTTTCTTTATTAACATTTTTTACTTGTTGAATGACAGTAATTTCTTTTCTTTCTGGAGAAAAAGCAAATTTTTGCCTTTTATTTTCCCCTATAGTGAAATATCTGTCCTTATAATTATTAATATCAATACCATAGATATTGAGATAATCATTCCCAAGTATAAAGTGTTGTGAAGTACAATTATTCATAACAACAAATTCAGCTTTCAATCTCATACTTCCTGCAGGGTGAGGAAATATAATTGTAGCTTCAAATATACCCAAAGGATGCATATTCTGGCTAGCACTGCTGAATTTCACACCTTCAATTGGCATCAACTTGTTTTGCCAATTGGTATAAATTTTGTCAAGATAATCTTTCCCAACACAAGTGCAAAAAGCACCTGAGTCAAGATGTATCTTGGCTTCTGTGTTATTTATCACAATATTAGTGATACAAGATGACCCAGCTGTATAACCTTTACCTCTGGCAGGTTTGGTTTTCTGCATTCTGGCATCTTGCACATGTATGAGATCCATACATTCATCACTGTACTGTGGTAAGTGAGTGTGTACCTCAGTGACCTCAAAAGAAACATTAATATTCTCTATACTAAGTTCTTCTGATGTTTCTTCTTCTTCTGAAGGTTCAGAATCACTTTCATGTAAAGCTACCTCAGTTTCTTTTGTGTCTTCCGCTTTTTCTACACTTATCTCATTGACTCTTGTCTTTTTTGGACAAGTGTTTGCTAAATGAGATGTGCTTCCACATTTATGACATTTCAAAGGAGGTCTGTCATGTGGTTTATTTGGTTTTGAAATTGGTTTCCCACTAGTCTTGTTGTCTATTGGGGGTTTATACCAATTTCTTCCAATTTTTGTTCTAGTAGTGATATCCTCCATAGCATTGATATAATCTTCTGTAGAGCAAGGCTCAATACATCTGCTTCTTATAGCATGCTCAAGGTCACCACCCACACTTTCTTAATATCCTTTTATGTACCATTGGTTCAGACATATCAGGATGAAGGGCAGTTAATCTGTCCTTCTGTTTAAGAAACCAAGTCATGGGCCTGTCCCTCTCAATATTAAAAATGGCTTCCTCAAAAGAATTTTCCATTCTAAATCTCCAGGAATCA